>CM037464.1:8369480-9818626 GCA_021014325.1 Plazaster borealis
TGTGCTAATAATTGTTTTGAGTAATTACCAATAGTGTCCACTGCCTTTAAGCAGCGAATATGCACTATTAGATAGTGTGCATTCGGATTTGGGGCATATTTTCTGTCACTGAAATAGTTTTTCAAGTCTTTGAGAAAACATTTTGCTCATAAAATTCTCTGGAAATGTTAATTTTCGTCGCATCTAAATTTCTTACTACGCCACAGCTTATTATGCATGACTCAAAATCATAATAAGTAAAAACGCTGTTATTGGAAACTCCGCGTTGCGTATAGTTTCTTTGTGTGACTCGATGGGTCGTGTTTTATTGGCAACTGAGGGATCTCGGCGCAGAATTCTGTGAAGGTTATATTGTATATCTGGCAGCAATTTTAATTTGTCAAGAAATGGTCACAAAATGGTGGCGAGCAAACTGCTGGGTGTTGTTGGTATATTTATGATGGCAAACTACGCTGTCGGTGATGGGCAGTGTGCGGAGGTTGTGGATGCTCCCATCAGAGGGAGGCCGCAATGCCCTCCTACTTGGAGTCAGTGGCAAGACAAATGCTACAAGGTGTATGATGACTACGTTAAATGGGAAGAGGGCAAGCAGAAATGTGATGAGTCGGGCGGTGTGATAGTTGTCCCTCAATCCGACGAAGAATTACAACACCTTCCCAACATGTGCAGTGGTGACGTTTTTTGGATTGGTTGCAACGACATTGAAGTTGAAGGTTTGTACATCTAGAAATGATGTTCAATAGTTATTTTAATCAGTTTTATTTGTTTACAAATTGCCAACACAAGGCCAAAATGCCACGCAGGGTGAGGGCTACAAGGAAAATAAGGAAACATCTAGAGGACGAAATATCTGTTCACGTTGTGCGACCATTAAATAGGTTAAATGATAGCATGAAAGACAGTTGGGCAACATTCTTAATCGTTTCCAAATAACAGGAAATGGGGTCGAGACTTATTCTCTGGATTTCTTTGTTGAATTTTGTTTCAATGTATGTTACTTTCATATCCTACATGGCTAAATTTTACTTTCCCAATAATAGGCCCATGATATACCTTTTATAGACATAGACTACGTTAAACTACAATTTGAAGAACAGAATCGCGCACACGTACAACTCAATAGGTCGGGACCAAGTTGGTCCCGGAAGTTCGAACACGCAGGAGACTTGCACATTCTATGGAAAGTGGTCGTGTATGGGTGGAGGTTCCAGCTGGCATGCAATTTAAGTAGTTTCATCAGCCATTGGGCCGTATAAATAAAAACTAGCCATTGCTTATCAAGTAAAAGGTCCAGCATTAGCAAAAGGTCGATAAGTAAAAGATCAGGCTTGAGCAATTGCTTAAATCTCTATTAATAACCTTTTACTTGACTAAACACCTTTTACTTGATCGGATAAGTAAATGGTCGGAGGATAGCACAGTAGCGGGGTATATAATCAGGAGTATAACAATAGCAGGGTATTCAAATGGACATGGACTTTTTATTAGATCAATAGCGAGTAATTTAAATACAGGTGGCAGTTTCCACTTCAATTCAATCTAAAGGAAGAAAACACACACTTAAAATAATTTGTTTTGCCATGTATAAGTATAGGCCTACTAATTTCTCAACACAAATACGACTAGTGCAGACGATTATCATGGATCATGGATGTCGCGGATAGGCCTATTAAAGATTTTGATGGTGGCAGTGGCAATGATGAGAAGGGTAATAATGGGAATGACCTAACGCTCAATGATTTGCTAGTTTCCATTATTAAAGATTACCCTATCCTCATCGATAAGAGCCAGCTACCAGGTGCCAAAGACAAGAAGTCAAATGCACTTAAAAAAAAAGCAAGACAAACCATTGCTGCCAATACAGGGAAATCGATGGATGAAAAGCAAATCGCAAAGAAGGTTACCAATATGAAGTCACTGGTGAAAAAGAAGACGGATGGTAAACAGACAGGAAATCGCAAAATTGTCCTGACTTCCTGGGAAAAAGAGTTGTACAATATCTAGAGCGGAGATGACAACCCAAACCATCACAAAAATGCCTAGCGCAATGAGTGCTGGATTCCAGGCATCATCGTCACCTTCCACTTGCAACAAGGTTGAGTAAAAGCGCAAGCTCTTCATGCAGTATCTTGTAAAACTACAAGTATCTGCTACAGGACAATAGTAAAAGGTCGTCTTTATTTATATGTTAATTATAAAGTAAAAGGTAATCCCGCGAGCATTTACTTAAACATTTAAGCAATTGCTTTTACTTACTAGTCCGACCATTTACTAGCAAGTAATTGCTTACTTTTATTTATAAAGATGTAAGTAAAAGGCTAGTAAAAGCAATTGCTACTTTTTATTTATACGGCCCATTGACGTTTCATTCTGTCATTGGTAAAACAACCTTTTATAAAATACGGAGACTGCTATCTTTGATAAAAGCGGCAAAGTAAGTTATTTTATAGTGCTACATCAACTTTGCTGCATTTCCAGTCACACCATGGATTGGTGCCCCGGGGTCGAGGGACACGTTACCATCCAACAATTCTAGCCTTGATGTAAGAGAAACGAAGGACAAGGGGAAATGCTTGCCTACAATGGACAATATTTAGGCCTACTTTTAAGTCACAAAGTAAAGAATTGGTAATTATCGAAATAAGAAGATTAGATTCAATTGAAAACCTTCCTAATTACAAAGTCCATCCATTACCGATCCTCAAGAGATTATTTCTGTCTGGAATACTGAAGTCGTGGAAATTGCATTTTGAAGACTCCATAAATCACGGTATAAAATCTTCTTTAATTTCGATTGCCACAATCGGAAAAAGAAAAAAAAATGTCAACGTAATGCTAAATATTTTTACGAAATTTGAAAAAAGATACAATCAAAGTCACATGAAAAAGTTTTAGCTGAATACAGTGTCTACTTGTTGAGAGAAAAAGCAAAAAAACTCTCACGGTACTTTCACAGAAACGTTTAATCCATCCACGTTTTAGCGAGAAGTGGGTACCAACCTCATGTCTGGCCGTAGCACTTGCAAACGGACACCAACCCTCAGAAATCTGAGAAACGATTCATGCATTAATATTTTGTTCAGATTCAAATGATTTCTTCGAAGGTAATCCTTTCTGAATAGCTTGTATTATCAACAACTGCTTCTCACCAATACGGAGCTCTGGAAGTGCCAGCCAACTTGTTGAGATCCTGAGATAATTTACTGCAGGATGATTACATCATCGAACGTAAAAGTGACGACATCTTGAGATGATTTATCTCGGTATGACGACATCCTGAATTAAGGATTTCGTCTTCCCAAGATAATTTATCTTGGGTTCTCAACATTTTTATGATATTATCATCCAATGATGAATTATCTCAGGAACTCGACATCCTATACGTTGAGGATGTCGTCATCCCGAGATAATTTATCTTGGGGTTTATACTTTCATGAATGTCGACATTTTAAGATTTAAAAAGAAAACGTCAAGAAGACTTCTTTTCTTTCAGGATGTCGTCATCCAAAAGATAAATTATCTCAGGATGTCGTCATCTTACGTTGGTGATGTCATCACCCTGCAGTAAACTATCACGAATCTTAACATGTAAGATGGCACTTCTAGAGCTCCTTACACCAAGTAAGTTTTATGGTCATAATTTTTTGGAGTATTTACCAATCTATACGACCCTACCTTTAAGAACGATCCCGCTCCCAATGTTTGATGTAATGAGACTTTTTATTTCTGATTGACTCGGATCAGGTACCTGGTCGTGTTTGGATGGTAAGGGTACTGTTGACGTGCACAACAAGAGATGGGCTGATGGTCAGCCAAATGGTCAAAGGGGCGACGAAGATTGCGTCGGAAGCAGCGCTTCAGGCTGGAACGACAATTATTGTGATCAATCACGCAAGTTAATCTGTCAGCAGCGTCAGCGCCCCGTATCGCCAGCACTGTTGCACCTGTGCTAGGTTGCTCAATATTCTGGGCAAACTACTTTGTTTATGAAGATTAAAGGGTTACATTGCCTTCAAATCTCTCAATTGTTTGCTTTTGTCTTGCTCCTTTTTAGTGAGTAGTGATTTTAAACAAATATACAAGTTTGCCTCTGGAAATACAACCAGCGGAACATACGTTCCGCCATTTTGTGAAGTAAAAAAAGTAGGATCATAAAACTAGCGGACTGTGTTCTTTCATGAAATTACACCCCCCAAAACAACACATTTTTGCAAGGGATATTCGTTTGAATCAGTATACTTTTAGAATATCTTTCCAACCGTATTCATTTCATAACAACGCTTGTTATAGCCCAAAGCGCCCAATCCGAAGGCAACGTGCCCCTTTAAGTGTTTAACTGCTTATTCGCTTCGTGGTAATCTTTTTTAACACCAAGCTATTTTACTTGGACAATTTTGCTAATTATTAAAAAGAAAAATGTAAGATGAAATCATCCATCGTGATATTTTAACCAAACTATTTGAAGTTCAGTTTCCAAAAAACATATCAAAATATATTCTGAAAACGGAGCAATACTGGCATGAAAACTTAGCCTCGTTCGATAAGATTTGCAAGTTGTTGATTTACGATTGTTTTCATATCTGTTAATTTGAAATAATGAAGTAATGTCGGTTTCTAAAGGAGCTGCTAATTCGACAAAAGATCTCTTTGGTTTGTTCTTTGGTTATATCGATGTCTGGTTTAAGGGTAGGAGTTTGTAGGGTGGAACCGAATGGCCACCCGACGTGAACCGGTCAAATCAGAAAAGAACTTGTATAGTTAGGGCAGCCGCTCATGTATCGAGATATTCGCAAATTTCAGTATAAACATTGGTGATAATGTGTAGCGGCCTTGTATCAATATTACTAGTTGAGTATTGCATAACTGGTTAACTGTTTATTATCAGAAACATTTTGAAACAATAATATTAATTCAGTTGTGTTAAATCTTCGGTTTATTCGTATCTAAACTACAAATCACAATGGCGTCGCTCTACATGCACACGACCTTTGACCTAATGGCAATTAGACTAGCGCTGTTAGTCTCTTAACACAACATCCCTCCCTTTTTAGACAAAATCTCAACTTTTGTAAACAATGGGAAACAAATGGAAATAGCCTAAAATGTTTAACAGTAGCCTATTTTCTGACTTACCACATGTATGTTTCTGTCAAGGCAATTTCTACAACTTGTTTAAAGACTTGATTGGATGTAAATAAAGTTGTTATCAGTTAACTATGCGTACAATATAAACCACACTTTTTGAGTTTAAACTTTTAACTTAGCAAATTTGAAAACCGGTCGTGCATGAATATAGACCCACTGCTTTTTAATACAATGCAAAACTTTAACTTTTAAACAAACTTCAAAAAAACAAAGAGCAATGCTTTCAATGTTTTCAATGCAACTCTCATCTTCGAGTTCAAAGTTCTGTCCAGTTCATCGGATGGGTCTGGCAATGTGTGGGGAAGAATGACTGAATTGGTATCTGCCGAACTCTGAGTCGGGGAAACTAAAATCTGTTCAGGGACAGCACTCCCGTGATCCACTTTGGATGGTTGAATATGGCAGGGTCAGACAGTGGCATATCCGCGTCATGTGCAGTTTGCATAAACTTCCTCACATGGCTGGTGTTTCGCGAATACTGAGCACCTTTCGGGGAGGCAACTATGACACTATTGCCAGTTTTGCTCACAATTGTGAAGGGTTTAGGGTTGAACGGGGTAAAAAACTTGTTTGTTTTCTCTTGTCTTATAAGGATTTGATCACCGACTTGCACGTCAGAGTATTTTGCAATCCGACGAGCGTCCGTATATACAGCTTCGATTTTCCTTTGTTTTCAGCATCGCGGTCTCGGATTTCCAAGTCAGAATGATTATCGGCCTGAAACGCTGGTAGTTTTCCGTGCATTTTCCGATTGAACAACAACTCAGCTGGCGTTTTCCTTATGGCGGGGTGTTCAGTAGCGCGATATTTTGTTACACATTTTTCGTAGCTCCTTTCGCCAGTTTTGACCTTCGGCCTGTGCGATACGGATTCGTTTCAAGATTGAGTCGTTTTGGCGTTCCACTTGGCCATTTGCTTGAGCCCACTTAGCTGTAACCTTGACATGGTCTAGTACCGTTCTCCTCACAGAACTCGCGAAACTCATGAGAACGGAACTGAGGACCATTGTCAGATTTGAGTGTCACTGGAAGTCCATGACGGCTGAAGATTTCCTTTAGGGAGTCGATGACTTTGTCCGCGGTAGTGGAACTAAGTATCTGGTACTCATAGTATCGGCTGTAGTAATCAATAACTACTAGAGCGGAATGTTCTGATGGAAATGGTCCAAGTAAATCAGTTGCTAAGTCCTGCCAAGGACCGTCAAGGAGCGTGGTTGGTCTCAGTGGCTCGGGGTGACCCTCGTGCGCAAGAGCTAAGGCTTGTGGTCTTAGTTTCTGTGGTAGAACTATACGCGTTCCGCGTAATATCAGTTGTCCAATGGCACACAACTCTCCCGCGATTGGTGCATACGCCTTACAGTTGTCAAACTTTCCAGTGCGAATTGCTTCTCTTACAACTGCTAACTCTTCATCCTCAGCGGATGCGCTTTCAACTTGTTTCGTTGTTATAGCACTGGGTGTGGCAGAGAGGGCAACAAATCGAACATAGTCCTCTGCTCCGTGATCATGCTTGAATGTAATCTTGTCCTGCGAAAGCCGAGACAACGCATCAGCGATGTTTTCGCGTCCGGGGATGTATATAACTCTGTAATCGTATGGCTGTAGGCGTAATACCCATCGCTCAAGTCATGCACATGGTTTAGATCGGGGTCCATATATTGCCTCCAATGGTTTATGATCAGTCAGTAGTTCAAAACTGCGACCATAGATGAATGCGTGAAAACTTTCACAAGCCAAGACGATTGATAGGGCTTCCTTCTCTGTCTGCGAATATCTCCTCTCGCATTCTTTCAGACTGCGACTGGCATAGCAGACTGGAACCAAACCGTCGCGTTGTTCCTGGACCAAAACGGCACCCAGTCCTATACTGGATTCGCGTCAGCTATCATTGTTGTCGGTGCGTTCTTGTCATAGTACGCTAGCGTAGTCGCGTTTGCGAGGCTTTCCTTTAGCGCATTGAAGGCTGTTCGCTGGTGAGGTCCAAATTGAAATGGAATTCCTTTCCTGGTTAGCTTTTTCGAAGTGGATCAGATACTGTAGCAAAGTTAGGTATGAATCTGCTACTTAATCCAACTATAGGCTGAGACGCTTTCCTGTTCGCAAAATTCTGCTACAGCTCTTACGCGCTCTTGTGTAGGACCAATGCCTCTCTCAGATAGTAGGATTCCCATGAATACCAACCGACTCATGTTAAACTGGCATTTCTCTTGGTTCAAGGTAAGACCTACCTCCTCCAATCTGCGTAATACTATGTTATCGTGTGTCTCCTTGTCAGACGCATGAACGATGATGTCGTCTGAGATGTTTTCCACACCTTCAAGTCCCGCTAGTGTCTTTGTGATCATGTATTGGTATTGCTCACTGGCAGAGCTAACTCCAAAGAGTAGGCGTTTGTATTGGTAGAGACCGCAATGAGTAACAAAGGTTGTGATCCCTCGCAACTCCTTATCAAGCTCCAACTGGTGATAGCCCCATTTGAGGTCGAGCTTGCTGAAGAACTTTGATCCATTCATTGTCTGCAACAGTTCATCTACTGTTGGTGTCGGATGACGACCGCGTATTATCGCTTCATTAGCGCGTCTCATGTCGAGGCAGAGTCGTATGTCACCATTCGGTTTTTGCACCGTGACTACTGGATTGACCCATGGGGTTGGACCATCCACACGCTCAATGATATCGAGATCCTCCAATTCCCAAATTTTGTCCTCCACTCTACTGCGTAAATTGAATGGAGTGTGTCTTAGTGGTTGTGCTACTGGCTTGACAGAGGGGTCAATGTGAAGCTTTACTTGTTCAGTTTTGAGCTTACTCATGCCTTTGAACACATCTGGAAATTACTTATGGAACTGTTGTATGGTGGCTGTATTCCGGGTCGAGCCGCTCGAGCTCGTTGAAAGGTTTCTTCAGCTCATCAATTAGGACTACCTCTCAGGTGTGTGGAGGGCTGTTAGCTGCATCCACTCCAATTTTGAGTAGGCTGCACCCAATTCCATTGCAGTATCTTTGCCAAGTAAGGAAACACCTTTGCCTTTAATGTCAATAAATTCAGCTGGTACAGATTTTTCTGCTATATACTCGCTTCACAGCTGAAGAGACCTTTCAACGATATGGCTTGGTCAGCACCGTATGCCCACAATTTCCTGTTTGGTGGGGCTACACGGGATTCTCACTTAATTTTGGCATTTTTCAGTGATTCCCATGTATGTTCATCTCTAACGTTGCTTGTGGCCCCAGAATCTATCAACATGTGAAGGTCAAATCCACCAACAGTTACTTTCATCTTATTCGAGTAAGTATTCCCGTGAATGAGAAATGCATAGTATGCGATGGTTCTGAATCAAGATGTTGCTCAACGATTTGCATTTTATACTCAGCACAGCATCTCTTATCTGGTTGTTTTTTTCACCTCCAAAATCACAGTCTCTAGCCGCCCTCCGAAGTCTGGTTACAAATTGTAGTACCGTTTCACCTTCCTGTTGGACGACTTGGTGAAATGTCTGCCATGCAAAAGCTGCATTTTTCTACGGCACGAAGTTGTTCAGTGCGGTTTTGGCAGCGTCTTAATCAGTAGCAACGCCCGTGTCCGGTAGTGCCAAGAACATTTCCTGCACGTCGTCGTTGTTTCACCTCCGGTGCCGTGGTGGACCCAATAATATGGCCTTTGCCGTCTGCATACAAATCAAACGACATGAGCCACCTTGACCATCGTGGTCCAAGGGTTGCTGGCTCCGAAAAACAGTCATTACTGTTTTCTCCATGATTTTCCGGCTTATCCTCGTCGCAAATGTTAAATCTTCGGTTTATTCGTATCTCAACTACAAATCACAATGGCGCTTGGTCTACATGCACACGACCTTTGACCTAATGGCAATTAGACTAGCGTGTTAGTCTCTTGTAAACACAACAAGTTGGAAATCCAGAGCTAGCATTAATTCATTCGCCAAAATCTACTTAACGTTAATGATAAGGAAACTCCAGGAAGAGTCCCCTTATTGTCAAACACGTAACATGCCATTATTTTTATAAATATATTGCGTAATTGCAACATCCCAAAGACTAGTAGGCCTATTCTGCCCAAAAATTTTAATAAAAATCACAGAAATCAATGACTATCTCAATTGCTCTTAGAGGGTTAAAGTTTATGAATGTTACTTAAATGCGCGAATTCTTGGAGTTGCCCAATATACCATTTAATCATATGTTGCCAACATCTTGGTCATTTTCCTTAAATCCAACAACCGTAATGAATGTTAATAATTATTCATTGTACAAACAGGAACCAGGCTATTTCTCCCTCCAGCCTCGGTTTGGTTATGCATTGATTTGAATGGGAAAAAACAAGATGGCCGCACCTTGATAAAGGTTTCAAAACGATGTGCGGTTTTGCGATTTCGCATTGTAATAATGTTTTGACAATCAATAATGAACGGAAAATGTTTCAAATAACTATAACTTGAGACGATCTAAGTGTATTGTATTTAATTATGTGCGCAGGGTTAATTATGTGAGATTTGAATATTCAAATCAATTTAACCTTACGGTTAAACTATTTGAAAGAAAAAGATGCCTGCCTGGAAAAGCCGGTTGGTTTAGTCTCAACATTTCGACAGCTGTACTCTCGTCGTTGTCACTGTCTCCTCTAGCGACTACTTTAGAGCACACTATATTGAATAAACCAACCGGCTCCCTTCAAAATTAACCCGAACCTTCAAAAATAACCCTTACCAATCATGACCCCTCAAAATTAACCCTATCAATTCCCGAACTTTCAAAATCAACCCTAACCAACCCCGACCCCTCAAAATCAACCCTAACCAACCCCGACCCCTCAAAATCAACCCTAACCAACCCCGACCCCTCAAAATCAACCCTAACCAACCCCAACCCCTCAAAATCAACCCTAACCAACCCCGACCCCTCAAAATCAACCCTAACCAACCCCGACCCCTCAAAATCAACCCTAACCAACCCCGACCCCTCAAAATCAACCCTAACCAACCCCGACCCCTCAAAATCAACCCTAACCAACCCCAACCCCTCAAAAGCAACCCTAACCAACCCCAACCCCTCAAAATCAACCCTAACCAACCCCGACCCCTCAAAATCAACCCTAACCAACCCCGACCCCTCAAAATCAACCCTAACCAACCCCAACCCCTCAAAATTAACCCTTACCAACCCGGACACTTCTTTTTCGGGAAACTCTTTTCTCCGGCTGCCATCTTAAGAAATTGATTATTGAAAAGGTACTTTATGACTTCATAAAAATATAGAAATACTTTTCGAAAGATGTAACATGCATTCCCTGTGTACGCCGTTTCCTGAAAAACGCGGCCTCGTTCGATAAGATTTGCAATTTTTTGATTTACGATTGTATTCATAACCGTTTGATATAATGAAGTAATGTTGGTTTTGGAAGGAGCTACTAGTTAGACAAAAGGTGATATCTTTGGTTTGTTCAATGGTAACGTTGCCTGATTCAGGGTAGTAGGTTATGGGGTGGAATGGTATTGCCCCTCCCGCTTGTATCTGTTTTGCAAATCGGAAAAAGTTATTGTAGTTATAGAGCAACCGTAAAATAATGTATATTATTTTTATCGAATTTTTCGCAAATTTCAGCCTAAACTTTTGTTGTGGCAATATGTGTAGCGGCCTTGTATCAATTTTACTAGTTAACTATTATTTAACCGGTTAACTGTTTATGTTGGCAATCTTTTTTGAAACGCTGCAGTATGGCGGTAAAAAAGCGCGCTCCCACTGTGGTACAGTCGCTGATTGTACCGATACTAATTTGCGTGTAAAACTGTTTTAGCTCCTCACTAACTCTTCTGAAATGGTTTCAATAGACTCAGAAAGGTTCACTGAATCTCCAGAACCCCCCCCCCCCCACAAAGGCAAACAAAAATCCATGTGTGCAGTGGCAGTCGGAAAATGAAAAGAAAAAATGTTACCAAAATCCAATTTTGTTCCGCTATTTTCACTGCTTACCAGTCTACTTAGAAACAAGGTATCTTATTTACCTGGCCTACCCTGGCCTACCCAACCACTTACAATAATAGTAAATATTTCAAAACATTTTTCGCCATCATGTAGAACTTAGTAAAATGAACATTTGTAGCAAGTTTCATTAAACAAACGCCTGAGAACTTTAGAAAGTACGGAAAAGGGGCATTATGTGATAGATACCATCAAATAAAAAACTGTGAATATTTCATTTCAAAAGTGGTAGCGTTTTTGAGATATAGCCGAAAATCTGGAGCGGTTATGTATACACAGGAACAATAATCTACAATTGGAATACACAATCAGAGAAACGTTTCTGACAGAAACGCTTTTCAGATTCAATTTTGTTTTTATAAAAACTGATATCTTTTTCCATAACCACATTACTTCAAAGTGAAATGTTTCTCAAAATTATTTATGCTATCAGAATCGTACTTCTTATCAAGTAAGTTTCCATTGCCATTATTTTTATGAGTATTACTAACCTATACAGACCCTTTAAAGAGAATTTTTGAAGCTTTTTTTCAATTTTTGGTCAAAAATCGTACTTTCCGTATTTTTTCTCCAAATTCAATACAACTTTGCAAACTTGTTTATTTTGACATACGTGACATTGAATTTTATGACTTCGGTTGCCGGATGGGCGCATTGATTTTTGGTTTATCCCTTTCTTGGAGGAAAAAACGTATTTTTTGTTTTTAAACTTAATAGATTGATGTTCTTTAGGGGCCCACAAAGAGCTAAGATTGATCTTAAGATGTGTATCATTCTCAATTGCTAAGCAAAGTGTGATGTCACAAAACAAATTACTATAATGACATTGACTACTCATCTTAAGATGCATCTTTAGTGCCTTGTGAAATCGGCCTAATTGATGGTTCTATAGTATTTCTTGGCATTTTAAAATAAAATAATTGATACAAAATTTGAAATAGTTTAAACCTCTAAATACGGGCTGATAATACAACATCCAAGATGGCCGCCGAGTTTGGCGCCCAATTTGAATTCTTACATTGCATTTAACATTATCACGTTAAACATCGTCCACTGTCTTGAGAAAGAATCCAAAAACAAGTGGACATTTTGCTGAAAAAATCCTAATCGAACAAGGTTGGCACGGTGACAGCTGAACCTCAATAATAACTATTATTTTTACAATATGACCCTAGATAAATATTGGGAAAAGTTTGGTGGTGATCGAATGCAGCGTTAAAGGTACGGGCCAATGGATGGTGCCCCCGGTCCTGATAGGATATCATTGATGATATTCTTGTTTTAAAGTTATTCTCAGCACGGCAAACTAAAAATAAAATACATTATGCACAAATCGATATTTTACTCAACAATTCTTAAATCACTCATGTCAAATTAAGCCCAATCATTCTAGACCCTTCAAAATTAACCCTAACCAACCTCGATTCTTCAAAATTAACCCTAACCAAACCTGCTCCTTTAAAATTAACCCTTACCATCCCCGATTCTTCGAAATTACCCTAATAAACACCGACTCTTCCAAATTGACCCTAACCAACACCGACCCTTCAAAAATAACCCTTACCATGGAGCAATGCCCTAACCAATCCCGACCCTTCCAAATTTACCCTAACCAACCCCGACCCTTCCAAATTAACCCTAACCAACCCCAACCCTTCAAAAATAACCCTTACCATAAAGCAATGCCCTTACCAATCCGGACCCTTCAAAATTAACCCTAACCAACCCCGACCCTAACCAACCCCGACCCTTCAAAATTAACCCTATAACCAACCCCGACCCTAACCAACCCCGACCCCTCAGTATTACCCCTATTCCACACCAACCCCTAAAAATTAACCCTAGCTTTTTGTTATTAAAAAAAGCAATAAATATTATTGATGTTTATTTCATGAGAAATGAACCGCTGGTCGTGTCATCACCGCCTCCCCATCACCCCGCTTCAAGATAACTGAATTGAGCAAAAGTGCCGAGCATGCGCTTAGCCGATACGTTCATCCCCTTGCAATTGCCACGTTGATACAGCGCCCCAACAAACAGTCTAGACTTGAAATAAAACACGTTATCGAAGCGTTAAAGCTATACCTAGTTTGCGTAGGGATTAATTAACGTCTGTTTTAATGTTACCTTCAACCCCGAAAACACAATATTAAAAAGGGAATCAAAACTGTTCCCCATCATTTCAACCTTTTTGCCATTCCTCGATTATGCCGAGGACGCGTTGATGATCGTTACGGCTTGCAAGTAGCATGGACAAGAGAGGGCGCGCTTTGTCTCAAGACAGCAGACGGCCACTGGCTCGAAACGCAAACCACATTACTTTGTTTATGACACGAACGACCATGTGCGCATAGACGGTGTGGTTAACTGAAATGAGAAAATATAAAGAGCAACTTACATTATGTCCTTGGTCGACCATGACAGTTCACATCTTCGTTGAAGCTCTCAAAACGAAAATGCGATCCCACACCGTCTTAATCTCGTTGTGTGCTCTCCGTGGGTCCATGGGGGTAGAAAGAGGTCCTTTCTCTATGCTCCAACCATCCCACACACACCTGAAGATGTCAGATCGACCTTTGACCTATAGTGCCTCCAAATAAAACCACAATTGCTAGAGGGCGCCTCTACTGTGGGCAGCTTATTTACAGCGAAAGTGCTGTACTTTAAAGATATAAACACTCATATCTCATTACAAAAAAGGGGTTCAGAATTTAAACTTACCATAATACTTAGATCTTAGTGTGGAGATAAAACCTCAATTTTTTTTCGGGATGCTGACGTCATCGATAATGACATACCATTAAATCAACTTTTGATCTGGAACTCGGCCATAGTTTCTGTTTATGAAATCAAGTTTGACCCCTATAGGCCATGGGCCGAAAGCCAAAAAGTCCTCTAGAAATAGGAGAATGCTGCAGCCCCGGGGGTGAAGGGTAGATCTATACATCAAAATGTAGGGAATGGTGTCCTCTTCAAGAAAAAACAATGTTCTACTAAAAATATTGGTTCACAAGCGAGAAATCCAAGATGGCGGCCAAAATCCAAAATCGGGCTATTTATTTAATTTAATTTGTTACAAACACACTAAAATGAAGAGCTAGATACAGAAATGTTGAGCTCTTGCATAAAAATTAACAACTGGAAGGATTTCACAAGAACATGGAAAGTGACGATTTACAAAATGGCTGCCATTATCACATTAAATATCAATTTTTGGAGCAAATCATCAATACATGTACTGTATGTGCGTGCCCTTATGGCCCTTGCAGGAGATGTAATTGTGTCAAGTAACTTCTACAGTAGTTTGTTTTTCCTAAGTGACATACATGACTTGGTATACAATACATTGAAAATGGTCAAGGCCAGAATCAGGATGGGGAAGGGGAAGGACGATGTGTCCCCATAGCCCTGTCTCCACTTCATGTCGATCTCTGTCCCTATGACCTTCCAACCATGTCTTGAAGGATGTGGAGCACCAATGTCTTGCTTCAAAGCACGTCTGTATATTCTGGCCTGGTAGTTTGCTCTCATTGTGTGAAGCTTCAAACTGTCTTTGTTCGGAGGCATGGTAGTGTCGGTCAAATGATCAAACCGGAAGCAGTTGTATCGGACTGTATTGATGTCGGATTCTTTCCATCCATACAGTTCACAGACAAACTTTTCAAGTACTTCGAAAAGTTTGTCATTGAGTGTCCACGATACTCCCAGTTCACTGAAGGCTGTCTGGTACAGAGGGGACTTCATCATTATCTTCAGGGGTTTTGACTTGCCTTTTCCTTTGAAGCAACTGATGGTGTCACAGCCAGTGAATGGGTGGAGGCCCAACAATGCTTGTGCTTTTGTTTCCCCCATTTGTTGACTTATCTTGGTAGTATCGATAAACTTCGCATTCCCTCCTGCAGTCATGTGAAGTGTGATGCGAGGCAACAGCAGTGTTGAAGCCCATACAGCAATGATGAGTACATCTGTATCCACTGTACGGATTATGATGTTATGACAATTTGGAGATGACTTGGATGCATGGGCTGCATGAAGAAAAACCCTGGTGTCAGCTTCCTCGTGGTCAGAGTGAAGATCTGGAACTTCATCTGCTGCAGTTACTCCTTCATTGACATGCAGTTGGAAACAATCTTCACCTCGGGTGGCATAAACTTCAGTGTCTCTAAGGACCTCTGGTGAACATTTCATCCAGTCATTGACAAGGAATTCCAAAAGCCCCTCCTTGTTTCTGCCACTGGAGAGAAACTTCTTCATCTGTTTAGGTAGCTTCTGTTCTCGCCGTTGAATGCGAATTTGAGTATGCCCCATAGACCCCCGCTTCACTCGCTCGGACATTTTGATGGATTCAGATTTGTACCTGTCAACAACAAAATCAACACGTTGAGCTTGGTGTTTCTTTGCTACAGAGAGTAACTGTTTTAGGATGTTATCAGCCAAATCACCAAATGTTACTGGAAAGTGACACTGTTGCTGGATCATCACCATTGCATCAACAATTACTACATCTGCAGTTACAGATGAATCTGTGCTGACAGCATCTGGCACCAGATTCAAAATCTCGTGCATTAGTGCTGCCTTGTTTGTTTTTGCCATACACCCATCAAACTTGGCAAGTGCTGCTGACACTGAGCATAATGGATAGCTTACAACCTCCTTTAAATCCAGCCCCTTTTCTTGAGTGACCATCAATATACGTGCCAGCAAACGTCTGTTCTCCTTTACTGATGCATTTTCAAGGAAGACATTTGTTCGTGGTTTCTTGTTAATACTTGAAAATGTCTTCCCTGTAGGTAGACTGTGCCGCTCAAACAGATCCTTACTTCCTTTCACTAGCCTCTCTGTAACAAACTCTGTGAATCGTTCATCTCCCCGTTCAAAGGCAGTGAACAGATCTGACTTCACGATATCTGGTGCCACTATCCCCGTAGAGATATTTAGCAGTTGGTCATCTGGTTCATCAGTGAAGGGATTGGTGAAGCCATCAACTGTTATTTTAACGTTTTGGATAGCTTCTTCATCTGCGTTTGTGCGCGACTTGTTACTGTCATGGTGAGAATATACATCAGAGCCTTTACCCGCCATAGAAAAGCATGAACTAGCAATTGAAGCTCTCGCAGGATGAATGAGGATCCATCGCTGCACTGCTCCTTTATTCAGTGTTATTCCTGTCATTCCTCCCTTTGTCTTAGAATCACGATTGAAAGTTTGTTCGATGATTTGATCACAGGCCGTCATTGAGAAACTGCTTGCTTTGCGCTGAACTGCAAATTCCCCGTCCATCAATTGGGCATGGATGAGAGGATGTGTTGAAGGAAGAGCTTTCATCTCGAGGTAGTAGGCAGGAAGATATCGTGAGTAGTTGATACTTCCATAGGAAAGAAACCACGGTATCATATCACGAATGGAAGACAGATGCAGCTCCCAGTCGCCTTTCCTCGTAGCTCTGATAAAGAGGAGGAGCAACTCAACAATCTGGAGATAGGAGTTCCAAAATGCACAAGTTGCATTTCGGTCACAGCATCTGGAGACATATGCATGGTACTTCCTGAAGAATTCACGTACTGCCTCAGTTGAGATGGTCTCCCTGAAGGTCTGAGGGAAACTCTCCCTGATTATCTCCATCACACGTTGTGCCTCGTCGTACTCTGTACCTGGCAACTGATTGATGTACTCCTCTATTTGAAGACGATGCATTGCCTCCGAAATGATCTTATGGCAGCGAAGACTCCGGTTATAATGGTGCCCACTCATGACACCGTTGATCGATCCCTGGGCAACTAAACCAGACTCGACGGCTATATCCAAAAGGCCTGCATCACGAAACCGCCTCCCAATCACTGCCAGAAAAGCCATCACAGTGTGAAATTCACCAAGACGGGGGACAAGCCGCTTAGTGAAATCTGGCCGGCCTTGCCAACGAATCTCCTGTGCTTTTGCGTAGACTGCTTGGTCCATTACGATGACTATAGAGGACAGGTTCAACTTATCTGCAAGGGTTAAACTTCTCTCCAGAATTGCATTGACAGTTGATTTTTCAGTAGGGCTCGCATCAATTACTGGCAGATAACCTATGTTGTTGATGGTGTGACTGACTTCGCTCAGGGCCTGGTTACAGCCAGTCCAACCAGGAAGCAACTCTGGCCTCTGAAATTACATTAAAAACAAAAATCAATTTAAAATGACAATAATTTCAAGCACATAGGGCCTACATTGTAAAAAAAAAACTATGCAAAAGAGCGAGGTCCTTACCTGAGCATTGAAATTATGAAGAAAACAAACTGTGTAAGACAAAATTTTGAAATGAGTTCTATATAGTGAATAATGTTACAACCAATAGTCCTTGTCTAAATATTTGGTCTAGAAACACTTCAAGGCAGTTGTTATTGAGTTATTTAAATTACATAACTTTAACAAATTGTAAAGGCCAGGGCCATTGCTTATCATATCTTTTTGGGGAATGCTTTTTACATGTAAAATTTCTAAAATCAAGTTAATGCAAAACAATAACGTTAACACATGTTTATAATTTTGGGGTCAAATTTGTCTTTATTTCAAGTTAATGTTTTTTACATTACATGGATGTATATGTTGGTACTCACGTTACAATGTTTAGCGAACCAAAGTGCTTGATCAATCATCCTGTACTCCTCTTGGACATCAGACTTCCTACCAAGGTCAAGAACTTGTCCTGCACAATGAAATTGATGGTATTGTATTAAAATAATTCCTGGCGAGAAGGCACTTTTTGCCACACTATGTATTTTTAGTAAATGATTCACATATACCTTATTGCAATGATGGAGGAACTAGAAAGACCTAATAACTGTTGAAATTGTTTTTATTGAAAAGAATTCCTGTAATACTTCTTTCACATTGATACGTATACTCAGTAATGACTGTGGTTTCATGCACAAGTTTCGAACAAATTTTCTTAGTTACATGGATGCAAACGTCAATACAACAAAAGATTTCATACTGTGCATCCATGCTAAAATGATTGTAGACTGCCCCCCCCCCAAAAAAAAAAAAAAAAAAACCAACAACAACAACACCAAAACCCAATAACATTGCTTCAAATAAATTTACATAAACCTTGTTTACCGTGGAACTGAATTGGGCCATGCCGCTTCTTGCCGAAGTATTCTGGGATGTCAAGAGCTGGTGGGTCAACTGTGCGTTTTCTACTACGCATCAACGATGGAGCCTCAGGTTGCATCTGGGTTGGATCTGTGCTGACTCTTTGGATGATAATCCCGTTGGTGTTGTGTGTTGTTCCCTTTCCTGAGTAAATTCAAATACAAAGATGCATTTGTTATTATTGAATCTAATGTTATTCCTGTGTGCATACATCTGTTTGATGCATGTCCATTTCCAAAACATCAACAATACCGGTGTATTTCTTGGCTACAAAACACTGCTTTTGCCATGTTGACATTTTCCATTAATGATTAAAGTGGTGTTTTTGGTTATCCCAAAAGTAACTCTAACTTTATGCTGTAGAAGTGGAACATACATTTAATTTATTGTCCTACTTTCATTTTATTAGGGACAAGATATTTAAGGTAGTAAAATATTGATGGCAACATTCAAAATATCAGTTAATAGTACAGCTTTTGAGAATAAGAACATAGATTACCTGTCAGTGTTTCTTCTCCGAAATCATTGTTGTCCCACACCAATGTAGTGAACATGCTGCTGTTGAACCCTGGTAGAACACCGTTGCCAAGTTGTAGTTGTTGGGCTGCCAGAGCGGTGTCGTGCTCCAGACTGACTGAGTGGGAGACACAGTGCCCAAATCTATTCAGTAGTTGCTAAAGCTTCGATGAACCTGTCAGGTGACGTAATGTCATTCCAAGAGCCAAATGCTTTGGCATCAGCTTTCGTCCTTGTGAGGATAGTGTGATAATGTCCTGAGCTATGGAAAGTATCTTCACTTTGTCACTACTTTTACATATTTGAACTCGCTCAACTGAGAAGTCGTTGTGAAGGCCAGTGCACCATGAAATAAAATTATACAGCAGAGGTGGCACAACGTCCATGCAGTTTGTTTCAGTCATATTACTGGAAGTTGGAGGCCAATGCTTAACTGATGATGCAGCATTCAAAGTATTTCTAAGAATAAGCGCTGACCTATATATCAAGGCAGTTTCATCATGGTTGATGGAAGACTTCTCTTGGTATTGATGGCAATCTATATCCTCGGTGGTGGTAGAGGACTGGTCACTCTCCGACTCACTATCTTGAAGGAAAGGTATAAGTACTTTGTCCTCGTCAGTTGGGCAAAATACAAATTTACATGAAGTTGATTTTGGCTGCACATATTGAAGTTGTGGGAATTTATTCAACAGTCTTGCCTTCAGCTGCGAGTTACGGTATGTGCTTATGTCATCAAACTCAGTCTTACTCACTATGTTCTTGAAGAGTCTGTTCAGAGTGTTAATTTTCAAGATTTCCCCACCACCAATAATCCTCCTCTTTATCACTTCATCACAAAAGCAATCAAAGGATTCTGAAAGAAAACGACTACATGTGGGCTTACCCTCATAAGCACATTTTGTGTACAGTTTGTAGCATGAAGCATGGTAGCGGACTTCAATGCATACCGGATCAAGGCCCTTGATCTGCAGCAGTATCCGCTGATCATCTTTGGCAGACGCTGCTTCCAAAAGCTTTGACGCATTTGTCTCACATGTCACAAGACGCTCAAGTTTTCTCTTCCAACAAAAGTTTTAGTCTTCTAACAAATATAATAAAACCCAAGCCTCCATAATGTTCCAGTGCATTTTGACGTACCTATTGTTTAAACAGGAAGCCGCGTTAAAGCATATTATTATTATAACAAAAGGTTTCACCGTCCACTGGTCTTCAGCAAAGACGCAATTTGATGGCAAGGTTTCTCCAATTCCATCCATCCATGCCGCAAGTTGCATGCGCCTGTATTTTATGAAGATTATGATAATATCGAGCTTCCGGTGGTTGGTTACTATTCTAATTATTTGAAGGCGAAGTGTACACTTGAAGGGAGAAACAAAACTAAATAATGTAATTGAAGGCTGACTGTGGGGTTCTGCTTAGGCCTGAATATTAACGCAAAAGAATCCTAATTGTTGTTGTTGGGGAAACAAAATAACAACGATGGAACATTTTAAAAGAGTTATGTGGATAGACTGTGGTGGTTAGTTAATTTGGGTTTTTATTCATTTATCAACGTCACCAAAGCGAGGCTGGAAGGAGAAAATAGGCTGGTTAATTTCAGTCATATAGATGCACCCATAAAGCTCACTGATTACAAAGTTCATATCAGTTACAACCTTCCAGAGAGATATTTTACAGGGTACTAACATCTCACCATGTCCAATGTAGTTATAGATCAATGTACTCTGTATACATAACATTATCCCTGTACATGGGCATACTTTCTCAACTCCCTGGGGAGCATACAATCCCAAGCTAATATCAATGTCTGGATAAGAAATAAGCTAGGTCATCAATTTTCAAATAAGGCTGAATCGAAGTTTCTTATTTCAAAAATGTAAATCTTTAGAACCACAAATTAACTTCACGTATATATATCAAAAATTTCCTACAGAGTCATGGTTACCAAATTATCTCTTTACTTTTCACCAACTCTGCTAATTTAGACATGTCTACACCGACAAAAACTTATGTCTAGTTTTAACTGTACTCGGTTTCCCAAGACGCATTGCGGTATGTGTTTAGGATGGCACTTGTGCATGTGTGCTTTCAGATGAATTCGAACTTTGTTTCATTTGATTCTTTTGGAGCGAGAACTGATTATATTTCAACAATTTGCGTGTTTGAACTACCAAAGTGTACCAAGTGTACACTCAGATTCGGGTATATCTTCTGTCACTGAAATAAATTTCAAGTCTTTGAGAAAACATGTTGCTCATAAATTTCCCTGGAAATTCTAATTTTTGTCTGATATAAATGTTTTTATTAGACTTGTGGACAAGTCGTAAAATGTCGGTCGCGGTGATAGCTTAATGCTCTCTCGCAACTAACTCGTGAGACTGCTGCTCTCACCATACTACGGTCCAATTTAACGACTTGTACATTACAACCCGACAGTTGTAAATATTCATGTATGCACGTTTGTACGTAGTCCATACAGTTGGTGTGGCGGCGCATGAGACTAACTGGACGCGTCCATTTTATGTGAGGGTTGATAATATTTTCAAATACTGTATATACACTGAATTTTGAAACTGAGTGTCGGTACCAGATCAAAAAAAGCAGACAGAAAATAAGTTCAAAGTCCAGAATCCTTTACTTTTCTTCTTTAACTTGAAACGACAAATTGATTCAATACTTACAATTTTTTACACAGGAATAACGACTTAAACTAAAAGCTCAAAAGTAAATTTAGCAAACGTTAAATCACCGCTTGTTTCGTCTTTAGGCTTGTATTTTATTCACGCAAGCCTTGGGTTTTATTTCACTTTCTCAAAGTGATTTGGCTCTAGTAATTCCACACGAAAACTGAACCGTGGTTACATGGAACTTTCCACACAATTTAAATTAAAAGGTTGTCACTGCAACTCAACACGTCAAAACTACTCTTGGTTTTAATGTTCGTGGTTTTACTGGCGTTTGACAAAATTCACCAATTAAATTAATTGTTCATAGTACAGAAATTATACTCTGCCAATAATACGGGTTGAACTGTTGGGAGCACAAGGTGACCTCGGTCGTGGACCCAGTTCTGTCTCTGCCTGGCATACACTCGTGGCAATGAAGGCTTTCTGATTGTTCACAGGTAGTGCTTCGGTAGCCCCGTCTCACAACAGATATTCGGTCCTATCACTCTCTCTCTTCAATAAACTGGCAACTTCTCCCGTTATCAACGGCCATCTATAAGTTAAAGTAACCAACCAAAACTATCGAAACATGGGCAATACATTTATTTACACAGCGAAATTGAGTTACTTTGAAGAATACATCTTTCAATGCACTTCCACATATTTTTCTTTGGTGTTGATCAACCACACCATGTCATTTCTATCAAATCAGCGTCTCTTTGAGCTTACACAAATTTAGTTCACAATTTAATCAATGTAGTCTTCCCTACAAAGTTTAAGAGGATATGTTTTGGATCTTACGGATTTCCAATGCGTCATTCACTTAAAAGTTGTGCTGGTTGGGGTTGTGCTGCCTCCATACATGTATGTAGTAATGTAGTACGGCCAGTATGCCGCATGCAGATTCTGATTTGCCCCAGTGGCAGTATCTACTGGGCAAAGGCTTTGACATCTGTAATCTATGTCAACTGATGCACAAATCTGTTGATGGATGGTCAGTGGCTAGCAGTCCCTCTCACAACCTCTCACTCTCAGAATTTGGTTCACACTGAAATTCACATTTCATCTACATGTACATTCTGTATCTCCCCCACTGGGGTTTCCACTCATTCTAAGTACTGAACCACGCCCTCTTATACAATCTAACTCATTATTCGACTGTTCCCTTCTACCACTAACTATGTTAGAAATAAAGAGACAATTTCAAACTAAGTTCTGCAGCCCTAGATGGAACTGCTGTTTTATTGTTCCGTCCTCTTAGCAATTCTAAGTCCTATACGGTAGGCCTATACCTAGCCCAAGAACCAAACTATAGAACCAAAGTAAGTACATGTATACAACAAAAGAATAGTTTCTTTAACCAACATAACATGCACACAATGATGTACATTAGAAGTCCATGGCCTGATGAAATTCCACTTGGGTGTCAGAACTAGGTTATATGCAAATAAGGTTGCTCCATTAAAACCCTGCGCTGCAGCATCGCGCAGTATTTGACTGTACCGTCGTAAACAAATTGTGTTTAGTCATTAACGGTGCGGTCAAAAAATTTGAAATTTTTCATAATCCTCGACTCCCCCCCCCCCATCTACAACACTGTAAAAGCCTGTTTAGCTTGGGGTGAGTCATCAACCTATACAGTCACCTTTAACTTCGAAGCCCCATAAAATCCCATGGGAATTGTATATCCATTGACATACGACACACCCTACAAGGTCATTGATCTTGTGCCTCTACTATCAGGCAATCAATCATCCTGTCACTCTGGCTCTGTGGTTGGAGACCTCAGGCCGACACAAGAGGACCAGATGTTTATTATAAAATGCCCAGGGTGGGCCAAATAAATAAGATACCTTGTTTCTCAGTAGACTGGTAAGCAGTGCAAAAAAAAAACGAAAAAAAGTTGGACTTGGGTAACATTTGGGTTTTTTTGTTTTTCGACTGCAATCCACACATGGAATTATTTTTGCCATTTTTGATGGGTTCTGGGGATTCAGTGAACCTTTCTGAGTCTATTGAAACCATTTTAGAAGATTTTGTGAGGAGCTAAAAAAAACTATACACGAACGTCTAATGGTGCAGTCAGCGACTGCGCGTATAACCAAAAAGTTGGATTTTGGTAACATTTGTTTTTGGGGGATTTCGACTGCAATCCACACATGGAATTTTCTTTTGCCTTTTTTGAGGGGTTCTGGGGATTCAGTGAACCTTTCTGAGTCTATTGAAACCATTTTAGAAGAGTTTGTGAGGAGCTAAAAAAAAAACTTACACGAATGCGTAACGGTGCAGTCAGCGACTGCACCATGAGGGGACCACGTTAGTATGACCTTGATACTGCAGCGCAGAGTTAAGTTCAAAAGGTAAGATTAACTTTGGACTGTCTCATTTTGTCCACATGTAAGTAAAATTAAATGCATTTTTAATCTACATTGTGACACTGAGAGCATTTTGTAAACGAGTTTCGTGCTGTTAACTGCTTCAGTTCAATGCGTCAGTCATTTCTGTATGCATAACCTACTTTATGGGTCTCACTAGTTTTCAATCATTGTGTGGGTTAGCGTGGATGTTGATCGACTCCATTTCTCCATATGGATGAATCCATATCCTCTGTACAAAATGTATTGTTATTGTTAATATTCGTGTACGCCAACAGTTTGAATATTTATAGATTTTACAAAACTGACCAATCAGATGCTTCCGTGCGAAATCGGCTGAACAGCCCATAGGCCATGCCAAACCTCTGTCTGGTTGTACAAGTCATTAAATTGGACCGTAGTAAGGTGAGAACAGTAGTCTCGCGCGGAGCAGCAGTCTCGCAAGATAGTTGCGAGAGAGCCGTTTCGCTATCACCGCAACAGAAATATAACGACTTGTGCACAAGTCTATGTTTTTATTGATAATTGAAGGATCACGGCGCAGTTCCGTTCTGTGAAGGTTGCACCTTCTTGGCTATTTGTATCTGGCAGCAATTTCAATTTGTTAAGAGATGGTCGGCAAAATGTTGGCGAGCAAACTGCTGGGTGTTGTTGGCATATTTATGATGGCAAACTACGCTGCCGGTAATGGGCAGTGTGTGGCCCCCATCAGAGGGAGGCCGCGATGCCCTCCTACTTGGAGCCAGTGGCATAACAAATGCTACAAGGTGCATGGTGCCAGAGTTACATGGGAAGAGGGCAAGCAGAAATGTATTGAGATGGACGGTGTGATAGTTGTCCCTCAATCCGAACAAGAATTACAACACCTTCTCAACATGTGCAGCTGTAGAAAGTTCTGGATTGGTTGCAACGACATTGAAGTTAAAGGTTTGTACACAATTCTAGAAATGATGTTCAATAGTTCTTATAATCAGTTTTATTGTATGAAAAATCGCCAACACGAGGCCAAAATGCCAGCCAGGGTGAGGGCTACTCAAGGAAAATAAGAAACCTTCTAAAAAGTGTGAGAAAATATAAGTTACAAGATACAGGTAGGGAGTTTCAAAGTACAGCGATATGGCGTACAGTAAGTCCCGCGCGTGTCGAAAACGAGAAAAACTCAAACGAAGACTGTATTATTTTTTCTATGAAATCAACTCTTCTTTTTAAATGCTATTTATACAAAATTCTCAAAAAAGTGATACTCACAGCAATTTGTTATAAATACAATAATTTCAATATCTAAATAACACAAATATTTGTTAAAATTAACATTCAAACAAAATTATAACCCGGGATGAGGATGCTTGTTTTTCGAAGCCCCATTTGCCAATCATCGCCTGAATTTGTGCGATCATTACATAGGTTTAATGATAGCATTTAAGACAGTTGGGAAACATTCTTAATTGTTTCCAAATAGCCGGAAACGGGGGTCAAAACTTATTCTCTGGTTTTCTTCTGTTGATTTGTTAAATTTATGTTACTTTCATATCTTCCATGGCTAAATACTTGTACTTTCCCAATATTAGACCTATGATATACTTTGTACATACATAGACTATACGTTAAACTAAAACTTGAAGAACAGAATCGCGCACACAATTAGTTGGTCCTGAAGTTCGAAAACGCACGAGACTTGCACATTCTGTTGAAAGTGGTTGGGTGCGGGTGGAGGTATTGAAGTTCCAACCATTAGCTGGCATAACAATTGGGAAGTTTCATCAGCCATTGACGTTTAATTCAGTCAGTGGTAAAAACAACCTTTTATAAAATTAGGAAACCGCGATCTTTTATAAAAGCGGCGAAGTAGGTCATGTTATAATGCTACAACAACTTTGCTGCATTTCCAGTCACACCAGGGATTGGTGCCCCGGGGTCGAGGGACACGTTACCATCCAACGAACGAAGTTACAATTCTAGCCTTGATTTAAGAGAAATGAAGGATAAGGGGAATTGCTTCGAAGTCAAAGTAAAAAACAAGGTAATTATCGAAATAAGAAGATTAAATTCAATTGAAAACCTTCCTGATTACAAAGTCCATCCATAACCGATCCTCAAGAGATTATTTCCGTCTGGAATACTGTCAAAGTCGAAGACATTGCATTTTGAAGACTCCGCAATTTCGATTGTCAGAATCGAAGTATTTGGTTTTTGTCAACGTAATGCTGATTATTTTTTACAAAATTATAAAGAAAGATACAATAAAGTCACATGTGAAAGTTGCAGCTGAATAGCAGTGTATAAAATGTCACTGTATTTTAACAAGAACGTAGAATCATCCATGTTTTAGCGAGCAGTGGGTACCAACCTCATGTCTGGCCGCAGCAATCGCGAACGGATACCAACCATCGGAAATCTGAGAAACGATTCAAATGAATTTTGGTGAAAATTATCCAAGCCATCTTCGAAGGGAATCCTTTCTCAATAGCTTGTATTATCAACATCCAGCCGCAGTGCTTCTCACCAAAGTTGTATGGCCATTAATTTTTGGAGTATTTACCAATCTATGACCCTACCTTTAAGTATGATCCCGCTCCCAACGTTTGATGTAATGAGACTTTGTATTTTTGATTGACTCGGATCAGGTACCTGGGTGTGTTTGGATGGTGGAAGTACTGTTGACGTGCAGGACAAGAGATGGAAAGATGGTCAGCCAGATAGTAACGGCGGCAACGAAAATTGCGCCGTAGGCACTGGTTCAGGCTGGCACGATTGGGGTTGTAATAAATCACACAAGTTAATCTGTCAGCAGCGTCAGCGTCCAGTATCACCAGCACTGTTGCACCTGTGAAAGGTTGCTCAATATTCTGGGCAAACTACTTTTTATGAAGATTAAAGGGGCACATTGCCTTGAAATCTCTTTAAATTTTGCTTGTATTGCTCCTTTTCCTTTTTTAGGAGTTTTTCATGCGCAAAAACGCTTATAGTGTGTTGTAATTAGTGAGTAGGGGTTAACAAGTTGCCTCTGGAAATACAACCAGTGGAACAGCTATGCCATTTGGTTCTATAAAAATAGCGGACTGTGTTCTGACATGAATCGAAATTAAACCCAACAAAAACTCACATTTTCAAGGGATCTTTATTTGTATCAGTGTATTCTACTTTTAAAAATATCTTTCCAACCATATAAAAAGCGTTTGTTAAACAAGGAATATCATTAATTTCATAACAAACGCTGTTTATAGCCCAAAGCGCCCAAGGCAACGTCCGAAGGCAACGTGCCCCTTTAAGTGGTTAAATTCTCATTTGCTTTGTGGCAATCTTTTGTAAAACACCAAGCTATTAAATTTTGCTAATTATAAAAAAGAAAAAAATCGTATGGAATCATCCATCATTGATATTTTAACCAAACTATGTGAAGTTCAGTTTCTCTCAAAAACATATCAAAATATATTCTGAAAACGGAGCAATCTGGCATGCTCACTATTTTCGTATCTTTCGGGTTATAATCACTTTAGTGCTATTTGTTCACTTTGTGCCGTAACAACTATACAAATAGTGATTTAGGTAGATTTGGTTATAATATAACAGTTTCATGATTGTGTAAAACATTGTTTTTTATTGCTAATCAATATACATTACTATTAACATACTGATATGACGTCATTGTTAAAAACGTTCAACGAGAAGGCAGTTATGTTAGTTTATGTGCACGAACACCATTAGTTACGTCATCATTAACGTAAGCATTTTTATACTTCATTTTTTGCAGTAAAAAATATGACTCTATTTACATTTCTTGAAACGGAGTAAATACCTATAAGTTTGAAAATTATATATTTTTAAAGTCGTTTTCGAAACCTCACAAGTCTTTTTTATGTGAAAGTTTTGCAAATGTTTATTTTAATCTTTCCGGGAAAACCTTTTCTCCTGCTGCAATCATAAAGAAACTGATTATTGAACGATAATGTCATAACTTCAGAATTACTTCCCACACAAATTTAATAATATTAATCAAATAATAGGCATTCCCTGTACGCCGTTTACTGAAAAACGCAGCCTCGTTTGATAAGATTTGCAAGTTTTTTTGTTTTACGATTGTTTTCATAACTGTTTTGAAATAATGAAGCAATGTCGGTTTCGGAAGTAGCTGCTAATTGTCAATAAAGTGATCTTTTTGGTTTGTTCTTTGGTTAATCGATGTCTGGTTTAAGGGTAGTAGGGAGTGTGTAGGGTGGAAGGGTATTGCCACCCGATGTGAACCGGTCAAACCAGAAAGGATCTTGTAGCCGCTCTTGCATCGAGATATTCGCTAATTTTAGTTTAAACATTTTTGTGGTGATGTGTAACAGCCTTTTATCATTGTTGAGTATTGTTTAACCGGTTAACTGTTTATTATCAGAAATATTTGGAAACAATAATATTTGTTAAGTATTAGTAAAGTTATTACGTAACACGCCATATACAAAAAAAATGTATTACCCAGTTACAACATCCAAAAGATTAGTATTCTGCTATCAAATGCCTAACATTAGAATAAAAATGACAGAAATAAATGATTTGCTCTTAGAGGCTTACAGTTTATGAATGTCCCATGTTACGTAAATGCGCGAATTATTGGAGTTGCCCAATAGACCATTATCATGTTGCCAACATCTTGGTTATGTTCCTTGAATCCAATAACCGTAATAAATGTTAATATTTATTGTACAAAAAGGAACCAGACTATTTCTCCCTCCAGCCTCGGTTTGGTTATACATTGATTTAAATGGTGAAAATCAAGTATAGGCCGCACATAAAGGTCTATAACGATGTGCGGTTTTGTGATTTCGCATTGTAATTATGTTTTTACATTCAATACTGAACGGGACATTTTTCAAATAAGACGATCTATAGTGTAATGTATATAATTATTTGCGCAGGATTGATTATGTGAGATTTGAATTTTCAAATCAATTTAACCTTACGGGTAAACGATTTGAAAAAAGGATGGCTGCCTGGAAAAACCGTTTGGTTTAGTCTTAACATTTAGACAACTGTACTCTCGTCGTTGTCACTGTCTCCTATAACGACTACTTTAGAGCACACTACATTGGATAAACCAACCGGCTCTCACAGAGCCATCACCTCAAGTTTTCAAGAAGAGATAATTACATGGTGTATCCGTAAGACTAAACTGATTAGTGACAATTAATTGATGTAATAATATGATAATAATTTAACATTAACCCCATCAGGACCGGGCGTTTGGGGGAATTACGGAGAAGGGGGTGGGTGGCACATAATGCCCCTCCTCCAAAGTTTTCAAGCGGGTTTTTTTTTTAAACTGGCTACAAATTTCATTCTACCACGTTCTATGATGGCGTTAAAACAAAATAAAACTATTAATTTAAAGGGACATTTTTGTGTAGATTGTTGCAAATTTGTTAAACAAATAGTATTTTCCCCCATAATTTCCATATTGTTTCTCCAAATGCTATACAATAATTTTGCACCTTGCTTTTTTTTGTACATAATCAATAACATGACATTGCATTTTATGACTTGGGTCACCGTTGGGGGCGCTATAATTATTAGTTTAACCCATTCTTAGGGAACTTCAAAGCGTATTTTTTAATTTGTGACAAATTGTCCACTTAAAAATATATATTTCCGCCAACTTTAGGGCCTGATTGATGACTTTATAGTATTTCTTGGCCTGTTTAAAATAAAGTTTGGTGATATAAAATTTTATATAGTTTAAACCTCTAAATACGGGATGAATACACACAATCCAAGATGGCCGCCGAATTTGGCACCCATTTTGAATGCTCACAATGTATTTAATACTATCACGTTACTCATCACTACCACGTTCCTTGAAAACTAACCATAACCAACCCAGACCCTCCAACTTACTCTAGTCAACCCCTACCCTCAAAATTAACCCTGACCATTTTTGTTAAAAAGCGACAACAATTGATGATTATTTCATGAGAAAGGAACCGCTGGTCGAGTCACTGCCTCCCCGACCCGCTTCATTGCTGTCTGTTTGAGTTGAGGAAAAGTGCTGAACATGCGCTTAGCCGATACTTTCATCCCATTGCCACGTTGATACAGCGCCCCCACACGATGTAAACAGTTACTGGCGGTGACTTGAAATAAAACGCTTAGCCGATACTTTCATCCCCTTGCCACCAGAGCCGTATATTGAGAGAGTTGCGACAACTTGCGATTAGAAGCCATTTTGTCTCCAAAAAATGCATTGGCGAATACAGGGTGCCAGACTAGTCTGCCCATTGGGTTGTGCTGCATTTGGAACAAAATGGCGTCCAGCAACCACGTGACCGGAGAAAGCTGGTCCCTCCATGTCGCAACTCTCTCAATACACAGCTCTGCTTGCCACGTTGATACAGCGCCCCACACGATGTAAACAGTCACTGGCGGTGACTTGAAATAAAACGCGTTTTGGAAGCGTTAAAGCTACCTAGTACAAAGTATTTTGAAGTGATGACATTTTCACCATTTGGGAACCCCTGGAGATAAAATTTTCATGGAGTTTTGAGTATCTACAAGTATACAGCGCTTGTAAAGTAGCGACCAACGTTTTTTTCTCCAGAAAATTGACAAAAGAGAGTATGAATTCATGAGAGAATAATAGGCCTATTGAATTTCTCGTCCCTCTTCAATATACATGCTTTCCTATTATCTTTGAAGGGCTAGATGTTCCTTATTAATGAATCCTTTTTCATAGCATCTAAGCAACATTAGGCAATCTGTACTGACTTTCTTTTTCATGACTGAGAAGTGCTCAATATTTGATCAAGGCAAAGAGCTGGCTACCTTGTGTTCATAATGGCTGATAACCAAACCATGCATATTGGCAAGTGTTTGATGAGCATTATACCACGTATACATTTCATTGTACTGCACTGCAAAAACTGGGATGTAAAAATTGGCACCATGGGTGTTGTTACTTATAGATACCGAAGTAAGAATAAAAATTAACATCACAGGGTGTTAAAATAACACCAATGTCAATGTTTTTGTCAGAAATTAGTGTTATCTCAACTGATAATAACTACTCTGTTTTAGTAAGAAAAGGGTTAGGCCTATTTCTGATCTAGTGGAGGAATATGCAGCCTCAATTCTTAATTTCTTTCCAATATTAAGAACATTCATCCCAAAGATATTCAGTTCACAATTAACGATCAATTTTTCGAGATGCTTCATATAAAAATCAAATCTAAAACTATTTCATACTCCACATGGAAAAAGAAAGAGTTCAACAAATAAGAGGTTTCTTCAGAAAAGGAGATTTTATATTATTCTGTCTATTAAAGTGGCCGACGGTGTTGCGTCGGTCGCTCTCCTTAGTGCTAAGCAGGCTGATCTTGTGGATCTTCGTTAAGTCAAAATAGATGGTGTACTTATTATATCTAGAACACGGTGGATGGAATGCATAGAAAAACCCTCCAAGTATTTTTCCGAATATGGAGAAACTTAGTTTCGTTAAATCTATCAATTGTGTTGCCAACAATGAAAATTCAAATTGACTATTAAACCAAATTCTTTCGGAGGCCAGGAATTTCTACAAAAAATCTGTATTCACATCGGAATGTTAAAGAGAGGAAGGGAAGTGACAAATTCAATTTTGTGATGTACTCATTTTCCAATAGATAGAGTCCTCATGTGAGTGGGGAAAAATTACAAGTCTCTAACCTCACGTTAAAATGGTGTAAATAGCCATTGTACTCTATACCATTCCAGTGCAATATTTGTCAACATCCAAAACATCTCATGACACCATTCTAAGAAAAATGGGTCTTTACATTTTTGTAAGAAAAGTCATGGTTCATAATAGCCTTGATCAAGGCGTTGGAGGGTTTTTATAATTAGGTGTTCGGGCACACAGCCCGGAACACCTCTTGTTTTTGTTCGTTTTTTTAGTTGTTTTTTTTACTTCTTCTTCTTCTTCTTCTTCTTCTTCTTCTTCTTCTCGCCGGCGATTGTCCGCTAACAAAGACACACTTTCGAAGCTCACATAAACTTGAAACTTCACACATAGTTAGATATTTATTAGTAGATGAAACCATTTTTAGTTTCGTCATGATGACGTCATCAGGTGTCAAATTACAAGCCATTTAAGGTAAAAAAGTGACCATATGCGAATGCATGTATGTCCCCGAATATTACAGCTACAGTATTTATATTTGGGCATATGATAGATCAAGACACGGGCAACATTTGAAAAGTTAAGGCCAAATTCACATGACCTTTACTTCCGGTCGTAACGAAAGGTCAAAGTTTGCCTTGGTGTCATTATTCAAAAAACACTTTCCCGGCAAAAACATTAACTTCTGTTTATCAGATCAACTTCAAATTTACACCATGTAAGGAATTTGATAAAACCTCAATCAAGTAGTTGTGACGTCATGATGACGTCATCAAGTGTTGAAATACAGTAAATCGAAGTTTAATCATTTAAAAATTCATAACTCAAGAAGTACATAAGCTATTATAACAATCTATACATCATCGGAGAGGTCTTGACAAATGTAGTAAATACTACACAGAGTCGTATACCGTTTGACCTTGTCTTCCTGTTCAAACCGGAAGTTGAAAACTTCACAATTCAAACTTTAAAGAATACTCGTACTTTTTACATACACATTACTCACAATTTTTACATCATGTTGTAGATTTTTATGCCTTCTCAAACTTTTCCACAAAGATGTTACCTTTTTGACCTTCAGTTATGGTTGAAATCGGGTATACATTGACCCGCTGTCAAACCGCGGGAATAAACTGCGTTGAAAACACACACAATACGCGATCTAAACCAGTTAGATGGTGAGCGGCTGCTTGCTCCATTGAATCAAACCGCAAGGTTCAAAGTCCTTCAAACATGCTTGTAGTCTAGTCTCTTTTCAAGGTTCGCGCAACCTGATTTTGACATTACGTTTTGTTGGTCTCTAAAACAGCCGTCCGTGCAAACCTCGCTAACAATGTCAGATTTTTAAAAAATTCATAATTCAAGAACTACACAACCGATTTTCTAACTTTTTCAGTTATAAAATCCTTGGGCATTGAAAATCAGCCTTGGGTAACCGTGACCCATGTTGACCTTTACTTCCGGGTCAACCGGAAGTAAGACCATATCTCAAGAACTACACAACCGATTTCAAACTTTTTTCAGTTATAGACTCATTGGGCATTGGAGATTAGCCTTGGGTAACCGTGACCCCATGTTGACCTTTACTTCCGGGTTAACCGGAAGTGGGACCATATCTCAAGAACTACACAACCGATTTTCAAACTGTTTTCAGTTATAGACTCTTTGGGCATTGGAAATTAGCCTTGAGTACCGTGACCCCATGTTGACCTTTACTTCCGGGTTAACCGGAAGTGACACCATATCTCAAGAACTACTCAACCGATTTTCAAACTGTTTTCAGGTATAGACTCCTTGGGCATTGGAGATTAGCCTTGGGTAACCGTGACCCCATGTTGACCTTTACTTCCGGGTCAACCGGAAGTGACACCATATCTCAAGAATTAAACAACCGATTTTCAAACTTTTTCAGTTTTAGACTCTTTGGGCATTGGAGATTGGCCTTGAGTACCGTGACCCCACGTTGACCTTTACTTCCAGGTCAAACGGAAGTGACACCATGTCTCAAGAACTACTTAACCGATTTTCAAAATTGTTTTCAGGTATAGACTCCTTGGGCATTGGAGATTAGCCTTGAAACCGTGACCCCATGTTGACCTTTACTTCCGGGTAAACCGGAAGTGACAGCATATCTCAATAACTACAAAACCGATTTTTTATTTATTTTCTTTTATTTTTTATTCAAACTTCATGAATTTTCATTCTTTGTCGTTAAAAAACTTTTCAATATGATATAATATTAAAATGTTTTGCAACAGAGATATGCACAATTCAGCTTTTGTCAAAACAACATATTGTGTGAAGTTTTAGATTGATGACGTCATCATGTGTCACGAGGTATCGCCTTAAAGGTTCACGTTTTGAAGCCGTGAATCTACTAAACCACAAGTCTGACTGAGTTGAAACTTGGCATGTTGATAGACAATGATATCGACTACGTAAATCTAAAGAAAAAACATGATGACGTCATTTTTTTTTTTTAATATTATACATTTTTACCCATTATTACGAGTATTTTTTGACCCGATGTAAAACCACGGGATACACACACACACTACGCGATCTAAACCAGTTAAACGGTGGGCAAACCAACCGCAAGGTTCAAAGTCCATCAAACATGCTTGTGGTCTAGTCTTTGTTCAAATTTCGCGCAGCCTGCTTTTGACAATACGCTTCGTTAGTCTCTATAAGACTTTGGTCACCAAACTGAAACTTTGCACGTATCCAAATTGGGATATGTTATATCCAAAAAAAATGTTCACACGACGATGACGCCATCAAGTGTGATATGACGTCACCTTAAAGGTACAGGTTCAAGATCCATATACTGAGTAGTAGATGCTTGGTCCTGGGGGGAAAAATACGCTTCTCGAACACCTTGTTTTTGTGCTTGCAACAAAAACTTATATCTAGTTTTTATTGTAATGTTTTAATTTTTATTTTATTTGCGCCGCGCTACCCGCCCGAGCTACCAGCTACGTACATGGACGTGTCTGTGTGCAGTATCAGTGTGCGCATGCTCATATTATTGTGAGCTATACGTCCCGTTTACTCACCGAATCAACGCTTTGATGGTTTTGTATTGAAGCCAATGACTCATTACTATAATGCGCGCGAAAGGCGAGACCCCATTGGTCAGTGGCGGAAGTCTTGTTTACTCATTCTTATGAATATGCATGCAGTATCCAGATGTGGCTACTTGCATGCACTGGCGCGCCGGTTTGAATTTGGGAATATTTTGTTATAATAATATCTATCTGAAAATGTTGCGTATTCTCCACAAATTGTCAGCTGAGCGAGACAATGAGGGCAGGAATATGAGGTTGAGTGGATCGATTTAGTACATAACATGTATACACCATTTCCCATCAGGAAGACGCTTTTCTGACGTTTTTTTAGTTATTTTATAATGGCATATAAGCCCGATTTACCATCTCCTGTCTCCATCTTGCACCATTAAAACAGTGATTTAATCATTGTTGGTGCATTCATTGGAGGTAGAATATACAAAACAATGACCTCAAATAACTACAATATTGTTGATTGTTTCATCATGGAGGCAATTAATAGCTTATTGCACTTTTTAATATCTTGTGGGCCGCCCCAAGAGGTGCCCAATTTCAGAGCTGCCTATTTATTTAAAGCACATTTCCCAAGTACACTTACTAGAATAAGATAGCTAAAACTCTAATTCACATGTATCATGTGTGACTGTATCCTTTCAATTTTTGCTTAGCAGTAAATTCTTAAGACCCTGTCCGAGAACAATTCAAAAGTATGAAGACGGTGTGACTGCACAGAGTTAAGTTGGACTTCGAGAGGACATGTAAGGAAAACACAAATGCAGAAACTACATCAACTCCAGAATTAATAACCAAAAGAATGGCGAATGATCAGGGTTGTCCATATCCTTGATCAAGGCGCTCCAGCCGGCCGCGACCGGCCGATCCGCGTGTACAGCGTATACATAACCAACACAGTCGTCATGGATTGCATGCTAGCTATAGCAGCAGTAATTATGCAGCCTTGTCGTTCAGGTCAAATACGTCATTCTCAATCGCGCCTGTGATTGGCCAATGTTTAGAATGAAACGCCCACATCCTGCATAAGCGCCTTTGTTGGATTTCCAATAAAATATAAAGAAACACATAAGCTTTCAGTTACAAAACGGTCAAGGCTGTTGTTTGAGTCATGCGTTCGAGGTTGAAAGAACGACCGTACTCACGACTTGGCTATACTGTTCTCGCTGTACAATGTATGTACATGTACTGTACATGTACAATGTACACTGTCTATGCACTGCAGTTGTTGCCGAATCGTGCCGCACCGGGCCGGGGTACACTACGCCAACAGCCTTGAATCAAGGCTAGGTTCATAACTGATTTTTTCAGAGCAAAATTTGAAACATGACGTCATTGCATTTCAACAACTAATGGATCAAAATGTCAAATTCAATGCCGTTTTGATTACATGTTAGGAATTAACCAAAACATTCGTATTTTTATTAGACTTGTGGACAAGTCGTTAAATCTCTGTCGCGGTGATAGCAAAACACTCTCTCGCAATTATCACGCGAGACTGCTGCTCCGCGCGAGACTACTGCTCTCACCACTACGGTCCAATTTAACGACTTGTACAATCCGATAATTGTACGTTTTCATGTATGCACGTTTGTATGTAGTACATTATTACAGTTGGCGTGGCGGCCAATGAGACTGCCTGGACGCGTCCATTTTAGGTGAGGGGAGGTATAAATCTTTTCAAATACTGTAAATACAATAGATTTTTAGACTGTATGAGAGCATTTGTACATGAGTTTCGTGCTGTTACCTGCTTCAGTTCAATGCGTCAATTCTGTCTTTATAATGCATACCCTTCTTTATGGGTCTCACACGTTTTCAATCACTGCATGGGTTAACGTGGATGATGATAGACTCCATTTTTCCATATGGATGAATCATATCCTCTGTACAAAATGTATTGTTAATATTCATTTACGCCTACTGTTTGAATATTTATAGATTTTACAAAACTGACCAATCAGATGCTTCCGTACGAAATCGGCTGAAGATCCCATAGGCCGTGCACAAACCTCTGTCTGGTTGTACAAGTCGTTAAATTGGACCGTATAGTGTGGTGAGAGCAATAGTCTTGCTTGGAGCAGCAGTCTCGCAAGATAGTTGAAAGAGAGCAGTTTCGCTATCACCGCGACAGGAATTTAACGACTTGTCCACAAGTCAATGTTTTTATTAATAATTGATAATTGAAGGATCAGGGCGCAGTTCCGTTCTGTGAAGGTTGCACCTTCTTGGTTATTTGTATATCTGGCAGCAATTTCAATTTGTCAAGAGATGGTTGGCAAAATGTTGGCGAGCAAACTGCTGGGTGTTGTTGGTATATTCATGATGGCAAACTACGCTGCCGTAAATGGGCGGTGTTGGAAGCAATGCCCCCCTACTTGGAAACAGTGGCAAGACAAATGCTACAAGATGCATGATGCCGAAGTTTCATGGGAAGAGGGCAAGCAGATTTGTGAGAAGTTGGGCGGAGTGATGGTCGTCCCTCAATCCGAAGAAGAATTACAACACCTCATTAATATGTGCAGCTGCAGCCGAATCTGGTTTGGTTGCAACGACATTGACGTTGAAGGTTGGTACACAATTCTAGAAATGATGTTCAATATAGTCCTTATAATTAGTTTTATTTTATGACAAATTGCCAACTCAAGGCCAAATTGCCACCCAGGGTGAGGGCTACAAGGAATTCCAAAAATAAATAAAAAGAGGAGGAAATATCTGTTCGCGTTCCTCTTGAACTGTGACAGAGTTGGTGGAAAACAAGATACATGTAAAGAGTTTCAAAGTGCAGCGGTGTTGCCATGGGCGTCAATCGTAAAAGCCGGGCTAGTGCATGCTATCTCCTGCTACATTGAAGACGAACATTTTTCAAAGTGCTCAGATCGTCCTTAGATTAATTCTGTATTAAGAAACATGGGTGTTCTGTAGCGACTGGTTGAATTTCAGCGTGATCGGAGACGATTTTTGTTCAAAGTGCTCAGATCGACCTGAGATTAATTCTGTACTTTGTACGCCGACCCTCCCACTCTATACGCTCAGCGCTCTAACGTAATTGTGCCGTTTCCTGGATGTACTTGAACGATGAATATCAATCAGCACAAAGCAATGGGCGATTGAGGTTTGAAAATATTTCAAAGTCCGTTTGAGGGGACATCTTCCACATACACCCTGGAAATTGCAATTATAGGTATTAAGCCTACACGCTAATTTAGTTTTTGCCCTTCAATCACGTTTATGTGTTCCGATATGGCATTACGTGAATCTCCTATTAACCAAAATCTCTGAATTCTACTCACCGGTCTTATTTGGACTATTTAGTCTTATCAGTTGTGTGGGGGGACACGCCCCTACTTTTTGAAGGGTGGGGGAAACTCTATAAAATGTTCCCCCTCCCAGTTTTTTTTTTTTTTCAATTCTGCAATAATGATAATAAAATTGCTGTACAGTTGCGCGTTTGTTATGATAACCGCGAAGCCTGTTCCACAACAGACCGACGATTGTCTTTAATTAATAGATAATTATGTTCACCCCTGAAAACTGGAAAACTGTTGACTTACACTTACCGTTCGGAAATTTTTTTCAAATATTATTATATAAATTTACATGTTTCCACGTGCGTACTTAAAAACTTTGGGACAATTATGAGGATACTTTTAATTTGAGATGGGCTCAACGTCAAAAGTGGCTAGAATGTTGTTTCTATACAAACGACTATAGCGTGGGGCCCCTTATACTACCGACCAGTTTCCCCCCTAAACAATATTAAAAGGTAAATAAAGGAAATACTCAACTGGGTAAAAATAACGTGTACAACGCCTCTGAAGTGTCCTAGTTTGCACCAGTTCCGGGGCCCTAAAGCGGGCCCCGGACCCCACGCCGTAAGGATTTGCACATCGCTTGCTGGTTCGTCTCGTAGAAACACCCCAAACTATAACACAAAGCAAAGGGTGTGGCACACGAGTTCATACTTGGACCACCCTTTCCAGTCATAAAAGAATCACTGTATAATCGGTGTTACAGCATGCAGTTAACTTATGCATACTTGTCCAGCCCGACAAGGATAAAACTTGGTCAATATGTAGGCATATGTACATAAACCAATGGAACAAGGGGGTCACGGCACAGACTAGATATATTGGTCAACATTTGAAAAGAAATAGGTGTGTGTCCCCCCCCCCCCCCCGCCGCTTAAAAAGACCATGGATCCGCGCCTGTTGAAGTAAGATTAATATATCATGTATGTTGGGGTTTTATTAGTGTCTCTCGTTCTTTCTGTCTTTGAACCAAGTCTAAGTTTTATAACAATGTTATGTAAATATTTTTAGCAAGGAGAGCTTTAATAGGCCATTCAGACATGCTAAAACCCAACAGCTTCAGGGTGATCCGCCCCCTGAACCCCAGCCAAGGGCTTCGCCCTGGACCCCACCAGGGGCCCTTAAGCAGGCCCCTGGACCCCACGCCGTAAAATGCCATGACCACCGATGTCCCCCCCCCCACACACACACACATTTCAAGACGGATTGACGCCCATGGGTGTTGCATATCGTATTATTAACAAGAGGCGTAAATCCGTGTTCAAAACTGGGAATGATGTTAATATGTTTGAAACCCGCGACAGGTGCGGTTGGAGGTATTGAAGTTCAAAACATTAGCTGGCATAGCAATTAGGTAGTTTCATCAGCCGTCATTGACGTTAAATTCAGTCAGTGGTAAAAACAACAGTTTTATAAATTAAGGAGATCTTTGATAAAAGTGGCAAGGTATAGTAAGTTATTTTACAGCGCTATATCGACTTTGCTCAACGGCGCACCCAGGATTATGTCTTAGGGGGGGGGGGCTCAAATACATTTAACGGGTGGGGTCCAGGGGCCGGCCTGACGGCCCCTGGTGGGGTCCAGGGCGAAGCCCCGGTGGGGTCCAGGGGCGAACCCACCGTAAGCTCTGGGCTTGTGGCGTTTTGGGGTGAAAAATCACCTGCTTAAAATTTGAAAAATAGACACACTTTTAAGCACTTCTGATCATATCGGCCTACATCTTTAATTTTTATTTGAAAAGTCTAATAAACGCCAAGCTTGTGAGAGCCAATCTCGTGTTGACATCTCTGGAGTCTGGATTGCAAGTTTTCAGTGATGTTCGGCCTCCCTCTTGTTAGAACTTATTGCCACTCAACTGGGTCAGGCAGATAATGCAAGACACTTAACCATTGCTTCGTCCTTCGGATGGGACGTAAAGCCAAAAGAGTTTAATTTCATGAAGTTCCAACACTTCAGGATCTTTACTTTTTATTTACGACAGGGCCTAAGTAAGCATTGTAACTTTGGACCGAAACTGACAATTTTCGTCACCACGAACTAACACCAAGGTTCAATTTACCATTGCAACACACGGCGCGCACCAACCTCAATGTGAAAAAAACGCGTTGTTTACGTGGAGCCTTTGTTTGCGGCTTTTGTTTTGCATTTTGGCGTCGACTTTTTTTTACGCGGCGCTTTCCAGGTTGTGTTAGTGTGTTCCAGATAATAGAGATCAATGGTTCTAGTACAGGTTAGTCTCGCACAAGCGCATATTAAATACTTTTAACAAATACTAAGAACTCTCACAGCTTTTTACAGTAAAAAGAAAATTATATATATCCTCTGCTCAATTTGACATGGGGAGTCACAAGGCCCGTGGAGTTATTCTCCCTCCAAATAAAAACACTCCTACACTTGGGTAAATTTCCAATCATCCCAGCATCAATCTTGAAAAATTGTTCCTACACCTCTTTCCAAATAGGACCATTTTTTCAGAGTGTAGGTCTTCCAAAATACTTCAAGTTAGAACATTGTTCCCGGCATTAAATGTTGTCCCTATTACTACCATCGTTGGTGAGTGGCGTTCATCGTCTTTTTTTAAGTGTCAAACAAAATCGAATAGTTTAATTCTGAAATCTACAGATTATGTTTGTTCCAGTCATAAGTTGTTTCCCATCCTCCCCATCCTGGAATACTCTCAGCTACGGTACTAACAAGGAGAACGTTCACATTGTATTAAAATGCCCATGACATATTTTTCAATTTGATTCGACATGGCAAGAGCGTGACGTTTGTCACCACGTCGTGCAACTACCGTGTAGCACGGCAGAGCTTGCCGTGCTACACGGCAGTGTCGAACTTAAACCAACAGTTTGCGCTAAACGTCGCTCTTTTGTCGACAAGGTAAAAGTGCGACGTTTAGCGTAGGCCGCCTATAAGTGTCCATAAGATAGTAATAGTGTAATAGGTAACCTGACCCTACCTTTACCTACGTTGGCGCTCCCAACGTTTGATGTAACGAGACTTTTTATTTCTGATTGACCCGGATCAGGTACCTGGGTGTGTTTGGGTGGTGAAGGTACTATTGACGTGCAGGACAAGAGATGGAAAGATGGTGAGCCAAGTAATTACATCGGCAACGAAGATTGCGCCGCAGTCCATGCTTTAGGCTGGTACGATAGGGATTGTGATGCTAAACTCAAGTTAATCTGTAAGCGCCCCGTATCACCAGCACTGTAGCTCCTGTGAAAGGTTGCTCAATATTCTGGACAAACTACTTTTTATGAAGATTAAAGGTTCACATTGCCTTCAAATCTCTCAACATTTTGCTGTTTGAAATTGCCTCTATCTTGTTTAAGAGTTGTTTACGCTCTAAAACACATAGTGTGTTGTAATTAGTGAGTAGTGATTAATAAAACACCTCTGGAAATACAACCAGCAGTTCGGTCCGCATTTTGTGGAGTCAAACAAATGAGGTTCTCAAAATAGCGGACTGTGTTCTGTCATGAAAATAAATAAAAACACACATAATTTCAAGGGATATTTCCGTTAATCATTATATTCTACTTTTAAAATATCTTTCCAACCAAAAAGCGTTTGGTATCAAGGAATATATCAATCATTTCATAACAAACGCTTTGTATAGCCCAAAGCGCCCACACCGAAGGCAACGTGTCCCTTTAAGTGATTAAATGCTGACTCGCTTTGTGGTAATCTTTTGTAAAACACCAATCTATTATACTTGTAAAATTTTGCTAATTATTAAGAAGAAAAATGTTGTATGGAATATTTATGGATATATCTGCCTATTATAACCAAACTATTGGAAGTTCAGTTCTCTAAAAAAACATATCAAAATCTATTCTGAAAACGGAGCATTACTAGCATGTTCACTATTTTCATATCTTTCGGTTATATCATGCACTGAACACGTTTGGTAATTGTTAAAGACAAGTATTCTGACTTGGTGTATCCCAACATATGCATAAAATAACAAGCCTGTGAGAATTTGGGCTCGATTGGTCTTCGAAGTTGCAAGAAAATGATGAAAGAAAAAACACCCTTGTTGTACAAATTTGTGCGCTTTCAGATGCCTGAGAAAGGCTTCAGGCCTGAAGTCTTTTAATATTTTAGTGAGAAATTACCTCTTTCTCAAAAAACTACGTTACTTCAGAGGGAGTCGTTTGTTTTTTACTATCAACAGCTCTCCGTTGCTCGTTACCAAGTAAGTTTTTATGCTAATATATATTTTGATTAGTTACCAAACGTGTCCAGTGCCTTTAAGTGCTATATGTTCACTAACAACTAACAAAATAGTGATAAAGTTAGATTTGGTTAAAATAGTACAATATTTCATGATTGTGTGAAGTTTAGCTACACCCAATAGCAACAGTCGTAGCCGACGTAGCTGTTACCGCAAATTCGGATACGGTCTATTATAAGTTCTAGACGGGAATATTCAAGTAGATTATATAAATAGAGTATAACCAATCAGTTTTCAGATCACAACTAATCCTTCTCGATAAATGCCAATCCTGCACTTCGAAATTACAGGTTTTAGTTTATTGAAAAACATGAGTCAAACGATCAGTGTTACGTTTATAATTTGTCCCTACTTTTGTTGAACAAAGAACCATCCAAGCAGTTATCGTTGCTTCGCAGATTCTTACATAAACAGCACAAAAAGTAGCAGGGAAAATTATTCCCCACGCAGTATACCTTCGGTTGACTGGTTCGAAGCAGGACAAACCGGTTTGACCCGGCAGTAAATTCTGACTAATGTCCCACATGGCAATGGAACCAATGATTTGTTTTTGGTTTTCCTAATTAAACCGGGAAATCATCGACCCTTATCACTCAGTGAAGCGAAGCCAAAAATACGAGAAAAGGGAGAAAAATTGTCCTTCAGGAATAGAAATCCATCAACCAATATCAGGGGCGCCGCATGTTTTACTTCTTGTTTCACATTATGCAAGTGCAACATACAATCTAAACAACAGACGATTATGCTTTTTCTTGACAAAGAGTAATTGCGTGCCCATTTACGGATGGAGTTTCGTCGGCTGCTTAAATTGTGGTGCTTAACAATTTCTAAAAGCTAATTTCAACTGAATATACATATAATGCTGTCTTTAGTGTATGAAGCACGCATGCAGCCAACATTGGTATTGGCAAAAACCAGTATCTGCACTGTGTGTGACTCAACATTACATGGAATAACAAACCTGTGAAAGTTCAATCAGTCATCAGATAGGCACAGCATTTGGATACGTGTTACATTATTAAAGGAATTGTATACATTTGGTAATTGGAACCCAATGTTTGTTTCAATCCTATAATAGTTGTAGAAATATACCATAAAACTAACCTTTGAAAATTTCATTTCAAACGGTAGTAGCGTTTTTGAGATATTGCGATATAAATCTGGAGCGGTTATATGTCCACGCAGGAAGAAAAATCTGCAATTTGAATACACAATCTGAGAAACGTTACTGTCAGTAACGTTTCTCATATTCAAATTTGTTGGGATAAAAAGTGATATCTTTTTCCATAACCGAAGTACTTCGAAGTGGTAAGTTTCTATAATGCTTATATTATTATCCAAATCTGATGTACTTCTTACCAAGTAAACTGTTATTGACATTAATTTCCAGAGTCATTACCAAATGTATACAGACCCTTCAACAGACTGATTTGAAGTCATTTTTTAAAAATGTTTCAATGAGAAGGCAGTTATGTTAGTTCATGTGCACTAACACCATTAGTTACGTCATCATTAACGTAAGCAATCTTATAATTCAGTTTTCACTATAAATTATGACTCTATTTTCCTTTTCCTGAAACGAAGTAAGAACCCATTGATTTCAAAATTATATAAGTCGTTTTCGGAACCTCACAATACTTTTTTTGTGAAGGTTTTGCAAATTGTTATTTTAATCTTTCCGGGAAACTCCTTTCTCTTGCTGGCCATCTCCAAGAAACCGATTATTGAAAACAATCATTTCATAACTTCATAAAAACATAGAATTATTTCAAAGAAAATAATAATATTAATAGGCATTCCCTGTATATACGCCGCTTGCTGAAAAACGCAGCCTCGTTCGATAAGATTATCAAGCTGTTGATTTACGATTGTTTTCATAATTGTTTTAATTAATGAAGTATAATGTCGGTTTCGAAGGGAGCTGCTAATTAGACAAAAGACCTCTTTGGTTTATTCTTTGGTTATATCGATGTCTGGTTTAAGGGTAGTAGGGAGTGTATAGGGTGGAATGGAATGGCCACCCGACGTGAACCGGTCAAATCAGAAAAGATCTTGTAGTTAGGGCAGCCGCTCATGTATCGAGATATTCGCAAATTTCACTTTAAACATTAGTGATAATGTGTAGCGGCCTTGTATCAATATTACTAGTTAGGTATTGTTTAACCGGTTAACTGTTTATTACCAGAAATGTTTTGAAACAATAATGATAATTAAGTTGGAAACCCAAAGCTAGCATTAATTCATTCGCCAAAATCGACTTTACGTGAACAATAAGTAAACTCGAGAAAGAGTCCCCTTATGGTCAAACACGAAACACGCCATTATTTTGTTTAATGTATTACGCAATTACAACATCCCAAAGACTAGCTGCTAGCAAATGCCCAACATTAGAATAAAAATCACAACAATCAATCACTATCCCATGCCAATTGCTCTTAGAGGGTTAAAGTTTATGAATGTTACGTAAATGCGCGAATTCTTGGAGTTGCCCAATGCACCATTATCATGTTGGCAACATATTGGTCATGTTCCTTGAGTCCAATAACCGTAATGAATGTTAATATTTATTGTACAAAATGGAACCAGACTATTTTTCATTCCAGCCTCGGTTTGGTTATGCATTGATTTGAAGGGGGAAAAACAAGATGGCCGCACCTCGATAAAGGTCTATAACGATGTGCGGTTTTGCGATTTCGCATTGTAATTATGTTTTGACATTCATTAATGAACGGAAAATGTTTAAAATAATTATAAGTTGAGACGATCTAAGTGTATTGTATACAATTATGTGTGCAGTGTTGATTATGTGAGATTTCAATCTTCAAATCAATTTAACCTTACGGGTACACGATTTGGAAAAAAGGATGCCTGCCTGGCAAAGCCGGTAGTCTCAACATTTCGACAAATATACTCTCGTCGTTGTCACTGTCTCCTATAACGACTACTTTAGAGCACACTACATTGAATAAACCAACCGGCTCTCACAGAGCCATCACCTCAAGTTTTCAAGAAGAGACAATTACATGGTGTATCCGTCAGACTAAATTGATTGTTGATAATTCATTGATGTAATAATATGAGTAAAATATAAAATTGATGATGTTCATGTTTTAAAATACTTTCTCAGCACTGCAAGCTCGAAATAAATTACTTTATGCACAAAAAGCCATGTTTTACTCAACTTCGCAAATGAGTTGTTTGACCTTATTCCTAACCAGTCCCGACCCTTCAAATTTAATCCTAACCAGCCCCGACCCTTCAAAATTAACCCTAACCAACCCAACCCTTTAAAATTAACCCCAACCAACCCCGACCCCTCAAAATTAACCCTAACCAATCACGATCCTTCAAGATTAACCCCAACCAACCCAACCCTTCAAAATTAATCCTAACCAACCACAATCCTTCCAAATTAACCCTAACCAACCCTGTCCCCTCAACATTACCCAAACCAACCCCGACTCTTCAAGATTAACCCTATAGCCAACAGTGACCAGGCACTATATGCTACATTGACAGTACACCAGTGAGGGCGCAATAAACCCTTTGCGAGTTAGTTTGGAATGATGTCTGGTATCGTGCCTTGATTGGTCATGTGTGATTGATTTTAAATTGAATTCCTCAGACTACTTCCACTGATGCTATGTCACATGCTTAGGGGCCGGCTTGTAGATGGCTGCATAACGGACGGCAAACACCCACACACAATTTCGAATGAAATCTGGCACAAAGGATACTAGTCTTTGCTGATCTGGAGGTTGCTATATAAAGTCTCACCCTGAACTATTTGATGTAGCAACAGTATTGGCTTCTGACTGGCACCCCGAACAAATATTGACAAAATAGGGAGACCGCCAACACTGGGCTAATATGGAGGTCGCGAGTTCAAATCCTGCTCTAGTAATTGTTTCTTTGTTCAACCCTAAACGTGTTAAATTTTACTCAATCAGTTTTCCTTGTGGTTTATTACTTCATATTTGAAATTTAAAAGTTGCAACCCCTAAAGGTGATTCCTCTGCCGCTACTTCCCAGTTTGTATCGTAAACGAGGGTGTCATACCTGGCTATACTGCAGTCTCAGTTTCAATAGTTTCTGACAGGCACCCCCAAACAAACATATTGACAAAATAGGGAGACCGCCAACATTAAAAGGCTAGATAACTCAGTTGGTAGAGCTCCAGCCTGTTAATCCGGAGGTCGCAGGTTCAAATCCCGCTCTAGTCGTTGTTTTCTTTGTTCAACAGTATTTGTAGTCTGGGGAATTCAAATTAAGCGTTTAGTAGTGACCCAGGCAAGTCACTGTATCAGACATCATTCAAATTTAACTCGTAAGTAGCTTATTGGTTGATGACCATGAAAGTACGTATGCAATGCAGGACACGATCTCCGACAGTGTCTGCTGTTTACCGCCCTCTTTGTTTAATAGCAATGTACGTCAGTGTATGGCATGCAAACTTGTTCAAAGCATATCATGTTCATCCTTTGTACTATATAACTAGATTTTGAGGGTTTAATTAATATTATGACGACGGTTAACGTATGTTAACCACAGTGATTGTGTTAGGTTGTCTTTTTCATGGGGAGTGCCATGGGGTTAGACGTGTATCAATCTTAATTTCTAAGCAAAGTTTGATCATGTCACAATACAAATCACTTTTGCAATACTGACAACTCATCTTAAGACGAATCGTAGTGATTTGTGAAGTTCGAGCCCTGATCGTTAACAAAAAGTAATAATCTTGTAATGGTGACTGCTCTTTGTTCCGACACGCCTATGTTCTGATAACCCCATGTGATGTACACGCTAGGGTTAGGGTTTGGGTTATGGTCAGGGTTAGGGTCAGGGTCAGGATTAGGATTAGGAAAATACAATTTAGGGATGTCGGAATAGAAGGATGTCGGAATTATAGGGATGTCGGTACATAGGTGTTTAACCATCTAAACACACCTTGTTGTAAATACACTGCATGGAGGGACTCATGGACACTGTTGCTTGTGTGCTGGTCTGTATCGAAGTTTTGGAGATTTGAGTTGGGGGTTGACGATTAGAATGATTCAATAATAAACTCACCACAGTACTGGTTAGGTGTCGGTTGTGGATCGGACCGGAGCACTGTTCGCGAGGTGAAACTCTTAATCCCTAAGTCGGCTGGACTGGATCAAGATCAGCGTCTCAACGACGGATGTATATATTCCAGGATAAAGTTAGGCAGATGCGAAATATGTAGTCACAAAAGGACAGACGACTATTTCAATGACGATGAACAATATACTGGAAACAGTTAACAAATAAAACACTCCAACGATTCCTCAAGAAAACTGGTTATACGGACGAGGATTAAAAAGCGAACGTGTAACTAAGCGAGACTAGATAAAAGAAGACCGAAACTTAAACTTAACTATATACATGTGCGAATTGCAACCAGCGAAAAGTTAACGTTAAAACAGTGCACACGCCGTGCACCAACAAAAGCTAAAAATACTGGCGTTGATTGGACGATCGAATAAACATGTGATGTCAATGTTTATAAATACAGTTAGTCACCACAAAGTGTTTCATTGTAACCACAAGGCTTGGTACTTCGATACAAGCCTGGGACCAATTTCATGGTTCTGCTTACCGCCGAATTCTGCGCTTACGATCACCATTCTTCGCTTTCAGGGCAAGCGCCAAATTTCTGCGCGAGCTATGTAAGTGAAGAATGCCTATAGAAACACGGAGTAGACACCAGCACAAGAAAACATTGACGTAAGCGGGGAATTCCCTGCTTCATGGTGAGATGCGGTATTATACATAAAACCTGGCACAGTATTACATGTAAACTGTAGCATGGCGTCCATCTTGGTAGCTTGATTTATTTGTTTAACTATACTCGGTTTGCCAAGATGCATTGCGGTATATCTGTAAGATGGCGCTTGTGCATATGGGCTGTTGAGTTACATTTGACGTTTAATCTGTCAGGCAGAATGCCAATCTTTTGTATTTACATGCAAACATAAAATTACTGAATGAACATCTGTTTCAAGTGATAACTACAACCTTAGGGGAAGGTTGCCGCCATTTTACAATTTTAGATTCAGTTTTACATATCAACATTGATATGGAAAGCATTTGGGGGGAATAGGAAAACAATTCAGAAGGGTGTAATAATCCTATCATGTAGGCCCTATGTAAACTCGCAGCTTACTCGCAGTTGGGGGAAAAGCAACATACTTTTACAAACAAATTACAAAACAAAGAACAAAGGATGTTTAAAGACAGTGTACACTATTGGTAATTGTCAAAGACCAGTCTTCTCACTTGGTGTATCTCAACATATGCATAAAATAACAAACCTGTGAAAATTTGAGCTCGATCGGTCGTCGGAGTTGCAAGATAACTTCTTTCTCGAAAACTACTCCACTTCAGAGGGAGCCGTTTCTCACAATGTTTTATACTACCAACCTCTCCCCATTACTTGATACCAAGTAAGGTTTTGTGCTAATAATTGTTTTGAGTAATTACCAATAGTGTCCACTGCCTTTAAGCAGCGAATATGCACTATTAGATAGTGTGCATTCGGATTTGGGGCATATTTTCTGTCACTGAAATAGTTTTTCAAGTCTTTGAGAAAACATTTTGCTCATAAAATTCTCTGGAAATGTTAATTTTCGTCGCATCTAAATTTCTTACTACGCCACAGCTTATTATGCATGACTCAAAATCATAATAAGTAAAAACGCTGTTATTGGAAACTCTGCGTTGCGTATAGTTTCTTTGTGTGACTCGATGGGTCGTGTTTTATTGGCAACTGAGGGATCTCGGCGCAGAATTCTGTGAAGGTTATATTGTATATCTGGCAGCAATTTTAATTTGTCAAGAAATGGTCGCAAAATGGTGGCGAGCAAACTGCTGGGTGTTGTTGGTATATTTATGATGGCAAACTACGCTGTCGGTGATGGGCAGTGTGCGGAGGTTGTGGATGCTCCCATCAGAGGGAGGCCGCAATGCCCTCCTACTTGGAGTCAGTGGCAAGACAAATGCTACAAGGTGTATGATGACTACGTTAAATGGGAAGAGGGCAAGCAGAAATGTGATGAGTCGGGCGGTGTGATAGTTGTCCCTCAATCCGACGAAGAATTACAACACCTTCCCAACATGTGCAGTGGTGACGTTTTTTGGATTGGTTGCAACGACATTGAAGTTGAAGGTTTGTACATCTAGAAATGATGTTCAATAGTTATTTTAATCAGTTTTATTTGTTTACAAATTGCCAACACAAGGCCAAAATGCCACGCAGGGTGAGGGCTACAAGGAAAATAAGGAAACATCTAGAGGACGAAATATCTGTTCACGTTGTGCGACCATTAAATAGGTTAAATGATAGCATGAAAGACAGTTGGGCAACATTCTTAATCGTTTCCAAATAACCGGAAATGGGGGTCGAGACTTATTCTCTGGATTTCTTTGTTGAATTTTGTTTCAATGTATGTTACTTTCATATCCTACATGGCTAAATTTTACTTTCCCAATAATAGGCCCATGATATACCTTTTATAGACATAGACTACGTTAAACTACAATTTGAAGAACAGAATCGCGCACACGTACAACTCAATAGGTCGGGACCAAGTTGGTCCCGGAAGTTCGAACACGCAGGAGACTTGCACATTCTATGGAAAGTGGTCGTGTATGGGTGGAGGTTCCAGCTGGCATGCAATTTAAGTAGTTTCATCAGCCATTGGGCCGTATAAATAAAAACTAGCCATTGCTTATCAAGTAAAAGGTCCAGCATTAGCAAAAGGTCGATAAGTAAAAGATCAGGCTTGAGCAATTGCTTAAATCTCTATTAATAACCTTTTACTTGACTAAACACCTTTTACTTGATCGGATAAGTAAATGGTCGGAGGATAGCACAGTAGCGGGGTATATAATCAGGAGTATAACAATAGCAGGGTATTCAAATGGACATGGACTTTTTATTAGATCAATAGCGAGTAATTTAAATACAGGTGGCAGTTTCCACTTCAATTCAATCTAAAGGAAGAAAACACACACTTAAAATAATTTGTTTTGCCATGTATAAGTATAGGCCTACTAATTTCTCAACACAAATACGACTAGTGCAGACGATTATCATGGATCATGGATGTCGCGGATAGGCCTATTAAAGATTTTGATGGTGGCAGTGGCAATGATGAGAAGGGTAATAATGGGAATGACCTAACGCTCAATGATTTGCTAGTTTCCATTATTAAAGATTACCCTATCCTCATCGATAAGAGCCAGCTACCAGGTGCCAAAGACAAGAAGTCAAATGCACTTAAAAAAAAAGCAAGACAAACCATTGCTGCCAATACAGGGAAATCGATGGATGAAAAGCAAATCGCAAAGAAGGTTACCAATATGAAGTCACTGGTGAAAAAGAAGACGGATGGTAAACAGACAGGAAATCGCAAAATTGTCCTGACTTCCTGGGAAAAAGAGTTGTACAATATCTAGAGCGGAGATGACAACCCAAACCATCACAAAAATGCCTAGCGCAATGAGTGCTGGATTCCAGGCATCATCGTCACCTTCCACTTGCAACAAGGTTGAGTAAAAGCGCAAGCTCTTCATGCAGTATCTTGTAAAACTACAAGTATCTGCTACAGGACAATAGTAAAAGGTCGTCTTTATTTATATGTTAATTATAAAGTAAAAGGTAATCCCGCGAGCATTTACTTAAACATCCAAGCAATTGCTTTTACTTACTAGTCCGACCATTTACTAGCAAGTAATTGCTTACTTTTATTTATAAAGATGTAAGTAAAAGGCTAGTAAAAGCAATTGCTACTTTTTATTTATACGGCCCATTGACGTTTCATTCTGTCATTGGTAAAAACAACCTTTTATAAAATACGGAGACTGCTATCTTTGATAAAAGCGGCAAAGTAAGTTATTTTATAGTGCTACATCAACTTTGCTGCATTTCCAGTCACACCATGGATTGGTGCCCCGGGGTCGAGGGACACGTTACCATCCAACAATTCTAGCCTTGATGTAAGAGAAACGAAGGACAAGGGGAAATGCTTGCCTACAATGGACAATATTTAGGCCTACTTTTAAGTCACAAAGTAAAGAATTGGTAATTATCGAAATAAGAAGATTAGATTCAATTGAAAACCTTCCTAATTACAAAGTCCATCCATTACCGATCCTCAAGAGATTATTTCTGTCTGGAATACTGAAGTCGTGGAAATTGCATTTTGAAGACTCCATAAATCACGGTATAAAATCTTCTTTAATTTCGATTGCCACAATCGAAAAAAAAATTGTCAACGTAATGCTGAATTTTTTGACGAAATTTGAAAGAAAGATACAATCAAAGTCACATGAAAAAGTTTTAGCTGAATACAGTGTCTACTTGTTGAGAGAAAAAGCAAAAAAACTCTCACGGTACTTTCACAGAAACGTTTAATCCATCCACGTTTTAGCGAGAAGTGGGTACCAACCTCATGTCTGGCCGTAGCACTTGCAAACGGACACCAACCCTCAGAAATCTGAGAAACGATTCATGCATTAATATTTTGTTCAGATTCAAATGATTTCTTCGAAGGTAATCCTTTCTGAATAGCTTGTATTATCAACAACTGCTTCTCACCAATACGGAGCTCTGGAAGTGCCAGCCAACTTGTTGAGATCCTGAGATAATTTACTGCAGGATGATTACATCATCGAACGTAAAAGTGACGACATCTTGAGATGATTTATCTCGGTATGACGACATCCTGAATTAAGGATTTCGTCTTCCCAAGATAATTTATCTTGGGTTCTCAACATTTTTATGATATTATCATCCAATGATGAATTATCTCAGGAACTCGACATCCTATACGTTGAGGATGTCGTCATCCCGAGATAATTTATCTTGGGGTTTATACTTTCATGAATGTCGACATTTTAAGATTTAAAAAGAAAACGTCAAGAAGACTTCTTTTCTTTCAGGATGTCGTCATCCAAAAGATAAATTATCTCAGGATGTCGTCATCTTACGTTGGTGATGTCATCACCCTGCAGTAAACTATCACGAATCTTAACATGTAAGATGGCACTTCTAGAGCTCCTTACACCAAGTAAGTTTTATGGTCATAATTTTTTGGAGTATTTACCAATCTATACGACCCTACCTTTAAGAACGATCCCGCTCCCAATTTTTGATGTAATGAGACTTTTTATTTCTGATTGACTCGGATCAGGTACCTGGTCGTGTTTGGATGGTAAGGGTACTGTTGACGTGCACAACAAGAGATGGGCTGATGGTCAGCCAAATGGTCAAAGGGGCGACGAAGATTGCGTCGGAAGCAGCGCTTCAGGCTGGAACGACAATTATTGTGATCAATCACGCAAGTTAATCTGTCAGCAGCGTCAGCGCCCCGTATCGCCAGCACTGTTGCACCTGTGCTAGGTTGCTCAATATTCTGGGCAAACTACTTTGTTTATGAAGATTAAAGGGTTACATTGCCTTCAAATCTCTCAATTGTTTGCTTTTGTCTTGCTCCTTTTTAGTGAGTAGTGATTTTAAACAAATATACAAATTTGCCTCTGGAAATACAACCAGCGGAACATACGTTCCGCCATTTTGTGAAGTAAAAAAAGTAGGATCATAAAAATAGCGGACTGTGTTCTTTCATGAAATTACACCCCCCAAAACAACACATTTTTGCAAGGGATATTCGTTTGAATCAGTATACTTTTAGAATATCTTTCCAACCGTATTCATTTCATAACAACGCTTGTTATAGCCCAAAGCGCCCAATCCGAAGGCAACGTGCCCCTTTAAGTGTTTAACTGCTTATTCGCTTCGTGGTAATCTTTTTTAACACCAAGCTATTTTACTTGGACAATTTTGCTAATTATTAAAAAGAAAAATGTAAGATGAAATCATCCATCGTGATATTTTAACCAAACTATTTGAAGTTCAGTTTCCAAAAAACATATCAAAATATATTCTGAAAACGGAGCAATACTGGCATGAAAACTTAGCCTCGTTCGATAAGATTTGCAAGTTGTTGATTTACGATTGTTTTCATATCTGTTAATTTGAAATAATGAAGTAATGTCGGTTTCTAAAGGAGCTGCTAATTCGACAAAAGATCTCTTTGGTTTGTTCTTTGGTTATATCGATGTCTGGTTTAAGGGTAGGGAGTTTGTAGGGTGGAACCGAATGGCCACCCGACGTGAACCGGTCAAATCAGAAAAGAACTTGTATAGTTAGGGCAGCCGCTCATGTATCGAGATATTCGCAAATTTCAGTATAAACATTGGTGATAATGTGTAGCGGCCTTGTATCAATATTACTAGTTGAGTATTGCATAACTGGTTAACTGTTTATTATCAGAAACATTTTGAAACAATAATATTAATTCAGTTGTGTTAAATCTTCGGTTTATTCGTATCTAAACTACAAATCACAATGGCGTCGCTCTACATGCACACGACCTTTGACCTAATGGCAATTACACTAGCGCTGTTAGTCTCTTAACACAACATCCCTCCCTTTTTAGACAAAATCTCAACTTTTGTAAACAATGGGAAACAAATGAAAATAGCCTAAAATGTTTAACAGTAGCCTATTTTCTGACTTACCACATGTATGTTTCTGTCAAGGCAATTTCTACAACTTGTTTAAAGACTTGATTGGATGTAAATAAAGTTGTTATCAGTTAACTATGCGTACAATATAAACCACACTTTTTGAGTTTAAACTTTTAACTTAGCAAATTTGAAAACCGGTCGTGCATGAATATAGACCCACTGCTTTTTAATACAATGCAAAACTTTAACTTTTAAACAAACTTCAAAAAAACAAAGAGCAATGCTTTCAATGTTTTCAATGCAACTCTCATCTTCGAGTTCAAAGTTCTGTCCAGTTCATCGGATGGGTCTGGCAATGTGTGGGGAAGAATGACTGAATTGGTATCTGCCGAACTCTGAGTCGGGGAAACTAAAATCTGTTCAGGGACAGCACTCCCGTGATCCACTTTGGATGGTTGAATATGGCAGGGTCAGACAGTGGCATATCCGCGTCATGTGCAGTTTGCATAAACTTCCTCACATGGCTAGTGTTTCGCGAATACTGAGCACCTTTCGGGGAGGCAACTATGACACTATTGCCAGTTTTGCTCACAATTGTGAAGGGTTCAGGGTTGAACGGGGTAAAAAACTTGTTTGTTTTCTCTTGTCCTATAAGGATTTGATCACCGACTTGCACGTCAGAGTATTTTGCATTCCGACGAGCGTCCGTGTATACAGCTTGGATTTTCCTTTGTTTTCAGCATCGCGGTCTCGGATTTCCAAGTCAGAATGATTATCGGCCTGAAACGCTGGTAGTTTTCCGCGCATTTTCCGATTGAACAACAACCCAGCTGGCGTTTTCCTTATGGCGGGGTGTTCAGTAGCGCGATATTTTGTTACATATTTTTCGGAGCTCCTTTCGCCAGTTTTGACCTTCGGCCTGTGCGATACGGATTCGTTTCAAGATTGAGTCGTTTTGGCGTTCCACTTCGCCATTTGCTTGAGCCCACTTAGCTGTAACCTTGACATGGTCTAGTACCGTTCTCCTCACAGAACTCGCGAAACTCATGAGAACGGAACTGAGGACCATTGTCAGATTTGAGTGTCACTGGAAGTCCATGACGGCTGAAGATTTCCTTTAGGGAGTCGATGACTTTGTCCGCGGTAGTGGAACTCAGTATCTGGTACTCATAGTATTGGCTGTAATCAATAACTACTAGAGCGGAATGTTCTGATGGAAATGGTCCAAGTAAATCAGTTGCTAAGTCCTGCCAAGGACCGTCAAGGAGCGTGGTTGGTCTCAGTGGCTCGGGGTGACCCTCGTGCGCAAGGGCTAAGGCTTGTTGTCTTGGTTTCTGTGGTAGAACTATACGCGTTCCGCGTAATATCAGTTGTCCAATGGCACACAACTCTCCCGCGATTGGTGCATACGCCTTACAGTTGTCAAACTTTTCAGTGCGAATTGCTTCTCTTACAACTGCTAGCTCTTCATCCTCAGCGGATGCGCTTTCAACTTGTTTCGTTGTTATAGCGCTGGGTGTGGCAGAGAGGGCAACAAATCGAACATAGTCCTCTGCTCCGTGATCATGCTTGAATGTAATCTTGTCCTGCGGAAGCCGAGACAACGCATCAGCGATGTTTTCGCGTCCGGGGATGTGTACAACTCTGTAATCGTATGGCTGTAGGCGTAATACCCATCGCTCAAGTCATGCACATGGTTTAGATCGGGGTCCATATATTGCCTCCAATGGTTTATGATCAGTCAGTAGTTCAAAACTGCGACCATAGATGAATGCGTGAAAACTTTCACAAGCCAAGACGAGTGATAGGGCTTCCTTCTCTGTCTGCGAATATCTCCTCTCGCATTCTGTCAGACTGCGACTGGCATAGCAGACTGGAACCAAACCGTCGCGTTGTTCCTGGACTAATATATACTGGACTCGCGTCAGCTATCATTGTTGTCGGTGCGTTCTTGTCATAGTACGCTAGCGTAGTCGCGTTTGCGAGGCTCTCCTTTAGCGCATTGAAGGCTGTTCGCTGGTGAGGTCCAAATTGAAATGGAATTCCTTTCCTGGTTAGCTTTTTCGAAGTGGATCAGATACTGTAGCAAAGTTAGGTATGAATCTGCTACTTAACCCTACTAGGCTGAGACGCTTTCCTGTTCGCAAAATTCTGCTACAGCTCTTACGCGCTCTTGTGTAGGACCAATGCCTCTCTCAGATAGTAGGATTCCCATGAATACCAACCGACTCATGTTAAACTGGCATTTCTCTTGGTTCAAGGTAAGACCTACCTCCTCCAATCTGCGTAACACTGCGAATTACACTGTGATCGTGTGCCTCCTTGTCAGACGCATGAACGATGATGTCGTCTGAGATGTTGTCCACACCTTCAAGTCCCGCTAGTGTCTTTGCGATCATGTATTGGTATTGCTCACTTGCAGGAATTCCGGGACAGCTGGTCATTGATGGATTTTTTTTTCGGTGAAAAATACCCCGGATGGTAACAAGACATTTACCATGCTATTTGGCTAGGTGTAGATGGGGAATGTGGAATTTTTTAGATTAAAAAAATAATAATGGCGGAGTACTGATTAATTAATTTAAAACGGACAGTGGACTACAGTTCGATGGCATCACGCAGCCAACCCCGACCTCTCGAAATTAACCCTAACCAATTCCGACCCTTCAAAATTAACCCTTACCGACCCGACCCCTCAAAATTAACCCTTACCAGCCCCGACCCTTCAAAATTAACCCTTACCAGCCCCGACCCCTCAACATTAACCCTTACCAACCCGACCCTTCAAAATTAAGCCTAACCAACAGTGATCCTTCAAAATTAACCCTAACCAACCCTGATCTTTCAGAGTTAGCCCTATTCCTATCCATGCCCTAACCAATCCTGATCCTTCAAAATTAACCCTAAGCAACCCCGATCCTTCAAAAATAACCCCAACCAGCCGCAAACCCCTTAGAGTTAGCCCATACCAGCCCTGACCCCTCAAAATTAACCCCAACCACAAAATCTGAATGCCTACTTGTTATAAAGATGGTATTGATAGTCAGCATCCTGTGACATTATTTCGTTTGAACTGCCCCCGTCGATCAGCAACTAATAAAAGTAGGCCTATATCGAATCATTTAAATCTTCAAAGATCGCCTGCAGGCAACTTTTGGAAAATCAAATATCCACGGTGTCCGTTTGTGTGAATGCTGCGGCCAAAGATGCGGTTGGTACTTGCTGTCACCTCGCCAAACGTAGATGGATTCGACGTTCTTGAAGAAAATACAAATTGATTTTTGTTCTCCCTCTCCCCCCCCCCTCTCCCCCCCTCTCTCCCCCCTCTCTCTCTCTCTCTCTGTCAATAAATAAACACTGTATTCAGCTTCAACTTTTACAAGTGATTTGTATTTTTATTTTTTTTGATAATTTGGCCTATATAATCAGCATTACGTTGACAAAACCCATCTGTGACCCTACCTTTAAGTATCAAATGTTACGCTAACCCGGTTGTATACAGTTGGTGATACTCAATGCTGCCCATCCAAGTGGTCAGTGTTTGTAAACAAAAGAAAACCTTCGGAAGAGGGTTCTGTCCTAATTGGCTACGACAGCGGCTGTTGCTTAGGGTGTTGCTATGGGCATCCTATGCTTCAACGCTTGTTGGGATGAGGATCAAGTCTCAGCCACAGCCGCCAATAAGCCATTTGGGAGGCAGATTTTAATAATGTTTAGTACAATGACTTGCTTGATCACAATTTACCGCTTAAATTTGAGTTTCTGAGACTATTTGGAGACACTTGTTATGTCATGGTTCGGGGCAAGGTTTTGTACAGCAACCTCCAGACGAGCAAACCCGGTACCAATGTGCTAAACACATTCATTCAGAATTGTGTTGCACCGTCTATAATAATAATAATAATATTTATTAGGGCAAAGAATTCACAAGTAGAAGTACAAACATTAACATATATTTAAACACTTCCGTCAGACAACAGTGGGATACCTAGGAGAGCATAAAAGTTAAACAAATTAACTGTCGCCAAAAGGCGTATGTCTCCCAAAACCCAGAAAAGCAAGGATTAAGGCAAGACGGGCATAGACATACAAAAACAACACAAATGATCATTAAAAAATCACAGAACAATAAAAAGGCCTATCATTCAAACAGAAAGAAGAACACGGTGAAACATAAAAAAGTGTCTTAAAAAAGGCAATCCTAGGTATCAAAAATCATTCTTAAGCTTACATAACGATTCCGGTAAGGGGGCACATATGAAAATATTAAGAAGGTCAGTAGGCAAGGTACTCCAGTTGCGAGCAAAACGGCAGGGGATCGAAAATTTAAACAAATTGGTACGGGCGGACAAAAATGATGAAAAACAAGTTTATTTTTGTGTCTAGCATTAACTAAGAGTTTACATAAAAAGGATGTCAAGGCACCTGCGTGATTATGAGCAACCAATTGTTTACATAAAAAAGCGAAGAACAAGTATTGCCTTTTGGCGCTAAACGTCGCTCTTTTGTCGAATTTAATTCAAAATTATTATTTTCTAATTATTTGAGTTCGACACGGCAAAAGTGCGACGTTTAGCATGCACAGGCCCGAGAAATAAACAAACTCAGAAATAATCGAACATCTCGGAATTATACGAATATTTCAGAAACAAAACAACCTCCGAACCATTGGAGAGTAGTGATTGGCTGGTGGTCTGACGCGCTCCGATCCAGCACGAGGCACTTGTGCTAGTTTAGCTGCGTCCCGACATAATCTAGATGATCGTGCGTGTGCAGTGTGTTCAGTGGTCCAAATCGTCCATAGTTTGTAAGTTCGGGTTATTTGATGTGCATTTTAGAGGAAGAAAAGGTCTGGTCCCTTCTTCTATAACTGAACTGCACAGGGTACCGGTACCTAGTCTACCTATTGCGCACTCCACCATGGTCCGAAGGCCTTCATGGTCTGATTATTTTTGACCCCATCCCTATCGCTCGAGTTTGCTGAAAAGATGCTTAGTTTTCAAGACTCTTGCAGTGAATTACTAGAATCGTGGTTCAAATTTCAAAAGATACCCAAGGCTTGTTATTCCGTTAATCATTGAATAACAAATTTTTTCAGGTTCAGAAGCGATAAGTCCCTAGGGAACAATAAGTGCCTCTCGTTAACGGCTACCGGTAATTTCTATGGTGATTACTTTGAATAGTGATGAACACAATATTATTTTGTAAAGGCTTTGATAGATCAAAGTTAATTTACCCCTTCACAGTTGACTTGTAAAATGATAATAACGATGAAATGATTTGGCTTTAATGTTATTTTCTTTCATCATCATAATAATGTCAAAGCTTATAACTTAGCAAGTAATCAGTATGAGCATTTGATGCAGAAAAGCCTTCAACAAAGACGTCCTGGTTTCGTGCATGTAACAGCTTGCTCGAGTTTGCATTGTTGTACGGCAAGGATAACGACGATCGCCTTTTGTTGCATGTTCTTTATGGTCAAATGAGAAGCGAAAATTGAGGTCAGCTAAAAAAAGACTTGCGGTTTTTTTTTTACAACTTACAATTACTGAATCAAGCTGTTTTTATTCAAACCATATTCAATTTAAACGTCACAATACGAGTTATTTTTTTTAAACAATTGCCACAAAACAAGCTGTAGCTGCTATTCGAAGTGCAGCGCCGTAACAAAGGGTAAAAGGGGGCACAATGGGGTGCACCATTTGTTTCGAGGGGCACTTCTGGCCAAGTTTCCGTTTCCCTTTACCATAAAAAGCCCCTTTTCAGCGACTTTTTAAAAATATAATGTTCTAGTTTGTATAAGATAATCTTGCGTTAGTGTAAAAACAACTACATTGTCCGCCAGTAATTGCAAAAAACAGTTTTAAAAACATCGACATTATTACATTGAAGCTTATGTAACATTTTACTCTGGAAACTCCAAACCCCAATTGTCCAGATTGCATACCACCGGCCGGGCTTTAAAAAAAGGTTGATACTTCCCATGGAACCATCAATTTAATATAGGAGTCCATTGAAGGTCTTTTTTGTTTCAAAACCTTGGCTTCGGCTCCGGGCTCCGTTTGATGTTGTAAACAACGTGCAGAATGTACACACCCCCTTGTGCCCCCTGAAATTTGACCCTAGTTACGCCGCTGACGGCCATTGACAGAGATATGCAGCCCCAGTTTGGAATGCAGGGTTTTAACTGGAGCTCATGTCAACAAATTGGAGATTATTCAAAAGCGTGCTCTAAAATTATTTTGGGCTGGGTTATGTCAATTACGATCATTTACTTATTAATTGCAATTTAGTGTCTTTCCATGACCACAGAAAAGATCTTTGCATCAGCTTTGCAACAAAGCTGAATGATTCCGGCGTGTTCCGTCATTGGTTACCGAAGCCACGAGGTTGCAGTGTGCAAAATCATATAAGAAACAGTAACAATCTTTTCGAAATTAAGTGCAAAACAAACAGATACACAAAAAACCCGATACGTTACCTTGTCTTTAAAGTGTGTGATATGTTTTTTGTTTTATAGATGTATTTTAGTGTAAATCCGTAACTATTTTTAAACAAGTCATTTTATGTACATTGTATTGTTTTTAAATTGTAAACTTTGTAGCAATCTAGCCCCAAACCAGAAATAAGAATACAACTAGACATTGAGTTTTTGTTTACAACAAAATCAAGGTGATCGTGGTGAGCGATTGATTGAATACGTATCGACATTTAACCTTATCAATCCAATGCCTGGTTCAAGAGTTATGAATTTTACAAAACGTATACATCAACATCAACCGGTTTGGACCGGAGGTCAATGTCAAGTAGGGTCACATTTTGTGTAGTGCGGGATTAGTTTATGAAGACCTTTTAGATGATGGATGGATTGTAAACATCCAATATTTGGTTCAGAAGTTATGATTTTTTCAACTATAAAGTTTCAAATTCCGTTTTGAACCGGAAGTCAATGTCAAATGAGGTCACAGTGTGTAGCGTTTCTTAAATCTTTGGAGCCCTTTCTGATGATGTAAAGATGATAAAAATCCAATGTGTGGTTCAGGAGTTCTGATTTTTTCAAATATTAAGTTTCATTTTCCGGTTTGAACAGGAAGTAAAGGTCAATTGGGGTCACATTCTGTATATCGTTTGTTAAGTTGTTACATACTTGTCCAATGATGTATAGATTGTAAAAATCCATTGTGTGGTTCAGGAATTATGAATTTTGAAACATTAAATTTCAACTTCCGTTTTGAACCGGAAGTCAGGGTCAAACGGGGTCACAATAAATATAGCGTATGTTAGGTTTTATAAAGACCTTTCAGATGATGTATAGATTGTAAAAATCCAATGTGTGGTTCAGGAGTTACGAATTTTTCAAGTATTACATGGATTATCTTTATGCCGGGGTGCGCAATACAAGGTAACATGCAGCGATGCTAAATGTATTCCTACATGTAGTTGATGTAAACCGAACTACACGTTCAATGTACCCGTATCTGTACACGTGCTATTACATTATCTCACGTTATCAAAGTGGGTCAACACAAACGTGCGCTTTAATGCCGGTGGTTATAAGACAAGATGTAAATGTCAAAATGTTGTTATTTCTGTGCAAAAGTTTGAGCAGGCTCAACGTTCTACAACCTGATGCAAAAATTATGCTGAAATGAGAAATAGTTTTTGAGATACGAATTTTATGAAATTTTAAATTTCCGGGTTGAACCGGAAGTCAAGGTCAAATGGGGTCACTTTCTGTGTAGCGTCTGTTGGACCTTTAACGAACTTTCCGATGATGTATAGATTGTAAAAATCCAACATGTCGTTCATGAGTTATGATTTATTTTCAAATATTAAACTTTGATTTAATGTAGTTCAATACCTGATGACGTCATTATGACATCATCAAGTTTGTGTCGTCTTGATATTTACGTTAAAATGTCTGATGAGTTTCAATGTAAAATTCAATTTCAATTGAGTTATGCCGTAGATAAGCCCGAAAATGATGTTTTTCAAGAAAAAAACCAAAGGCAAACTTTGACCTAGAGGCATGACCTTGAAGAAAAGGTCATACGATTTTGACGTTAACTTTTGAAATGTAGCCCCAGTCTTGATCTATTACATGTCCAATTATGAACATCATAGCTTTTATATTCATTGAGATACAGCAAAAGATGGAGAAGAAAGAAAAAAAACAGAACAATAACAAGAGGTGTTCGTGCTTGTATTGCACGAACACCTAAAAACAGAACAATAACAAGAAGTGTTCGTGCTTGTATTGCACGAACACCTAATAATAACGTGGACTACACACGCGCACAGGAAAAAAATTCCCTGCTAACCTGTGAAATACGCTTGACGTAAGCGGGGAATTCCCTGCTTCAGGGTGAAATGCGGTATTATACATAAAACCTGGCACAGTATTACATGTAAACTGTAGCATGGCGTCCATCTTGGTAGCTTGATTTATTATATCTGCGCAAGATGGCGCTTGTGCATATGGGCTGTTGAGTTACATTTGACATTTGATCTGTCAGGCAGAATGCCAATCTTCTATATTTGCATGCATACATACAATTACTGAAGTGGTTATTATTTATTATTACAGCTTAATTGGGGAAAGTTGCCGCCATTTAACAATTTTAGATTCCATTTTACATCCACATTGATATGGAAAAAAATATGGGAAAATAGGTCAAACTGTAATGCGGGTCAGTGAGAAGTCTGCCTGAGGAAAAGAAATTCAAGAGTGTGCAATATTCCTATCATGTATGTAAACTCAGCTTAAACAAAATGACTCTTTGTATTTATTTATTAATTGTTCGGGGGGGCAGGCTTGCACTGTGATGAGAAATCCAGCCGGTTGGGTAAAGCAACATACTTTTACAAACAAATTACAAAACAAAGAAAAAATAGTAATAAAGGATGTTTAAGCAGCGAATATGCACTAAGTGTGCACTCGGATTTCGGGGCATATTTTCTGCTGCCGAAATAAATTTCAAGTCTTTGAGAAAACATGTTGTTGGTAAATTTTCCTGGAAATTTTAATTTTTGTCGCATCTAAATTTTGTACTACGCCACTGCTTATTATGAATGACTCAAAATCAAAGTAAATCAACAAAAATTCATCAAATTATATATATTGTATTATTTTTTATTATTTATAATGAGTAGGGTAGATGGCCTTAGCTTTCGATCCAGACCGGACCTTCTTCAGAGGCATTTTATTATATATTATATAGTTTGTATTTATCGATAAACGCTGATATTGGAGAACTCTGTGTTTCGCAGTTTCTTTTTGTGACTCGATGGGTCGTGTTTTTATTGGCAAATGAAGGATCTCGGCGCAGTTCCGTTCTGTGAAGGTTGCACCTTCTTGGTTATTTGTATATCTGGCAGCAATTTCAATTTGTCAAGAGATGGTCGGCAAAATGTTGGCGAGCAAACTGCTGGGTGTTGTTGGTATATTTATGATAGCAAACTACGCTGCCGGTAATGGGCAGTGTGTGGCCCCCATCAGAGGGAGGCCGCGATGCCCTCCTACTTGGAGCCAGTGGCAAGACAAATGCTACAAGATGCATGATGGGAGAGTTAAATGGGAAGAGGGCAAGCAGATTTGTATTGAGATGGACGGTGTGATAGTTGTCCCTCAAGCCGAAGAAGAATTACAACACCTTCTCAACATGTGCGGCTGCAACACGTTCTGGATTGGTTGCAACGACATTGAAGTTGAAGGTTCGTACACAATTCTAGAAATGATGTTCAATGGTTCTTATAATCAGGGTTTTGTTTGTTTTTTTTACAAATTGCCAACACAAGAAAAATGCCACCCAGGGTGAGGGCTACAAGGAAAATAAGAAAACATCTAAATGAGGAAATATCGAAATATCTGTTCACGTTTGTGCGACCATTACATAGGTTTAATGATAACATAAAATACAGTTGCCAACATTCTTAATTGTTTCCGAATAACCGGAAACGGGGGGTCAAGACTTATTATCTGGTTTTCTTTGTTTATTTTTTAAAATTTATGTCACTTCATATAATATTCCATGGCTAATAAAAAAAATCCCAATAATAGGCTTATGATATGCTTTGTATAGACATAGACTACGTTAAACTAAAATTTGAAGAACAGAATCGCGCATACGTAAAACTCAATAGGTCGGGACCAAAGTGGTACCGGAAGTTCGAAAACGCACGAGACTTGCACATTCTGGTATGGTGCGGGTGGAAGTATTGAAGTTCCAACCATTAGCTGGCACAGCAGTTGCGTAGTTTCATCAGCCATTGACGTTTAATTCAGTCAGTGGTAAAAACAACCTTTTATAAAATAAGGAAATCGCTGTCTTTAATAAAAGCGGCAAAGTAATTTATTTGATGATGCTACATCGACTTCGCGGCACTTCCGGTCACACCAGGGATTGGTACCCCCGGGGTCGAGGGACACGTTGACGTCTAACGAACGAAATTACAATTCTAGCCTTGATTTAAGAGAAATAAGGATAAGGGAAAATGCGTGCCTAAATTGGGCAACATTTAGGCCGATACTTTAAATAAAGAGTACGCATTTATCGAAATAAGAAGATTACATTCAATTGAAACCCTGCCCGATTTCAAAGTCCATCCATTATCTGATCCTTAAGAGATTATTTCCGTCTGGATTACTGTCAATGATGAGGAAATTGTATTTTGAAGACTCCGAAAATCAAGGTATAAAGTCTTCTTTGATTTCGATTGCCTCAATCGAAATAATTTTTCTTTTTTGACGTAATGCTGATTATTTATACAAAATTATAAAGAAAGATACAGTAAAAATCACATGTAAATGTTTCAACTGATTACGGTGTCTATTTGCTGAAAAAAACAGCAAAAAACTGTCACGGTAGTTTCATAAGAACGTATGATCCATCCACGTTTTTAGGGAGCAGTGGGTACCAACCTCATGTCTGGCCGCAGATTTGCGAACGGACACCAACCCTCAGAAATCTGAGAAACGATTCATGCATGAACCTTTTTTTCATATTCAAATTATTTTATTTGGGGTGAAAATTATCCAAACCATATTACCTCGAAAGGAATCCTTTCTCAATAGCTTTTACTGTCAACAGCTGCACAGCGATTCTCACCTAATATTAGTTTTTATGGTCATTAATTTGTTGAGTATTTATCCTACCTTTAAGTACGATCCCGCTCCCAACGTATGATGTAATGAGATTTTTTATTTCGGATTGTCTCGGATCAGATACCTGGGTGTGCTTGGATGGTGAAGGTACTTTCGACGCGCAGGACAAGAGGTGGGCTGATGATGAGCCAAATAGTTACAAAGACCGCAACCAAGATTGCGCTGGAGGCCGTGCTGAAGGCTGGTGCGATAAGGGTTGTGATGAACAACTCAAGTTAATCTGTCAGCGCCCCGTAACACCGGCACTGTTGCACCTTTGAAAGGTTGCTTAATATTCTGGGCAAACTTCTTTTTATGAAGATTAAAGGCGCACATTGCCTTCAAATCTCTCAACATTTTGTCGTTTGGAACTTGCTCCTTATCCGCTTGGTATTCATGCACTAAAACACCTATAGTGTGTTGTAATTAGTGAGTAGTTAAAAACAAAATAAAAGTGCCTCTGGAAATACAACCAGCGGAACATACCGTCCGCCATTTTGTTGAGTCAAAAATTGGTTCTAAAAATTGGCGGACTGTGTTCTGTCATGAAATTACACCAACAAAACACCCAACACATTTTCTCTTTTTTTTAAATTCATGCTTCTGTATTTTTATAAACATGTATGCTATTTGTTGGAGGGGTCTGGGAGGGCACATCGCTTTGATGACAGATTTTAAAACTTTTGCCTTACCCTGGACGGCCCCTGCCAACAAAGAATTATGTCCGAAGATTTAAAATAAAAAAAATAAAGAAATAAGGGATATTTATTTGAATCAGTGTATTCTACTTTTAAATTATCTTTACAACCATATTCATTTCATAACAAACGCTTCTTATAGCCCAAAGCGCCCAATCAGAAGGCAACGTGCCCCTTTAAGTGGTTAACTGCTCACTCGCTTTGTGGTAATCTTTTGTAAAAAAAAAAAAACAAGCTATCGTACTTGAACAATTTTGCTACAAAAATGTTGTATGGAATCATCCATCTGGGTATTTTAACTGGCATGTTTACTATTTTCGTATATGTCCACTGTGCCGTAACAACTAACAAAATAGTGATAAAGTTAGATTTGGTTACAATATTTCAGTTTTACGGAGCCTTTAAAGAGACAGGTATAATAAAAACTGGAAAGGTAAAAACAATGTTAAAATTATTTCGTTCCCTCGAAATATTATTTCATTCCCCCGAAATATTATTTTGTTCCCTCGAAATATCATTTCGTTCCCCCGAAATCATTTCGTCCCCTAGAAATATTATTTTGTTCCCCAGATGTTATTTCGAGGGGACAAAATAATATTTCGGGGGAATGAAATAATATTTCGAGGGAACGAAATAATGTTAACATTTTTTTTACCCTCTCAATTTATTTTTTACCTGCCCCTTTAGGGGCTCCGTATTTTGTAAGTGCACAACTTAAATTTATTCTGAATATACGATAAGACGTAAGATGATAATTATGTTACTCCACTGTCAATGAACAAACATTTTGAAGTTTTCTTGATAATCAAGACAGTAACCAAGAACATATTGAGTACCCATTCAAGGACTAGGCCCTATATTGTGTATCTTCCTGGTGGGTGTATTGCAGAGCCATCAACCTCTGGTGGTAAATACCTATCCTTGTTGAACTCACATCCGAGTTGACCTTATATTACTTTAGCACTGTCTTTTCGTGCACATCCTTTTGTTTTTGTGTTGTGTGTGTTTGTATAAAAGAACTAATAACAAACCCGAATTGTGGGGATTCGATAGTTTTCGAAAGAACTTTGTTAATTAAATCGTTTTTGCAAAGTGTTTTGGGTGCTTGAATACTATGCCAGCTTTCTGTGCCGTTGGTGGATGTTCGGGGAATAAATCAGAATCCGCGGAGACACATTTCCCTGATTTTTGATGCATGGAATGGGATCGTTTCGATCGTTGACAACACTCGATCCACTTTTGAGCTGACCGAAAAATAATGATTTGCAGCACATAGGCCTATTTTATATTTTCATTGCCTTATCTTCAGTTCTGGTCACGTGATCAAGATGAAACTTTCCGGTTGTCTTTACATTGACATAGTGTGTTTACATTCTAAATTGGACAAAATTATGACCTACAGTTTTTAAGATAGCAAACTAACTTTTATTCTGACCCATTGTTATTTTCCACAGTGACGTAGTGATGACGTCATCGATGTTAGTTACTTATTTTTATAATAGTCTATAACGGTTATGTATGTCAAAATCTTTTCTAGGGCTTCCTAATGGATTGTCTCGATTGATTTCACTGTGCCCGCTTTCTTTTGTTTCTGTTTGTTGTGCAATTAATGCCAACCTCATGGTGACAATTTTGGTAGCCAGAATATTATCAAGGGAAACAACGCTGCCCATAATAAAATAAAAAACAAGCGTGTCTAATCCATAAGCTATGTTACTGTGTGCATATTTTTAGGTAATGGCTAGTTTATTGTATAATTTGCCGTAGACCCAAAATCAAGACACAATAATTAAATAAAAATATAACAGGGAGCACTATTCATAATATTATAATACTGTAATATATTATAAGAAATAATACCAACTGCTTGTATGAACTTTCTAATTTTCCCAATCATTTTAATTCCGTACATTGTTTTTAAACAATTAGCACAAATGTTAATGAAGTTGTCGCAGGTTGTTGTTGTCTCATTCCTTTGATAGAAAATTACAAATTGTTGAAACAATTTTTGCAGCACCAGCTTTTGCAGCACCTCTTCCATGTTTCTGCGTGACGTCACAGTCGTTGCATCACCCATTATAATATTATGTATACAATTATTTTGTCTGAATTTTCTATTTTTAGCAATAAATAACTTCAATTAATGCCAACCTCATGGTGACAATTTTGGTAGCCAGAATATTATCAAGGGAAACAACGCTGCCCATAATAAAATAAAAAACAAGCGTGTCTAATCCATAAGCTATGTTACTGTGTGCATATTTTTAGGTAATGGCTAGTTTATTGTATAATTTGCCGTAGACCCAAAATCAAGACACAATAATTAAATAAAAATATAACAGGGAGCACTATTCATAATATTATAATACTGTAATATATTATAAGAATTAATACCAACTGCTTGTATGAACTTTCTAATTTTCCCAATCATTTTAATTCCGTACATTGTTTTTAAACAATTAGCACAAATGTTAATGAAGTTGTCGCAGGTTGTTGTTGTCTCATTCCTTTGATAGAAAATTACAAATTGTTGAAACAATTTTTGCAGCACCAGCTTTTGCAGCACCTCTTCCATGTTTCTGCGTGACGTCGCAGTCGTTGCATCACCCATTATAATATTATGTATACAATTATTTTGTCTGAATTTTCTATTTTTAGCAATAAATAACTTCAGTAGCGAAAAGCTTACATGCACTTCGTCATCTCGAGTTTAAGGTAACTGATCACTAATTTACGGTCACTTAAGAACGACCTGGTGGATAATGGGTAGTATAACGCTAATTGATCCCATCTGCACTTAAGTTTTTGCATCAAATACGCAATGAAGGTCACACATTATTCATTGTATACCATCAATTTGTAATTAAAAGTAGGGATCTTTTTATAGTTCGTTTTTACATACAGGGAATGCATGCATTGTGCGAATGAAAACGCCATATAGCTATCAACACGGCACACAATCTTCAAATTAGTGTGTGGACATCACGAGCGTATCAGGGTGAACTTGGCTTTATTCAAAGACCGAAGAAACGAGAGCTCCTGACTTTTGATTTGTGATTAATTTGCAAAAGAAAGTGTATACTACAATTAAAAATACCAGTATGTTGGTATTTACAGCTTGCATGAAGGAATCGTTCTTTTTACTTTTCCTCGTTTTCTTTGTGGGGCTTCGAGCCATGTGTCCAACCGGCTGGTTGACTTGGCAAGACTCCTGCTACATCTTACTGCCTGAGAAGATGAATTGGACCAATGCGTTCAGGGTTTGTGATCGGCCTGGAAGCGCCATGGCTATGCCTGAATCTCAAAAGGAACAAGATTTTATTTGGCGAGAAATGAATACATCAAGGATACAAAAGGGTCTCGGGGACGCCAATCTATTTCAACTTTGGATTGGATGCATGAAAGATCTAACCAATCCTGGACAACTGTCATGTCCTGGTAAGAAAGTTGATTCCAACTACACTAATTGGAGGGCAAACCGTTACAACCATAACGGCCAGGACTGCATCAGAATGCGATCAAACAACAACGGAAAATGGACAGATACTGTATGTTCTAGCATCAAGTTCGCTGCTTGTGAGATGCGCGTCACTCATCCCGTTCCCGTGTACTGCCTGACAGCTGACAATTACGGTCGCTTCACTGCACAGTGTCTTTTCAACCATGAGATCAAGAACCTGGCAGCCAAGGGAGTCATTGGGTGTGGTCAGGCGTGCTGGGCGGAGCCTCGATGCCACTCCTTCAATCTCTGGCAGCAGGGTAAGATATGTCAGCTTAACGACGCATCCCGCCTGGAGGCTGACGTCACTGATTTCAAGAACATGGAGGGCTGCTCCTTCTTTGAACTGTAAAATGATCAACGCAAGAAACTTGACATCTAGTGTTGAGCTTTTAGGTCGAATTTCAATTAAGTCTCAACTGTGAATGCACATTATACTGTTTTGTCATTTTAACAAATCAAGACAAACATTGACATTGTTTCTTATTATTCCGTTGGGATAAGTATTGTTTCGACACGTCTAAAACTATTGACTGCAGTTGTAAATGTAACCATCGGCATTGTTTAAGTTCATTCTTAAAAACAGCAATAGACCTTATGCATTGAAGTCATCACGCCGCCATCTTTAGAGGTAAAACAATGATACAACGACGGAAAACGCACATCTACGTGTATCAGGGACGTCAATCCTGGGGGGGGGGGGGAAGGGGGACACGTCCCCCCCCCCCAACTTTTTGAAGGGTGGCTCTGGCTTTAAGGGCTTTGTAAACAAATTTGGTGGACAGTTTTGAAAATGTCGCAAAATCCTCTACTCCATAATCAATTTTTATATTCAGCCATCTGCTAGGATGATTACTGGGCCTAAATCGTGTCTTTTAAAACAGGATTGGATTTATATTTTCAGCAAGACGCTTGTTGGGGTGTTGGGGTGTTTGTCTGTTTGTTTGTTTGTTTGTTTGTTTGTTTGTTTATTTGTTTGATTGTTTATTTATTTATTATTTGTTTGGTGCTATGTTTTTTTTGTTTTTTTGTTTTTTTATTCCTTTTATTGCCTTGTATTGTATTTGTTGTTCTTGTATTGTTGAGGTCGAATAATTAACAACAATAATAACAATATTATTCCAAACACATGCCAGGATCACAACTCATTAACTTTATTTCTGAGTTTGCTTAAGAGTTTGTTAGTAAAACATTTGTATTTGTTCTGATAGCGTATTTTAAAGTGGAAACATCCTGTATAACTTAGATATTCTATAAATCGGCCCATTGTTTTAAGCTTAAGCAGTTGTCCTTCAAATTTTATACATTTTATATCTTTGAAATATGGCATACAAGAAATATTCATCAAATTTTAATCAACATCCTCTATTTTTCTTTTCATCGCTAACTGTATTGTTACGCACAAAGCTGGAAATGTACATGTATGTTACTGGAAGTGACCTTAAAAAAAGGATGATAAAACTTTCAATCTGAAAATCAAAAGATGACAATAGTGAAAGAACCTATCATAAACAACCATGGACTTTACAAGTTTGCTGAACCGAAGCAAAATTTTTAATTTTACAATCAATGAGAGCAGAAGGCAGATACAGGGGGAGGGGGGGGGGCATGGGCATCAGAACTGCCTGTTTAAAAATTAGCCACAAGTGTGTGTGGTGTAGTTCCCCCCCCCCCCAGAAGCAGGATGAATTTCTTTTTCATCCTATGCCATTCACATTTTTTCTTTCTGCCAAAATTAATCTTTCATGATATGTCACTTGTAATTGTGTAGATTTGCAACAATAACATAGCATTTGAAACCTAATGTGCCAATTTGTCTGGGATAATACGACAGCAAGCTTGAATTTGAGAAACGATCTTACCCACTATGTTTTTAATGAATATGCATGAAACCAGATAATGCAGCGACCAGATTCAAACGTGAGATTTGTGGTATTACAATTTTCTTTGAGTAAAATTAGAAGATTGATATGGATCAAAAATGCTTAAAAGGTGTGTCTTTTTCTCTTTTTTTAGGCAAACAGAGGCTTCATTTTCACCCCTCAAAAGGCAAAAAGCTCAGAGCTTCCGCCGGGGGCTTCGCCCCCTGGACCCCCATCGGGGCTTCACTCCTAGACCCCACCATCAATAATACAGGAAAAGTTTCTAGTAAATTTAGAAGAGTGAAAAGGATCAGAAGTGCTTAAAAAGTGTGTCTATTTCTCTGTTTTAGGCACACAGAGGCTTCATTTTTCACCCCTCAAAAGGCCAAAAGCTCAGAGCTTCCGGGGGCTTCGCCCCCTGGACCCCCATCGGGGCTTCACCCCTGGACCACATCATCGATGTTACAGAAAATTTTCCAGTAAATTTAAAAGTTTAATATCTGGAGCAAAAAGTATGTAAAAAAACACCTTTAATTGTAGCACGAGTCACAGTGGAATTGGTCTTTTATTAGTGTCGCTTGTTCTATCTCTCTCTGAACCAAGTCCAAGTTTGATAATTATAGCAAGGAGAGCTTTTCTAGGTCGTTCAAACATGCTGAAACCCAACAGCTTAACTTCACCCCTGGACCCCACCAGGGGCCCTTGAGCCCTGGACCCCACGCCGTAAATGATCCTGATGTGTGTCCCCCCCCCCCACATTTCAAGACGGATTGACGCCCCTGACGTGTATGTACGCGCGGCGCCCATGATGGGCCAATGAGCTCCCTTCTTTTGACGCCCTACGAGGACGCCCTACTCAAATGACGTCATGAGTATAGGGATGTCATACATCCATTTAGATGCCGGTGTCCTAGTAGCCTTGTCCCAGGCTCTTACGCAAGCACCCCGCTTTGAATTCACCAGGTAGCATGCATAACAATACTGACACGGTACTGCAGCTGCAGTAGGCCTACTTGATATACAGTCCGTGGGGTCGAAGCATGGTTTTTCAACCTCGTACCAAAAAACGAAGCCGAAACAGAGCCTTGTTCCCACGTAAACGGCAGCTTATGCTTTTCTTTATCATTGCGCCGGGATTCCAGTAGACTTGATTCAAGTCCCGTTCTCGTGCGAGAGGTCCCCAAGCATATCGCGCCAACTAGCACAAGCCGTACAGTGCGCGCTCGCCGTCAAAATGTGGTCCCGCGTGCGGAACAGGTTGGGGACAGACCATCACAAAACAATAGTTTTCTGGCGATGGCACGGGATTGGGACTTGAGTCAAGTCTAGGATTCCAGCGCAATGCTGGAATCGGATATTGAATATTCATTTCCTGTACTGGGCGGATAATCGTCCAATCACACGGCTAGAAGTGTTTACGCGTGGCGTGCAAGCTTACGACGGCGCGGTGTCACGGTCTCAGCTATCTGGCGTGCTCAGCTGTTCGGGTGAGCGAACGTAGTCCATTTTAGTGTGCGTCCTGAGTCGTGTTGCCAATGCATGTAATACCGTACTCTCCGCACGGCCGCGGCGGAGAGGTAGCTGTCATGTGTGTATATTGGATTGGCAACGAATTACCCTCTTCTGAACCTCGTCTTTGTCTCGCTGTTTAAATAGTGAATGATACTCTTGCTCTTCTCACACAATTCTCTAAAACAATCCACGCATTCTCCGCTCGTACTTACTTCTGCTCGACCCTCATGGACGCCGCCATGTAGGCTATATGACAGCTACCTCTCCGCCGCGGCCGTGCGGAGAGTACGGTAATACATGCATTGGCAACACGACTCAGCACGCAGACTAAAATGGACTACTTTCGCTCGCTGTGCGCAGACATGGTATGACGTAATGCTACCGTATTTGGTCACCCGGATAGCGAAGCACGCCGGATAGCTGAGACCGTGACACACACGGTAATTTACTCGTAACGCGACCAATACATACCGGCACTGAATGTACAATCTATTAGTGCGCGCGCGTACGCAAAACCGTGGAGTGTCGCACGCTAATTGACCCTTCGCGAAACGGAGCCTGAGGACGTGACAGGAATTGAAAATTTACAGACAAGTTTATACAGATTTTCCAACATAATTACACTTTTATGACAAAAGGGCATTTATGAATGGGAATAAAAGAGTGATGACTCGGTCTTGAACGTTCGTTTAAAACCTTGAGAGATGTTTTAAAGCTCGGCTTGGTCCTTTATCGCACGGCCACGACCCTGCACTGTTAAAAATGTAGAACAAAAATATAGTTCCGTATTCCTGCAGCTCTATTACCGGAAAAGTTTTTTAATTCCGTAAAATAAAAAACCCTTAACATGAGTTTGTACATGTGTACACGGTTGTGCGTGAAATAACAGTATGTACTTACATGTACTATATTATGTGTAGGTGTTTGGGCAAATGTGGTTGATTGTAATTACGCTTATTAGCATAATTAATATTTACATTTACGGAAAGTCCGTAAAATTACGGCGAAAATACGGAATATTTCACTTTACGGAGTCCGTAAAATTACGGACATTTTTAACAGTGTGCCGGTTTTTTAAAAACAAACGTTCAAAGACCTCATCCCACTCTGTTATTCCCTTAGTGTTTATCAACAAGACATTGACCAATGAGCATACACCTTCGGAAAATATAAGCATAAAGCAACTCCGCCCACAATCTGACCTTTTTACAGTGGAAACAAGGCTCTGTTTCGGCTTCGTTTTTTGGTATGAGGTTGAAAAACCATGCTTCGACCCCACGGTATACTGTATATCAAGTAGGCCTACTGCAGCTGCAGTACCGTGCCAGTATTGTTATGCATGCTACCTGGTGAATTCAAAGCGGGGTGCTTGCGTAAGAGCCTGGGACAAGGTAAGTGTCCTAGGGAAATCTGTCCCCAGAGATTTTGTCCCCCATGTGGGAAGTTAACATGGGCTGAAGGAGGGTGATTCAAAAGAGGGCGCTATCAGAAGAAGTTTGTACACAGTTCGCCGTATGGGGCGACAGAATCTCCTGCCACACCGGATAGTATGTAGGCAAGCGCAAAGCGAGTACTTATTATCTCTTTTATTAATTAACGTGCCATCCTGATAAACACTTAGCTCTATCCAGCGGCGTAACTAGGGTAAAATTTCAGGGGGGCACAAGGGGGTGCACCATTTTTTCTAGGGGGGCACTTCTGGCCAAGTTTCCGTTAGTTTTTGTTTTTTAAACAAGCCCATGCCCGGTTTTTTGGTTGTTGTTTTTTTTTGTTTTTTTTTTTTTTTTTTTTTTGGGGGGGGGGTCGGCTCCCCTAAAAAGTCAATAAATAAACTAAAAATAAAATAAAAGTATGCAAAATAAAATAAATTTAAAAAGTCTGCATCGTAACTGTGACTTTTAATCGTTAAATTATGACATTTATAACATAAAATAATTACAAGGATGTAAATAGAGGACGCAATGGGTGGCATACGCATCTGAGCATTTTAATTCAGAAATAATATTGATACAAAGCTGTAGTTGAGTTGTTTTCAGATACAATAACCAATGTCATAGCGCAAAAAAAATGGTGCACCAAATGGCTTGAATTGGGCATTCTTTTTTACAAAATTTCGAACTTCTGAGGGGGGCACATCCTCCTCCCACTCCCCCCTGCGTCGCTACGTGACGGGCGGCGCTAATGCGCCGATGTACATTTTCTTTCTTATTCGCCTCCCAAAAAATAAAAATAAACTGGTTACTGGCCTGAACAAGCCACTTTTTCATCGCCTTTTTTATGTTACTTACTATTTTTGTATAAAATATCTGGCGTGAGTGTATAAAATGTAACATTTTACTCTGGAAATTTCCAATCACAAAAGTCCAAATTTCAAATGGGGGGCACCCGGGGTGGGGGGCACGGACATCAATTGGGGGCACGTCCCCCCCCCGTGACCCCCCCCCCCTTAGTTACGCCACTGGCTCTATCATCTGAACCCTGCATCCTCATCAAGGCGACGTCGCCAACTTATTAAGGATCAGGTTGGCTCAGTGGTTTTTCCCCTGCCTTTCACCTCTGTGGACCCTGCAGGTTCGAATCCCATTTCGGACCAGAGCCTTGCATATTGGATTTCCGGTCCTTGCGTGGTTTTTTCCCATTTGGGATTTTCCTCCCGCATCTAAAACTGAACATTTCTTCTCGTTCCATGTTCATCCTGTTGTTGGGGCTGATCGTGCTGTTGTATGTGTAATAAAAGAAAGAAACCACTGACTCAGAGCCAACCGGATGAAATTTCGTACTTAAAAATTGGCAATCTGAAACCATCATATTCATTTTATTGGGTTAAATTCGATTGGCCAAAAAGTGTTTTTTCCAATTGCCCATTATTGTAATTCGTATGATGGGTGCCTCACTAATTTATTGCGTTAATTTTAAATATTGTACAAATCAATATGGCCGAGGTGATTACAAAGTTAATATCGGCAATCAAGTAACTTTGAGTATGCCCAAGGGAATAAAAGAGTGGTGACGAGGTCTTGAACGTTCGTTTAAAATCGGTAATGTCGTGGCCGTGCCACAAAGGACCGAGCGGGCTCCTTTATCGTACTGTCAAGACCCTGTATAAGGTCGTAAACGAGTGTTCAAGACCGAACGTTCAAGACCGAGTCACCACTCTTTTATTCCCGTTAATAAATGCCCCTTTTTGTAAAAAAGCGTAAACAAAATAAAATAAGTTGGAAAATATGTAAACTTTCCTGTAAATTTTCAATTCCTGTCACATCCTCGGGCTCCGTTTCGCAAAGGGTCAAATTGCAAGCGACGCTCAACGATTCTACGTCTGCGCTCTACAAACATATCGTCACTGTTTTCACGAAGAGGCAAATTCTTCAAAAAATCAGACATTTTGGCAAATCGGTAGGCCTATTTTTACACATTTTAGATTTTATAAGTGACATCAACATTTTCCTCAAGTTTCAAGTGCTGAATCGTTATATTTTTCTAATTAAACGACTACTCTGCGTTTGAGTTTTCACGAAGAGGCAATTTGTGACCTAAATAAATTTTAGTTTTCACGAACAGACTCTCGTCGTTTAAGCATTGGTTTATACACGACGCGCTGCACACAGACCTCGTTTGCGTAGTTTTCACGAAGAGAATCTTGTGACAAACAGTTAATTACTAATTAATTAATCTTACTGTGATTAAAAATATCAACATATTTGCATGGTTTAGGATCTCCACTTTCGTGCTTGGAAAAATGTCAACGTTTAAATGGCAAACAGTGTCCGAAACAATGATTTCAAAAATGGTTTAACTTCAAACGCGGTTTTCTCCAAACATTAAATTTTGGATGCAGGGGCTAATGTGCCTCTTCGTGAAAACAGTGACTATATTTTACATTGAGTACCAGTATACATAGATTGCGTTACACTTGAATTAGCGTTCAAAGACCCTTGTGTTTGGGCGTACACACAACCAACGTTCAGATATGTACAGTGACTGGCACCGCGCACTGCACACGTTTGTAACGAATAAACATAGAGGGCGCTTTTTTGTAATTTAAAATAACACTAGTCCAACGTATTGAATTCCGCACACTGGTCCATACCTTCAAATCATTAAATCACAGTGCTCCAGATTATCTCTCTTCACTTTTTGAAATCCATGACTGCCCGTACTCCCTTCAAAGCTACGATGCTATTTCCCTCGAGGTGAACAAGTCACGCAAACAAGCCGGTGACGGAGCTTTCTCCACTGCTGCCCCCCGCTTATCCGGTCTTCCTGTCTCCATTAACAAACGCTCAGACTGTTTCGTCCTTCAAAAAGGGTCTAAAGACTCACCTGTTCTCCAACTTGTAGCTGGTTGTCTCCTTTACATTTGTCTTTCTCCCTTAAGCGCCTTGCATCCTTTGGTAATTTGGCGCTATATAAATCCTGTTAAATCCTGTTATTAGTCACAGCCCCCTCTATGTTTATTAATTACAAACGCGTACAGGGAGTGCGGGTGGTTGTGTGTGCGCGCAAACACCATGGTCTTGGATCCGGTTGTCGGTGGTGAAAATAACACTAGTCACAGCGCCCTCTATATTTATTAATTACAAACGTGTACAGGGAGTGCGGGGGGTTGTGTGTATGCGCAAACACCATGGTCTTGGAACCAAGACTAATGGTCACCCTGAACTAACTGCTACGTTAGACGTATCAAAAGATTGAAAAATAATGAGAGGGGCCAGTTGCTCTATGACTTGATGCGTCTTTTGACAGCGCGCTCTGCGTATTCTCCAACACACAATGGATCAACCACAGAACTAATTTAGATATCAAATACATTTGGATATTTCAAAGTCACACTTCCAGGGGTTATGATCGAGCAAGGCAATCTGGGAATGAAAAGAAAAATGGCGCAGCGAGATCGTTCACCACTGGGAACGAGGTTGAGTTATACCATGGTTAGACATATCACAAGATCAAAGAATAATGAGAGGGGACCAGTTGCTCTTTGACTTGATGCCTCTTTTGCGGGCAACCATGCATGAGCGGGCGCGTAAAGTGGATCGGCCACAGGCCTAATTAAAATGTGCCAGATTCTGGCACATTTTAATGAACCAATTCCAGGGGTTATGAGCGAGCAAGGCATGCTGGGGGAAAATGGCGAGTCGAGATCGATCAACCCTGGGAACGAGGTTGGGTTTTGTACAGTAAAGGGGCACGTTGCCTTCCGATTGGGCGCTTTTGCCTATAAAAGGCGTTTGAGAGTGTTTGTTATGAAATTATTAAAAGTAGAATATAATGATCCACACAAGTACACACACACATCCCTCGAAATTGTGTGGCATTCCTTTTACACGGTCCGCCATCTTGTGGAGTCAACAATTTGGTTCTACAAAATGGCGGACCGTGTTAGTTGAAGTAAAAGGAAAACAACACAATTTCGAGGTATATTTGTGTGGATCATTATATTCTACTTTTCCTGACAGGACAGCAGGACATAGCGATGTAGAGAACACTAAACATGGATATTTGCAACTAAACAGACACTGCCTGATACTAAACTCATTAAGTGAGTTTAAGTGTGATACTTTACTGTCTAGTATAAAATGGTATAAAATGTGTTACACCAGAAAGGTTTTTTCGACAGAATTTCAGTATTCACTTTCTGTTTAGTTTTACGTGTAAAGCAATGGGCAAGTGGGGAGATAATAGAGAGGTTTCGCAGAGTCACCGATACTGTTACGCGAACGGATACGTCATAATATGTCATCACTTTTTGCGGTCCATGTGACGTATAACCGTTGTACACGAGTTAGAAGTGGCGCTCGCAATGGGAATCTGTCTCCATACACGTAAGTAAACAACGAGTATTGTTTGTTCATGTTTTTGTAGCGGATTGTTATTTTTTAATGCACCAGGTTTTCACCATGTGTGTTAGAGGTATCATACATGGATGTAGTTTGAAATTTGTTAACCACCACGCTTCAGAAAAAGAGAGAAATTGACTAAAAATTAGGCGACGGATGTGTTTAGCCTGTTTAGCCTATGTATTGTATGTACAGTGGCGCCAGCCGGCCCTGCATATAAACGCAGTCTTGGCGTACACTATCAGACTATTATATAAGCACTGGGCACACTCGCTGCCGAGCACCAAAAAGTGTAAGATTTTCTGAAAATAAAATCAAGTGATTATTGTCCTATTTTGTTTTTAGAAAGGTTTACTTATCCACAACTTATTTCAGGCTAATTATCATGTGCTGGCTATTTTTTGTGAAATTTAAGTTGAAATTTTAAAAAAAATTCTCCATCAGCTGGCAGATTTCTCCCTTGAATATCATGAAAATGAGCCAGCATTTTTGTTTTATAGGATAGCCTATTTGGGGGGGCAAACAAGATTTGGTTTAATTTCTATAAAATCTCACACTTCTTGGTGCAAAGGGCCAATGAGCAGATGTATATTCTAGCGTATTGGCAATATTTATTGGGCTAGGGTTGAAGGACCCTTCCTAAAATAAAAATACATGACATTGAAAGAATTGATTTACATCTTTCTCATTTCTGTCTCTCCTAACAGAAATTTGGTAATGTATTCTCTTTTTAGGTTCATTCACACATGTCAACATGTCAATTGCAACACCGATCCGGTTTTACCCAGGGCTTGATATTGTCCTGTTGAAGGAAGTAGTCGCTGTCAATCCATATCATCATCAAGGCGCAGAAAGACACAGGAAATGGGAGACCATTTTGTCCAACGTAAATTCTACATTGCACAACAGCTTGCAAAGATCGCACAAAAACTCCCCTGAAGGCACATCGACAAGCAGAAATGCTGTCACTGAAAGCGTAAGGAATTTGTTTTTTGTATTATTGGATGCTTCTTGCAGCCCCACCCTGTTTTTTTTTTTTGTTTTTTTTTTCTCTCTCTGCTAATAAAAATTCAGTTTTTGTTCCCTTTTTAGTTGTTTTGGGTTTCATTTATCAATGGCCACCAAGTAATACTGCTGGCTTTAAAGAGGCTCCTACCTAGGCTCCCCTATCACTCCCATACCACCCTCACTACCATCTCCACCACCAGTTGACATTTCAGACCTCCATTAAATTGGGTGTGGGGACCTTTGGAAATGTCTGAAATAATTCATCTGAGTAAATCATCCGAATAAAAACTGTTAATCTTTATATTTCAGATCAGGCACAGATGAGGAGTACAAGGAGCGGGACTAACTTTTGACAGAAGTGGATGAACTTTGTGCAGAGGCAAGTAGGGAGACAGAGGAGGAAAAGCAGAGAAAGGCTGATGAAAACAAGAAGGAGGAGCAGGGGTGCGAGATCAGAGAAGCTACCATGAAGGGCATGACACCTACGAAAAGGCTAGGTAAACATGTCATTTTTACAGCATGCATATTACATATGAAGTTACAACACAGATAAGTGTTGGTCCATGAATCGGTTTATAGGTTCTTAAATTTTGAAGCAAGAAGAATTCCTATGGAAGCAATACCTGGTCAAGCAATTTTTGTGGTATATAAACTGGCCAATAGTCTAAGGCACATGTATGAAGATCTACATTTGCAACAATGTACATGTGTGAAGTAAATTGTGGTATTTTACTATACCTTGTTTCAGGAGACAACATCGAGGTGAAACAACCCAAAAAATCTCGTGCAAGCTTTACCGAGTATTTAGAAGTACTGAAGGAGAGGAACACTAAGGAGTCGGAATTGAAAACCGAACAGTTGAGACTAGAGCGTGAAAAGTTCGAGCTGGACAAGCGTGAGAGAGGACAGAGAATGGAACATGAAGCCGCCACATTGGAGCTGATCAAGAAACTGATGGAGAAACAGGGTGGATCATCTTAGTAATAAATCCCCATTATGAGTTATGTCATTTATGGACATCACTTTTGGTTTGGTTGGTGATGGATTTCTTGAGTTTTTTAGAACATTCGTCTGAAATTTTAATGTTTGCCATAGTTATGTTTATCTTGCCAGAGTTCCACAGAAGGTGTAATAAGCAAAATTTGAAAACAAATGTGGTTCCAGTTGTGCCATGGCAATTTTTTTTTAAATGATTCTAGGGCTTTTGAAAACCAAGTTGCCTAATGTTGCTTAAAATCAGCGGTGTAGCAAATTAAATGTTTTTAGGGTTGTTTTTCGGATTTAAAAACAAAAACCTTTAGGGAATGGATTCACAAAGATGAAATGCAAAAGGGGGATTCAGCAGTGCAAATTTTTTTTCTAAGGAACAGTCTTGAAATTAGAGAAAACTTCACTGTACATGTAAGTAACTAAAAAAGGTTGTTGAAGGTGTCCGGTTGTATTTGTATGGAAAGGGGGTTGTGGGGGTTGTGGTAGTCCATTGAATGCATCTCTTGGGCGTTAAGTTTTTCTTTACTTGACCTTTTCCTTTCCCATTTTCTGTCACTTGTATAATACATTGTTCAGTTAAAATGCTTGTTACTATGTTTAAAAAAATAGTTGTAATAAACAAAGATCACACACACATGTATTGTCAAGTTCATTTACCAACTGCTTATTTATTGTGTCTACAGTTTCTCTTTCTAATGTTTACAACAGTATCAAGATGTGTTTAGTGGACAGAATAAGTGGTTTCAAACAAATTCTGTGCTAGCACATCTGCTTCCATGCAGTGATTCAACAATTGGGTTATTATTTCTACTAGATTTTGTTCAGCCATTTTGAAAAAAAGGGGCTCCAAACTGTGGCATCCAGCACTGACTTGGCAAAAATGAAATTTGCTGTCCACAGATTCATTCGGTGTAATTTTTAAAGAAAACCCAACAGGGTTAGGGTGATCCATAGAACTTGGAATTTGACTTGGCAAAATTGGAAGAAGGTTGCTTAGAAGACAGCCTAATTAAGCACAAATATTGTTTTGAAAGACCATAAAGCTGGCCTGGGACACAGACAAGTAATTTAATTCAGATACTCCTCAAGAGTGGGTGGGACAACTGCAAAATAATGGCTGGTTTGACTACTGTAAAGACATGTGTGGCATTTTTTTTAAAGTGCACCCACCAAATAATACTTGGCCACTGGCTGAAGGAGCACTTTCAGATTTTTTCTGAAATCTAGGAAGGCGAAAAGCGATAAAATTTTCCAAAACTCCCACTCTACAGCTTCTCTAACAGATGACATTGATCTATTGAAATTGTGCTGTTCATCAGTGATGTTTGCACCCTTAAATGGGCACAGAAGAAAGTTCCGCATAGGATAAGCGGGGTCTCCATAGAAGCTAAATGGGAGCCCATTCATATCTTGCAGGCCAGCAGCTTCCATCCTACCCATGAGTCCGCTTTTGCGAAGAAATGCACAATCGTGTCTCCTCCCCTCAACTGGCCCGAACATGTTGGCTACCATGCCGTCAGGAGTAACAACTGATTGAAACTTCAGTGAATGAATTCTTTTATGGCAATTATAGCATACTCTCTGGTTTCTCGTGGGTCTGCAGATGGGGCGAACAGTTCCATCGATGAAGCCTATACAGTTCACAAGCGGTGCACCTGTCCGATGAATAGCATCAGCATACATCTGTAATTTATTAAGTAGCCAAGGTTGGTCTAAGTTTGTGAGGAGGTGTTCATGCTCTTCAAACACATGATTGAGTGTACAGTTAATTATCATTGACAGGGTTGATTTAGGCCGTCCGAAAAATGGCTCCAAATCTGCAAGTCTGTTGGGGTAAACAAACCGTCTTAGAAGGATACACAGACCCTCGACTCTATCAGCAACAGTTCTATTAGGGCAGACTATCCTTTCTGGCAAGTGTAACCTAGCAGCAAGCTGTCGGATCGCCTGTGTAAATTTAAGAGATACAAATATGAAAAGGATGATATAAGTGTGCAACTCTTTTTTAAATTGCATGCAGATTCTCAAGCCAGTGGTGAGACTGACCAAAAATGTACAATTCATAAAATCCATGGAGGAATCAGCACAACATTTCATGAGGACCCAAAATGGGTCAACATACTGGGCATTATTTTGCAGTTTGTTATGTTTGCAGTTGCCTGAAGCCTAAAAACTAACGGCACCCCTATCATTCATCAGCATGTTCAGACACATCACATGTCATTGTCAAAATATTCAGATTTTGTATTATACATTGTCAACAACCTGAAAACAAGTCTGGCAAGGCCCTATGTCATGCATGTCATGTATGTAAGACCATTCTCAATGAATGGTATGATCATGTTCTTTTTCCTCTGACAACTTTACAAAATACATGTAATGTATTCATTACCCTCTATCACTCACTAACTCACTCAGTCTATGCATATGATTATGAATGATTGAATGTTTGTTAGGCCTACCTACCTACAGTCACTACGGACCTACCTGTTTGTCGAATCTGAAATTACTACGACACTGCTCATCGGTCAGATTGTCCAGATGAAACTTAGGAAAATCAGGATCATATGTTGTTGGGCCAAATTTAGGAAGAAGGAGAAAACAAATTGCATCTTCGTCGTCATTTTCTATGGCCAAGCGAAGTAAATCCTCTCGCTGGCGAATGTCCATGGGTGCAGCCATTTTTATTAATAGCGCCCTCTTCAGGGTATTCGTTAGAATTTTGCGATATCTGTATGCGTATTCGTATCCGCGACTCTGCGAAACCTCTCTGATAACAGAAAATTTGTGTTTTAATTCAGTGTGAAAAATTCACCAACAGTCTTGGAAACAATGTTAAATCAATAAATATATACCTTTTCTCACGTTACTTAATCCTCTTTTTTCTGAACTTTCTCCAAAACGATAAATGAAGAAGGAAATATCCGTCGTAAAGTGCGCGTCGGTGCGTATTTTGCGCGTGTGCTGATGACGCGTACCGTACCACCTATAGATTAACGTACTTCTGATATACGCGATTGTTTGGTGTGTATTTAACGCGAGCGTACGCAAAACGTGCCGAAGGCGTGCAAGCAAGGCGGGTTGAAGTGTGAACAATTTTGCGTTATAGAGTGTGTCCAGTGAAATATTTCTCGAAAATTATGTTGTAAAAACAACGTTTTAACGGTTACCTTACGACGTGGCATCGCGCAGTATTTGACTGTACCGTCGGAAACAAATTGTGTTTACTCATTAACGGTGCGGTCAAAAAATTTGAAATTTCTCATAATCCTTGATTAAACATTGACCTACAACACTGTAAAGGCCTATTTAGCTTGGGGTGAGTCATCGACCTATACAGTCACCTTGAACTTCGAAGCCCCATAGAAGCCCCATGGGAATTGTATACCCATTGACATACGATACACCCTACAAGGGGCATGTTCACACGAGTAGCTAACTTCACTGCTAACTTAGCTGCTAAAAATTCGCAGCGGGGGATGCATCGAGAAACGGACTTAGCTAAAAAGTACCTTGCGTTCACACGAGGCTTCGCTGTTAGCCAGCACAGCAGAGTGTGTCGGCTTCCGGTAGTTTTCTTGCCACTCTATTATGCTGTCACTAGTGTCGGTATAGTTTGTTGAATAAATTTACATGTTGGCTTGAAGAATATCTTATAAACATAATACTTATGTAAAGTTTCATTTTTCTGTTATAAGTTCACAGTGACTCTACTTTTTAAATTCGCAGCGATTCGGAATAAGAAACAATTTTGTTTTAGTCTGTCCTTGTCACTAAATACACTGCGTCATCAGCTAAGTTGAGCGCTACAACTTCGTCCCCAATTGTGTGCGATGTAACGTGCCACAGCACGTTGCTTGCTTGTGGGAAGGAGGTTGACTACTTCACACGTGCGTGGCCAACTATAGCTGGCCGTAGAAATGTTTTTGGACCGTTCGGATAATATGTTCACAAAAATGATCCCAACAATCGCCGATTTTTCTTTGTTATGACTGGCCTGTTATAAGGAATATAGATGATGTCAACTTATAGCTGTAAAACTTAAAGAATTTCGGCGGAAACTGACGAGAAAAATGTATAGGCCTACGTGCAACTCCAGCAGGAGATTAAATACACGGCGTTGTACATCAAATTGAAACCATCATATTAACTATACGCAGCTAAGGTCAGTTACGTTCACACGAGAAAAAAACACTGCTAAAATTCCTTTATCTGCGGTAAAAGTATCAAGTTTCACTGCTAAGTCGTAAAACTGAAGTTAGCAGCGGAAATTTTCGCTGCTAAATTTTGGAGTTAGCAGCGAAGTTAGCAGCAAAGTTGACTATTTTTGCGTTCACACGGTCACAAATTTTTCGCTGTTAGCTAGCAGCGAAGTTAGCAGCGAAGTTAGCAGCGAAGTTGACTATTTTTGCGTTCACACGGTCACAAATTTTTCGCTGTTAGCTAGCAGCGAAGTTAGCTACTCGTGTGAAAGTACCCAAGGTCATTGATCTTGCGCCGCTACTATCAGGCAATCAATCATCCTGTCACTCTGGCTTTGTGGTTGGAGACCTCCGGCCGACACAAGAGGACCAGATGTTTATTATAAGTAGTTTGGGCAGGCCAGAGTAGGCCAAATAAATAAGATACCTTGTTTCTCAGTAGACTGGTAATAAGCTGTGCAAAAAAAAAACGAAAAAAAGTTGGATTTGGGTAACATTGGTGTTTTTTGGTTTTTCGACTGCAATCCACACATGGAATTTTGTTTTGGCTTTTTTGAGGGGTTCTGGGGATTCAGTGAACCTTTCTGAGTCTATTGAAACCATTTTAGAAGAGATTGTGAGGAGCTAAAAAAAAACTTCCACGAACGTCTAACGGTGCAGTCAGCGACTGTACGATGAGGGGACCAAATTCACATACCGCGATACTGCAGCGTAGTGTTTTAAACCTCAACGACCAACATTTTGTAAACGGCCATATGGAATGTTCAAGTGTTATCTTAAGTTTTAAGGTGAAAATGTTTGTTGTTTTTCGATTCGAAAGCTTAGAAAATGACAGTCCTGTAGGCCCAGATAGGTTATATATAATAATTTTGTTTAGGGATTTCCTCAAATTCATCATTTTAATTTGCAATCCATCAGAAAGTGGAAGCACTGCCTCGATAGAGGCTTCGCCTGAACGTGTACACAAAGTGTTCACGCGCCTTCACTTCCGCCCATGGTTTCACAAATCCAAAATTTAAGTTTGGCGCCCGCCAGTCCGTCTATAGGTATATGTCTGTGTGCTTACAAGAGCTACATTGAGGGGCAACTTGTAAGTAGGATCTGTACTTGTGGGCTTTTCTCGTGTTGTGGGCTCATGCCCACAATGTTTAAAACAGAAAAGATTAAAGAAAAGGGATCATAGTCACAACCTGTGGAATGCCCACTATGTCACTCTCCTAAACATGTCTGGTCAAACCACAGACTTAGGCCGCATCTGAGTTGGCGACTACAGCTACGGCTATGGCTGTTACTAGGGGTGTTGCTAAGGACGTCCTATTCTTCAACGCATGATGACGCGGATGATACTGATGATACTGAAATTGACAGCACCCGACTATACCCAAAACCATGTGCAAAATCCGCGAAAACGCAAGCGAAACAACGTGTAAAGCAATGGGCAAGTGGGGAGATGATAACAGAAAATTTGTGTTTTAAGGGTGAAAAATTCACCAACAGTCTTGGAAACAATGTTAAATCAATAACTGGATACCTTTTCTCACGTTACTTGTTTGCTGTTTCTCCTCTTTTTTTCTGAACTTTCTCCAAAACGATAAAAGAGAAAGAATTAACCGTCTTTTCTAAACAAATTCGTTCGTCACACACTTTTCGGCCAAAGTGCGCGTCGGTGCGTGTTTTGCGCGGGCGCTGATGACGCGTACCGCCTATAGATTAACGTGCTACTGATATACGCAATTATTTGGTGTGCATCAAACGCGAGCGTACGCAAAACGTGCCGAAGGCGTTCATGCAAGGCGGGCTGAAGTGTAAACAACTTTGCGTTATAGAGTGTGCCCAGTAGATTATTTCCAAAAAAATAAGTTGTAGAAACAACGTTTTAACGGTTAAACCTCAACGCCCAACATTTTGTAAACGGCCATATGAATGTTCATGAAGTGTTATCTTAAATTTTTAGGTGAAAATGTGGTTTTTTGACACGCAAGCTTAGAAAATGACAGTCCTGTAGGCCTAGGCCTAGATAAAGATATATACAAATTTTGTTTACAATTTTCTTACGATTTCCTCCCCTAAAATCAGCAAAAGCTGTCAATCAAACGACTTTTGTACGACTCCAGTTTCCTTTAACTTAACATTTAAAATTGGTCGAGTTACAATAAGCAGGACAAACTTCACACCAAATCGGCCATGTCCTCATCAGTTGTTGACAAGTGGAGATATAATAATTTTTACTTCCGGAGGGCCTACGCGAACAAATCACGTTTGGAAATAAAAAATGTAATTATTGGCTTGGCAATTAAGTTTTTCCGTGATTTTGTTTGTTCTAGGGATTTCCTAAAATTCATCATTTAATTTACAATCCATCATCGGGTCAACATCTCCTGAAAATTCAGAAAGAAATACATGACAATGGGAGCACTACATCGAGGCAATGCCTAAACGTGTACAAAAAGTGTTGACGCGCCTTACTTCCGCCCACGGTTTCAAAAAATCCAAAATTTCAGTTTAGCGCCCTCCGCTGTCCGTCTATAGGCATTATGTATGTGGGTCAAACCATAGACTGGTCCCATGTCTTTATCCGCATAACTTCACTCATTAAAAAATTTAAAATTAGGCTTCCCTGTAATCCAACGTTATACCTTCGAGAAACAAACTGCCGAAGTTGAGTGGCCAGAGTTAATCGGTTTAGAAGTTGTGAGTGATTCAAGATGTGGCCTCCAGGGAATTTGGCCTGTGTGTGTGCTAACTGTTTACATACATTCCTTAGCGCAAGGGTATGGAGGGCCATCAAACATATATATTTAAGTAAATATTTACGTAAATATACACGTAAATATTCACGATTGTGCCCCAAATCGCAAAATTTTACGTGAGCGTCTTGGAACCAAGACTAGTACTAAGCACGCTACTGTATGACACACTGCACACGTATATTTTGTTGAATCGTTTGAACAAATTTCACTATTGTTAAAAAGAATTTATGTTTTGTGGGACCCTTTGAATTCCCGTAGTCTGATAATGTTGAAGTCTTCTTTCCTTATGAGTTCATCATTGATGCTAAAACAGCCATCTGTGTCTGTACTGTATTTGCATCTGCATAGCGTAGTGCAATGCTTCGCTTTCTGGCATCTACATCTCAATGTCATCCTTTACAGCATCCACATGACGTAACTTCAAGATAGGCTCCTGAGATGGGATCTAGGGTCATCAGAAGTGGATGAAGGCCGCTGTCGTTGAGTTTCCGTCCAATCTAACTGACATCCAGGAGAAGAGAGTCTGGACATTGAGCTTGTTTCCATACCATCAGCGGCGTAGCCACGGGGGGCGTGGGGGGCACGTGCCCCCCACAAATTTCTAGTGCCCCCCCCGGGGCCCCCCCCCCCCCCCATGGAAAAAAATTTGCAATAGTGCCCACACAAAAAGAAAGTTATAAGAATGAAAACAAAACATTACAAAACAAAATACATCTGCTATTTGTAGGCCTTCATTTACAATAAAGTAAAACAAAACTTTAGTCGTATTCAAAGCCAATAATTATTAAGAGAATTAAAGAGTGGCGACGAGTTCTTAAACGGCCGTTTAAAACCGGCAGGGTCGTGGCCGTACGATGAAGGCCCGAGTACGATAACGGCCACGACCCTGCAAGGTTTTAAACGGCCGTTTAAGAACGAGTCCCTACTCTTTTATTCCCATTCATAAATGCCCTTTTGTTAAAAAGCGAAAAAATGTACAAGTAGGCCTATAGACAATCTGTAGCAATCTGTTTGAATTTTTTAGCGAATTTTCGAAGTTTTTACATTTCAAAAACTTTTGTAAAATTTAGTTTGTGCGCGTTGGTTGTGTGTACGCGCGTGTACAAAAAGATTACGCGCGGGTATACTAATAGCTATGTACTGCGTTCCGCGTAAGTAAGTTGGCGTAAATGAGCGTGCGCGCCCAACACGCGAAGCTAGCCGGTCTTAAACAGCTCCAGCTGTGTCTTTATCAGCCGTTTAAACACCCCCACGTGACGTGCTCTCCACCAATAGGAATAGCGAAACTGTCGGGGGTATTTATGAATATTGTTTAACTTATGCTGTGGGGATTGTCGCTATCATCACCGGAAGCTCGCGCCCACGTGTTGATCAATGCAATGCAGCGGAATTAACAGTTGGTGTGCATGCCGGAGAGACCAAAAAGTTCTGTTAAGCACGCGCAACGATGGTCCAAATATGAAACCAATGTTTTGTAAATGTTGTTTGAAGCTTTGCATAGTGAGGAGAATAAGAGTAACTATAAATATAAATATGAATAGTAAACTTGCGGGTACAACCATGTGTAAAAATCTCTTTGAGGGAGTGTTGGCTCTGAAAAGAGCCGGTTTGGTCTCGACGTTTGGTTCTCGACGTTTCGAACAGTATACTCTTCTCCTGAAGACGAGCAGAGTATACTGTTCGAAACGTCGAGACCAAACCGGCTCTTTTCAGAGCCAACACTCCCTCAAAGAGATTTTTACACATGGTTGTACCCGCAAGTTTACTATTCATATTTATATTTATAGTTACTCCAATGTTTTGTACATGAACCGTTGGTTATCGTTACCAGCGATTACGGCGGCGGCCATATTGCTACCGGAAGGCGAGGATTCTGAAATACAGTGAGATTTTAACCTTTTTTTGAGGAGTGGATTTTCTGGACCCACGCCGAGCTCACTGTGAGAACAAAAAACACGTAGAGCCCAATTTTCGCGAGATCCAGTTTCAAAAGAGAACTCCAGGTGCATTTAAATGTGAAGGGCAACAAGTTTCTAATAGGATTTTGTACATGGCACTCTATGGGTGCACCCCACTAGTTCCACTCCCATAGCATTCAGTGCAAAAGGCTAAATATTCAAAAATACACGAAAAATACTTAAAAGTCTCACAGCTTTTTACAGTAAGGGGAAAAGTATTAATTGACTCTTGAACTTTTATTCTCTGCTCAATTTAATATGGGGAGTCCCTGGTCCCGTCGAGTTATTCTCCCTCCAAATAAAAACACCCCTACACCGGTGTAATTTTCCAAACTTCCGAGCATCAATCTTGAAAAATGTCCCTACACCTCTCGGCAAATAGGACCATTTTTTCAGGGCCTATGTCATCCAAAATACCTCAAGTTGGAAGTCAACAACCCCCAGGTTACAATTGGGCAACATTTTTACACTCTACTCCTTTTATTGGGCTCTCAAATCTGTCTAATATAGGATATTTTGAGGGCCTACAAAATATTCATGAGCTCGACGCTCTGTTTTCTCCATATTTAGTGGGGTGCACCCCTATGAGGTTCGTTGAGACGATAGCGGATCAAACCTCATAGTTCTAGGGCTAGGAGTACATTACCCCACCACTGACACACCCATTCTCCCCTCCCCCCCCCCCCCCACTTGGAAGCAATGCCCCCTGTGCCCCCCACCGAAAAATTCCTAGCTACGCCGCTGCATACCATGGTCTGATAATGAGTTCGTTTGATGTGTAGCTGAAGAAAGCCACTGGATCAGGGGTCAGGGCAACATTTCCTGCTTCCTGGTTTTGGAGAACATGAAAATACAAACATCAACAAAATTGTCCTAGTGGTACGGTCTGGATTTTATGAATCAATGTAAAATCGGCACTTAACTAAATAATACGGTATTTTTGTTGTTTTGTTTTAATAAGGGAAAGTGTAATCAATCATGTCAATAATGATCAATACTTCTAAAGAAAGAAAAAGGCCATTGATTTTTTTTTAAATCTAAATCAACTTCAGTCTTATACTCAAGGAAGCAAAGTATAGGCCTAAAAACGTTATTATGAATTTATGTCAATTTTTCCATTAATTGTTGAGTGCAGTTGCACATGTGCTGTAACAAAAAATCTTCAACAATTTTTTTTTTTAAATTACTGTTGTGTGTATACTTAAAATTAAATGCCAGTAATTGCAACATTATTTTCAATTTGTTGGTCCTGTCGTTGAGTCACATGGTTTTACCACGCAAACACAATTCAACCCCATGACGACTCGTAAAACACGATCGACAAAATCTAAATCGCGCCGATTACCTTCCCTGCTAGAGACATGCACGATGTATGGTGGCCCTAAAGGGACATCGCATATCGCAAATATGTGCGCAGACTTGTGCGATGTCGTGAAATTAACCGCAAATATGTGCGCAGACTTGTACGGTGTCGTGAAACTAATCGCGAAAATGTGCGCAGACGTGTGCGAATATATTTGCGATGTCGTGAATTTTATTGCATGTCACATACCTTTGAAAAAAATAAAAATATGGGGAGTTTCTTCCGTCCATTCGAGATATGCAGTAGGCCTATAGTCATTGTGGCAGTAGTCATTGTTGTGAGGCAAGCAAGGCGAGGTGGTTTTTTGGGGGCTGGTCAAGACGTAATTTTTTGTAGAATTGTTTAATTATCATTGTTTTTAATTTAACTTATGTCGTTTAATCCATTTTTGTTTGCTTGAATTTCAGCGCCTTGAGGCGGGATCGATCTGCAACTGTTTGCGCTTTTTAAATCTCTCTTTATTATTATTATTTGTTTTATTCCGAGTGGCGAGACTTTGCTTGGTGCCAAGTTCCTTGGTACACTTGTATAGTAATGCACGTGAGCCTAACGTGGGCTAATTTTGTCTGTAATATTTACCTTTTGGGATTTCCTTGCAAAGGATTGGGAGGAAATAAATCATGAGAAATAATAAAGTAATTGCAGATATGGGAATAAAAAGCAATGTTTTGGTTTGTACACACTTGTACAGTAGCCCATTCAAAGGATTGTTTTGAGATTATTGTACACGGTTCAACCTCTAGACTCCGGTGAGGCTTTCCAGGTATATTGTGATATGGAGACAGACGGTGGTGGATGGACGGTAAGATAACACGATAGTGAATGAATGAGAGTCCTTATTGCTTAATTTAATATAGAGAAGGAGTTCGGTCAAATTGACGGAGACCAGGGTATTCAAAACAAAACAATCCTTTGACAGGTTTTCCAGCTGTGCCAGGACGCCGGTGTTGATTTCTCTTTGGACTTTGCCAAACACAGCCGGGGCTTTGGGAATCTAGAGGGAGAGTTGTGGCTCGGTAACGACAACTTGCATCGTCAGACCGCTCATCAGGGCGAGTACGAAATCCGTTTAGATCTATCAGACTTCGAAAATGAATCCAGGTATGCCGTCTATAACTCGTTCAGCATCGCCGATGTGAGTGACAACTACAGGCTGACGGTGGGAAGTTATTCGGGAACTGCAGGTAATAAATCAGGATCATTCCCGCAAATGTATTGAGAAAAGGTACTAAAAAGAACATTTATTTTTGTATTTGCCAAAAATTGCCGGTCCTTTGAAACAATTTAAATAAAGAAAACGAAATCAAAGAGGTTAGGGGCCATTTCAAAATTGTCGATGTTTTTTAAATTTCGAATTTTTTTTTTTTCGAATTAGTGGGTGGTTAGTGGGTGGTCAAGGTAAATAATTGAAAATCGAAATTCACTTTTCATTAAAAAAAAAAAAAAAAAACGGAAAAAAGCTAGACCGTTTGACTTGCCTGCGTACCAGCGTTCCTATGCGCGTGATGACCCGAGGTACAATGTGTACACGTACATTATAATATGTACAGCATGATGTGCGTGACTCGCCACTATGCAAAAAAACACCATGTGCGTGGCCCATTATGTGAAACACCATTGGGACGACGGCCCGCGTGTGATTCGGCATAACGGACGAGTTGACTTTTCTATTTTACTTGCAGCGGTCGAGTTGGACAACGAACGTGTTGGACAACAGACGAGTTGAGCTTTTAAGTTGAAAGGACAACGGTCGAGTTAGTACAACGATCGAGTTGGTAAACGGTCGAGTTGGTCGGAATCGAGTTGGCAAGCGGTGGTCGAGTTGACTGGAATCCATAAGTTTCCAACCACGATAAACATGGCTGCCACCATGGATGTCAAATGCGAGTGCGATATACCGACCGATCTTCACGGTTTTTGGTCAGAACAAAAGTTGATGATGAGAAGTCCGTGTTCACCCTACGAGCGGTTTGTTTGTGCGACATGCTTGCTGTCAAGAAACCCAAAAGAAACAGCTTTTTCTACCGCTCAGCAGCAATGGAAAGTTTCCGGAAGGACTCGCCCGCTGTACAGCTACCAACAACATCATCACGCCGTCATTGAACTGGACACAAAAATTAACAGGGCTCAAATTTGGGGGGAAACATCACAAGACCACAGGTAAATTTTTTACAAGACTGAAGTCACACTCACACCGTGTGAGTGTGACTTCAGTCTTGTTAAAAAATGTTCACACGAGAAGAAAAAAACGCGAGATGCATAAAAGTCGGTCCTCATGGTTCACCTGTAGGTACTCATTTCTGTCAACCTAACATAATTCAAAGATATTTACGTGAATAAAAAGAGAAATTCATACATTTGTTTCTGTATCTTTTATTTGCTTTTACAATTTTTTTATTGAAAGGTGAAAAACACAAGACTGCCGAAATTGTTTGGGAGTCGTTTGGCTTCACTAGAAGGGGCATTATTACTCACTCAAAACCACAGAGATGAAAATACGACTCACTCCATAACAATAACACCGTACCACTCAGATATGTACCGCTCACTAATTAAAATCATACCAGTACCAATCCTCGAGATAAATAGTTTCCGTTTGAAATTCTTTAATAGCCATCAGACCAATATGTATTATTTTGATCGCCGTTATCGCAATAAAGTGCATACCATTTTCTTGACAAAACTGTGAGGGGAATGTCTTTTTCTACACTGAGGATAAACTCAAGTGATAACATGTTCTCATGTAGCCTTGATCAAGGCAGTCGCATTTTTCACTCCAAAAAAAGACGCCGTAAACACATGTATACGCTCTGCGTAAGGTGTGTATCACATCGCAATACCCACCCGTTGTGCGTAATGTGTGTATCACGTCGCACGACGCCCGTACACACACTGTGCGCAGGTCATCCGCACTCGTACCACTCTCCGCATGCGGAGGCCGTCAGGCCGACAGCCTTGACGGGTCTGTAACTTCCGGGTTTAATGTGTTTCTTGATATTTTCGTCCAATATTGGACGAAAATGGGGGGGGCTCTCGGATATGCTAGTATGCAGCTCATGAATATTTAAATCTTTCGTCAGACCTATTGCAGACAACACAGGATGGGAAGCAAATGAATTATTCATTTTGGACGTCCAATCACGAGCTTCTTTCACTATGACCTTTGTACCATATCATGTTTGCTGTATGTAATGCGATGTGAGTAGTTACCGACTTAATGGCGTTTGTCTGTAGCATTGTCTCAGCCATTTGGACCGGTAAGCTGCGTGATTGTCGCCCAGGCTGGTCAGTCAGCTACAAGTGCTGAACCCGGGCGCGGCCCCTGGAGCTTTATGCGCTACACTCAAGTTCCCTCATTGGACTAACCTGACCAATCGCCATTCTTTTGGTTATTAATTCTGGAGTTGATGCAGTTTCTGCATCTGTGTTTTCCTGACATATCCTCTCGAAGTCCGACTCTGTGCAGCCACACCGTCTTCATACTTTTGAATTGTTCTCAGACAGACGGTCTTATAAGAATTTACTGCTAAAAAAAAATCGACAGGATACAGCCACACATGATACATGTGAAATAGATTTTTAGCTATCCTATTCTAGTAAGTGTACTTGGGAAATTTGGTGTTAGGCAGCTCTTTTTTAGTGGGGTGGCCCAAATGATATAAAAAGTGCAATGAGCTATATGCCTTCATGATGAAACAATCAACAATGGTAGTTTATTGAGGTCTTTGTTTTGTATATTCTACCTCCAATGAATGCACCAACAATGATTAAATCACTGTTTAATGATGCAAGATGGAGACAGGAGATGGTCAATCGGGCCTTGCGTCATTACAAAAAACACATCAAGAAAAGCGTCTTTCTCCTGGAAAATGGTGTATGTAATGTATGTAACAAATCGATCCACGCAACCTCATTTGTTTAATTCCTGCCATGCCCTCATTGTCTCGCTCAGCTGAGGAGAATACGCAACATTTTCAGATAGATATTTAATTATAACAAAGTATTCCCAAATTCAAACCGTCGCGCCAGTGCAGTAGCCACATACTGCATGCATATTCATAAGAATGAGTAAACAAGACTTCCGCCACTGACCAATGGGGTCTCGCCTTTCGCGCGCATTATAAGAACCGTCAAGGCGTTGATTCGGTGAGTGTCGCATACAGCTCACACAAGCACGCGCACACCGTACTGCACACACAGACACCATGCACACAGCTCGGGCGGGTTGGTAGCTCGGGTGGGTAGCGCGGCGCAAATAAAATAAAAATGAAAACAATAAAATAAAATTGAGAAAAAAACTCCAACGCCTTGATCAAGGCAGGCCTATTTGTAATGTTAAGTAGAGGATTATATTGAGCTTACTCTCACAAAAACAAATCTTAAAGGCTAACAGTCTTCCGTCTCATAATTACGATCAATCTAGAGACACTTCAAATGAAAACCAACGTTGGATTAACGAGATATGTATAAAATTGACGATGGCGAATAACAAAGAAAAGCAAGAAAGTTATGGAATGTATTTATTGAAATCTGAAACCTGACATTTTGTATTGTGTGCTGTGTTTTCAATCAACCTTTGAGAAAGACTGTGCGGGGATCGAAACGTCAGCCCATTAACTATTTGAAATATTAGGCTATAACATTAAATGCTTATCAGTTTTCACTCTGGGATTTGTTTTTTGGTTAAATTACTCTACTCTTAATAATGCAGTTTTGATACAAGAAATAAGTTACTTTAAAAATGATATTTTATAATTTCACTTTTATTTTGCTGCAAACTTTATTACAAAAATACACAAAAGTTTAATTTTCTCATTTTGTCCCTTTTAAATAAAATGCTTTTGTCAAAACTGTAGAATAAGCTGCATAATTTATATGTAATCAAGTTTGTTTGTTATTGTTAAAACTTCAATTAAACAGACTGAAATTTCAAAAACATGAACTGCGTTTTGCAGTGACACGACTAAAATTAATATTGTCTATGTTTGGCCACATAAAGACTGAGTATGTAAGAGTTGGGGGTGATTGATCTATGCCAAGTTAACGGTTGCTTCTGCGCCTATCTGTGAAGATTATTTCACTAAGCCGGATATACGACCTTTCTGCGGATGCATCCGTCGAAGCCAGATAGGATGCAACTTGAAGGCTAAAGTTAATCACCGTTTCCTCACAGCTTCAAGTACAGAACTCAATGTGATGATAACAGATCACCATCACTCACTATTAACGCAGGACCTCAAACATGAAATTAAGTTCACTGTAATTAGCTTGATGTGTCTAATGCAGACGTTTTAATGTACAAACCAATGTGCACCAATATCAAACCATGGAGGGAGGGAAACTTTACTATGCTTTCTTCTCGTATAGGCCACCCTAATCAGTCTCAACAGTGCACTGTGGCAAACATTAGCGTGGTAGAAAAAATAAATAATATGAGTCAGGGATAATAACTTGCCGCCATGGGCGTCAAACAGGGGGGGGGACAGGGGGACATGTCCCCCCCCCCAAGTTTTCAAGGGTGGGGGACACAATATCAAATGCCCCCCCCCATGTTTTTCGCCCATGCCGTTATTACATTAGTGTAAAAGCCGGACAAGTGGACTAAAACGCCTGCTATCTCCTGCTACTTTGAATCTCAGCGTGATTGGAGACGAACATTGTTCAAAGTGCTCAGATCGACCTTAGATTAATTCTGTAATTTGTACGCCGACCCTCCCACTCTTTACACGCTGAGCGCTCTAACGTAATTTTGCCATTTCCTGGATGTACTTGAACCATGAATATCAGCACAAAGCAATGGGCGTATACACTGCCCTGGACATTGCAAGCAGTCTGCTCCATGATAAATTTTTATATTCAGCCATCTGCTAGGATGATTACACGGCCTACATCTTGTCTCTTACAACAAGACCGGATTGATATTTTCAGCAAGACGCTTGTTTGTTTGTTTGTTTGTTTGTTTGTTTGTTTTTTTGATTGTTTTTTTATTTATTATTTTTTTGTTGCTATGTTTTTGTCTGTTTTGTTGTTGTTTTTGTTCCTTTTATTGCCTTGTGTTGTATTTGTTGTTCTTGTGTTGTTGAGGTCGAATAATTAACAACAATAATAGCAATATTATTCCAAACACATGCCAGGATCACAACTCATTAATTTTTTTTCTGAGTTTGCTTAACAGTTTGTTTGTAAAAGATTTGTATTTGTTCTGATAGAGTATTTTAAAGTAGAAACATTCTGTATAACTTAGATATTCTATAAATCGGCCCATTGTTTTAAGCTTAAGCAGTTGTCCTTAAAATTTGATACATTTTATATCTTTGAAATATGGCATAGGTCCTACAAGAAATATTCATCAAATTTTAATCAACATCCTTTCTTTTTCTTTTCATCGCTTACTGTATTGTTACGCACAAAGGTGGAAATGTATATGTTACTGATGGAAGTGGCCTTAAAAAAGGGATGATAAAACTTTCTATCTGAAAATCAAAAGATGACAAAAGTGAAAGAACCTATCATAAACAACCATGGACTCTACAAGTTTCCTGAACCGAAGCAAAATTGTTAATTTTACAATCCATGAGAGCAGGGGCGGATACGGGGGGGCGTGGGCGTCAGCCCCCCAAAAAACAACAACAACAAACCTTTTCTATTTTCGTTTTTAGTACTGCCTGTTTAAAAATTAGCCACAAGTGTGTGTGGTGTAAATTTCCCCCCAGAGGCAGGATTGATTTCTTTGTCATACTATACCATTCACATTTTTTCTTTCTGCCAAAATGAATCTTTCATGATATGTCACTTGTAATTGTTTATTAGATTTGCAACAGTAACATTCGAAACCTGATGTGCCAATTTGTCCGGGATAATACGACAGTTAGCTTGAATTTGAAAAAACGATCTTACCCACTAGTGAATATGTGAATATGCATGAAACCAGATAATGCAGCGACCAGATCCAAACGTGAGATTTGTGGTATTACAATTTTCTTTGAGTAAAATTAGAAGATTGATATGGATCAAAAGTGCTTATAAAAAGTGTGTCTATTTCTCTGTTTTAGGCAAACAGAGGCTTGATTTTTCACCCCTCAAAAGGCCAAAAGCTCAGAGCTTCCGGCAGGGCTTCGCCCCTGGACCCCATCGGGGCTTCACCCCTAGACCCCACTATTAATGTTACAGTAACATTTTCCAGTAAATTTAGAAGAGTGAAATGGATCAGAAGTGCTTAAAAAGTGTTTCTATTTCTCTGTTTTTGGTTATTATATTGAAAATTGCACTATCATATCGTTTGTCTCACCATGGAGGAAGGATCCTCCTCACCCAACACTTTTTTGTCCCTGAATAAATATTAATTGTAGACTGCATTTTTATTTTATAACTCAGGATGGCTGATTCAATGACTCCCAACTCGAAAATGATGATTAAATAATGATTTTGCAAAAACAAAATTGGTTAAAGTGGTCAGATCCTGCATGAGATCGCACCACAGAGCATCTAGAATCCTAACTGTTTCGGAGCATGTAGGCGGGCCCCTGAACCCATGCCGTTAGGGCTTCGAGTTACGCGTTCTCAGGCGCCACAAATTGCATTCACCCTTAATTTTGCTGCTTGGTACATTTTCACGCCCCCCGTTTGGAAAATCCTGGATCCGCCCCTGGAGAGTTTGTTGTTTTTTGTTCTAAATAGGACACCATCACTATGAAAATGAGTAAACAAATTTGGCATGTCCTCTGCGTGTAGCGCGAGTTACCGATGTTCGCCGCTGTCCCATGCATACAAAAGTAAAACCCCCCAAAATGTCAAAATACTATGAGGATCTAGCCTTGAATGTTGGTTGTTTAATACCTGGAGCATATAGTATGTAAAAAGATAACTTGAATTGTAGCACGAGTCACAGTGGAATTGCCCATAAGAATAATAGGCCTATATCATGTATGTTGGTCTTTTATTTAAGTGTCGCTTGTTCTATCTCTCTCTGAACCAAGTCCAAGTTTGATATGTAAATAATTATAGCAAGGAGAGCTTTTCTAGGTCGTTCAAACATGCTAAAGACCAACAGCTTCAGAGGGCGGACCCCCGCCAAGGGCTTCGCCCCTGGACCCCCACCAGGGGCCCTTGAGCGGGCCCCTGGACCCCACGCCGTAAATGATCCTGATGTCCCCCCCCCCCACATTTCAAGACGGATTGACGCCCCTGCTTGCCGCTACGATCAGTATCCTGCGATCGTCTTCAGTAAGTCATTTTGACGATGTATATACTGCGTATAATTTATAGGGCATTGTATTGTGGCTAGTGCTTTAAAAACTGACGGTGCTCAGCAAGTTTTCTGCCAAACAGCTTTTTAAACTAAAGCACTGGACGTGAATTCCATATAAACTGAGTGTATCGGGGGGAAATAATAAACAAAAGTAAGGCCAATTTCGTTTTCTGCAGCTTGGTAAGGTTTGAATTTCAAAACGCACAGAAGAAACATGAGAAGTGTATTTAACACCGATGTAAACAAAAAAATACAAATATATTTTGGTAAATGATCCTTCTTGTTAAGATTTTCTGTTTTAGGTATTATTTGGATGTTTACTAGACGTTCGAAAGAAGTCTGCTGAACTATATATTTAATAGTTGTACTCATCATATGACGACGCTCTCCCTAAATCATAAAGCAGCTTCGTTTCCGTTTCTAGGGATTTGCCCTTAAGAATCCAGGTCAGCATAACACAATATCGGAAGGCAAACAAACAAAACCTTTAACCGTACCATGTACTACAAGTATAAATTGGGTTTACAAACAGGCTCTTCCTCATTCCCATGTACCAATTTCTACGCCAAATATCAACGACACGAAGTCGTGTAAAGTTGACTTTTGAGCGCAATGGGGCTGTTTATCCGTTTACTCTTGTTAGTTATGATCGTGAAGTCTCAAACTGAACTACAAGTTGCATCCTCCGGCAATCAGAAGACGTTTTCCTCTGAGCAAGATGCAATTAGTAAGATAGATGAAATGAAGAGTATGGTATTAAACTACCTAGAATTGGTTTACGCTGAACTAAAAACCACAAAATATCAGATGGAAGAGCTAAAAGTTACAGTGACTGATTATCAAGAAACTGCTTCCACAGAGATAGGAGAAATAGTTGCCTCTGAACTAAGAAACACAACACATCAGTTGAAAGACACAGTACGTCAAGTGGAGGAGTTGCAAGTAACAGTCCGTGGTAATCAAGAAATGGTTACCTCTGAGTTACAGGGCCTTAGACGACAGTTGGAAGAGCTACAAGTCTCAGTATCTGCCTTAGTGGAATTCATTCATGGTGAGTTTAATTTGTTTACGGTCATCGTCGCGACGTCCGATTTACTTGTCATTTCCCAATACACCAAGACAACTAGGTCAATATTCACAACCTGTAAATTAAAAATTGGTTTGTTGTTTCGTTTGCAAAGTTACAGACGATTAGTTTTCATAACACTACACCATGAGCAATGTATTTGTTCTGTTAATTATAAAAAGAAGCCATTTTCCATAACTATATTGACATGGGTACTTTTTAACATGATTTAAAGTTTACAGAAATCAGCCAAAAATGTGGGGTTTTTTTAAACGTTTGTTTGTTGGTTTGTTGTTTGTTGGAGTGTTTGTTGAGGTGTTGGGGTGTATATTTGTTTGTTTGTTTGTTTGATTATTTGTTTGTTTGTTTGTTGGGGGTGTTGTGGAGTTTGTTTGTTTGTTTGTTTGTTTGGTTGGTTGGTTGTTGTTTTTTTGCTTCTTCTTCTTTTTTCTTTTTTTCGTTAATCCATTAACATGAAGTCTTCTTTCTTGATTTGATTTGAAGATACTTCACCGATGAACCAGGCTCGTACAGCTGATGCAACGGAGAGAACCGCAACAACGGAAACAGGTGAGGGTCTTGAGACTTTATCAAATCTGAGTAGAGGTGTCTGGTAGTTTGGGCTGGAAAATGTTCTTTTTTCTTTTTTTAATGCAAGTTCGCCCTAAAACAAGGCTAATAGCCACTCTTGGTAAGGGGGCGGGGGGTACAAGAAGAAAACATTTAAAGATAAACTTGAACAAAATCACTCAAACTAAATTTACCCTTTATTGTTGTTTATCATGTGTTTAGTTATTATTTGGTCGTAAGTTTGAAGTTTTCTGCGCTGCAATATTGCTGAACTTTGATCGGAAAAACTAGCCCTCTTTTTTTCAATTTTTTAACTTGTGTTTTTTATCGCCGTTTGCGGCGCCCTCGCATGTTCGGAACCAATACGTCATACTGCAGACTGGTGAAGATTGTTGATCTTCGTCTCATGCATCTACTGATTGGTTTCTTTGGATCGTTCCTATTTCTTCAAGGTTTGTTTTCGATATCTTGGGTAAGTTTGTATCATGCTGAGCAAATGTGCTGTATGTGGATTCCAGGAACATCAAGAAGAGTCCCGAGTTTATATTTTTCTTTCATTTTCCGAGGATTCCGGTGAAGTTTGTTAACAACTCTCGAAAAGATTTCAAGTTCTCAAAATGGTCATTGAATGGTTTATGTGATAAAGGGATCACCAACAAAGTAATTTTGTTAAAGCTTAGGCCCTAACTGTTAAGTTTTTTACAGATCAAGGGTTGTTACTACGGAGCACCAAAAGAAACATAATGGTAGGAAAAGATACTGAAAATAGAAATAATTCAATTTCATTTCATCAAATCATTTTGATCAAAATCATTTCGTGCTTTCAAAATCATTTTGCTCGAAATAACTTATTGCAAAAGCTCAAAACAAAGTTGTCGAAATCATTTCAAACGCTCCAAACAAATTATTAAGAGAGCTCGAAAACAATTATTGCCAGAGCTCGAAATAAATTATTGCGAAGTCATTTCGTGCTCTCAAAATCATTTTTAAAGCTCAAATAAATTATTAAGAGAGCTCAAAATAACTTACTGCAAAAACTCAACCACAACAAATATTGCGAAATCGATACAAGTTGTCAAAATAATTTCTCTCGACATCATTTTTGAGCGCTCCAAATAATTTATTTTGTGCGCTCGGAATAAATTTTTGCCAGAGCTTGAAATTAATTATTGCAAAAGCATTTCGTGCTCTCAAGGTTATTTCGCTCGAAATAGTTTAGAACGATCGAAAAAAATTATTTTGAGTGAACAAAATAATTTCGTGAGCACTCAAAAGAACTCAAGTTATTTATGTAGTTATTATTTTGTCATCACATGCCCCTTTAGGGGTTCCATATAGCCTCCCTGGCATTTGACTATTTTATGGTTTCCTAGTTGAAGCATTGTTTGCTATTCAAAAAAAGAGAATCATGATCTGCTCATATAAAGAAATACCAACCCTGATCCATACAACCGCTATTCGAAATAAATCATTTACTGGTGACACAAAAAGGGTCTCAAAAAGGCATCAGATATTAAGACTGTAATAATGTTGGGCGCATTCTTTTAAAATTCGCACAAGTCAATTTTAGGACTAAAGCCCACCGGGGGGCGGGGGCGGACGCCCCCCCCCAATCCCCGCCGAAAAAAAATAATAATAATAATAATTAAAGTTAAAAAAGACATTATGACAGTTAGAAAAGTCAAATGTTGAGTCAATAGGGTTTTGGGGAAAGAAAGAATAGTAATAATAATTAAAACTGAAAATAATTCGAAAATTGTAGTTCTTGAGATATGGTCCCGCTTCCAGTTGACCCGGAAGTAAAGGTCAACATTGGGTCACGGTAACCCAAAATCAATCTTCAGAGCTCAAAGGGTCTATAACTGAAAAGAAATTGCAAATCGGGTGTGTGCTTCTTGAGATATGGTCCCGCTTCCAGTTGACCCGGAAGTAAAGGTCAACATTGGGTCACGGTAACCCAAAATCAATCTTCAGAGCTCAAAGGGTCTATAACTGAAAAGAAATTAAAAATCGGTTGTGTAGTTGTTGTGATATGGTCCCACTTCCGAATGACCCGGAAGTAAAAGTCAACATGGGGTCACGGTAACCCAAGTTCAATTTTCAATGCTCAAAGGGTCTATAACTGAAAAGAAATTGCAAATCGGGTGTGTACTTCTTGAGATCTGGTCCCACTTCCGGTTGACCCGGAAGTAAAGGTCAAAATGGGGTCATGGTAACCGAAGTTCAATTTTTAATGCTCAAAGGATCTATAACTGAAAAGAAATAGAACAACTTTTGTATAGTTCTTGAGATATGGTCCCACTTCCGGTTAACACAGAAGTAAAGTTCAACATGGGGTCACGGCAACCAAAGTTCGATTTTTAATGCTCAAAGGGTCTATAACTGAAAGAAATTGAAAATTGGTTGTGTACTTCTTGAGATATGGTCCCACTTCCGCTTCCGGTTGACCCGGAAGTAAAGGTCATCAAGGGGACACGGTAACCGAAGTTCAATTTGTAATGCTCAAAGGATCTATAACTTAAAAGAAATTGAACATTGGCTGTGTACTTCTTGAAATATGGTCCCACTTCCGGTTGACCCGGAACTAAAGGTCAACATGTGGTCACGGTAACCCAAGGCTTATCTTCAATGCCCTAGGAGTCTATAACTGAAAAAGTTTGAAAATCGGCTGTGTACTTCTTGAGATATGGTGCTGCAACATTAACTAATTAAAGCTTTGAATTACCGTAATTTGACACCTGATGACGTCACAGTAACAAAAATGTGTTTTTCATACTAATAAATTTGATAAGGTACACGATGGTATGTAACTTATCCCAATCCAATGCCTTTTAACGAAAACCCTATTAGAACATACGTATATCCTCTCTCGGTTAGGATTCCAATATCACGGCAGTCTTTGACGCCTAGCTGTGATTGCGCAATCACGGCACAACTTGCCAGCTAGCCATGGGGTCCGATTTGTCACTTCATCAATAATTATCTTGAAAATACATTGTACCTTGAATAAGTTTAATGGACTGAAACATCTCTTATTAAAATCATTACAATTTTCAATACATTTGATTGTTTTACTCATTTCTCAAAAACGATAGCATTTTAGGCAGAAATATTTTAAGGAACCCTTTCTACCATGATTTACTTTAAATCATGTAAGTTGTGTGTGAATCTGTGAACATTTGTGTTTTTCGATCTTATCAATAGTGTACAAGGCCTAACAACAGCTACTTGAGCGATTTTTTTCTAACGGGAATGCTATTAATTAAACTTAGTTATATTGTGTTCATCATTTAAATTTAATTTTGATATTTGTACCCTTCTTAATTTTTCGTAATTATCGATCAAAAAATCAGGCCCCAACCTCAAGGTTTTGAAGAACTAGAAACACTTCTGCCGTTGACGGCGTGCGTCAAATGACATACTTTGACGTCATAGACTACTTCGCAAATACTCCGTGCGCATGCGTTAGCCGTGGAATGAGGCGCATTCTTGTCTAGTTAGCGATCAAATGTGTCGCTAACTAGACCAGCATGCACCTCATTCCACGGATGAGCGCGTACTGAGTATTTGCGAAAAAGTCTATGCGTGGGATGTTGCTTTGTTATACCTCCATGCTGCAACAAAGCGGCTATATAAAACGGAGCTCCCACATAATGACGTAACATGAGTGATGACGAAACAGGGCTTTTCGCGAATCTTTCTTAAAATCACCGGAGAAGTGTATTCAAAATGATTGTTTTTTTACACAATTAAAATTGGTTTGCTCTGGTGTGAACTCAATTTTCTTATTGATTGAAAACATTTTAAATGAATTTCAGCAAAGATCACTTGTTGCGTTTTAATTCGTTCAAGTAGGTCTTTAATAATAATAATGTTAATAATATGACTTTATAGAGCGCCTTTGCCAAGGGATTCAAAGTGCTGTGAGCAAAACAACAGAAATCAAAACAAATTTGCTTTTAAGAGTCCCTTAAACTGTTCAAGAGACGAGGCATTCCGGGTAGAATGCTTTGTTTCTTTCGTTCAAGAAGAATATTACGTGGAATGCGTTTCTTAAAAATTATGTTTTACTTCAAAAGTCAAATCAGTTTGTTTGTTTATGATAAGAATTAAGTTTTTATATATTTACAAATCAATATTTGAGAAGTTGTCATGGTTGAAATTGTGCCGAAAGAATCTGGCCAGTGGCTTGGGTTTGAGTTCAAATCATGGAATTCAGCTGTTCAGACGTCTTTTAATTATGTGAGATAAAAACAAGTTACATACCACAAGTGCCAACCATGTTAATCCGGAGGTCGCAGTTTTCAAGTCCCGCTGTAGTCAATTTTTCTTTGTTCAACCCAAAAACAAGTTATCTGAAAACTGGCAAAAATAAAACTATACTTGATGTTTACTGCTCAGATTATAGGCAGGCAGCTCATTAGCTTATTTCCAAGTCATTTTCTCTAATAATGCTGAAGAAAACTTTTAAAACACTGTATGGTTTTGGGTTTTGTGGTAAGTTTTTTCTTCCTCCTCTTCTTCTTCTTTTTTCTCCCCCCCCCCCCCATTTTTCTCTTCTTCTTTTGTTTTGAGGAGGGAGGGTGATTCAATTATAAATTTACACGTCGGGATTTAGCAAACCCCATTCCCAAGAGTAAACTTGCGTCATTTTTCTTCTCCAACACTCTTCAAGAACAGGATCTGAAACCTCCACATCGTTATTCAAAAGCCCGTCCTAGAGGGACAAATGGTACAAGTACCGTCATCTTGAATAATAATTCGATTGATCAAATAACAAAAGCTTACTTTTTTGTAATCCTGTGTATAGTATGGGGCGCCGTTTGTCAATTAATTGTTTAGCGTTTTTTGACATGTTTTAACAATGGTTTGTAACAATTGGATGTTAACCATAGAAATTGGTGTCAATTTCTTTTTGTGGTTTACATACCATGAATATACAATCAAAGCTTATAAATTATGAGCCAAATACGCGGCTTGCTATTTCGGGCCCAATACTTTGTTAGCTTCAGTTCGGTGCTTGGGAAGGAGGTTTGGTGAAACAACGTTCGGTTTTTATGGTTTAGAAACCATGATTTTTGAACACACGGTTTTTTATGGTTTATAAACCATGATTTTTGAACACACGGTTTTTTATGGTTTATAAACCATGATATCTGAACACACGGTTTTTTATGGTTTATAAACCATCAGATTTTTGAACACACGGTTTTTATGGTTTATAAACCATGATTTGTAAACCATGATTTGAAGGTGCTAAAATGTTCATGGTTTGTAAACCTTGTTTTGATGGTGTTTAAATGTTCATGGTTTATAAACCATGTTTTGAAGGTGTTTAAATGTTCATGGTTTATAAACCATGATTTGTAAACCATGATGCTAGAAAATTTATGGTTTATAAACCACGTTTTGAAGGTGCTTAAAATTTCTTGGTTTATAAACCATGTTTTGAAACGTGCTTAAAATTTCATGGTTTATAAACCATGTTTTTGGTGCTTAAAATTTCATGGTTTACAAAACAGTGTTTATAAACCATGTTTTGAAGGTGTTCAAATGTTCATGGTTTATAAACCATGATTTGTAAACCATGATGCTAGAAAATTTATGGTTTATAAACCACGTTTTGAAGGTGCTTAAAATTTCATGGTTTATACACCATATGTTTTTAAGGTGCTTAAAATTTCATGGTTTATAAACCATGTTTTTGGTGCTTAAAATTTCATGGTTTACAAATCAGTGTTTAAAAACCATGTTTTGAAGGTGTTCAAATTCTACCTCGTAACCACCTAGCACTTCGGCCTTACGTGAGATTGCACCTGCCACCGGTATTTCGTCGTCACACTTGAGAGAGTTCTTTGTTAAAAGGAAGCCTCTCCCTATATAAGTGAGCCCCAAAGTTCACACCCCAGTGCATTTTTGTGACCGGTATAGTTCCAAGGGATTTGCGATGTGAATCACAGGAGGCTGAAACTATAACCTCTGAAATTGCCAAAATTTGGCTGTCCACTTCACACCTCCCTGGTGTGCAAAATACTCTGGCAGATTCCGCATCTCGCCAATTTCGGGATGATCTGGAGTGGAAACTTAACCCCACCATTTTTTCGAAGATCATAACAATCTTCCCTAAGCCCGATGTGGATCTTTTCGCATCTAGGCTGAATCGCCAATTGTTACCGTATGTTTCATGGCGAGCTGACCCTGCCTCTGTTCACACAGACGCATTCACGTTAGACTGGTCAACGTATGATTGTTTTTACGCATTTCCGCCATTTAGCATAATAAACAAAGTACTCACTAAGATTGAGCATGACGAGGCGATCGCGCCTTTATGGCATACGCAACCCTGGTTCCCGACAATGCTCAAATTACTTGTCAGAAACCCCATTATCTTGCCTTTTCAACAAGATTTGCTTTCGCTTCCCTTCTCTGATTAGACTTGACCAGGAAAGTGCCAATCAACTGGATTCGAAAGTCCGACTTGATGAATCTGCCAGGAGGCACCCCCTGCGTGATATGTAGTTATTCATTATGCATATGCAACAGTTTAAATAAGCAACACACGCGTCCGCTGCTGACCAATGAAATCAGTTCAATTTATGAGGGCTCCCTCAAGTAGGTGTTCACAATAACTCCACGGCGTTACATTCAGGTTAATATGTCTGTGATGTTTAGGCCTATATGTTTTTTAAGAGGGGTTCTGTGCAGGTGGAACAATGGACTGTTCTTACTGCACAATGAACCGTTAAACCACAAACATTACGTGATTTTAAACTTTGAATAAGTTGCCAATTATGGGAAGAAAAATTATGAAACAATATTCTTCAACAAGCTAAACTCTTGATAAACACATTCCAAAGTTTTGAAGAATTTCCGTTTATATTTTGATATTTGTAAGACGTGTGAGGGTGTGACAACGACGTTGCCCCGGTCTGCATGCTTCTCCAATCCCCTCGGACTCCCGACCCTTCCGGTCCCGCTGCCAGTTCGTGGGGGCTGGAGCTCCGCAGTGCTGTAGCTCCGCAGAGCCCCACGAGATTCACACGGCGTCAATGCAAAACCGATCCGTTGAGCCCCAAACGGTCGTCATATCTTATGATTTTAACAACTGAACAATACCCCACTTAAATATTGATATACTGGCGGAAAGACAGAATCTAAAGACCTTGTTCATGGTACACGATGAGCCCCTAACGTTTGAGAACCAAAGCATCCACCGTCCATTCATGACCACTCTAAACAACCATTAAATGCACATCGTACCTTCACCAATAGTCGCCATTTTTCAAAACAAAGTTGTATGGCAGAGTTTCCAAGGAAGTCTTGAATATTCATCAATTTTCAGGTCAAAGTGTACATAACAGTAATGTATTCTGAATGCTGCAATCTCATTGGCTGCGACCCAAATCGGTAGATGAGCTCCATTGGCCGTGTACAAACTTCTGGCGGATTCACCAAGTCGGGTGTCGCGATCCAAAATTCACTGGATTGGCAAATAAGTGACACTAGAGGGCGCGCGTTACAACACTCATACAGAGCTGCGAGCCGTACGGCTCTGCACTCATAGATTACTGACTCGATTAGCACGAGACCCGACTTGAACCAAGTCTATTCTCTGATAGACTCCATCCACTGCGGGATCGGCTCAGGTTGATGGCATGCTCCTTATCAGGGAGGCGCTCCGACAGCAAGGTGTATCGGGACCAGCTTCCCAAATTATCATCGCATCATGGCGGCCTGGCACAAAGAAGTGCTACAAGTCTGCACTCGGCAGATGGATTCAGTTCTGCACTCGGACGAAAACTCATCCGATTCGACCAACTTTGGTAAAAGTATTGGATTTCCGGACAAAACAATTCTTGTCAGGCAGCCAATACAGCAGTTTAAACATTACCAGAAGTGCCTTATCAGCAGTGATCCCGCCGCTTGAAGGCATCACGGTGGGCTCCCATCCATTGGTTAAGAGACTGATGAAAGGGGTGTTCAATCTGAGACCACCAAAGGCTCGATACTCACATACATGGGATGTGACTGAGGGCCCTCGGTCCCAATGAGGGACTCTCTTTGAAGAATATTACCATGAAACTGGTAGTTCTGGCAGCTCTTACATCGGGGCAACGTTGTCAGACGCTGTCTTTAATTAACATTAACTCAGTCCAAGTTAGGACAAATTATGTTAATTTTACTATCGAGGCACTTACTAAAACAAGTAAAGTTGGTAAACCTCAGACAGAAGTCAATTTAATTGCTTACCCTAATGATCATTTACTATGTGTTATGAGTGTTTTAAAAGTTTATCTTGAGAAAACTAAATCTGTCAGAGGTGTAGAAAAGAAACTCTAGTTATGTACTACCCCACAAAGCAGTGGGATCTGAAACGATAGGCAGATGGATAAAGTTAACACTTTCAGATGCAGGTGTAAGGACGGACAAATTTACCGCCCATAGTACACGTGCAGCCTCTTGCAGCGCAGCTTCAAGGAAAGGCGTACCATTGGAAACAATAATGAAAGCTGCAGGATGGTCGAGATCATCGACGTTTGCTAAGTTTTATGATAAGCCTATTGATGATACAGAGGAACATCATGGTTTTGCTGAGGGCATACTCAGTCATTCTGCTTTTTCACAGAATAAGTGAAGTTTCATTTGAAACCAACGATAAGTTTGTAATGTTTCATTGAATAAATAAATGATGTCTCTTTGAGACGGTACGTTACGTTTTAACCTTTTGTTTGTTGACCTTTTTGCTATGGCTCCAAACATCTCACGTAAGGCCGAAGTGCTAGGTGGTTACGAGGTAGAATTTCTCAATTAAACGAAATGTAATAAAATGAAATTGAAGTTTAATTTTGATTCTACCGAGTAACCACTAGCACTGAAGGACTTACGCTCCCTCCCTCTTTAGGGCGACTATTGTCATTACAAATATAAATATTGGATACTCCCTCCCAATTGAACTGCAAAAAGCTCATTTTGTATGTCTACAAAATTGCCCTGGGGTGTGAACCTTGGGGCCCACTTATATAGGGAGAGGCTTCCTTTTAACAAAGAACTCTCTCAAGTGTGACGACGAAATACCGGTGGCAGGTGCAATCTCACGTAAGTCCTTCAGTGCTAGTGGTTACTCGGTAGAATCAAAATTAAACTTCAATTTCATTTTATTACATTTCGTTTCATTGAGAAATTTTCATGGTTTACAAAACATGTTTTGAAGGTATTGTCATGGTTTACAAACCATGTTTTATGATGGCTCAGTTGTCATGGTTTATAAACCATGATTTTTAAACCAATATGCTAGAAAATTCATGGTTTATAAACCACGTTTTGAAGGTGCTTAATATGTCTTGGTTTATAAATCATGTTTTGAAACGTGCTTAAAATTTCATGGTTTATAAACCATGTTTTTCAGGTGCTTAACAATTTCATGGTTTATAAACCATGTTTTTAAGGTTCTTACACTTTCATGGTTTACAAATCATGGTTTATAAACCATGTTTTGTGAGGCTTCAGTTTTACATGGTTTATAAACCATAGTTGATAAGCTTTGATTGTATATTCATAGTATGTAAACCACAAAAGAAATTGACAGCAATTTCTATGGTTTACATAATATTGTTACAAACCATGGTTAAAACATGTCAAAAAACGCTAAACAATTAATTGACAAACGGCGCCCCATAGTATAGAGGGCGCTATTGTAGTTTTATATTGTTAGTTTTTAGGAGGATGTAAGGCAAAATAGGTTGGGGTTTTTGTGTTACTCCCCAACAATTCCAGCTTTTTTATTCCCGAACTGTGATAAATTAGTTTTTGTTTTTTGATGGTGATGGTGGATTTTTGTGCACAGTTTGTGCTATGATTTGCATTTGTTGTGAGCTTTTCAATTTGTCAGTCAATTTTGCACTAACTATACTTGTAAAACAAAACATGGATCTGTAATTTGTGTAAGTCATTATTACGGTTTCACCGACTGAGGACTTGACACCAAGCTTTTCCCCATCCCTACATCTTCCCAATCGGCAGACAAACCACTCATAATCAACTACTGGTGTTAAAAATACACTGCCTGGCATTTATTTATTGTAATCTACGTGGTAAATGATGGTCATTTGTCAGTCCATCTGACAGAAATGTCGCAAAAGAAAAAAACTCGAAGCAAAATTGTACATTAATTGGTCAGACTGATGCCGCGATGGCTAGCCAAGTATAAGAATAAAGATGCTGCAATGTTTTCTCAATTGTAATATCTCAGAGGAAAGGAGAAGGTCGATAGGGGGATTTTTGTCTTTGGAGTTCAAGTTGATTGCCACTCTGTTACCTCGTTTGTCAAAAGGGTGTCAGTTTTGTTAGTACTGACGTGCGGAGTAATCGTCAAAACAGTTTTAGCTGGTCTGGTTTTAATGGGTCCGTAGGGAATACTCCACTGTGCCGTCTTGGTTATTTGGGAACAAGAGCACCTGGCTGAATTGTTGTTACGCTTTTGGAAGAGGTTTTTTGTTTTGATTTAATGTTCGGATTGGTAGGGAAAGTGTGGCAGGGCAGTCGTGTGGGCATCGATTTAGACGAGATCGATCACTGGAAAGTATTGTATGTTATGTTTGCTGGCAAGTTCAAATAGTCGTGAGGATATATGTGCGTGCACAAATTGATTCTTCATTTATTTAAACGAATAGTAGATAAGCCTAAGTATTTTGTGAAATTCACTGACCACTTCTGTTTTTAACTCAAACCTGTGTCGAAGCGTACTGCATCAAAGCTGTTGTGATTTAAGGTGGGATAATTGTAATAGAAATGTGAAACTATTGCAGGCAGAATCAAATTAAAGCTCAAATCACACAGCTGCATGGCAGCCTTGATTCCAGTTCAACCCTTTCTGCCTCATAGGTTAGTAGAATCGTGTACGAACACCTTTAGATAATTTTCTGAGGTATCTGAAGAGGAGGTTCTCAGAGTCATCAAGTCAGCATCCATTACATCTTGCCCATTAGGTCCTCTGCCAACCAGCCTCTTTAAGGAGTGCATCAATGAGCTGGTGCCGGTTATTACAAGAATAGCTAATAACTCGATGATATCAGGTCATTTTTCTGAACCGCTCAAGCATTCACGAATCATTCCATTGCAAAAAAAACAGTCTCTGGACACAGATGTTCTCGCAAACTACCGCCCGATATCAAATCTGCCCTTCTTATTGAAAGTGATTGAGAGATTGGCACTACTCAAATTCAAGATTATCTGACAGACTTTAATCTACACCTATGCAATCAGCATATCGTCGTGGCCAAAGCACCGAGTTGGCCCTCCTACGTGTACAGAACGACACCTTAACTGCTTTGGATAAGAAGAAAGAGGCTGTAATGGTGTTGCTGGATTTCAGTTCAGCATTTGACACTCTTGACCACAGGCTGCTCCTGAGTCGTCTTTCAGATCGTTATGGCATCACTGGCATGGCACTAAAATGGCTGAATTCATATCTACAGGGACGTACGCAGTCTGTTGCCATAAACGAGGATGTGTCTGATCCTGTCAATGTGTCCTATGGAGTACCACAAGGATCTGTTGCTGGACCTGTGTTGTTCACCATGTATAGTGCCCCTATCCAAGACATTATTGCTACCCATCATGTCCAGTGTGCCGTCTATGCTGATGACGTCCAGCTGTATCTCACCTTTGAGCCAAATGATCGTGAATTTACATTAAAAGGTTTAGGCATGCATAGATGACATCAAGATATGGTGTGCAGCAAACAAGTTGGTACTGAATAGGAGCAAGACTGAGCTAATACATTTCACATCCAAGTTCACCTGCAACTCGAACTCATCAAACATATCAATTGGAAACCCAGCTATTCATCCTTCACCTCAGGCACGCAACCTTGGTGTCATTATGGATTCATCACTCAAAATGACCAGTCATGTAAATTCATTGTGCAAATCTGCTTTGTTTGGCATCAAAAAAATAGGGCAGATTCGGAAATTTCTTGATCAAGATACTACTACTAGACTTGTGCATGCTTTTGTCACATCAAGGTTATAGATTCCTGTAATTCACTACTGTATGGTTTACCGGAGAGCGAGATCAAAAAGCTTCAGCGCTTGCAAAACATAGCAGCCCGTCTTGTCCTGCAATTGCCTAAGAGAATTCATATCACACCAATTCTTCGTCAGCTGCATTGGCTTCCAGTGAGACAAAGACTAGAATACAAAATCCTGATAATCACCTATACAAAGCTGTGCATGGTTACGCACCAAGTTATGTAACTGCGATGATTCAGCTATAAACACCATCTCGACGCCTTAGATCTTCAAATGAACTCCGTCTTGTACCTACAACTCAATCCTCCACCAAATTATATGGCGATAGATCATTTGTCAGTCTGCAGCACAACTTTGGAACAGTCTTCCTGTGAGCATCCGTCATGCAAAATCATTGGATATTTTTAAGTCATTACTAAAGAGACATATGTTTGCTTAGATATTGACTATTCTGCTTGGTTATGTTTGTTCAATATTCTTGTTGTTCTTTACTGTAAAGTCAGATGCTGAGGATCTGGCTGAGGGTGTATGTGCTGGTAACCTCTCCCCTCTTGTTATCCTCCTCTTGTATCCCCTTTTTACACCCTTTTTCGCATTTGAAATTTTTGTCTTTGTATTTATGTAACTTAATTTATGTATAATATTAGGTATTTTATTGTGTTTATTACCATTCGCTTGTGACGTATTTTTTATATAATATTAGGTATTTTAGTGTGTTTATTACCATTCGCTTATAACGTATTTTTTGAATAATATTAGGTATTTTAGTGTGTTTATTACCATTCACATTTTGTCCTAAATTCGCCCATTTCACTTAATTATTATTATATTTCAATTTAATGTTTGCATTGTTCTTTTCTTGTTTACTTAATGTTTTTACTGTAAAGCGCTTTGAGGCTTGCATAAGGCGCTCTATAAATCCATTATTATTATTATTATTATTTGTTATTATTATTATTATTATTTGTTTTTTGAATATCGAAATAACTGTCTTCGGGCTTATTGAAAAAACAGGAGATAATTGGTTTAAAAATAAGGTGATATTTGGAAACTCGCCCTTAAAGGCATCGTACACTTTTGGTGATTGGAGCCTATTGTTTGTTTCAATCCTATATAGTTGTAGATATACCATAAAACTAACCTGTGAAAATTTCATTTCAAAGGGTGGTAGCGTTTTTGAGATATTGCAAAAAATCTGAAGCGGTTATGTCCACGCAGGAAGAATAATCTGCATTGGAATACACACTCTGAGAAGCGTTACCGTAACGCTTCTCAATATTCAACCATTTTTGGGGATAAAAAGTGATATATTTTTCCATAACCGCAGTCCTTCGAAGTAAAAAGTCTCTCAAAATGCACTTTACTATCCAAAGCTGCTGTACTTCTTACCAAGTAAGTTTTTATTGCCATAAAGTCATTACCAAACGTGTACGATGCCTTTAAGAGCTAGCGTTCTAGATACATGTCATTATTCTACAGTATTTGGTCTTACTTGAATTTTTTCCCCGTAAGTCCACAGAATTACGTACTACTGACAATATTGGGAGAGCTCTTTCGTTGCGCTGTGTGCACTCGCAGCACCACAAAACTTGAACTTGTAAAAGTACAATCATTTCCATTCTTTGCTGCAAATCACCCGATAACATAATATAATTGCATCTATACACTTTGAAGAAGCATAAACCAATGCTCCGAGCTGAGCTCGATGGAGGCATCCAGGAAACGCATCATTTACGAGAGACTTTCAAGCTATTTACTCCGGGGGTCATGTTAGATTTGTTGTATCATTATTGGGTTATATGTTCACATGAGGTAGGCGATTGGAAGTGCTATTGAAGAATGTTACATTCAGGGGGGAGGCCAATGTGGAGGGTCCGGAAGGGCTTGGGGTTTTGGGCTTTAGGTTTGGTTATGACGAGTTTAGGGTAGATTTGGGGATAGGGTTTAGGGGTTTGGGGGTCATGGTTAAGATAAGTGTTACAGGGTTTGGGTGACGTTTTGGGGACTATGAGAAGGGGAGGGATGGTGGTGGAGGTGGGAAAATACAGCTGTTTTTATTAATCTTAAAGTTCATCTATCTTCATGTTACTCCTTGGAATATGTATCTTTCCGTCTGAGAAATATGTTTGTTTTTCAGAATTGAAAAACAAAATTGCCATGTTCAAAAATGCTGTTTCGTTCTTATTGTTAATAGGGGCGACATACATAATATAATTTGTTGTAAACTTAAGGCATTTCTATACTAAAACAAGTCTTTGAATAATTTCCAATGATAAGCACAGCCCTTTAATCTGTCGTTTAATAATTATCTACGGTCATATTCCAAGCCATATACCCCTGTCCATTTATCATCATCGTTTAGAATTTCTCGGACACACTATACAGGACATCTATTATCTGTATCTACACGATGTAAGATCTACACTCGGGCATTAACGAGTTGGGACACATTTTGAGTAAGCAGTATTTAATTGGCTTTGCACCAAATGATTTTGTCTACCATAATGAGGTGGTAAAGCTAGTTAATGTACTGTTTGGCTGCTTTAACCTGCTTACTTTGTGTAAGTAAAAATACTATAACAATTGTTTTTTCGTAAGGTGCCCTCTGACCTTGTGTCTGACCATGTGACCAGGGTCAAAGTACATGAGCTTTATAATCCCAGCTTTTCTGAAATGTATTTTGCTTACCAGATAAGGTTTACCAGCCAAAATACCATGTCATATGTACTCATCATGAGTGGTTCCCCGCTTACACTTACTCGGCAGAAATTTGTTCAGCAAAATTTTCTGATTAAGCAAAATTGCCCATTGTCATCACTATCTTATCACGAAGTCCTGACCGTGCTGTGTTTTCACTTTAAAGGTATCGTACACGTTTGGTAATGACTCAAAACAAATATTATCATAAAAACTTACTTGGTTACAAGCAACGGAGAGCTGTTTATAGTATAAAACATTGTAGGAAACGACTCCCTCTGAAGTAACGTAGTTTTTGAGAAAGATGTAATTTCTCACTAAAATAATAAAAACTTCTTGCACAAGTTTTTATTCCTATCTGAAAGCACATTGTACAACAAGGGTGTTTTTTCTTTCATCATTTTCTTGCAACTTCGATGATCAATTGAGCCCAACTTTTCACAGGCTTGTTATTTTATGCATATGTTGGGATACGTCAAGTGAGAACACTGGTCTTTTTCCAAACGTGTTCAGTGCCTTTAAACGAACAAACTTCAAAATTATTTTTGCCACTTACATTGTTACATAAGAAAATAGAATTAGCTGTTGCATACTGCTTACCAACCAAATGAATCTATGGTATAAATGCAAACAATAGTTAATGGCCTGACGTTTCGACTCCAGCAGAGTCTTTCTCGAAGGCTAAATGACAACATAACACACTTTTACCATAGAGAAAGGCTCTACGCATAAACAGTATACTGATGTTCGAAAAGCAGACGAGTAGATAGAAATGAAAAGAGAGAGATAGTCAGAAAACACAGCTAGGGATTCTGCCTCTCTCTCTGTCTTCATTTCTTTCCACTTGACTGCTTCTGTTACACCAGTATACCTGTTTATATGTGCTGTGCTATATTTTTACAGGACTAAAACGAAAGTATGAAAAGTCACCAGCCATGACTTTGAAAGTTTGTTTTTAAAGATCGCTAATTACTACCAAATTGGTTTTTGTAAAATGTTAGCCATTTGAATCGGTGCTTCTCCGCACAGCTGTTCAGACAACTCACAGGCCAAGCTCTCAACCCCAATATTTGTTGACAAGTTTGATATTTATTGACAGATGGCTGACGATATAAAAATGATACTTGTATGGCAACCAGGTGCGGGATGTTTTATATCCCGGCAGATATCTGACAGGACCATGGATGGTCACTTTTATTAATGTCCGCTACCAGCTATTTATTTTATTTCAATATGTTGTTAATAAATTATCTGGGGGTCACGTTACTCTTTGTTTATTTTTGATGAAGTATTTAGGTAGAGGACAAACAACTTCGTTATGTAATTTTAAAACTAGAAATTCTCAAAGTGATTCGAAAGATGCGGAGTAAGCCAAACTGATGTTATTATGCATTTAAAAGGATTGTATACGTTTGGTAATTGGAACCCACTGTTTGTTTTTAATCCTATATAGTTGTAGATAAATACCATAAATCTACCTGCGAAAATTTCATTTCAAAAGGTGGTAGCGTTTTTTGTGATTTTGCCGAAAATCTAGAGCGGTTATGTCCACGCAGGAAGAAAAATTAGAATACACAATCTGAGAAACGTTTCTGTCAGTAACGCTTCTCATATTCAAATTGTTGGGGATAAAAAGTGATATCTTTTTCCATAGCCGCAGTACTTCTAAGTGAAAAGTTTCTCAAAATACATTATAATATCCAAAGCTGCCGTACTTCTTACCAAGTAAGTTTATATTGCCATTAATTTTCAGAGTCATTACTAAACGTATATAGACCCTTTAAAGGGAGGGTATACCTTTGGTTATTCCTCCAAAAATTAATGACCATTAAAACTTACTTGATGAAGAGCACTGGAGAGCTTTTGATATTATAAAACATTGTGTTAAAAACAACCCCCTTTGAAGTAATAGTTTTAGAGAAAGAAGTAATTTTTCACTCAAAGATTTTAATCCGAGAAAGGCTTCAGGCATGAAGCCCTTTCAGGCATCCTAAAGCGCACAAATCTATGCAACAAGGGTGTTGGGTTTTTTCTTTCACTGTTTTCTTGCAACTTCGATGATCAATTGAGCCCAAATTTTCACAGGTTTGTTATTTCATGCATAAGTTGGGATACACCAATGAGGATACTGGTCTTTGACAATTACCAAAGTTTTACCCTGCCTTTAAAGTATTGCTGGTTTTATTTTAGTTTTGCTGTCATTTTTTAAATTTATTTAATAGTTGGTTAATTCAAGGGGAAGGTTTGAGTGGTTTGGCCCACATAAAAACACTGACTCCTTTGTAGATAGCTTTTCTGTTTGGATTGTCTGTTTTACAATACATGCGAGTGGGTAGAGTAGAGTTCCTTTATGTACAATGTCAACGTCATACTACATGCCTCTTCCATCATACCAAAGCTCAGGCACCTGTTGTATACAATATACCCTCCAAATCCCTCTAGTCTAACCACAGCATTTAGATTGTATTACCCAAGGTGAACTTGTTTTCACGTCTGATAAACAGGCATTAAAAGACCATCATACTGATATGCTTGATCTCCGGACGGAAAGCGGAATTATTGACACAATTAATGATGAGTGACAAAGTCTGACATTTCTTATGTTTCGGTCACGAGTATACAAATTCGGTTTTCATGACCAGGGCAAAGTGCCATGACACTGCTTACTGCGGAATTCGGGCTTAAAATAACAATTCTCTGCTTACACGATAAGCGCCAACTGTCTGCGATATCCAAAACACAAATCTTTCGTTATGTAAAGTATGCTTTACCTATAGAAAACATTCCTTGCTAACCATCCAATGTATATCCAATGTATATCTTCGCGGCTGTCTGTTCTGATGTTTCACTCGGATAAAGTAACACTGTGACATTTTGGACCTAATCCCACAGCATGCGACTGTACAAGAAGACTTTATTTAAAAGCTACCTGGAAATTATTAATTATGACAGTCTTGCCAGCTTTCAAATGATATCCCACACTTTGAGAGAGAATTGTATGCTGAAGCTTCGGAAAGTCTCACAATTATTACTCAATATTGTTAAATACTCAATTTTCAATTGATCTTCTAAAGGCATAACTTCAGTTGAATTTGTACAACAACTTTTGTTCTTATTTTCCTTGAAGGATGTCACAAAGAAGACAATGTACCTGGAAAGTTACAGAATACCATTTACAACAAAATTTCTGGGTCAAAGGTCACCATGAATGCCTATGATTGGCCAATAGTTATCATGACATCATAACACCCCCCCCCCCCATCTGTAAGCAAATGCTTCAAGTTCCACTCCAAGTAATTTTCCACCAGATGGTTCCCCCGGTTCCAGTCTGTGGTAAATTGCAATCGCCTCTGAAAATGTTATCAACCCAGATCCAAGTTTGCCAGATGTTGGAACAAAGATGGCAAAAATTCACCCAGTGTGGGTTTGCACTTGACTGGTCCATGTGCACGCTGCATGCCTCATTTAGCCTCCTGTCTGTCAATGTGTGTGTAATGTCATTAAATACATTTTAAGAACCTATTGGTGATGGATAAGCCGAGTTGTGGTCCAGTTCCTACATGTTGCTTAACTTATTGTTAGATTTCTACTTACGGATACACGAACCTCTTGTAGGTTTTAATAGAAAATTTGTTGTTGTTTTGACGGATTGGAGGAAGTGGATAAAAGACAAATCTGTTTAAGTCATCAATTGCTTTTTCAGTCAACCATTTGTTTAATAAACCAGTACAAGTTCCCAAGACATTAAGTCAATGTTTGTGTGTCTTCAAATAATCGTCTGGACGACGAAACTTCTGATTAAACTGTTTGCATTTGAAAACAACTCGACCCCTGGTTGTTTCATTGACTCCTAAAAGGGACACTTTAAAATGTCAAGTTTCTTTTTGCAAAGGGTGCTTGCATTGGACAACATAATGAGATTATTTTTGGAAGGGGCACCAAGGGTAATGGAAGGTTTCGACCTCAGTGTATTTCGGACCCAAATATTATAATTTTCCCAAGAAAAGTTTTTTTTTCCTTTGAAGAAAGAGGAAGAAGGAGACAAAAGTATTTTCCCGATACTCGTACTTTGTTTAAAGGGGGCACATTGCCTTCATATTTCGTAAAATGTTGCTGTTTGGAATTGCTCCATGTCCTTTGTAAGATTTGCTCGTGCACTAAAACACATACATTGTGTTGTAGTTAGTGTGTAGTGATAAAGAAACACAAGTATGCCTCTGGAAATGAAACCAGCGCTACATACGGTCCATCGTTTTTTGGAGTCGAAAATGTGGTCCTTATAAAATGGCGGACCGTGTTCTGTTTTTAAATTTTTTAAAAAATCAAACAATTCAAAGTAAATAATTATTTACGACTTTTAAAATATCTTTCCAAACAGTTTCTTTTTGTTCAAGAAATTAGTTTAGATCGTAGGATGGACGGAAACATGCACCAGGCAAAGGGTTCCAAAGAAATGCAGTACGTGGATAACGCTGTTGGAATAGCTCTTTGTTGTACATATCTACATAATTCATTTCATAACAAACGCTTTTTGTAGCCCAAAGCGCCCAATCAAAAAGGCAACGTGCCCCTTTTAAGAAGTCATATAATCATTTCGTTTTTTTATTCTTTCTCTGTTCTCTCCAAAACCTTTACCAGTTACTGAATCACCCACCGCCATTCTTCCAACTTTTTACACGGAGCCTGAAGATGCCTACATCATCAAGAATCGACCGGTAACCCTCTCCTGCAAGGCACAGCCGGTTAACCAGCTTTACTTCAAATGTAATGGGGTCTGGATGGATACCAGCCGACTAGAACACCACGAGACGTTTGATGATGTAGAAGAGCAACTCGTGGACATCAGCATTTGTGAGCAGTTTCTCAATTTGTTTTTACAAATGGTTCTTATAGAGAAAGGGAAATGGCAAATTCCATTTTGTGATGTACTCATTTTCCAATAGATAGAGTCCTCATGTGAGTTGGGAAAAAATTTCAAGTCTCTAACCTCACGTTAAAATGGTGTAAATTGCCATTGTATTCGATATCCTTCCAGTACAAACACTATCAACATCCAAAATATCTGATGACATCATTCTGAGAAAAATGGATCCGTACATTTTTGTACGGGGATGTTTTGGTTCATAACTGACTTTTTCAGAACGAAATTTGGAGCATGACGTCATTGAATTTCAACAACTAATGGATCTTAAAATTCCACAAGAATGAACCAAAACATCCCCGTGCAAAAATGTACCGACTCATTTTTCTCAGAATGATGTCATCGGATGTTTTAGATGTTGACCAACTTTGCACTGGAAGTGTATCGAATACAATGGCAATTTACACCATTTTAACGTGAGGGTAGAGACTTGAAATTTTTTCCCCACTCACACGAGGACTCTATCTATTGAAAAATGAGAACATCACAAAACTGAATTGGTAATTTCCCTTCCTCTTTAAAGTATTTGTCCTGAACTATTTTTCATTCAGTCACCAGCTTGACCAGTAAACTTAGCGTAAAGGTGCTCTGTAGTCTTGAATTACTTGACCTATCCAAAGTACGTTGCATTTTCCCCTTTGACCCTATTTTGAACTGACTGAATAAATGGAAAGGCTCACAGGCATCTGAACAAAAGTACACCAGCCCCTTCCCTAACTTTTGTGAATTTGTTTGCCGAAACAGGTCAAAGGTCAGAATGTACTGACTTATTCAGGGAAAGCGCGACGAGACTGCATTTTCAAGACTTCAAGTATTTCACTCTTCATTTCATTATCGATTTCTTTCCATCAAAATCGATAACTTTAAACTTTCATATTTTGCAATAATCCATGTGAAGCTTAGTTCCTTATTCCCTTTTTCGCTATTTGCTATTCAAGGTTTAAAGTCGGTGCAAAAGGTGAATTGGGAACTGGCTAATTTATTCATGCATACATGAATATACCTGAATAAGGAACTAACAAAATTGACATGCGATTAACATTTTGTGGCTGTTCACACAAACCGTGCAATTAGCGCTAGGATTAATTCTGGACTTTCATTTGTTCATTAGCGATAACGAAGGAGGATGTCGAGCAGTATTTTGGTGTGGAGGATTTCAACTGCCAGTGTGTTGGTTATGTTAATGAAATACCACACGAATCTAGAGAAGGTTACGTCCGAATAGCATGTAAGTATAAATTTTACATTAAAGGGGCACGTTGCCTTGGATAGGGCGCTTTGGTCCATAACAACATTTGAAAGCGTTTGTAAATAAATATGCCTCATGTGGTTTTCATTTTACTTCGTGAACTAACAAGTTCCGCCATTTTGTGTGAAGTCAAAAAATGTGGTTTTACTAAATGGCGGACCCTGTTAGTTCACGAAGTAACAGGAAAACCACACAATTTCGAGGCATATTTGTGTGGATCATTATATTCTACTTTTAAAACATTTTCCCAACCATATTAGTTATATTAATAACAGACGCTGTCGAATGCTTTTTATAGCCCAAAGCGCCCAATCCACGGCAACGTGTCCCTTTAACAACAGTTCCCAAATATCTTGGAGAGGGGAATGGGGACAGTGTATCCGGTCAAATGTTTACAAACATTAATGTTATCATTATTTATTTTTAAAAGTCCAGTTTTTATAGATAAGAATAAACAAACTTTACCACAAAACAAATTGTTGAAATAAAAATTGTCAGCGTTTAATTTACTGGGCACTTCTACCTTTTATAATATGACAACTGTACCTGACAGTGTGTGTATTGTTACTGTATAATATTGGCACAAGTTAATGTTATGGAACACTTGTATGATATAATAAAGCTATTGTGTCGTTTAATATTAAGAAAACATTCCAACACCCCCAAATTCCATTTTTACATTCCTTAAAGAATGTGTACCTCCAACTTGGTGTTATTACTGTTTACAGACATTTCATTTGAGTCAAGAAACGGTTGATGTACACGGAGGTCATGCTTAAGAAAACGACACTGGGAGGTTTTGTCAGCCCCATTGTAGCTCTGATTTTCCCTGCCTGTTTGCAGTCAACAGAATTTGATGAATAAGACGCCCTTTTTATCTTTTCACTCGGTCTTTTTTTTTTCGCCAAAGAGCAGAAACAGTCACCTTCGCAGGATAACTGTCACTTTGTGTTAATTGAAAACAGTGTCCATTTCTAGCGGTATTTGTTGGAGCAGATCCGATTACCCATTTTGTCCACGTCCGCTTTGATGGGCGAACAATGGCCCTCGAACGCTGTGGTTCAATTAGCCAGTGAGCACTGCGAAAAGTGATACGCGTTTTTAAGTAACAGTAGAACTGTACGTACATGATGGAGTCGAGCTTGCAAGAGCCGTATTACATTTCACGAGTTTCCTTAACAGTGGAGATTCCATATAATGAGGAGGCCATCCCGGACTTCTGGGATAGTCTGTTCTGGTAATTTGACACTCGTCTTGAGTTTTGTTCAGGCTTTTGATGTTCAGCGGTCCTTACTCTAGTTCGAAGTCACCATTAGCGAAGCTTGTTTTAGCGGAGTGGGCGGGATAGCTAATCCTCCACCTTAATTATCGTGAACTACCATGCTCCCAAACCCGAAATTAGTCGTCTGAAGAAAAAAGCATTTGAGCTTGGGAAAATATTTGAACTGGTGAATTTGATGAGTCACGATATTGTGGAATGAGCGGACGGGCTTCTGGTAGACACGAGTGGGTAAATAAACACGGGGTGATTAGGAGGGCGTACATTAGACCAAAGTATAGGGGGGTGTTAATTAAGTTTAAAGTCCGTGGAGACACACTGCATGAATCCATTGTTCGTCTACGCCGGTGAACCATTCTCAAAAGTTTGTCAAAAGCCCCTGGGGATCATTAGATCCATCATTGGCCTTGAAATGAAGTCCGAGTCCCACCGATCCTGAGACGAAATTATAAAATATTAAATCTAAAAAATGTGAAACCAAATACTTTAAAACGGTGTTTTAGATCTTCGAACAAAGGAGGCAATGGGTTGGGTCATAATAAAAAAGAAGTTTGAGATAACATTTTATTTCCTTCGTTTTATTTAATTAAGGTTGTTTTTTTCATTCCTCAGTGTAGAATTTTGATTAATGAAATTTTGAATTAACTGAAATATCATCTTCCGATCTCCTAAGCTTTGAAATCATAACGACAAGAAAGGTCTTCTTGATTTTTTTTAATTTTTTGTACAATGTGTTCCCCCGCCCTCTTACAAAAAGCAACAAAAACCTTGAAATGATAACAATGACGAAATAAAAGTCAATAATAATCAAGAGTAGATTAATTGCAAAGATACAGTAATAGGCCTATACATCTATTTTAAGAACAAACAAGAATTCACAAAATTATTCCAACAGGAAACCATTAAACAGATATTCGTATACAAGTCATACAAGTCATTGTAGCCGTTGTTAAAAATTCTTCACCTCCATTCCCAGCCCCCCCCCCCCGAAGATATTAACAATCTTGAAATAAAAATAATGACAAAACAATAGTTAATAATAAGCACAAATAAATGAATTCTAAAGATGAAGTATATACACAGATTTTAAGTAAGTAACGGTTCTTATAATTACACAAAGAAATGTATCAGTACAAACAAGAATTCACGTATTCCAATAGGAAAATAATTAAACAGATGTTCCTACATAGGGACCTAAATCATGTTAAATTTAGTTCTTTTGATAATTAATATTTCTTCTGCCAAACAAAAGACACTTCCTGTTCCTTGCATATAAATCTGAATGCATATTACAAAGCATGAATGTCTGTTTCCTTGTACAGCAGTTAACCAAATAAAACCAAATCTCCAGCGTCTTTGCCCGGCATAAATCTCAGGTTCCTAACCTCTTGACTGTGTCTACCCACCCACGTTGGCTTCACCTTCCTTTAGTCCCCGAAGATGTTTTCCATCTCGTTTCTCAAGACACTTTGCGGCTCATTCAATACGCCCGTGTAGCAAGAGCCAATTATTACGGTGGTGGCAGGCAAACCATCTTTGCTGATTATTTATTTATTGATTTGGTTTTTCTAGTGACGCTTTGAAGGAAAACAAAAACAAAACATCGTCTTATAATATTGATGATGATAAGTTGTCTGCAGAATTGTCATGTTCAAAAGTTATTGAAGCTATAATCTGTTGTTTTACTTACAGTTAAACATTCCAACTAACCATGAGTAAATCCACTCGACACTAAACCCCCAACAGAAACTCTTCCCCTTGTTACCCCCAACCCTGCCAGGTTGTCATTGTGGGGACAATCCATTATATTTCTGAGAATTGGTCTATGTTATTTTTTATCCCTCCACCCCTCCCAATCTACTTAACTAGGTTGGGGGAGAAACCCATAAGGTCAATAACTGCTAATTCACCCCCCAAAAAAGGTTATTTTCAATAAATGAATTTTGTAACCTTTCATTGGAGTAGAACTGTCTTTGTTTGGTTTCACGTTTCCATCACAAGAATTCAGACAAGTTTTTTAGTTAGAAAGTTTTATTTCCAGACAGTCAAAAAGCATGAGTCTTAGTCACTTGTCAAATTTCAAAAGCTCATTTTCTAGTTTGAATGTTTAAAAACCCTCTTTGTCTAGGGCTGGCTTTTGACACCATGTCGTGAATAAAGCTCTGAAAAAAGGGATATCATTTCCATGAACAATATTTCTTTTCGAAAGAGAAGTCGAACACGCTATATACTTGAACACATCTTCATCATTATATTGCCTCGAAAGTTTCTTTTTTGGGGGAAATGTTTGGGCACTCAAACTTGTCATGCGCTCTTGTGGTTTGCAACCGACTCTAAAGAAATCCCTGGATGGCTTTCATATTTTGTTCATTTCTCTTTTAGAAATACTGACAAGGCACTTTGGTTCTTTTAATACATGGTTCTGTATGAGAAGTCTTACATGACAAGAACTGAATGAGCAGCAGATTGGACTTGGTTAGAAACAGGATAGGGATGGTCCATACCTGACCTAATCTCCCGAGCTCTTTCACAAAAACAACTCAAGATGCAAATGTAAAGTGCCTTAAAACTCCTCTATTTTTAGCAGCATATGGCAAAATGTGTTTTTGTTTAACAAGATAATGTGCTGTATCGGTTGTTTGTCAGCTCATTTCATTCCAAAGAAAAGAGTCAACATTCACCTCGTGGAGGAATTAGCTTCTACCATTCAAAGTCTGCCTCTGTTGTGCTTATCAAAGACAACTTAATATACAGCCATTAATACATCTTCTTGACGAGGGATGCATTAAACAACGGGCTTTGGATTATTTTTAGACCGAGTACAGAGTATTAACAGTAATTTTATGCTAATTTCTGGATCTTCTTTGATTTGCGAGGGGGGATTGCATGATTTCTGCAACTGGAGAACACAAGAATATGACTTATAACGACAAGTAGCCTAGGTGATTGCTTTGTTGTTAAAACAAAGATGGATTGATTATTTTTTCGCAAATCGATGCCTGCGGAAGCCTGCCTCCTTTTTGTTATAATCGAAAGAAACAAAGGGGAACCTGACAACCGCAAAGCTGGGCTTTACATCTCACAGTTAAAGTCACAATAGGGAACACCAAAATCAAAGGCAACATGCCTTTATTTCTAAAAAGAATTCGTTTCTTATTATGCATTGCTTATCTAGCTGAAAGACTCAAAACCACCGTAAATAGTGGCTTCTTATATAGCGCTCAAATCTCACTCGTATGACGCTCATGGCGCTCCAACATTATTACCCCTGGTCACTTGGCCATTTATTTCACTCCCTAAACCATTTCAGGTTCCTTCGGGGTATACAACATGTGCTGCCAAATATGTAGCGCACCAAGTTAGATCGATCACAAGAACCATCTCTGTCCTTACAGGCACCCATTTACTCCTTGGAGAAGAGAAGCAATTATAGCCAAGTGTCTTGCTCAAAGACAAAGTGTCATGACCGGGATTCGAACCCACATCTTGATGGCTCAGCCACCAGAAGTTTAGTTCGATGCACTAAACCCAACGGCCACGACACGCCATATCAAACTTGTTTAATCTGAAAGTTAAATAATATTTTGGCCCAAAGTTCTTATTGATACAATCGAGAACTATGCTGATACCATTCCAACTCATTTCTGCCTGAAATCATGTCGCCTCGAGACAGCAACACTCGACTTTCGTTATAACAAGATAACCGAGACTGTTTAAATGTACTTCTTTGTGACAGGAAAAATTGTTATAAGAGGACTCAAAAACAAAAAAAACTCAAAGCAGAAATGAGATTCGGGACTTCATCATGTACTCTTTTTATAAGCAGATCTTCTTTATAACGTGCGCTATAACCAGAGTGACTGTTTGATCTGGAATTCTTGACACAACACAGTAAACTGTGATGGAAGTATGTCCATTTTGTTAATTTGCTGTTAAACTATAAACGATCAGGGTTTTTGTCAGTTGCTGGGTTCATTGGTTATGCAATCCATACATCAAATCTGTTAAGCATGTCCAGAACATGACTGGTCATATTATATCACAAGCTCATTGGGCATGTCCACAATCAGGGCTGGTCGTAAATCATTTCCCTGGACTGGTTGAAAAATGCAGCAACGATACAACTGAAATCTGGAAGCCATCCGTAGACTTTTCTGGCATTCAACTTCACTGAGGGGAAGGAAGACAGAGCGGCGTTTCTGGAATGTCAAATTCGGTGCGATCGCTCGATATATATATATTTTTTAACGTGAATGTCCGTCCCAATAAAAAAGCTTATGACGTTTGAATGAAGATAAATGTATGTAAGAGGTTAAAGGGTCTGTTAACGTTTGGTAATTACTCTGAAAATAATGGCAATGAAAACCTACTTGGTAAGAAGTACAGCAGCTTTAGATAGTATAATGCATTTTGATAACATTTTCACTTCGACGTAGTGCGGTCATGGACAAGTATGTCACTTGTTATCCTAACAAAATGGAATCTGAGAAGCGTTACTGCAGTAACGTTTTTCAGATTGTGTATTCCAATCGCAGATTATTCTTCCTGCGTGGACATAACCGCTCCAGATTTTCGGCACTAGGCCTATCTCAAAAACGCTACCGCCTTTTGAAATTTTCTCAAGTAAGTTACTGTATGTATCTACAACTAGGATTGAAACAAACTGTGGGTTCCAATTGCCGATCGTATACAACCCCTTCAAAGAAGGAGGATTTAAATTTGGTTCATCTTTGGTCAAAGTTTAGTTAAATCACTTGGGAAAGAGATCTCATTATAGACTATTATTACAGTGTAGATGCTCGATTTTTCTCCCATTCAAATCAATATAACCAAACCGAGGCTGGAAGGAGAAATAGTCTGGTTTCTTTTTGTACAACAAATCTCAGCATGCATTGTTTGTTGGACAAGGAACATGACCAAGATTGTGGCAGCATGATTGATAATGGTCTATTTACAACATGGTTTTAGTGGTGGCTTCCTCAATGCTCTACTCTGCCTTTTGGAGTATTCATAATGAGGTTTCTGCCAGTTTGGCATTTTTGTATTGATTTTTTTGCAAAAAGCACGGGGAAAAACATTTGTTGAGACGATTGGATAAAGTGTAAGAGTGTTCTTCGATTTGAAGACGTAGTGCAAAAGGATTTGTGTGAAACATTTCTCGAATGATTTTATAGAAGATGCCCGAGTGTAACTTTCTATTGTTCAACAGGACACTCTTTTATTCTTCTCTGTGATTAAGGCATTTTTATTGGAACCTATTTCCCTGGATGATTTGTACTTGAAACAACTCGACACAGCTCCAGCTTTGGAATACTAATTTTATACGTGCTGGCTTTAAAATAGGGACAGTTTTTAACCGATATTGCTCCTGCTTTTCATACTGCCAGTGGAATTGCAATATTTTTCCTGTATCTGGCCGCCAAGACCTATTTAGAGGTCAACAACACTTTCAAGAAGGGTGGGAGCTGAAGAGGAGGTTGAACGATTTTCATTTCAGATTTTCACTTCAGATTTTCATTTAAGTGAAAAAATTAAGAATAAAGAACCAACCTATAAGTAACTTAATCAGGGAAAGAGGGAGTTCTTGACAAGTTTGGTACTGCTTTGAGTGAAAATATTACAAACTTTTATTTGTTTTTTTGCCCTTATACCGATGAGTATTAAGCACTGTATGGTGACATGCCTGTGGCCTACTCAGTGCTTTCCCGAATCTTTTGAAGAAATTCCACAGGCATGTCACTCCGGTGGGATTCGAACCCACGACCTGTGCCATGCTAGAGCAGGTGTATTGAGCAAAGGTCGTGGGTTCGAATCCCACCCAGGTTATATGCCTGTTTTGTTGTCTTGGGGTGGGTTTTTTTTCTTCAAAATAATGTTCTTTAATTATTCCCGATGCAAAATTAACATCTATTAGAAACTTTGATTTTGAAGAAAACTTATTTCGTATTTCTTTTAACAGATCTGAAGAAACTTTTTGAACAAGAGCCTTTTGGAAAACAGGCAGAGCCGCAACAATCTATCGAGTTGCTGTGTCGACCTCCGCAAGGGGTACCAGATCCTGAAGTATACTGGGAGAAAGACCGCGTGCGCATCGATAAGTCGGATGACCACTATATCCAGACCCAGCAGAGCTTGATAGTGAACCAGTTGACGATCTCGGACACAGGGAACTATACGTGCGTTGCCGAGAACTTGGCAACGAGACGAGAGAGTGAGATGGCACAAGTTCTGGTCTATGGTAAGAACACAGGTGGGGAAATTCAAAGTATTATGTGGCATGTGGCATGCTGGTGCTCCCCCTTTTTTTCCCCTCCTATTGTGTCTCATTATGTTTTGGGAATCTCAGGAATTCTCAGGATTCTTGGGGGGTGGGCTACTTCTGTACAAGAGGAAAATAATGTGTTAAAGTAAAAGAACATTTGGGGGACACCTTCTGCCACATTTCGGGCATGGTCTTTTTTTTCCCTAACATCGAATCAAAGCAGATATTTTTTGTTTGCTATTACTCTGGTGAAAACGAAGAGCAATGACCACTATAGGAGACTTTCAAAAACGGATGGCAGCTGACGTATCGAGTTAAGTTCCACTATTTACGTAATTTGGTTCCAGTCCTGGTCTTGACTTGTGTCCTTAAGCAAGATCAGTAATTTACAAATTGCTTTGTCCTTCGGATGGGACATTGAGCTCCTATGGTAATTGGAGCCTATTGTTTGTTTCAAACCTATATAGTTGTAGATATTTACATAATATTGGATGGCTTTGAATGTGATACAAGAATATGTTGTTCGAGCTATGACAATATTGGACGAGTCGAAGACGAGTCCAATATTGGACGAGTCGAACACGAGTCCAATATTGTCATAGCGAGAGCAATACATTCAATATATTCTTGTATCACACGAAAACAAAGCCATACAATATTATTATTATTATCTATATCAGGCTGACTAGCGAAATAACCAAATTTAACTTGCCTAAATGCTAAAAAAAGACAGACATAAAACTTCAAAAAAGAAATTCGTTATCACACGCGCGCTCGTGGAATACGGAAAAATATAGCGAGTTTGCGTCCTAGCGAAAACAATAATATCTGTCATACGGGTACTTGCGCGAAGTTCCCGGATGACAGAGCAATACGAAAACAATATTGATCTGTTATCCGGGTACTTGCGTTGAAGATATCAAAAACACTGATTTATTGTACCACTTGGAAGCCTTATATAGATAATAATTTTCCATAACCGCAGTACTTCGAAGTGAAAAGTTTCTTAAAATGCCTTACTTCCCAAAGCTGCTGTACTTCTTACCAAGTAAGTTTGTATTGCCATTAATTATCAGAGTCATTACCAAACGTGTACGATGCCTTAAATAAAAGGCATCAGTTCCTACTGTATACAAAAGAGCGGACGCAAATCCTCACGTTTCATTCGATGCACTTTTTGAAAAGCTTATTGTGCCATTACTTGTTGACCAAAAATACCATTCTTTAAAGGTTTGATGCATGTTTTTAGAGGAAATTAAAAAATTTTCACCACTTGCAGGCCGATTGCAATTTACAGAATTGTGAAAAGAGTGTAAATTTATAATCCGGCCTATCACTTCAAACCATCTGTTTAATTGGGGTGAATTTGAGACGATATATCTTCATTAATTGTTTTCTTTTATCATTTTCCTAGAAATGAATTTGATACATCATTGTCTGTGACATAAAGTACATTCGTTCCACTTCTTATGTTTCAATAAACGCATTATATGACCATTGTTTGGAGGTCTCGAAACTTTCCAATATTTATTAAAGAGACACATTGCCTTGGATTGGGCGATTCGGGCTATAAAAAGCATTTGTTATGAAAGATTTGGTTGGAAAGATGTTTTAAAGGTAGAACATAACGAACCACACAAATAAGCCTCGAAATTGTGTTGTTTTCCTTTTACTTTGTGAACTAACACGGTCCACCATTTTGTAGAACAAAATGTTTTACTCTACAAAATGGCGGACCGTGTTAGTTCATGAAGTAAAAGGAAAACTACACAATTTCGAGTCATATAGGTGTGGATCATTATATTTTACTTTTAAGACATCTTTTCAACCATAGTCATAATAAACGCTTTTTATAGCCCAAAGCGCCCAATTTAAGGTAACGTATCCATTTAAAATTAAAGAAATCAGCCCAACCATTTTTTGTTTTACTTTATAACTTTTTCTGATTTGATCTAAAGATACCTCCCCCCTGAACCAGGGCCATACAGCCGATGCAACGGAGAGAACCGCAACGACGGAAGCAGGTAGGGTATTTTACGCTTTATCATTTGTGGATACATGTTTGGTAGCTTGGGGTGGAGAATGCTGGTTAACGTCAATCCTGAGGTCGCAAGTTCCTGTCTCACTCTTTTGAAACTCGGAAAAAGAAATTAACATCGGTATTAGGTAGTTACAGCCTTGAACTCGGAAGCGATTCATGTGATTATTACACTTCATTAAGTAATTGCAGATACGGGAATAATAAACTATGTATTGTTTTCTAAATACATGTACAGTTTCCCTTCCAAAGGATTGTTCCGAGATTCTTGGAAGGGGTGTATCGATGAGTGGCGTGTACACGGTTCAACCTCTAGACTCCGGTGAGGCTTTCCAGGTGTATTGTGATATGGAGACAGACGGTGGTGGATGGACGGTAAGATAACATGCTAGTGAATGAAAGTATCGCTAATGGCATGATGTTATCAGCAGAGTGGAGACAGCAGAACAAAGGAACAAAAAGGAACAATGCTGTCCTCATATTAGAATCCTTTGTATTTTTGTGTCCTAACATTTGCTTGTGCGCTTAGTCTATGGAGAGTGTTAAGTTAGAGGGACAAATGCAAGTCCTCACATAGATAGCAATAAATTGATACATGTATTTGTAAATGTTTAGAAGAGTTTTTTAAACCACACATTCCATTGATAGGTATTCCAGCGGCGGAAGGACGGCAGTGTAGATTTCTATTTGGACTTTGCCAACTACAGCCGGGGCTTTGGGAATCTAGAGGGAGAGTTTTGGCTCGGTACCGACATCTTGCACCGTATGACCGCTCAGGGCGTGTACGAACTCAGAGTGGATCTCTCAGATTTCGAACACGAATCCAGGTATGCCGTCTATGACTCGTTCAGCATCGCTGATGCGAGTGACAACTACAGGCTGACTTTGGGAAGTTACTCAGGAACAGCAGGTAATAAATCCCTATTTCCCTCAAATGTATTGAGAAAGGGAACGAAAAAGAACTTATTGTTTTCATTGCCAAATATTTCTTTCTGTTAGGTCTTTATTTTAGTTTAGTTTTTTTTGTTATGTTTTTTGAGGTCTTTTACACATTGTTAAGTAAAGTCCATAAAAACACATTAATGAATTCAAAGCAGCAACCCTATCCTCGATGGTACACATTGAGCAGTGATTTAAATATGCAGTTTTCGTGAAAAATACATGTTTAATGTTAATTTATTGGGCTTAAAGGTATAGGTTCGTTGTTTGGTTTTTTATAACGTAATGCTGATTTATAGGCAATAATATAAAGACATATACAATGAAAGTCATATGTGAAAGTTTCAGCTGAATTCAGTGTCTGCTTGCTGAGAAAACAGCCCGAACGTCGAACCTATCCAGACTTTAGCGAGGTGATAGCGGGTACCAACAGCATCTCTGGCCTCAGCATTCGTCAACGGACTCGATCCTCAGAGATCTGATAAACGATTCATGCTTGAATCGTTTCTCAGATTCAATTTTTGGGTGAACAAATTTATCCAAACCATATTACTTCGAAGGGAATCCTTTCTCAAAATAGTTTATACTATCAACAGCTGCAATGCTTGTTACCAAGTAAGTTTTTAAGGTCTTTAATTTTTGAGTGTTTACCAATCTATGACTCTACCTTTAATAAGAGAAAACAGCTTCATACTCAGAGAAGTCACTTATTGCGAAAACAATTCATTAAATCCACAATTATTTCAAAGTTGTTGCTATGTTATTAAAGTTGAACATTAGCGAACAAGTATAGTACTTCAAAACTAGAATTAAAAATAAAAAGAAGAAGGGGAAAAAAGCTTTCGTTGTTCTCGCACGTCCTGTACAATTAAAGCACCCTTCTTTGTTTCAGGTGACTCTCTGAGCTGGCACAATAACCATCATTTCTCTACTAAAGACCGAGACAACGATACATACTACGGGAGCTGTGCCAAGGTACACCACGGCGCCTGGTGGTACGATTACTGCTTACACTCTAGTCTTAATGGGGCGTATTTCCGTGAGGACATGGCTGAATTCGGTCGGGGAGTTATCTGGAAATCCTGGCATGGGGTGGATTACTCACTCAAAACCTCAGAGATGAAAATACGACCTACTCCATAATAATAACACTATACCACTCACCATGTTGCCGATCACTATTTAGAGCATACCAGTACATATATCCTCGAGATAAATAGTTTCCGTTTGAAATTCTTTAAAACTCGGGAAAATAGCCTTTTACCCAACATAGATTATTTTGATCGCCGTTTCGTAATAAAATACAGACAATCCTTGAAAAATTTGCAGGCGGTTTTTCTATTTCTGCACTTAAACAGGATAACCTCAACTGATGAAATGTTGTCATGTTGATTGGAAAGTACTTCTATCGTGAAGATTATAGAATTTACCCGCATGTCAGACTTTAGGCAATAAACAGACACACACGTAATCACTGCGAATGATCAAGTTTTACGTTGGGGTTAAATATACATACAGGTCATCTTTGTACACCCGTTCATGGATGAAACAACGGCAATGACGAATCAGGAATCAACTTTTCAGGCAGACACTTGAGGGCGGGATTTCATTCAACCGTCAAAATTCTGAGAAAGACTTCATGCCTGAAGTCTTTCTCAGATTCAAAAACTTTAGCGAGAACCTACCTCTTTCTCAAAACCACGTTACTTCACAGGGAGTCGTTTCTCACAATATCAACAGCTCTCCGTTGCTCATTACCAAGTAAGTTTTTTTTGTAATATATTTGTGGAGTAATTACCAAACGTATCCACTGCCTTTAAAGGCATCGTACACGTTTGGTAATTGTAAAAGACCAGTGTTCTCACTTGGTGTATCCCAACATATGCATAAAATAACAAGCCTGTGAAAATTTGGGCTCAATTGGTCATCGAAGTTGCACAAAAATGATGAAAGAAAAAACACCCTTGTTGTACAAACTTGTGTGCTTTCAGATAGGAATGAAAAATTCTTGCAAGAAGTTTTTATTATTTTAGTGAGAAATTACCTCTTTCTAAAAAACTACGTTACTTCAGAGGGAGTCGTTTCTCACAATGTTTTATACTATCAACAGCTCTCTGTTGCTCGTTACCAAGTCAGTTGTTATGCTAATGTATATTTTGAGTAATTACCAAACGTGTACAGTGCCTTTAAACAAATATTAAAGATTGATAATTTTCCGTCTCCTATTAATACCATCATGTAGAGACACTTCAAATTAAAATCAACGTTGAATTAACGAGATGTGTACAAAGCTGATTATGTCGAACAACAAAGAAAAACAAGAGAGTACTGGAATGTAATTATTGGAATCTGAAACCTGACATATAATATTGTGTATAGTGTTTTGTTTTTTCAATCAACCTTTGGAAAAGACTTTGCTAGTGTGAAAACGTCAGGCCAATAACTATTTCAAATATTAGGTTATAACATTAAATTGTAACCGGTCTTCAATCTTGGATTTCTTTTTTAAAATTACTCTTAAAAATGCAGTTTTGATACAAGATAGAAGCTATACTTAACAAATAATATTGTATTTTCAATTTAATTTTGCAATAAACTTTTGCACAAAAGTAGGTTTACACAAGGTTTCATTTTCTCGCTTTGGCCCTTTTAAATAAAAAGCTTTTGCAAAAACTGTAGAATAGCTGACTTCTTTATGTAATCAATCTCATTTTGTAATGGTGTAAAATTTCAATAAAGCATAATAAAATTTGAACAATATGAACTTTGTTCGTATGTGACACGAATAAAATGAACATTGGTATCTGTTTAGCCACAAGAAGATTAAGTAGGTATAAGAGCCGGGGTGATCATGGGGTGATTGACCTCTAATTAGACTCTGGTACTGTCGAGATTTTGGGTTGGAATTAGGCCAGATCCGGGTTTGTTAGTTCTGATACAAACACACACACACACACATGTTTGTGAACCCCGTAAATCGTTGACTTCTCTTTGTTCTCCCATTTTTTGGACTTAGTTTTGTTGAGCGACGTCCCCATTGGTATTGTACACGAAAGCGAAGCGAGGACGTCCTCGCTCTGTCAAACACACGGATCCCTTTTGTTAAAGTCCTCGGTTTCAACGAGATACGCTCACACACAAAAAAGGAAGTGCACGAAAAGACAGTGCTAAAATAATATTAGGTCAACTCGGATGTGAGTTCAACAAGGATAGCTATTTACCACCAGAGGTTGATGGCTCTGCAATACACCCACCAGGAAGATACACCATGTGGGGCCTAGTCCTTGAATGGGTACTCAATATATTATTGGTATATAATGATTTTTCATCGACAGTGGAGTAACCTACCCCGCTATTCATAATTATCATCTTGCCACAGAATGTAGCTGAAAGCTTTTGAGGCAGCCAAATTGATTCAGACGTTCTAGAAAAATCCTTACCCCATCCAGTAGACACCATTTCACTGTATAGCAGTACTGATGTTTAAATTTAAAAGTCCACTTAAATTAAAGTGAAACTTTGCACTTTAACCTTGCGGTGTGGCATGGGAACCCTTTTGAAAGTACGTTTGTAAACAAAAGTTGTTTACTCCGCCATGTTTTTTTTTATATTATTATTCAAAATCCATAAGTTCCCGATATTGAAACATAGCCAAATAGCCCGGTATAGCCTGAACAACCAGACTTTTTTATTTCCCTAAGCAAGGGCATATTATGTAAGGGCATATTATAGATCCCAGCTGATAAGGTGAGTGAGTTAGGCCGGTCTCGCTTGGACTTGTAAGGCAACCCATCGTGCTGTTAAGCCAGCTGCATGGATCACAGCTGTCGCTTTTTGTGATAATTAGCTTGATGTATCATCAATAATGTAGAAACCTATATATTTGATTGTGCTGTGACCAATATCAAACCATGGAGGAAAGGAAACTTTACTGCCTTCGTCTCGTAAGGCCACCCTATCAGTCTCAACAGTACACTGTGGCTAGTCTTGGTTCCAAGACCATTGTGTTTGCGCGTAAACACAACCAACGTTCAGATCTATGTACAGCCGGTGTCAAGGAAATCTGTCCCCCGGAGATTTTGTCCCCATACGGGAAATTAACGTGGGCTGGAGGAGGATGATTCAAAAGAGGGCGCTACCAAAAGTAGTTTGTACACAGTTCGCCGTATGGGGGGACATAATCTCCGGGGTGGGGAGGGGACAGAATCTCCTGCCACACCGGCCCGCACACCCTGTACACGTTTGTAATGAATAAACATATAGGGCGCTGTGACTAGTGTTATTTTCTGCAACCATCATATTCATTTATTGGGTTCAATTCGATTGGCCAATCAGTGTTTCCCAATTGCCCATTATTGTAATTCATAACATGGGTAACACACATCACTCATTTATTGTGTAAATTCCTTAAATATTGTACAAATCGATATGGGCGAGGTGATTACAAAGTTAATAAAAGTAGAATACATGTATAATGATCCACACACACATCCCTCAAAATTACGTGGTTTTCCTTTTACATCATCATGAACTAACACGGTCCACCATTTTGTGGAGTCAATGTGGTTCAACAAAATGGCGGACCGTGTTAGTTCACGAAGTAAAATTAAAGCCACATAATTTCGAGGCATATTTGTGTGGATCATTATATTCTACTTTTAAAACATGGTCCCTTTAAGTGTCTTTCTTAAAGAGTTACACAATTTCCCTGACAGGACAGCATGACATAACGATGTATTTATAGAATACTAAACATGGATATTTGCAACTAAACAGATTTGGGTCTGACACATCTATGATGACAGTTTTTTTTTACTTTTGTCTTGACCCGGACAATTTTTAAAAATGTATGTACTTCTGTCCGAAGATTTAAAATAAATAAAAAAATAAATAAAACACGGAATCCTGATCCTAAGCTCAATAGGTGAGTTTAAGTGTGATACTCCACGGAAACTGCACTGTCTAGTATAAAATGGTATAAAATGTGTTACATCAGCAAGGTTTTCTCGACAGAATTTCAGTATTCACTTTCTGTTTAGTTTCGTATATTCAATAAGTATATTTTACATCATTTTGTAAAGCTGTCCTGTCGGGGAAATTGTGTAAATCACACTTAAAAACACTTTCTTCACTTAAAAGCCTACGGTTTTTCCATGTCTTTGTGTACAAAACATTGCGCTGCCAGCTTCCAAGCAATTGCGGCACGGCCACCAACACTTGCACGTGCCGGCTAAAAAAGATCAGTCTATATCACACGTTTAAACATGGCCATGTGATCTCCTCTCCACCAATCAGAATGGATCAACTCTACCGGGTATTTATGAATACTGATTGAACATCAAAACCACAGTGATGAAAATACGACCCGCTCCAAAATAATAACACCATGCCGCTCACTAAATTACCTTAGCTCTTCGTTCATCTTCACTACCGTATATCATCAGCTACCCGACGCCTTCGCTCTTCTTCCACCGCTCATTTCCAGCTTTCCCCGGGACCCCGCACCTTGACACGCTATGGCGATTGTGCCTTCTCGGTCATATTTCCAACACTTTGAAACAAGCTACCAACCCACATTCAAGCGGCACCTTCATGGGATACTTTTAAATCATTACTTAAAACCCTTCCATGCGACCGAAAAAAAAGGTTTATCAAAGCGCGTTAGCTCGAACAGTAGTTTACAGTAACAGGGAAATCTTAATTAGCCTTGGTTAATGAAGCTATTTCCATCTCTAGTAAAGCCCAACACCTTCCAGAGGGTCTAGGTATGATTTTGGGGAGGGGGGGGGAAGAAAAAAGAAAAATAAGTATAATTTTTTGGCTAATTTATTCTAATTAACCTCTTTTGCACTTTTCTGCCACTTTGGATTTATTTTATTTTTTTTTGTATTTATAAAATCAAAAAACCCAAAATATTTTAATCCCACTACCACAGTACCATGTCTATAAGCTGTCTGTACACCCAATGCTCGATCACTGGTACAGTCTGCCTGCTTTGCCAAAAATAGCATTGACATCATTGCCTTCCAAAACACACCACCAAATAGTCCAATGTTGGGGACAGCTGTTCCCATAGTGACTTGTTCGAGGGTTAGCATTTGCTCTATAGCTCCGATATTCCTTCTCTAATCCTTCCATCCAACCCCCTAACAAAAACAATCAATGAATAGATGTGTCCACATGTACTATCAACCACTGCCACTCAAAGATAACAGGTGCATTGAAAGCTATTAGGCTTAGATAAGCCATGAGTCATCAAGGTCATAGCCCTAGGGCTAAGATTGCTTTTCTACACAAAGCATATAAAGCATGGGTTTGTACACCAGCCGCCACATCTGGAATTTATTACATCATCTGGACCGGGTGACCCAGGCCATTCAACTTTGACAGTGTGTTTCTCGAAGGTATGAAGTAGGATTACATGGAAGCCTGATTTTTTTAAATTTTTATTAGTAAAGTTAGGCATAATTATGCAAATACTGGCAGTAAACAACAGTAGAGCTGTCTCGTGTTGTCACTCTGAATAGTCTGGTTATAGCACTTAGAAACATACGTATTAAGCGCTCAATAAATGTTGTAATTATTATTAATATTATTATTATTTCGAACAAAATGATTTTTTGAGAACAAAATGATTTTGAGCGTACAAAATAATACATTTCAAGTGAAATTAAATTATGTATGTTTATCATTATTTTTCCCACCTAAGTGCCCCGTAGTAACATCCCTTGATCTAAACAATTTAACAGTAAAGCTTTATAAAATAACTTTTTGGTGAACCCTTCATAAAAACCATTCTATGGACATTTTAACAACTTGAAATCCTTTCGACATTCCGAATTCCTCGGAAAATGAAAGAACAAATTTGCCTCGGGACTCTTTTTGCTGTTTCTGGAATCCATCGACAGCACAGTTGCCTGGCATGATACAAACTTATACACGTTATTGAAAACAAACTTGAAGAAAAAGGGAACGATCTAAACAAGACAAACAGTGGAGTGCGTGGAGACGAAGAAAAACAATCTACACCGTCTGCAGTACGACGTCAAGGTTCCGAACATGCGAGGACGCCGCCAACAGCGAAAACATTTTTAAAAACTAAAAAAGGGGGCTATTTCTTTCTGATCAAATTTCAGCAAAATTGCAGCGAAGGAAACTTCAAACTTATGACTAATGTAGCAGTATGCCATAAGCAGACTGACTCAAGTCTAATGTTTACTTCCCATAATGCATTGTATCACCTTATAACATGGCCGCCCGCATGTAACAGTCGATTCTCATGATCTAGAATAAAGCTCGACTTATAACCTATAACATACGAAGTTGTATCTTCTTACATGGCCATCAATGTGCATGGATATCGAACAGTCCGTCTCGGAATGCACAGTTTGCAACGCTACCAAAGCACACCAACAGAAAGAACCATTGAAAAGCTACCCACCACCAAATCTCCCCTGGGAACATATCGGTGTCGACCTTTTCCAATGGAACGGCATGGATTACCTAGCCCTTGGCGACTCATACTCCGGCTGGTTTGATTTTGCCTCGCTCGACGACACCTGTGCCTCCACAGTTATTGAGGTACTCAAGAGACAATTTTCCATCCATGGGATCCCCCGCATTGTCATCAGCGACAACGCACGACAATTTGATTGCTTTGCCTTCAAACAGTTTGCACAGTCATGGGGTTTCCAACATACCACAAGTAGTCCCTATTACCCTCAGTCCAATGGACTCGCAGAAAGCTCCGTCAAGCGCGCCAAACTACTCCTGGAAAAGACAAAACGCGAAGGATCCGACCTTTACCGGAACTTGCTGAACATTCGCAACGTCCCAACCGACCCCCAGCTTGGTTCACCTTCCCAACGTCTCGTGTCACGGCGTCTTCGAACAACCGTCCCCACCTCGGCGCCCCTCCTCAAACCCAACGTCAACACACGCGTCACGGCTCAGTTACGTAAGCGCCACCAGCAGCAGAAGTCTTCATACGACAAATCCGCTAAGCCCCTCCGACCACTGAACCCAGGACAAGTTGTCCGCCTCCAAACACCCAAAGGGCACGATCAGCTTGGCATTGTCAAGAAGCACTCCGGCGACCCCCGATCCTATATCGTCAGTGCCCAAGGCAAGCTGTACCGACGCAACCGGAGACACCTCCTACCCGTCTCCGAACCACCCCCACAGCAACAGCACTTGCCCGACTTCTACGTCCCCCCCAGGAACCGCTCCCTCAACCCACCATCGCCCCGGCTCCTGCACAGCAGCCTGCCATCACCCGCTCCGGTCGCATTTCCAAGCCGAACCCCAAGTACACTTGACAGTTTTGTGTAACTGTTATCGCTATGCCAACCGTGGATTTGTGCCGTTGACCCGATTTCCTGCTAATGACTCGGACTATCCCCGACTATCGGATTTCCTGTAAATAGTTTGCAGTTTTTTACTAACCACGTGTTGTACACTTCAAAGATGAGGGCAGAATAATCCCTTGTACACGCATTGAGTACTAACTAGTCCACCTTAGTCCTGTAGGAAGAAGTGTTATTTTTTTTCACTAATTGTGGTTTCCACCTCCTGTTTCTTTTGAGGAAAAGATAATCACCATTTGTTTCGCAACATTTAAGAAACAATTTGTTCTCTAAACTTGTTCCTTGTAAATCAGCTCAGTGAAGCAGTTGGACTCTAAACCAACAGACACTTATTTACAAACTCAGTAGTTCTTACTACATCCATTTGGTATTCAAAGCTGTTTGTTTATTCAAGGACTGTAACAAAACTTAGAAGAGAGGATGTAGCAGTATGCCATAAGCAGACTGACTCAAGTCTAATGTTTACTTCCCATAATGCATTGTATCACCTTATAACGTGGCCGCCCGCATGTAACAGTCGATTCTCATGATCTAGAATAAAGCTCGACTTATAACCTATAACATACGAAGTTGTATCTTCTTACAACTAAACAATAACAAAACACATAATAAACAAATGTAAAGGGTCAAATTGGTTTAGGTGATTTCGTTCAAGTTGATATTTAAGTAAAGGATTATATTGAATTTGTTCTCCCCAAAAAAACTAATTTTGAAATATAATGTAGCCTTGAACAAATATAAAAGTCTTACAAGGAAGAACGTATAAGTTCTAGTACCCACAAATTGACAATAACAAACAACAACGAACATGATAGGAACATGATATTCCGGTTTCCTTATTCATCCACTTGTATTGCACGTCCTGGGGAAAACCCTTACGTTTTTTGGACAGTTTATTTACATACAAACAGGAAGTATTTCTTTTCAAAGACTTGAACAGTGACCAGTTATTGGGAAGATATAAAAGTTTGTTCATTTCCATCGTGTATCCATTAGTAAATGAAACACCAACCCTAGAAATTTTGCAACATTCGTTCGTCATGGGGCCGTTTGTCTTTTTCGTGCTTGTTATGATTTTGAAGTCTGAGTCTGTAGAGAGTGATGGCTCACCTACGCTCGGTAAGAGCAGTGATTCTGCAATGTGCGTGTGCCGGCCACACGTCACCATCAACCCACCCGTATGTGCACGCTCTCTTCCCATGAACTTCGAAATCGGCTGCAATTCTTCGACTATTCAAAACATCGTTTCCATGGAACAAACGGCAACAAGACGACAGCTGGAGGAACTGCAAATTGCAGTCTCTGGTAATCAAGAAATGGTTTCCTCTGAGCTAGAAGATACAAGACGTAAGGTGGATGAGTTGCAGGTTGCAGTCTCTGGTAATCAAGAAACGGTTTCCTCTGACCTAGAAGATACACGACGGAAGGTGGATGAGTTGCAGGTTGCAGTAACAACCAACCAAGAAATGGTAACTTCGGAACTAAGACAAGTTGAAGAGTTGCAAGTAACAGTCTCTGGTAATCAAGAAATGGTTTCCTCTGAGCTAGAAGATACAAGACGTAAGGTGGATGAGTTGCAGGTTGCAGTCTCTGGTAATCAAGAAACGGTTTCCTCTGACCTAGAAGATACACGACGGAAGGTGGATGAGTTGCAGGTTGCAGTAACAACCAACCAAGAAATGGTAACTTCGGAACTAAGACAAGTTGAAGAGTTGCAAGTAACAGTCTCTGGTAATCAAGAAATGGTTACCTCTGAGGTACGGGGTATAAGACGACAGTTGGAAGAGCTGCAGACCTCGGTATATATTTTAGTGGAACTCATTCGTGGTAAGTTTAATTTGTTAACAGTCATCATCAGAACGTTCGATTTACTTGCAAATTCCAAAATACACCAAGATATGCTACAACTAGGTCATGTCAACATTTCTTCCACGAAAGAACGTTTGCATACTTTTTCAAGTTTAAAGAACGCAGCCGAAAATGTTGGGGTGTTTGTTTGTTTGTTGGGGCGTTTGTTTGTTTGTTTGTTTGTTTGTTTGTTTTTGGTTGGTTTTTCCTGAAGCCATACTGACGTGAAATCCTCTTTCTTGATTTGATTTAAAGATACCTCCCCCATGAACCAGACTCGTACACCCCATGCAACGGAGAAAACCGCAACGACGGAAGTAGGTAAGGGTATTTTGGCATCATCTGTAATGATAATACGGGTGTCTGGTAGCTTTGGTGGAGAATACTGTTTAACGTCAATCCCCAGGTCGCAGGTTCACATCCCGCCGTTATTAGATACTTAGATGCGTGTAGTTCCAATAATGAACTCTTGACTAATTTATATGTAATGTTTACCTTTTGGGATTTCCTTGCAAAGGATATGGGAGGAAATAAATCATGAGAATTAATAAATTAATTGCAGATATGGGAATAAAAAGCAACGTTTTGTTTGTACACACATGTACAGAAATTGCCCTTCCAAAGGATTGTTCCGAGATTCTTGGAAGGGGTGTATCGATGAGTGGCGTGTACAGGGTTCAACCTCTAGACTCCGGTGAGGCTTTCCAGGTGTATTGTGATATGGAGACAGACGGTGGTGGATGGACGGTAAGATAACATGCTAGTGAATGAAAGTATCGCTAATGGCATGATATTATCAGCAGAGTGGGGACAGCAGAACAAAGGAACAAAAAGGAACAATGCTGTCCTCATATTAGAATCCTTTGTATTTTTGTGTCCTAACATTTGTTTGTGCGCTTAGTCTATGGAGAGTGTTAAGTTAGAGGGACAAATGAAAGTCCTCACATAGATAGCAATAAATTGATACATGTATTTGTAAATGTTTAGAAGAGTTTTTTAAACCACACATTCCATTGATAGGTATTCCAGCGGCGGAAGGACGGCAGTGTAGATTTCTTTTTGGACTTTGCCAACTACAGCCGGGGCTTTGGGAATCTAGAGGGAGAGTTTTGGCTCGGTACCGACATCTTGCACCGTATGACCGCTCAGGGCGTGTACGAACTCAGAGTGGATCTCTCAGATTTCGAACACGAATCCAGGTATGCCGTCTATGACTCGTTCAGCATCGCTGATGTGAGTGACAACTACAGGCTGACTTTGGGAAGTTACTCAGGAACAGCAGGTATTAAATCCCTATTTCCCTCAAATGTATTGAGAAAGGGAACTAAAAGGAACTTATTGTTTTCATTGCCAAATATTTCTTTCTGTTAGGTCTTTATTTTAGTTTAGTATTTTTTTTGTTATGTTTTTTGAGGTCTTTTACACATTGTTAAGTAAAGTCCATAAAAACACATTAATGAATTCAAAGCAGCAACCCTATCCTCGATGGTACACATTGGGCAGTGATTTAAATATACAGTTTTCGTGAAAAATACATGTTTAATGTTAATTTATTGGGCTTAAAGGTATCGGGTCGTTGTTTGGTTTTTTATAACGTAATGCTGATTTATAGGCAATAATATAAAGACATATACAATGAAAGTCATATGTGAAAGTTTCAGCTGAATTCAGTGTCTGCTTGCTGAGAAAACAGCCCGAACGTCGAACCTATCCAGACTTTAGCGAGGTGATAGCGGGTACCAACAGCATCTCTGGCCTCAGCATTCGTCAACGGACTCAACCCTCAGAGATCTGATAAACGATTCATGCTTGAATCGTTTCTCAGATTCAATTTTTGGGTGAACAAATTTGTCCAAACCATATTACTTCGAAGGGAATCCTTTCTCAAAATAGTTTATACTATCAACAGCTGCAATGCTTGTTACCAAGTAAGTTTTTAAGGTCTTTAATTTTTGAGTGTTTACCAATCTATGACTCTACCTTTAATAAGAGAAAACAGCTTCATACTCAGAGAGGTCACTTATTGCGAAAACAATTCATTAAATCCACAATTATTTCAAAGTTGTTGCTATGTTATTAAAGTTGAACATTAGCGAACAAGTATAGTACTTCAAAACTAGAATTTAAAATAAAAAGAAGAAGGGGAAAAAAGCTTTCGTTGTTCTCGCACGTCCTGTACAATTAAAGCACCCTTCTTTGTTTCAGGTGACTCTCTGAGCTGGCACAATAACCATCATTTCTCTACTAAAGACCGAGACAACGATACATACTACGGGAGCTGTGCCAAGGTACACCACGGCGCCTGGTGGTACGATTACTGCTTACACTCTAGTCTTAACGGGGCGTATTTCCGTGAGGACATGGCTGAATACGGTCGGGGAGTTATCTGGAAATCCTGGCATGGGGTGGATTACTCACTCAAAACCTCAGAGATGAAAATACGACCTACTCCATAATAATAACACTATACCACTCACCATGTTGCCGATCACTATTTAGAGCATACCAGTACATATATCCTCGAGATAAATAGTTTCCGTTTGAAATTCTTTAAAACTCGGGAAAATAGCCTTTTACCCAACATAGATTATTTTGATCGCCGTTTCGCAATAAAATACATACAATCCTTGAAAAATTTGCAGGCGGTTTTTCTATTTCTGCACTTAAACAGGATAACCTCAACTGATGAAATGTTGTCATGTTGATTGGAAAGTACTTCTATCGTTAAGATAGAGGATTATAGAATTTACCCGCATGTCAGACCTTAGGCAATAAACAGACACACACGTAATCACTGCGAATGATCAAGTTTTACGTTGGGGTTAATATACATACAGGTCATCTTTGTACACCCGTTCATGGATGAAACAACGGCAATGACGAATCAGGAATCAACTTTTCAGGCAGACACTTGAGGGCGGGATTTCATTCAACCGTCAAAATTCTGAGAAAGACTTCATGCCTGAAGTCTTTCTCAGATTCAAAAACTTTAGTGAGAACCTACCTCTTTCTCAAAACCACGTTACTTCACAGGGAGTTGTTTCTCACAATATCAACAGCTCTCCGTTGCTCATTACCAAGTAAGTTTTTTTAGTAATATATTTGTGGAGTAATTACCAAACGTATCCACTGCCTTTAAAGGCATCGTACACGTTGGGTAATTGTCAAAGACCAGTGTTCTCACTTGGTGTATCCCAACATATGCATAAAATAACAAGCCTGTGAAAATTTGGGCTCAATTGGTCATCGAAGTTGCACAAAAATGATGAAAGAAAAAACACCCTTGTTGTACAAACTTGTGTGCTTTCAGATAGGAATGAAAAATTCTTGCAAGAAGTTTTTATTATTTTAGTGAGAAATTACCTCTTTCTCAAAAACTACGTTACTTCAGAGGGAGTCGTTTCTCACAATGTTTTATACTATCAACAGCTCTCTGTTGCTCGTTACCAAGTCAGTTGTTATGCTAATATATATTTTGAGTAATTACCAAACGTGTACATTGCCTTTAAACAAATATTAAAGATTGACAATTTTCCGTCTCCTATTAATACCATCATGTAGAGACACTTCAAATTAAAATCAACGTTGAATTAACGAGATGTGTACAAAGCTGATTATGTCGAACAACAAAGAAAAACAAGAGAGTACTGGAATGTAATTATTGGAATCTGAAACCTGACATATAATATTGTGTATAGTGTTTTGTTTTTTCAATCAACCTTTGGAAAAGACTTTGCTTGTGTGAAAACGTCAGGCCAATAACTATTTCAAATATTAGGTTATAACATTAAATTGTAACCGGTTTTCAATCTTGGATTTCTTTTTTAAAATTACTCTTAAAAATGCAGTTTTGATACAAGATAGAAGCTATACTTAACAAATAATATTGTATTTTCAATTTTATTTTGCAATAAACTTTTGCACAAAAATAGGTTTACACAAAGGTTTCATTTTCTCGCTTTGACCCTTTTAAATAAAAAGCTTGCAAAAACTGTAGAATAGCTGACTTCTTTATGTAATCAATCTCATTTTGTAATGGTGTAAAATTTCAATAAAGCATAATAAAATTTGAACAATATGAACTTTGTTCGTATGTGACACGAATAAAATGAACATTGATATCTGTTTATAGCCACAAGAAGATTAAGTAGGTATAAGAGCCGGGGTGATCATGGGGTGATTGACCTCTAATTAGACTCTGGTACTGTCGAGATTTTGGGTTGGAATTAGGCCAGATCCGGGTTTGTTAGTTCTGATACAAACACACACACACACACACACACATCCTTACGGATCCGGTTTGTGGGGTACTGCTATTGTTGTTCTATTATTCCCTTTTCTGAAGAATTCCCTTGTGGGGCCCAATTGTTCCTATTGAAATGACCTTGTGGGGTCAATTGTTCCATTGTTGTCAGGACCCCACATATGCCCTTCCGTGTGTCCACACATGTTTGTGAACCCCGTAATTCGTTGACTTCTCTTTGTTCTCCCATTTTTTGGACTTAGTTTTGTTGAGCAACGTCCCCATTGGTATTGTACACGAAAGCGAAGCGAGGACGTCCTCGCTCTGTCAAACACACGGATCCCTTTTGTTAAAGTCCTCGGTTTCAACGAGATACGCTCACACACAAACAAGGAAGTGCACGAAAAGACAGTGCTAAAATAATATTTAGGTCAACTCGGATGTGAGTTCAACAAAGATAGCTATTTACCACCAGAGGTTGATGGCTCTACAATACACCCACCAGGAAGATACACCATGTGGGGCCTGGTCCTTGAATGGGTACTCAATATATTATTGGTATATAATGATTTTTCATCGACAGTGGAGTAACCTACCCCGCTATTCATAATTATCATCTTGCCACAGAATGTAGCTGAAAGCTTTTGAGGCAGCCAAATTGATTCAGACGTTCTAGAAAAATCCTTACCCCATCCAGTAGACACCATTTCACTGTATAGCAGTACTGATGTTTAAATTTAAAGGTCCACTTAAATTAAAGTGAAACTTTGCACTTTAACCTTGCGGTGTGGCATGGGAACCCTTTTGAAAGTACGTTTGTAAACAAAAGTTGTTTACTCCGCCATGTTTTTTTTTATATTATTATTCAAAATCCATAAGTTCCCGATATTGAAACATAGCCAAATAGCCCGGTAAAAGCCTAGCCTGAACAACCAGACCTTTTTATTTCCCTAAGCAAGGGCATATTATGTAAGGGCATATTATAGATCCCAGCTGATAAGGTGAGTGAGTTAGGCCGGTCTCGCTTGGACTTGTAAGGCAACCCATCGTGCTGTTAAGCCAGCTGCATGGATCACAGCTGTCGCTTTTTGTGATAATTAGCTTGATGTATCATCAATAATGTAGAAACCTATATATTTGATTGTGCTGTGACCAATATCAAACCATGGAGGAAAGGAAACTTTACTGCCTTCGTCTCGTAAGGCCACCCTATCAGTCTCAACAGTACACTGTGGCTAGTCTTGGTTCCAAGACCATTGTGTTTGCGCGTAAACACAACCAACGTTCAGATCTATGTACAGCCGGTGTCAAGGAAATCTGTCCCCCGGAGATTTTGTCCCCATACGGGAAATTAACGTGGGCTGGAGGAGGATGATTCAAAAGAGGGCGCTACCAAAAGTAGTTTGTACACAGTTCGCCGTATGGGGGGACATAATCTCCGGGGTGGGGAGGGGACAGAATCTCCTGCCACACCGGCCCGCACACCCTGTACACGTTTGTAATGAATAAACATAGGGCGCTGTGACTAGTGTTATTTTCTGCAACCATCATATTCATTTATTGGGTTCAATTCGATTGGCCAATCAGTGTTTCCCAATTGCCCATTATTGTAATTCATAACATGGGTAACACACATCACTCATTTATTGTGTAAATTCCTTAAATATTGTACAAATCGATATGGGCGAGGTGATTACAAAGTTAATAAAAGTAGAATACATGTATAATGATCCACACACACATCCCTCAAAATTACGTGGTTTTCCTTTTACATCATCATGAACTAACACGGTCCACCATTTTGTGGAGTCAATGTGGTTCAACAAAATGGCGGACCGTGTTAGTTCACGAAGTAAAATTAAAGCCACATAATTTCGAGGCATATTTGTGTGGATCATTATATTCTACTTTTAAAACATGGTCCCTTTAAGTGTCTTTCTTAAAGAGTTACACAATTTCCCTGACAGGACAGCATGACATAACGATGTATTTATAGAATACTAAACATGGATATTTGCAACTAAACAGATTTGGGTCTGACACATCTATGATGACAGGGTTTTTTTACTTTTGTCTTGACCCGGACAATTTTTAAAAATGTATGTACTTCTGTCCGAAGATTTAAAATAAATAAAAAAATAAATAAAACACGGAATCCTGATCCTAAGCTCAATAGGTGAGTTTAAGTGTGATACTCCACGGAAACTGCACTGTCTAGTATAAAATGGTATAAAATGTGTTACATCAGCAAGGTTTTCTCGACAGAATTTCAGTATTCACTTTCTGTTTAGTTTCGTATATTCAATAAGTATATTTTACATCATTTTGTAAAGCTGTCCTGTCGGGGAAATTGTGTAAATCACACTTAAAAACACTTTCTTCACTTAAAAGCCTACGGTTTTTCCATGTCTTTGTGTACAAAACATTGCGCTGCCAGCTTCCAAGCAATTGCGGCACGGCCACCAACACTTGCACGTGCCGGCTAAAAAAGATCAGTCTATATCACACGTTTAAACATGGCCATGTGATCTCCTCTCCACCAATCAGAATGGATCAACTCTACCGGGTATTTATGAATACTGATTGAACATCAAAACCACAGTGATGAAAATACGACCCGCTCCAAAATAATAACACCATGCCGCTCACTAAATTACATTAGCTCTTCGTTCATCTTCACTACCGTATATCATCAGCTACCCGACGCCTTCGCTCTTCTTCCACCGCTCATTTCCAGCTTTCCCCGGGACCCCGCACCTTGACACGCTATGGCGATTGTGCCTTCTCGGTCATATTTCCAACACTTTGAAACAAGCTACCAACCCACATTCAAGCAGCACCTTCATGGGATACTTTTAAATCATTACTTAAAACCCTTCCATGCGACCGAAAAAAAAGGTTTATCAAAGCGCGTTAGCTCGAACAGTAGTTTACAGTAACAGGGAAATCTTAATTAGCCTTGGTTAATGAAGCTATTTCCATCTCTAGTAAAGCCCAACACCTTCCAGAGGGTCTAGGTATGATTTTGGGGAAGGGGGGGGAGAAAAAAGAAAAATAAGTATAATTTTTTGGCTAATTTATTCTAATTAACCTCTTTTGCACTTTTCTGCCACTTTTGGATTTTTTTAATTTTGTTTTTGTATTTATAAAATAAAAAAACCCAAAATATTCTAATCCCACTACCACGGTACCATGTCTATAAGCTGTCTGTACACCCAATGCTCGATCACTGGTACAGTCTGCCTGCTTTGCCAAAAATAGCATTGACATCGTTGCCTTCCAAAACACACCACCAAATAGTCCAATGTTGGGGACAGCTGTTCCCATAGTGACTTGTTCGAGGGTTAGCATTTGCTCTATAGCTCCGATATTCCTTCTCTAATCCTTCCATCCAACCCCCTACCAAAAACAATCAATGAATAGATGTATCCACATGTACTATCAACCACTGCCACTCAAAGATAACAGGTGCATTGAAAGCTATTAGGCTTAGATAGACCATGAGTCATCAAGGTCATAGCCCTAGGGCTAAGATTGCTTTTCTACACAAAGCATATGAAGCATGGGTTTGTACACCAGCCACCACATCTGGAATTTATTACATCATCTGGACCGGGTGACCCAGGCCATTCAACTTTGGCAGTGTGTTTCTCGAAGGTATGAAGTAGGATTTACATGGAAGCCTGATTTTTTTAAATTTTTATTAGTAAAGTTAGGCATAATTATGCAAATACTGGCAGTAAACAACAGTAGAGCTGTCTCGTGTTGTCACTCTGAATAGTCTGGTTATAGCACTTAGAAACATACGTATTAAGCGCTCAATAAATGTTGTAATTATTATTAATATTATTATTATTTCGAACAAAATGATTTTTTGAGAACAAAATGATTTTGAGCGTACAAAATAATACATTTCAAGTGAAATTAAATTATGTATGTTTATCATTATTTTTCCCACCTAAGTGCCCCGTAGTAACATCCCTTGATCTAAACAATTTAACAGTAAAGCTTTATAAAATAACTTTTTGGTGAACCCTTCATAAAAACCATTCTATGGACATTTTAACAACTTGAAATCCTTTCGACATTCCGAATTCCTCGGAAAATGAAAGAACAAATTTGCCTCGGGACTCTTTTTGCTGTTTCTGGAATCCATCGACAGCACAGTTGCCTGGCATGATACAAACTTATACACGTTATTGAAAACAAACTTGAAGAAAAAGGGAACGATCTAAACAAGACAAACAGTGGAGTGCGTGGAGACGAAGAAAAACAATCTACACCGTCTGCAGTACACTGTAAAAAAATTGGGTAAAATAATGCCCAACTTTTTACCCAATTAAGGGCGAATAGTCAACTCATCCAACTTTTGGGCAAAATATTACCCATCAAAGTTGGGCACTCTGATTGCCAAATAATTGGGTAATATTTCCTCATCAATAGTTGGGTATATTTTGGTAACCAACAGTTGGGTAATTTTTTGTTTACCCATTTTCTGGGTAAATTATCAATTACCCACTTATTGGGCGATGATTTTATTAATGATCTAGTTAAAATGTTTAACCATTTTCGGTGTTATCCAACAAATGGTGAATGTATTTAACCCTTTGATTTACAGTTTCTCCTGTGATACGTCATAAAATCAGGCATAGAACATATCTTTTCCACAATGGCAAACGGTGGTGAGCTGTGACCTTGGCATCTCTCTCAAAATCGTGAGGGTGCCCAGTGGTTTGTAGATGCCTTGGAAGGTTAGTTTTTAACTAAATAAAGTTTGTTTCCTGTTCAGTTGTTGTACACAGTCGTGAAACAGTTGCAGCGCAAGCAATGCAGTGATAATTCCATGCATGTATTGTCATACACACACATGCAACACAACAAACACGCATACATGCCACAACCGGCGTTGCACATAATGGCATGATAAAACTGATAATAATTCAACGGTAGTGTCACTGTGTTGCTCGCTCTGCAACTTTCACGACTATGTACGACTGAATAGAAAACACAACTTCATATTTAGTTAAAAACTAACCTTCAAATTGGATCTACATCCATTGGACAACCCCGCTCGTCACAGCCACTCCTCCACTCGCCACGTTGTAAAATATCGTTGTTATGTTTTTATGCACACACGGCGTTTGGCGGGAACAATGCCCAACTTTTTGGGCAACTCTTTGATCGTAGTGCGCATGATCGGACGATTTTGCCCAACTAATGTGCATCATTTTAACCAACAATCGAGATTAATTAAAATTACCAAAAAGTTGCCCAATAAATAAGCAAAAGTGTAACCAACAGTTATGATGAATTCAGATTACGAAATATTTGCCCAACACTTGCCCAACTTTTGTTCCGCTTTTTAAACAAAAAATTGGCAAACAAAATGTTTGCCCAACAACACCAATTATTGGTTTTGTTGGGCAATTATCGACCAATAATTGTTGAAGTTACTTTGCCCAACAAATGATTTGACCAACGTTTTTGCAGTGTACGACGTCAAGGTTCCGAACATGCGAGGACGCCGCCAACAGCGAAAACATTTTTAAAAACTAAAAAAGGGGGCTATTTCTTTCTGATCAAATTTCAGCAAAATTGCAGCGAAGGAAACTTCAAACTTATGACTAAACAATAACAAAACACATAATAAACAAATGTAAAGGGTCAAATTGGTTTAGGTGATTTCGTTCAAGTTGATATTTAAGTAAAGGATTATATTGAATTTGTTCTCCCCCAAAAAACTAATTTTGAAATATAATGTAGCCTTGAACAAATATAAAAGTCTTACAAGGAAGAACGTATAAGTTCTAGTACCCACAAATTGACAATAACAAACAACAACGAACATGATAGGAACATGATATTCCGGTTTCCTTATTCATCCACTTGTATTGCACGTCCTGGGGAAAACCCTTACGTTTTTTGGACAGTTTATTTACATACAAACAGGAAGTATTTCTTTTCAAAGACTTGAACAGTGACCAGTTATTGGGAAGATATAAAAGTTTGTTCATTTCCATCGTGTATCCATTAGTAAATGAAACACCAACCCTAGAAATTTTGCAACATTCGTTCGTCATGGGGCCGTTTGTCTTTTTCGTGCTTGTTATGATTTTGAAGTCTGAGTCTGTAGAGAGTGATGGCCCACCTACGCTCGGTAAGAGCAGTGATTCTGCAATGTGCGTGTGCCGGCCACACGTCACCATCAACCCACCCGTATGTGCACGCTCTCTTCCCATGAACTTCGAAATCGGCTGCAATTCTTCGACTATTCAAAACATCGTTTCCATGGAACAAACGGCAACAAGACGACAGCTGGAGGAACTGCAAATTGCAGTCTCTGGTAATCAAGAAATGGTTTCCTCTGAGCTAGAAGATACAAGACGTAAGGTGGATGAGTTGCAGGTTGCAGTCTCTGGTAATCAAGAAACGGTTTCCTCTGACCTAGAAGATACACGACGGAAGGTGGATGAGTTGCAGGTTGCAGTAACAACCAACCAAGAAATGGTAACTTCGGAACTAAGACAAGTTGAAGAGTTGCAAGTAACAGTCTCTGGTAATCAAGAAATGGTTACCTCTGAGGTACGGGGTATAAGACCACAGTTGGAAGAGCTGCAGACCTCGGTATATATTTTAGTGGAACTCATTCGTGGTAAGTTTAATTTGTTTACAGTCATCATCAGAACGTTCGATTTACTTGCAAATTCCAAAATACACCAAGATATGCTACAACTAGGTCATGTCAACATTTCTTCCACGAAAGAACGTTTGCATACTTTTTCAAGTTTAAAGAACGCAGCCGAAAATGTTGGGGGTGTTTGTTTGTTTGTTGGGGCGTTGGGGTGTTTGTTTGTTTGTTTGTTTGTTTTTGGTTGGTTTTTCCTGAAGCCATACTGACGTGAAATCCTCTTTCTTGATTTGATTTAAAGATACCTCCCCCATGAACCAGACTCGTACACCCCATGCAACGGAGAAAACCGCAACGACGGAAGTAGGTAAGGGTATTTTGGCATCATCTGTAATGATAATACGGGTGTCTGGTAGCTTTGGTGGAGAATACTGTTTAACGTCAATCCCCAGGTCGCAGGTTCACATCCCGCTGTTATTAGATACTTAGATGCGTGTAGTTCCAATAATGAACTCTTGACTAATTTATATGTAATGTTTACCTTTTGGGATTTCCTTGCAAAGGATATGGGAGGAAATAAATCATGAGAATTAATAAATTAATTGCAGATATGGGAATAAAAAGCAATGTTTTGTTTTTACACACATGTACAGAAATTGCCCTTCCAAAGGATTGTTCCGAGATTCTTGGAAGGGGTGTATCGATGAGTGGCGTGTACACGGTTCAACCTCTAGACTCCGGTGAGGCTTTCCAGGTGTATTGTGATATGGAGACAGACGGTGGTGGGTGGACGGTAACATAACACGCTAGTGAATCAATGAGAGTACTTAATGCTTAATTTAATATAGAGAAGGAGTTCGGTCAAATTTACGAAGACCAGGGTATTCATAACAACACAATCCTTTAACAGGTTTTCCAGCGGCGTCAGGACGGCAGTGTAGACTTCTATTTGGACTTTGCCAACTACAGCCGGGGCTTTGGGAATCTAGAGGGAGAGTTTTGGCTCGGTAACGACAACCTGCACCGTCTGACCGCTCAGGGCGATTACGAACTCCGTGTAGATCTTTCAGATTTCGAACACGAATCCAGGTATGCCGTCTATGACTCGTTCAGCATCGCTGATGTAAGTGACAACTACAGGCTGACTTTGGGAAGTTACTCAGGAACCGCAGGTAATAAATCAGTATCATTCCCGCAAATGTATTGAGAAAAGGCACTAAAAAGAACTTGTATTTTTGCATTTGCCAAAAATTGCCCTTTTACAGGGTCTTTGGTTTTTAGTAATATTTACACGGTGCTAAACAATTTAAATGAAGAAAACGAAATCAAAGAGGTGACAGTGGTTCTGATGTCCACGATGGTTTACATTGGACAATGTTTAATTTCAGTTTTCGAGAAAAATACAAGTTGAATGTTGATTTATTTGGCTTAAAATTTAAACAAGTTTCCTACTCAGAGCAGTCCTTACTTGTGAAGACAATTTATTAAATCCATAAATTCTTCAAAGTTGTTGCTAGGTTAAAGATGAAAATTATACAAAATGTATTCTTCAAAACAAGAATTAGCTTAATCAACCCCCCCCCCTAAGTTCTTTTTCTCACGCGTCCTGTAAAATGAAAGCACCTTTCTTTGTTTCAGGCGACTCGCTGAGCGTCCACAATAACCAGCAGTTCACTACTAAAGACCGAAACAACGATGCATCCAGCGGGATCAACTGTGCCCAGAAATACCACGGCGCCTGGTGGTACTTGGGCTGCTACCATTCTAATCTTAACGGGGCGTATCTCCGTGGGACCACGACTCAAGATGCCGTGGGGGTAGTATGGCTTCACTGGAAAGGGCATTATTACTCACTCAAAACCACAGAGATGAAAATACGACCCACTCCGTTAAAATAACACCGTACTACTCACTATGTACCGCTCACTAATTAAAGTCTTTAAATACCAATCCTCGAGATAAATAGTTTCCGTTTGAAATTCTTTAAAAGTTGGGAAATTAATAGCCATTAACCCGATATATATTGATTTGATCGCCGTTATCGCAATAAAGTGCATACCATTCTTGACAAAACTGTGAGCGGTATTTCTTTTTCTGCACTTAAAAAGGATAACCTTAAGTGATAACATGTTCTAATGTTGGTTGGAAAGTACTTGTAATGTTAAGTAGAGGATTGTATTGAACTTACACTTACACAAAAAAATGATTTTGATATATAAGTAGCCTTAAACAAATATTAAAGACTGACAGTCTTCCGTCTCATAATTGCCATCAATCTAGAGACACTTCAAATGAAAACCAACGTTGGATCAACGAGATATGTATAAAACTGATGATGTCGAATAACAAATAAAAACGAGCAAGTTCTGGAATGTATTTATAGAAATCTGAAATCGATGACATTTTGTATTGTGTGTTGTGTTTTCAATCAACCTTTGAGAAAGACAGTGCGTGGATCAAAACGTCAGCCCATTAAATTACTATTTGAAATATAAGGTTATAACATTAATTAATGTTTACCAGTTTTCAATCAGGGATTTGTTTTCTGGTTAAATTACTCTACTCTTAATCATGCAGTTTTTATACAAGAAATAAGCTACTTTAAAAATAATATTTTATAATTTCGCTTTAATTTTGCTGCAAACTTTATTACAAAAATACACAAAGGTTTCATTTTCTTATTTTTCCCTTTTAAATAAAATGCTTTTGTCAAAACTGTAGAATAAGCTGCATTCTTTATTATGTAATCAAGTTTGTTTGTTATTGTTTAAAACTTCAATCAAACGGAATGAAATTTCAAAAAGATGAACTGTATTTTGTAGTGACACGACTAAAATGAATATTGTCTATATTTGGCCATAAGAAGATTGAGTATGTAAGAGCTGAGGGTGATTGAACTCCAATTTGACTCTGGTACTGTCAGACGAGAATATGTTTTTATTAGTTCGCATACATACACATTAACAAAATAACAAACAACCAGGAACTGCACGAACAGACAGTGCTGAGATCATGTACAATATTTAGGTCAACTCGGATGTGAGTTCAACAAGGATAGGTATTTACCACCAGAGGTTGATGGCTCTGCAATACACCCACCAGGAAGATACACCATAGGGCCTAGTCCTTGAATGGGTACTCAATATGTTCTTGGGGACTGTCTTATCAAGACAACTTCATAATGATTATTCATCGACAGTGGAGTATAACCAACCCCACTATTCATAATAATCATCTTGCCACAGACTGTAGCTGAAGGCTTTTTAGGCAGCCAAATTGATTCAAACATTCTAGAAAAACGTTTAAATTAATTAAAGCCACTGGACACTATTGGTAATTGTCAAAGACCAGTCTTCTCACTTGGTGTATCTCAACATATGCACAAAATAACAAACCTGTGAAAATTTGAACTCAATTGGTCGTCGAAGTTGCGAGATAATAATGGAAGAAAAAACACTCTTGTCACACAAAGTTGTGTGCTTTCAGAAGCTTGATTTCGGGACCTCAAAATCTAATTCTGAGGTCTCGAAATCAAATTCGTGGAAAATAACTTCTTTCTCAAAAACTACGTTACTTCAGAGGGAGCCGTTTCTCACAATGTTTTATACTATCAACAGCTCTCTATTGCTCATTACCAAGTAAGTTTTTATGCTAACAATTATTTTGAGTAATTACCAATAGTGTCCACTGCCTTTAAACCCCATCCCTTACCCAATTCCGTAGACATCATGTCACTGTTAAGCATGACCGATGTTTATATTTAAAAGTCCACCTAAAATGAAGTGAAATTGGGCACAAGAATGTAAAGTATTTCCAAATTATGGAGCCACCGCACTTCAACGTATAAGACCATTTGTACGAGAATGCGTGTATTTGGCGAGCATGCACCATTTACCACACGTTCCCGGCTATTGAGCTGCAGTTACGCTCAAACTTGATGACCGTTAATGATGCCATTGGACTGCAGTCCACTGTCCGGTTTTAATTAACTAAGCAGTACTCCGCCATTTTTATTTTTTGTTATCTAAAAAATTCAGCATTCCCATCTACACCTAGCCAAATAGCATGGTATGTCTTGTAACCATCCGGGTCTTTTTCACACACAAAAAATCCATCAATGACCAGCTCTCCCGGAATTCCCATAGGAATTGCACAGCAGTTGCTTGACCTTGGGGTCAATAGCCACTACTGGGTGAAATGAACCATAATTATGGTTTCCAGATTGTTTTTTCGGTATACTTGTACAATGGCTTTAAGCAGTGAACTAGTTGTTTGTTTGGATGAATTGAGTAGAGTCCATATCTAACGGTTTGGGCCATTTGAAATTGATTGGGTTCTCCACAAAAATTGATTACACTCAAAATACAAACGGACTGCAGCCTACTGACCGATGGCCTCACCGTGTAATTTGTTTTTGATGATGTCACGCAGGGTTAAGCTGGCTACGCTTAATATATAATTGGCAAGAGCACAACCAATGCTGATTTCACAAAGTACCAAAGATTCGTATTCAAAACAAAAACATATACCCGTTTCAAATGAAAGTCAAGTGAATAATTCCAGAACCACTTTCTTTGAGAAATATGCTTTTTAGAGACACTGTTTAATATAATAACAAAATATGCATAAGACCCTGCAAAAGACGCCTTTTTTACTTTGATTTCATCAGCAATCGAAACAAACACGTGAACGGACACAAAATCTTTCACAAAACAGTAGGCAAATTTTACTGTTTCCAGTAAATCATCTAAACAGGTTGGTTGTAATGAGTTTTCGATCAAAACTAAAAGGTTGGACTGAATTAACTTTTCACCTGACGGTCACAGTCTCCTGGCGATGACTAGAGCAAGCTAGTCGAAACGTTGAGACCTATTTAGACTCACTCCGTGGCAGTGTAGTTATTAACGAGAAGTCCCCCCCCGATCCACATAGCGAAAGTAGTAGTCCGGCCCGATTTCCTATCTCCCGCCCAGGTAGTAGTTAATAAGAAGGACAGTTCTTTTCCGAACATTCTACTCTGCGGCAGTAGAATAATAAGCAAGACAAGTTCTCATACAACAAAATCTACCTAGCAAGTAGATTTAAGAACTGAGAAGTCTCCCGAATTCCGAACATTCTACTCTGCGGCAGTAGAATAATAAGCAAGACAAGTTCTCAAAAAACAAAATCTACCCAGCAAGTAGATATACACATGGTGTTATACCGCAAACCAAATAACTGTATAGTCAGTTATCTGAGATCATTACACCCAGCAAAGTCGTCCAATCCAAATACAGAAGAGGACATCAAGGTTAAAGTTCCCGGATGTCGCAAAAAGACAGTGAACACCAATGACGTCATCTTTAAGGTGCTTCCTGAATGACTCAGTGGGTACAGATCGCAACAGTTACTGCATGATCCCAAGTCACCCAATGGCGTTTACATGAAGTGTTCACCGGTAACCAAAATGTTATGTTTACACGATTCGTAGGGACAACTGAATTCCAAGTCAACCAGCCGGATGAACACGCTGCGTTGAGCCCTCCACGAAAACGAAGCCAGCGATGGAGACAACTTTATTATTACCAGCGTGAGAAGTCAATGTCAACATCTCAATTTCTGATATCGTTGTATAATTCGCCCCTTTTCAACTAAGTTTTAATTTACGGGGTGTGTTAAGCCTTCTTAACCAGTGTCAATGTCACAACTTTTGATCAATATTTACCCATGACTGGTAAGGGTGGTCAATTTGATAAAAAAAACTCATAAAGTAATATTTTCAAAAGCTATAAATGATTTTCAAAAGCTATAAATGGATTAAAGTTCGCACATGTATGTTTTTCCCCACTGAGATATGCGTTCTTGCTTCTTCTGTTCGTGCTACGTGATACCCGCTTGTTCTAGATTGGTCTCTCCCTTTTCAGGCCCAATTATTTAAGAGCACGATTTTCATCACTGCAGCTCCATGATTAGAACTACATTGAGAGTCTCAAGCTGGAATCCAAATGTACTCACGTTTTTTACTGTAAAGACAAAGTAGAGAAGTGGTAATCAACAGCAAAGTTATCAGTGTCAATCTGAAAGCTCGTTGATTATAAAGTTTATACCGGGTAACTCAAGATCCCGCAATCGTCGATGCTTATATGGATGAAAGCTTTAGATTTGCCCAGTTTTACTCGAATAAGAAGAGGACATCAATGTTCTATCAAAGAAATTTATATATAAATGTTTCCCTTAAGGACCGATCTACCCTCACATTTGTCCCTATTTCATGTAGATGTTTCCCCAGTGCTTTGGGAATGTGCCAAGTGCTCCAACCACCACAGGTACTACTTTTACCTTTATACCTGTCAAATCTTACGAAGTTCCCTGGCCAGGTCTTGGTACTTTTGGATCTTTTCTACCTCCTTCGAAGCTATCCTTATTTCACCTAGCACAGCTATGTCAATTAGATGACACATCTTCTTCGTCTTATCTAAGACTACAACATCCGGACGCCTATGTTCTATAACATGATTCACTGAGACGTGTCCTCCGGGCTGGTTGACTTGGCGAGACTCTTGCTACATGTTACTGCCTGAGATGTTGGCTTGGCTTGGGGCTTCGAAGGCTTGTGAACGACAAGGAAGCAGCATGATTGCCCCGAACATGGAAGAAGAGGACATGGTTATTTGGCAAGAAATGAAACCAAGGATGGAAGAATTTTGTTTCACTGAACCCGACCAAGAATTATGGATTGGGTGTGTACAGATGACGATGTTAGACAAAAGTTCAGGCAACATTGAATATTTCGGTTTATATACAAACTGGAACGATGACAACCGCAGGTCTCAGAATAACAAGGATTGCATCAGAATGGCTGCTCAGTACGGCGGTAAATGGGGAGATAGTGATTGCAGAGTTGACAAATTAGCCGCTTGTGAGATGCAGCATGTCTCTTATCCTGTGTACTGCCTGACAGCTGATGCTGACGGTTGATTCAAACCCCTGCTCAACCATGAGATCAAGATCATGACTGCCAAGGGAGACATTGGGTGTGGTCAGGCGTGCTGGGCGGAGCCTTGATGCCACTCCATCAATCTGTGGCAGCAAGGTAAGATCTGTCAGCTCAACAGTGCAACCTACTTTCAGGCTGATATCACTGATTTCACCTTCGATGACGGCTGTTCCTACTTCAGTCCGTAAAACTTTACCAATGCCGTCAATGGATGTCACTAAACAACCACTATAGTTAACCATTGGTCCTTGCGCGAACTTGACCCTGGTAAGATCTGTCAGCTCAACAGTGCAACCTACTATCACTAATTTCACCTTCGATGACGGCTGTTCCTACTTCAGTCTGTGAAACTTATGGATGGTGTTTTGTTGTCTGCGGAATTAATACTGCTAGAGTTATTCATATCAGATTGTTGAACCTCGTAATGTTGGAGTGATGTTCCTGGCAAGGTGCGGTAGGCCTACTTGATAAGAACTATAAATGAATCCCTCACTGTCACTGGCTGAACTTTCCGTCCTTTTGTTTCGAGAGGAACTTTAAAAACCTATCAGGGGCATTGGTGAATCGCAATATAGGACTTGGATTAGCCAAAAGGAGAAGGAACATCTTTAGTCAATTATACGTCATTGTACACGTCATTTCACTTTTTGAGCCTGACCCGAAAATGGTTCAGGCCCCCTTGGACCCGGAATCCGGGTCAATTCTGACCGGGGAGTTTTTAGAGTAAAGCTAATTTTCTGTGTGACAACTCAATGTCCGCGACATCAAAGTTTATGACTCAATGTAGGAGGAATAGGCCTTATTCACGAGTTTGCATAATATTAAGTATTAAGACCACTTTATTGACCCAATTTATTTTGACGTCATTATCACAGAAACTGAGCTTTGTTGTGCGTCCGTGCGCCATTTTGCGAGTCACTGTCCCCGTGCCGTGTGTTATCCTGTTGCTAGGTCATTGCGCCACATGGTATTACCTGCTGGCATACGCTTTATGCGCAATTGTACCAAATATCAAACATTTCATCGTTCAAAAGCATTAATTTTCTTGTGGCATAATTCGGAGAAGACTTTAGTCTTTGAAAAATGAACCAGTATGTAAAATTCCAGTTCAATCAATACATTTTCTTGCATAAATCATCAAAGAAAACTAACTCAATGCAACTCCTGTGGGCTTCTGGTAATCAGTAGAGTCAAGTGTAAAGTGGGCGTGGCTTACAGTGGAATTGTGTCACACTAAGAACAGAAGAGAGTGAATTGCATTTGTACATGCAATTTGACTCCCACAATGGCGAGCATCAGAAATGACAGTGGCCGCTTAACACTTGCATACAAGTAGACATAGTGTTAGCCAGAGGAGTGTTTGGGTGTCTATTGGACACCCTGTTTTAATTTTGGATACCCTGTTTTATGACGTTGGTGCAATGAGTCCATACATGCACTTATCGTGCAACGACTAACCAAAATATATCAACGTTGCTCGTTGAGAGAAAAAAACAAAACAAGAAACCACACAACTGATTTTTGTCGGTTGATCGGGGCAACGCACTTCGCTAATAAAGTTAACAGGTCCTTCGGTTATCTATGGTGGCCCTAAAGGGACATCAAACATATATATTTACGTGAAGCTATCTTTATTAGTATAATTTTTTTCAGGAATCTGAAAAAATATATATATATCACTGAGCATACTTGAAGGTAGAATTAGATAAACTAGCGAGAAACCCGCGCTACGCGTGGGTCCCGCTAGAGTTATGTGCTGTTCCGATTTCACAAAGCACTAAACTTTGTATCAATCTGCTAAGCAAAGTGTGATGTCACAATACAAATAACCCTGTCCGTGTTTGTTTATTTTTTTTCCGTTCAGTTTAGTATTTTCCTGTCCCGTATCATTTATTAGTCCCTTTTCTTTTTTCCTTTCCCGAATTATTTCCCCAGCCCCATTAAATTTTTCCATCATGTTCATTATTTTCTCGTCCCGTTTTTACCCGTTTTGTATTATTTGTCAGTCGAAATAATTTTGTTCCCGTCCCGTTCATTATCCCCCATTTGCGCAATTGTAAGCGTTTTTGCAAATGATGTTCTTTGTTTTGTGCAAATTCCTGCACTGTGGGTCCCGCTAGACAAGTAAACTTGGCAATTAGCGCACCTGAATACCTGCTACGCATAACAATGTGCACTGTTGATGATCTGATCATCGTGCAAGGGGTCATGCGTTACACAATGACCACGTGACGACAGTAAAGTTGCGATGACATCACCAGATCACATCAAGACATCAGTGTTAGTGATAGTTTTACTGTCATCTGTCACTTTTATAAAATAAATAAAACATTATTCAGGAAAACCCATCAGATTGCTTTATTGGAAATCGTTAATGTTTCGCCAATGAAAGTAACTGCGGAAGTGTCAAAATATCGTTAATGTTGAAACTTAAAGAATAAGCCAATAAGCCAAAGACTTTAAGAAATTTAAAACCCATCTGGTTAAACGTGCTAGCGTAATAATAAAAACAGTTTGAAATTGAAATATTGTGTTTGTGTTTTGAAACTTACAGAATAAGCCAATAAGCCAAAAACTTTTAGAAATTTAAAAACTACTGGTTAACCCCTCCAATGGCCTACCGGTCTGCAGCCAGTAGACCGAAAACACATTTTAGTTAATTACTTGTTCGGTTTTTAGCAAAAATAGGTGAAACCTTTTAAGTTCTGTCCTCAGACAGGCCCGATTGACATGGTCTATGACCCTATAGGCAGTGTGACTCATGGGCTCGGAATCTCCAGTTAGAAAACACTTTCCCCATAGGCTTGTGCACCAAAAATACTGCGTTTTTACAGTTAAACACATACTAATTAACCCAAAACAAATCAAACATTTAAAATATGTTAATTTTTTTTTGTCAAACTCTCTCTACAACCTCTGGAAAGGTTATTAGCTTTGAAAAAAATCTGGAATCCACATTACAAAGGAGTTACACACGTTTCCCCACGGTCTACTGGCTGCAGTACCCTAGGGTAGCCGTGTAAATCTGACAGGGGCGGGGCATCGCAGGGTTAAACGTGCTAGCGTAATAATAAAATAAAACAGTTTAAAATTAACGGGGCCCGCAAGAGTTCCGCGCTGTTCCGATTTCACAAAGCACTAAGATTGATCTTAACTTTGTATCAATCTGCTATAAGCAAAGTGTGATGTCACAACACAAATTACCCTGTCCCTGTCCCTGTTTTTTTTTTTTTTTTTTTTTTTTTTTTTTTTCCCCGTTCAGTTTTTTTTTCCTGTCCCGTTTCATTAGTCCCTTTTCTGTTTTCCTTTCCCGTATTATTTCCCCAGCCCCGTTAAATTTGTCGGTCCTGTTCATTATTTTCTCGTCCCGTTTTTTCCCGTTTTGTATTATTTGTCAGTCGAATTAATTTTGTTCCCGTCCCGTTCATTAACAAAAGAGTTGTAGATGCCGCGAGGTTTAAAATAAAAAAATAATGTACCCATGCGTAAACTTTGAAGGCTTGTTTTATTCAGTTTGTCATAATTTGCCTGAGGATGGATGCATGTCCTGAAAAAATGGAGCTGCGTGTCCCTCCGTAAAAAAATAAAAGGTGCCGTTCCCCCATCCCCCCCCCTCTGCCCCTTCCTCTCCTCGTCCCACGTGCTCCAACCCGCCTCCGTGCCTGCCTCCGTTTCCCGTGATCCCGTGCGTTGGCATTGTTCTTTGCTTGCACTTTACGCGCGCGCGGCCCATAGCAACAGTTCTTTGCTTGCACTGTACGCGCGCGCTGCCCATAGCAACAGTGAAAACGGCGCGCAAAAACCCATATATTTTGGTGTTTTTTTTGCTCATAAGTCTGTCAATTCTAAACGGATTTTGTTCAAAAATAGATGAGTGTCAAGACGAAGTCAACTCCTTTCTTCCGTGTAATTTTCGCTAGTATTGATGCGGTATCCAGGGAGGAGATCCAATAACATACACACACACACGCACACACACTCGTGTGTAAACACCGGCAGTCGTGGACCCTCCTTTGTTCAACTCTTTGTGTTAGCAACCGTGGACCACAATGATTTCCTTTGTGATAGCAACCGTGGACCTATTATCCCTTTTGTTATAGGTCCACGGTTTGAATGTGGATACCTACCCACACCTACACACATGTTTGTAAAACCCGCTTACCGAGGACTTATTTTTGTTCTAACATTGTTTGGACATAGTTTATTTTAGCGACTTCCCCATTGGGTTTGTACACAAAAACGAAGCGAGGACGTCCTCGCTCTGTCAAACACCCGGATCCCTTTTGTTAAAGTCCTCGGTTTAAATGGATAGACACGCTCATCACACACACACAGACACGATTCGGCTATTTATAAAGAGATTCGCTCAAATTAAAAAGAATTAATGGGGAGACAGAACTGTTACCACCGGAATCCGCGGATGGAAATTCTGGCCAAATACGCGGCTAGCTTCAGTCTGGCCGTAGGTTGCTAACAAGCCCAATTGAATATTCACGGTTCATGGATGACTGGGTTTGGGTTTGCGACTTGGGCACAAACCGTGAATATTTACGTAAATATTCACCTCAATATTTGCGATTTGGTGCACAAATCGCAAATATTGACGTCAACATTTGCGATTGGATGCACAAATCGCAAATATTTACGTGAATTTTTGCGAGTGGGGCACAAATCGCGAATATTCACGTAAATGTTCACGTCATTATTTGCGTTTGGGTGCACAAATCGCAAATATTTATTGACGTCAATATTTGCGATTGGATGCACAAATCGCAAATATTTACGTTTTTTTCGATTTGGGCTCAATTCGTTAATATTCACGTAAATATTCACGTGAATATTTGTGATTGGGCACAAATCGAGAATATTCACGTATATATTTACGTGAATATTTGCGAATTGGGGCAAAAACCGTGAATATTTACGTAAATATTCACATAAATATATATATATATTTGATGTCCCTTTAGGGCCACCATAGTTATCCATTATTAAAACGAAAATTATTTGCTCGGGTCAATCTAATAGCAATGAAAAAAAATCTGTTTACGGCTTGGGCCAAAGCGTATTCCATGCATCTCTTTATAAATAGCCGAATCGTGTGTGTGTGTGTGGGCATGTGTACGCATTCAAACCGAGGACTTTAACAAAAGGGATCCGGGGAAAAGGTGTACCGAGGACGTCCTCGCTTTGATTTCGTGTACAAAACCAATGGGGACGTCGCTGAAAAACTATGTCCATACAATGGGAGAACAAAGAGAAGTCCTCGGTTTACACCTTACACATGTGTGTGTGTATGTATGTTATTGGATCGCCTCCCTGGATACCGCATAAAACCTCGCGAAATTTACACGGAAGAAAGGAGTTGACTTCGTCCAGACACTCATCTATTTTTTAACAAAATCCGTTCAGAATTGACAGATTTATGAGCAAAAAAACACCAAAATGTATGGGTTTTTGCGCGCCGTTTTCACTGTTGCTATGGGCCGCGCGCGCGTACAGTGCAAGCAAAGAACTGTTGCTATGGGCCGCGCGCGCGCGTACAGTGCAAGCAAAAAGAACAATGCCAAAGCACGGGATCACGGGGGAACGGAAGCAGGCAGCACGGAGGCGCGGGTTATAGCACCTGGGACGGGGAGAGGAAGGGGCGGGGAACGGAGGCAGGCACGGAGGCGCGGATTAGAGCACGTGGGACGGGGAGAGGAAGGGGCGGGGAACGGAGGCAGGCTAGGCGGGGAGGCGCGGGTTAGAGCACGTGGGACGGGGAGAGGAAGGGGCGGGGAACGGAGGCAGGCTAGGCACGGAGGCGCGGGTTAGAGCACGTGGGACGGGGAGAGGAAGGGGCGGGGAACGGAGGCAGGCTAGGCACGGAGGCGCGGGTTAGAGCACGTGGGACGGGAGAGGAAGGGGCGGAGAACGGTGGCAGGCTAGGCACGGAGGCGCGGGTTAGAGCACGTGGGACAGGGAGAGGAAGGGTCGGGGAACGGAGGCAGGCACGGAGGCGCGGGTTAGAGCACGTAGGACGGGGAGAGGAAGGGGCGGGGGAACGGTACCTTTTATGTTTTACGGAGGGACGAGGGCATCCCCTCCCCCAACACGCAGCTCCATTTTTTCAGGACATGCATCCGTCCTCAAGCAAATTATGACAAACTGAATAAAACACGCCTTAAAAGTTTACGCATGGGAACACTAATTTTTTTATTTTAAACCTCGCGGCGTCTACACCTCTTTTGTTAATCAACGGGACGGGAACAAAATTAATTCGACTGACAAATAATACAAAACGGGAAAAAATGGGACGACAAAATAATGAACAGGACAGAACAATTTAACGGGGCTGGGGAAATAATACGGGAAAGGAAAAAAGAAAAGGGACTAATAAAATAATTGATACGGGACAGGAAAATAATAAACTGAACGGGAAAAAAATTAACGAAACGGGGTACAAACAGGGACAGGGTAATTTGTAATGTGACCTCACACTTTGCTTAGCAACTAAGATTGATACAAAGTTAAGATCAATCTTAGTGCTTTGTGAAATCGGAACAGCGCGGAACTCTAGCGGGGACCCGCGCGTAGCGCGGGTTTCCCGCTAGTCTAACAAAAAAGAAATATAATAAAAATAATAAAAACTTGACGCAGAGAAGCGTTGCGTGAAATGAATTTGCAATGGTATCGCCATCTATTCGCAGGTGATTTAATACCGGAGAAGCGTCACCATGCCTTTCAACGACCACGGTGGCATTGAGCGCCGTGGACAGCAACTTGCTCAGGTGAGAGGGGAACAATCGGTTGCTTTAGGCTGTCTGCCTTTTGTGTGTAAAAACTTATTCTTTTATTTAAAGGTGTTATACAGGATTGATAAGGATAAACAACTCTTTTTTCATCTTTTTTTTAGTCTGAAAGCTAACCGATTATGAAGTTCATACTAAAACCATTTATTATGTGATATATTTTCCTCAAAAATGAATTCATATTCAAGAAAACTGTTGCTAAAAAACCTTTAAAAAAAACCATCTGATTTCAATGCAACCAAAATTAAGGACAATTTTGTTTACACGCGAAAAATTATGCATTGTTTTTCACTCGTTTTCTCCTGACTCAAACAACGGACCAAGCCCAAATTTTCACAGGTTTTTTTTTTTTCGTGTATAATGATCACACAAAACATGAACACTGTCTGAGACTTTTTTGTCAGCTCTACCAATCCTGTATAATACCTTTAACCACCATTCCACATGAGAACCAATAAGAGAACCAGAGAAATGAAATGACATGACATGGGGTTTTTTCAAATGTCTGGAAAACAAATCTTAAATTTGTTTTATGAAGGAAAACAAAATATTTGTTGTTGTTAAATTGACATTTCTACGATTAGTTTTTTAATTAAAACAAGTAAAAACAAAGAGTGAAAAACTGGGAATGTTAGGCCTACATAAAACATACGAAAAACAGAAACATCTAACACAATCCCCAAAAGTTTTCAGTAATTATTACTTGCTGAAAATGTAGCAAGGAGTACACAAACATTTTGTGCACAACCAATTTGCAAAATTTTGTGATTTTTGACACATTTTCACTTTGCGAAAACAATGTATGAACGGGACCCGTACCGGTTGTTGGCGTCCATGCAAAACACGGACGCCGCGTCCAATCAACCAATCATGGGATGTGGGGGTTTTTTAATGACAGTTTGCAGAAATGTTGAATTTGGTCACAACATCTCTTAACACGATTGAATGTTTTGCATTCAGCCGCCATGGACGTCTGCAGCGCGTTTTTGTTATAAACAATAGAAAGGTTTGTTTGTATCCGTAGACTTGCAATACGTCTCTGGTGTCGAACCAAACAAAGTGGTAACCACAAGTATCTCTGCAGACGGGACCAGATTACCGTGATACTGTAGATAAACTGTTATAATAAGCATTTTTATATTGCGATTTGTGTTATATTGTACTGGTTTTATTCCAGGGAGCGCTTTTTCATTAAAACTGCACTCAATCTCAGCATGAGCTCCCAATATAGATTGTTCATTATTACAAAGCTCGTTGCGTTGCACTTGGATTTGAATAACGACGGAAACCACAGAGGAAATCCCACGCCAGGTTTACGCATATTTATGTGAATCATGGGGTCACCTTTTGTACCAAACAGTTTTTTTAAATCTTGCCTTGCATGGACACGAAGAGCGGGGGCGGGGAGCGGGTGGGGGGGGGCTAATGCCATAAACCCTCCTTTCAGATTTATAATGTCCCTTCAAGTTTATGTTTATTCCCTATTTAACAAATTAAAGAATAATATTAAAATAAAAAGGGCGGGGGATGCACTGCTGGTGACACTACTAACAGCAGGTAAATGTATATAATGTTTCGTCCAGGATGTGAACTTAAAAACACCAGGAAGAATTTTTCCTGTGTTTACACACAAAACATGATATCGTGAAACATCACTCGGGGAGTCGTTTGGCGGATATGATTATCTCACTCAAAACCTTAGAGATGAAAACACGACCTACAATAACAACACCATATTTATATACCACTCACTATGTTGCCGCTCACCGATTAAAGTCATACCAGTACAAATCCTTAGGGATAACCTCAAGATGAAATGAATTCAAATGTTGGTTGGACAGTACTTTTATTGTTATGTAGAGAATTAAATTGAACTTACTCTTATCAAAAAAAATTATTGTGAAATATAAGTAGCCTAAACAAATACTAAAGACTGACAATCTTCCGTCTCATATTTACGATCATTCTAGAGGCCCTTCAAATAAAAACCAACGTTGGATTAACGAGAAATGTATAAAACTGATGATATCGGCTGAAGACGATCAGAGCATACTGATCGAAACGTTGAGTCGTTAACCACCGGTTCTTTTCAGAACCAACACTATACTCAAACGAGATATGCACATGGTGTTACCGCAAACCTCTCTTTGATATCGAATAAGAAAGAAAAACAAGAAAGTACTGGAATGTAATGATTGAAATCTGAAACGTGAAATATTTGTATTATGTGTTGTGTTTTCAATCAACCTTTGAGAAAGACTGTGCGAGGGTCGAAACGTCAGGTCATTAACTATTTGAAGTATTAGGTAATAACATTAAAATTTTACCGGATTTCAATATGGGATTTGTTTTTTAATTACTCATAATAATGCAGTTTTGATACAAGAAATAAGCTACTTATGTAATCTAGTTGTTTGTTATTGTTTAAAACTGCAATTAAATAGAATGAAATTTCAAAAATATGAACAACCATTGACTGCTATAAATGAAAAGGCTTCGCGTTTTAATTACAGCATCTGGCGATTATAATCGCGCATCCAAAACAAGCGTTTACATAAGTTTTGTGATCGGAGGTGAGCACAAAATTCTTAATTTTTGGCAGCAACCGGAAGCTGAGGTCAAGTTTAATTCTCGGGTTTTCTTCGTTATATTGTATTTTGCATTTTTGAGTGTTTTTCGGTTGGATTTTTTCACCTCGCTGTTGGTTTTTGCCATGGCTATAGCCACTATGGCTAGTCAAGCGAGAACTAACAATGGGGTGCCTTCCGACCCCTTTGATACAATGTCCCGCAAGAACGGAGTTGCTTTCCATACAAATCAAGAAATTCCTCTAAACATGTACCTTAAATCTCTGTCCAAATGCATGCCCAATGTCCACATTGTCTCGGCCTCACGCATTTCCAATGGGCGCATAGCAGTGTACATGAGATCCCGAGTCGATGTGGAAGAAGCCGTGTTACAAGGCTTTCACCACGATAACCAATACATTGAAATAACACCCCTTGTTAAACCTGCCACCCGGATTGTTTTTTCCAACGTCTACCCAGAAATCCCCAACTCCGTTCTTGCAGATAACATATCTGATTTTTGTAGATTAATATCTCCGATCCGACCCATTTCCCTGGGAATAAAACAACCTAAACTATCTCATGTGGTGTCGTTTAGAAGACAGGGCTTTGTCTTAATCGATCCAAACATCACGATTCCTAACCATATTAATCTCACCAACAATGGTGTAAATTATCGAGTTTTCCTTTCGACCGAATCGGCCAAATGTTTCAATTGCGAGGAAATTGGCAGTAAAGCCTGCAAAAAGAACAAAGGCCCCACCATATCAAACAACAAGCCCAACTCTGACGATAATCCTTTAGACCCCACCCCAGTTTTCAGCCTTTCCAGGGGCAAGTCCGACCCGAAACACCCTGCTAAAAAATCCAAACCAAACCAAACCCCAGAAAGAACCCCCCTGTCTAGCTCATCCCGCCCTTCCTCCTCCAAATTCCCCACCGGTCCTACAGCTAAGCGCCCTGCTCCGCCCCCCTCTCCGGCCCGTCCCTCCACCAGCCAAACCCCTCCTAATTCTAAACAGTCCTCATATACCACGAAGCAATCATCTTCTGCTCCGACTCTAAACTTGTCATCACAATTAGCGCAAGCAGAAGTCGGCACAGCCGGGGATAAGACCCCAATGCCCACACCCTTCTGGTCCCCACCGGTCCCCTCCCGTCAAAATATTCCCCTGTTCTCCACGGTTGTTTCCCAAAAGAAACAAAACAAACCCGCAGCGAAAAACGTGACTGTTGTTCTCACTCCTCTGAGAGCCAGTACATCGTCTTCCCTCCCCGCCCCAACAACCGACCCCTCCCCTACAACCCTTTCCTCTCCTTCCCCTCACCCCACGCCTTCACTCCGCCCTTCCCCTTCACCCAACCCCTCCCCTTCACCCCGCCCCTCTCAAAATCAATCCCCCACCCCGTCCACCCCGATGGAGGAGGGATCAGAACTGAGTGAACACGACTCAATGTACTCAGACAGTAGCCAATATTCTCAGGACTTCAATGAGTTTACTAACTTAAAAGTTTCCAAAGGCCCCCTAAATAACACTGAGATGGTCAAATTCCTAAAGACCGTTAAATCTAGCAAAAAGGCGTCTCTGATTGCAGGTAAATTCACTTCCAATATCCCGGGGCTAGTTCAACAGCTCAAACCAATGAGGAACAGCCCCCTACTTCAAAAACATCAGCAGCAGAGGCTTAGGCTACTCATTAAGAGACTGGACCCCGATGAACCCCTCATGACCCGTAAAAAATGAACGGTCTTCTTGTTTTTCTTATGGCGCTTAGCATAGCTACCCTCAACACCCAAGGATGCTACGAGGAACTGAAAAACCTTAGCATCAAAACATACGTTGACTTAACTCTTCACAACCCTGACACTGTTTTCCTGCAGGAAACGTATAAACTGAACGAAAACTCTTCTTGTTGGGAACATTGGCCTTATCGCGTCCATTGCTCACCCGGGGACACTCGCGGGGCAGGGGTCGTTACCTTGATCAGAAATAATTGTAAATGCGATATTTGGACCTCGTCCACACGTATAATAAAATTGTGTTAGACTCTACCACCTACCACATTTATAATGTTTTAATCTCCCAAACGGACTGTGTGGCCATACAATGCATTGAAACTCTCCGTGCTCATTGTATTCAACACAATGACGGCTATTTAATAGTGGGCGGTGATTTCAATTGTACTATTAATCCATGTCTGGACAGATTTCGTACCTCCTTTGAAAGAAGGATTAAAGTAGCTCAAGCGCTCCAAAACTTGATGAGTGAGTTGAATGTCAGTGACGTTTGGCGCAGACAAAATCCCACCAAGTGCGAATATACCTGGTTTAGGAATAGTCCTTGCAAAGACAACTATATGTCTAAGGCCAGATTGGACAGAATTTACCTCCCAAATGATATTCTTCCTTCTGTGATGTCTTGTAAAATAAATCCCTGCGCTCTATCCGATCACAGTGCAGTCACCGTCAATTGGAAAGCCTCCTCCTCTCCACGGAGAGGTAGTCCATATTGGCATTTTAATAATGACGAGCTTCCCCCTTTAAAGGCAGGATATACTTTTGGTAATTGTCAGAGACCAGTATCCCCACTTGGTGTATCCCAACACTTTGTATGCATATTATAAGTATTAAACCTGTGAACATTTTAACTCAATCGGTCATCGAAGTTGCAAGAAAATAATGAACGAAAAAACCTTGTTGCACAGAAGTGTGAGCTTTCAGATGCATGAGAAAGGCGTCACGCCTTAAAAGGCTACGAGTTGGTAAACAAAAAGCGTTTGTAACCGTTTGTTATAAAATGCATATGGTTAGAAAGACGTTATAAAAGTAGAATACAATGATCCACACAAATATGCCTCGAAATTGCTTGGTTTTCCTTTTACTTTGCAAACTAACATGGTCGGCCTATTATTTTGTGGAGAAAACCGCGCAATTTCGAGACAAATTTGTGTGGATCATTGTATACTTTAAAACATCTTTGTAACCATAATTGTGTCCCTTTAAGGCATAACGTGTCCCTTTAAGGCATGACGCCTTTCTCATGCATCTGAAAGCTCACACTTTTGTGCAACACAGGTTTGTTACTTATATGCATACTAATTGTTGGGATACACCAAGTGAGGTGAGCATCTTATAACAAACGGTTACAGATGCTTTTTATAGACCAACTCGCCCGATCCAAGGCAACGTGTCCCTTTAAGCCTTTCTCAAATTCAAATTTTGGGGTAAAAAAATACCTCTTTCTCGAAAACTACATTACTTCAAAGGGGGTCGTTTCTAGCAATGTTTTATGTTATCAAAAGCTCTCCTATGCTCTTTACCGAGTAAGTTTTTTATGGTGATTACCTTTTTGGATTAATTACCAAAGGTATACCCTCAATTTAAACCATGTTTAGATGGTTAACATCAAACTATTTCCCGATATACTCTCCAGCGAGAGTTGTACAGCCTGCAAAGAATTCAATGTGTTCCAGCTGTCGTAATTTTTATGTTATAAAACAAACATTTAAACCTAATTGAACAATGGGATATCATTGGGGTTTTTAGCAAACATTTTCCAATCCTCTTGTTTTCAATGAACACACAACATGAACACAATCTGTGCAATTTTTATCAAAAGTTGTAGCTATATATGAAAAACAATGGTTTATGTGTTTGTGGGGATTTTGCGTGTATTCATACCAGGCTTATTGAGTGCGAAAATCTAGTAAGCGTGATTTGGGGGATTTATATGCTTTTTTGATAATGAATACTTTACTTAATTATCTAAGTTTATGTACCTAAATACAATAACAAATTTGTCTTGTAAATCAAAAAACAAACATCAATTTTTTAAAGTTCATCGAACCATAAAACTACTTTCGTACCAATTGGTTCACACACAGTGTAACTGTTGAAAACAGATATACTAAGACAATTTGCATTGTGTTTGTTTACACGTTGTAAGCTAGTGTTTTATTGTTTTACAGACAAGGAAGCTTATTGTCACAAAGAATACAGTGTATTAAATTACAACATTTTAAACCACACTATATAAGCTTAAAGAAAATGTGCATAACCAGCCAGTGAAGCACTGGAATACTGTCAGTAGACCTACATGACCGTATTGTAAAGACTACGCTACTGTGTATTTCATGTTTCCACTGTGTAATCAGAAAATTTCATCAGATATATATTATATTAAAGGGAAATTAATAGTTTTGTTTTAGACGAGTAAATAATTTCCCATCGTCTTTAATTTTCACAAAAAAGCCATACAAACAACTTGTGAAAATGTTATCAATTGATGGATTTCGATAGAAGATAGGTTAAGTAAACAATCCCTTGCAGATTAAACTTTCAGATCTACTAATAAAAAACAAAAGTCTGGTAGTCCAGTCCTGTACTTGAATTGATGAGAAGTTAAGTGAGGAAAAAACAGCACAACTTTTTTTAAGACATCGACAAAGGTGGAATTGGCTGCCCAACACCAATTGGGCGCTAATTGACCAAATATCCTGTTGACATTTAAACCAAAATTGGGCAAAATATTGGGCAACAGTTGACCTTTCTTAAGTGTATTGACTGCTTAATTAAATGTCATTGGCCCTTTAGTTGATTAATTCAAAACTTTCCCAAGAATTAGTCAAATCCAATTCCACAATTTATTGGTTAAAATGTTCTATCTTTCCTAAGAAATGGTCAAATCCCCTTCCGCAATTGTTGGTATACTTTCAATTTCCTACTATAATTGGTCAACTTTGTCACATTTCTTGGTTAATCTGAATGACTTGTACCAAGAAATAGTTAATAACCGTCCAAGAAGTTGATTCCCTATAGTGATGTTCTGGGTAATCCAGTGTTCTAGAAGCGTATAACAAAGACCTTTTCACCATTGTAAAGAAACATTCATTATTCAATCAAAACATATTAAAGCAAATGTACAACATTGCTAATTGTCAAAGACCAGTATACACACTTGATGGGACCAAAATATGCCTGAAAAAACAAACCTGTGAAAGTTTGAGCTAAATCGGTCATCGGAGTCATGAGAAAACAATGGAAAAACCCCATTATACATTTTCACTGTTTTCAAACATCAGATTTTATCACCAGTGATAAAGACCAATTGTTTTACTCACTTCCTAAAACCCATAGCAAGCAAAACTATTCCAGGGAAGTTTTTCGCCATGACCATCTTTAAACCATGTAAGTTATGTGCAAATCTGTGAACATATATATTTTCAACCTTTCCAATGTTGTACACACCCTGGATCAGGGTTTTTATTTTTACAAATATTAAAAACACTATTCATTAGTGAAAAGGTAAGCCTATTTGGTTAAATAGGCATCCATAGATTACCAATACTAGTCTAGCAACGGACTACCATATAAACCAAGCAGCCTGGCTGATCATCTGTCTTCAAGTCCGCAGCCTTTACATCATACAGCCTGCACTGACCAGAAGTCATGACGTAGTCGAAAGACCAACACTCGTTATTCATCAGACAACTCAGGAAACATTGCTTGGGTGATTTTATGTTTAAGGACAACAGAGGGTGTGAATCGGCAACACATTTTCCCTCGAACATCAATGTGGACATGCTGGTAATGGTGAACATCGGGTCCACGTTCATGGCATCTGTAGCCATACGAGTGGCTGACGATTAAAACAAACAAAAACTGTCATTGGTAAAAAATGAGAAAATGTTGTGGTCGTATAATTTGTTTCCCAGACAGACCACAGCACATGATGAATGACATACAGGTAATCACAAGTTCAAGACATTGTACCTCAAAATTTTTATTAATTTTGTATTATAATTGGCGGTTTTTCTTCTTCTTCTCTTTTTTCATATTTCTTTTTTAAGGTTTTTTCGTGTCATGTTTGTTTTGGTTTGTTTTGGAGGTTTCTTATTCAATAACATTGATACTCTAAGAAAATACCTCAAGCTGGAATATCAGTTCTATCTTCATTAATTCAATTGTCGGCATCGAATTAATTAATGATGTAATCTAATCGTTTAGTTTTATCGACTTTCGTCATGCTGTGAGATCCTTTTATTTATTGCTTACTTGTTGTTTGAGAGCAGTCTTTCATGTGGTACTCATCAACCATTACTTCACACAGTGTCAGATATTCCTTTCGTCTCGGTATGTCTACACTGACATATCTGGCAACCAGAGGAGGGTCACATACAAACTGTATATGATCCCCAGGGATCGATGCTTGGACTGATGTAACCGGTGACCCACATGCAGAATTGTTTAAAATGTCACTCTCTATGCCTGCCCGCACGATGGCGCCAGACAGTCGCTCGTCTGTAGAATTAAAGAATTCGGTATTTTTGCACAATGTAATAACTATAGAGAGACACACGGTAGTCGAAACGTCGATAATAACCACTGGTTTTTCTCAGAGCAAAACTCTACTTAACTTTTTCAAAAATTCCGATATGTCATACTCCACCTTGCAAAGCCTAAAATCTTACAAGTAGGCCCTATACAATGTTAAAACACTCAACTATAATACACTAAATGTTCACCAGAAACAACTAGACCTTGAGATCAGGTCAATTCATCGTCATAAAATGTCATTGCAAAGCCTCCTCTTTAATATTTTGAAATTGCTATAAAAATAATATGAAATTGCACGTATCAACCAGTATAGACATTGTAGTCCAGTCAATCTGTGGTTTGATCTAGACAAAATTGAAACAGAAACGATTTTTGTTGCAAAAGTCTCTTGAAACCCATCAAAACAACATATCAAAAAAGTAAAAAAAAGGAAGTTGGGGAAATATACCTAATTTGCATAAATTAAAAATGGCCGCTTTTTCCTCTATTTTTACTAATATATATAGAAGAAATGGTGTAATTATCACATCATAGTTGCATGGATATGATCACTGCATATTTTCCAAATACATTCGACCAAGACAAATTCCAAGATGGCCGTCATTTATCAAGATGGCTGCCGTTTTCCCGCCAAAATCAAATTATCACTAGTAATAAGAAAGGAATCTATTTTAAGTGATAATGTATGCACATATGCCTACTTTCCACACAACATTTTGCATGGATATTCACTGAATATGTTTGCAAATAAAGCAGCAAAGTTCCTTTCCAAGATGGCCACTTGTTTCCCACTTACATCTAACTTTGACCATTTGAATAATAACCGTTGTGGATTATTTAGTATTTGCATTGTTTTCCCGCCAAAATCTAATTTGGCCTCAGTTAATGAAAACCTGTGCATAATGTGTATACACATCTTTTTACATTTTTTTGTTAATGCTATAAGATTTGAAACTTTGCATAGTGGGAGCACAAATAGGTGAGGTTTACGGTGACACCGTGTAAAAACTCTTTTGAGTAGTTGCGGTTCAGATAGGAACCGGTGGTTAAACAACTCGACGTTTCAATCAGTATGCTCTGATCGTTTTCAGTAGAATTCTGGATGCTGCTTTGTACTGCCGAAGAGATTACCGGTAGCCTACTTGGGCTTAGCTCAATGGTGCGCGAAGGCGGGAACAGGGACAGGATAAGCTGGTCTAAGCTTGATGATGCGTGTAGGCTAGAGCTCGAACTGAAACTAAACTGAAACCCACTGGGAGTGTGTAAGGAGTGTGTGCTCATACTGAATCAGTTGGTAACAAAGCACAGGGATCCTCGAAGAGACTGGGGTATAGATGACCCAGGTCTAAGGAGTAGGGGATGGCCTCTCTGATCCGTCTGGTGTGCCATACCTGGATGGGAGCAATGAGTTATGCAGCACTCAGTCTACTTGGTGGTCGGTGATGTTCGAGTGTTTGACGATAGCTGACTTCTCAAAATCTCCCTCCTTCCGTGTGCTCGATGTTTCTTGAGTCTAACAGGAAGGTTACGTCCAGTTTCCCAGAAGTAAACCTTGCCGTTCACAGGGAATTCACAAGGAATGCGGTAAACTCCTGCATGGGTGGATGGATTTTGTTTGTCCTTGTGAGATTGGAGAGAGCTGTGTAGTTTCTTGGGAGCAGAGTGGTAGACCTTGATCCCTCCTTGCCGGAAAATATGCTGGAGACGTTGGGAGGGGCGACGTAGGTAGGGCAAACAAACTGAGGGTGTAGGAGGTTGACCTTGGGTATAGGAGATCCTTTGGTCAGGGTTGGTTGTCTTGATAAGAGCAGTGAGCGAATATCATCTTCTCAGGCTGAAAAGCACCGCCTGAACACTCCGATGCAGTCTTGAATTGTCCGTCCTCCATCAACGACGAGGCCATTAGTGCTTCCCACAGGTTCCAGTCAACCAGGAACGCACATTGCCGCCAAGTCCTAATGGAGACTCAGCAGGTCATTAGTCGGCTGTCCAGCGGAAATGCGCCAGGTGACGCTATCAAGACAATCCGGAAAGTCATGACGCCCAGTCCCAGCCAGAAGCTGGTAAACATCTTCGAATCCATGTCGGAGCCAAGGGTCATACATTGGGACTTCAAAGATGCCCTCATTGTACACCGTCATAAAAGGAAAGGAAATCGCCAATCCCGTAAAAACCACCGAGGCATATTGCTTCTGTCCATCCCCATACCAAGCAAGATCCTTGCAAGATTCCTTCTCAACCGCCTCATCCAGCACCTTGAAGTGGGACATCTGCCCGAGAGTCAGTGTGGCTGCCACGCTGAAAGAGGAATAAAGGCGGAGATAATCTTGGAGACAAGACAACTCCAGGAGAAGTGTCAGAGGCAGTGACCTCTACAGTGACCTCTACACCACCTTTTTAGATCTTAAAGAAGTAATTGAGCGAGAATTTTTGAACGGGGGATGCTATGTAAACTTGTTTATAATGTGTTTGTTTGTCATTTAATTGTAATTTTGATGTGTTTACATTTCTGGATTTTTCGTAATTATCGATCAAAAAATTAGGCCCCAACCTCAAGGTTTCATGTAACGTCATTTGTGGGAGTTAGCTTAAGACTATGAGTTAGCTTCTAACGTAAACAAATAGGAAACCGTTGTTTGTGGATGGGGATTCGATAGTTGACGAACAAATTTGGTTAATTAATTAACTAAGTTTCTTGTGTGCTGGGATAATATGCCAGCATTCTGTGTGCCGTTGGTGGATGAACGGTGAATATATCCCGGCAAATGGATTCAATGCTATAGATTTGGAAAATGGTATACAATTTATACTTTAAACTCTTAACAAATTATTAGTTGTTCCGTTAACAGGCATATCTGTTCAATCAGAAAATGTACACCATCTGAACGGTTGGCAAAACAACCGATGCTGTACAGTATTGTTAACAAGTTATGAAATACATTTTTAAAGTTTATTAGTTCAAGTTTGGGATTTTTCAGCTGGAGAATGATATCAGCTAGACACTTCGAAATTTTGTTAAAAAATAGTAAAATTATTTTGTTCCCCCAAAAATAATATTTGGTTCCCTCGCCGTGACGCACATGACTTTACAATATAAGGCAAGTTCACCAACCCCAAGACTTTGTCATGTACAGTGTCAAGTGAAACTTTTATGGTACACGAAATATACTGTACATGCCCACGTTCTAGCTACAGTCGATGGAAAATACAAAGTACATGTACATGTACATGTACATTTACGATACAAGCACATTGCACACAAGGGATAGTTATAAACCATTGTACTAGTTGTGTCTACGAAAGCCCATTATCGCAAGCAAAACAATAATTTCAAATCCGTTATTACGGATTTGAATCCGTTCTTATGGGTTCAAAATCCATTATTACGGATCCGCAATCCGTTATTACGGATTCGCAATCCGTAATAACGGATTCGCAATCTGTTATTACAGATTGCGAATCCGAAAATTAACCGTAATCCGTAATAACGGTTATTACGGATTCCCAATCTGTTATTACAGATTCGCAATCCAATATTACGGATTTGCAATCCGTATAATAACGGATTGCGAATCTGTATAAACGGATTGCGAATCCGTAATAACGGATTGTGAATCTCTACTAACGGATTGCGAATCCGTAATAACGGATTGCGAATCTGTAATTACGGATTGTGAATCGGTAATAATGGATTGCGAATCCGTAATACGGATTGCGAATCCGTAATAACGGATTGCGAATCCGTAATAACGGATTGTGAATCTGTAATAACGGATTGCGAATCTGTACTAATGGATTGCGAAGCCGTAATAACGGATTGTGAATCCGGTATCCCTTGTGTGTATCCCTTTTTAAAGTCATAGTTCAAGCATGAAGGTAGGAATTAATTCCTACCTCCATGGTTCAAGTTTGGGTTTTTTCAATTGGACAATGATATCATCAGCGAAACACTTGAAAATTTTGTTAAAAAAAGAGTAAAATTATTTTGTTCCCCCCAAAAAATATTATTTTGTTCCCTTATGACGCACATGACTTTACAGTAAGGCATCTGGACCCCCCCCCCCCCCCGATTGCCAGCTTCATTTTTGGGTACTACCGTTGCCACAACAAGCAGTTCAAATCGGTGGTTCTGATCTGCGACACGAACTCCCGAGCAGTAGCCTAGTCACGACTCCCTTTCTCTTCTCTCCTCAGGAGAACTATACCCTCTTCGCTATCAATGTGCTTGAAGAGTATATCTCTTCTTCGTAAATAATAAATCCCTCACGAGACCCGCTGCTATCTAACATTTGAGAGGATTTTCTTTTCGACGTTGCCTAAGAATAGTACTATTTCCATTGCAATGCGTACATACTGCATAGTGGTATAAACACCGCGCTCCCACACTTGACGTCACAAGGATTTACTCGAGAATGATGACGTCACGGGGCTTTTCGCAAAACTCAACGAAAAGCAACGTTGAGTCGTGGTCAAAATGATTTTTTGTCGGTACTTTTAAAACATTTGTATAGGATGTGAACTGTATGTTTGTATTAATTGACCACTTGTAAATTAATTTTTTAGCAAATATTACTTCTTCTTTGCTCTCGTTCAAGTACTTCTTTAAAAAGGTCTTTGTCAGCAGAGGAGATCTATGACAGATAATGGCCGGTTGTCCGGACCGGTTCATTGCCCAGTTTCATGACGGCATGACGCCGCGTGCAGGACAATGGAGAAACATCAGATATACCTTCCTAGTGACAAATAGAGTGAAGCATGCAGGGCTGCGTATGTTGCACCGACAATCTTATGTTTTCGGCCATGTTGTCTTACGCTTTCCGTTTACTGCGAGGAAGGAATACCCATGAGATGCAGGACTGATGAGAAGTTCTTCAACCAGCTGCAGCGTCGACTGCAAACAGTAACAGTGAAACAGTGAAAGAGACGGTCATCAAAGACTTCCTCTTCGCCGATGACTGCTCACTAAATGCCATCAGAAAATGCGAGCAGAAAACTCAAGCAAATACTGACAGGCTCTTAGTGGCATGAGACAAATTCGGACTCATCAGCACCAAGAAAATCATAGTCATGTATCAGCCATGACTGGAAAGCCCCTCCAGAAATCCAGCTTCACAGTGAACCGCGAAGTGCTAAATGATGTGGACAAGTCCATACCTGGGCAGCACCTTATCCTGACAGGCAAACATTGACGAGGAAGTCAAGTGCGGAATCTCCAAGGCCAGCAGCATTTAGAAGGCTAAACTCAAACGTCTTTGAGCGAAGGGGTATCAGCCTAAGCACAAAGCTCGAGGTCAACCGCTCAGTCATCACGCCGGCCCCTTACACCTGTGAATCATGGACTGTATACAGCAGACATGCTAAAACAGCTGAACCACTTCCATACAGCCCGTCTTCGCAAAGTAATGAGAATCAGATGGCAGGAACAGATTCCCGACACAGAGGTTCTTGCCTGCGGCAGCATGTCCAGCATACACACCCTTCTAGATAATGCACAGGCAATATGGGCTGGCAGGATCTGTGCCTGAATGACTAGCGCCTCCCCAAGGTGCTTTGTGCAAGGAATTAGCAGAAGGCAAGCACCAATTAGGACGACCGCTTCAAAGTTAGCCTCAAGAGCTTCGAAATTCCCGTGGAAAACTTTGACTTAGACCGATCTTAGGGCCAAGTCAGCTGAACAGTGTCGAAGAGCTGTGCAAATTACTTGACTATATATGCTTTTTCTTAATAAACTGGTATAAAATTAACTTTCAGTTGTAACTAATTGCGTATTATACATTTAGGGGTTGTTCACTTTTAAAGCAGCCTTTCCCATTTGATGAAAAATGCAACCTTTGAATTTTAATACGATAGAGTTACTTTTCAAAAAATGACAATTGTATATTTGCCATGTGTTATTAAGCTTACCTATATTATAGCAAAGTAGAAATTGTATATCAGGATTATTAGTGATAACAATTTGTAAGAAAAATGTCATATAACATCCAAAAGGGACTTTGAATTGTTTACTTTACACATTGCAATCATCACATTAAAATCGACCAGAGCTTAAATCAAGCACATTAGCACAGCAGTCATCCAAATTAGATTCTTATTTGATTAACTAGTGATAATTTGATTTTGGCGGGAAAATGGAGGCCATCTTGGAAAATGACGGCTATTATGAAATTTTTCCTGGTCGGGGGAATTTTACAAATATGCAGTGACCATATCCATGCAAATATGATGTGATAATGATATCATTTCTGCTATCAGTGTGTGTGCGTACATATTATATTCGTGAAAAAGAGGCAAAAAGCAGCCATTTTTTATTTATGCAAATTATGCATGTTTCCCCTACGTCCTTTTTTCAACTTTTTTGATATGTTGTTTCAGACACTTGCAAACAAATCATTTTTGTTGGACAAATTGACTAGACTTTTGGGACTTGCAGTCATGGTCAGACAGCATGCTGCTTTGACATGTTGTCATTGTAGTCATCGTAGACACTTCAAAATACTCCTAATGGAAATAAAAGTTTTAACTTACAAACGTCATCCCTGTTGACAAGGGTGATACGACCGATGCAGTGGTTGGTCCCCAGGTCCACTTTCCACCAAGGATGAAAACTGTAATCTAAAACAAGGATGTAGAGGTGTCGGAATTACACGAATTGCGGAAGTAATTATAATTCGGTGTCTGTTTTAAAAGGGTTCAAAGAGGGAATTGGGTTTGGTTGGGTTTGGAAGTGGTTGAGATAACACTTGGGTGTCTATCCTCCGGACATACAGAAAACAAAGTCGTAGCACCTACAGACAGCAACACAATTATGAATTTATAACATTATGGTTCAGGAGATATGTTCATTTTCTCATCATTTTCTCATCATGTAGGCCTAATTTGATATCTGCTGATGCCAGTTTCAGTATGGTATGCCATTTTCCGAAAATCTTTGAGGACATGTATGTGAATAAAATATCACTTCGGTTTTGAGCCAGAAGTTGTAAAATAAAGTATGACTAGGCAAGTAAAATACAATTAAGAAAAAAAACTTTATGTTATTCACTGCATGAAAAAGAAGAAAAACTCTGATCTCACCCCCCCCCCCCCCCGGTTTGGAGTTAGGGGCTTACGGGTAAAATTATTGAAATCCGGAGTGGAGCCCCGAAGGCGGTGGAAATGGTCAAAGGCCATTCCACCGGCAACTCCTGCAGTCGTCGTCAAAACGTTATGCTTGCATCTCGTTTGGCTTCAGCGGCCGCACCGAGAGGGGGTCGTTGCTTTTGGGCAGCCCACGGCCTCCATACTACCTGCTTGGCCAGGATTCAGGGCGCTACTTCCAACACATTTAGTTCTACAAGTCATGGGGCGATGGGCGAGTGGTGGAAGTGGCAGGTGTAAGATGGCACTGTGAGCCGCTAGTCACGGACCTGCACTCAGGCGGTCAAGGCAGGAGGGTCTTTCCTCTTCTCAACGAAGCAAGGGCATGATCGGCAGCCACCTTGGCGACGGGTCAGCCCTCTTAAAGGATTATCACTCCCCCCCCACACACACACACACACGCACACATGTTTGTAAATCCCGCTTACCGAGGACTTCTCTTTGTTCTCCCATTGTTTGGACATATTTTTTGTTTTAGCGACGTCCCCATTGGGTTTGTACACGGAAACGAAGCACAGACGTCTTCGCTCTGTCAAATTCCCGGATCCTTTTGTTTGAAAGGATAGACGCGATCACACACACATTCGAAAGGGTCTAGTAAAGGTGACCTGAAAAAAGGCTTGCCTCACTTTAACCTGTCAGCCTACTGCAGCTGACTGGACATCTACTACAGCGGTCGAAGTTTAACTATCACAAAGGATACGAGTCCTAACCGTAAGCACCTTATGTGTTGGAGCTTGGAATGTCAGAACACTGACGGACAACAAAAGCTGCAAGGCCAGGACGTAGAACAGCATACGAAATACGACATTGATATCGTGGCCCTCGGTGAAACACGTTTGGCAGAAACTGGGGAAATCACCGAAGTTGGAGCAGGGTATACATTCTTTTGGTCTGGAAGGAATGCTATCCGCACAACCCTCATCAGTAAGCTGGATTCCCTCCCCGAGGCAAAATTGGTCGTCTGATCTAATGGTTTCATAAAGAATTACCTATGACACTTATCAGCATCTATGCACCTACCATGACCTTTAAAGAGCAGAAAGAACTGTTTTATGGCAGAACCTCTAGAATGCAGTCACTGCAATCACACAGGATGCTGCGACATCAGGGAGATGCGCATCACAATGGCCTTGAAGAGGCGCTGACTGCTGGACAGATTACAAGCTGCTGCGGACCAACCTTTCATTCCGTGCTTCAGATCAACACAGACGCCAAAAGAGTGACATCAAAGAAAACTGAAAGTCAGGAGACTAATGATCCGCAGTTAAAGGAAGAATTTCCGCTCAACTGGAAACTCTGTCAAACGAGGCTGATCCTGAGAAAGCATGGACCAGCTTCCGTGAAACGGTATACTCACGGTCAGCTCAAGTCACTCTGGGTCATCTCAAAAGGAATCATCAAGACTGGTTCGACGAGAACAGCATTGTTATTGCTGAGCTCTTCGAGCAGAATCAGGAATGTACCTAGACCACATCCGAGGCAAAGTTTAGATTAAACTCCGTATGCTGAAGAACCAGTGGTGAGAGGCGAAAGCCGATGAGCTGCAGAAGTACATATTATGATTACAACTCCAAGATGTTCTTCGCCGGTCTAAAGACCGCCTATAGGCTTCCTCCTCCATTGCAATGGCACCTGTTCGCTCTGCTGATGGCATACTTCTCAACGAGAAGGAGGATACTGTACAGCAATGGGCTGGACATTTCAGTAATTTGCCAAATAAAGTATCTCAGATTGACATGCAGACCACCGAGGACATGCATCAGCGTCCAATTATAGCGTATCTTGATGAACCTCCAACACTGGACGAGGTTCAGAAAGCCATCAAACTGTTACAGCCAGGGAAAGCACCCATTCCAGATGGGATTCTACACGAAGTCTAAAAAAGGGAGGTCAGAAAATTGTCACCATGCAGGGTCACAAAACTGTTGCAGTTGTTCTTGAAGGAAGGTGCGGTTTCACAGGATTTCTAGGATGCCAACATCATTCATCTTTATAAGAACAAAGGGAACAAAGCCCTATGTGAAAACCATACAGGTATCTCGCTGTTGAGCATAGCGGGGAAATCATGGCCCGTGTCACAATGAACCGCGCCACACATCGCTTGCTGGATGACGTGGTCCCAGAAGACCAGTGTGGATTCAGAGGCACTAGATCCAGGCAAAGTGCTGGGAATAGAACCGCAGCCTTTACATCTTGTGGTCTTGGCAAAGGCATTCGACACCGTCAGTCGTGAGGGTCTGTGGGCCATTCTGTCCAAGCTTGGTTGTCCTCTAAAGATCATCAGCGTCGTTTAGATCATTCCACGACGGCATTATGGCGCGAGTAATGGAAAATGGTGACATATCTGACTCCTTTCCAATCCCATATGGGGTCAGGCAAGGCTACCCCATTTAGCCTCCTGTTTGCTACAATGTTCTTTGACGCACTCTACAAATCAGATGCAGGGATTACGTGACGGCCGCTTGTTTGACCTGCGGCGTCTGAAGGCCCAAACTAGTCCCTGAGGCCCTTGTGATGCACTTTGTTTTTGTAGACGACTGCGCCCTAAAAGCACACAATAAACAAGACCTGCATGACCTTGCCGACTGCCTCTCAAGCATCGGCTAAAGCCTTTTGACTGACCATCAGCCTGCAAAAAACTGTAGTGTTTCATCAACCTGCACCTGGCTTTGCTGCCCGACTCTTCCATCGAAACAAAAGGCACCAAGCTGAACAATTTCGACATCTTCACCTGGGCTGTCTATGCAAGTTGTCTCACTTCAACTTGCAGCCTTGACAAAGAGGTTTCCAACAGACTTGCAAATCCTTCGGCAGGCTGAGGACACGAATATGGAGGTAGCATGGCATCACCATGAGCACTAAGCTAGCAGTCTACAGGGCAGTTGACCTCCTTGCTGATGGCTGCGAGGACTGGACTCTGTACAGGAAAAAGCTGAAGTCTCTTGACCAGTTTCATCTACGTTGCCTTCGAAAGATTCTGGGCATTTCATGGGTGGATCAAGTCTCCAACACAGACGTGCTGCGCCGTGCAAAAAAAGCCAAGTTTTGAAGCTGTCATCATCAAGGCCATGCTTCGATGGCCTGTACAAAAATCTTGTTTTATACTTTGTAGGGGAAAGGGACTTGGGGTGCAAGTTAACAAAATAGACTTTTAAAATCAACATCTAGCCTGTTGCCATGTATAGTACCAGGCCATTTTGTATTTGGTCATTTTTGCAAATTTAGAAACTGGTTTTTAGCTAATATTTAAAGTTGCACCTAGTCAAAACGAAAAAATATATCACAAAATATATATTGCCCTTACTTGCTTACTGAGAAAACAAATATTATTATAAGTGTCACCCTTTTGCAACTGTTAGAGCATGCATTAGAGTATGTATTTATAATTTGCAAAATTGAAATTGTTACACTATGTTTGCCCTTCAAAATTTCAACTTGCCACGGGTCTCAGAATATTTTCCTTTCGGTTGTAATTTGGGTCTTTTCATATTTGGTAAGAAAAACTTGGAAAATAGTATCCTGTTGTGACAGTGTTGCCTCAAATTTGGAAATTCTTCGCAGAACAGAAGTGCGTTTTATGTTTCCCCTCGATTTAAATTAATAATATACATATAAAGTGTTTGCTTTTGTGAATCTGGACCTCTTTCCTGGCCAGTTGAATAAAGATAAAATAGTTAATAGTATCCCATGCCCTGTTACATTGAATTCAAGGGTTATTGTTTCCCTAAGACAAAGTATAAAACAAATTGATTTTTTGACAGTGGACACATTGTCAAGTATTTACGTGAAATGACTCTTAAGAGCATGTCCACGAGAGGACCATGCAAAATCTTGAAAAATCGACAAGGTGGGGGTCAGCGAATTAAGTTCAAATCTTGGCTATTTGATCCCCACCTGGGACGATAACATTTGGTGAAGCAGCTCGAAAAAATATCTCACCATGGCCGAGTACGGGGCACCCACTGTTTTCAGCGAAAACTGAGACTTTCGGGGAGTTAATTTGTTGTATTTTTGGTGTATAATTAAAGCCCTGTTAATTTCCTTAACTTTATCAATTAGTGTCAACCTATACATCAAAAGAAAGAGCTTACCCTCCTCTTATTATTATTTTTATTATTATATATTTTCTGGTAATGAAACCAAGGATGCCTCACAAGTGAACTTAATCACTGTAGCTCACAAGCCTGAGGAAACCTGTAAATAAGGGTGCTTGCAATGTGAACCAGAAACACCGGGGTTAAACCCCTACTCTTCCACGATAAGTGTTCTGAGTTCTTTTACGTGCACTACCAATCCTAGTACACGGGACCAACGGCTTTATGTCCCATCCGAAGGACGAAGCATGTGGTTAAGTGTCTTGCTTAAGGACACAAGTGTCACGACTGGGATTCGGACCCACACTCTGCTGATCAGAAACACCAGAGCTTGAGTTCGGTGTTCTTATCCGCTCGGCTACGACACGCCACTACACGATGAAATATCAATATTTGATGTGCAATTTTTTACTTCAGATATATAGGCATTAGGAAAACATGTATTAGCTCATTAAAGGAAATACGTAATTTAGGCAATTAACCATAACTTAATTAGTGCAGGTTTGAGAGTCAACAAACCTGGTAGAAATATAGTTCAGATATCAACCTTCTTGATTTTGTTTGCCTACGGTCCAAAAAGATGAAAAACTTCATTATTGGGATCAAAATTACCTATAGTTCCGAGTACAGTATTACTATCCCTTAATTCACATTTGGAATAGATTGTTATTATCTAATAACAAATTTGCCGAAAAACTAAAACTCTTACTTTTCGCATATTGTGGTGGATGGGAGACCTATTTTGGCCACAGTATACCAGCCTCGCTACCATGGGCAGCGCGCCGTATCGATACCTCTCACCACTAACCCCTGGGAGGGAAACACTGAAAATCAACGCTGATTGGCTCCCAAAAGTGACTAATTTGCGTGCACGCTTGTTAAGAGCATGTCCACGAGAGGACCATGCAGACCGTGATAAGGTGGGGGTCAACGGATTTGGCTGAAATTTGGTTTGTAGGTGTTCATAGGTAGCCTTGAGGCAATTTAGGCCAATCCGACCTCCCCAACAGAAAAAGAGCCCCAAAAGTGTTTTTTGATTGATAAATGGGCGATTTTGATGATTTTGGGCTACAAAAGTTCAAATGCTTGCCGTTGAACGGTGGAATGCAGTAGAACGTTGAAATTTCCAGGGTCTTAAGGGTGTATCCTGACCTTAACAAGAAACTCAAAATTGGGGGAAAAAATAATCTTAAGAGGCATTGACAACTCTTTACTTAGAGGTACCCCCAAATTTCCGTCATGGTTATTGCATTATTTGAGTCGCCGTAGAGTCAGTGCAGGTCTTAGAGCAATGAAAATTGGGTGAAAGAGAGATCTTACTATGGTCTTTTGGAAGCATTAATCAAATATTTGCCAGCAGTTTTTAGTATGAAATGGCGGGAGCCTGTTTTTGCCTTAAAATGGCTATTTAGCCTTGTATTGTTCAAATTTGTACCTTTTGATTGCCTTGTTTTCTACAGCAGTCCCGATTAATTGGACGTGAAACAAACCTCTTATTACCCCACAAGGAAACCATGGGCGTCAATTCGTCTTGAAATGTGGGATGGGGAGACAGCGGTAGTTATATAATTTACGGTTCAGGGCCCACTTTAGGGCTCCGGGAGACAATTTCAGGTCGTAAGTGCTACTGGTGCAATATAAGCACTTCCGATACAGACTTTTGTTCTTTCTTGTACAGCTGCTTGCAAAGCATATTACCTATTTTAAAGATTATACAAAATTGTTTTTTCTATTCATTTGAACTAAATTAACATGAATATATAAAAATCAACTGATTAATTTGTTAAAACAAATTAATTATTTAATTTAAAGTCTTAATTCACACAAGTTATTGCAATCAATCACAACATCAAGAGTGATCTACCGTAATTAATGTGTTACTTATTTTAAACTGACCAATCATGGTAATTAAACACTTTCTTAGTACTTGTATTTGTTTTATATGTTTGCATAACGTTTTTGTTTATTATTTTTTCTTTTTAGTGAAATATCAATTTAAAAACTGGGACACATGTCAAAGGCAAATGTTATTGATCTTTGGAAAAATTTAGTAACGAAAGACAGTGCAACTATCATGCTATATTTCCACAGGGAAATACGAGTATGTATGGAAACATAAATACCTGGAGGTAAATAAATAAGGAGAAAAGAAGCAAATTACTAAACCGACTTGATAATTAAAAAGGAATGGTCCAGTTATTGAACCTATGGTATAGGCGTAGACAGCAAGGGTAACGTACTTGTTATTTAGCTAAACTATTTTAAAGCGATGATATGGGAGACGATTTTCCAACTTTGGAGTACAAAGCATTGTTTTATTTATAAACTGCAGTTTTTTAATATACCCACACCACAGATTTTGTATACTTCCACATTCTGCCAGCGGTAGGCATATCTGTTAAGTTGTAAAAAAAACTCACAAGTTTCTGTCGCGATAAGATTACTTACATGAATGTTGGTCACTTCGTACCCAGGTCATTTTGTACCCAGGTCAAGTCATGGGATGACGTGACTTGTGCCCTGTTTTACTCTTCCCAGATATATAGGCAAGTATCACTCGTTTTTATGTAAAAGGCGTTTTAATTACGTACCACTATTTTGTAAGTATCCCTGCACTTTGGAACGGTTCATCTTTCGTCATTTTCAAGTGCGAAATAAGAAAGTCACGCCTTTTACGTCAAAGTTTAGAAAAGTTATAATAATATTTGGACACTATACAAGGTTGGTGAGGAACTTTTATCCTGATCTTCCTGCATGTCGTCGTTTTTAATTACCGTTAAAAAAAATCGTTGTCGATGTCATCATGAATGACATTAATGAACGACAACCCAGGCAGAGAGTGATTGACACACACATATATTTTTTTTCTTCATTGTTTTATGTTTTGTGTTGCGCATAGAGGCTCCTGCATCATGTGCCATATAAATGTATCGTATTATTATTATATAATCATGCACGCAGCGGTGGTACCAAGTGACTTGGGTACGAAGTGACATAGGAATGATGTTTGGGGTACGAAGATGAGCCGCTCCAAAACAAAGTGCATTGTTGTTAACAAAAATGTGGTACTTCGAAATTAAAATGCCAATTACAAAGAAGCGACACTTGGAACGGAAAAGTACAGTACAACGGGGTACGAAGTGACCAACATCGCAGTAACATCATGGAGGATCAGAATACAGTACAAGAACTAAATAGTCTGGAGAAGGCGTGTGCCCTTATAACATACACAAGTTAAAAAACAAACTGCGGAAGTGGGGGGACGGGGACATTTTGCTATAATAGTGTCCCCCCCACCGTAAGTGAGGGGATGTGCCCCCCCCCCCGATTGACGCCCATGATCATGGACACAGGTTTGGTCTTACACATCAATACTTGAGATTCATGATAAGGAGGTCATTTTTGTGTCCCCACCCTTGAACATTGGGGGGGGGGGACGCATGTCCCCCGTCCCCCTATGATTGACGCCCATGGGCAGTATCAGCTTCCATGGCACTCAACATTCACATCATATGCAGCTAGCTAGTTTTCAATTAAATTTTTACGCAAATGGTTCCGTATGTTTGATGTGCATTACTATGAATACTATGCACTGTATTTTTCTCACACAGGTAGGAGGAATAATATACACTACTGGCTTTGCATTGCTCGAAATTACAAATACCACGCAGCGAGACCGACGGCATATCCATGGCTTATATAGACCTTTCTTTTGCAACGTCACAGCCCGAGTTTTTGCCAACCCAGGTTGGAAAACTATGGAAAGCCATAAATTCAAATAAAATACAAATCGCTACTGTTTGTAACAATGTTCAAAAAATATTCAAATATTGTGTTGATTGTGTTGAAAACAAAACAACTAATTATGGGAAGAGGGGGCGGGGGAGGGGCACATACATATAATACCTATAGACCGACAGCACCTATGGAAATCAACGTCTGGATACCGTAATTTTGACAGCACCCGACTATACCCCAAACCATGGGCAAATCCGTGAAAACGCTAGCTAAACAACGTGTAAAGCAATGGGCGGGTGGGAAGATGATAACCGAAAATTTGTGTTTTAGAGATGATAAATTCACCAACAGTCTTGGAAACAATCTATAACTAAATACCTTTTCTCACGTTACTTGTCTGCTGTTTCTCCTCTTTTTAATGAACTTTCTCCAAAACGATGAAAGTAGAAGGAATTATCCGTCGTATTTATAAAATTTGCTCGTCACACACTTTCTGGCCAAAGTGCGCGTCGGTGCGTGTTTTGCGCGGGCGCTGATGACGCGCGTACCGCCTATAGATTAACGTGCTACTGATGTATACGCGATTGTTTGATGTGCATTCAACGCGAGCGCGTACGCAAAACGTGCCGAAGTGTGGACTTGCGTTACAGAGTGAGTCCAGTGGATTTCCCGAAAATAAAGTTGTAAAAACTACTTTTTAACGGTTAAACCTCAACGTCAAACATTAGTAAAAAGCCATATGTAATGTGGTATCTTAAATGTTAAGATTACAATCCATCATAAGGTCAATATTTCCTGAAAATTCAGAAAAACTATATGAAAATGGGAGTATTGCCTCGTGGCTATGCCTAAACGTGTACAAAAAGCGTTGACGCACTTTCACTTCCGCCAATGGTTTGAGAAAATCTAAAATTACAGTCTAGCGCCCCTAGACCTGATTCAAGTCCCGTTCTCGTGCGAGAGGTCTCCAAGCATATCGTGCCAACTAGCAAACAAGCCGTAACAGTGCGCGCTCGCCGTGAAAATGTGGTCCCGCGTGCGGAACAGGTTGGGGAATGCAGACCACCCCAAAACAATAGTTCTCTGGCGATGGCACAGGATTGGGACCTGAGTCAAGTCTATAGCGCCCCCTGCTGTCGGTCTATAGGTATTATATGTCTGTGGGGAGGGGGAGGTGTCAGAGCTGTGTATAGACCATTATCATGTTGCCACCATCTTGGTCATGTTCCTTGTATCCAGCACCAGTAATAAATGTTATATTCATTGTCGAAAAAGGAAACCAGACTATTTCTTCTTCCAGCCTCAATTTGGTTACATTGATTTGAATGGGAAAAAATCAAGATGGCCGCACCATGATAAGGTCTATTGAGAGAGTTGCGACATGGAGGGACAGCTTTCTCCGGTCACGTGGTTGCTGGACGCCATTTTGTTCCAAATGCAGTACAACCCAATGGGCAGACTAGTCTGGCACCCTGTATTCGCCAATGCATTTTTTGGAGACAAAATGGCTTCTAATCGCAAGTTGTCGCAACTCTCTCAATATACGGCTCTGGGAGGTGTGATGTGACGGCGCCCTCTTGCGGTACTTCGCGCTATGTGGGTGGGATGCATCTGGACGTTCTGAATCAACCTCGTTCCCATGGTGTACGATCTCGCCGCGCCATTTTGTGTTCTTTCCCAGAATGCCTTGCTCGATTATACACCCTGGAAGTGTGAAACGAAAGTAGCCCATATATTTGGCTATTTTAATTAGTCCTGTGGTTGATCCATTTTGTTTTAGAGACTACGCAGAGCGCGCTGTCAAAATACGCATCAAGTCATAGAGCAACTAGCCCTTCCCATTCTTTTTCGATCTTGTGATACGTCTAACTGTATGCAGTTTAGGGAGACCATGTAAAAACATGATTTATTTGAAATGTATTGCGTCGAAATACTTGCATTTTTACACGCGTTCTACGTGCATTTTTACGCGCGTACTAAGAGCCCTACAAGCGCCCTTCAAGCGCTCGAATGTTATTTAAAACCATCGCCTATTGACTTTTCAAAGGAAAGAGTCCATTGTCTCTCTTCAAACAGTCATAGGACGGTTTCTGACCAGAGACCACACCAAAACCATGTGACATTAATTTCACATCGCTTCTCTGGCCATTTATCTTTCGATGGCCAACGCCAGAAATAGTTTCCCGCACTCCCATAAACACGTCGCTAATTCGTTCAAGTCTAATTGGGCAGAACAGTGCCTAGGCACACAGTCTAATTTTTTTCTCACACCCTCTCTCCTTTCCGTCCACCGTTTTCCCCCAGCCCCCCCTTTTTTTCCCCTTTCTATTTATGTTATGAACTGCATATGACGCCTAGACATTTTTTGAAGCTTGCCTTTCAACACATGATTCTCACTCGACACGGGGAGAAGCTTCATAAATTACAAAACTTCAAGCTTTGTGCAAATTTTAAGTGCGTTCCGGTCCTACATATTTGTATTTGAAAAAAACTCTCTCGGTATCGAATACCATCAAAATGTTTTTAATGATCACATATGGTCTCAATTCATGACTTGCTTGCAAACACAAACACATGTATGGAGGTACAATTAGGTTGGGGCTACATATAAATACAGGTTTGGGGCTACTTTTAGGTCGGGCAACATTTAGGTACAAGTTTGGGGCTACAATTAGGTCGGGCGACATTTAGGTACAACCTTGGGGCTACATTTAGGTCGGGCGACATTGAGGTACAAGTTTGGGGCTACAGTTAGGTCGGGTGACATTTAGGTACAAATTTTTGGTTACATTTAGGTCGGGGACAATTAGGTACAAGTTTGGGGCTACATTAAGGTCTGCCGACATTTGGGTACAGGTTTTGGGCTACTTTTAGGTTGGGCAACAGTTTGTACAAGTTTGGGGCTACATTTAGGTCGGGCGACATTTAGATACAAGTTTCGGGCTAAATTTAGGTCGGGGACAATAAGGTACAAGTTTGGGGCTACATTTAGGTCGGGCGACAATTGGATACAGGTTTTGGGCTATTTTTAGGTCGGGCAACATTTAGTTACAAGTTTGGGACTACATTTTGGTCGGTGACATTTGGGTAGAGGTTTGGGACTACATTTAGGTCTGGCGACATTTGGGTACAGGTTTTGGGCTACTTTTAGGTTGGGCAACAGTTTGTACAAGTTTGGGGCTACATTTAGGTCGGGCGACATTTAGATACAAGTTTCGGGCTAAATTTAGGTCGGGGACAATAAGGTACAAGTTTGGGGCTACATTTAGGTCGGGCGACATTTGGATACAGGTTTTGGGCTACTTTTAGGTCGGGCAACATTTAGTTACAAGTTTGGGACTACATTTTGGTCGGTGACATTTGGGTACAAGTTTGGGATTACATTTAGGTCGGGCGACATTGAGGTACAGGTTTGCGGTTACATTCGGATCGGGCGACATTTAGATACAAGTTTGGGGCTAAATTTAGGTCTGGCGACATTTGGGTACAGGTTTTGGGCTACTTTTAGGTTGGGCAACATTTTGTACAAGTTTGGGGCTACTTTTAGGTCGGGCAACATTTAGTTACAAGTTTGGGACTACATTTTGGTCGGTGACATTTGGGTACAAGTTTGGGACTACATTTAGGTCGGGCGACATTGAGGTACAGGTTTGGAGCTACATTTAGGTCGGGTGACATTTAGGTACAAATTTTTGGTTACATTTAGGTCGGGGACAATTAGGTACAAGTTTGGGGCTACATTTAGGTCTGGCGACATTTGGGTACAGGTTTTGGGCTACTTTTAGGTTGGGCAACATTTTGTACAAGTTTGGGGCTACATTTAGGTCGAGCGACATTTAGATACAAGTTTGGGGCTAAATTTAGGTCGGGGATAATAAGGTGCAAGTTTGGGGCTTCATTTAGGTCGGGCGACATTTGGATACAGGTTTTGGGGCAAATTTAGGTCGGGGACAATAAGGTACAAGTTTGGGGCTACATTTAGGTCGGGCGACATTTGGATACAGGTTTTGGGCTACTTTTAGGTCGGGCAACATTTAGTTACAAGTTTGGGACTACATTTTGGTCGGTGACATTTGGGTACAAGTTTGGGATTACATTTAGGTCGGGCGACATTGAGGTACAGGTTTGCGGTTACATTCGGATCGGGCGACATTTAGATACAAGTTTGGGGCTAAATTTAGGTCTGGCGACATTTGGGTACAGGTTTTGGGCTACTTTTAGGTTGGGCAACATTTTGTACAAGTTTGGGGCTACTTTTAGGTCGGGCAACATTTAGTTACAAGTTTGGGACTACATTTTGGTCGGTGACATTTGGGTACAAGTTTGGGACTACATTTAGGTCGGGCGACATTGAGGTACAGGTTTGGAGCTACATTTAGGTCGGGTGACATTTAGGTACAAATTTTTGGTTACATTTAGGTCGGGGACAATTAGGTACAAGTTTGGGGCTACATTTAGGTCTGGCGACATTTGGGTACAGGTTTTGGGCTACTTTTAGGTTGGGCAACATTTTGTACAAGTTTGGGGCTACATTTAGGTCGGGCGACATTTAGATACAAGTTTGGGGCTAAATTTAGGTCGGGGACAATAAGGTGCAAGTTTGGGGCTTCATTTAGGTCGGGCGACATTTGGATACAGGTTTTGGGCCAAATTTAGGTCGGGGACAATAAGGTACAAGTTTGGGGCTACATTTAGGTCGGGCGACATTTGGATACAGGTTTTGGGCTACTTTTAGGTCGGGCAACATTTAGTTACAAGTTTGGGACTACATTTTGGTCGGTGACATTTGGGTACAAGTTTGGGACTACATTTAGGTCGGGCGACATTGAGGTACAGGTTTGCGGTTACATTCGGATCGGGCGACATTTAGATACAAAATTGGGGCTAAATTTAGGTCTGGCGACATTTTGGTACAAGTTTTGGGCTACATTTAGGTTGGGCAACATTTTGTACAAGTTTGGGGCTACTTTTAGGTCGGGCAACATTTAGTTACAAGTTTGGGACTACATTTAGGTCGGTGACATTTGGGTACAAGTTTGGGACTACATTTAGGTCGGGCGACATTGAGGTACAGGTTTGCGGTTACATTCGGATCGGGCGACATTTAGATACAAGTTTGGGGCTGCATTTAGGTTGGGCTACTTTTAGGGTCGGGCTACATTTAGGGGCCGCACCCCCGTGCGACAGTTCAACAATAGCACGAGTGAAAGCAGTCAATATTTCTTTTATAACACACCATAAATATATTTTACCTCGACGTCAAAATAACAAGAAGTTGCTGTTGCTATGGGTGTAGTACATTGGTTGCTATGGGATATTACATTGATTGCTACGGGTATAGTAGGGCCTACCTTGTTTGCTGCGTGTATAGCGTGTCGAGTTCAAGCAGTTCTTATAGTAAACAATAAGACATATCATGTGATGCTCTCTGAACCAATCAAAAGGCAGACTTTTTTAAGGTGTGTAATAATATACAAATTAATATTGAATGCTTTGTATGCTATTGTTAAAACTACGGCTCATCGGGTGTCCTCGGTGCGTTCTATTTTTCCGAGGCGACATCTCCGGGTATTACCGAGGGGGTCGTATGTAGTTTAAACCATATCACGAGTAAATGCAGTCAATATTTGTTTTACAACACCCCATACATGTACCTTATGCCTAGGCGTCTAAACAAGCTGATGTTGCTATGGGTATACATTGGTTGCTATGGGGTTAGTAAATTGTTTGCTGCGTGTTCACGGGGCTTTCTAGGAAAAGTAAGACATATCTCATGACGTGCTCTATACCAATCAAAAGGCAAAATATTTGTAATAATGTATTGTTTCCCTCGAAATATATCGTTCCCTCGAAATGTTAATTCGTTCCCCTGAAATTATATTTCGTTCGAGGGAACGAAATAAATCATTTTTGAGGAATTGAAAAAATATTGCTGAATAATTCAGCGCCTACGGAGCCCTTGGTATGCCATTAAGCTTCAAGTATATCTTTCAGAAATCACCGGAGGGCAAACACATTCTGTTTATGCGGTTTTTTTTTAACTGTATTACAATTTCAAAGGGATACTGTGTTTCCTTATAAAGTGCAACAAAGGGAAGGGAGGCTGTCATTCATTCTGCTGGGCAATGGAATTATTTTGTTTCACTCAAGTTAGGAGAGTCAATGAAGTACAACTCGATTTGTGAGAGAGGCAAAGATACTCTAAAACATCATTTCCTTCCCTCGAAACGTATATGTTGTTTCGAGATATGAAATGCTATACCGGGGGATGAAATATTATTTTGATGGTACGAAATAAACTTTTTAGGGGAAGGGAAAATTATTTTGAGGGAAATTTAGAGGAAACAAAATAACATTTCGAGGGAAAGAAATGATATTTTGAGTGACAACATAGTATTTCGATGGAACTTTAACTCGTAATTTGCATCTTGAAAACAAATTTATATTTGACACTTACCAGTGTGGGTGCAAGTGACATCATTCCAGTGTGTTTTTGAATTACCGTCAATTGCTAGTCCTGGTGTGACAATTTCATAGGACGAGATCTCGCTGGCATGCATCCCAATAAGATCCAAACCTGAAAGAATTATGACACATTTTTAACAAAACAACACAATCATAAAAGGCGCAAACTGAAACTCAACCCACAATGATGTGTTAAAGTTACTATGATGCTTTGTATATGTGTTACTTTGTCTGTTCCAGTTCTCTGTAAAAAATTCTCCCCATGCCGTATATACTTTTTTATGTTAAACACATACGTGTGAGACCGTTGAGACACCAGCAGTAAAGCGGGAAAAACAAAACAAGGAATCCAAAAAGAAATATCAACAGGGTTTTCTTCAGCAACATTCCCCTGTAGTGAGCCATTGTGACAATTCAGAACACAGTCACTGGTATCAGTGTAACTGATGAGATTGAGAAAGGCGGAGTGTTAAAGGAAACTGTCAGAAGGCTTGGATTCAGGATTCAGTTTGCAAATGCGTGCAAGGGTCACAAAGGAGTCAAGGCACTCTTTTACTTGGGTTCTCACAATCACGTGATGCAACTGTTAACGAGGCGCATACAATGACGTGCCTCGTTGGGGGCCGGGGCGGAAGGGGTATTGTTCAATCAATTTCAATCGCGGTTTGGGTAAACTCCATTTTTAAAAAGAGGTGATGACCATTTACAAAGAAAAGAAAAAAACATGTATACCGTTAAAATGCTCTCTTTTACAGCACTGAAAACATAACAGTATATATTTTAAGAGCAATTTCAGTTGCTGGTGGTTAGTTTTATATAAAATGCGTAACATTTTACCCGCCCCGACAATTTTCGGTTGGTTTATTGCAGCAGCTAACGTTTATGAATGGGTCCAGGTGGTAATTTCATTACAAAACGTCTCCCCTAAAATGGCTACACAAATATCGACATAATGTAAAAAATCTTATCATTCATCATTTGATTTTTTTTTTTCACTGAACGTAATATTTAAGGATAGATCTTTCATTCCTGAAGGTTTAAACAAAATCTCTCAGCTCCCTACATTCTCTAGATACATACTCTAGAATGTACGTTTATTTCTTCGCCGTTTGCCAAATGATTATTGGTTTCGTATGCAGAGCTTCGAACTGTCCACGTCGCGAGAATCGAATGAGAATATTTTTTCAACGTAGGTGGTGAGTTGGTGGCGTTACCACTTCCACCCCCCCCCCCCACCCACCGCCTTGAGTACTTCAGTATCAGTCTAGTCAATCTTTGCAAAATAAATGGGTTGACCTTGACAACTTTGACACAGAAATGATTTCTTGCTGCAATTGTCTCTTGAAACCCTCCAAAACAACACATCAAACAAAGTAGGAAAAGGGAAGTTTGTGGAAAATGCCTAATTTGCATCACTTAAAAATGGCCGCTTTTGCCTACGCACACGTCCTGATGTTAGTATAGACATATATATAAGATAAGAATCTGGTTTGGATGACCACTGTGTTAATGTGCACAAGGCGTTGATTCAAAGAGTACCAGTATATCGTCTCACACCACGCACGCACTACGTGTACATGGCATGTGCAAATAGAGACATGCACATTAGTAGCGTGGAGCAAAGAAAAATACATAAATAAATACATAAATAGATAAATGAAAACAAAGCTCCAACGCCTCGGTCAATGCTACCCACCTGCCCAAATCGATACACTGTAACATTCAGTAGGCGGAAACGCTCACCGGCTTGTGTTTTAGAAAAAAGGAGCATCAAAATAAACGTAGATAGTCATTGGTACGCTTTGGTTTTGAATATCATTATGATTATCACCTTCACAGTTAACTGGTAAAATGTTAATGACGATGAAATAATGCAGCTCTTACCAACACCACGCTCACTTGTAACCAAAAATGTAACTTTCCTGATACTGTCAAAAACTAATGACTTAGCAATAGTAAGAGCATTTGATGACAGGTAAGCCTTTAAAAACATTGTGTTCATCCTTATAAAAAATAATCGCCAGAAAAATTACCGGTAGCCGTTAACGAGAGGCACTTATTGTTCCCTAGGGACTTATCACTTCCGAACATGAAATAATCTGTTATTCAATGACAATATTTACGACAAGGACGAGAAATGTACGTAAATAACAACCTTTGGTATTTGTTTGAAATTTGAACCACGATTCTAGTAATTTACTGCAAGAGATTTGAAAACTAAATCTCTTTTTTTGCAAACTCGGGCTGTTGGTTGCCTTTTATTTCCTGAATTAACCAGTCCGCAATTTTGCACAACCACATTTTTGATTCTACAAAATTACGGGCCATGTTAGTTCACGAAGTAAAAGGAAAATCACACAATTTCGAGGGATAATTGTGTGAATTGTTATATTCTACTTTTAAAACATTATTCCAACCATATATCAATTTCATAACAAACATTTTTTATGGCCGGCCAAAGCGCCCAATCCGAAAGCAATGTGTCCCTTTAAATATGGAAAAAAAGGTTGACGCTTCGCAGTGTCGTTTCCGAATTAATCGTTCCCCTCCCGTTTGGCAAAACGAGGCAAGGTCGTGTCACGTCGGCGGACAGTTGGTGTCTAAATGGAGTCGTCCATGCTGTTTAAAAGTTGGTTTTAGAATTTTCTGAGTGTGGGGTGGCCGAGTTTCCGTTACATTCGTCTACTATAAAGGAGACCATTCTAAAACATTATTATTATTGGTTAGCAATGGGGTCTTTGGCTTTTGTCAAGACCTTTTATGTTGTTTATGTTTTACTCCATTTTAATTCTAACTTCAATACTACTAAAGCCGTAACCTGCGCCATCTTGGATTTGAAGCGCGCCATCTTAAAAAATCTTGGATTAGAAGTTCCGCCATCTCGGTTTTTGGTATGGCGACTTCCCTGTCGTCTTTGGGGCGGTCGCATAGTCCGCCGGGGTACCAGATGCTGTAAACGGTCACACGAACTGCCGTGGTGCGAGATGTCTGGTTGGTTGGTTGAGACGGGCCTCCTGGTTGGTCAGAGGCGGAGCGATCCCTTCAGGATTTGGTCGGACGCGGAGCGATCCCTTCAGGATGGTGGCCTCGGACTCCAAAGAAACCTCCCGAACTGCCGTGTCTGGAGTGTCTCATTGGCTGTGCAGACGGATCTCCGGATTGGTTCACTTCTTGCCCTTTGTCTTCTGACCCGCGCCCTTTTGGTCGGGTGCCTCCCGTGTTATACTTTGTAATCATGGGTGCGAGGAGGGTGCCAGACAGCACCAAGAACTCGCTGACCTCACCGTGTCATGACATGTTTGATTGGCTGTTTCTCACGGACTTTCCGATTGATGGATATGGGTGGGTGTTTTCGGCAATACTATAGGGAAAAGAAAAGTATGGGCGGCTTAAAGGCAATAATACTTTATTTTTATTTTTTACAGGATTTGGGGGGTAAAAAAGTAGGCAGCTTGGCTGTTAAAATGCAGTATTTTATTTTTGCATGAATACCGGACATCCTATGCAGTACCCCGGTGCTTATTTACATTTTACTATCCAAAACAACGAGTATACGGCCTTAATTCTGTATCATAGTTTTTTTGTAATAATTTATTAGAAAGGTTCAATTTCTCTTGAGCCAGTGTATACTTTTATTGATGATTCAACAGCTATTTTATACATACAAATAAAGTTGCATTTTAATTCCTACAGTTTTTTCTTTTATTATTTACTTCAAAAGTTAAACTTTTGTTCAGTCAGTTGTTTGATACTCAAGCCTGCCATACAGTATGATGTTCAATCGTTGTAAACAGATTAAAGAACGATTTAATAAGCATAAACCATTGTGTTTGAAGGTCAATGGTCAAACCAACTTCTTGGTCTTCCACTGTGGCCAGTGACCAGAGTGCCCTGAAGATCTAATCAGCATAACCCATTGTGTTTAACCAACTGACCTCTTCTTCGTACCTTCCGTTTGCTTATCGCTTATGACCTGCGACCTGTGCCCCCTCTTTACTTTTTAGTGTAACAATGCCCTCCAACCACAGTTCTCCTTTTAGAAGAACCAGTCAGAGCAGTGACTGACTCTACACTGAAACCTCTAATTCCCTCTAAATAGACTAAATTAACATGTTTCACACTAGTCTTCAGTCTCCTGACGATGACTAGAACAGGCTCGTCGAAACGTTGAGTCCAATTAAGAACTCACTCTGTGGCAGTGAAGTTAATTGCGAGAAGTGGATCCCCTCGATCCACTAAGAGAAAGTAGTAGTCCTGGCCGATTTCCTACCTTCCGCCCAGGTAGTAGTTAATAAGCAGGACAGTTCTTTTCAGAACTAAGTCTCCCGAATTAAGAAATCTGTTCTCAAAGAACAAAATCTACACAGCAAAGTAGATATACACATGGTGTTACTGCTACCGCAAACCTAATAATGCATTGATATCTTACCATGCAATGCCTCAAAACCCATATACCCTGATGGTAATGTTTATTACTATAGCGTTATTATTGACCTCATGATTGGTCGGCAATCGGGTGAGTTACCGTATTACCCAAGTGCGCTTAATAAAATTAAATAGGTCTTTTTTTAATAGCAATGTGTTATGTTTTTGTAGAACTTGGGAACGACCCTAAGTCAACTGACAGGGAAATACTCATGTGGTGGGAAAGAACCAAAAGTGCAAATAAAATGAATTAAACAATGTTCTGCTCTTCAAAGGTTCAATATACCAATTACTGAGACAATTGACATGACCTCCTATTATCCCCTTTATTTTGTTCTCCTTTTATGAATTCTGGAATCAATTGATGAGCCTAGTTGCTTACAACATAAAATGAATACAAGACAAGTGATATTATAATATGCTCGTGACCAGCATTAGTGGTAGTAGGTCAAAGCAATAATGAAACAAGGACAACAAAAGAAGAAACAACGAAATAAAGAACTGAAGTGAAGTGGTTGATAGTTTTATCATTAAATCACTTGGATTCTGTGTTCTTATACATCAGTGTCACCTTGTTTGATTTCTTTGTTGCATCTGAGAAAATTCAGGCTTTTTGAGTGATTTATATTCACGGATAGTTTGGAGATTTTTGGATCGTAACACAGGCTGTCAAGGAAATGCCAAACTGTAAAAACTGTTATCGACCAGTCCCCTTTCAACAAAAACAATATTTGTATCTAATCTACAACAACAAAACACCACAGGAAGAAATAAATAAAGAAGCACACAGACAAAAATACTGACTACAAATAAATAAATTAAAAGCATACCGGTACATAGGGGAAAACATGGCCATGAAGTTTAGAAACAAAGACACATTTAAGAAATACAAAAATAGAGATACAACGAAACAAAGAAATCATGACATAAAAGAAAAACAAAAACAATCCAGAAATAAATAAATACACTTAGGAAAACAGAAGTAACGTAAAAATTAACAGCTACAGAAACTTAGAAATTGCATCAGTCCCCTTTAAAATTTCCATGCAAAGAAACCCATGGATTACTTAGGCATACGTCAGTTTGGTCAACGCAAGTATTCACAAATCAAAATACCGGTAAATTTCCGTATCCGACTGCCACTTTTTCATTCATTATGAAATAAAATAACATTTTATTTACTCAAATCATTTTATTGCTTTTGGTAATCGTATGAGTGACAAAATGGCACTTGGATACGGACATTCCAAAATACCTACCGGTACGGTACATGTCAGCGGTACGGTACATGTCAGCCAAACATGCATCATTACCAGGAACATATTTTTTCTTCCCACATTCTAAAACTAAACCCCGACCGTTCAAACACCCCAAATCATGCTTCGTAACAAAGCGTTGGAGAAAAGGGACGAGAAGGTTGCAGACACTAAAACAACCTACGTACCGTACTTCCCGTATTAAGCCAATTCTATAAATGATGACCCCTGAGGAGGTTCCCCCATTTACGGTACCCCTTTACCTCAAACATTATATTTTCAACAGCTTTTACGCACGAATAGCGCCCAGCAGCAGGTGCTGCGCGAAGCGCGGCATCCAGCTATTGTTTCCTGTCTTCATATTCTTTACCAATATTTCCAATATTGCCATCACCATGTGATATCAACCTTATTGCCAAAATAACATCAAAGGATACCACACAACCTAATTTAAAAAGACCTGATGTGAAACAAAAATATAATATTTTGTTATAATACCTTAGCGGGAAAACCGCGTCGTATCCATGATAACAATTCGTATGCTGCAATGACGTTTCATTAAAACACACATCGTTGCCCTGAGAATTGGCAATTTATTTTCTAAACGCGATTTTGCATTAAACATAAAGACATATTAAAGGTACAATTTGGTAAGGATAACAAACATCACTTTAGTCTAAAAGCATACTGATTATGAAGTTCACACAAGAACCCTTTTTGCTGTGAAATATTTCCTACTGAAATGAAATCATACTCGAGAAAACTATATCTGAAATCCTAGAACAAAAAACACGAATCAGCTGATTTCGGTTGTTACAACCAAAATTTAGTGTGTTTACACGCTCAACATTTTGCACTGTTTTTCACTACTTTCTCGTCACAGGTTTGTTATTTCATGTATATGGCTGATCACACAAAACATGAACAAAACCTTCCCTTTACTTCCGGTCGTACCAGAAGGTCAAAGTTGAAAAAATCATATCTCCTAACCCACATGTTGGATTTTTACAATCTATGCATCATCGGAAGGCCTTTGAAAAATTAAACAAACGCTACGCAGAGTGTGACCCAAATTTACCTTGATTTCCGAATCAAACCGAAAGTTGAAAATTTAAAAAATTAATTTCTCAAGAACTACTTATCACTTCATCACAATTTTTGCATCGGGTTGGAGATCTTTGAGCCTGTTCAAACATTAGCACAGAGATAACAATGGGGTCCATTGTTCCATTGTGTAAAAGACCCCACAAGGCCCTTCCGTAAGCCTATGCTGACCCACATTGATAACACACGTGTACAGGGTGGTTCAAAAAGAGTGTACCCATATTTGATAGCCATATTTGCCTACTTACTTATAAGTTTTTACAATTATTTTTTGATATGAAAGTGGTAACTGTTGCATTAGTGCTGAAAATATTTAAGAAATCTGATTTTTTTTTCTTCAGAATATGGTAGTTTAATAAAAGGTGCAAAACTGATATGTCCACTATATGTCCATATTCGTCATGTTGTGGGAGACTGCAACTCTAAAACACTGCTCACCTTGTACAAGTCGATTGTTTTACCCCTTTTAGATTGTTGTTCTCCCGTTTGGCATATTATCGCATTAAACACGAAACTCAACTTTAAAAAGTGCAGAGGTATGCCACAAGGCCAATTCCTCATCAAATGAGACAGGAACAACCGTACATTGAAACAGGGCTTACCACCCTGAGTAACAGAAGGGAATAGGCCCTAACTTTTCTTCGCTCTTGTTTGTAAACAATTAGTTGCTCATAATCACGCAAGTGCCTTGACATCCTTTTTTGTAAACTCTTAGTTAATGCTAGACACAAAAATAAACTTGTTTTTCATCATTTGTCCGCCCGTACCGATTTGTTTAAATTTTCCATGCCCTGCCGGTTTGCTCGTAGCTGGAGTACCTTGCCTATGACCTTGTTAATAATTTCCTATGTGCCCCCTTACCAGAATTTGTAGGCCTATATGTAAGCTTAAGAATCATTTTGATGCCTAGGGTTGCTTTTTTAAAGACTCTCTTTAATGGGCCGAATTCATAAAAAGTAGCAATTGCTTTTTCTAGGCTTTTGCTTACATCTTCATACATAAAAATAAGCAGTTGCTAGCAAGCAAAAGTTTCTAGTTTTAAGCAAAAGCAAAAGCTTGTTTCTTGCAAGCAAATGCCACCTTGATTAGCAATTGCCTAAATACGTATACATAACAACAACCTTTTGCTAGTGTTATTCAGCAATTGCTTGCAGTGTTACAAGATCCCTACATGGTAGCTTGACCTCTCACTTGTTCGTGATTTACAAACAATTTACAAAGAAGATTCTATCATGTTTATGAAAGTTTGTCTTCACAAGTGTAGATGTTGGATGGCCAGGATCTGTTCACGATTCCCGCATCTATCAAACATCGGAAGTACACAATGCATTCTCGACAAATGTGAACGGTTTCCTTCTTGGGGATACTGGATACGGAATAGCTCCCTACCCATGAGACCCTACAGTAATCCCGCGACTCCTTCCCAGAGGATCTTCAACAGGATTCTTTCAAGTAAAAGCTTCACAATAACGCATGCCTCATCGCACATGAATAGCGCTTTATTAAGAACCTACAAGCAATTGCTGGGCTAGCTTGAGAAAAAGCAATTAGTCAAAGCAAAAGGTTATTTATTTTGCTTCAGCTTCTGCTTGATGAACTTTTGCTTTTGCTCGGTGCCTGTGCTCATAAGCAATTGCTAGTTTTTATGAATTCGGCCCATTGTCTCACTGTGTTCTTCTCTCTGTTTTGTTAGGCCTCTTTATTTGTTGTGATTTTTTAATGATCTTTAGTGTTGTTTTTTGCTTTTCCTGGGAATTGGGAGACATACGCCTTTTGGCGACAGTTTTTTTTATTTTTTTTATTTTTACTTTTATGCTCTCCTGGGCATCCCACTGTTGTTTATTAATGTTAGTTTTTAAAATACATTTTAATGTTTGTACATTGTACTTGTAAACTTTTTACCCGAATAAATGTTATTGTTATTGTTATTGTTTTTATTATACATCATCTTAAAGTCTTTAAGCACTGAACAAACACGTCACGCAAGTGACGCCAGTATGACATTGTCTTCCGGTTTAAAGCGGAAGTTGAAGCAAAATAATAGAATTTGGACATGGTTTCAGTGCATGGAATGACAATTGACTCTTTTACGTTTCACTTTAAACATTGATGGCGTCATAATAGACAACAGCGCCTTCTGGTGACAAAGTTTAAAATTAAGAGGGTTTTCAAGCTCAGAAGTCAACTGAATTGAACATTGAAACTCATCAGGGAATTTCACCTCAAAATGCAGACGGCACAAATTTTATGACGTCATTGGTTGTCACGTAAATTACATTTACGTTAAACCAAACTTTAATGATTGAAAAAAACATAACTCTTGAACCACACATGGGAATTTCACAATATACATCATCGGAAAGTTCTTCATAAACTGAATAACCGTTACACATAATATGACCCTGATTTGACCTGGTCTTCCGGTTCAAACCAGAAGTGGAAGCGAAAAATCTCGAATCTTGAGTCATAAGACTTGAACCATGATGTGATGCTGAATAAAACTCAATTCGAGGATCAGCAACACGAACACCTTGTTTTGGGGATGTCACAAAAAATGAATGTCTTGACTGTTTTTTGGGGTATATGTTTGTTTAATGCGTTTTAAATCTTAATAAATACGTATATTCTTCTTTAAGTATTCAAGATTGACAACTACATTAGAGTAGACATTTAGTAATATCTTTTGTTTTTCTGATTTGTACTGCGGATACAAATTTTTTAAAGGGGAAATGAAGTCTCGTGAATACAAAATTACAAATAACGATAAAATTGTACGAAATGCAACTTTACTTTTAGTTGGTTTTTTTTCGGGCAGTCAATCTGCACTTGAATTAGAACGCACGCCAACCTCAGAAATCTTCTGAACTTAACAGATGAACCCAAAGGTGTATTGTTCCTTATTACGGCAGAATATTTAGAGTAACTTATTGTGCACTTCATTATTACCTGCAGTTTGTAACCACGACCCTTTTAAAACTTTAAACATGCTGATATGCTGATATGCTATTTCTTATTGAAAAAATAAACAAAGATAACTTAACTATCATTATTGTTATATGCTTCTAGGAGACCAAGGATGCCTCATAAGTGAGCTTAATCACTGTAGCTCACAAGCCTGAGGAAACCTGTAAACACATGCTATGTCAGAAAGACTGGGGTTACCAATAGTACACGGGACCTACGGCTTAATGTCCCATCCGAAAGACATAACAGTTATGGTAAAGCCAATTAGCTGTTGCACATACGTTAATTTGAGTCTGAATTTGTTCCAATTGATTGAGCCAGCTTTCTTGTAGTCTCGTTTGTATGTAAATCAAGCTATCCAATGGTGATGATACTTTAATTGCCATAATAAAATCTTAGAGAGCAGAACAGCCCAAGTGAACAAAACGTTTGTCTAAAACACAAATCGTATAGCTGAATATGTAGTCTCTTCAATTTTGAGGGAAAGGCCAGTTTTAGTTTCTACTATTGTTTGCCGTGACCAATAAAACAAATAGGAGACACATGAAAGAAATTCCATATAAAACAGGGTATTTGAACAATATAAATTCTTAGAGAAAGTAGCAGAAATTTGCAAGTTTTGTTTAATCCTTATTTACTTTTTATTAATGACAAAGATAACCGTTTATTCTTTTTTGTCTTTTTAAGTTTCACACCCAATTTATTGTACATTTAAATTTATTTATGGTCTTTAAATTCAACAGAAAAATATACAGGATTGAAGACAAATTCACAGTTTCGTGTAAAAACTAGGATACCTTAAAGGCATCGTACACGTTTGGTAATTACTCTGATAATTAATGGCAATACAAAATTACTTGGTAAGAAGCACAGCAGCAGTTTGATAGTATAATGCATTTTGAGAAACTTTTCACTTAAAAGTGCTGCGGTTATGACAAATATATCACTTTTATCCCCAAAAACATTTGAATCTGTGAAGTGTTACGCGTAACGCCTCTCAGAGTGTGTATTCCAATGCAGATAATTCTTCCTGCGTGGACATAACCGCTCAAGATTTTCGGCAATATCTAAAAAATGCTACCACCTTTTGAAATTAAATTTTCCAACGTCACACGCGGTTATAGTCTGCCACGCTCGCCATTTTGTAAGGTAGCTCCAGGGGATAAGAGATGGACAAGCGCGTGAATATTTTGTTGTACCGTACCATTTTTCTGGCGGCCGCCAAATAGCCTAATTGTCTTGCGCCCGCCACAAAATATTATGAACAAAACCAAATCGAGATTATGCATGCGCCAACCCTGTTAACTCAAAATAAGGGAAAGATTTGGGGTTTTATCGGGAATTCATTTGGGAATTAAATTTTGGAAATTGAGTTTTAGAGAAAGTTGCTCCCAAATCAAATCCCAACTTTCCAATTTGTAACAAAATTTTCTGGCTCTAGCCTTTCGCATGGCCACGACCCTGCCAGTTTTTCATAAACGGACGTTTACAACGTCGTCACCGCTCTTTTATTCCCTTATTATAACGTCCTTACAAGGATTCTGCTTCCCTTATTACACCGGTAACACACTCAAGGACTCTGCCTTTTGAGACATTGTAGGCCTACTATCGTGGCAACCAATGTACTGTATCCATAGCAACCAGTTTACTAAACCCATAGCAACAGCAGCTTCTTGCTATACCTAGACGCCTATGCACAATAATTGGGGTGTTCACTGAGATAATCAATTGTACCAGTGTTATCAATGTATCAATTGTACTTTTCAGTCGAGTGCCAAGTACTGTCGAGTACATGGGGTGGCCGACTAGTACAAGAGCACGAGTACAACCATCAAAAGTACCGAGTACGAGTACTACAATACTGCAACAGGTATTTTGCTTTCAATTGATCTTTGCAAAGGCTTTTTATTCGATTTCTCACGATTTTATTCACCGTACAAGGTTTTGGAAAATTTTCATTTTGGACCATCAATCAAAATAAGGACTCGTACATTCACCAACTTGCCCTGGAAAAGTTTTTGCTCAAGATATTATCCAATGCAAAATGAATTATACATTTTAGAGTCGATTTGAAGGGCTTTTTTACACAATTTGAAGAGTTCATTTATTTGAATGGTGTACTTTTTCAACTTGCACACCATGCAAACAACCTGACCAGTGGCTTGTTGTTTGCACATACTTATATCATAAGCTGATCACAGTATAACTCAACAGCCCTTGCAATACATGATCTTGGTTGCCTCTGTTGCCTCTGTCCACTTTTCCTGGTTTGAACTTTGTCTTTGAGAGGGGAACGCCATTTCAATTTTGCAAAGGGCACATTGGAAAAACATATAAGAACTCTTGAAGGGGCACCGAAGCCCAAGACCAGGGCAACAGAAGAATCCGTGCCGGGCCTCCGTGTAATTCCAGGCGTTCTTTTCAAATCTCAAATTGTCTTATAATCCTGGTGGTTTGCATGAGTTATGCCGATTACATTTGTTTAAAGGTACGTACACGTTTGGTATTTACTCAAAATATGTATTAGCATAAAAACTGACTTGGTATCGAGCAACAGAGAGCTGTTGATAGTATAAAACATTGTGAGAAACGACTCCCTCTGAAGTAATGTAGTTTTTGAGGAAGAGGTAATTTCTCACTAAAATAATAAAAGACTTCTAGCTAAAAGCCTTTTATTCCTATCTGAAAGCACACAAATTTGTACAACAAGGGTGTTTTTTCTTTCATCATTTTCTTGCATATTCGATGACCAATTGAGCCCAAATTTTCACAGGCTTGTTGTTTTATGCATATGTTGGGATACACCAAATGAGAGCACTGGTCTTTGACAATTACCAAACGTGTACGATGCCTTTAATGAGTGCATAAATGGTTCCATCATTTGATATAACCAGGATGCATCCTGCTAGCCACAGTATCAATATTTAAATGAACACACGAGAGATCGAATTACATTGTGAATCATTTTAAACACAACTGGAATGTTCTTCTCTTTATCTAGCCCACCATTACGTTAAATTAATTTTTCAGTTTAAAAAAGAAACTATTTAATGCAAACTGTTTTCTTATCAAATATTTTATGGGGGAAATTAATCGAGAAAGTTGGAGCTTTTTTTATGTCACTGAAGACATTTTGCCAATAACACCTCTGCTAAATCCACACCATCATGCAAAATAAAGAATTTGACCACAAAATAAAGAACTTGACAGCAATCCTCAAATCTTCGAGATTGTTTTATTATTTTAGAAACCCTGTAGCAGCATTTACAAGAAAATAGAATTCTTTTGAAATATATTAAAACAGTCCTCAAGCAATTCAAACTCCGTAAATGTATAAATAAACAGACAGGGTCAAGATTTGCACACGAAACTGACTGGCTAAATTTATAAATAATTTTGGGTTGAAAAAAGACAAATTGACTAGAGGGGACTCCGGATTAACGTGCCGGCGCTTTTTTTGTTAACCCAAAGAGGAAGGAAAATGTCAATTCAATTTGGTGATGTACTCATTTTCCAATAGATAGAGTCCTCATGTGAGTGGGGAAAAAATTACAAGTCTCTAACCTCACGTTAAAATGGTGTAAAGTGCCATTGTATTCGATACCCTTTCAGTGTAAAATTTGTCAACATCCAAAACATCTGATGACATTATTCTGGAAAAAATGGGTCCTGTACATTTTTGCACGGGGATGATGTTTCGGTTCATTCCCGACTTTCGATAATATTTAATCAAACAGCCTTGAATTTGACCTTTTGACTGACGAAAAATTCCTCCTTGGAATGTATAGATCCATTAGTTGTTGAAACGCAATGACGTCATGTTTCAAATTTCGCTCTGAAAAAGTCAGTTACGAACCTAAACATCCCTGTACACAAATATTGAATACAATGGCAATTTACACCATTTTAACGTGAGGTTAGAGACTTGTAAGTTTTTTTCCCCACTCACATGAGGACTCTATGTTTCTTTTGGAAAATGAACACATCACAAAATTGAATTTGTAATTTCCCTTCCTCTTTAAACAAAATTTAGCCAGTCACTTTCCCTTGCGGTTTATTACTTGATATTTAAAATATAATGTCACGTCCCCGTGATCCCTCTGCTGCCGCTTCCCAGGTCGTATGGTAAACTTGGGTGTGATCCTAGCCCTGGCAGGACGTCAGTCAGTGCCACTGCACTGACGTCCTGGGTATAAAGATCCTTTACAATGCGAACAAAATTTTGAGTAACATTTTAAAATATTTTTACCTAATTTGAGAAGCTGAAACTCCATTCACTTATTCTTGGTGCCTTTAATTACACTTTTGCTGAGTTCAAAACCTATCAAATACATCCATGAATGACATTATTTCCGAAAATAAGTCCAAGTTGTGCACTGGCGCTGTGACTCCGTCGTGTTGCCGCCCGGAAGAAAAAAGCGTTCAGTGTTGTGTTACGCAGGCTCTGGTGTTACGGGTTAGACAGCGCCCTCTTTTGTGGACTTGGTTCCATGTCAGTTGAGGTTGTCGCAACGAATGCGTCAATTTCCATTTTATTTTCACAATAATGTCATCCAAGGATAAAATTGGCAATTCTGAATAGAGCAGGCGTAAGGTTCAGGACACAAGGAACATGTGAGTCACGTTTCAGCTTCCTCAAAAGGTAAAAATATGATAAAAAATGGTTATAAATTTTGTTGCAATGCCTGAGGACCTTTATACCCTGGACTCCGTCGCGTTGTATGCAACGGAGGAGTCCAACCTGGGCTAGGTGTGATCCCTGGTTATACGGCAGTTATAGGTTGTACGACTTCTAACTGGCACCCCGAACAAAGATTGACAAAATAGGGAGACCGCCAACATAGGGCTAGATACCTCAGTTGGTAGGGCACCGGCCATTAATCTCGTGGCCATTGGTTCTAGTCCCGCCCTAGTCAATTTTTCTTTATTCAGGCCAAAATAAGTTAATTAATAATCTACTTCAAAGTATATTGACAGACACTAAATGTTTACATGAGTCCAACCCAAACACCAAAGGATCAATAGGCCTAACTGAAATTAATATGTTAATATAAATGTACGTAAGAACATTACAAAAATACAATAGAATTTGCACCAAGTGCTTTGATTTTATTTTTAGATTTTTTTTTTAAAGAGTTTGATACAATGTAAAGAAACATTGATTGCATAAAAAGCTTCAGTAGGGTACTTTATAACAATAAAATATATTTGTTTTGACAACTAAATTCAAAGATCTCACTATCAGCGACTTCTTTGGTAAACTATTGGCAGCGCATTATATTGTGGACCTGTTGTACTAGCATTTTATCTAAAATATACAATTACGCCAGGATTTTGGCTGTGCATTCAAAAAATGACTATTGCCCATATGGCCGACTTAACAATTCAATTGGGAACTATCTATTCGCCCCTTGTACGGTCAGCCATTTGCGTGTAGAGCCTCAACTTGGGGACAGCAGTGAATAGGAGCATTATATAACTCTGTATTGTCATGGTAATGTATGACATTTTCATCCAAACTAGTTTGTATCAAAACCTTCTTGTTGCTGTGGTCATTTCTTATAAGCTATGCAGTTCGTAATTTTGTTAAACAATTCAAGCTGTCTTCTATCATCAAGCAATTCCCGGAACACGGAGTTAGTCCACCATCCAAGAAGTCAGGAGGCAGACCGAACAACAAAAGGGCTGAACAAAAGGGAACATATTTTATGGTTTGTACATACATGTATAATTAGATTTTTGTGTGACATTGCTACATGTGCGTTAACTGAATATGGGGCTTTTATGCAAACACAAAAACAAAACAATATTGAAATTCAACACACACCAGGACAAACTGTTGTTCTGAAAAATCTTCAAATTGAACAAAGTTAAGTTCATTTAAGATCACACTGGTATGTTGTAACGTGTGATATAACATTTAAAGAGCTCGATGCATTTCCATCAATTGACCCAATTGAACCCAGTCATAACCCACAAAAAACAATGGTAACGCCATCCCCAGAGTTCGATTCCCTGTGCGTTACCGTGAAGTGAGCATTTTAGGCGGCGCATGTGTGTTAAGATGTACACTATATAAATAAAAGTTTACATATTTTTTGACTGCCAAAATGGCTGACCATAGGCAGACTGAAGCCTTGTGTTACAACAGTACAAAGTAGGCTAGAGGAAGCACTTTCTTGTTTAATTACCCTCACATCATTATTTCATAACAACTAAATTATGGCTGTTCACCAGAGATTGCTTAATGTTAAATTTTACATATATTTTACAAAGATTATTTTGCCTCAACTATATAAAAATATTGCTCTTATGATGTTTTGAACATCATTTTTGGAATACTGAACAAAATAAATCATGTTTTTATATACAACATGTGTAAATTTGTCTATTTTTAGAATATAAAACAAAAGGAAACTTGAGTGAAGACTACACCATTGGTCACTCTTGAATGAAGACTACAACATTGGTCACTCTTGAGTGAAAATTACACATTGGTCACTCTTGAGTGAAGACTACACCATTGGTTACTCTTGATTCAAGACTACACCATTGGTTACTCTTGAGTGAAGACTACACCATTGGTTACTCTTGATTCAAGACTACACCATTGGTTACTCCTGAGTGAAGACTACACCATTGGTTACTCTTGAGTGAAGACTACACCATTGGTTACTCTTGATTCATTACTACACCATTGGTTACTCTTGAGTGAAGACTACACCATTGGTTACTCTTGGGTGAAGACTACACCATTGGTTACTCTTGAGTGAAGACTACACCATTGGTTACTCTTGAGTGAAGACTACACCATTGGTCACTCTTGAGTGAAGACTACACCATTGGTTACTCTTGAGTGAAGACTACACCATTGGTTACTCTTGATTTAAGACTACACCATTGGTTACTCTTGAGTGAAGACTACACCATTGGTTACTCTTGATTCAAGACTACACCATTGGTTACTCTTGAGTGAAGCCTACACCATTGGTTACTTTTGAGTGAAGACTACACCATTGGTCACTCTTGAGTGAAGACTACACCATTGGTCACTCTTGAGTGAAGACTACACCATTGGCTACTCTTGAGTGAAGACTACACTGGTGGTTGAACCATAATGGTCTGTCTTCCAAACATTACAAAAAAAGTAACTCTGTTGTCAAATTTATATGATTTACAATCATCGATGACGTTTCTGAAATTAAAAATTGCAACAAGGTGATCATCAATTTAATACACTGCTAAAAAGCGGCTCTAAGGTATAAATGTACAAATTGTTTAACAATTCAAGATTTGCTAAGCAAAGATTAGAAGCTGTCCAAAGTTTTCAACATTTTAACGGTCATACAAAGAGTAGCAAAATGGGACAGAGGTCAGAGGCTGTGTAGGACTTTTGAAGGTGTTTAAATATGTTGATATTTCTACAGTAGAATCAACAAAGGAAACAAAAGTTGGAGGACAAAAATTACTTAAAATCAAGCAATCAATCATGCTGATTATTCTGTTGATGCAAGGGGGAGGGGGTGTTTTGACATGCACACAAATTTTTGATAAGTACTTTCTTGAGTGTAAGGGGGTCCTTACACAAAGTAGCACTCTGCTATTGCTGATAGCGAGAGACTGCTATGCTGCCAGTAATGGGATGGCACCATCCATACCCCCACCGAGCATTCACTTTTTAAGGATCACAGAAATTTTGGACCAATGATGTCTATAGAATATGAAGCATGATTGTGACACCAGTTAAAGCCTGCATACAGGTAGTGCGATACCATCAATGGCAGAAAACAGTATTTGCTCAGATACATTGTATACTTACTAATCTATGTATTTGGGAAGGTCAGTTTTTGTTGTGGTTCTACCATTAAAGCTGTTGCTCTGGAGGAGCAAAAAGTACCTCTTCTTTCTGCCTTCCAGTACATCAGTTTTCTGTGACATCCTCACACACCTCTTCATTCACTTCGATGTTAACATCAGTAAAAGAGTCTGAGAGTGGAAGTCTCTGATGTGTGTTCTCTTGGCAACACTGTAAGCAGGAACCAAGCCGTTTAAAACAGCTGTGTCCTGAAAGCCCTGTCATGTGTGACCTAAATGACAAAAGCAAGGAGAAATCTCATTTTGAAAAAACAACAACAACAACAAATATGGGTTTTGAACCATTGCATGGTGAGGTATCAATGTACATTTCAGTTAGAGTAGATTTCGGAATTCGGGAGACAACTTAGTGTTGAAAAGAACTGTCCTGCTTATTAACTACCACCTTGGCGGGAGGTAGGAAATCAGCCGGGACTACTACTTTCGCTTAGGGATCGAGGGGACTTCTCGTTATTAACTTCACTGCCGCGGAGTGAGCTCTAATTCATGTAATTGGTCTCAGTGTTTCAAATAGCCTGCTCTAGTTCATTGTCAAAACAACAAAACACAAAAACACCACAAAGACAAAAAGCATATTCAGAGGAGCCACGTTACTTGGTTTAGACCTTCATTATTGTAGTACCTCTTCTGGTGGGATTCAAACCTATGACCTCCTGCATTATATTCTTAACTGCTAGACTACCAAGCTTTCCTGGTGGCCAGAGGCCAGTTCTAATGATATAAAAAGTAGTGGCTACTACAATGGTGTCGGTGTGAAGTATAACCAAACAATACTGATTGGGGTTTTTATCCTAAATACAAAAATTACAACAGTTAACTTTGTGAGGTTGTGTCGAGATGAAATTTTAAAAACTAAATCATTTGATTTTCTTATTTATTAGCGATAGACTTCTTGCAGGTCATGCAGCAACTCAATCACACATATTGTTCATGCAATCCACCATCTTCATAGGAGCTAAAACACATGAACAGTTTGGAGAGTATAGTTTGAAATATTAACAGTAACTCAGTAATGCAGCAAGTGGGAGTCCCAAAACAACACACTAGTAGGCGTCATTCATATTATGAGTACTATTTATTCACTGCTTCTGTATCCTTTGCAGGATTTTGTTAAGCAGTGTTTTCTATTTAAGCAGAGATTGGGCCCGGAACTTGAAAGTCAAGATTGAATCTTTATTAATCTTACTTTTTGTTGAGCTCGGCTGATATCTGCTCTAAAGATCTGTTTTTGGTCTCTGGGACGATGAGGTAAATAAAGATGAAGGAAACTGCACATATTGCACCATATAATAGGAATGTCCAGGATGGGCCAATACCATCTAAGAGAACAGGATGAAACAGTTGTGCAATTAAGCAAGCATTCAATCAGTTAAGCAAGAAAGCAATCACAGCAACCAGTCAGTCATTCATGTCATTACGCAAATTATAAGTTCAATGTATCATGCAAGCTGGCATTTAGTCCATCACTCAGTTGTCAATGAATCAACCAATCAAGGAAGCAAACACTGTTTAAAATACATGTACAGCACTGCCATTCCAACCCTCCAAGCCTCAAGAGACAGAAATCTGTCGATTGAATTGAGGTGATTGGAGGAATCTAAAAGGAAGCCTGCCTTGCGGTTAGTCAGGGTTCACCAGCATCTTGAGACTCTGACTGTCTGAGTGATAGACAGATCAGACTATGTCTTGTATTCGCTCAGACCATGTTAAGATCTCAACCTCACTATATATTACCTCCAAGTTCATCTAGAGTGTAATGTACAAGGCATAATCAGCTTTTAGTGAACATTAGATGCAAGACTGATTGTTTAAAAAAATAGATTACAAAGAGTCCCAGTGTTTTGGAGTACAAATATTAAAATTATAGTGTGTTCTTTGTCTTATAAATAGTACATGATTGTCTGCAAAATATGTCTTGAAAGAAAAATTTGAAGATTGTTTTGTCATTGTCTGATTGATGAAAACATTTAAAGTAAATTTCTGAGAATGCTTGTGTGCTTATCTCAGGTGAGCATTGAACTTAATAACTATAACAATACAGACCAACTAGTCACTATATTACTTACTTATTACATCCAGGAATGTCAGTGAGACAACGACGTTGGTGCCCCAGTTAAAAATGGATGCTAGGGAACTTGCTCTACCTCGTATACCAGCTGGGAAGATTTCACTTAAAACCAGCCAGCCCACTGGAAAAGAAAAACATACAAAATTGTTTTGTTCATGTGTGCTTATTTCGAATTGGCAAATCTGGTGAAATTCAAATGAATTGATTTTCTCACATGGTGGTGATGTGTCAGACATGAATCATTCTCAGGAAGATTGGTGCTGAGTCCATCATGTATGCTATTTAACACAAATTATACAACACAATAGGCTTTTAATAGTCCCTTCCACCTCAAGTAGCTACTCGATGATTTCTAAGAAAAACGAGAGGTGGCGAGACATCTTTGAAAAAATCCTAAAAACAGGAAAATGTGTGACAAATCAAATGCCTGTTCTCTGGTGACTGGTGTCAACCTATTTGTACATCAGAGGTGCCAGTGCCCTAGGGAAATCTATCTCCAGGAGATTCTGTCCCCAATAGGCCAATGTGAAATTAACCTGGGCTGAAGGAGGTTGATTCAAAAGAGGGCACTATCAGAACAAAATTTGTACACAGATCACCGTATGGGGGACAGAATCTCCAGAAGGACAGAATCTCTTGCCACACCGGGAGTCACAATTTGAGTAAACTAAAGGATATTTTGACAGAACACCATCAAATTTTGTTTTCTTCAAAAAATCTTGGAAATGAAAATGCCTACCTGGTCCGAATCCATATGAATATGCTCCAACATACAATGTCAATGAGATAACTGCAACTATCTGAGACACTCCTGGTCCATCCTCAACTGGGGACTCTGTAGTATTCCTAGTCATAGAGACATTAGACTCAAATGTAAGCCCAGTCTCTGTAGACACACCAGGGGTAGTTGTGTCTTCAGGCATTGATGTTGTCTTTAAACCACTGTCAGATTCATGTGGTAAAGTTCTATCAGTGGCTGCACTTGTAGCAGAAGTAGTATGGGGATTTCCTTTCTCAGTCCGGCTTGGTTCAGTTACCGTCATTCCTGTCAAAAGTACCCCTCCTGTTACATCCGACAATAAGGTCACTTTTGGAGTACTTGATGTTGACCCTTGACTTGCATTCCGTTTAACCCTGTCTTCGTAAAGCCTACTTTGTAAATTTCCTTTTCCAATTTGAGTCTCTTCAAAGTATCCTTCGCTTATTGATCCAACAATGTTCAGAAGTTCTAGTGAGCTTGCAGACATTTCCTTTACTGGTGAGTCAGGAATGCTCAGCATACTGAGGTCCATTTGTTCTACTGATCTGTCTCGACGGGATGAATCATCTTGCATTTGAGTCATGACAACAGTGGTTAGAGTCTCCTCGGAGGTGTTAATAAGGCAGGTACTGTTAGCCGTAGATGGAAGAGAAACCTGACAATTCAAAATAAACAACAACAGTTTATTATTCAGTGTCATTTTATTTAGGATCAGAGAAAGATGAGAAAGCTTACACTCATATCATAGACATTACATACATCATGTACATGTAGCTAGTCAGTTTGGGATGTCTAGTTGGATGATCACGATGTTGAGTCAAATTGCCCACTGCAATTTGGACTCCCAAATCAGCACAGCAGTATATAGGTATTATATAATTTATATGGGTCTCTTACCAAAGAAAACTAAATACAATTATGGGATTGGCTTGCATAGACATTGATCATGGTGTCAACATCTTTTATTGACTCTCATTCAAGTCAATGTGACCAAACTGAAGGCTAGAAGGACAAAACAGTCTGGTTCCTGTTTTGTAAACAGGGAATATGACAAAAATGGTGGCAGAACGATAACGGTTTGTTCAAGACCAGTAAAATTCGGTCAATATTCATTTATAAATACAGTTTATCTATTCCCATTGACCGAGACAAGACCACATGGCCATGTTTAAACATGCGATATAACCTTGCAAGGTCGTGGCCTCGTGAGAAAGGACCTCACCTTCAGCTTGGTCCTTTATCGCATGGCCACGACATTGCCGGTTTTAAACAAACTTTCAAGACCTCGTCCCACTCTTTTATTCCCTTAGTCAAAGGTCACTTGAATTCCCCCCCATGGCAATTTTCTTTCTGTCAGTGGTACCCTTATTACTATGCCAAAGGAAAAACAATTACATGCACAGTACATGTCAACCCCTATGAGTGATTAGAGGTTTACACAAGATCTACAGAATGACGTATAATTTTGGGTTTTTCACCTCTAATGGTCACTCTGTCACGTGACACATGTCTGGCTATTGTACACAATTGCTCTAATAAAAAATGTCTCAAAAAACCTGATTTGTTGGAGAAGTGCAATAAGAAATGATTTTTCTTCAGATATAGAGTGAAAGTTATTGTACCTGGGTGACAATACCAAGGGTGATTATAATGACTGTCATGATTCCAGCTCCAACCAGGAGAAAATGTCGCCTTCCTGCTTTGTCCACAAAACAAAGACACATAAATGTTGATACCACCTAAGAAGAAATAAGAAGAAATATTGATTTTTCTTAGGGAATGTAACTGTTTGGTTTGGTAAATCTGAGTCCAGGACCCACATTATGATGCAGTATTACCCTTTCAGCCATTTTGAGAGTCAAATTGCATAAAGATATGGTGCGCATCTAATAACACATGTGCATGTTAAACCACTCTCTTGTTTAGATCCTGCAACTGAAGATGAGGTATTGAAGGTTATTCTATCATCTCCAAGTAAGTCATGTAGTTTGGATCCCATTCCCACTTAGTTTTTGAAGGAACATGTACATTGTCTCCTTCCTGTATTGACAGATATTGTTAAATCATCATTGCAGACTTGTACATTCCCTTCTGCAGCACGGTCGGCCATAATATGACCTCTTATCAAGAAACAAAATCTTGATAAGGATTGCCTTTCTAATTATAGACCTGTCTCTAATTTAACTTTTATTGGAAAGTTAATTGAGAAGGTTGCTTGTCATAGACTCACAGTTTACATGAATGAGAATAACTTGTGGGATCCTAATCAGTCTGCATATAGACCCTACCATAGTACTGAAAGTGCACTTATTAAAATCAAAAATGACATTTTGTCTTCCATGGATAAAGGTCAGGTAGTTTTACTTTTATCATTAGACCTGTCAGCAGCTTTTGACACCATTGACCGTCATATTTTGATTTCTCATTTGTCAACCAGGCTAGGTATAGAGGGTGTAGCCCTGAGTTGGTTTATGTCATACTTGGATGATTGGTCTTCATGCGTTGAAATCAAAGGAAAACATTCAGTAGTAGCTACCAACACAGTTGGTCTACCTCAGGGATCTGTATTTGGACCCATTGGATATACTATATACACTTTACCTGTCCCAGATATTGCAATACATCATAAGGTTTCATATCACACTTATGCTAATGAAACACAGTTGTATGTTTCATTTGACCCTAAGCAACCAAATAGCCTAGGTACAGCATTACAAACCCTTTCAGCATGTGTTATGGATATAAGTAATTGGATGGGAAAGAATAAACTTAAACTTAATGAGCCAAAGACAGAATTTTTGGTAATTGGCTCTAAACACAACTTGCACAACATGAATGACGTCATTCTTACATTTGGAACCACTCAGATTGCACCATCAACATCAGTCAAGAACCTTGGTGTAAAGTTTGATTGCAATATGTCTATAACAACTAACCAAATAGACCAGCTTTGCAAATCTGTTCGATTTCAGTTAAAAAATGTGTCACAGATGAGGAAGTGTGTATCTAAAGATGCATGTCATCATGTGATTCGCAGCCATGTTTTTTCCAGGTTAGATTATTGTAACGGGTTGCTTACACAAGTCCCACAGATGCATGTTAAGAGACTTCAAAGTTTGCAGAACTGGGCTGCTCGTGTTATCTTTAGGTTAGATCGCCATCATGATGCCATGCCTCTTCTAAGATCGCTTCATTGGTTACCAATTAAACAGAGGATTGTATTTAAGATTCTTTTATTTGTATACAAATTCTTTCATAATCAGGCACCAGAGTATTTTAATGAGTGTCTTGAGTTGTATCGACCTTTGCGCACAAATCTTCGCTCCAATGCAGATCCATTTGGGTAAACTTTTCCCATGACTCGTAGTAAGGCAGGAGATCGTACATTCACTGTTACAGCAGCTAAGGAGTGGAATGAACTTCCCTCCTATATTAAATCTGCTCCATCAGTGGACGTGTTTAAGAAGATCCAAAACATACCTCTTTCCTAATTGATGTAATATGGTTGTTTTGTTTGTAAAATGTTTAATGATTTGTTAATATATTGCTCATTACTATTGTAAACGCTGTGATATAGTTATACTATGAACAGCGTACCTAAACGCATAATAATAACAATAATAATAACGCAAGCATTGCCTTAAAATAAATTTATATAATTTTGTATTTTTTCAAATATTTATTTATTTACGTATTTGTATTACATCCACAGTACAATTAGCACCAATAACAGGATGAATAGAAAACAAGAAATGTTCAGTTTTAGATGTGGGAGGAAAGCCCCAATGGGGAAAACCCAATTTGTGGCTCTATTAAATTGGACCAAAGTATCTTGAATATTCGGCAACAGTTGCCGATCTTTTTGGCGTTACAGAACTCCATAGGGAAACACTTTCTTAAGAATCATCTGCAAATTAAGTTCAACATTTATTTCTTAGGTAATACATGTACAAAGAATGTTTCACTTTTTCAGTTCTGAATTTTTCACAATTTAAATTCATAAAAAGAATTCCCGACTTCCATGTTCTGTAAAACAAATGACAACAAAGTAGTCAGGATCCCGGTAAAAATGTACGCTAGAGACAGGGTCATAGGCATAAACAAGCTAAGGAAATAGAACAAACACTGTAAACTACACAATACAGCTTACCTTAACTATTCCAAGTCCAACTGTTGCTAAGGTAGCAGCAGTGTTACTCTCAAAACCTAGCGATTTGAAGATTGTTGGTGCATAGTATAACACATTGGTCTGGCCAGTACACTGAAATGAAAACAACGAAAACAACGCAAGTAAGATTATGCTTAGCACTGGGTCAGGTTTACCACCATAATCAGTGTACAATGTTCTGGGTGTTGAGTTACCATGTGTTGGGACTTACTGAGGAAGGGTCCTATCACTAGATACATGTACGTAGTTAGAATCAAAATACTTTAACAATGAATCAATGCAGCAACTTAAAATGTAAAAGTGTAGAATATTAGAAGTACCAGCTATGAAGATTGGTTTCTCAATTTTTTGGAACATGCAAATGTTGGATATATTCACTTGCCATGAACATTTGTTTATTTAATGTTGTTTCATCTCATAGACTATCATTATTAGTGCAGCTCTTATGGTCAACTCCCCCCCCCTCCGCCCCCCCCCCCCAAACCCTCTGCTCCATACTGTTTATCCCCCCTTCCCCTCCACTTGAAATTACCATAATCTTCCCTTTCCCTCATTGTGGTGATGTTTTGTATTTCATTTTATTTATTTTTTTAATATTTGTAGTGACTTTTCATTGTACTTTCTTGATTTTATTCATAAGAGTTCATGTCTAATTATTTGTAAAGCTTCTATAAAATCTACTGGGAAGAATATTCTCATGTTTTTAACGTGATTGAATAAAATTGTAATCTTGAATCTTGAACTATAGGCCAATGACAATGAAGTTTGTTATTGAAACACAGGAATGGTTATGTAAGTAAAGTAAAGTAAAGTCTGTGCCGAGCCAATATGGCTCATCAGGCCGGTGTTTATACCCGGTTTCCTTGCCATTAAACGACTGAGAATATTTCTATTCCCCCTGGACAGGCTGCCAGTCCATCGCAGGTTACTCCTGGGTGGAGACAAGCAATTATGATAAAGTGCCTTGCTCAAGGACACACGTGTCATGACCGGGACTCGAACCCATACTCTGCTGATCAGAAAAACCAGAGCCTGAGTCCGGTGCTCCTAACCGCTCGGCAACGACACGCCATATAATGTTTTCTGTAATAGTACACAAATAATGAATGTTTATGAGTGCAAACGCATGAATGGTGAGAAGATTTTTATGAGTTGAAATATGGAATACTCAACGAGGTGAAGCCAAGTTGAATGGCGCATTCTATCTTTCATTGAATGAAAATAGTCTCTTCATTTCAGGGATGCAAAACATTTTTTTTAAATGTCATAGGCCTAAAACATCAAAGTAGATCTTTATCATTTTATTTGAGGATAAAACTGTGAGAACAAACCTGGAGGAACCTGCTGCCAGGGGAACTACTAATGATGTTTTCTGGGATCATCTTTTGAGCAAATTTATAAATAAAAATAAAGACATACCTGCTGAAAGAAAACTAGTCCAGCACCAATAAGAAAGCGCCCTCTCATGTTGTTAACGGAACTCAGAACATCCCACACTCTGTAGTCCTTCAAAGACAATTCAACTGACAGTAATAAGAGTACATTCATTCCAATTTGATTGTTTTCGAGCAACACATCATAACAAGATGGTACATCATTGGCTTTTCGAGGACTATTTATTTTAAACTTGTAGTATTTAGGAAACATTATCATGAAGGCTTGGTATGTTATTGGCTTTTTGAAGACTGTATTTGTTCTTCTCTTGTGTTCAGGAATTTGAACACACTGCTGGATGTTATTGGTATTTGGAAGAGTATATTCTTTTACAATATTCAAGTTTTAATCAAGGCACACTGGTTTTTGAAAGAATACATTTGTTGGGGATCTTCTAATTGTCAAAAAAATGAAAGAAAAGGGAACCTTGAATCCCAAAAACTTTACCTGGCAGAGTTCTGTTTTTCATATTACTTACCTTTTCTGTGAGTAACGAGTTTCTAATGACACACAGTTCCCCCTCGATGAGTTTGGTGCCTCTGAGTTTCTGTAAAACAGTTCGAGCCTTTGACTCTCTCCCTTTCTGCATCAAGAACCGGGGGCTTGGAGGAAGTAAGAACATTCCCACCCCTTGGACGACAGCTGGCAATATTGATAGGCCAAACATATATCTCCTGTAAATAAAAAACACAGTTTCAGGTTGTATGGCTTGTGACTGGCATCCCGAACAAAGATATTGACAAATTAGGATGATCGCCAACACTAGGGCTAGATAGCTCATCAGGCATGTTAATCCGGAGGATGCAGGTTCAAATCCCGCTCTAGTAAATTTCTTTGTTTAACCCAAACAATTATTATAATTAACCCAGTCAGTTTCCCTTGTGGTTTATTACCTGATAAAAAAACACATCTTAAAGTAACACATCTTGCCATGCTTAACAATTTTAGAGCCACAAATTCAAACTGCTGACCTGCATGTGACTCTAGTACATGTATTAAAACATAAAAATGGAATGAATATGTATGTGCCATTTGATATGTAGGGCCTTCATGTAGGTGCATAAACACAACTGTATTACTTGTAGATAGCTAGCTTGTAAGCAGGTCAAATTGTTGTAGTATGATGAAAGAAACTGTTCAAGTGTAGTGCAGCAAGATAGCACATTTTAAAAAGGCCTACTGTGTGATGACGAATGAGTGACTTACCATCCTGATGGTACTGATATGAAGAAGTAGTTGACAAGATACGCTAAGAGGATACCTAGAGTAATTCCAACCTCATTCACACACACTAACTGACCTCGCTTTGTCTGTTAAGCAATCAATGTAAGCATGAGGATAAGGATGGTACATGACATGACTATATGTACATAGAGTGTAAAACAATGGATTTGGGTGTGGCTAAGGCTTGACCACAGAGTCTGAGTTGACTTTTAACATAACCTCTGAAGCCAACAGCCACAGCTATAGCCAAATATACTCAATTCTGACAAACTCACATTAGACTGTGCAAGTCTCGCGCATATCAAAAACAAGAAAAAAACTCATACAAAGACTTTTTTTATGAAATCAAATCTTCAAATTTGAATTATATTTATACAAAATTCTTGAAAATAAAAATGAGCAATACACAAAATTTCTATTTTTATATAACACACAAAATTTGTTAGGTTTAATGACAACATGAACGCCAGTTGGGCAAAATTCTTATTCTGGGTTTTCTTTGTTGATTTGTAAAAAGGTTTTTGCTTTCATATTCTTCATGGCCTAACTTCCCCAACAATAATGTTTATAGCCATAAACTACGTTAAACTAAAGTATTTGAAGAGTATTTGAAGAAACAGAATCGGTACACATAAAAAATATGGTTTGGACCAACTTAGTCACTGAAGTTGGAATATGCGTGAGACTTGCACAGCCTATTGGAGCATTAGTGGTTGCAATCCACTCTGATGATTTGAACAATATCTTTGAAAAGTTGATGGGTGGAAATTAACGTTTTCTTCCCCAAGTCAATGTTTTAGTTTCTTTTCATTGTTACCTGGAATACTAGTGTATTAACAGGATAGATGGAGAGTTTAGGGTTTACTTTAACACATTCTGGACCAAAATCCTCCCAAATGAAGCCCCTTGTTTTGCCTTATACTTATAATGATTGATTCAGTATTGCAAAGAGGGTTATGTGATCAGGCCTTCCAATCTGAACAGTGTCACAGGTACATGCATGGATGTATACAGGTGCATGTAAAGTGTTGATGGATACAGACAGGTTCTAGCCAGACAAGAACATTGTTTTGGTCATTTTAAAACATTGGCAAGATAAACATTAAAGATACATTGCCCAATTTTAAGGCGATTTGACGGTAAAATATAACTTAAAATATTAAATTGCTATCCCGGTAAGAAAAGTAATATGCTTTCATTTGATACCTTGAACAAAATCATTTGTCAAGGCTAAGTGACAATAAATTAAAAACGCCCTCGAACGAAAATTGATAAAAGGGCCAGCCTTCTAATCCTCAGACTTATGACATACTAAATTTGCATATTGCCACAGTCCATCTATAAATATTCATTAGACCTATACTATATGTACATGTATGCTACACACAGTGTGCGTATCATACATGTGGTGGATCACCGCACTTATGTACTAGGCTATGTATACCATGTATACATTTAACCTATATATCGTCAGCAATTTCACGAAGGGCCAAAAAGTCCCCTGCGGCCAAATATGTCTGTTTCGAGAAAACCGCGTTTTAAGTTTAGCTAATTTTGAAACTACTAGTTGGTAGACTATTCGAAATTTAATCTTGGAATTTTTTACTTGTCAGGGAAGAAGAGATCCTAAATCATACAAATCTGTTTCAATTTTGTCTCTAACGTGTTTAATTACTGAGTAAATATTTAATTAACAAAATGTTCTCTTCGTGAAAACATTACAAAACATGGTCTGCATGCAGCACGTCGTGTATAAACCTTTTGGCTGTTCGTGAAAACGCAAAAGCCGGAGCACCCACTTTTGGCACCGTGCCAAGGGATAATTCCACGCGGTAGAGCAATACACTTTTCTGCACTTCATGAAAACACAATATCAGGTGGTGCTTATTTTTTTGTCCTTTTAAGTTTTTGGCGCTTCGTGAAAACGCAAAAGCCGGCGCGCTCATGATTGGCACTGTGCCATCTGTACAATCAACGTGGTAAGGTATACAACAAATTTACAAAAAGGTTTTTGGCTCTTCGTGAAAACATAATTCCAGGTTCTTGAGGTTTTTGTCATTTATCAACTTAGCGTAATTAAGAAACAAGACAATTTTGAGACCTATAACTTCGTAAATAGTTAGATCCCGATCACCTTAGTCAAATCCACCCAAAAAATCAAAATTAGTTTTTTATCGATTTTTAAGGTTTTTGGCCCTTCGTGAAATTGCTGACGATATGTGGGTCAACATAAAATGTACACAAGAATGAGATCTGCAGCTGGCCACCACCACCACCACCACCATTCATTATGAGTCAAGCATAAATTCAATTCATTACTTTTCAAACAGCTGTACCCAGAATTTGCATAAATATGTAAATGGTAGGAAATTGGGTAATTTGAATTGTGCATTTCCCAAACTACAGCCCAGGGCACATAAAGAACATAGCTGGGATCAATGACAATATGTTACTTCTTTTTTTTCAGTATAAAAAACAAACGGTTTATTGGCGAAAGTTGGCCCAGTTTTCGGACATCAGGGTCTTTGACCTGACCTCTTCGCCATTCATAGTGAGTTTTGAATTGAATTTCGAGATAATTGTATGACTAGTGGATCCTTTTTATCCGTCTTGATGACTATAAAATGATATATTTCTTGAGTTTCGAATGCCCAAGCATTGCTTTTTACAATGTTCAGTGAACGTGAAAGATACACTTCAACCGGCCGTGACCTGTGTTCACACTGAAATAGGTCACAAGGGTGATTTCATGAACTAGCTTTCTTCAGATTGGCAGCCAGAAACATACTCCATTAAAAAAAAAGCGCTTGTTTCTACAGTTCTCAAAGTCAGAAATCTAAACTTTTTATATTTTTTGTTCACTTATGAAAATTAATGTTCATAATCCTTTCGTGCAAACACAGGCAATACATCTTTAATAATGGTGCAGCCATTTGTTAACCTTCCAACTAAATCAAGGCTGGAAGGGGAATAGTAATATTATACAAATATTAAACGCCTATGAGTGCAATGGTGAGAATATTCTTATGAGTTGAAAGATTGCGCAGCCAAGTTTAATGGACACTTCATCTTTCAACGAATGAAAATATTCTCTCCGCTGCACAAATGCAAGACCAGGCCTGGAATTACAATTTTTTTAGGGCAAGGCCACTTTGGCCTTGGAGTATTCAAAATTTTGGAGGGCACCAAGGCCAGTAGAAAGGGCACCAAGGCCAAAATGAGAAAATAAAAAGGGCACGAAGGCCACTTTACATGTAGTTCATGAAAGTTATAAAACAAAATACAACCAACGGCGCGGCAGCAACGCGATTCATTCACCAAAAGCGATTTTCACGTCATGCGGTGCAACAATTCCACCAAAAGAGGGCGTTCAAACAAAAGAGCGCCCTCTGTTGGTTAATGGTTTTTATTTTAGACTGGTCTCCTGCTTAACAACGTCGGGTGTTTGTGTACAATGGATGCACGCACTGTATGCAACCGATTATGAGTCACGATGCGTTGAACATCAATTATGCTATCCCCTATCAGGGAAGTTCCCTTGCGGATTGCGCTGGATTGATGGATATGTACATTAAAACACGTCACAAGCACAAGATACATCGTATGCTGAAAACAAAAACTAACACAAGTAAATATTTAACTTTCATTAAAAGGGCACGACGGCCAACGGGGGAAGGGGCACGACGGCCATCAGGGGGAAGGGGCACGACGGCCATCAGGGGAAAAGGGCACGGCATTATGGCCATGAAAAGGATATTTTTTCGAGGGGCATCACGGCCAGTTGCAAGGGCATCGACGGCACTGGCCGTCGTGGCCGCCGTGTAATTCGAGGCCTGCAAGACATTCACTACATGTTTGACATCGATTTGAATGCAGTGTTTATACTCAGTCACTACGATGCACTGTCATGAGTCAATTAAATTACTGCATGAGCTAGTGTGTAGAGAGACAAGGATGAATCTTGGTGTGCACAGTGATTTGCGTTAAAACAAAATTCATAAGTTGGAGGGAAATAAGGAAAATTAATTACCACGGGGGCGATTTCTGAGATGTAGATGCATTCTGCAATGGCTGACAAAGAAACAGCAAATCCAACGATCAATCGACCGACAATCTGCAAACCATAAAAGAAACAACAAAATAATATTCAAAAGCATGGACGACTGGCTGTTATTTCAGAATGTTTATTATAATAATGGTGCCCCTTGAAAAGTTCCAGTATAAATTTACATTTCCCTCCTACAGTGCCCTCTACAAAGAGAAACCTGCCTTGCCATTCCAAGACAAAGTATCAAGTCTTTAGGGGTATACAGCCTGCACAAACTGCAACATCTACAATGTTCTAGAAGAGTATTGTACACTTGTAATGACCCATGGCTCTACACATAAATGATCAGCCCATAAATCAACTCAGTTTAATGACAACTAGGGCCCAATTTCATAGAGCTGCTTAACGGCTGATTTTGTACTTACTACGCGAGTTTCCATTTCATAGCGCTGCTAACTGTAAGCACACGTAACAATGCAATGAATGACGTACATGTAACAATGCAAATCCATGGTGAAGGCGCAAGCTGGCCGCCGAATTTTCTTACTTACCTGTGAAATATGCTTACGCTTAAGCAAACTGTTCTGCTATAGTTAGCACAAAAATTGCTTACCATTAAGCAGCACTATGAAATTGGGCCCTGGTTTAAAAGTCTGTTCAATGTCATAGTTTAAAGGTGCTTCAAAAATGTCTGCAAACACTGTGCAGATTACCTGTATTGATGCAAGTATTGACACATTACACAACGCGGAACTCCATTGACACAATGCGCTTTTTTCTGTCGATTCCAAAATTTTGGGAGTCATTTCTTGAGTGTACATTTTTACTCCCGAAATGGCGGACAAGATAGGCGTGTGTAAGTACACTGCCCATTGTGCAAGGGGTTAATAACATAGGCCTAATATACTCACAAGTACTTCATAGAGAGGAGCACATGTTAGTATGACTGCCCCAGTTATGAAGATTCCAGTATTAATAATGATGGACCAACGACGCCCTATCCAGTCCACTAGAAACCCTGAGAAGAAAAAATATTTTTAAATTAAAATGAGTTGGCTAGACATGAATAGAAAGCTTTTTACTTTTTACAATAGACTGTGCAAGTCTCGCGCATATTTGAACTTCCGGGACCATTGTGGTCCCTGAAGATTTTGTTTTGTCAAATATTTTAGTTGTCACATGGTTTATGACCAAATATGTTGTTGGGAATGTAATACTTAGTGATAACAAAAATGAAAGTAAAATCAATTCAACAATATAACAAAGAAAACCTGATAATTAAACTTGACCTTGACTTCCGGTTGCTGCAAAAATTTAAAAATTTTGTGCTCACCTCCGATCACAAAACTTATGTAAACGCTTGTTTTGAATGCGCGATGATAATCGCTAGATGCTGTAATTGCAAAGCGAAGCCTTTTCATTGCAGTCTATGGTTGTTGAGGCGTCAGCGTCCTCTATAAACCGTGTCAAGCGTTAATTTACCGCCCGTGTGACCTTCGCGAATCCACATTTATGTGGAACCACTTATAAGTGGTTTCTGAAAAGTTAAGATCAAATAAGCATCCTTGTCCAAGAGTTTTTATTTTGCTTCAATAATAATTTACACAATATTTGTGTATTTATTATAAAAACTAAAACTGATTTTATAAACTTGTAATGAGTATTTTTGTTGTTCAGATTTTGTTATTAGATATAATTTAAAACAAAGATTTGATTTGAAGGAAAAAATGTTCTTCGCTTGACGTGTTCTCTTGTTCCGATATGCGCGAGACTTGCACTGTCTATAAAAGCAAAAAGTCAAAAATATTTCACAAGAAAGTTGTGTCTCTTTGTAACTTACCTCCAAGTAAGGCTCCTATTAGAGCACCCACCAAAAGCGAACTGACGACCATTTCTCGTTGTAGACAGGTCAATTCAAATTCCTCTCTCAACTGAAGAAGGGCACCAGAAACAATACCTGAGGAATAGTTGGAACGGGTGTATCAAAACTAACAATTCAAGTGCTCCAAATAACCCAACACCTAAACTGAAAGTCATCATGCATGCTTTGGATGAACTTGTTAAGACAGTGTAAGTCAAGTTCTAGATTGCTTACATGTACTCTCCATAACATTTTGATGTACCTTTGAAGTGACCAACTATTCAACCCTTTTCATTGCACAGGTTGAGTATGGTGGAGCAAGTGTGCACAGTACTGTGTGCTGTGCACTTACCACATGATACAATGTATTTGTTGATGTATTTCGGGCTGACTTAGTGTACCATTCAAAACCAAGTGGAAGATATTAAACGGCAAAAAGAGTGTTAATGAAGGAAAAGGTGAATCCTGAACATGCTGAATGGGTACATCCATTTAAGTGTACACTCTCATCGTAATGTATGCATAGGCCTACCTATGTCATAGCCAAACAGGATTCCTCCCAATGCAGACATGATTGCAGCCACAACGACGAAACCTGTTGCTCCATCTGCCTGGCGCTCATTATGGGTCAAAGACGCCATCTCATCCCCTCCAACATCCAGTTCCTCCATGATTGAGATCTTGGTTCTTCTATCTACACCCTGGACAGACTGCCTAGATCAGATGGAATAGTGTTAGCATCATCAATCTGAACATGATCTGAAGGAGCAAAAAGACCAGGGGCCGATTTCACTAAAGTCCCTGTTTGCAACCATCGCAATCACACTTGTGTTGGGATCGCAAACCGCAAATCCATCGCTCTTGCGACGCCGCTGATTTTGCATTTCACTAAATTTATCGCAGTTGCGATGATATAAAAAGGAAAATAAACATTTTGTTCGAGGCTAAACGTAGTGACCTTTGACATAACCCGACAGGACAGGAAAATCGTCAGTCGTCGCGTGGTGGATGTGGTAGGCCAAGGCCTACATGTCAAGATTTTTTGGCCGCGCGGTTCAATTAAAAAATATTGCAGTTTAAATGTAAAGCAGTTTCATGCTGGATTGCTGGTGCATCAAAAATAACAACAGGAGGACCATATCAAAAACCTCCAGAAAGTGGCGGCCGCCTCCGGAAATTTTTCCAATCTGGCTACAAAAACACATTGTTGGGTCTAGCACATCAGTGACAGTATACTCCTATCCTAGAACTATGGTACTGTTTGAAGTTCAATCCGTTGAGAAGACAGCAGAACGAACCTCAAAAGTTCTGGGCATGCTGGGAGTAATCACAGTACATCATCATGATCATGTACTTGCATGTAGAGTAGACGTAGTGTTCACAAAAATAACCGGCATGACCGGTGCTGGGTAAATCCACTAGTCATTACCTATCCTATCCCACCTTGTTGAGCTGTAATGGCTCTCTTTTAGTCGGTCTCATAACACTCACCATGTAATGATGGCATGGATGGTGAGTGCTATGACTACAGTCGTTTGACCAGTTCCGGATCACTTTTTGAATCCACGGGGTTTTTTTTGCAATCTCTTTAACATCTTAAACAAAAAAGAGTCAAACAGTTTACCTAAACATGTCATGAAACTCACCAAGTATCCATTGGCAAACAAATATTAATACTCTTGGAGAGGCTTCGAGAAAAGTAACGTCACCCGTTTGACCAGTTCCGGATCGGTTGATTATATTCCGGATCAGTAGCGCGCCCTCTATTGCAAACCCATACTCGAGCCTCCCATTCATAAAACTGTTTCACGAGCACAAACTTCAGAAGTGCGCCACAAATTGACGTAGCGAGACGTTGAGTGATCCAGAACTGGTCAAGGGTACGATGCCCCCAAAAAACGATTTTGGTAATTTTATTTCCTCACAAAAACAAGACAACTGCTCAGTATTTACGTGAAATATTTTTTACTTATTCTTAGCATTTTACATAAATGCTATTTGCCCTGGCGTTCCAATTTGAAAGGTGAGAAGTTTTAGATAGCGTTTTTCAAGCAAGATTTTTTGTTTTAAAGATCATTATTATCGCAGACAAACTTTAGAAAAAAGTTCATAATTTATTTGTCGATGATGTTTGGTACTTTATTTTTTGTCTGTTGGTTTATTGGATGTTATACTTCACATGTATCAACAAAAATTGTCATGTGAGCAGTAATTTAATTATGTGGTTAGTGCAAAGTTGAAGTGATTCGGAACTGGTCAATGATCCGGAACTGGTCAAATGGCTGTAGTATGAGACCGATGTCAAGAGAGCCATTACAGCTCAACAAGGTGGGCTAATCCACTACCTTAACTAAGTACGTCATGTGAGTATGCAAGTCTCCTACTTGAAAATTTCAACTGTTATGACTGTGTGTTCATGGTGGTTACTGTGGTAGTTTTACATGAAGGAATTAAGTAGTTGGTACTTTAACAAGTGTTTCAAAAAAAGTTCAATTCAACTCAACAATAAATTACATATTAAATTCTTACCAGCATGACCAGCAGTTGCTGTAGCTCCACAAACCGTCTGAAATTATCCCTTATCGTCTCCTGTGTGCCAAACTGCAACGTTAGTGCGTCATGGCATGGTTACTGACTGTTACTGTTGTTAACATGGGGGTTTACAATGTAGATCATAAAAACAGAATTAAAACTGCTTACGCAGTCTAATGTAATGAAAGTGCAAGGAAGTTTTAACGTATCAACAATGCATTGAAACAGGGAGAAGTACGTGTGTGTTTGAGAGTAGTCGGGTGCTTATTATGTACCCGTATTAACGTTTGGACACTAGATCAAGTTACAGTTAAGGGGACTCTCTTTATTTTTTAAAGGGACTCTTTTTTTGTGCAATATTTAAGGAAGGGAAAATGTAATCTTTTACAAAAAATAAGGCCATCAGAAAGTCGTTAAGATAATAAAACTGTAACATCATATTTCTATCAAGCCAATTATTAAAAATATGTTAAATCCATTTAAGCAAATTTGCTTTTATTATCTAGATTATTTTAGAATTCAATCAAAGACTATAAAAAGGAAAAATGCAAACTAATGCCCCTAATTTCAGCACTCATTTTTTCCTTTGATACCCTCTGTCCGAACCTTTCATCAATATTATTTTTGTATAGAGAATAAAATTCAGAAAAAACAACATCCGGATGTTTGAATAATTAGTACTGGATACAGAACAAGAACAAAAACTAAGAGAAGGCAATAAACAATTTGCAATACATATGTTTGTATTTATTATATAAACTCATCTCACACACGTATGATATGAAATGCCGACACTTCTGGGATTTCTTTAACATCCAATTTACCAACTGGAAAATATGGGTGCATCCAGAAACCATTATAAGTAACAAAAAGTACTGGATTACTAAAGTGTGCAAAACTGTGCATTTATAAACATCCATTATTGATTATATAAAATCAGTTTAAAAATAGGACATGCTGCACAATGACACTGAACTGCCATTTAGGGGTAAACATTATACAAAAGGTGTACCCCCTTGCATACATGTATTTCACCACTGCTGTGGTAAAACAATGGAAATGTATGCGCATATATGCGCCTAACACTTCAGTGAGGGCACTGTATGGGCATGTGACATCATCAGCAAGGAGTCCATAACCATGGTGCATTCCTACTGTGTTTTGCCTGGTGCTCTGAGATGATACATTCACACAGTAATTCACACACCAGAGCTGCCAACATTTGCATCTTGCAATCAGGGAGGTTTTGTACAACAATCAGGGAGATTTAGAATTACATTCAAAATAATAGGCAAAAATGTTTCCATAATCAGCGAGATTTTCAAATTTGTTCATCAGAACATGGAAAGAGGGAGAGTTGGCAGCTCTGACACACCCCAATACAAGCCCTAAATTGCATTGGAAATTATAACATCATTAGGGGTATATGGTTACAATCTTTTGGATTCCTTGTGGGGATTGAAGAGAAATAGTGTACAATCTATATCCTGACAATATGAGGGAATTAAAAGCGTGCAAGTGAAGTTATACAGGGACACTTTGGTTGGTCTACCTTTCATGGAGTGGTGCCACAACATTGGTAGCTGTGTGTGTACACTTTGTAACTGCAAAAATTCCAGGATTTGGGGATTTGGTTATTAATGAAAATGTGATCCTAACAAATTAATGTTTTCCACTTAGAGTAACTGCTGAAATCCGAATAAAAACAGCTTGACTTGAGGCAACTTGTTCAAAAATCAAACTAAAAACATGGTTAATCAGTTTCTCGGGGCTAATCTTAAATAAATCTAATTCTTGAGATTAAAACTATTCAAAAATTTAAAACTATTCCAAAAACTACTGAACTCGACAAAAAATCGATGTTGTATCTTGCCTTTACAGACAGTGTTTCAGTCTTCATGGAAGTTCTGGAGCTCAACTTGCACGCTCTAGTCCTTGAACAAATATACAAATATTTAAATCTTGAATCCTAATTATTACTTTATTATAGTACAATTATCGGTCTTTCTTCTTTAACAATTTTTAAGATCTTGAACATACTCCCTAGTGTAAAAAATGTACAACAAACCTTAACTGAGTAACCTAATCAATGGGTTTTGAACCAACTTTGTTACCGACACCATCTCAGCTACCTCTAACCCTGTGCTGGTAATCTTCCCATTTTTTGTCAACAAAATTATTCCTGGATGGGTAGAAATTGCTACTAAAATCATAAAACTACTAATCAGAGTGGGTTTCATGCATTAGCTTACATTTTGAAATTGTTAGCACAAGCTTTGGAAGGTGAATTTTGAGAGGGTCTTGTGGGTCTTGTATCTAAGACATGCAGAGATTCTTATGTGATATGCCTCCTGGACTTCTGAAAATGTAGGAATAAGAATTAAAGATATTTGGCGAATATACAATGAGATGATGACTCAAGTCAGAGACTAGGATTTGAGCAACACTTCAGTCAGATCCTTCTGAGACAATGGAATAACTTGAAGACTTAACCTATTTGTTGGAAAAATGACAGTTCAGAAATTACTGTTGATTCAATTGTTATTTCTCAAATATGAATTTGGAAGATAAACAAAAACCATCCTGTGATAATCAGGTTTACTCTTTTAAAGCTTGTGTCTAACTAGATTACAACAACATGAAGATATACCATGACTTAAGATAACTTTAAAAACTCAAGGACCAGGGATTCCCTCTCATTGACTTGTGGCTTAACACAGTACTTGGCTCAAAAGACTTTGTGATAAATCTCCAATTTCAGATATAACAAACATGCAGCATTTCTGAAAATTAATTCAGCTCATTATATTCACTGAAAAGAAGCATACACTTTGAGTAAAATATTTCTGAATGCATTTATGACCGACGGAAGTCAAACCCTGATATCACCACCACAAAAACAAAACTGGAAATAGTGAGTTATGTCATTTTCAAATTCTCCAATTCCATCAAGCTTCTGAAGCACAAAATTCAGCCAAGCACAAAACAAACAATTTTGCTTACGAAGAAAACGCTTACCATCCAGAATCCCAAGTATGTATTGTTTATGAATGGTTCCCTATTTATATGTTCCTTAGCATAAAATGATCAGGCAATAATTATTTTCTATCCTATGAAATTGGGGCCAGGTTATCAGCTTTCAAATAATATACACTATTCTTTATACACTATTCTTTATACTGATTGCCCTTCAATGCAACAGAACAGATTATCACTGTTTGCATTCATACTTCACAAAGATGAAATGTTTGTGAGGTGTTTATGTTTTTATTTTTGTGTGGGTTGTATGCCCTTAAACAATTATACAGCACTTAAATATTTGTTAATAAACCACAAAACAAAACAAAACAAAACAAAACAAAACTATAATAATTTTATCCCAAACATGATTTTCCTGATTCCAAAATAAGCATAATTACATTGGCACTTGTTAAATATTAAACACATATTTACAGAGATAAACTTCTGACCAATTCTTATGTACAACTCTATTCCCTCCATTCTTTCACTTCACACATTTATTCGCTAAGCAAAACTAAACAGGGAACCAGTCACAAACAACACACAACATCAAATACATGTAGCAGTTTGGCAGGTAACCTGCCTCTGCTAATACATTGCTAAGCAAATTCTTTTTGATTGTGCGTAGCAACTTTGTGTGTTCAGGAATGAGCTCATAATCAATATACTTTCATTATGCAGTACATTTTGGAAGGACTGTGTTATAAAATGTTGTACTAGTACTGATAACAATTTGTCATGTTCACTTTATGCACAAGTAATTATTGATACCACCAAAACAATATATAAGCAAGGGGGCCAGACTATTTCAACTCAATCAATATGGCTGTGGCTATGACCTACAAGCCAGAGGCTCCAAACATGACGCTAGACTCTTTCATGCTGTCCTTTAACAGATTCCTAATTTACATCATTGTTTACAGATGTGGTAAGTATCATGCCAAAATTTAAAGTATTTACTTTAAGTGCAAATTCTACTTGCAAATGACTTCGTAAAAAAATCATCAATTGTTCAATTTGACATACTTGATAGCGTTGTTGTCTACAATAAGCAATTCAACAAATCCCTGAAACTAAATATTAAACCTTTCATTCATAACCCATTTGTAAATTCTTGTGTTCAGTGGTGCATCCTAAAAATATCTTTAGAGAAGGCTGGGAAATAAATTCTGCCTTGAGCAGTTATGTGTGTGGCCCTGAGGGCTTATGTATCATACAAAATGAAACACTAATACAATAAGGTTTCTGAGGTGTGCCCTAAACACTCCTATGGTAACAATGTCTATTCCTTTTTAATTGTTCTCTTAAATAGGCACCACTGCTTGTTTTACCCACACACCCTCCATGGCATTTAACCTCTTGTGCAATTGGGAAAATAGAATTAGCTGTTGCAAACTGCTTACCAACCAAAAGCACCTAGTAACGGTATTAATGAAAAAAATAGTTAATGGCCTGACATTTCGACCCTAGCTGAGTCTTTCTTGAAGGCTAAAAATGTAGCCTTGGAGAAAGAAGAGTCGAAACGTCAAGCCATTAACTATTTTTTGCTCTTATGCAATCAAAACATTTCTGTGGCAACCAGTTTTAAAATGCCTACAACAGCTCCTTTTGAGCATTTCTTTTAAGTACTAAGTTTAATGCCAAGAATAAACAATATACATGTAGTACAGGATTCCCCAATATAAAATTTCCCTGAACACTTCTTACAGTTTTACTTAAACCTAGACCATGTATGTTGTACTGTTTGATCTTAAACCTTATGCAAATATTAATATTAAAAGGTTTTAAAAACAGTTTGTTTTAGTGATAAATTACATGCAAGTACCTACTTTTTTGACAGTCATAATCTATACATTTTTCATTGTACATTATTGATTAACTACCCCAAATCTTTTATTTTCCTGATTTGAATGGACTCATTACTACATGTAGGCAATCCAAAGAGGCCTTAGCAACGATACTTTCAGGAAGTAAGGCATAAATAATTGTCTGATAATTTCATAAAGTATTCAAAGGCTCCCGCTTAAGAGAAATAGGTTACCAGCCAAAAGTACATTACACATGACTAGTTCCCTTGCTTATGACTAGTCTCAAACTATTTTGCTTAGGGATCATCCAAGTTTTTCAACATTTTAAAGATCTTACAGAGTATACTACTTTGATTGCAGGTCTTTACACACTTGTGGGTATGCACGTACTTGTAGTGGCATTCCAACCGAGGACTTAAAACAAAAAGGACAATAGGTCCACGATTGCTATCACAAAGGAAAATACTTTTGTCGGGACAAAGAGTAAATGAACAAAGGAGGGTCCATGATTGGAGGCCATTACACACTTGCGTGTGTGTGTGGGCATGTCTACGCAATCAAACCGAGGACTTTAACAAAAGGGATCCCGGAAAAAAGTGTACCGAGGACAGTCCTCGTTTTGATTTTCGTGTACAAAACCAATGGGGACGTCGCTAAAAAAAAACTAAGTCCAAACAATGGGAGAAGAAAGGGATGTCCTCGGTAAACACCATTTACAAACCTGTGTGTGTGTCTGTATTGACATAGTGCTCATAGTACCTCGCCCCCTTTCCTTCTACTATGGTCATATCAAGAGTTGTAACAATGTGTCGTACAGAGACTCTGAATTTGGTTTCAAAGTAAAAAAGGTTGACAACATTGGACAGCCCCTATAGAAAATCCATTTGTCATGCAATATCTACTTTGTAACAGTTTTAAACATCTCATGCCCAGATCAGTGCCATGTGTTTGGATGTCATGTTAGTATGAGCTGAAGGATTCTTATGATTTCAGGAAACCTCCAACTGCACCCCAAGGGAGCTAGGGTAATTGTTTACAATTCATGAATATATTTGAATTATACAAATGTTTATAATGTTTATAAAGTAAAGTAGTTTAGATTTGTCATGTGGGTAGGGTAAATATTTGAGGCACACACTCCTGGGTAACAACTTATAAGAATATACATTAAAAACAACCACCTTACTAAATCTGTACAACTATTTATAATAATTACATCTCTTTATGGTGTTCCTTGAAAAGGAAAATAAAAGCACCAGTTTTAATTTTATTTAGAGAGGTTAAAGGTGCTTAGTCATTGCACTTTCCCAGTACTATTCTATTCACTGAATTTTAACCTTTGACCTGTACTCTGCATAAATAATCACATGCCCTAAAATCCATACTTGGGCTGAATTTTTAATCTACAAGCAACGCACAATCTTGTGGAGCTGCAAATTATCCTGTGGAGCAGAAATTAGCAGGGATTAGTCAAAAATATAATTTAACATGTGGGTTACTTTTTTTCTTTTTTTGAGAAGCACTTTCTGAGCTTATGAAAAAATATCTTTATGACAATTGCCAATGGTCAGAGGTAAGAATTTGATGTAAAGTGAAAACACAACAACATAGCACCTTTGAGGGCTTGCCCAAAACAACATTGTCGGCTAGGGCTATGGCTAGTTCACTGATACTGTTTGCTCAAGTATTGGCTGAACTCTACAGCCACAGCCGCAGCCAACTCAGACAATGCCTCCATTCCACCACAGGATAAACATTAAGAACATTAATGTTAAATGCTGCTAGAATAATGATTAAAGTGAGTATTATTTCAAGATAAATTTCAGGCAAACTAAATATTGTAACTCACTCTGAGAAAAATGTCACAATGTAAATGTAATTCTGCAAATAACCAAATTGGTTCCATGCAACAAGAATCTATCTCAGTGTGAGAAAAATGTTTTATCTTATAGTTATAAATACTCTTGAAAATGATTAATAGTACAATGAAACAGGGTTCAACCTCAAACTCAACATTCAACTGGAAATTCTTAGGGAAGATACAACCATATCACGCTGATAAGACACTACATTGTAAACAAGACAGAGACCATGACAACACATTATGAATGTCTTATATATAAATATATTTGTTCAGTCATACATTTCGGTTTAAGTGCTTCGAGTTGTAAGAAAGAAATACAAAATGGTTGTGCCATTAACAAGGGTGTCCAGTCAGAGCATGGCGCCCCATCTTACATTGTACTTTCTTACATCCTCTTAAAGCATAACAAGACATATTTGAGTCAGGATACAATCCCATTAAGGCATTTAATACAACATATTAATAAGGCCAGTGGCATCACACAGATACAGGGGATGTCATCTCCCTCCCCAAACACACACAAGACCCCTCCCCCACTATTAAAACAATATCAAACGTTGACATAATTTTTATACACCTTAAATAGAGTTTTACATGTACATTGATTAAGCCACTGACAAAACATTGGACCCAATTCGACAAAGCCATGATGTAGAAGATAATGCTTAATAGAAAACTACCATGGAACCAGTCTCACAATCAATGTTATGTTACATGGTGTTTTGACTGGTACCAACTCTATGAAATTGGTGACAAATTAATTGTTATGAATATTTTTTACAGCAACACAAAGGCAATTATGTCTAACATCTTGAACCCAGAGAAGAGAATTAAGTTTGCAATCTTCAGAACAACTCATACCTCCTGGGCCTTTTAACAGGCCATTTCTACAATCTCCAACAACATTTTTTTGCAATGAAAGGGAGAATATGAAAAGCAGACATGGGAGCCCTCCTTGCAGTCTGGGGACGGCTGTTTATGGCTAGGTATTGAAAAGAAAACAAATTACATCAGCAACCTTTTCTGGTGCAGACCTACTAATGGGCCCTAAAACAGGCCATGCTCAGAACATCAAGAAGTATTAAGAATGAATGAGTATTTCCTGATGGAAGACTACATTTCCTGTTTGCAGTCCTGTCTTAAGTCAGTATTTTAAATTGGGTTGAAGGTTTCATCTTTATCAAATCTTCCTGGGCCATTAAGTGGGCCTCAATCACAGCAAGTATATGGCACAAGTGGCAATGTGCCCACCCTGACTGGATCGCTTCTTGCTTGGTACAAGGCGGAATAAGTTAGTTTGTTGACAGCCTTCAATGTATCATACATCCTGGGCCTTTATGCAGGTCTTGTCGGCAGTTGTCAAGCAAATTGTTGGCACCAACAAATGAGACCAAGTATCTTGTCCAAGTAGATATTAACCTGGACCGTTGTGGTGAAATAGTTATCTGCTACAATGGGAACCATTTATTTTAATCTGTATCACACTTCCTGGGCCAGGCCTTCTCTGAACTTATAGGCAGGTTCTTGGCCCTGCCAAACAAGATTTGCTCAGTGTCAGTAGTCGTTATCCAGGAGTTGTGGTGTAGTACTCTACTTTCAAGGGAGACGTATCTTTAAATCGGTATCATATTTCCTGTGCGCTTAAGCGTGCCGTGTCCACAGCATCCAGTAGGTTCTTAGCATCAACAGCGAGTATGTGTCCAGCAGAGAGCATGCCTTTCTTGTAGTCTTGATCCAGGGTGGTAGTAGCATAGCGTTGGGCAAGCTTCATGGCGTTGATGAGCTCAGCCATGTCCGAGCTCAGTACTTTGTGAGCCATTTGGATGCTTCGGTGCGTCTGAGGAGGGAGGGAGCTGTAGAGACCATCTACGCTGGCCAGAAGGTTCTTCAATGATAAGCCAACATCCTGATGGAAGAAAATGGAATCTCTCAATGACAAAGAATAAACAGAAACGTAACACTACACTCGTTCCTTCATTTCGGCACTAACCCTGTCATCGCCGAATGCAATGCTATGCAAGAAGTATCTGAAACAGAATTGTTCATATTCATTCAATGTATACGTTGCCCTAAAATGATGTACACAATGTATGCAGAATGTTTCTCATTCAAGTTTTACTTATGTGCTGTTTTTATTCATTCTTCGTTTTTTGACTTGGTCATCATTCAAAGAAAATAATCTTTCACAAATAAGCATGGAACCTTCTGTCTGAGAACACAGAATGTCACCTGAAGGAATGGCTGCTCACAATGGGAGCAGGGTGTTCTTTGAGTATTCCCACTGGAAACACAGGGATTATCACCTACATGTATGCAAGGAGGGGACAGATTTTGTGCCGTCTTGAAGATTAAAGTGTATGGTTTTATTTTCTTCAGACAAGGCAGTTTTTCTACAGTATGGATCAAATCCTTCCATTTCCTCTTCTCCTATGTCACTCCACACTAAGTTGTTTGGATTTGGATACTATTGGAATGCCTGACCCTGTTTTAAGCAATGTTTATATGGACCTGCCAGCCCAAATCCTTCTAAATCCTTCACTCAGGCAATTGGATATTGGAGAAATTGGGACTGCAAGGATTAAAGAAATGTAAGGGGAATTTCTTTGAGGGAAACCCGAGGTTCCAATATGTTTGAATCTGCGCAAGACTAACACAGTTTTTAGAAATAAAACCTGTTTTCATTGACAACAACCTATAATCCTGAAGGGAAGATTCTAAAGGGAATAGAGAGTAGTATTAATAATAATAATAATAATAATAATAAGACTTGTAATGCGCACATATCCACCCTGCTGGGTGTTCAAGGCGCAAAGTGTTCAAGGCGCAGAGTGTTCAGAGTTCAGAGATTCGCCCTAAGCAGCTGTAAGAAAATGGATTCTAGGTTTCTGTACCTTGACTAAGTTGACATACTGCTCTGATCGGACTGCATGTACCATGTTCACCATCTCCATTACGGCTCTTACAACCTGAGTAGTATTCTCAAATACCTCATCATTAGTACGATCTAGATCCATGGTAGGACCAACCTGGTTAATGGGGGAAAAACACATTACTTTAACAATATAAAGGTAGGCATGATTTCTGGTCCTTGGAAAAAAGTAGGAATATTTTATCGAGTACAAAGGCTGACCTACATGTACAAATGGTGTAGGCTTTTAATAGACATTTCAGGCTATTTAATCACAATTTTTCAGACTAAAGTAGGGAGAATATCATGACTGAAAGGGAAGGTGTGTTTTTGAAATACTTGTCTATATACAAACAATAACAGTATTTGTTTTAATAACTCATTAAAAATATCAAATGGTTCTTTCCATTTTAGTTTTATATTTAAAGGTAAAATATATGATTGGTAAACATCAAATTATAAATAAGTAAGTTTTAAGTTTATAATTGGTCAGTGGTAGGATTCAAACTGGGGTCCACACAGGTTAAAGGTAGTTAAGAAATCACTAGGCTATCCTTTGAGAAGTTTGGTTTATCAGAATGATTCTTTACATGAACTGTCATCCTGAGTAAGACTACAGCAGGCAAGTCCAAACGTTAAGTAGACCAAGACAATTATGATGAGAATGACATCCAATAAAAGTCCCAGTAAAGAACTGATCGAGTCGATCACACTCAGTGATAGTGAGATTACATACCTAGCAACTCCACCACAATGCAAATCTTTAACTGTTTTTGTTTATTTTTATTCTGTTCAGTTTTTAATTTTTTTACAGTACCTTGCGTAACTGTTAAGCTTTCTCAAACTAATTTCCTTGTGCAATTTTAGCACTTCTAGTTGTGTATCTTTTTGTTTCAAACTCTTTGTTAATCAATGTGTATACTTTTTTTAGTAAATTTACTTGCAATTCTGCTGATCCCGCGATTTGTAAATTGTTGAATAAACCATTAATGAATGAATGAATCTATCCTACCTGTACAGGTTGCTGAGGCTGCTGAGGTTCCTCAACCCTGGGAGGCTCAACAGGCTTTACAGGTTCAGGTATCGGCTGACGATAGTCTAAAAATGAGAAACATCAAGGACTTATTTTCATGATCATATAATGAAATAAATATATATATTTGTTTATATCATTTGAATAAAAAAAAACCTTTAAACAAAAGGCTTTAATTGATTTAAATAGTGCCCACATCAAATTAGTAACTAACGGCAAAGTTAAATGTTGCATTTTAAAACCAAAGTACACTATTGGTAGTAATTGGAGGGGAAAGTTATTAGTTTCAATCTGAAAGCTAAGTAATAATCACATATTTCATCCAGTAACACTCCTACAGAGAAACAGTTGTCTTCATCATTGAGTGTGCATGGAATCCCTGACAAAAGGAATTGCTTCCACCACATTCAATGAGTCTTTTACAGGTGTACATATCTATCACAAACTAGAGGATGGGAATTAATTTTGATAAATTCATTAACATATGCGCACTCGTGGAATACAGAAAAATATAGCACGTCTGCGTCCAATATCCAACTACGCATTCGGCCTTGTTGGATATGGGACGCAGAAGCACTATAATTTCCCGTATTCCACTCACGCTTGTGTGATAACTAATATAATTCATGAAAACGTGTTTTAAAATCTGGTCTTAATTAGAAACTGCCGGACAGAAATTTTAATAAGAGAATAAAAGAGCATTGACAAGGTATTTTGACATCAGGGTTGGCCTTGGGATTGCTAGACATTTACAAGGAGTGTTAACTGTTTTACTTACCAGCAGGCTGATGGTAGGAACTAGGCCTGTCAAATGGTTGATACAATGGCTGGCCGATAGGATCATTATTCTGAAACCGGTATGACAAACAAGTATTAGATTTGAAGCTTTGCATGATGGGGGAGGTCAAGGGAACAGGTTTATGGGTGGCAACCATGTAATAATCATCTTCTTATATTAAATTGAATCATCTCAACTCTGGTTCTTCTCAGAACAACCACTTATTTCAAGAACACATTAATATTATTACATGTACACAGCTGCCATATATAAACTAGTTCATGTAAAATACAAACAAATATGTGAACACTTTTGAATATTATCAGAGTTTGCTAAATATTGCATTTGAGCAATCCAACATATCCACTTCTACAAGTCAATTCGCAGTATTTTTGACTGCATGGGGGCAGGTGGGAACCAAATTTATGCGGTGCAAAACAAGTAAAACGAACTGGTTTTCTATTGTTGCCATTATTATCATTATTTTTGTGCTTAAAACTTCATCTATTTAACTCAATGCAGGCCCACTTGCTTCTGCATCTCTCCTGCGCCAGGAGTGTCTTTTTAGACGGACATGGCGCATTATAAATGGCCACTATTACTATTGATATTATTTATTTATTTGGCCATTGATGCAAGAAAACAACAAACAGGCAGTCAAGATATTAGATAAAACTGCAATTGTCATGAAAGGAAATTAACCTTTGAAAGCGCCTTCATGTGGTCAAAAATACGGTAGTCAATATTAGCAGTGAACATAATTAGAAAAAAATGCACTCAGTAGGCCAAAAATTTACTTTCTATGACCTGTGCCAAGTACATCAATGGTTACTTAAAAGAGAACATTCACATCACATGGTATTTTGGCTGGTAACCTTTCCCTGGCAAGATGTACTATTTGTTTGATTAATTTGGAGGTTTGAGCAGCTTTGTGAAATGGGCCTTGCTTGGCTTTCAAATCACATCATGGTTTTGTATGTAACATTTGTGGAGGTAATTTTCATGAATGCTTAACAAACCCGATGTTGATGACTGCCGTTCTGTTTGTTGATGAAGTCATTTTCCTTCACGTCTGGTCTCTGCAATAAACAGAACAGTCACAATAACAAGGGTGTGATTTTACATGTAAAAGAAATCCTGCAAAAAGATGTTTCCTCTTTATCAAGAAATACAACTACTGAATGTACAGGCTGTCTACATAACTGACAGGCTCTATACATAACCACAGAGCAAAAACTGGAGTTTTGTACATGCCAGGGCTAGTAGATCTTTCTTCCCTTGATAGAAAATTGAAGGCAGAAAAATCAGACAAATCCTGACGCGCATGTCTAAAACTGTATTGATGGCGTATCTCACTATAGCTGTCACTGATGTATACACAAACCCAATACCATTAAGGTGCTTTTTAGTTTGAGAAATGCACAATAACAAAATTGAGTTACAAAGTTTAAGCACTAAGGTAATTTTTTTATTTTTTTATTTTGTATGTTCAGTGTTCATCTTAAATTTCTTTTCTTTGTTTCTCCCTTGAGCGGGTGCAGAGAGAAAGCCTAAAGATACGTTCTACAGCTTCTTAGGCAATCCCTCAGGCCTGCATCTCTGTTTCAGTGGTGCGTTTGTGTGTTGTCTTTTTGTTCATGTGTGTTTTGATCCAGGTTCTCCTGTTTTTCCTGTTTATTCTTTTCCTTGTTTGCAAAGAAAGAAGCAATAAAATGTCCAGACTGACCAGTACTTGCTCGCTGGATGCTAGCCATCTTGAGTCTGCTTCACTGTCCAGTCTCTGCTGCCTCAGCTTCTCTTCCATTCGCTGCATCTCGTTCAGCTGCATCTCCTCAGGCTGCTCAAAATGCTGCTCAAAATGCTGCTCAAAATGCTGCTGCTGTAACCTCTCAATGTCAAGTCGCTCCTTTGGGTCAAAGGTCAACATGTATATTTGGTGAAAGATGTTTTTTTCACACTTGTCTGTTTCAGACTTTTGAGCACACATTTTCAGTTGTAATTAATTAATGCATAAAGGGGCAGAGATTAAAGAAATCCAATTATTGCATGATACACTTGACAGTCATACACTCTTAAATTGTCAGGTCACACAGGGCAATTTTTTCAGGCAACTTGGAGACAGCAGCTTGTACTGTATGCAAAAGGAACACTTCGGCAGCACAAAAGACATTCCTCTATTTTCTTATTGGAGATTGCCTGGAACTTATTAGCTCGTGCGACATGGCCTTATTATGATTTAAAAAGAAACATATCTATCATCACAACAAGTATTGACCTATTGTGCTCATTTTTTGTGAAAAATACAACAAAAATCTGTTTGACAACACAATGGGGGAATGTGGGATGCTAGGAGGCTCCAGACATACAAAGTCAATTACTATTGTTCACATTATTTACAGCATCTGCACATTTCTGAGCGTAGTGGATTCACCCAGTAAGCTGCTACCTAGCTTCATCAACAAGTTTCCCATTACATGTAAGTGATGTTTGAAGCTTTCCATGGTGTGGAAAATAAGTAGTAACTATAACTAGTAAACTTGCGGGTACAACCATGTGTAAATCTCTTTGGGGAGGAGTTTTGACTCTGAAAAGAGCCAGTCTGGAGTCGATGAGCAGAGTATACTGCTCAAAACGTCAAGGCCACACCGGCTCTTTTCTTTAAGTCCACATTTACTAGTTATAGTTACTTCTTAAGTCTCCCATTGTCTTTGAGGAGGATTAATCTAAAGTTACCTGGTGTAGTTGTAGGTCAGCAGGCATGGGTCTGATACCCATCAAGGCAGCCATCTCCTCTGGAGGTTTATGGCCCATGTAAGGTCCCTTGATTGTATTTGTTGCCTGGTAGTGATTGGCTGTAGCTTCATACACTGCGGCTGGATTGTGACTGGGACCGGGGTAGGTTGGGAAGCCAGGTCTTGAAGGCTGTGTGGAAAGCAAATGATTATTTAAGCATATTACATTTTAACTGCGCCAGATGATATATGTAGATGTTGTTGGCCAAAAATACAAATTATTTATGTATACATATAAAAATAACCTTTGACCAAAAATAACAGTGTTTTGTTTTTCAAGCGCTGAAATTCATAGAATCTGAGAAAACCAACTTTAACTCACTTACAAGAAGACAAATGTGACAAGTTAGCAACAGAATATGCAGTCACGAACATGTATGCCACACATCAAACATGAAATACCTGTTACATGCAATTTAGTTGTTAATGGCTGATCATATAAGATGCTTGGCTACCGACAAAAGCTTATTTGTATTTTCAATGAACTATTACCAGGCATGATACTTGGCCCTTGGAAAAAAAAATGAAGGGTACAAGGGCTGACCTATAAATCCATATTATGGTGTAGGTTTTTCAGGCTATTTAACAACAAGTTTGCTGATTTTTCCAAGGCCCCGAAAATCGGAAAGCAGATTAAAGCAGGAAGAGTATCATCCCTGTATTACTTATCATTGACAGACTTTTGGTACAACACCTCAACTGAAACTTTACAAATACTGTGACTATAGAAAAACATATATTGAACATTGAACATTTCTGTTTCACCAAAGTGGCAAAATATCTGCCACTGCTTCTTAAAGAACACATGTTCTTGTCCGACCTTGGGTGGTGGGTCATCAGGGAAGCCCCATGTTGACGCAACTCGCCTCCTCTCAGTTTTCATCATTGACTCTTGCTGCTCAACCTCTTCATCACGAATCTCACTGCAAAAAGGTCAGAGGTTAAACTGTCATGTCATGATAGGTCAGAATGCATTACAAATTCAGAATGCGTGTCATTATATGTCATACCAGAAGTGTATGGACCCTAAAACATCAGTTTGGCAAATGTACTGCTGTTCCTTGTCATAAACATAGCCAGTGAAAATTGAATTGTAAATGGTGATTACAGTTACACAGCTGAATAGTTATGGTTTCTTGAAATATGGAATGTTATGGACTTTTCCATCTTTCAACCATTACAAATTTCCGATAGCAATTTTATACAAAGGAAGTTGTTAGATTAAAAATGAATTGGGGATAATTACTAATTGTTTACCATTTAAGCCTTTGCAAGTGGTTTGCACCAAAATGTCAATATCATCACAAACAGCTGTAACATTACATTTAGTCAAATTTAGTAAGAAAGGGTCATTTAAAACAAACAATTTTCTACATAAAAATCTACTGTTACTAAAATAAATAAAACCTTACATTTTCAATGTTGATAAAACAAAAAAGCAAATTTAGCAGTCTGTTATGTTATGGCTTATGTTAATTAGCCTGTTCTCCAATATGTTAAGAACTCTGTTCTCCTGAGAATTTGAAAAAATTAAATAATGTACTTTTTCAAAAAATGAGCAAAACTCACTGCAATCTCAGCTTAAGGTCTTGAAATGTGGGTCTCTTGGAAGGTTCGTATGACCAGCATAACGTCATGACACTGTACAAGGTAGGTGGGCAGCCTGCTGGCATGGGTAACCTCTCACCATTCTCAATCCGACCGATAACATCATTATTCTTTACACCTTGGAATGGTTTGACACCATACATCAGAATCTCCCACATACACACCCCTGGGAAAACAAACAGCCATTATTGGTATCTACTTCTACTATTGTTTCCATCATCATCCAATGTGGATTTGATTTTCTTCCAAAAAAATTGATACATCATTTGTTTTCGGAAGAGCAAATCCATTTTTGTCCTCTTATTTCAATAAACACACCAAACACTTAACCTGCAAATATTTCGCAAATTAGATTTTCCCCTTTTCAACCTAGGAACTCCCAAAAATGCCTGGGTTTTTGAGATAATCCTGTTATTTTGGAAGGTTGTGCATGTTCAAGTGCTTACTGTGATTTGGTAAATGGGAATACTTGGAATGGAAGGTGGCAGCAGACTTACCAGGTAAATGTCCATTGCTTACGTAGTTCTGAGCATGTGAACATTTCCAAGAACAATGGATTTGCCTGGTAGGTCTGCTGCCACCTAGTGTCCCCAAAACTCTCACTCACATTGTAAGAAGATATCGGTTTTTGAGGATAATTATCACCCACACAGCACTGTTGAAGTGATTTGATTACACATGCATAATATCATTGCTATACTCTACACACTGAATGACAAAGTCAAGTATTAACTGCTGTAAAGATTAGTCTTTTCATGGCTGAGATGGAGATCAATGGAAAACTTTAAGAACACAAAGTAATAACCTCCTTATCAAAGAATAAAGAAGTGGTGGTTCTGAAGAGCGACTGAAAGGTTCATCAACATTTCAACATGTGTGCCTCAGATGACTGCATTTTAAGTGGTATGGTTTTCATGACAATTGATGCATAAAACTGCTATACTTTATTGTAAGGAAAAACCTTTACCCTGAAGCATTTATTTAATAATATTGAAATGAGGTTGTTGGAATGATAGATAAAACCAACCATCAAACACTTACCAAACATCCACACGTCACTCGCTGATGTGAACCTCTTGAAATTGATAGACTCTGGAGCCATCCATTTGATAGGAAGCTTACCCTTAGATGCTTTAGATTAACAGAGAGAAGACAGGTTACTATACAAAGAAGAGCTGGGTTGTATAAACTTTTGAAAATTCCTCCAAACCAAAAAGGTATTAATTTATTTGAGTGTTGACCTTCACCAATGTATGATCATAAACTCAATACTGCAGACTCAGTGCCCATCGAATCCTCCTCAGCTTGGTAACAAACCCATGACTTTTTGCATTCAAGAACAGATGTCTTAACCAAACTATTTAGCTTTGATTGCATTTAGCTCTTTTCTGTACTGCATACTGTCCCGTCCAGTTGTTTTCTGTCTGTCCTTTTTGTATATGTTTAAGGTTGTTCTCAACCAGCCCTAGCTTACCCAAACAGCCTCCATACTCAATTTGTTTTGGTTTCTGATTTCATATTTCAGTGTAGTTGGTTATGTCAATATTTGTTGATATACATTTACCTGTCTGTCCCTATATGTATTACTCTTTTGGACAAACTGATTTGGTATTTGGCATAATATGAAAATAAATGATTTATGAAACTGAAAACATGGCAACTAAGCTCAATTTATTTGTTCATAATCCTTATTTGGTGCTTTATATCAAATTCAAAATACCATACGATGAACAAGCTGTTGTTTGTATGGTTATGCATAATAAACAGAACATGCAAGAACCTACTGTTATTCATCTTTGTTGTTTGAACAAAACAGCACAGAAAATAAACAAATACAGTACATGAACTGACCAAAAACGAGGCATGGACTGAACAAAAACAGGACATATACTGAACAAAAACAGTACATGAATTGTACAAAAACAGTACTGACAGTAACGAACAAAACAGTACATGGACTGAACAATACACCAAATAAACCAAAACATTGAGACTGAGTGACAGTTAAACAAATTTTGCTTCTTACATGTAGCTTCTTTTCAATTTCAATTTCGGTCTTCATAGACTTTCTAACAAGGTATCAACTTCCTTCAACAACTTCATACAAAGAAACCTAGTTTGAAAACAGATAATGCTAGACAGAAGATGTGTCTTACCTTTGTAGTAAGAATGATCGTGAAGCAATCTGGACAAACCAAAATCCCCCAACTTCACATTATCTTTGGCTACGATTAGTATGTTACGTGCAGCAATATCTCTGTACAAATGAAAGACAGTTTATATTTAATAATTAGTCCGTTTACCACACTAAAGAATGGGGCATCCTTGTTGCTACGTAGTTTAAGGTTTAGACAAGGTTTAAAGGTATCATCACATCACACTTTTTCAGAAATAGTTTGATATATCTGTAACAGCTGACTTGCTTTTGAAATATATGTAGATGCTCTTCAAACAATCATATCACCCCAATTTAAAGGTGTGTGCATTCCCTTCAAAAGATTTGACTAAACCACAATAGGTCAATGATATGATATCAATGCGCCAAATTGTTCCGTAGGAGCGCAATAAGAAAGCTTGAAGTTGAAACATTACATGGTTGAAACACTCTTCGGAGAGGTTTGAGGTTGCAGTTTGCAGATAACTTCTTAAACTTTTGCAGGCTCTGAAAAGAGCCAATGGTGTAACAACTTCATATTTTGAAGCAGTTAATTATAGACTGAGCAAGTATTGTGTGTATTTAAACATGTTTGAGAACCTTGGGATCCAACATACATTTCTTTAAAATTTGACTAGATCAAGTCTATTAGTACACAACCTGCTCATTTCAGAGCCACCCCTACTGTAACTGACATTGAAAGAAACTACTACAAAACTCTCTAATTTGAACAATGATTTTCTAATGTAAACATATCTTGAGATACAACTTGAGCTGTCGATAAGTATGCTCTGGTTGTCTTCACAGTGACCAAAACATTGATTTGTTACAACATTAGCTCTCTTACAAGGTGACCACCACAACCCACTTATGGTGTGGGGTATTTTACTGTCTTACCTATGTACAAATTTCTTACTCTCCAGGTATGAGAGTGCAGTACTGAGTTGATAACAATATAACATAAGGTTGGATAGGCATAGCTCTGACAGATGCTCCTGAAGAAATGTCCGCATCTAAGCATAAAATAAAAGTCCCTTTATTAAACTATTTCAAACACAACACCTTTGTTTTGTATCAAGCATTTGCGTACATTAATGCACAAACAACTGGACCTGATCAGCCATTGAAAATATTTGAAAATATCAAGTTTTGTTTGCTGTTTGAGACCGGTTCCCAACACAAGTTTGCATTGTTGTCAAAATGACTTAGCAGTTTTTCTGCTTGACAACTCTATGAAATTGAGTTTAAACTGAGGCTGTGTCCGAATCAACGGCTTATACAGTGGCTACGGCTGGATTGCTGATGGCAGCCTGACCATTCTTCTTGTAACTAACGGCTTAGACAGTGGCTATGGCTGGATTGCTGATGGCAGCCTGACCATTCTTCTTGTAACTAACAGCTTAGACAGTGGCTATGGCTGGATTGCTGATGGCAGCCTGACCATTCTTCTTGTAACTAACGGCTTAGACAGTGGCTATGGCTGGATTGCTGATGGCAGCCTGACCATTCTTCTTGTAACTAACAGCTTAGACAGTGGCTATGGCTGGATTGCTGATGGCAGCCTGACCATTCTTCTTGTAACTAACGGCTTAGACAGTGGCTATGGCTGGATTGCTGATGGCAGCCTGACCATTCTTCTTCTAACTAACGGCTTATACAGTGGCTATGGCTGGATTGCTGATGGCAGCCTGACCATTCTTCTTCTAACTAACGGCTTATACAGTGGCTATGGCTGGATTGCTGATGGCAACATTTGTACAACAACAGTCTGGAATGAGGGTTATACAATAACCCCCCGAAGATGGATATTACAAGGCATGTTTTCCAACAGCTGGTGTGCCTCTTTGTAAGGGTGAAACGGAATGTAGCACGGTACAAGAGGGTGCATGCCTGTGCACACTACAAATGGAAAGTCCAGGTGGATATTTCTGTCAGCCATCCGGCTGCCAGCAAAAAATTGAGGGCGCTCCGATGTCGTAATAGAAATGTCCACAGTAAGTGAGTCCAGACAAATTTGGCATGTATACACATCATCCGACGTGAAGTGGTTAAGCTGAATAATTAACATACCTCTCCAAATGGTGCCAGTTCCATGACAATCCAAATAGGTGGCTCTGTACAGACTCCAATCAGCTTAATGATGTGTGGATGATCAAACTGCTTCATTATATCTGACAATTAATACCAATTACATCGGTCAAATCACTCAAACTTGTACTCAAAAGAATGTACTAGTACGAACACAAAAAACATCAACATTCTTAAAACATTACTCATACTGTAGTACTTTAAATGTACTTAATTGCGCTGTTTAGGAGTAAAATTTTGCAGCAAATTATTCAAGAATCAGGTCATGATTATGCACGGAATGGATATTACAAGGCATTTTAGATGGCAATCAAAAGGTTTGTATGTGAAAAAAGATCACTTTGCCAGTGTCTAAAGGATTACTAAAAGTTAGTTTTAGACAATACCAACTCATGAATGACTTTGTATGCCATACTACATAGAAAAACATGGTTCAACTATGTTGCTATCTGAAGTGACCAATAGCCATTTTCCTTTTTTTTTAAACAGAAGTTTCATTACAGATAACAGATTTGCAAATAACAAAAAATACTGATCCATTCATTCATCATCATTTCAAGCTGAAAAAAATTACTATTTTATATTCATTTGACTTGATGCTTACTATAATTTATTTCAGAAAACGTCAGAATCCATCTGCAATAGGATTTACATCTTCACTCTCTGACATAAAGCGTTCCAGGCCTTATGTCAACGATAGTTTGTCAGTTCTGCAATACCACAAGGGAAAAAGTTTCTTTTTGATGTTTCAGAATCAAATGGCCCAATTTCATAGAGCTGCTCGAGCAAAAATATTGCTGAACAATTTGTTGCTTAGTGAAAATGAGCAGGATACTAGTCACAAATTTTACATGTGACATGGTACTTTGGCTGGTAACCTTAGTCTAATAAGCATGACTTTGTTGTACTTAGCTGCATTTTGAGCTTAAGCAGCTCTATGAATCTGGGCCCTGATTTATTTTCAAATCTTACATGCTTCTTCCAGGAATTTCTCTCCGAGTGTTTCAGTGCTCTCCACTTTGCACGTTTTAATGGCAACTTCTATTGGGTTTCCCTCCTAGAAAAGAGCAAACATACAAATGGATTTATTTACATCACTGATAAAGTTTTACCGTCAAAATTAACATACATAACATAATATTATAGGCAGGAAAAAATTCAAAACAAATTAAATATTCAGCAAAACCAATTTAAACGTCCACAAAGAAAAAAGCCAATTGGACAAAACATTGGAGATTTGTGGCGTGCACCGAGCGGTCTAGTCCTGATGGAAGAATCATCAGAGTATAGGTTCAATTTGCGGTCATGACACACGTGTCCTTGAACAAGGTACTTAACCATAATTGCACTCTTAACCCAGGTGTATAGACGGGAACCTAATTGGGCTGAGATGGTATTGTCTTTGATTACCCCTTTGCACTACTACATTACAAGCAGATGCACTGTTTCAGAATCGCATTACTATTCATTTAAAAAAAAATTGTATTTGGGATCAAGAACTCAACCATCTCACAGTTGCAACAACATTAATGTACCTATGTTAACATTAGATACAAAATGGCGCTGTTTCTGTTCCTACCTCATCTTTAAAGGCACCTTTATGCACATCACCAAACTGTCCTTCCCCTATGGTAGAGATTAATGACACCTGATCTCTTGGTATCTCATAGTCTTTGGTTGCAGGTAAGGCATAGTCATCATCCTCAATAATCTCTGCATAGTCATCAGAGAGGGCTGGGTACCAAATAGTTAAGTAAGCAAATATTAAATACTGTAGAAATACATAGGGGCAGAGTATCAGGCACAACAAATATAACAACCTTGGGCAACCTCATTCCCACCTTGTTTCCCCCAGCATTCCTTGCTTGATCATAACCCCTGGAATAAAGTTAAATATGCAAATAAATGATACATTTCAATTCAGTCTGTGGTTGGTCTATTCTTTGGGTATGACCAAGCATGGTACCAAGCCAGTATTACATCAAGTCATAGAGCACAACCGGTCTGCTTTCATCTGCACAGTGTGGAGGGACTGCTTAAAACAAGCTTATCTGAATACAAATTTGTCCTTATGAAAACAAGCCATGAAAATCATCACCAACACTAAATTATCAAGTTATTTGCCAAATCAAAATAAGCAAACAATGAACATTCACAACATTTCTGAAAAAATGTTAACCATTATTCATGTTTTTCTCGAAAACCTTAAAATTCTTTATCAAAAACATGGGGATGGTATTGAATTTATGCTTTTGAAAAACTATGATCATGTGTACAGTTACTTCAAGGGAGTTATTCTTCAAATTCTATGAATGACGCTAGTGTTGTAAAACAACAGATCAGCATCATAAAAACCCAAGAAATGTCAGCATACAAAGTTCTCAAGACATACACTACTGTAAACTGGTAAAGATAAAAAACAACCTTCCTTTAAGTTTTGACAAATGCTAAAATACCTGATTGTGTGATGTGTTTCCTTCTGCTAGTACTGACTTTAACTTCAGTGTAATTCTCAACACTGTCTTCGCTGCTACAAAGAAAAGAACAAAAATAATCATGTTTATAAGCCACATTCCTATCATTAGGATCAAGCTGTAACTACAAATTCCCTGTAACAGAAACTGAAATTATAATTGAAAATTGAACTTGGTCACTTTACACGACTGTTTGAGTAACACAGGTTTTGCACAAACATCCTGGCAGCATCTGATGACATTAGTATCTGCCAGGAAGCCTTGCATAGCACGCGATATGTTACTATTATTACATTATCTGGTACTGAAACCAAGAAAAACTCAAAAGCAAACAAATGCATTGTAGCTTGGGAGCCTGAGGAAACCTATTAACAACGGTGCTTGCTATGATTCAGAACCACCAGGGTAAACCTTAGCTTACGGAGTGTTTTCTTCTTTTTGAACATGTGTATAAAGAGGCAAAGTATCAGTCTTGACAAGTACAACCAAAAACACAAAACGTAGTCTAGGGATGCAAGTACAGGTGTACCTACTCTAATAAACAAGTGTTCTTGGTTATTTTTATGACCTACAACATGTCACCATCCAAGTCGCTGGACATACATGTATGATACCCATTTGATATGGTTTGAGGCTAGAAAGACCAAGACATGTTCAAAAAAGAGTAACAAATGTTCACTGGTGTCTATATACACTTTATAAGTTTGTAAAACACAATAAATCCATATGGCCTACTTCTTTTGTTCCTTCACTAACGTTGCTGTTTGGTTCTTTGTTAATATTAACGCTGGTTCCGTTGTGACTTTTGCAGTTTGCTTCTTTTTTAATATTGAAATTGGTTCTGTCACAAATGTTGCAGTTTTCTTTTTAGTTAATATTGAAGCTGGTTCTGCCATGAATGTTACGGTTTTCTTCTTTGGTAATGTCGAAGCTGTCTCCGCCATGAATGTTGCAGTTTGTTGGTTCTTTGTTAATGCTGAATCTGGTTCTGCCATGAATGTTGCAGTTTGGTTCTTTGGTAATGTCAAAGCTGACTCCGCCATGAATGTTGCAGTTTGTTGGTTCTTTGTTAATGCTAAATTTGGTTCTGCCATGAATGTTACAGTTTGGTTCTTTGGTAATGTCAATGTTGACTCCGCTATGAATCTTGCAGTTTGGTTCTTTGTTAATGCTGAATCTGGTTCTGCCATGAATGTTGCAGATTGTTCCTTCACCAATGGTACATGTAGAGCTGGTTCTGTTGTTATCATTGCAGTCTGTTGAGACAATAATGCTGAATCTGGTTCTATTGGTTCTTCCGTTTTTAATGTAGTAGTGTTCTTTCTCTTCAGCGAATCTTTGTCCCCATCATCGAGTAACATCACATCAAGTTCCACCACATCCACAAAGACCCATTCCATGCCATGGTAAGCACACTCCAAATCAAGATCAATAATTTCCACAACGACCCAAGCCATTGTTTATTCAAAACTCCACAGCAATATTTTGTAGAAGAATCCTTTGTGATCTAAGAGCACTATCCCTCCAAGCTTCCACAGTATTTGCAGAAAAAAAGAAAAGCAATTAACAAGCCTAAAATGGAGTTGCCAAAAACTCTGTATATGTAAAGCCAGGCGTACAGTTCATAAAAACATCTCTATCCAATAAATGTAAGCAATTAACTGAAGGTAGTGCCATTGTGGGTTTGGTTTTGTTCAAGTTTATCAAGGTTTATGATCTCATTTTCTAAGCAGACAGATTTAATGATTCATTGTTCTGACCAATTTTTTAAAAAATTGTAAACAACGCTCCAAGGTGTGGAGTCTGACTCTAGCAGTATGAATCTACAAAAGTACATGCATTTCCACTGTGGTTTAACCAAAGGGTTTGTCCAATGAGAAAAACAGGTCATGACTCAAAGAGATGACATTGTTATTCACCACAAGGGCTTTCCCTTAGTTGTGACTTTGAAATGGTCATTCACACTTACACATGGGATCTGTGATTTGTGTGGTCTGTGGATGAGCTGAGTGGTTGTACATGACATCAACTATATGACGATTTATATGACTCATCATCATAATATTTTGTACACGTAGTTGACTACTCAATGCAAAGGACAAGGACAAAGTTTTGGAGGACCATGTTTTGGTGTCACAGCGAAGTGGCATGATTATTTCCTACAAGGCTTTCCTGTACCTGTGATTTAGAAGCACTCATTCTCGCACACTTCATAGGGTCTGAGTGGTGCATGTATGACATCAACTACACGACTCATTATGACATATTGTTTTAAACACATAGTCGTTGACTCAAGGCAAAAGGTATGACTAAATTTTTCATAAAACCTCAAAAATGTTAAAAGTAGTTGATGATTTATTAAGCATGAATACTCTTAAGGGAAAGCTCCTGGACATGGCTAACAAGAAGAAAGCCCGACGACAAAGAGCAAAAAACATCACAAGCTGTCAAAATCATGCCTGTGGTCATTTGGCCGAAACTACCATTCTCGTATTGGGCTTATCAGCCACAGCTGACGCTGCACAGCAACCACCTAGGGCACAAAATCCCATGGTCGATTCTCGACTGAAGGGCACCTACAACTAAAGGCAACTATTTCTCAGGATGATTGACAACACTGTAAACTTTTTCATCAGAGTTTTGAGTTCTCGTGCAAGGAAAGAACAATTCTAAAATCCCTGTAAAAAGGTGGATGGCTTCCCCTGAACTTCCTGGGTGTTACGAGATGATTAACACACTGTGTAGATAAATCACAGAAAAAAAGAAAACTACATGTTTGGGTCAATCAGGGCAGCATCTTTTTCTCCTCTTGCTGGCAAGTGTTCTTCCTTAAAAATAAAATTAAACACTAAGTAAATTAAGATTTATCTGTCAACAAAATTGGACAAATCCTGACTATTAATGTACATGTATGCCTGAATCTGAGAATTAGACAGAAACTAATGATTTAGCAGTAATGCCACGTAAGTATCTCTCTTTAATGAGTTGTGGTTGTTCTGAAAAGAAGTGTTGGTGTCACAACTTGATGAATCAATTAGTATGCTTTAATCATCTGTAGATGACTATAGCGATTTCTATACAGTATCCAGGGTCATCATCATGTGGCTACTTCAATGACGCCTCCATCCATGGCCTTTAGCATACTCATCCATGACTTTGATCTTAACACTTCAAGTAACAACACAACTTTTACAATCATATGAACTACAACAACATCTGCAACATCAGAGCTCATTTCGGTTACTGTGTTGATATACAAAAAATAAGTGTGGTGCAGGCTAGTCAAACTTGCTTCTTGGGTGGCTAGGTGGGCTTGTCAAATTTAACAACCTACCTCTGTGAAACTATGTTTAATTCCAACAAAAGCCTAGTTGAGCCAGCTTGTCAAATGTACAGCTAACTAGCCCTAAGGGAATAAATAGTGCAAGGCCTAAACAACAGTGATGTATCCAAAATAAAAACAACTAGATTAACAATCTCTTTCCAGCCTCCATATTCCTCCTTTCTTTCTGGGAAACACAAATGCTTTTACTGTCCCGACCACATTTAAATTACAGATTGTTTTGATATTACAGCCATCACTTCCTCTATAGGGAAGTAAAGAAATGGTTTCCTGCTTCACCTACATGTAGTCGAAAGGGATTGGCTTACTGCATAAGCAAATACATGTACAAGATAAAGGGAACCGGCTATTAACAGAAATGACACCAACACTCATTTGGTTTGATATGAAAAAGGAAACGGTTGCCCTTATTCTATTAAAAGAAGTTCCTCATGTTACAGCCAACCTTGTCATGCTCCCAGAGTGCTACAGCAACAATGATCAGACTATTTTTACCCTCAAACTGCTCTGAGGTGAAGAAAAATAAGATGGCCACGCCATAATAAAGAGGAAGAAGGTATGGTGAAATGGGAAAACTAAACATAAACATATTTGTTATGAGATTTAGTCATAAGTTAACCATTCAGAGACTATGAGTTTCTGTATATGTTTCACCATATGCTTAAATACAGGCGATTTTAGTGATTTTCAACTTGCTCTTTCTGATATCCGGTAAAAATATCCACTCACACACACAAAAACACAGCATACAAAATCACAACACAAAATTTGTGATTTGTTTTAGAAATTTAGATGGTATTTTAATCAAGAAATGTGACACTTTGACACTTTTGGTTGAATTGGTTTGTGGCTGCTATATTAGTAGCTTAATCATTAATCTTATACAGGGAACCAGACTGAATATTTGTCTGACATAAGCCGTTTCCGAATTGGCGCCTACGGCTACGGCTACAGCTGGATCGCTGCGTAATCATGCGTTGAAGTATAGGACGTCCTTAGCAACACCCTTAGCAACAGTCGCAGCCGTAGCTGTAGCCGCCAATTTGGATACGGCCTGACTCATTTTCAAGGGGAAGAGATATGGAACCAGACTGAATAGTTGACTGACTTACTCATTCTCAAGGGGAAGTGATATGGAACCAGACTGAATAGTTGACTGACTTACTCATTCTCAAGGGGAAGTGATATGGAACCAGACTGAATAGTTGACTGACTTACTCATTCTCAAGGGGAAGTGATATGGAACCAGACTGAATAGTTGACTGAATTACTCATTCTCAAGGGGAAGTGATATGGAACCAGACTGAATATTTGACTGACTTACTCATTCTCAAGGGGAAGTGATATGGAACCAGACTGAATATTTGACTGGCTTACTCATTCTCAAGGGGAAGTGATGGGGAACCAGACTGAATAGTTGACTGACTTACTAATTTTCAAGGGGAAGTGATAAGGAACCAGACTGAATATTTGACTGACTTACTCATTATCAAGGGGAAGTGATAGGGAACCAGACTGAACAGTTGACTGACTTACTTATTCTCAATGGTAAGTGAAAGGGAACCAGACTTAATAGTTGTCCGACATACTCATTCTCAAGGGGAAGTGATAGGGAACCAGACTGAATAGTTGACTGACTTACTCATTATCAAGGGGAAGTGATAAGGAACCAGACTGAATAGTTGACTGACTTACTCATTCTCAAGGGGAAGTGATGGGGAACCAGACTGAATAGTTGACTGACTTACTCATTCTCAAGGGGAAGTGATAAGGAACCAGACTGAATAGTTGACTGACTTACTCATTCTCAATGGTAAGTGATATGGAACCAGACTGAATAGTTGACTGACTTACTCATTCTCAAGGGGAAGTGATAGGGAACCAGACTGAATATTTGGCTGACTTACTCATTCTCAAGGGGAAGTGATAGGGAACCAGACTGAATAGTTGACTGACTTACTCATTCTCAAGGGGAAGTGATAGGGAACCAGACTGAATATTTGGCTGACTTACTCATTCTCAAGGGGAAGTGATAGGGAACCAGACTGAATAGTTGACTGACTTACTCATTCTCAAGGGGAAGTGATAGGGAACCAGACTGAATAGTTGACTGAATTACTCATTCTCAAGGGGAAGTGATAGGGAACCAGACTGAATAGTTGACTGACTTACTCATTCTCAAGGGGAAGTGATAGGGAACCAGACTGAATAGTTGACTGAATTACTCATTCTCAAGGGGAAGTGATAGAGAACCAGACTGAATAGTTGACTGAATTACTCATTCTCAAGGGGAAGTGATAGGGAACCAGACTGAATAGTTGACTGAATTACTCATTCTCAAGGGGAAGTGATATGGAACCAGACTGAATAGTTGACTGAATTACTCATTCTCAAGGGGAAGTGATATGGAACCAGACTGAATAGTTGACTGAATTACTCATTCTCAAGGGGAAGTGATAAGGAACCAGACTGAATAGTTGACTGACTTACTCATTCTCAATGGTAAGTGATATGGAACCAGACTGAATAGTTGACTGACTTACTCATTCTCAAGGGGAAGTGATAAGGAACCAGACTGAATAGTTGACTGACTTACTCATTCTCAAGGGGAAGTGATATGGAACCAGACTGAATAGTTGTCCGACATACTCATTCTCAAGGGGAAGTGATAGGGAACCAGACTGAATAGTTGAATGACTTACTCATTCTCAAGGGGAAGTGATAGGGAACCAGACTGAATATTTGGCTGACTTACTCATTCTCAAGGGGAAGTGATAGGGAACCAGACTGAATAGTTGACTGAATTACTCATTCTCAAGGGGGAAGTGATAGGGAACCAGACTGAATAGTTGTCCGACATACTCATTCTCAAGGGGAAGTGATAGGGAACCAGACTGAATAGTTGACTGACTTACTCATTCTCAAGGGGAAGTGATAGGGAACCAGACTGAATAGTTGACTGAATTACTCATTCTCAAGGGGAAGTGATAGGGAACCAGACTGAATAGTTGACTGACTTACTCATTCTCAAGGGGAAGTGATAGGGAACCAGACTGAATAGTTGACTGAATTACTCATTCTCAAGGGGAAGTGATAGGGAACCAGACTGAATAGTTGACTGACTTACTCATTCTCAAGGGGAAGTGATAGGGAACCAGACTGAATAGTTGACTGACTTACTCATTCTCAAGGGGAAGTGATATGGAACCAGACTGAATAGTTGACTGACTTACTCATTCTCAAGGGGAAGTGATGGCAGAGCTCTGTCCCCTTCTGCAAAAAATCAAACAAGTTATCATGATCAAGTAATTAGATTAATGAAATATAATCATGAGACTTTCTAAGCAATCATCGGCCCAGAAAGATGAGAAATTCTGATTGGTCAAGAACCTCAAACATCGGTACATTACACCTGGAGTGTGCTTTGAGAACCCCAACCAGGCACATGTTTGAGCTTCAATCATTGCTTTATCCTTTTTCGCAAGTTCAGCTGTGCTGCAATGACATAGTTGTTTCCATCTAACTCAAACCAAGTTTTTGATTGGTAAGGCTTTGCTTCAAGAGGGTGGATTTTACAAATTATGAAACTAAGACAATGATTTTCTGTTGTATTTGTATAGAATCCATGCTAGACAAAAACAATCACTACATGTTGGTTTCTGAATACATTTTCATATGAAATTAAAATAAACACTGCATAGTTTCACAGCGTTATTACTTTCAAGGGCCAACAAATTGTATATGAGAAAGATGTTTCTGATCATAAGCAGAACACAACATCAGTCTTAAACGAAATTCTTTAAACCAATTTGAACTGGATCTTCCTGGATACTCAATTTAGGCCAATCAATGAGTAGAATGCACTCAGGCTCCAGTTTTTACAAAGTGGTTTTTGTTTTGATATGTTTGCAATGAAAAATATTAGTAATTTCGCCCCCGAACAGAAGAGCATTTTAGGATAAGAATAACAGTATGAAAAGTTTTCTTTAAAGGGAGGAAAAAACCTCCTAAGATTGGCTCATATTTTATCTCCTAAGCCACAACTGTAGATGGATTTATCCTGTAGTCACGTCCGAGCCATTTATTCCCTTATTTAGATTACAAAAACAGAACTTTAAATTGTTCCTTCTTGCCTTCCTTTTAAACACTTTTAAAGCACTGCTTTCTAGTTTATGTAGCAAGATCGAAAACAAGAAAATTAATGGGAATCTCTGCTGAGAATGAGAAGTTAGATTCAGAACAATTTGAATTCTTCAGACCATTCACATTCTTGAGTAAAGATTGCCCAATCATTGAAGGTCAGAAAAAAAATTAAGGCTTTAATAAACATCAACATTGAACAGCAAATATTTTGAGCAAAAAGGAAGTTTTCTTAAAATTAATTTATTACAGAAAACTTTCTCTAAAGAACTTGTGCAAGTTTTAACACAAATCATGAACATGCTTTTGAAACTGCCAATTTGGTGATTCATGTTCTTAATCCATGCAATCTTATTTTTGTTTCTTTTTTATTTAAATAATTAATTATTAATTTGCAAAAAATGAGGTAATTTCAAAGGAAAAGCAATTGTTGAAGAAAAAAGAACAGCTTCAAAATGTGTCTTCTGAAGCAGTATCTGTATACAAGACGCGTTGGACTGGAATTGATGATCTAGAAATAAATTTGGAAAGCGCCGAGTAAAAAGCAAGAACTCCAAGCTGATTAAACATGACTTCCATCCCTGATGATATGTAAGTAACAGCAAACACACATTTACATGTGTTATATCAATTGGAGACGGGTAAGAGCCAACATATATTAGATCTGTTGAGTGCCTTTCATACTAAAAGGTTTTTCCCACAAGACTTATGCCACCCTCTGGAAGAAAATGTGAAAGGGTTGGTACATGATTGGCTTTTAAAGAATCTAGTAACTCAACATACATTCACTTACTCTCCAGCTGGTCCAACAACCATTAACTGTGGGAATGTATGTTTCTTGAAGATGGAATAATTGGAATAACTATACTTTTCAGAAACCAATTATGTACAATCCCTTTGTGATATATTTCATGAAAACTAAAGGATTGGAATGAGCACTCTTTTGATAACCAGAGATGTAAACGGAAAAAAGAGTATTCAAATTAGTATTTTTCTTTCAGAACCCTTTGACCTTTTTTTTTTAATGATTTTATTTTTTAACTTATGTATCCCAAGTGTTGTGAAAGTGTATCATCAGTGTTTGATAAAATGTTGAGTGTTTTGTGAAATATATCACAAGTGTTATGCAAGTGTAAACCATATCATCAGTGTTTATGGAACCTATTGTGAGTGTTTATGGAATGTATCGTGAGTGTTTATGGAACCTATCATGGGGGGTTTATAGAATTTAATGGGAGTGTTTATGGAACCTAGCATGAGTTTATGGAATTTAACGGGAGTGTTTATGGAATTTAACGGGAGTGTTTATGGAATTTAACGGGAGTGTTTATGGAATTTAATGGGTGTGTTTATGGAATGTATCGTGAGTGTTTATGGAATGTATCGTGAGTGTTTATGGAATGTATCGTGAGTGTTTATGGAATGTATCGTGAGTGTTTATGGAATGTATCGTGAGTGTTTATGGAATTTAACGGGTGTGTTTATGGAATGTATCATGAGTGTTTATGGAATGTATTGTGTTTGTGGAATTTAACGGGGGTGTTTATGGAACCTAGCGTGAGGGTTTATGGGATCCTGAGTTTTTATGGAATGTATCGTGAGGTTTTATGGAATGTATCGTGGGTGTTTACAGAATTTAACAGGAGTGTTTATGGAACCTAGCGTGAGTGTTTATGGAATGTATCGTGAGGGTTTATGGAATGTATCGTGGGTGTTTACAGAATTTAACAGGAGTGTTTATGGAACCTAGCGTGAGTGTTTATGGAATGTATCTTGACTATCTTGTAAATGTAACATGAATGCTTTCAAAAATATTGTTCAATCAGTGTTGTTATTCATGTGTATCGGATGCCCTTTTCAAGTTCTGTAAACTTTTCAGTAAGGCAGTCATAGACTGTTACAGATTAACTGCTGACTCCCTAGTGAACAAAAAGACCCCAAAAGTTATAATTTAAATGCATTTCAACAGGTGGGTGCTTTGCCGTGTCTATACAAGTTAACCCCAGAAATTCATGCAAGTTATGCAAGTGTTATTAAGGTCTTGTGAATTTTGGAGTAAACTGGGTCTGAATGTGACATAATGGTAACACAGCTGTGACCTGCACTCAGAATCACCAGCAACTCATATCACTGTTGGATCATGAGGTTCAATGAAGAATCCTGCCTTAGTTTCTGTAATAGTTACAGTCAATCATTGGTTAGTAAGATTACCATACAAAACCTTTCATAGGAAAGATTAGTTTATGAAGCTGTGATTAGTAAGAAAATTAGTATGAATTAAATCACACATTCAGGGAAGATTAACAGCAGTTACAATGGTATGTTATGCAACATTCAACATGGTTAGCGTAAATTTATATACCATAAAACCTCCAGTGAAAAAAAGAAATTAAGTTACATATAATTTTCAAAGCACACAAACCACTCAGAATGGCATTCCTTCATACCTTACTTGTAGACACGATGTGTCACTATTTTGGGAGTCAAATTATACCTTGCATCTATGTGTAATTCATGGAAATCAAGGTGGTTTCATGAGTAGCTGAGATGCAAGTACACCACATTAATCTGACTTCCAAAAGAGTCGACGGTAGGGCAATTCAGTTGCTCAAGTCATACTGTCGGCAATTCTATGGTTACTCTCATTACAAAAAACTTGTTTCTGAATGATACTTCTTGACTTTGTTGAAGTTTGTAACAAATTTCAAAAAATGAAGTCACAAAAATCATTAAAACAACTACGATATCTTGATATCGGTTGTTATGGTAACATAATTTTAACTGTGGAATAGCCCAGTAGATAATGATGTGATTTGCAATGGGTCAGTACTGATTGGTTGTAGACCTTCTTCAAGCTAAACAACATTGTAAATTGGGCTTGTGGACAAACCCATGCATATGGAAAGACCAGTCTTAAGTATCCTATGCTTGTCTGTAACCATATGGGTTCTCACAGTCCTTGCCAAAAACTGTTTCCTTGTTGGTCATTAGTTGAGCATTTCTGCAAGTTCGCCTTAGCTCCTATGGTATAAATTAATTGTTAAAAAAAAATGTTTCCCCTTAAATAGGCTTTGATTTAAAAATCCTGTTTTTCAATTTAACAACAATTTTCTGCAATTTGTGCTAAAAAAAATACATGTTTACACCAATGTTGCAATTAATATTGAAGTTGCCCATCACTGTACACTATATACATTTTAAGGAGAAAAAATAGGGTTTAACCATCAAAGCAGTAGGCAGGTGGGAAAAGTGAATAGCACTCCGCACTGACGATGTCACTTTTGCTCAAAATACCTGGGCCAAGCTCGCGCAAGGACTATCGCTGACCATAGTTAGACTAACTTAGCCCGAACTCTGTCTAGTCGCCCGAAATCTGTCTAGTCGATGATAGTTGGACCACTCTAGTCGACTATTTGGAACCAGCCTACTGGTATGGTCGCATCACTGGTTCCAATAGCCGTTTTCATAGCACAGTGCACAGTGGACCAGTTATAAGAAAATGATAACTTATGTTGCCGGTCGTGTTGACATGACATGACTGGAGTCGTTTGCGCTTCAACTTCTGTGCGCATGCCCTACGTACATAACTGATCAACCACTAGTTAACCATTGTTCCTTGCGCGAACTTGGCCCTGGATGTCGGACAAACTTTCAACCACTCATGCAATCACTGCATCGGCTCATCAGACCACAGTAGTACAGTACACCTGAGTAACAAGATTGGCTTGGACATGTATCCATGCGTACTCAGTGAAATTTGACAGTTCTGAGATCCGGTACTTTATTGACGTCACCATATTGAGCTTCTATTTTTAGCATTAGTGCGGAGTTCTATTGGCTGTGACTAGCTACATAACTACGTAGTGTTTGACTGTTGAAGTTGAAGTTACCTACATGTAACGTTAATAATCATTCCACACTCATCTACTTTCTTTATCTAGTTACACCATTTTGATTGACAACTCTTAGTGAGCTTCTATTGTTAAAAAGGAAGACGCATTCAGATTTCATGTACTTTTATACATATTTAATTTAACAAGGTAGTTTTCAAAAAAGCATCGTTAGAAAAGCCACTTTGAAAGCTTTGTCATAATGGCTGCTCAAATTTTAAAGAAGTACAAATTCTTTGCTAACCTAAATGTATAAAATGAGCATACTTGAGCAGTTTTTTATGCTATTGAAAGTATCAAATTAGTTTATTTTATGGTGCAAAGTTCAGTAGGAAATAATTTGATGCCAAAGTAGCATTGTGTAATTAATGATATCGTTGTGTTAAGATGCAAGATTTCTGTTTTATGTATACTAGTCTACACTAATGAAGCACTGAGTATGCGCAGTGCTAATCTATGTAACTAAGTCAGGATCACCTACATGTACAAGGACACTTTAGAAGTAGTCTTGTTGGTTTGTAACTAAGGTTAATTACTATCTACATGTACCTTATGCCTTTATACCAAGATCTACAATGCATTATCTAGTTTACGAGCATTACTCAATAATTGTTTTAAAAACCTGGGCCAACTTTCATAAAGCTCACCAAGAGTCGAAAGGTAAGTTTGAATCTACTTGTCACACAATGCATGTTTACAGGCAACCAACAGTGTCTTACTATCCCCTAGAAAACAATGGAAAATAATTGTCTGTTCTTCTTAGAGATTTTCAAGGAACTGGTTGCCTAGAAATTGTGTGACACGTTCACATCATTAATTGTGCAGGGCATAACAACTAAAATCCATTGCAATAAATACATCATAGAGAAACAAAAAGAGGTGATAACACCTTCAACAAACTTCAATGAACTTGTTTTGTTTCATCAAGTTACTTTTCTTTTCTTTTCTTTTTCAATTCGTTCTTCTTTTTCTTGTTGCCAATAGATTTTATAAATTGTGATCATTTTCCAACCAATCAAGTTTATGCACGATAAATACATTTATTGAGCAATATTCTCCGCTCAACAACTTTATGAAATTAGGCCGGATGTTTGAACTATCAATGGTGCTCAGGATCTTGATCATCTGGCTTGAATAATTCATGATTAATTTATGATTTATTCATGAGTTGATCATTTCAAACAAACAAATGAAAAATGATCACCTTTAGAATGTTTCTACAACAATGACTCAAGTCTTTGGTAATATTATTCCATGAATTACGAAGCCCGTGTGTTTTTGTATTGTTTTTTCATTCCCTCAAAATATTATTTTGCTCACTCAAAATATTATTCGTTCCATCCATATGTTATTTCGAGGGACTGAAATAATATACTATTTCCTGGGAATGAAAAATTATTTTGAGGGAATGAAGTACTATTTCAAGGGGACAAATTAACATTTTGAGGGAACGAAATAATATTTTGAGGGAACAAATTAATATTTTTGGGGAACAAAATTATATTTTGAGGGAGCGAAATAATATTTTGAGGGAACAAAACAATATTTCAAAAAAACTAAAATATTTTGGTGGAACTAAATAATACAAAAATCTTGTCCCTTTACGAGTTCCGTAATAGATGCAAAATATTTTCTGCAAACACCATTCTGAAAGTGCTACATACAATCCTGTACATTCTGAAGATTATGATTGGTAAAATCAGAAAATGTAACCATAGTCACAATTATGCATTGAAACAGGAGTTAATGAGCTGAAATGTATTGTAAGTAACACTCCGCAATGAACAAATTGTAATGCTTTTCAAATGAAACATGAGTTACAAGGCTTTGAATGTAAAGCAAGTAACACTGTAATAATAACAAACACTTTTAAAATGAAACATGAGTTACATGGCTTCAAGTGGAACCCTGGTCACAACATGTAACACAAAATTTTAACACTTCTAAAAGTGTAAAAAAAGTCTGACTAATATTGCAAGTTGGAGTCTTGGGAAACTTGAATATAAGAGAATTGGTGGTACGGTGGACACGATGTAGAATGGTGCTTTGTCTTCAGACTATGTTAACTTGTAATACAAACCATACACAGGCAATGTACAAAACTTTCCTACAAGTCTCACACCAGTAACTTTTAGGTAAAAAAATGCAGCATCAACTAGTTTGCAGAAAATGTTGGGAAGCCTATATTATTGTAAGTAGATATAGAATGAATTGATTCTTCAAACACTTCCAGATGCTAAACAATTCCATGGGCCATGCTTAGTGATACCGCAGAAATGGTTCTAACAGAACAGAAACAATTTGCCTTCATGTGTGAGTTATGACTTATCAATGAAATAGTTATATTTTCCACATGATTATAGCTTCTTTGCTCACAAAGTAAGCATAAAAAAGTCTGTGCTAACCCTAAAGTAGAGGGTTGAGATTGCAAGCTCAAAATGCAATGGTACACAGCTATAGGAAATTTGGTCCAGTTTGTTGTTATCTTCACTTGTAACAATTGGTAAATACTCTCCTTCAAATATATACCTTGCAACCAACACAGGTGGATTATCCTTTGCATGATGCCATTCCACTCCAACCCATATTTCAGATTGTCAGACTTATTTCTCAACAGGGAGCTATCTTTGTCTAGTTCCTTCCATACTCACACAATAGTTGAAGTGCCGTTTAGTTTTTACAAATGGGCCAGTCTAGTTTTCAATCCAACCTAAATGTGATCACATGCATACGTATGGAAGGAAAATTGCTACAACATGACAAAGACTAACAACAATGAACAAGATTAACACAGTTTGAAGACAGCATAAGGGCCAGTGTGTGTCCGCCAATCTCATCCAAAATGGCCAACTTTGGGGGTAAATATATCGGATATACTTACGCTGTGAGGACTGAGAAACAGAAACGTCTCCTCTCCGTGAGGCAGCATTAAAAGCTAAGCAGCAGAGAAGGTTAAAGGTCATAAGTTAGTTACATAGGTCGGGGGTTAGCATGTTGGAAGGGGTGGGGTTGGAGATTGGAAAAGGGGAGTTGTTTAAAAAAATAAAGTGGGAAAGAATGTTTTCAGATGACATGTTTGACTTTTAAAAGGATAAAATTTCTAAGTAATTTTGAAATATATATGGAAAGCCATAAGCAGATTTCTCCTTAATTTGTCTGAAAAAAAACCAGCTAAACTTACTGAATTCTCTTGTGGTTTGTGTTAACACCATAGGTATCATATCAAATCAACAGTTTTTAAAGCAGTCCATTCTTTCCAAACACTACAATTTTAAGGGCAAGTTACTCCATGCCTTCCCCACCTTTCCCCCTCACACATAAGACAGTTTGCCAATGGTAAAACAATGATCCAGTAAGACTACCTGCTTTGATCACGACAAGAATAGTTCATTATCCTTTTTTCAGGAGATACATCACCAAATAAAAATGAAAATTTCACAAAAGAACCATGTTAACCTTTCACTGAAGTCTGGAAAAAATAACACCTACATCGTTTCAAAATAATAACCAATGCAATTCTACAAACTAAAAGAAGACTTTTTGAAAGGAAGATGTTGTATATGAAGTATAGAACCCAACAGCAAAAAACTTTTTTGTTAATGGTTTCCAAAGGCATTGTTCGAAAGATTATTTGTACCAGACTACCAAAACACCAGTACCAGAAATCCTACACCACCCAGCATCGTTCTTAAGGTTACAATCTTGCAACGCCATTTATCCATGTAAGCCTTGCGAAATCTAAAACCCCCTCAAAAACATTCTGTGAAATATCTAATTTATATTTTGATTTGTTTTTACATCTAGTTTTGAGACTGATCCTCTTTTGTAAAACAAGTATTGCTTACATACTGCAGAAGGAAATAGAATGTATGCAGTGTCGTAACCATGTTTAAACCTTTATTTCCAAACTATGGGATAGCCTCACATTAAACTGTTTTGTCTTTAGACCTCATTACTGCTGATATTTCTTTAAGTGTATAATGTCCCATTGTTGAGATAATCAGCCTTGTTTTGTTATGTTTTCTGTCAGGTATTGGTGAGCTGAAGTAAAGTATACTACCAGGGACATCACCCACATGAATTAACATATTTCACTAGTTCTTCAAAAATAGTATTCAATGAATCAGTAAAGCTCTCTTTTGGAACGTTCTTTGCCATCAGATACCTAACTTCACATACATTGTATACAAAGTATCATATGTCAATGCTTTCCCTGAAGTGTTCAGCAGAATCATGTTTTGCTCATGCTGAGTCTGAATTGACTGGGGTCGGCTATGGCTTTATCAAAGCAAAGGAATGTTCTTAAACATTGCTGCTGAAGCCACATGAACCATCTACAGCTAGTGCTCAATCTTTGCAGGGTTTCCTATTTGTGAAATAATTTAGCTTTAAAAGAAAGCTTTTTTGTCTTGCTGGTTACTGGCTGAAATAGCAAGCAAATGCATGCAAGTTTCTTGGTAGGCTGCGATTTGAATTTGACCCACAGCTTGCTATCAAGAAGTCTTCATTGATTCAACAACGGGCAATATACAGTGAACACTAACTGGTAACACAAACCAACACAATATGCTTGATTTTGAAAATAAAATGCTATTAACTAGGTGTCTATTTCCACAGAGTGAGAGAGAAGTTGCTAAGCTAATATACTGCCACAAAGAAGAAGCCTTGCCCTGTTTTTTTTCTTCTATAATAATTTCTAGGTTTGTATTTTACATGCTATATTTTACATTTTGTATTTTAGAATGCAAGTCTTTGTAAAATATTCAGAGAAAGGTGCATCTCTTTCCTTATTCATTTGCCCTTCATTGACCAATGTACGCTGCTTAGTGCCTTCCAAGAATGTGGAAGGTTCTGCGTTTGAATTCCATTCCATGCACTTCTGCAGAAAACAAAATATCTGACAACACGGGCAGACTTGAACCTCTCCCCCCCCCCCCACTCTGTGTTAAGGTTGCTTAAAAGTAACTAAAAACACATCGCATAAAACACAGTCTTAATAAGTTATGATATTTAATAATTGTAACAGAATTCAACTTGAAAACACACCATCTAAAGTGGAAAATAAAATAACAGCCAAATTATAAAGAACGGTGATTTTACTGAAGCAGTTGAACACAACAAGTTACTCTATTTCAAAACATCTGCCGAACAAATACTGTGAAAGAATTACCATCATTATTAATAAAGTGCTGCTCAGATTATTCAGTAACAATGAAAATTCCTTTCCTTAACTCCATGCTTCATTCCATTAACTTGACTACCTATGAATCCTACAAAAATCCATCCCAGTGTTTTGACTGATTCTGATGAATAATCAAACAACCCAATCCTAGCACAGGGCCACCCACACCTCATTTATGAGATTTGGTTTGTCATCTAACCATCTCCAAATCCTCCCCCTTCTTTTGTCTGAGAGTGATGGATTAAGTACTGCAGAGCCAAACTAAGCCATCGAGGCCAGGCCAATACACAATCCTATCACTACCTCTATCATAATGCAGCCATCTTGTTTAACCCACATTCAAATCATGTAAACAAGTCCTTGTCATAATTGGCGGCTACGGCTGTTGCTAAGGGTGTTGCTATGGGCATCTTATGCTTCAACACACATTACCGTGGTGATCAAGCCACAGCCCCAGCTGCTAATTCAAACACAACCTGAGAAAAGATGGCAAAATAGTCTGAACCCTTTTTGGTAGAATTAGAATTGTAATTTTGCTGATTCACACAGGGAACATGACAAAGGTGCCATCATGATAGAGGTCCAGACGACCTAACCAACAACCCAGTCTACCCACACTGGTATCTGTCACATACATGTACTAACAGGCTTGTAAACCTTATGGCTGTTATAACTTGAAGCAGTTGATCTCATGCAAGCAATTTACCAAAGGGAACAAGCTCTGTAGTGTTCATATATGAAACATTTCCCGCACTGTAAAATATCAATTCTAATGCAGATGGCTAGACATGCTGGTTAAAATTATACATGCAAAGTGTGTGGCATGCAAAGCGTACAAATACATTGTACATTTAGATGCAATGAACATGAGACCAAGTGAAATGTTCATGCTCTGTCATGCAAAGTGGCTAGAAACACAAAAGGTGCCGATCACTTAAACACAGGCGTCCTTGCGTCCATAATGCGCACTGATATCGTATTGTCACACAAGTATCCCCTCCGTGCACATTGAGGCCCTCTGGTACAACATAACCCATTGGTGGCTGTAAGGATAGTCGTGATCCCAAAATACTATTTTAATATATCAATGAGATACTGGTTGGCCTAATTGGTCTACCAGTCTAAAATCTAGGTTTAAAGTGAAAAGAAGCATTGGTTGTCACATGTGCATTTTCTGGTACATGTACATATTTCAAATGAACATGATAGAATCATAACATTAAATGCAAAGAATTGCACAATGGTCTCATTCAGAGTCATATTTTCATTCATAAGTGGCTCCAAGTATGAACCAGACATTTGCAAAAGTACAAACATTGTGTACTTTATCAACAATGAAAACCACCATTGGTTAGGCATCATTTCAAAATCTCAGCTGCAACTCTGGCTCTGGCTTAAGCTTGATTTAAACCAGTGTGTTGTCTACACTGAGCTTGAAGCCTAAGTAAGACTAAGCCAAGACTAAGTAGATATTTGGCAAGGAGCCCTAGAAACAATTGCAATTGTTGGCATATTACTGCAATACTGTAATAAATGTAAAAGTTTTCATTTCAATTGTCTGCCCAATGAGTACTCAACATTTTCCAACATTTGCCTGAAACATCAAGCACAGAAACACAAGTATACCACCCTCTATGGAATGTGCACGGAGCGGATAATGGGTCTGTCCTCCATAGCAAGTACTTACAAGCAGTGTACTGAAGGTAAGCCGTCTTATCCCTTGGAACCACAGAAAAGGCTAAGGCACACACATACATACAGAGGTTGATGTGGTACACAATCAGAATGGACAGAAGTACAACAAGATATCTACAGGCCTATTCCTAAAACTTTCATTTTTTTACATTTAGCAATCACGAAAGTAACCTGACCCAGAAAAGTCGTTTTTTTCAGTTGGGAAAAAGAAGGCGATATAGGATTGGTCATTATTCAAATTTTTTAATAGATTGATGATTTCTATATCTGAAAGCTAACTTGTTATATAAAGTTTTTATTGGGACCAATCATCCTCTGAAACAGTTCCATCTGAAATACAACAGTGTAACTCTTTAAGAAAATAGGTCGTTATCATAGTGCAGCTAGTTTGTTTTTCTTCCACTCCAATCTTTTCAATCACTAAAATCAAGGCTGGTCGCACAAGTCTGGCCCCTTGTGTGTATCATTAGTATTGGGAATCAGTATTCATTAATGCTATTATTAGTTATTACATTTGAACTTGGTCTTTCATAAACTTTGTAGTCAAATTGAAACAACTACTCCGGACAAAACTTTATTCCAAGAAAGCTTTCAGCTAAAAGCATAACTGATTGGTTTTTGATGATTGCTAATCCATGTGTGATGTTTTCAAGACACCATTAAATACAATTGCAGTAATGCTGAAACCAACTTCTACTTAAAGTTTAACAGTTCGCAAATTTGTTTTATCATTTTCCCCGTAGTCTATGGGGGAAAACCATCATTGGTCACAAATCTTTCCATTTTGGCCAGGGTTGCTGGGTACATACATGTATGCAGGATTAACAGCAACATACAAGATATAATTTTATGCATCTAAAATGTACGCATGCACTACTGTACATGAGCATATTGACCACGATTTGGGGCTTTTCTGAAAAGCTAAACTCGACAAGAAAATATGTAAGAAAACAGTATTGATTTTACAAACATTGTTGTCAAACGTAGTAAATAAGCGCCCCCAAAAAAACCTTTATATGCAGCTAAATCATAATTTGTATAAAAGGTTTCTAACCTGTGTACATACATGTACAATGTACTTGTAAAATTCACTAAAATGGCTCCAAAGTTTTTTAAACAAAAAGGCAATTAAATGATGGCATTGACCGTGCTTGAAATATTACCATCGTCATGATTGTATGAATGGGAGATGTAGAGGCTTTCATCAAACAATGAACAAAGCCAACATTATAAAGATATCATTGGCAGGTGCTTCTTCTAAACCCCTGAGAGACCAGGTGTTTCTGTGCAATTATTACTTTATAATCTAGACTTTATAATCTAGACAGTGGTCTGCTGGCCAAATGCTAGTTGAAACAGCAGAGTCAAAATTCATCCAAGTGGTCCAGCTGGCTAGTTCAGTTTTGGAAAGCACCTCTACTTAATATGAAATACGGACTAGTGGAAAGACTGGCGGACTAGTAAATTAACAAACTCACTGGTCCCACTGGCTAGTCACTGAAAAAGTTAAGCGCAATCCCTGCTAAACAGCTTATTTTGCTGATATTGTAACTTTTTTTTTCGGTGAAAATGTTACAAACAAACAAACATTAGAAACTGATTTTATCTTAGTTTATAAATTGGAGTTATCATTTTATAGTGAAACAAGCAACTTTGATTCATTTTAGACGGTTTAAACATTTTGGCTGAGCATGACTATAATTGTGTCCAAAATGGTTGAAGAAGTACTTACTGCCAGCCACTTTTAACTGTTACGGTCTCTAAAAGGTTGAACAAGAAAATGTTCATGAAAGTATCAATGCTTTACCCCCCCCCCCCAGAAAAAAAAATACAAATTATGGTGTTCTTTTTTAAAAGCAAGCGAATTTTATTACCACCCCCCCCCCCCCACAATTAACTAGGAATCTAATGACTGATGAAACAATTGACACAAATTGTGAATTTTTATGTAATAGACAAGAAAGTGAGAAAACATCTTCTGGGCAGGCCTGAAATTAACAAAAGTTGTAAGTTTTATTCCTCTGCATGCCCTTTCAGTCAGAACATACAAATAGTGTGTCCATTTTGCTGTAAAAATGAAACACAGGGCATCCAAACTACTCGCAATACTTTTACAGTTTACCATTGCAAGATAAGGACAGTGTGTCCAAGTAAATAAGACTGGTTTTCCAAAAGACATTGAGACTGCAGACTGTCAAGATGTTTGCTCTTGTTCATGTTGTTCATACATAAAGTTGTCTCGCCCTAACAAGGTTAAACTTCCAGGCCTGTCCCAGATGTAAAAAGTACTAGTGCCTACATCAATTTTAAAATTGGATGAAACACATTTCTAGTCTTGGGCCTTTTTACCATACCAATGGAAAAAACTTGAATATTTTTGTTGAAGCAAAATCCCCCTCTATAACCTAAGTAAGTTTATCTTGAAGAGAGGCCTCACAGGAAAATCAAAGTTCACCGAAATCAACTGAAGTTTAATACAATATAATTTTGTTGTTCTGCTTTTTTATGTGTCCAAATCATTTTAGTGTTGTGTCCATAAACAAAGAATAAAATGTCATTTTAGGTTTACACTTTTGGATTAAACCAACAATTTGTTAGAACATCGTAACTAAACATGGAATAAGTTTCTTGAGTAAAGGAAGTCTCAATTTTACAACCTGTGGGTTTTACCTTCTGGAATGAAGGAAAGTTCTGTTTTCAAAACCTGTAAGTATTTTACATTTTTGTTTAATATTGGAAGAAAGTTGCACAACAGATTTAAAAAGACTTTTAAATTTCAACAAACTGTTTACTCTTTTTCTGGAAAACACCATTATTTTAAGCAGAATATTTGTTCTTTCTTTCTTGTAAGTTACAAGAATACTTTTTATGGAGGAGGGGCAGAGGGGTGTGAATTTTGTCCCCTACCTTGGGTTAAGAATGGCTTAATATTTGGTGTGCAAATATTTAAAAGTGAAAGTGATGTTATAAAAGACACATTTACAGTGATATGCAGCAAGTTTACATGGGGTAAAAATTTTGGGTTTTTAACACCCATATATCAGTGTACAACCCTGTTCTAGACTTCCCAAGAGTGTAAACATTGAGACGTGGGCCACAGACAGCACCAAGTGTTTGAATGAACATTACAGGGATTCATAATACAACAATATAGTGCGCCACCAAGAGTTTGCCTCGAAAAAGACACTCACTGTAGAGTTATCCAGATCAAAAGCATTTTGAAGCCTCACAATATAAAAAAATCATTGCAACACCCACGCACATACTGAACACTTTTAACAAATTAAGCTGCATGTTATCAAGGTGATCTCCATCTTGCAAACTTAACATTTTAATTGTTCACTTACAACTTGTTAACATGTTGGAAAAGATGTTGACTTCTTCCAGGACAAAGTCTTGGTGGTGCACTATATTTTATATTGCCAGTATTTCACCCTGTGACAAACATGTTGCATATTACCATGACAGTGTTAATTAGTAAGCCAGGTCTGGGTTGTTTTACCTTGGAGGTTAGTGGTCACATATCCAGTGGCTTGGTTTGAAAAATATTTAAATACTGGGAGAAAATAAAATTCAACTAAAATTTAATTCGGGTGAAACTTATTTCACAAAAAAATGTATAATTGTTGCTTTTCATGAAGGCATGATTCGTAAAGGCTGTGGATTTTACACCCAAAATTATGATGAATACGTTGTTTGCAAATCATTTATTATTAAAACAAACAATTGCAGCATTTGAACATATAAACAACTCATTTAGACTGTACACCATTATAAGTGTGACTTCAGCACTACCAAAGGAGTCTTCCATTCACTACGGAAGGGGTGTCAAGCTTACCTTGTTGTGGCCGTACAATGAGGGACTGTTCTGTTTTTAGGGCAAGTCGACAATACCCATCAATCAGATCGGCCATGTCTTCAGCAATCGTGACGGACGGTGTAGTGATATACACAGACTGTGGAAAACAACAAGAAAATAAACAATAATTCAGTTATTCCTGACTTTCTTGTCAAGGTTGGAGCATTGAACTTATCAAATTACAAACATTGGTGATAATTCAAAAATTCAATTACGTTTTTCAACCCACATTTATAAGCCAACTTGGCAATTGTACCAATAGTGCTGGGTAATATTTCCAACTTAAATCTCTAATCTAATATTGCCCTTGATGCAAACTTATTGCACTTCACTATTAGGGCCAGAGCAAGGCAAGAGAAATAAGCATATCAGATACATGATAACATAACACTATTTTGATATGCCACTCTCTCTAAAGTGTGAGCATCAAAGGGCTATATTGACCAGACCAGTAGCTCACCTCACTAAACACATAGATGTTTTCAAACCTCTTGGGCACTGACATGTTTGAGGCAAGTGCTTGACTAAAAAAATATATATATTTCAGAAAAATCTTTCTTGCATGTTCAGACCAACATACATGCATATGGGTGGTTTTGTATTAAGCGCGATGTAAAATTAAGCAAAGTGTAAATTTATTTGACATTGATTCTTAACCATACCAACTTTCAATAGGTTTGTACACAAACATCGGTGCCCACACGGTCATCAAATATAGCTCTATACAATGAATAAATTTACCCTTAAAAAAATTGAACATTCTAATGAGAGTTATGGGCCCAATTTCACAGAGCTGCTTAACAGAAAATGTTGCTTAATCAATGTATTTGCTCAATGTGAAACAGCAGGGAACCAGTTATAAGCAAAATACATCACATGACATTTTGGCTGGTGGTGTGTTTCTGCTAAGCAGTGTGTAACTGTGCTTAGCAATGTTGAGTGTATAACATCTCTATGAAACTGGGCCACAGATGTTACTTCCCATGCAGCCATGCAACAGTGTTGGTTATTGAGCTGGTCAAACAAAATTGACCCCAGAAGCTACATCGTTCTGACTTACTTATGACTTTGCAAACAAATTACAAAAGAAATCCACTTAATTTTGATAAAATGACAGAGGACTTGACTTGCCAAAATTTTAGTAAGTTGTATAAGGTTGACCAGAATGAAAATGACTTGCAAAAAGAAAAGGACTTGTAAATTTTAACTGCATTGAATCGAGCGACTAAACTAAAATAATAAACCAAAAGTGGGATTTTTTTAAAAAAACAATAGTTCAGTCCTGTTGGATGAATTAACATTAAGTCCTCTTGAAGGAAAGGAACCTGACCATAGATAGCCATGACACTGTTGGGTACAAGATGAAACCCAAGAAATGCCAGTGCTTCTTAAAATCGAATGAAATATCTTCCCCAAAAGCCTGTACCCTGGTGCCTCTTGAAATGTACCCAGTTAGATTGAAATGAATAGCAGCATGCTAGGATAAGTGCATATAAAACAAAAGCAAAATGCTGGAGAATGCTGGTGTAATGTGGAAGAAGCACTCTAGTGTTTGATACAGTATTATGACTCCAGTGTATCAAATCACAACAGTTATTAAGCAGGTTTCAAAGGTAGCAGTTAGATGGTCATTTCCAATATAAACTTATAGTTTGATTTGCCTTTTCAAAAATGGTTTTTGCCTTCACTATTCAGGTTTCTGCGTCTCCTACCAATAGGTGATTCAAGTTAAATTTGAACAATGTCTATAATACTGACTCGTTTGCTGGAGGAAAAATTCATGCTGAACACTTGTTGGCAAATGTTCTCTACAAACTGTAATCTTTCCTCTGTCTTTCAATGTGACTCAGACATGTTTGTGCCAATAACAAGCCCAAGGCGTCTGCATGTCAGAATATATAGAATAGGAGCTCTTGTCAATATATATAGCTCTCTAATTTCAACACAAGATTCCATGCAAAAGAATTGGAAAGTTTAATGTAAAATTAAACATTGAAACAAGCTAACGTTTATACAGTGAATATCCAGTTGGTAAGTCTATACATCACACGTGCGTCCATTGGTTACACACGTAGGGTTTGTGTTCTTCGTTAGCTGATAGTGATACTCAGTCATAGTTTTAACCTATATATAACTACCCTAATGTCACCATTCATATATGCAGTTCCTAGGACAAAAATTGTTCTTTTCAATCTTCACAGAATCCTTAAACATAAAAACTCAATGCATTTTCTATTGGATTCTGATAGTCACTGGAGTCAGTCTTTGTTTTCTTGGCATGGTTTTTTGACAGAATTGTGTCACACTTACAACAGGCATATTTGGCCCTTTGACCTGTTTGAAAAGGTAGGCAAATTGTATTGAGTACAAGAGCTGACCTACATGTACACGAATAGGCTGGTGTAGACTTTTTAATAACACTTTTTGCAATTTTTCAGAGGAAAACAAATCAGATTTAAAGTAGGAATAATATGATGCCTGTTACAAACAGGATAGGTACATTCACAGAAAACTTGGTCCATGTCAAGTGTAGAAACAAAATATAATGTATCATATTAGTATCAACATAAGCATTGGTGAGTAGCAATGCTGGATAAACATAGCAAGACACAGCAATGAACCATTCCGCTCCTAGTAAAAGAGTCAGTGAAAAAAGCATTAATGAAACAACAACCAGGATGTGAACCCAACACCAAAACAAAACATGTAATAAACAGCCACAGATACAAAACAGCTACATGTATGTCACATCAGGCCATTTGGTTTTGTACTACTCTCAACATGTACACCTAAAAGTCGGAGGTGACAAAACAATCTACATGTATCTATCACAGATCAAAATGTACAGCTGTAAATCCAGGTTACACTTTCTACATCAGTTGATAGTATATAAATAAAGCATTACCATGTTTTATTACTATAATTTGATTGACTGGTGATTGAACAATCAAATAAGACAGTTCAAGCTAATTTGCCTAGCGCATGCAGTCAGCCCCAACACAGTGTTAAGAAACAATATGACTAAATAGGATTTCATTTGTACTATGTAATACACATTTCTTGTTTACATGCCACAAAGTTCGAAGTGGCCAAGTTCTGTAGAACTGCGGCTTTTTCATTTGCAAATATTATTTATAATACCTTGTCTTCCATCTTAACATTTATGTTTGGAAAAACCCTTCACAAGTTAAACAAGTTTTGAAAGCTGCGATATTAACTTATTGGCAACTTCTTAAATTTATGTTTCTGCATGCACACTTAGAATTTGTACAACTGAAAGTTGGACAGTTGGGAGGATTTAATCCAAGCTAGGCTTGGAGTCAATAAACTTTTCATTTTAATATATATAGCTGGGTTTTTCTTTTTAAACCTGGTTCCAATTCTGTTTTTGACATCAGTCTATCGCTATACGATCACCATCCCTTGCTGAGAGGGTTAGCGTCAACTTTTGTACTAGCTGTATATTAAGCATTCCTTTGTTACACAAAGTACTTAGTGTATGCCAAACTCACAAACTATACAATATATCATTTTCTGGTAAAGTAAGCAGATTTTTGCTTAATACAGTAAATCTGCCATTTGCTGGATTTGGTTGTTATGACAGGAAAAGCTTTAGTAATGTGTGGGTACATGCATTTCATTTTCTTTCTCAGAAAAAAAAAACTGTTTTTGTAAACGGTCATTTTGTGGTAGCATTAAACTGACTCATACAAGACATAATACAACCAGACATTTCCTACAGAAACCAAAACATAAAAACATACAGAAATTAGTAAGCAAACTAAAACAGGTTGTTTCGTTTTTAGGACTAGGGACACACGGAGTGCATACTTACACATGCGTCAACTTCGTTAGAACCGGGGAATTGAGGGATAGGAAAGGGCTACAGGAATGGGGTAAAAAAACAAAAGAAACAGAATTTGGGGTGGAGTTTGTTAAGTAATACATTGTAGAATTTCATCATGCTAAGGGATAAGTCAAAGATTGGGTGGGGGGTAGAACATGTATTAAAAACAGGGAAGATAAAACAATCATTTTAAGGAATAATAATTTCATACTGATATTCAGAGTTCTCTCCAATGCATCATCTAGTATATTGGCGCTAATACCAACATAATTGTGGCTGATATCACAAACCCTTTTAAATAATTCCAGCTTAAGGTTTTGCATGGTTGGAGGAATCCACTATTAGGTAACTCTTGAGAGTGAACCATGTACTTATCTATCATTAGAAGAATATGTGGCTCTGAAATGAACTTATACATCAATAAGTGAGCTCTGGTCTCCTGTAAATGACTTGAAAATACAAGTTGAAGTGTTTAGAATCAACCAACAACTCTTCCCACTATATGAACACATAGATTCTGTCTTGTTATAAATTGCTGATTTACAATTGCACTGCACACATGCACCAATGTTGAAGTACTATGCTCATGGCAATCAATGTACTTTACCATCGGAACCAGCAACCAATACCAGCCCATACAATAAAAGAGTGTAGTCCAAGCTCTAGACCACAAAATATGAGTTCAACCTACACAGTGTGCTCCCCTCAACATTCCACCATTTGATATGCAGTAATGCCTGTTAAAAATCCGGATGGTGTATATACATGTACAGATTTGACTTGTACAAAGTGAATTTTTTAGGTCAATGGCTGTTTTCATAACCCATGCTTCGGCTTGGGCTTTGACTTAGTTTCTGATTGCCTGTTAGAATCCCCGTACCAAAAGTGCACATTTTCAAAACAACTGACGGAGCCTCAAGCCGAAGCCATGGTTTTGAGACCAGTCATAGTCCGTCAGTCAATAATGGCTGCACCTGTTCATAGAAACTGATACCCATAATTATAACCTGCTAAAATAAATGCCCCATTTGAGAAGGTCACAGGAGAGTTTCATTCCAGGATCTCTTTTCTTTGAATTTTCTCTTTGCCTTTATTTAGTTTGACTAACTTAGCACTTTCGCAGAGGTGAAATGTTTTCACGCCATCCCGATTCTTTGTCATAAAAAATGCACTAATCACAAACAAAAAACAACAAGAGAATAAGGGGAGCAGATGGGTCAAATCTTTTAAAAGCAATTTCGGCCTTCATGAGCTTAGACTATTAGTTTGATGTATTGAAACAGTTCCCTTGATACTAAATTTTGCAGAATCCATGTAAAAGGTGGTGTTTTAAAACAAATATTGACTGCTTTCACTTGGGATACAGTCAAACCAGTCTCCCGAGGTGATCCCTGGAGCTTTCAGGAAAAACAAAACCCTAGGAGTATAACCTCAAGAGGCAAGATTAGTTGTACCATTCATACAAGTCAATATTTATATACAATTATATGGTTTACCCTCAAGTACTACCTACAGCAAACATTGACACAATATTTGTGCAGTTCAAAACAGGGTGAGCAGCCACGTCATGTACTGTACTAAATTTCTTGTGAACAGCAATTGTTTATTAAACCTTTCTGATCATGTTGTCATCATCTGAGTCATGTCTCCTTCACACAATAACAATAATGCATACTGGTTCTCATTATGACAAAAGGGGGTCAGTCCAACCTCGTTCCCAGGGTGTGTCGAGCAGTACGAGGTGTACGAGGTTGACCGCTCTCTCACCCTGGTATTGGATCATTTGCATATCCAAAATTTTTGGATACGTATGCAAATTAGAATAGTCTGGCTGTGAACTTAACATGTTTACGTTAGACTAAGTTGTACACCAGTCATTGTCCAATCAGGGTCCAAGCAAGGAGTTTCCCTCCCAGGGTTTACTATTGTAAACATGGTTGGAAATAGTAAACCATGAGGACGAGGTTGGGGTCAGTCTATTTTGGCCTTCCAGCCTCGTCCAGTTGGTTATATTGATATGAACGAGGCAAATTCCAGAAGCCTTCCTCAATTATCATATAGAAGTACATGTAATGGCAAGAATGGCAAGAGTAGAGCTTTTGAGTAAAATCTAAAAAATCTGTTTTCAATGTCATTAAAGCTTACATTACTGCAAAGTTCCCCTGAATAATTTTTTTTAAGTGAATGGCAAGACTAGAGCTTTTGAGTAAAATCTAAAATCACCCCCCATAAAAAAAACCTGCTTATAGCATTTTCTATATGTGAGGCATCTGATACTACCATCGGCGTTGGTGAAGTGGGCGTGATTTGTGATTGAACTATGTGACACTTACCAATAGGGTACATGGGATGTGCTACCCTTCACCTATTTAATGTAAGAATATCTGTTAATGAAGTTAAAGGGGCACTGTCATCGTGATCACAGCTAGTCTGTGGCCAGACAAGAAAATCTGAACTCTCACCTAGTTACTGCACACGGGCACGCGATAATAATGACGGCACCCTTTAAAGCTTTTGTTTGTGATGTGACGGTTAACGCGCACGGGTGTAGTAACTGGGTGAGAGTTCATGTTTCCATGTCCAGCCACAAGCAGACTATGATCACGACGACAGTGCCCCTTTAATTTGACTATTGGTTTGTTCACGCAGAGTACATGTATGTTTGTAAAACAATGTTACTGAAAGTGTTTTGAAAAATGGTAAACTAAAAATCAAAGAAACAACCGTGTAGTAAGCTTTATCTAGTTTCCTTTTTATTTTATCATAGATACAATTTATAAATTTGTTATTCTAATTCAAGATGATGTATTTCAGATTCAACTTACACTTGTTTACAAAAAAATAATTCCAGCAGGATACATGCATGTTCCAGGAATAGTATCATTCTTGTTGAGGAGAATTACATTTTTGAGCCAAAAAAATAATTTAGGTATTATTAAAGTGAAGTGAATTTGCACTTATTTTGATTCTGAGCTACGGAGTCCGTAAGTTACATTTTAAGGCATACTTCACTTCATTTTTCAGTTAATCGTATGCAAACTATATATTATTGATAATTATTTTTAAAATACCTTTTGCAATTTCTTTCCAGTTATAGTTAGCAAAAAGTGATTGTTTTCAATGAATGACAGAGTTAAGCAATCAGAACATGAAGTTTTATGTTAACATGAAATGCCATGTGATGTGATACATGAAGTTAAATTTCACTGGGTTTGATTCAGAGAGCTGCTTACCAAGAAAATCTGCCTGGTTACCAGACTTTATACACAGCCAGTAATACTGTCAGTATCTTTGCCTTGTAAATTGTTTAAAACTGCTAATAGGGGAAAACAGGTTAGCAGTTTTCTAAATGGCAGTTTTTTTAATCTAGTCCCAAGGGAGAAAAGAAATTTATTTTAATCAAGTACCCGGGGTTGGCTGCAAGTGCTAAGCACAGAAAACTTCCTCAGCAGTAACAAATTGCTGAGTCATACATGTATGACACAAGGAGTCGTTCTTGTTACTACTTCTGCTATTTAAGTTAAATTTTTCTGTCCTCAGCAAAAATGAATTCCTAGCAGCTCTGGAACTGGGCTTTTGGTTTGATTAAATTTATGGAATGGTAGTAACCTTGGTGTATGGTACAAAGAAGATTTGATGGAGGGAAAAATGGTGACCCATGAAAAACTGGTGACACAGGATAGAAATAGAACAAAATAATAGTCATTCAAAAGATGAAAATCATGCACTGTTAAAGAAATCATGCAGTAGAAAGATTGCTGTACAAACACACACAAATCAATTTTGAAGGAGTTGAGGAACACATCAAACAAAGATATGCAAATGAACATGCATGTTTGTAGGTCACATGCCCACCAACCCTCGTTCTTCCTCTATCTGATAACACACCCAAAAATTAATGTGAATGCCAAAAAAAGGGTGATGGCTTAATTATGAGCTGAATAACGTTCTATGTACTCATTCTGCATGAAATTACTATGAACTTTTTGTAATGTTCCTTGTATGGAAGATAAAGATAAAGTGTATGCATTTATGTTCATGCCTTACCAAATTTGAACACCGACAATAAATTTACCTTTTTTTTGCAAGTACATGTATGCCTTCCGAAAGGGAATACTATAGAAGGTATGGGAACTCTTTCTGAAACATGTTTACTAGTAGCATAAACTGGATGGACATGCTTTTAAGAATGTGCTTACTGCTGTAGGTACATGTACAGCTTCTGAAATTGCCTTACTGAGGGTAAAAAGGCTTTTTCAATGTGGCTCGTTTCAGAGAGTAAGTTTGCTTTTATGAAACTGGCTTCCTTTGAGAGAATGAAGTTTCTAAGGAAGGTTAAAGAATGCATTAAAATAATGAATATATTTAGGCCTGTAGATCATCTAGGGTTTTTTGTATCTAGTGTTTGTTCCCTCATTGTTATTAGCGATGGAAACCAATACAAGTGTTTTGTTTCACACTAGTGGGAGAACTTGGATTTGTGTGGTCTGAAAACCTGCATGGCGAGCTAGTTGTTATGGCAACCCCTGAGGTCACTGAAGTGTTCTTTTTTTCACAAGTGGCCATTCAATGAGAACTCAACATCTCACAAGTGCCAGCTAGATTAGAAGGTGATGAGATGTTCTGTCAATTGTATGTCGATAATCGATAAAGTCCATTACCTCATTGGCACCTGATATTCTGAGTTGTAGTAATCCCTTCTTATTGTTCTCCATATCCCCACCCAGCGTCTGCACTGACTGCACTTGGGTGAACTCCGCCATCTTTGTAGGCTGTAAGAAGAATAAGCATAGCGTGTGTATGAATTTTAAACAATGTTAATTTGCAGATTTTGCTTTTTTGGGTTGGGGTGGCATTCCTTTATTTTGTATTTATTTTATTTTTTAAATTTGCTTTTGTAAATGAAATGTTGTAAAAAATATATGTATTTCAAAAACTTGGGGAGAATCTGCATGACACTGTTAACATTGATTTAATGGGTTTTTAAAATACAACATAGGCAAGTATGTTCTCATTAAAGAAGCAACTGCCAGTAGCCATACCACATACTGCATATTTGTCATTGTATTTTGTTGGTTTCTATTCATATCTGTAAAGGATTTGAGACACATTTTGTCAGCATGGTGTAGTGCTCATTTCTGGAAGTTTAATAAGAATGACAAGAATGAAATGAGGCCCATCCAACTCTCAAACCCTTCCAAAGCCTCAATTTCCCTGCAAATGTAACAAGTTGACTTCCCCAGCCGTTGAAAGCCCCCTAAGGCACTAGGAGCTGCTACTTATTCAGCACTCTGCCCAATCTGTTGAAGGTACAATTTCAATCTCTTCAGCACTAATCCAGAGTGCCTTGAGGGGTCAATTTGCAGATTGATTACATAGGAGTGATACTGTGTGCTTTGTGTGTGTAATCTTGGTGTTATATAGATGTCTATATAAGTCGTGTTTTGACAGTCCGGATTTGTCGGAATAACTCAACCATGCCTTAGATTATCCAACCTCTACAAGTCTTCTCATTTTCCATAAGTATTCACATCAAAAGTGATCTGGAAAACACAGTAAGAAAACATGCGGTACAACTTCATATATAAATTTGTCAATTTATTTATCGTTTCTCAAACAACATTTTTTTCAAGTTATTTAAATTTATGAATCAGTGAAAAAAAAAAACACTGCAGCATTTTGCCTCACACCATTAAAGCACTGTTTCAAGAGTAGAGTTCAGTCATTACTATTCTTCAGTTTTCATAATATAACCAACAATCAATCTGTACAAACTCCATCAAATTTTTGTGATCTGTTTCTTTAGGAAACAGTGAATAATGGTTTTTGTCATAGATTTTATGGACATGTTTATTTAAAATTGGCAACCTCAAAGGGATATGGAAGTGGAGACAGGATGGATCTCAACTGATTGTACTCCAGCAATGGGATTGGGAGGGGGAGATGGGGGCAGGGTTGGGAGTAGTGGGTTGGGTAGAGGAACTACAAGTGTACTTACTGTGGATGCTTTGTCTGTCAGGCAACTTATTCCATCGTCAGGACCAATCACAAGCTCAACTGATATACTCCAACCAGTCTACACAAAGAATAGAACACAAAGAAAATGAGATAGCAGGGTATTCTCCTTCATGAGTTAGCCATATTATGTCTTATTCCCTGTTTACAAAGGGTTTCTAAGCATGGAGGGTTCATTATGGTAACCAGACTATTTCCGTTTGTCAAAGCAATTTAAATTCACTGATAACAAATCACTTACAAAGTACTCAAAGACAGGGGCCCAGTTTCAAAAAGCCTGTAAGCACAAAAACTTGCTTAGCACGGAAGTCTCGTTTGGCAGAAACAGGTCACCAGCTAAAATTACATTAAGTTTGCATTATTGTGACTGGTGCCCAACTCAAATAATATTGTCAAGCAATGTTTTCTGCTCAACAGCTTTATGAAATTGCGCCCAGGTCTTAAAACAATTTGCAAGTTCTCAAGTGGATATTCCAACCCCTTTAGTCATGTCGCTTTTGGACATCATTTTCCACTTAATTTGAACCAGTCTGTAGTTGAAATTGAAGTGGGGTGGGGGGGGGGGGTCTGATATAAATTGTGCTGGGGGTGGTGCACTTTGCACTATGTACATTCAATATATTTTGGCTACAACAATCACAGTGTACACACACATGTGGGAGCAGGAACCTCTGTCAAATTGTGTGTCAACATCATTCTATCACGCCCAGCAAACATAGTTTCATGCACCTCCACGTATATGTATGCAAAAAGTAACAGTGTGGCAAAGTTATTATTGTGTTTGAGGAAGTAAACGTGTACAAAAACGGAAAGGTTCAATGAACTGATTTTTCTTCTACTCACTGGAAAGGTAACAAAGGGTTGTATTTCTTCCGTTTAATAAGAAAAATGGAAGGGTAAGGGATAACATGTTGGGAAATCTTGCACTATATTAATGTGACATGATTGTTTTCTTTTCTTTTTCCTTTTTTAAAATTGAAAACCTTTATACTTTGTTGTTAATAATGAGTAAATGTTTTGTTTATGATCTTACTTTTTCAAAAGAAAGACTGCATTAATAAGTAAAGATGACTTTTATTGTCATAACTACAACATTTGTAGGCTTAAATTCACAAACATTTTGGACAATTCTGCATATTTTTCATCTGCAAAAATTATGGTAAGAGTCAAGCTCTTTGGTTCTCATAAAAATGTGGAAACAATTAATTTTTTAATCCTGCTTACTCCGAGGGCACATTTAAACTTTTCATGGTCGAAGCGGTGGATCTTGGACAGTACATCGAAGAACTTGAAGACACACTGCTCTTCGTTAAGATTTGCAAACTGCTTGAAGTACTGAAGGATCAACTTGCGTAGATTCTTTGGCTAGATAAAGGGATAGTTCAACATTGATAAGATTGTTACCCGTCTAGAAATTATTTAATCATGTCCATTATTTTTGGGCTAATAACATCAGTGTTCTCCAATTTTGAAGGAAAAAAAGGTTGGGGGGGGGGGTATGCGAGCGCGAAGCCTTTTCGGCGTGGGATCCGGGGTCTGCCTAAGGGCCCAGAAAAATGTTATTGTACATGGTCTATGATCGTGGTGATGCACTCGGAGGTGATTCCTAATGGCCACTTCCTTCTAATTTCTTTGAGCAAAAGTTTAAAAGATTGCATTGGAACTCTGACAAAAAGTGGAGGGGGAAATTTGGCAGATGGATTTTAAACCTCGGCAGCGACTTCTTAAACGTGGTGGTGCCACAGAAAGCAGGGCGGTGCACCAACAATTGTGTACATGTTGGAGAACACTGGCTAACATTCATTATGCACTAAACTGTTTGGAGTTATGCAACATCATAGCACCTTTTATTGAAAGTGTGAATAACTCCTTAGTTTCATGAGTTCTGTTGATAAAAAGATACTTCCAACGTCGGTTTGGTAACATTGATTTGAATGAAAAGAAAAACAAACTAGAAGCACCATCCATGGTCTTTACAAGAATTAAGTACCTTTGTGTTATCAATGACAGACTTGGGAATGAATCTCTTCAGACCTATTTCTTTTCTGAAAGGAAAAAGAAAAAGAAAAAGGTTATCGGAGGATAGAGGAGATACAATCATTATACTTAAAGAAGTTTTCTGATGGAGTACATGTAACAAACAGTTTACATAAAGCATCACTATAAGATTGGACCCTGGTTGGTTCAGGTGCCCATAAAAGTGCCTTGGGGAGTTTAGCATTTCCATAACTACATCTTTTTCTGGTGATTTTCAAACTAAAATGTTGGACTACAAATAGGATCTGTGGATGACTAACATGACTGTTCAATTTCAATCCAATACACATTGTCAACTCTGCCTAGACTGGTGGGTAGGATTACACACTGCCTCATTGTAGATCTACTTTTTGAAGTTCAGTGAGTCACCAAGCGAGTATAGTAAGTCACTTTATCAATGACTTTCTGATTGTAGCAATGTAACACCGACCCCGGTTCAGAAACCTTTTAGTATGTAAACAACAGTGTGAATGACTTTTTAATTCAATCATTGCTGCCTCCACCCGAGGAAATTTTCAGTATTTGTACATACATGTAGGACAGGTAAACATTTCAAAAGTATGTACCATGTAAGTTGTATTGATCGTTGCATGTCTGGCTCTTTTGGTTGGTATATTTTACAGAGCTCCTGCGTCTACATTAGGCAAAGCTTTGCAATATGAACAAGATAGTTACAATACAATGTACACGTAGTGTTACATGTGACTTTCTACACAAAGGCAAATTTCCAAATAATTTGTGAAGTTTTGCCCAATTTATAATTGAAAAACCATTTCATGCATGAAATAAAACCATCCCTTTATTTAACTAACAGGCATTATTCTCAACCTGTATCACAAGAACCAAAATAACAAGAAGACCTAGTCTAATGGGTTTTTTTGTCTTTTTTACAACACCTTCCTCATTTGTCCTTCCATTTTTAAAGAGGATCTGCCGTGATAGGAAGAATTACTTTAAAATATGTTTTAAATCCTTAAATAAGCCTATATATACCGAAATAACACTGTGACAGAATTGTAGAATGTTTAGAATTTGTTTTAAAAATGCAGTTTTCACCACTCCTCTTTACCCTCGGAGCGGGCAAAATCGGACAAACAGCCGTCGGCGCAAAAATTGTGTCCTTAGATTTTCTGGAGAATCGTGACGTCACCTTACGTACTCCTCTCCCCCCGCACAATGCGTCGCGGTACATGTACATGTACAACGCGTATACATACACAGTATACATTATTTGTAGCGCATCTGAGCGAGAATATAGGGAACAAGACCAAACTCGGCACATTGTGACGTACAAGTACAGCACCCGACTACGCATCCATCTCGACAAGAGAACATGTACTGTTTACCTGACGGTCTGTAGTTCCGGCACGCAGAAGTTTGTAATCGCTCTGCGCAGACCATTCATGGATTGCTTCGAGGCCAGTACGTAAGGTGACGTCACAATTTTACTGATTTTGTGTGCTGCCCTCATTGACACGTTTTTCATTAATTATTCGGCGGCCTACTTCGCGGAGTGAAAACAACCTGCAAATGTCACATTTTTCAATAATCTAATGTCACAAAAGAGAAGTTAGTATGATTTGAAATATATCAGAGAGCAGAAAAACGTCAAATTATATCATCGTGGCAGATCCTCTTTAAGATTCATGTTGATTCATCCATCTCTGGAATTGCTTTAAATCACTGTACATATACTCATTTCAGAGTCCTGTGAGGGGAAAAATCCATCAGAGGCACCTTGGATAGAAATCTATTTAAATTCCTTCTAAATTGAATCGCATGTACCTACATGAACGTTATAGGTGATAGTTACTATCATTATAGTTGAAATAAAAAATAGCACATACTAGCAGAACAATGTTGTAAGTATCTCATCCACATCACCAGTAATTTTTTTTCTGTACTGACTCCGAGAGCAAAGATAATACAGGGTTTCGTACTACTACATCAGTTAAACGCAAGCTCAAAATTAATGTCTATTTTCATGGAGTGCAATAAAATTGATGGATTCAATCATTTATGAGAAGTGAAAAGTTGAGGGCTCAAGTTTCATCCTACATGTAAGTGCCTGTGCATTTCCCCCTTAGGGCCTGTAATGCATAGAGCAGCATTCTCCCTTAACAGAAGTCTGCTGACCAGTCAACATTCTCTGGTGGTCAGGCTGGCTACTGTGAAATATGTACTAGGGAAAAAGCTAGCAGACCTGAGAAACCACAAGCTAAATGGTCCTCCTGGTTGTCAGTGAAAAACTTAAGGGCAAACCCTTGATAGAGCAGGCCTAAAGAGTGCTTTGTGGCTATAGCCCTTTTCACACAATCCCCCCAAAAACCTAGATTCCTTTCGACGAATTTTCGAGCACGGATTGTTTACTTCTCATCTCACGCTTCAGAGCTTTCACACGACACCAGGTAATGAATTGACCAACATTCCATGTGACAAGAGTAAAAATATAGCTGGTTACCACTGAGCTATCGAGTTTTCGTTCTTAATCACCACTAGTGAAAATGATGACATTTCGCATTATATATGTTTTGAACACAACGCGTTCCAGTTCAGATTGTTAGCATGACGCACATTTTAAAAATGGTAGCGCGGTGTGGTTAGACCGCTTTCGCATAGAACGCACGACAATAAACAACAGATCATTTCACAAGAGGGAGTGGACAAGGTTCCTTGCGAAAAATTCCACTAGCGTAATTTTTTGTCAAAATTCCACAATGTTTGAGAAAATTTCACAAGGAATGTAGAACATGTAAACAAATTGCTGTCCTTTCAGTCACATGAAGCTCATTTTGTAATATTCCACAAACATTGAGAACATTTCGCCAGGAAGGGGTTATTTCTGTTGTGTGAAAAGGGCTTATGTTAGTGATGGGTGAGACAGAAAAGTTAATGATAATTTTATCAAAGATGAGTGAAATGGATGGTTTTGATTGTAAGTTATAACAGGGGTAGAGGATGCTTACTCGAGGTAGTCAAAGTTAGCTTTCTTGTCCAGAGCGATCTGTGGCATATCCTTAAAGAATCTTCTCATCTCTAGACATCCCAGCTGCAGAGCAATGTCCATATCTACTGTCTCTGCAACCTCATTCATGTAGTCATTTCGTACCTGTGTGAAAAATAGCAGGCTTGTTAGGTTCCCTGACTTCAAATGCATAATAACCACTTGAACATCTTAGTTTCTTTAGTTCCGGTCTTCCCGATGAGTGCCCCCTTTTCGTTTACGTTTGGTGTGAAGAAAAATCCTGCTTTTGAATCTGGTTATCCATGTAAGAGAGGGTTTAATGACTAACTGATGGTTCACTTGTCATGGTTAAAGTCATTCTAGCGATGAAAATTAATTTTGAAGTTGTTATATTTTCCTTGGAAACTATTAAACTGTGTTCTTCCCAAGATCAATGATGAACCCTTCTTTCAAGATGTTTATTGAAAAAATTTGAATAAATTTAATGTATTCAGCCAAAACCAATCTTATACCATCCCTTCATAATATTAGATGAAATCTAACTAAAAGAGTTGAATAAATGTACTCTTGATTTACATGTACATGTACCATCTCTGTATCAGAGCTGCCAACATTTGCATCTTGCAATCAGGGAGATATTTAGAATAACATTCAACATAATAGGGACAAACTTTCTATAATCAGGGAGATTTTCAAATTTGTTCGTCAGAACATGGGAAGATTGGTTTATTTTCAGGGAACTTTCTGCAGATTTAGAAACAGTTGGTAGCTCTACTGTACATGTATATCCATCAGCCAACAATAGTCTATTTCAATGATAACACTGTGGGCAATATTGTTGGGCTGTGTGCATTGTTTGTCTCCAATATGATATCTTTACTGCTCTGCCTAATCAAGACATGATAACTTTAATTGGTCCATACAATTCTAATAAGGTTCAGGAGAATGACACCTGTGGGAGTTGTAATTGCTCAATGAACTCCACTAATCAATTCACTTCTCAGAGTTTCATATAAGTCAAGTCCTCATGGAAAAGCAGAATTAAATTACACAGGGTCTACGTGAGCGAAAACCTTGTGGGTGTGACATCATTTCAAATGTGGCTTGGTTGAACAAGTCTGTATAAATCTGGGTTGGAAGTCATTGCTGACAAAAAGAACTGAAACTAGGACTCAGATTTTAGGAGGTACATGTATGTTAAAATGATGGCATTTCCACCTTTTGGCAACCCCTGGAGTTATACATGTATAGATTTCAAGGAGCTTATGGAAACAGAAGTAGATCAAAGAGCAAGATTTATTTATATCTAAAGAAAGTAACGTCTACTTTTTTCACGGGCAGACACAAAAATGACTCAATTCAGATAAAAGGTCTGGAATTTCTCATCCCTGAGTGATACATGAAAGATACATTATCATTGTAAAATGGTAAACAAAAAGCACTCTGCAGAAATTCACACCGTCTAGTCACAGAATATCTGTTCTAATTTTTTTTTCCCATAATTTAAACAACAAATAACAAGTCTTTGAGATGCGTTTTACAGACTTTCTAAATTGTTATACTGTACAAGGTGCACTGTATTTTATGAACATGCAAAGCCCAAGCCACTCACAGACAGCAAATTGCTGTATAATATCTCTATTGTCTCTAAATTAAGAGCTGTAACTCTATTTATTCCGGATGTTCTCCCAGGTGGCTACAGGAAATTGTCCAAGGAAGTTAGTCTTAGTTCATGAATAGTCATGTGCATGATCCCCAATACAGGGCAGATTATTATCAGCAATGCATTGTATTAATTAGTGGCCTTTAGGAAGTAACCATACGTGACTGTCTACTTTGATTTTGCCTGTTGGAATGGTGCTAGCCTGGTTTCTCAGTGCACTCATGTCCGTGAATGTATCAAACAAAACATTAGACAAATAGTAGATACTATTGTATACACCAAGTTTCACCACATACATTGTACATACATGTAAACATCCATGTATGTATGTAGACCTGGGTGGGTTCACCCTTCACTAAGTGTCATAGAGCACTACTTTCAGTGTATTTGGAAGAGATGAAGATGATGTTGAGTAATAGGTGTTGTTTGAAGCTTGAGTAATGTTTTCGGAATGAAGTCCTTGTCCTCCTAGTGAACCAAGATAAGAGTTATCCTTTCCTGTGGACGAACACTGCAAAGGGTCAAGACTTTTTCTCAACATCCACTTCTTTAAAGAAGAAATTAACACAGTGGGTTTTACTCATGAACTTTCTCTACCATTTGTCCTTTCCCTTTGTTCACCCATAGCTGAATTGCAGTCAGTTTGCCTTGTAAAGGTCATTAACCTATATGGTTCCAATCATACATGTAGGTTAAATAGACACAAGTACACATGAACAAAACATAAATAAGGGAATAAAAGAGTGGCGACGAGTTCTTAAACGGCCGTTTAAAACCGGCAGGGTCGTGGCCGTGCAATAAAGGCCCGAGCCGAAGGCGAGGGCCTTTATCTTGCGGCCGCGACCCTGCAAGGTTTTAAACGGCCGTTTAAGAACGAGTCACTACTCATTTATTCCAATTCATAAATGCTTTTGTTAAAAAGTGAAAGAATAAGGAAAATCGGTGGTTGAAAAAGACAATCTCTGACATCGAAGTTTGTACATTTCAAAACTTTTTGTAAAATTCTGTTTTGTGCGCGTTGGGTTGTGTGTACGTGCGTGTACAAAAAGATTAGGCTACGCGCGGGAACTATAGCCATGTATTGCGTTCCGCGTAAGTAAATTGGCGGAGCTTGTGCGTCCAATACGCGAAGCCCAGCCGGTTATAAACACTCTTGGCCGTGCTTTATCATCCGTTTAAACACCCCCACGTGACGTGCTCTCCACCAATAGGAATAGCGAAACTGTCTGGGGTATTTATGAATGAAAAATAACAGTGAATGCATTTGAAAAACTTCGAACTCCACTTTCTGATGATCATTTGCAGTGCACAAATTCCCAGATATCAATGTTTCAATATAACCACATTGTACATGACTAATGTCAAAGCTCTTCAATAACACTCAATGCCATGTACAATTATTAGATTACAAACTACATGGTAACATCAATGTAGATGTGTGTGGGTAGAATAACTATGCAAATGTTACACGTACATTGACAAATTTGTCACGTACATGTACATGTAGTTGATGGCAGAGTTTTAATGTTACTCCTGGTGTAGAAAAACAGCTTTGCAAATACAGCTCAATAGAATACAACTTGGGAAAATTCCCTCAACTTCAGTTTTGATTGAATAAAGTCAATTTCCCCCATTTACTAATAAAGTAATATTACCTTGTTCTATTATTATAACATGGCAGTACAGTAAATCCATTTTTTATTCACTTTTCCAACAAGAAAATAAATAATACAATTACAGATTCATTTCTTTGACAACAAAAAGTCAGGGGGGTGGAAAAATCAAATTTCCCTAATAGCATAGACATTCAAAAACATCACGACGATAAAATAAATAAATCCATGTAGTGCACAAAATTACTTCCAACCCCCTCCTCCATTTGTCATAGGAAAACAAACACGGGACAGTCTATAAGTGCTTTGACTTCTAACTCCACCTTCTGACTTGACTGTCAGACTGGATTTACTAATCTCCATTCAAAGCTCACGTAGTTCAAATACGCAAAGCTTCAACACACAGTACTAATCTCTAATCATTCCAATCAGTGTCCACTAGGTGTCAATTGATGGGTGTGGGAGGGAGAGGGAAAGACAGAATGATGGGGTCTTACCTGATCATAAAAGTAGAAAAATGTGACTTTGTCTTTCTCCAGGAGCTCGTGGTAATCTTTAGGCAAGTAGCGGATCCGTAATTCATGCCTGTAGTGGAAAAAAGTACATCAAACATCACAGTGTGACACAAACAGACAATGCCATGGATGCAAAGCCTGAATAATAAATCCTTGTTGCAACAAAGCAATTTTTCCTGAGATACTCAGTATCCAGTATCCAGCTATGGCTGTTGCTAAGGGTGTTGCTATGGACATCATAAATACTTCATCGCATGACACGGCAATCCAGCCATAGCTACAGACATAGCTGTAGCTGTAGCCGCCAATTTGAACATGTTCATATCTATTTAAACTTGGGTATCAAATATGTCCAAGCCATGATCAAGGGCATCGATAACAATGGCTTACTTGCCAACATGAAACCTCAGGCAAGGTGCTTCATATATTCTGCTATCTACATGTATGCATACTGTACATCTGGTACACTGTAGTGAAAGCAACAAATTCTCAAAATTGTTCGTATTGTATCATGTAGGCCCCAAGAGAAGAGCTCAAGGTGATGAGGAGAGGACAATGAAGAAATGTCAGTTCAACATGAGGGAGGGGAAACCCATAATGTGCAAAAGGTGGGATTTGAAGTTAAGCCCACACTGAAATACCTGTAACATTACCTTCCAATGACATAACAAAATGTTAAGTTATGTCTAACAGTAACACTGTACAATGTAAAATAAATATGAAGCCTTTACCAATACCATACACTGCAAAATGCACAATATATCTGTATCTACATATGTACACGTAAAATGTACAGTATGAGAAAATTGTTAAAAACTTGTCAACAGAAACTTTAACAACTGGTGCATGGGTACGTACAGTATGTTATATTTTATGTATGACTTGCAAATGATGTCAAAAGCTAACACAGCGCCCTCAATGAGGTCAAACGAGGACTTTTCATTGGCTGACAGTTTGACGAGGCGCCTACAAACTTACACCTTTTCATTGTTGACCTCAGGTGCATCGGCTGATGGAAATGGATTATTGTGACAATTGTCCATGACTAAAAACCACTCTCTGTGTTTTATATAAAGTATTTTTGATGGTATTTTCGCAGTTCAGTTTTACAGTCCTGAGGATTGGAATGAACGACTCACTCAAAAGCCAATATCGTTCCTTGCCTTAATCTATATTTTATTTTAGCAGGATTATTACTGTAGAAAGATCATTATTCGCGAGCACGCCACACCAGGCCCAGATGAGACATCCTACACCACACAGCTCCCCTGAGACCCACAGATACAATGAAGTTCAATGAAGTTGAAGGAGGTGTCACACAAAGCCCATTCAGCAGGGGGATTTTCCAAGGAGTGATGTTGGGGAGTCCTGTGCAAACACAAGTGATATTTTCTTACCATTGAGTGATCTTTCAGGAGGACGTTGAACAAAATAAAGAATAGATCTGCCACAGGGGAAGGGTTGAGTGTGAAAAAGTGCAACATTGAATGTTGCACAATCATTTGTTGTAAGCATTACAGTGTGAATAAAGTGTATTTTATGAGCTCTTTTGTAGGTGGCAGAATGAAAAAAGAAAGAAACTCAATATTGGACTTTTATTTTGAACAGTGATGGATATTGACCCTACACTATCTTTATGCTGCGATCATCTAAAAACTGTCAAATAATTAATTGTTAAAGGCGCGATATAAAAAGGTATGATGCATAAATAGCAATAATAAAAAATCAAAGCTTACTTTGCACCAACTTTATATCACAACAAAATTGTGCTAAGATATTCCATTCTGAAATACTGCTTTGTGTGAAAAAAATAGATCAGTACCAACTATCCTGAGAAATGTTCCCACCATTCCCATCATTGTTTGACACAGTTTCCCCAAACATGCCAAACACTCAATTAAAAATACTTTGATTTGCAAGAATCAGAATGTGACTGTATAATAAGCAAAATCCCTCAAGAAACACTATTTTTCAGTGTTTTTCTCAAAAACGTAACCACCCATTGCATACAATTTAATGAAACTTTTACTATTTATTGAAAACTTGAGGATTAAATGTACATCCCTCTATATGGCTGTATTTCTTGGAAACTAGACGACGGTGGCGTGTCGTGTCGTTTCCGAGCGGTTAAGAGCACCGGACTCAAGCTCTGGTGTTTCGGATCAACAGAGTGTGGGTTCGAGTCCTGGTCGTGACACTTGTGTGCTTAAAAGCAAGACACTTAACAATTATTGCTTCTTCCTTCAGCCATGTCAGCCGTAGGTCCCGTGTGTTGTGTAATGCACGTTAAAGAACCCAGTAACACTTATCGCTAAGAGAAGGGGTTTGCCCCGGTGTGTCTGGCAGTGGCTGCTGAATGCGCCGCAGCACCTTGTAAACCCTTATAAGGTGCCACATAAATGGGTCTCATAATTCAACAAATTCATAAACCTGTCTTAGAATGTTTCTGTCTGTTCAAGAGTACCTTATCGGTAGATACATGTATGTGCATGTATTTATAAGACTATAATATTATTATTATTATTATTAATATTATAGTAAATATTCTCTTCTAGAAACCAATACTGAAATGTAAATGCCCATCTCTTTTTTGATACAAATTTGTGTTTGTTGTTTGTTTCTTAAAAACAAGAGGATTGTACATGAACATCATAAAGATCTCTTCAGAAAACCATTATTTTAGGTACAATGAATGCCGTTACAAATGCAACTTCCTTGAAAACAGGGGATTGAAATGAATGTTCTCTTGTAATGTTTTTGCACATGATCTACAGTACATGTACAGTGTATTAATACACATTTGTATTACATGTACACTTTTGTATTACATGTGCAAAGTCCAGTCACATGTGATTCATGTTGGAAACCATAAGATTTATATCACATACTGTATGTAAGGTTACTTTTTCCAAACTTGGACAAACCAAGAGTTAGTGGACAGACATGTAAAGCCATGTTGCAACAGCATGGCTATGTGCTACCCCTATACCAGACTACACCCATACTGTGCCACATGTGATGAGTCAGACTAGCCCAGAAATATTGGCTAACAAATAGTTTGGGTACAGTTTGAACACCATGAGGAAAAAGTGTGGTACTGATGCATACTGGTAATCAGAGAAAATGTCTACACCTGTATATTTTTTCCATTTTCCATTCAAGAAGTCATTTTCTATTTTGAAATGGAAACAGCCTCATCCCTAAAAGAATTAAATTTAAGCACTGAACTTGAAAGTGAGCTTTCCCACTCTCCAGCATCAAACTTAACTAACTTTATGTTATCCCATTGGATTACTGAACAAGCATTTGTAGTTGTACTTTCACTCAGCCCTCAAACATCATGAGACATGTACGTAGGCCCTACACGTGTGTCAAAATGTTCTCTGTTTTTCTGCAGTTTTGATGATGGCAAGTGAAAAACATTTAGGAAACGATACAGAAGTTGAAGTATTCTAACATGGAAAACATGTCAAACGATCAATTCAGAACATGACTGAATGTACAAATTTAGATGATATTTTTAGTCAAATTGAGTTGGTTGGAGAAAAAATCTCTTTATATGAGTTTAATATAAATACACTAAATTTTCAAAAACTTTCCAATGAAAATTTATTTGATGGAAATTTTATAAATCAAAACAGAAATGTTTGGGTCCCGCGATGAGAGCCAATTTTTTATTTGATTATGGCCATATCCAGGCACTGGTTTTGCCCATCTGGACTACTGATTCCTTTGGAATGATGGAATGTCAATTTTTGGCTTAGTTAATATTCTGTATAATTTCTTTATTAGTACGGACTTTGCAATTCAATGAAGACACAGAACATGATTTGTGTTATATTTAAAACAAATTATGAGAGATCACCTAACATCACAAGGCCGGATGGCCAATTCAAGGTGAGGGCTACACTTAACAGATTTGGGCTATCGACCCTAATCAACTGCCACCAGGGGAACGTTGCCACCTACTCCTGGGGCTGAAACAGGGTAACCTCCTTCACAGTCCGAGGATGTAGGCATGGGTATCATCCACGAGGAGCCTGGCTAGTAGAGCAGAATGCACTACCTAATCAACTTTTTTTACGAAGCAATTATGGTTAAATGCCTTGCTCAAGGGCACAAGTGTCATGACCAGGTATCGAACCCACACTCTGCTAATGACAACACCAGAGCTTGGTGAACTACCATGTAGACCGCTCAGCCATGACATGCCACAAATTAACTAAGTAGTTAGTTTTTCTTTGTTAACCCAAAATTGATTTACCGTAATTTTCGGATTATAAGCCGCCCGGCGTATAAACCGCAATACCCCAAAAAATAAAAAATAAGATTTAGGTGTCAGCGTATAAGCCACCCGGCATATAAACCGCAGTCACGAGCGCGAGGGAGGCCGTGCGTATTTGCGGTCCTTTATGGCGATGTGCAGTGACTGGCGGGCGGCACATCAGTCATTGTACGTCGCCACAAAGTGCGAGTTGCGTCGCAAGAAAGTCAAAATGTATTAAAGTTAACACCATTGATCGTTTTTGTAATGGTCTATTAGGATGGACTACAGCAAGTGGGCATATTTTTTTTTATTTGTATCATTATTGTGACAACTGCAACGTTGTAGTTACCACGGTCGGCGCCGGTCGGTCCTGACCGGCCCCAGCTTTAAATGACCGGGGATCGAATTAAAAGTTAACAAACTCCGACCGGCATAAATTTATATATTATAATTATTAAAATTTTCCTTGAAATAAGAGAAAAATAAAGAAAAACTCATTGTAAACTCCTAATTATAGTGTGTATTTATTTCCCTTAAAACAATCAAAACAACTTTCTTTTCCAAAACCTGCGATTATTGCTTACATGGGCCGCTTGAAGCTGTGCGAGTTGGCAGCGGCAGCACACACGAGTCGTATCAAAGTCTGCTCTAAAAAGCATGCACCCATCTCCGGCGTGCGTTTATTATTCAGAACGATGTCTGTACACGCATTTACTATGGCAGCCGGTACCCAGAAGTAAGCCATTTTGCAATGACGTTTAGTGTGTGATTTTTCTCTGTGTGGAAGGGTAACCCGACTATATTTCTTTTGCAGCTATCTCGTACCTCGTACTCACGATCGTGCCTTGTGATCGACCCCACTATATTGTGAGACATTACGGATTATATGATGGGTCCGAGGATGACAATTATTTTTAAAAGCCGCTGGACTAACATCATTTTGATGTTCAAAGTGTTCATAAATAAAATATGGACAAAAAAACTGTCTTGTTGAACAGACAGATTTCCTTAAAAAACTATGGAGTAAAAAATGGGACTTTTTGTGACCCATTCATCTAGGAATAAAAACGAGGCAAGGCCTTGTAACGGCGGACAAGGTTGGTGGTGCATAAAATGTTTTTTTAAAAACAATTTTCAGAGTGAGTTTGGCGGTGTATGATTTTCCCTGTCTGTTTTGTATTTGTTTTTAGAATATTTTACAAACGATCTTTCTTAAAATAATGTACGCTGTTTTTTTTCTTTCTACAATATTAATATGTCGGCATATAAGCCGCCCGGCGCATAAACCGCAGGAGTTCAAAAAAAGGTCAAAATCAACGTATAAACCGCGGTTTATAATCCGAAAATTACGGTACATGTATAATTACATGAACCCAGTCAACTTCCCTGTGGTTTACATGTATAACTTAATATTTAAAGAATTAGAGAAAAAAGTTGCATCCCCTAAAGGTGATCCCCTTAAAATGCCCGCCTCTAAGGTTGTATCGTAAACTGGGCGTGATCCCTGGTTATACGGCAGTACATGTGTACGGTTGTTAGACTTTTGACTAGCGCCCCCCGAACAAAAATATTGACAAAATAGGGAGACCGCCAATATTAGGGCTAGATAGCTCAGTTGGTTGAGCATCAGCACATAAATGAGGTGGTCGCACGTTCAAATCCCTCTAGTCTCTTGTCCATTTGTCTTTGTTCATCCAAAAATTGATTACTTTTCTGGACTTATAAGCTGTTGATTTTCATTCTGTCCGCTTTAACATATAATATAAAAATTACCATGCAAAATATTTCAGGCTGAAATGCTATTATCCTTGTGAAAATTGTTTTAGAATTCGCTCTTTGCCTGGCTTGGCATAACATTTTACAACACTTACAAAAACTAAGGCAAATCACACAATTATTTGATGTTCTCTCCAAAACTAGGACATCGTTTTGATTACATCTTACTAAATATTTGTCAATGCGTATCTTGAAAACTATAGAACTATAGAAGTACTAGTAGCATGGCCACAAGAACTTGAGTCCAATGCACTAAAGGGCCATTCTCTGAAAAGTGAGCCTGAACCATCAAAATTTAAACCTATTCGTACACTAATGTTATTGGTTTCACCTTGTGGCAAAATGAATGAATTTAGTAATTCTGAAAAAAAAATGTAAAAAAAGTGTGGTTTGAGTCAGAAATCATCAATTTCCGTGAAAATCATTTTTCCCCCCCAAATTTTACCAAAAATTGTAGTTTCTTGTTTTTCATGTAAATTTTTTCAAATAATGCATTTCTTTTAAGTGGAGGTAAAAATGTTATCTTTGAGGGTATTTTAAATTGTTTTTCCCATAAAAAAAAAATCAAAATGGGGTGTTTACGGCCTCTTCAGTTTTTGTTCCAAAACACACGTCACACACGTAACAAAAATACATAAAAGTTTTAATCTAAACGTAACTGAAAAAGAAAAAAAGTCTTACTCTAATTGTAAACAAGTTTGATAGTCCCTAAATTATTATTACAAAAACTTTTTTTTAAAATCACAAAATTTAGGAAAATACAGAAAAATAAGGGGTCACACACGTAACATTTGTGTTACGTGTGTGACCTTCAAAAACTCATTGTCTATGCACACAAAAAATTAAATTTTATTTATTTGTTATTTTTTTTGTGGACTTCAGATCAAATTCACAAAAATCATGAAGAAATCCACTTAGAATGCCCCAGATTGCATAGTAGGGCTTTTAAAACCAAGAAAAACACAAAGTAGAAAACATTCTGAGGACCTTGTTTCAATTCAATGTGCTTTAGGCCAAACTTCAGAAATTTGGGTCCAGAATGCCCCCCAGTTATGAAAAATCCTGGGGAGAACACTGACTGCATTGCTCTCTTTGTTTGCAGTCATAATTAAACTGTGTTTAGGACAACATTCCTGATTAAAAACAAGTGAGCCAATTGTCACACACGTAACAGAGTTTCCAGTCACACACGTAAAGCCACTTTTTCTATCGCCACTTTTTCTATCGCCACATGAAAAAAACAAAAAATCTTCTCAGATGACCGTTGCCATTATTATGGGCCAAGTCTATTCTGACTGTCTATAGAAGTTTTAAGAAATAAAGCTCAGCCAAATCACAGAGTTTTAAGAAACAAAATGACGAGTCAATTATTTGTAGTTGTCTGATAATGTCACACATGTAACAGACAAACTTTTTCCTGTAAAATTATACCACCAGATAAATTTGTACTAAATGTTTTACTATTAAATAAGGTGATCTCTGCAGTTGACTTGTATACTATATTAACACAAAATAATTCAAAAGCAGAAAAAATATTCCAAACAGTTCGCTTCAAAAAGACTTCCAAATGTCACACACGTAACGGGAGAATGGCCCTAAACCGCTTGACCAGAACACACCTCACTACGTGTATGTCTGTATGGATTAAGACACATTGTACAAAGGACCAATCTGATAGTACCCAGCATGCCCAGATGTACAATGTCAACATGTCATTTTGTGTGTTTTTTTAACATTGGAACAAGTATAAGTTGTACTTTAAATGCATATTGTTCACAGTTATGTGTAGCTTTAATTGTATGTCATACTGTATGAAATGGACTGAAGTACACCGACAATAACTTTCAAAAAGAGAACATGATACTATTTATCAAGAAGAGTCTCTGATTGTGTAGTATGATGCAAGTGTGCTTACACATGCCATCTTACAGGGTACTTTTAACAATAGAACAATGGACCCCACAAGGTAATTTCAATAGGAACAATTGGGCCCCACAAGGGAATTCTTCAGAAAAGAGAATAATAGAACAATACATGTAGCAGTACCCCACAAACCGGGTTTGTGCAGCTGTGTGTGTGTGTACAAGAAACATACAACACAATGCACTGTGACTTATTAACAGGGTGATCATGTACATGTTTAACCGTGCTTACATGAAAATATAGTACAAAAACAACTTTTGAAACAAATGTTCAGTATCGACCAGGTTCTGATTTCACAGAGGTTATAAAAGCCATTACCCTACAATGTACTTGCTACATCTTGAAAATGCTTCAAAACAATTTCTGACATTTTAAGAGAAGTGTCTTTTCCTCAGGGAAAAAAATGATCATTCTCCCAGCAAGACTGAAATCTTGGGCCTGATCACCACATCACCATATCACCATAACAAGTCTTCAGACCAGTTACATGTATTCTTAGAATGGAGTATGAATCACACAGCCTACATGCAGCAGTGACATTGTGTATATTTGATAACAACTCTGACTAACACCCTGTCGTAATATAATATTCTCAACTTACACATCTTCCCCTTGGTCAACTGTCATGTATGTATTATTCTGTCACGTACACTTGTACAGTACATCCATTTCACATGTTGATACAACTAGTTCTTTCATTAAAACCTATGTGTCAATGCCCTTAGCATTGCATCATATTGTACTTGCGAGTTTTTGATAGGGTTTTAGTTTCATATTCAAACCAGGGTACTGCTCCCTGGGGATGATGTGAATGGAAAGAGATACATTATTGTTTTTAAAAACGACAGATTTGTTACAATCCTCTTGTTTTCAGGAGACACACAGGTGTGACAGATGTACATGTACATGTGCACATTGGATCCACAAGTAATGCATGTCATGGGCTTTCGGGTTGGCTTAGGGGTGTCTTCCCTGCCTTTCACTTCTGTGGACCCGGTTTGAATCATATCGGAGCCTTGCATGTGGATAACAATAATTAAAATACCATGCAGTTCTTATAATAGCGCTTTATCACACCCGAGGGCATCTCAAAGCGTTCAATATTTTTTCTACAAGGTACATGTATGTGGAGCTACATGCATGTTCAATATATTAGACCCATACTATGTACAGTTGTAGCACCATGTAATGGTTTACAAGGTGCTGTACAGCGCAATCTGCAGCCAACCACACCAGGGCCCAATTTCATGGCTCTGCTTACCGCGGAATTCTGCGCTTACGCCCAGCTGCGTCCCATAGAGACACACACGTTACAATGCGCGTAAGCGCAGAAAAATTTGGTAAGCAGTGCCATGAAATTGGGCCCAGAAGACAACGGACGAATCCGTTCCCTTAACGATAAGTGTACTGGGTTCTTTTACGTGCATTGTACAGCACAAGGGACCTACGTCTTTACATCCCATCCGAAGAATGTAGCAATAATGGATTAGCATCTTTCTTAAGGATACAAGTGTCAAGACCAGGATTCAAACCCACACTCTGCTGATCAGAAACACCATGGAGCTTGAGTCCAATAATAATAATAATAGTTAGTTTTTATATAGCGCTTTTCACGCCCAAAGGGCGTCCCAAAGCGCTTTACATTATTACCCCTGGTCACTGGGCCTTAAATCACCGCTTGACCACGACACGCGACTGATTGTGATTGCGTGGATTTCCTCCCACATCTAATATTGAGATTTCTTCAACATCTTCTCTTCACAGGGGTTCAGGCCTACAGGTTACAGTGCAAGACACTTTTCAGGGTTCCTTGTTTCCTTACATGTATGAGAATTATGTTCTTGTAAATTTGTTCATGAAAGACCAAAAAGAATACATTCCAATCTTTAGTTTTTTAATAAACACATCTTACAATTGACATACATGTACAATGTTTGACATTTTAAAAACATGATATTCAATCCTTTTTAAAAAAGGGTCAAACAATTTGATGAATGTGAAGCCTCTTTTCTTGTACTGTCAAAAAATACACAGCGCACTGCATGTTACATGCACTGCCATGCAATATGAGCAATTCCACACTACATGTACGTGATGTGTTACACGTGACCTGATACACCTGCTCATACACAGTACACAAAACGAAGTACTGTCCCATATTGCATCTCTTCATAGAAGAGTACCAATAGTGCAGGGTGATGTAGCAAAGTTATATTTGGGTGCAAATCAAACCTGTTTTTGTGCTTTTAAAACATTGTTAACATAATTAATATTATTGAAAAGTATTTTCTAAATCGTTTGGCTGTCTTTTCTGCACATACATGTAATCAGCTAGTTTTGCAATTTGTCCATCCTCCTTTCTGCACTCTCCCTGTTTGCTCAGTGGTTTTAAGTCAATAGAATGTACTTGTCTTGCATGTATTCAAACTTCCGGGACCAAGTTGACCCTTTTTCTTTCCCAAGAAATAGAGCAAGTTTCCATCTCCAGATTGAATAATAGGAAATATTTGTTCCCTTACCTCCATTCTAATGCCGGGTGTATCTTCTCATATTTATGTTTGATTTGACCAATGGTGAGGTCCCTATGTAACCAATGACTCTCCTCTGATTGGATGTGTTGAAGACGAATTGCAAAGCTACTCTGGAAGGCACGGTCACCCCTCGCTAATTTAGCAACCACTGCATGGATCACACTCTGGAAAAATACAACATAGAGCAAATACAAATATCAAGAATTGTTTCAGGCTTGGAATTTCATCTTTCAGAGGGAAAGGGAATTTAATTTAAGGGGAACAAAGGCCAAGCCCAGGGGCAACTGAGGCCAAGGCCTCTGTGAAATCCATTTCATTCCTTTTGTTATATTAAACAAAGACATTCAAAGAAAGCAGAGGATTGGTGACTACAGTTAAATGAATTACTGGGGGGGTTTATATGAAAGGTTACTTGGTAAACATTCCTTGCACATGATATTACTAACTAAATTGTAGTGTGAACATCGGTTTTGCATCTTTCAGTTCCAATGCTTACATTCATTTGTGTGCAACAATTGACACAAATTTTTCTACAGTGTATACACCATTCAAAAGCAAATCTTTTGAATTTGTGCATGTTACCATAAACATGGCAGAGAAAGTCATTGAATAATTGCAAGCAAAGAGTTTTGGCAGTTTTGATGAATGTCATGAATTTGCTAAAAAACACAAAATTATACAAAAAATGTATTTGTTTCATACAAGAACCTTACTTTCCTCAAACATTACCAATTTTCAATGTTAAATAAAGCAGTATTTGTTCTTGCCAAGTAAACATACCAGTGTAAATGTTTTAGGCCTAATTGTATACAACTGAAAACACTCAATTTAACCATGGAGGTAGAATTAGACCTACCTCCATGGTTTCACATACTGCCCTTTTGTCACATTTGTCTAGCAATTAGCATTGTCAAAGCTTCCACCAATACCTTGCTAGACAGGAGTTCAAGTCAAACAATAATACACCTCCATGTACATGTACATGTATTTCCTGAGATTTGTTGTCCCTTGTTATTCTTTCTTGTACAAATATCCTTTATGAAAGGTCATAGGAATGATGAAGATCATCAGTATGGCCTTCCCAGGGTTGAATGGTTCAAAACTAATGGTTCACTTTACCAACTGACTGGTATGAATAACAAATGGTCTTGTGGTGCCTTGTAATGCTTCAGTGTGCACTTAATTACTATTTGACCTTCTGAAATAAAAATGCAGTGAAGGAGACCGAGTTGTTATAAATGGCTTTACTGTTGAACATACAAAAAATACACAATGCATTGCAGCTGGCAAACTTACGTCAATTATTAGGCCTACATGTATACTGATCAATGCTTTAATTTGAATTTCAAAGTACATGTACAATGTATCAAGACATGTTTTTGCCATTTAAGGGAATACGCAATTATTTTGGGGAAGTGTACATTAATTTCAATCCTCACATACATGTACCATACAGTGTACATCATAAAAACAACCTATGAAAATGTCATCAAACTTGGTCATCATATTTCAGTGTGGGAAACAAATGTTGTAAAGAAGTTTTGTGCATGTTCATAACAGGCTTGTTTTCATTGTGACAATCAATATAAGCAATGTTATTTGTGTGGTCTTCAATGCTTTGCATGATTTCTTCGCCTTCTTTGACATCACTCTGTAAAGTATGACATTGTAGCAAAACTACACAACCCTGGTAAAACCCCGACAATCCCTGATTTGACATTTTCTTAAAAACATGACCAAATATGACCAACATAAGGAAATTGGCACGGGTTGGTTGTTTACTGTGTTTCACAGAAACAAGACTCCTGATTTGAATAAATTAACTCTTCAGCCAAACCAATGATGTAAACTATGCCACCATTACGCCCCCATATCAAATCAAGTCCCAGTTCCTACTTGCCATAATTGGTCACGACCTAAAATTCCATTTCGCAATGGCCTCAGGATTTTTTAAATACATTTAAGGGAAAGTCGCCACAAGACTCTATAAATCCAAGAACTCCTGGGTCCAACACTACCCAGTCAACATAATACTAAGTAATAGTGCTGCAACAAACGACTCCGTTAAAAGAAAAAAAATGACTGATCCTAAATGAAAAAGTGTGACAATTACTGCAAGCCATTAATGTCATACAGCTCTTGTTTGTTTTAATAACGATCCTTCTTCTTCCAAATGGGTCCCAGAGTGCAGGGGGAAGGTAGTGACGCAGAACCCCAGCAAGCTGCCGATAGGCAGAGTGGATACAGTCAATGGACTCACTGTCACAAAGGAATAGATACCGAAAATGGAGCCGGAAACAAGAGAATGGGAACATCCCCTGGGAAAAGGGTCTTTTTCATTCCAATTCAGTTTCAGTTCTGGGTTTGGTCGTGATATAATTTCAAGCTGAATGTATGAAATGTGTCATTTTAAACCATACTCATATTGCATATTAAAACTAAAAGCTTTCAGATGGCTTATTTTATGGTCACACATGTACAGTACTTGTACATGTGAACTTGAATATCATTACTGAAGATGCATTGCCCACACATTTTCAACTCCATCTTTTGTTTGTTTCTTGTATAAATGGATGTTGTACCTTGAGGTAAAAAAAATTATGATCATAAATTGACCAAGACTTTCAGGGAACACTTCATGTGGGTTGCTGCAGACATACATGTACACCAGGTAAACCTAGTGTGCATGCTCAGTACACTGTACTATTAAGTATTATGTGCACGCGCAAGGACATTACCATGATGATGATGTGTACACTGCTGCCAAATAGTCTCCCATTGACCCATCACATGTTATCAAGTTTTTACCCTTACACCGATGTGTATTAAGCCCAAACAATCCACAGGCATATCACTCTGATGGGATTCGAACCCACCACCTTTGCCATGCTAGAGCAGATGTCTTGCCACTAGACCACCGAGCTGAATCCTATATTTTAGTTGCTGTACCCGCTGCCAACTTCATTATAGATTCATTTCAAAGTCTGGTGTCTGACTCATCACAGTGTGGGTTCAATTCCCAGTCACAACACTTGTCACTTGTGTCCTTGGCCAAGACACCTTACTATAATTACCAAGTGTAAATGGGCAAGTATCAGGGTAGTGGTGTCATGTGGCCGAGTGGTTTAGAGCATCAAATTCAATTTCTGATGGTTAAGTCATAGAGGTGTGGGTTCGAATCCCGTTCATGACACTTGTATCCTTGAGCAAGATATTACTTTAATTGCTTCTCTTCACCCAAGGGTATAAATGGGTACCTGCAAGGGTAGATGTTGATATTGTGTTTGAAAAAGCCTTCGGAGCACCACAGCAGCTCAGGGCTGTATACTCCCCAGGGAGCTGAGAACGATTAAAGGAATGTTATTGGCCCAATGACCAGGGCACTAATGTAAAGCGCATTGAGGCGTTATTGTGAAATGCGATATAATAAGAACTAGTTTTTATTATTTCTATTAGAAATTATTGTTGTGAATGATTAGGCCCAAAAACCAAGAGCTCCACTTTTGATCATGCCATTTTCAAATAGGGTACATGTATGTACATGTAGAATTTTAAAGCCTATTTTATTTTCATGCTGAATAGTTTGATGTCCCGGGACAAAACCAAAATTTTTGGAAAGGATGAATCATACCAATCTAACCTGCATTTAAGCTCACCGGTAATGTACGTATGTTCTTCTCATTTCTATTGTTCCACGTATGTACAGTATATTTGTATAATTTGGTTTTCCTTTTGAAATTGGTCAGCAGTCATTTCTTTTTTGCTAGAATTTGGCCGCTGGCCAGACAGCCGAGTCCCACCAGGGACCTTACCATTGTGCACCTATAAGGTTTTATTCTAAGAAGTTTAGATTGTTCCCGATATTGCCAACATGGGTAGTAACAGTATAAGGCTTTTGATACAAGAAGCACCATTGCTATACATTAGTATTATTGATGCTGGTGCAAGAGTAACTGGATTAAAGATTTGTTTAAAAAAAAACTGTTTCATTTATTTGTTAGTACATGTACATGTAAAGCGCCATCCTAAAAGATGAAAATGGGCTGATCTTTTGATGCTGTTTACTTTAATACACTCTTTAGTAAAACAGTTACTTTCAATAAATCATTAAAAGCAGACTTAAATCTCAAGTCCCAAAATAAAGACAAAGTAATCAACTCATGCTGTTCTTAATAATCCTCATTAGTTTGTCAAACAACTTGCTCTTGTATCATCTCGTAGTATGGTATGATGTTATGTAAATTGTTAATTTAAATCCAGTTGTTGTTATATTATTTTGTGATATGTTCAGCAACACGCAAAATAAATATTTTGTTTTCATTTGTGGTGGTGACTCCTTGAGGATCTCAAGAGTCTTTCGCAGGGTCCTCATTGTTCCAAAGATCGCCGCCTTGTGCAGTTCTATCGCCACATGCCAATCTGATCCAGATAGTGTCATTATTTATTTACACACACTTGCAATAAAGTAGAACAGGCAATAAATTGAGACAACTGATATAGGGTCTGTTTTCAAAAACAAAGTGAATATATCAATTACATAATAAATAAACACGTTGATACAAAAATTCAAGACTTGTAGCGTATTTCCATTAACCCACCTATGAAAACAGATTACAGAAATGAATTCCACCCAAACCCATCCACCCCCCAAAAAAATATATATATATAAATTACAATTTACACAAAATTATTGACACTTAATTATTAGTAATAGAGCTACCAAGAAGATGTTTATTGAAGAATGATTTGAAAACTGGGAGAGATTTAGTACGGCAGGTAGGTGATGGGATTGTGCCTTTGATGATACAAGCATAGAATTCGGCACAAAGTCAGAGTATGTCATGAGAAAGATATTTGGCTATAAGGCTATATTATTTATAACTATTAAAAATGCAAAATGACACAAACAGTGCATGTACCTTAATGTCAGTTGTCTCCATGCACTTGACAGAGTTGAAGCTGCCATTAGGCTGAAATATTTTGAGTGTTAATTTCTCGATTGCAGGCTTGTTGAAGGATGCCATGTTGAGGGCGCTCTCTTCTCATCTATCTGCAGATGCAATGACTTAGTTGGTCAGGAGTGAGCCTGGAGAAAAAAACCACAAAAGGAAAAATGTATCGATTTTAAATGATTTTTCAAGGTACATGTAGAGCATCGTCCTAAAATACAGTCATTTTCAATAATCCATATAAAGAATACAAAATAGACCTCAATTGCATGTATACATTTACATGTAGGCCACCATTGCTGAGGTCAAACAATGGAAACGTGCAAGAGCATACGCGCCATGCACAACTCTCAGCCAATGACATGTCTTCCTTTGACCTCAGTGAGGGCACTGTTTGAGCTTGTGATGTCATATGCAAGGGGTCTATTTGTAAGTTTCAAGTTCCCCCAAAAAGGTAATCACTCGCGCTGACAACAACTCTGCCCCTTACAAAGTACACTGTAGCACACATTCATGCTAAACTCGTTAACCCCAGGGCTGATAATTCACAGAGTCAATGACAAATAGCCTCCATGCCCATGGTCATTGCATGTGGTGCCCCTTGAAATGTTCCAGTAGATATTTACACTTCCCTCAAGGAGGTGCACTTTGCCGTGGAAAACGCAAAAAAAAACTTACAGAGGTATGGGGGCACTCAAAGACTGTGAACTGTAAAAGAAAATATCCAATACAAAAGGGCAACAGCCAGCATATGTGCAGTACATGTACTTAATTTTATTCTATTCATACAATTTACATGTACATAGCAGAAATGATGCCCCAAATTTCTGACGTGGCGTGTCTGCATTAACATTTCACTTTCACTTGGTCAAATTCGTTTCATGTATAAAACCGCAAGCATGCAACTGATTGCTCAAATTGAACTTACGGGAAAAAGCAAACAAAGAAACTATTGCAGATAAAACAACAATATAATGGGAAACCTTTGTCTCTTTACCCAAATAAACATGTAGTCCACGAACATGATTTCCATGAATGTTTATGTTTGGGTAAAATATGCTCTGTCTACATTCTGTAGCACTTTCATTGATTATTTTGTTTAAAGTCATTCAAAAAAAAGTACAGTGCATTCAGGCCTTGAACTTCATGAAAATGGCAATAGGGCACACATGCCACCCTACATGTATAATGTACATGTTCTCTGGTCTTTCCCTTGCTGTCCTCAAATCCTGTAGTATTACGTATGGCATGTACAGTGTATGAAAGCCAATAAGGTTTATGGGGATCTTTTGAATGGTTTCAACACCTGTGTCCCGAATTCAACAAGCAATTCCTGATGCTGGTTTTACATCATGTATACGCTTCCCTTGTCTAGCTAGCACTGGAGTACAAATCACTATGTCAGTACAACATACCTTTATCACCACATGTGCATACATACTTCCCGTTCGTCAAAGTAGTACTGGGTAATTTGACCAACATTTCCCTTGTTTTAAAAGCCAGTGCTGTTAGTTGTAACTTGTAATGTAACCAAAATGACAAGTTTCATACACAACCACAGAGAGTTGAAGCATGGATACCTGCACTCATACAATAGGTCAACCATAGGGTCAACAAAAAGATGGGATGTTGGTGGGCTCCATGGTGACACCCCTGCAGGGAACAAGATTCAATTTCAAAATCTTGTTTCATATGAAAATTTTCTTCTGAAACACCATAGGAAGAACTTGGGTGAAATAATCCAAGCAAGTTTATTTATGCAATTACACACTGTACTACATGTATGGAGGTTACTCTGTGTATCCCCGTCACACAGGGAAAAGCTTCCACTGCACTTTAAATTCTGTCAAGTGTAAGATCCTCATTTTAGTAAAGACTTTTTATGATAAAGACCGTAATCTTCGGCTTATAAGCCGCGGCTTATACGTTAATTTTAACCCAACAAAATAATAATGCGGCTTGTACATCGGGCGGCTTACAATGTATACACCGACATATTAATATGAAGAACAGAAACCAGCACACATTTTTTTAAGAAAGATGGTTTGTAAAATATTTTGTAAAATACGAAAACAAAACAAATAAAAAACGAACAATTAAATTTTTGCACAAAAAACAAGGTGTTGTGCTGTAGACCCGTTATATGGCCATATTCCTGTACACATTGCATTGTGCACAGTGCATGGGCCGTGGTTGACCCCGGATATTCCTGTACCTATTGCTTGTGCACAGTGTATGGGACTCCGCGTCTAAGAATATGCCTATATAGTGGGTTCAACTCTCAAGTCGTTTTTAAGGCTTTTTAGATTCCTAACAGCGTTGTAGCCACGGTGGGCGGCGGTGGGCGGGCCCGCCCAGCACTGACAACTGACAATGTACATAACATTGGTTTTTGGAAGAGGTAATTCATTTTCACCTCAGTACACACTGCTACATGTGTACATTACACGTATTACTACATGTAGCTTATACACAGTGTGTAGGTGAGAGTAAACATACTAATCCCCTTCACACCCATCCAAAAAGACTTCACTGGTAACATACGCACACATGTACTTAACATGTATGTACATGTACATGTACATGATGGTACACGAATGTGCACTAGACATGTCCATGCAGTACTACTACGAGTACAATGTTGTACTGTTGTATACCCATCCCATGAAAGTGCAAAGTCTGGGTTATACACATACGTATTTCTGGGAGAGAGATGAACACAGTCTGGCCCATTTCATGTATTCAGTAGTTAGTGCTAAATTCTGGTTACAAGTGTTCAGGGAATCAGACAAGGATAGACACACAGTTTTTCTTTTCACAGGGCTCCCTTGTAGTCCTACAGTACATGTACTTGTTATAAAGTGAACTCTACTGTACTGTAATAATAGTATTATGTACAGTACAGTGTACAAAGGCCTACCATAGCTCCATGGTGTAGTACACATCATCCACAAGGTCACATAAGATAGGAATCCCAGTCATGCTTACATACGTACAGTGTATGCATAGTGTAATCATAACGCAAGGTCTGTTCCTTGCTCTATGGTGTAATCATGCAGACCAAGGAGTAACAACTGCATCTTACTCTCAATCCTGGTCAGTACATTGTAAATGTACATGTACTGTACATGCGCGCTTTAAAAATACAGTACCAATTTCATTCAGACATTGGAAAAGAGCAGTCTAATTAAGTCAAAGTGCTTGTGTACAAATATCATATTTTTTAAAACTGTTGCCCATGAGCATGTCAATGATGTCTTTATTCATTAATGTAGTTCAATGTAAGGCTGTATCCAAATTGGCAGCTACGCCTATGGCTACGAATGTTGACGAGTGTTACTAAGGGCATCCTACATACTTCAACGCATGATGAGGCGGCGAACTAGCCGTAGCTATAGCCGTAGCCGCCAAATTCGGTCACGGCCTAAAAACTCCTTTGGCTGGACCAAACTTATTTTCTCGATGTTAAGGGTCAGCATTGGAATGATGAAAAACAATAGGGCTGTCATCCAATCATGATGCGTGTATGACAGACACACGGTTACAGCTCTCAAGAGCTGCTGTTCAGAAAATCAGAGCCACCACCACAGCTCTCAAGACAATATATTTATGGTGTTACTGAGTGTTACTGCAAACTTCAAAGGTACACGTAATATCTTTTTTGAAATTAAAGGAAGTTTGACTTGTTAAGTGTTAAAGTTTGAGTTTCAGGCCCTTTGAAAGCCACAGTTTTGGTTTGGGCTAATCCTATGCCTAAGGCTCAGTCTGCCAAGCTTGAGCCTCAGCAGAAACCATTGTTTCGAAAAGGGACTCAACTCAACCTAAAACATTGTTCGAACTTTTAAAGGACATTTTTTAGTCTGTAGTAAATTGTCACTTGTCTTGATTGATTGATTTCCCCCACCCACCTGACTTTGAAAACATTTGTGGTGAGAGTGCTTGTTTACAGGATTAGTACATGTAGCAATACTCATCAAAACACAAAATATCAATCCATTCGCAATACATTCACATTTGTCATTGACTGTACATATGTATGCACAGGTATGTGTACCTTGTAAAGTCTGCAAGAAACTTGATCATTGCATTTTGATCAAAATAAAGCAAATTCTGTTGCACCAGGTACGTGTGTACATGTTTGTATGTAAATTGGGCATACCTTGGGCCCAATTTCATGGCTCTTCTTACCGCCGAATTCTGCGCTTGCGATCACCGTTCTCCGCTTACCGAGCAAGCACCGAATTTCTGCGCTAGCTGTGTAAGCGTAGAATGCCTACATGTAGTAACGTGGACTACGCACGCGCACAAGCAAAAATTCCCTGCTAACCCGTGAAATACGCTTGACGTAAGCGCGGAATTCCCTGCTTCTGTAAGCGCCGATTCTTTGCTTACTGCAAGCAGAGCCATGAAATTGGGCCCTGATGACATGTGTATTCTACCAGCCTGATAGATATTTTTACAGCATGGCCTTGGGTGTCGTGGGAATCTTATATTAAATCTACATTACATATACCCCATAAGTACTTCACGTTCTCATGTAATCTCCTGTATTAGAGACTGACCCAAGATTCACACCACAGATGTGTTTTTATGACTGTCAGTGAACCTAACCAAATCTTTCTAGAAGTTGATAAGATTAGACGGAGAGGGATGCAAAAGAGTCCTGATGGAATTCAGAGGAAATAAAGAGGATTATGTATTCACTCTATATTGCCTACATGTACATTGTGAGCCTGGTAGGAAGAGAAAGTTGGCATACGTACATGTACATGTTTAAAGTACTCAGGGCTCAAAATTTACCGCAGGCCTGTGGCAAGTGTTTTTAGGGTTGGCCAGTAAACTCAATGGACAAGTCTGGCAGTCTTGTGTTTTTCAATTCAATATCTTTGTTTTATGAAAATGATGTTCAAATGTTGAGTTTGGGTATGATAACTAAAATTGTTCAAATCTGCCGTGTGTTAAAGTTTACACCCAAAAAACTAATGAGATAAACCTTCTCTTAGTGTTTGTTCAAATAAAACAGTTTATACATAATTAAACTGTGTTGTCATTTTGATTCTGGTCTTTTCTTGTCTTTTCTCAAATTTGATTCTAGTCTTTTCTCATTTTGATTCTGGTCTGTTCTTGTCTTTTCACAGTTTGATTCTCATTTTGATTCTGGTCTTTTCTTGTCTTTTCACAGTTTGATTCTGGTCTTTTCTGGTCTTTTCTCAAATTTGATTCAAGTCTTTTCTCATTTTGATTCTGGTCTGTTCTTGTCTTTTCACAGTTTGATTCTGGTCTTTTCTGGGGGGTTTCTCAAATTTGATTCCAGTCTTTTCTCAGTTTGATTCTGGTCTTCCTGTAGTCTTTTCTCAGTTTGATTCTGGTCTTCTGTAGTCTTTTCTCAGTTTGATTCTGGTCTTGTATTATGTAAACAAAATTTTTGTCCAGTAGACAAAATTCTTGTCTGAGCTACAAGCCCTACATGTACGGTCTTGTGGATTTTTCACCGAAATACCAGCCCTGGTACTGCAAAAACCAAGAGTACTTTAAGATTCAATTGGGGGAAGAGTCGACTAAGTAATGTATAAAGAACTTTATCAAAAAACATATTTTACTTTTAATCTGAAAGCTAATTTATTATAAAGTTCACACCAAGGTACATGTACATGTACACCATTCCACAAGAAAAATATTTCCATCAGAAATACTGTCAAAGTCAAGAAATTTACTTTTAAGTCCCCCAAAATCACTGTTAATTTGATTGTAGGAAAGCCAAAATCTCTCAAAAAATATAAAATTGGCAGTACACCTCATCAATGATGGACGTATTGAACATCCCTTTCATCGCCATCATTATTTAGCGGTCGCAACAGAGACTATCCCATTCACAACATTACGCCATGAGTCTTTGTCTTGTTTGTCTAGATGCATTTCAATTAGAAAATTTCACTTTGCTCTACAATGGAATAATACTTAAGCGATAAACAAAACAAACAAAATCATAAATTGTGAAATGAGAAGTCAGTAAGAGATTGATGGTGTTAGGAGATTATTGGGTTGATGTCAGCAATCAGAATAAAATAACAAAGTCATCATCAATTTCACTTGTTTTGGTTGTAATTTATTCTCTGACTCAAAGTTGTGAACCCCGCTCTTCATATTTATGATCCCTCATAATGAGAGATCGGAAATATTGTGGATGGTAACTTTAACAATATCAATGCTTTTTGTCACTTGAATTATGTTTTTAATACAAACACATCTTTTTTAATACAAACACATCTGTTCCTGAAGTTTTTCCTGGCATTTTAAATGAAAAAACTATGTAGAAACTTATATTGTATGTTTTTTCTAAGTATACACTGTAACTTACTGTACTGTCAGGTTCTGGTGTCAGTTGACAAATTTCATCAGGTCTGAAATTTCACACTCAGAGGCCAAGCAGGCAAATGGATTTGTTCACTTTAGCAGAATAAATTGCATTATCAGCACAACTGTATTTCATAAACACGCAAGAAGATTTCACTGCTCGCATGCACGTTTACAATAGATTTACATCGTTGTGTTATTCATTTGCTAGTATACTGCTGGCAGGTTACAATGCTTTTTTACACATAGTATACATCATGTATAATCATAGAAAGGACAATGAACCATGTAAAAAGTTGCGAGACTAGCGACAAATGTTTGCCTTAGTGGCTCCACTCAACAATTTTCGTTTGCCTGTACATGTTCTATTGAACAGTGTTGAAAATACTATTTTCTTAGGCCAACAAAAGTCTTCAATTATACTCTATCAGAATAAGAATGAAATTCTTGGCCTGTTTCATTGCTTGAATCATAGACTCTAGAGTATGAACTGAAATACGTGGGTGCTCGTGTTCGTACATGAGTATGCAGAGGAGACCCAAATCATACACACTGACAGTGTTCCACTGCAAATGTTCTGCTGGCCAAATGCTGTTAAAATAACCACAGGACCAGTCAAACTTCAGTCCAAGTGGTCGGGCTGGCTAGTTCAGTGTTGACAAGCATCCCAATAATATGAAATTTGGACAAGTGAAAAAGCCCATGGCCTAGTAAAATAACAAGCTATACTGGTCTTGCTGACACAGACTGGTCAATGAAAAGCTCAAGGGGAAATTCTCACATTGAAAGTTGTGTGTTGATCTACACAGAAAGCAATGACATGTATGTAGGCCTATCTGGCAGATAACTTTATTTATAACTTGACAACCTCAAAACATTACATTAGATCATTTCAAGTACTCATTAGTCCATGAGTTGTTATTAAATCAGACCCAAGGGAGCCACTTCAAGCTGAGTCATTTAAAATTCTGACCCAAATTGAGTCATAAAATCATGTCATTACTTCCACAGCTTTGAAGTTAACCCTTTGTAATGCTGTAATGGAAGAATTCCCCCATGAATGAAGACAATGCCTGTGCAGCCCTTTGTTCAGTAATTTCTTAACTCACTTGAATGACTCACCACTTCTGTCTTAAAGTTGCACAGTGCCCAGCACTGCACAATACCACAACATGATTTAGGAACACATCCTGCTTGCAAAACCATAAAGCACTTGCAATAAGCATAAAACAAAGTGTATACATGTATAGACAAATACTTCAAATTCAATTTGTGGACAAATTTAGTCACAAGACATGAAGGTCCTTGGTTTCATACCAGTACTTAGTCAACTCATCCTTTATAAACTTTTAATTAAATACAATTTCCTTATGAGGTTACAAACATTGCTTCAAATTGTACACTGTTGGTCAGAATATAAATCTTTTGATCATTTGGCGATGGCTGACAGTGATACATGTACCGGTACAAGAGAATCTTCCCTTGATAGAAAAAGAAATTCATAATGAACTACAATGCACACGTACAAATCTACAATGTACAAAGTTGAACTGCACAGCAAAGTTCTTTTCATACAGATGTATTGCCCTATAATGGGTTTGAACCAATGCTAAAAAAAATGCTCTCAAGTCCTTCTTTCCAACATCTAACATGTCTTGATGTTTTTAAGTATGAATTATAAATAATAACATAACATTGCTACATGTACATGTACGTGAGTCTCCCAATACACAGAACAAAAACAATGTTTTTCAATATAATCCATGGGTTTTTTTTACTAAACCTGGTAAGACCAAATCAATAAAATCAAAATTTTATTACAAAACCAAGTCAGCTAAATCAAAACTAAACTTCTCAAAACTGTATTTAAATAAACTGCGAAAAAACTAAGCACTAAGGCCCTAATATTGGCTTGCATTTCTTTGTCATATGACATGTATGATCCACATTTTGACCATACCCCTGTACAGGTGATAATACCTGCAGTCGCACAATAACACGAAACAATGCATAGTGTTGACTCATACCCTAACCAAATATTGAGGAGTATCGCTCCATACAAAGGAACTGGAACAATTGTCCAGAAGCTAAAGCCTTGGCCTTGAATTTGAACAGGAAGCCAGATTGATGTATTTGTAGTCCATGGCACATTTTCCAAACCCGTCATGAACGTAATTTCAGCATTCTGTAAATACATGTCAAGAACTATTTGCTGAAAGACTTGCCTTCTGCCATCTGTATGTTTGTAAGGCTTTGAAAAAGAAACATTCCAGTTGGGTGGAGGAGGGGGAGGTTGTCCCTTATTTTTATGAAAGGAGGTGGGTTCTACTCAGATTTTACACAACTGCTCACTGTTCTTGAGTTACATACGTACAGTTTATGCATTTTGTACAGTATACATTGTACACATTATATTGTACATGGTTTTAACCTGTATACATACATGTACATGTACAGTAGGTCTACACATGTACATATTCCACCCTTTCCAATCAATATCATTAAAAAAACAGCATACATAAACAGGCTTTGAATTGCCCTTTACTTTTTCATTGACTAGCCAGCAGGACCACTAGTCCATACAGTTGTACGTATTTCCTATGAAATAGGATGCTTTTCAAAACTGAACTAGCCAGCCAAACCACTCGTAGTGAATTTTGACTGGTCCTCATGTGTTTTTATCTCTAAAGCCAATTTGGCCAATGGACAACTGTTAAGGGAGAATACTAGAATAACGTTTATATGACAAAATAATCCTAAGACTTTTTATGCACTGTGCTACATGTAAATTATGCAAACCATGTAAATCCAACAGCCACCACCATCTGATAGAACAGCAGATCTTTTGTTCTCTGCTGAGATCAACAATTTCCAATCAGTTTTGCTGTATTATATTCTGCATAAAGTGGTCATGGTAAGTTAGTCATAAAGTGGTCATGGAAAAGTTATGAGTACATTTTGCTGGATTTACACCCATAGCAGATTACTAAAGAATGATTCTGCTTATAAATAGAGGGTGTACTGCAATAATTCATATGTTTTTATTAATTAATGGATATTGGTTGGTCATTGACCATTGCTAAATTGTTTCCTTCATCAGCCAAAATCAAATTCAAGTTACAACAGAATCCCTAATAAGTATTCCTGCTTTAAAAAGCTTGGGTTTTTCTCCTTTGGTTTTTAAAGTTTCCCTTCTCTCCGTCTCCTGTGGCTACAAATGATCTCAGTCTTCCTTGCACAAATATCAACCCTAATTAAATAACAAGCAGCCTTCCAAAGTTTTGTATGCATGTTTTTCCAGCTCTTTTCTCTCCAGTGAGAACTATTTCATTCAAACTCTTCCACGCTTTTGAAACATTAGAGAGGTTTCGCAAGGCTACGGATACACATACGGATACGGATACGTCAACACTTTGTGTGTTCACGTGACGCGTAACCGTGACTTCCGTGTTTTGCATGGACGTTAACAACGGATACGGGAGCTCATACACGTACGTTAAAAAACGGATACCGTTTTGCTGATTTTAGTTGCATTCTTGCCCTAGATTAAAAACTTTTCCCCCAGTATCGCTTTTAAAGGTCTCATTCATGATTTAGAAAAAATGTGTTAATCATTGTAAGCAAAATATGGGGGTAAAAATGCAGTATAAACAGGGTCTCTATTTTGCCGTGCTTGCTTGAAACTTTCTTTGCACGCGTTTAACGTGTGGGTCCGAAAACGAACAGTTTAAACACAATTATTATTCAAACAAATTATCCATCATAACAAGAACATACATAAAATGTTTTTGGATTTGTTTTGCTCGCAAAACCTATGCCAACGTGTGTCTATACTTTGGCCTAGGCCTGACACCTTCTATTGTACTTTTCATTATTTGAACTAAATCGGCCCAAGAGATCACTGGTACTACATGTTAATACTACTAGCAATTGGCAAAACTAATGTAACACAAAAATCTATGCAGAAAATAAAAGTCTGACCTCTATTTTGTTGTATTATATAATCCAAAAACTGGAACCAACGCCGTAACCCTGGGGGTCATATCCAGAGAGTAAGTTGAAGTGGAAAAAATGTTAACATTAATAAAGGATATTATTTTAACCTAATGTTAATTTTGTTTTCTTCAATAAAACAAAAATATATTCAGCAACGCAATGTAGCTTCCCCATCATAATGGTCCATCCAAAACTTCAATTTATTTTCTCTTCTCTTGCTAGAAATTTATAAGCAATGATAACTGATGAACAATTGAATAGGAATACTAATAGTGTCTTAAAAAAATGTAATTTTATCGGGTCATGTGGGCGATCAAACAGAAACTGGATTTCTGTTTAAACGCCAAGGTCACAATTCAGGCATTTTCTCTGAATAGAGAGGAGGTCCTGTATACAAGGCGACCCTGAAATCGGGGCAAATCTTTTACCTCTCTGCGCGCAATGTAAACAGTCCCTGATACAATTTTTGTGGTTTGACTTGCCAAGCAAAGAGTCTCCTCTCCTTCGACCAAAACTTATAAACATGTAAGGCTCCACTGGTTAGTTGCCATGGTTGCACTTGTATTATGCAAAATGTTGTGGTATTTTAGGCATTTCTACAAGGTACAAAAATATGTCATACCCTACTGTCGGGGCCATACAAAAAAAAAGGGCCACCAAAAAAGTTTCATCAAACACTTTTTCAATTCACAATTCACGATGATCAAATCATTTGACTGAACATTCTGCCGAGCATTCTGGGGGAAAAATACAGAGGCATAAAGAAGCCATAAGTGCCTTACATGTATATCATTTTCTAGTCTGGAGGAATTTTTTTGTAACCCTCATGTCATTATTATTATTAATATTAAAATTTAAACATCGGCTTGGTGATTCAATTATCACTGTTTATTTGTATGCTTTATAAAAATAAAAATCAGATTTGAAAGCCAAGAATTATTTACACTTTTTTTTTTTTTTTGCAAATTACCATGGTAATTTTTAAAATTAAATAAAAAATATTTTGAATAAAATGAAGACAACTGCTGGATATAGAGTCATACACAAAGTCTCACAGAACACTTGTAGTCACTGCAGATGTTTCTTCCACGTATGGCTTTACCGGGACACCATACTTTCTTGTTTGCCTTGAAAACAAGTAAAACTCAAAACATGGGACGCTATTGAAGTCATCGAAGATCGGTGCGTGGTGTGAACGTTTCAATATATGTTTTTAATATCAAGTTTTAATATATGTTTGCATACTTCTTATAAACAAAGGAAGCCAATTAGGGCATCAGTTGGTATTATGGCATCATGGTGGGGTTTTTTTTTCAATTAATTTCTATCTGCCCACGAACGGCTTCTTCAACATTTCCTAGAACAATATTCTTCTCCAGATGATACCCCGAAAATCGGCGACTGTAGGATAAATATTAATAGGCCCTATAGACCGATATCTTCCTATTTCAATAAATACATTATGTCAGCTGTAGCTTGCGGAAAGAGCACTTTGATATGTAAAACAGGCCAATGAATGGCATAAGGGGATTCATTAACACAGTGTAAACATAACTCAAACTCAAATTTGTTTTCAGAGGTACAATGTACGATGTACGGTAGGCATGGTAGGCCCGAGGATAATTACAAATAATAAAAGAAACTTTTTCATGATGAGATCAACTCATTTTGCTTCACTGAAACTTCCTCACATGACATGAAGCTTCTGTCACAAGTCGATGCAAATACAACTAACAATGTACTACTTACTTTCCATTGGTCTTCTAAGTTCTATTCTGTATTCAGTAATTAAGGAGAACTTGTCTACCTCATCATTCAATCATTCATAGAGGAAGAACCTTCTTTAAAAAAAAACAGTAACTCGTTAAATTACTCACAAAACGACTCACCTAACCTGCAAAAGAGACACTTAATAATAGCTTTAATTCCCTAAACTTAAAAGAGTTCAAATAGGTCTAGTAAATTTTGAGAACTTACCTCCCTTCACGATATAGTTATCATTTCCTGGCTTTTTGTAGCAATGAACAAGTAGCAATCTCGGTATTTCTACCTACATCAGCCTTGTCTCTCACCCGTGTACACTCTGCATGCATGTGTGTGGAGCGATGTGTCGTGAGACCTACCACCTAGTACGTCTGGATGCGTGACAGCTCCCTGGTAGACTGTCAATCCGGCATTCAACACAATTTACATGAGGGCTTACATTTCAGGGTGACACCAGCCAAGTTGACGTGTTAAACAGCGCCCTCTGTTGAAATTGATCAGCTTTGATTATCACCGATTTTTCGCTGATCGCCTTGTGGAGGTGGGGATGGGGTGGGGGAGCGAACCATTCATTGAGTATCTAGCTGTGCAGTCTATTCGGGTTTCGAAAAGTTTCAAATAAAGAAATTACATGTGTCGCTTCAGCGAAGTACATGTAGGGCTGTGAAAAAACCCTGAAATTATAGTATTGTAAATAAATGTATCATGTCAATTCCATTGTGCAAGTGGTAGTTCATTGTTTTATTATGTTAGTTTTAACTTGATTCATTTTCCCGACTATTATGATTTTGTGTTGTTTATCCGGGGAAAAAACACCGACCATTATCCGTTAAAAACAATAAAACGAAAATGAGCAGAACAAAATAAATCGGTCAAGCGCACCGGACTCAAGCTCTGGTGTTTCTGATCAGCAGAGCTAGAGTGCCATGGGTTTGAGTTCCGGTCATGACACTTGTGTCCTGAAGCAAGGCCTAAAACCATTATTGTTTCGTCTAAAAAGTACCCAGCCTACACTTATTGCAAAGAGAAGGGGTTTGTCCCAGTGTTTCTGGATGGTCTGGCAGCAAAATGCGCCACCTCATCTTGTATACCTTTTAAGGTGAGGTTTTATGGCTGCTTTGTCTAATAAAATCATTATTTTGTACCTACCAAAAGCAACTGCAGAAGTTGCAAGACAAACTACTGGGAATACCAAAATAATATGTTCAGCGACCCTTCAGACAGCTCTCACAAGTCATTCTGGAAGTTTATCAACTCAAAAAAACAGGAACTTGCCAACATTTCTTCTTTGTAGTAGTCTGGTAATAAAGTTATCCTTGACAGCAGAGATTCTGCATTCAATTGCCAATTAGTTCAGCTCTGTTTTTTCAATCTGAAAAAACCTTAAATATCCCGGACCTTCGTGATGATGTTTCCTGAAATGGATCACATCATGTCTGAATATCAAGAAAGCTACTGGGCCAGACACTCTTCCAGCTCGTGTTTTGAAGGAAGTCACCATGGAGATCGCACCTCACCTATCATCTTTTAAAAGTACCCAGACACTGGCCTTGTTCCATCATCTGATTGGCGTGCGGCCATTATTTCACCGCAATCTTCAAGAAGGGATTTGAGAAGTGCACCATCCAACTATACCGCCTAGAGTCTATCGCATCAATTTGCAGAAACACATCATCTTTAGTAACATCATGTAATCGCTTCTATAATGCCCGTTCTAATCACCTAGGCCTATTGAAAGTTTTTTTCCCCCATCATCACATGCAGATATGGTCAACACTCCTTCCGAGTTCCCCGGGGCAAAGTTGTATCAATCAATTCTTCCTCCTACATCCCAGCGCCAACTTACAACATGACATTGACCGCCTCCATCAATGGTCGCTGGACTGGCAGATGAAATTAAACATAGACAAGTGCCATCTGATGAGGCTTACTCGCTGCCGTAAGATCATCATCAGCACCCAATACCATCTGGGAGGCAACCAGCTCACTTCAGTTGAAGAGTACCCTTACCGTAGGTCTCTCGTTCTCGAGCAACATGTCCTGGCAGAAATATATAGACGAAGTTGCCAACAAAGCGAACAGAATGCTAGGCCTTCTACGCCGGAACCTAAGACGCTGTTCCAGAAAGATCCGTGAGAAAGCTTATCCATAGGCCTCGTCAGACCGCACTTACAATACTGCAGCACAGTTTGGAACACCCACAATCAAAAAGACATCATCAGAGTCGAGAGTATTAGGTTTATTTTCTAGAGATACCAACGCAGAGATGCTGCATGAACCAGAGTGGAAGTCACTATAATGGAGAAGACAAGCAGCAAGGCGGATAATGCTCTACAAGATGCAGACAACCATGTCGCCTTCGATGTCACCCATTATTTGTCCCCAATGATACCCTCCGACAACATATCCTATCATCCCTGTTACTTGTTAAAGGCATCGTACACGTTTGGTAATTGTCAAAGACCAGTGTTCTCATTGTGTATCCCAACATAATGCATAAACATAACAAACCTGTGAAAATTTGGGCTCAATTGTCATCGAAGTTGCAAGAAAATGATGAAAGAAAAACAAATTTGTGTGCTTTCAGATAGGAATAAAAACTTATGGAAGAAGTTTTTATTATTTTATTGAGAAATTACCTCTTTCTCAAAAACTACGTTACTTCAGAGGGAGTCGTTTCTCACAATATTTTATACTATCAACAGCTCTCCGTTGCTCGTTACCGAGTCATTTTTTATGCTAATATGTATTTTGAGTAATTACCAAACGTGTACGATGCCTTTAAAAATAATCCCACTGCAGCCCAATTTGGCTAAACTTGTTGTTTGTTGTGGAAAAGTGACGTCAACAGTCAGGTAGATACTAAGTGCCAGAGAAAAGATAAAAGTGCACTATTTACAGGTGCATAAATGAGTAAAAGAACAATGTTGCCATGCAGAGGCTGCATTGCTCTGATGGCTGCTGCTTGGAAGACGTGTGGATGGGGCTGTTCAGAACAGCAGATGGTATAGCCTGTTCCAAACTGACACAGTTCTTCGGAAGAAGGCATAATTCACTGTGGTCGTTGGGGTTAAAGAAGTGTATTTGAGTGGATGATCAATTCGTTGTGAGATATTAATTTTGTAGCATGCTGAAAGCACTGTGGAAGTGTAATATTGACCAAATTGTAGTGAATTTTGCAGTACAGAGTGCAGTGTTGAATCAGACCAGGGGCGGATCCAGGATTTTCCAAACGGGGGGGCGTGAAAATATACAAAGCAGCAAAATCTTCCCTTCCCCATTTCTCCCCCCCCCTTCTCTCTCCCTCTTTTTTTCTTTTCTCCCTCATTTTTTTTTTTTTTATATGAAAAAGGGGGGGGGGCGTGCGCCCCCCCACGCCCCCCTGGATCCGCGCCTGCAGACGGCGAGTGTGAAGAAGATCCCAGTTTAATTGTTATAAGCGGTGTGATAATATTCGATAGTCAGAAAAGACAAATCTGGCGGCATTCTTTTGGATCTGCTCATGGTTTATTTCGGTGGTAGTGTTGGGTTCCAAACCTCGCATGCATACTCAATTTGTGGACGAAGTTTGTGTAAACTCCTGCTCTGTCCTTTCTCCATGTCCTGACTATATCACTACCAGCCGCACCCAGCTATATAGACGCTTTCTTTTTCCCCAGAACTGTGGAACTTTGGAACTCGCTCCCAGGTGTGGTGTTGGCCGTTCCAAGAGGTCTTCAGGAAGGAGTTACATCAAGTCTATAGGCAATAGCTCAGTTTTAAATCGCACTGTGTCTAGTTCCCCGCACCAATTGAGTTCCAGTTGTCTATGTTTTCAGCACTTTCAGTTCTCCAAGTTTTGTTTATGGTAGCACTTGTCCGATCTACACTTCACCAACAATCAATCACCCTTGGTTTTAACGTCCTGACTAAATGATCCTGCCGAGTTATCAACGTTAACGTAATCGTTAACAAGTTCCACCTAATTTGATTTTTCGGCGCCAGGAGTGTCTGACAAACATGGCGCATTGAAATTACGATAACTATTGTTAGGCTATTATTAGATAGGACTGCACTAGGTTAACAAGTGGAATCAGTAATCCTCATGCATTATTTTACTGCTCTTAATGCCACACACACAAAAGTGTCACACACCAAAATACAAGGCATTTTATGAGACATCAATTATAAAAATGCATGGCTCGACTTTCGCCGAAAGTTTTTCTTCGCCGTTTAGAATTTTGTTTTTCTCTGAACAGACTCGTCTCTAGACGGATGATGCCGTTTCAGAACGAAAAGCATACAATGCCAAGTCTATGCCAAAGGACATTGCACAAAATACATTAACACGCAAAATTGTTTATATAATAATGGCTGATGAACTCGAGATAACCTCGGGAGCCTGACAATAATTACATTTTAGTTTTTAATTAATTTCCACTTATCATTAGCGGATTTTGTTCGTTTAATAACATTCTATAATATGTAAAAATAGCTAGGACCCATTGAACATTTAAATTTCGGGGTCATCGGCCAAAAATCGGACCTATAATCTTTAAGCTAACCAAAACTTTACCATACTGCCATTTTGTAAAAAAAAGATATTAGCTCACCTTTGGGTGGGGCCAGGTCATGTTATTGACCCTGCATCCCCAGTTTAGGCAGGGCATACTTTTGGTAAAATGTCAAAGGCCAGTATCCTCACATGGTGTATCCCTATATGCACAAAATAACAAACCTGTGAAAATTCGGGCTCAATTGGTCATCGAAGTTGATTCAGGTACCAAAGAATCTCCGGTAGAAAAAAAAAGTATCAACAAGGCTGTCAATCGGGCAACAAAGCTATCAATTTTGCAATTGGGTAATTATTTTGAAATAAAATTAGGGAAAAGAGTGCATTCACTCCAGCTTCTCAGCAACTTATAAAGATTTGGTGAACATATATTTGTTGTCAGATTACTTAAATTATGATTACCTAATTTCATATTGGTTAAAAAGTTTACCACGTACAAGTTTGATTGAAACACAGTTAACAGGGAGACAAAGATAAGTGAATGAACTCAAATTAAGACAACTGAGTATTTCCATAACAAGAAAGCATTGGCTTTATTGAAAAATAACCAAAGGCACCCTACATTTTAATTTAATAATATGTTACAATAATTACAAAAATGTACAGCATTAAATAAATGTAGAATCACCATGTCAGAGCACACAGGTTAGAGTCAAGAGCAGTAGGGACTTGGTAAGGACCATTTTCCTTAATTCCGGAATTGGGGAGGTACATGTCTTGCTACCTTTTTTCCCACTGCATGTTTTGCAAATACCAAGGCTATGCCCCAAAATGCATAAAGTTGCTAGAGTTGGGCCTGCTCACACTATAATGAGCCTGCCAAACTATAACAATCCTGACTGTAACATGAACTGACCCAATTACAAATGGGATAGTAACTTTAGTTTGATCATAATATTTTAGGCTGGGTCATAACAAAGCTGGAGCTGGTTGAACAGCAGAAAGGGTCTTCAGCTGTGGGTGTTGGATTCCGGCAATGTTGTGTGGCTGTAACAAATTCATAGAGGCTCCTATAAGTAATAAATAGTTAGTTCAACATTCATCAGCAAATAAATAAGCGTCAACGTGTGATGAACTGATTGGGGGTATACTTGCTATATTAATTGACACAAAAGCAATGGGGGAAGACTATACATAACTACCTATAGATATTATAGTAATGGTGTAAATCTGAAATGTTGGATTTTCTTAAACCATGAGTAAAGTGAGCTTATGTCAGTACTTGTGCCTGATTTCCTATCTAAAAAGCATGATTGAAGTCCAGTCCAGCAGATAAACACTGCAAAAAAGGTGATTTTGAGCAGTTTTCTTTTTTATTATCGATAACAGGTGAACAGTCCAAGAAAAGTGAAGTTTTGGTGCTGTTTCAAGGATATTTAATTTAAATAATTTAATTATATTTGTACAAGTTATGGGAGCTTCGTCAAAACAGACTTTCATCATTTCCGCAGAAAATACAAGTTCATATCTTTAACATAATTTGAATGTAATGCATTGTTTTTGTACCTTTTTTTCCCATCTAATTTACTAAAATATGCCTAGCCTAGAAGTTTGATCTTTGTACAAACCGATTTCAGCATATCTGCAGCTGATGTGTTAAAATTAAACATTAATAGTATACCGTATGCGTTGAGTCAATTATATGTGCATGTACATGTTATTTCCCATTTGTGTTACAACTTGCAATTTTAAAATTTGCAATCAACTTTTTTGTTGATTTTGGCAGCTGAGCAATTGTTTGAAAGAGAGATAAAATCCTCGCATCTATAATGCTTAAAGTTTTCTTAGGTTCATAATTTTTCCATTCAGATTGGAAATTTAAAAAAGAGGTTTTTGGCTCAACACAACTTAAATATTTATCGTTTCCCCCAACAGATCGCGGCTGCATATTGGATTGTCAGGGACTGCAGAGTTTATTTACAATTTAAATACACTGTTTTTGTTGTGCTTTCATCAACGTCAATTCTTCAAGTGAATCCAATTCTGACTGGCTAGTGCTCTATCTAGAAAGTCAGAATGTGAATAATGATCTGACAGTGACGCTTCAACTAATCAAACTGGTTGTGAACAAGCATAAGTGCCAGGATCCAACAAACACTCTGAAGTATGATCAAGCCGTTTTCAAAGTTGAGTTATTACAAATGCATCAAACTTGCTTCAGGTGAAAATACCTTATTGCAGCAGAGGAACAAAAACGTTCAAGCTGTGAACTAAATATAGAAGTAAAAATATAATCTAGGGTGGTTTTGGTGCGAAAAAAACATCTCAGACAGTCTTTTCAGATTTATCATTATTACGGATTTATAATAATTAGTTGGATCTTCAGTCCAATGGCAAATTCTGGAGCAACATAGTATTAGTATGAAAAGGGCCTACTTCAAATTCCTTAGCCATTTGTTCAAATTATAGGAAAATGTTTTTGAAAGTACTTGAAAGAAAAGCATGTTTATTTAATAACTCCAAAACAAATTAATGAAACATTTATTTGTTTTTTCTGTTGTCAAATTTGTCAAAACCCAAAAGTTAGAAAGGCCTGTAATAAAATTACAATTTTTTGCAAACCTTTATCAAAACCCTTCTAAATTTTGCTTTTGATCTTTTTTGATAATGATATGAAAATGCTACACAATTTTGCACATTTTTCAAAAATTTGTAGTAAAACTGCTTCAGGATGAAACTGAACTAAATAGTTTATTTAACAACTCTAAGAAAATTTAATGAAACATTCATTAATTTGTTTTTTCTGTTGTCAAATTTTTCAAAACCCAAAAGTTAGAAACAGATGTCAAACTAGCTGTAAATTAAACAAATCAAGCTGCAAAAATGCTCATTTAAGATAAATTCACATGTGTAAGTGACTGAGTAAGGAGGGTGAACAAAAACTGCCACAATTAATACCATGGATAATGCAACCAAAAGAAACCCTTCCATCTACAATCATGCTTGGGAAAATGATGACAAATCATCTTTAGGTGATGTGGCTATAATGTATCATACTAAAAGCCTTCACAATTATTTTGATATCTTATTATTGAGAAATAATCAAATCCTTGTTCATGTACATGTAACATACAAAATTGCGAAGGCCGAATGGAAATGAACGAATAGAGCTATTCCTTTATCAATCAAGATCTGGTTTAGCACTTTAAAAACTGAGCTACTTCATGTACATGTAAGTTGTCCAACATATTCATATGGACGAAAATAAAGCTGAAAATTCATCATTATAAAGAATCCCTTTCAGCACCAGCTTCATCAAAGGCAACTGTACTGATGGGTAGGGTGGGATACAGTACATGTCCATTTACTAAGAATTACTAAATAAAGTGCACATTTATTTCATATACATTGTATGATCCAGGTCAGCAAGTCAACATACATGTAGGATGTAGACGGAGGTTGTTCAAAATTTTGTGTAAGGTATCATTAGGCCACATAAAAATAAAAAATTGTTGATCGTCCTTTTTTTATGGGAAGTGGGGGAGGGAGGGCGTTTTTGTTTGTTTGTTTTTTTTGACATGGCAAAATATGAAATAAAGAATAAAGATATCATCATAATCATTATAAAACAAAGGGTTTGTGTGATTTTGATGTTTTTAATTATTTTGTTAAACCCTTTCAAATCCTAGATGACTTTTTCTGTAAACATTTTCAAAAAACTAAAACGCAGCCTAAGTAAATATTTGAAGAATTTTTCTTGTGTTCCCAACATGAATAATCTTTCTTCAATCATCTATTTCCGACCTATGGATTTTGAAAAAATATCAGCTGAAAAATCTGGGAGCCAAATTTGACTGAAAAGATCATAAAAAATACCGTTTTTATGATTTAAAAAAAAAAAAAAAAAATTGGGTCGGGGGGGGGGGGTTTTGTAGGGTCGGGGGGGTTTTGTAGGGTCGGGCGGGGACGATCAACAATTTTTTTATTTTTATGTGGCCTTACATGTGTACACAATAAGCAGCATCCACTGACGATGATAAACTCAAGTGAAAGAGCCACTTGGTGCCAGTTCACATCATCTCCTGTGGCCAGACTTCAAATTTGTCTCCCAAAAAGGATGATGAATCAAGTTTGCTTGCTTCAGTCCTGAAATATTTCATACTTCATAAGATTTGCAGAAAATTAGATGCAGCATAACACCGCTTGGTAGCGCAAACTCCCTGCATTAGAGACGCAATTCAAATATCTCACAAGCCGTGTCCAAATTGTTAGCTTGGGCTACGGCTACTGCTCTGAGAAACATCCTTAGCAACAACCACAACCGCCAATTCTCACACAGTCTAAGTTGATGAATCACAATTAGCCCATTCTTGTCCTTTTCATTCAAACTATAAAAAAGTACTGAGACTTGAAGAACATATGTACAAGTACAGCGTAACACCAATTAGTAATGGTAGTATGACAATTTTCAATGCAATTTGAGACTTCATATGTAATCCAACACAAAAGTCGATGAATCAAGTTTGCATGCGTTCAATGTCAATCAAATTAAATTCAGAAGACTTGAAGAACATCTTATCACCATCACCTTCAAAAATTAACTACGGGTGGAGACTGTTGTCAGCGCTGTAAACTCTGCAAATGTAGGTCCATTATCTATTATGGATAGGTTGGTAAACAGCGAGTTAAAGTGTTTTAGCTCTGAAGATGACAGGTAACTGGATTGTAAATGCATACTCAAAGTTGATCCAATGGCAATGCATTGCAACTTAATTTGAGGCAAATAATGTATACACTCTCAACTCAAATTTGTTGAACAAGACGTCATGTTCTCGCAGAATGATGCATGAAGAAATGACTCAAGAATCACATTGCTAAGTGGGAGGCAAATATACACTCATCTATCTCATGTATGGCAATGAGATAGTCAAGTCTGGTTTGTAAATGCAAGATTGTTATCATTGCACTTCCTCTTTTTTCCAACAATAAAGTCAACTGTGGTTTTACTTTAATTATTAGACTCGAGATGCAATGGGAAGAGGTTGGAACCATTCCAGTTCCAAAACTTGTCATTTCCACAATGAAACACTCAGTCACAAGTGTCTCCACAGGAGTAAAAAATACAGTTCCCCGTACAGTTGTAGCAGATGAGAAAGAGTGCCACGAAGAACATGGCGCTACAAATGGTGCACGGTTTCCTTTCGAGGAAGAATCCCGCCAGATACAAAATCATGAACATGCTGTAATTGTGCAGCAGGCCCATGTTCAATGCTGACCGGGGTATTGGCATAAGCAACACCGGCAACAGCCACTGTAGACAGTACATGATGACAGCTTGGAGGCACGTACGTCGCTTGCAGAAGAAATTCACATGTTTGGTCGACACAATTCCAAAACCCGTAATTTCTCTGTCCTTTTAGACGGACTGCACTACTTCAACTAGGTGTAATACGCAAATCTCTGCTGATGCTCCGTCGTCACATTAAATTCAGTCTGATTTTGAAGGTTTTCATTTGTTTACAAAAACCCTGCACATCGCATACTGAATTTTTGTGTGGAGTCTAGGTACCATTCTTTGCCCATAAAAGCAGAAGGTCAATTGATTTTTTTAAGAGTAAAAATATCGTTTCAGTGAGCGCATTGACATCGTACTATTAAACAAAATGTAACTTTTGTTTCTTTTAAGATCAAATAAATTCAGAAGTCACGTTTTAATTTTGAATTTTAAACACTTTGTAGAAGATTAAAAATATGTAGAAAACCAAAAATATCACTAAAGTAGAGGGCGCCCTCAAGTGTAGGAGATGTGACATCTGACGACACCTCTGACATCGATCATCCTGCATGCTGCTTGCCGATGTCTGATGAGATAGGTTGAAACTAACGGCTGTGCGTGTTGTGTGTGGGTTTTTTTAAAGACTCGCCGAAATGGTATTCTACTTCAAAAGTGAAGGTAACTGTGACTTAAGAAAAAACTGTGGAAAATGTCATTCTTTGTGTGTGTTTTAACTAAGTCTTAACTAATAAATACAGTAAACTGTAGTGTTACTGTTAGTACTGTACAAAATAGCACACATGATCACATGGAGGACCTCCATGCAGTAGTGTTTTGAAATCACAAAATTTGAGATTTGATCTGATTGAGTTGTAAGTAGTCTAGTTGGATAGAGCTCTTTGAGAACATTCATTTTGCTACTTTACTTGTGGGGATCGGTTCATGAAAACCGGACTTATGGAAGGTCAAAGTTCCAAATATCGCCAAATATTTGACCTTGTTTACATAACAAATTTTGTTGACCGTGTACAAGCGCAACGTTTTTTCGCCGTTGCACACAACATCCAATTCCCCTCGCGTAATTGAACATTTCCCGAGGGCCGTATCAAATCAACGTGTTTGACAATCAAGCGCGAAAAAGCGCGACAACTAAAAGTTTTAATTCCAAAAGTAATTACATAATTAAATACTCAATTAAATGTCATTTTCGGTTCATTTTGGGGCCCTAAGAGGATAACTACTTACAGTTCTCAATTAATTTCAGCGCTGAAAACAAGATTTCTTGTGATTTTACAGAAAGTTTTACACAAATAATCCCAACAAAACGAACGCCAAATTGCATATCAATCGAAAGAGAAAAACTCCATCTTGAAAGTAGTTCCGTTTAGTTTTATGAATGAAACGATTAACATGGGTTTAATCTATATCCCTCCGCACCACCGATCTCTCTATAGCGTTGTACACGTTGAGGTGGTCACAGTTTCCCATTAACAAAAAGTGGCAGCGCGGTGAACAGCGCCCTCACTCGGTACTGATTGACACTATTTATGCTACTGCTAGGCTTTAGCCATGCCATACACTCGAGTCGTAGAACTGTTCCGCCCCAACTTGACAATCGCACTATAGTTGGGACTGGTCCTAGCCCAGGTTGGACTCCTCCGTTGCATACAACGCGACGGAGTCCAGGGTATAAAGGTCCCGTACCATTGTGACAAAATTTACACTTCAAATTTTTCATATTTTTACCTTAGCGCCTTATTGAGGAAGCTGAACATGCTGAACTTTTACTCTGAACATGTTCCTTGTAGCCGGAACTCCATGGAGGCCTGTTTGAAAATTTTTGAATTTTCTCCTTTGATTTTAGTATTTGTGAAAACAAATTGACATTTACGGCTCCATCACTGCACGTCATAAACCAAGAGCTTGTAAAGGCTAACGCGCATGTGCGAGTTTTGTATACGCATCGGGGTGCTATGCATTTCGCACATGCACATATGATTTTACATGGTCGAGCGGTACACATGATGTTTAAAATTACAGTGCAGAACTCTGACATATTTTTGGAAATAATCTCACCCATGGATATATTTGTTAGTTGTGAACTCATCCAAAGTGTAGTAAATGTCACCAAGAATATATGAGTGGAATTCCAGCTTCTCAAATAAGGTAAAAATAGGAAAATATTGTGGTCAAATTTGTGTTCGCATTGTAAAGAAGCTTTATACCCAGGACGTCAGTGCAGTGGCACTGACTGACGTCCTACCAGGGCTAGGACTGGTCCCAACTTGAGTGTTTAAGTTGGGGCGTCCCAACTGTAGTTGGGACAGTAATTGTACAGTGTACTAGGACTAATAAGAGCATGGAGGTAGAATTTATACCTCCATGATAAGAGCAAGCAGGGGAGATATATCTCGTTGTTTGTGATATCAGAATCCCAGGAAAAAAGGGGGACAAATTAAGGGCGATCAAAACAGTAGACTTCGATCACGGTACTGTAGAGTTCTATGGGCAATCCCAACTACAGTTAGGACGCCCCTACTTGAACACTCAAGTTGGGACCAGTCCCAACTATAGTTGGGCAATTGTCAAGTTGGGACGGAACAGAACTATGAGGTTCATTCCGCTATTGTGCAGACGATAGCGGAATGAACCTCATAGTTCTAGGAGTAGTCATGCCATAGCATGCATAGTGTGGCCAAGTACTTGTGAGGGAACCCCTTGTGAGCCCTAACACTTGGCCACACACACTTAGCCACACTGTCGACTGTGAGCATATTTAAATTACTACACTGACTACTGTACTGAAGGATGTAGTTAAAGCAGCCCTACAATGTGAACAAAATTACAAACAAATAGTTTTTTTTGGTTTTTTTACCAGATGTTGGAAGCTGAAAGTCCGTTCAAATATTATATTCTTTTAACTTTAAATTAGACAAATTGAATATCTTTTAAATATCTGCATTCACTTTCAGTGAAAATTATACTTAAATTAAAATGCGAACTAAGTTGTCCTTGCTCTATGGTTGTACAAATCATCTTAATCATTGTACTCTCTGTGTGAAGTTTCTATAAATTATATAATAAAGCATATAATGAGTAGGGTAGATGGCCTTAGCTTTTGATCCAGACGGACCTTCTTCAGAGGCATATATTATAGCGCCTTTGCAAGGCCTCAAAGCGCTTCACAAAATACATAATCAGCAACTACATATTACAGATAAAGATCACTCCTAAAAACATTGCATATTGGCTAAATGCATTTCTCGCAAAATGAATGTCGAGTGCAATTAAGTATGACACGCAAATTTGAAAGTTGCGCATGCACATCGATATTGAGAGCAATGCTCAGGCATCAAATTTGCGCACTGCAAAAGTACGCAGAATGTAGTAAATGAACACAGCTGCTACTTGAACTACGTTGTTGTTCAATGCATCTCATTCCACACATGTATGCATGTTGTTTGTTTCAAATGGAGTAAGTAGCTCAACTGAAGTTTGTTGATTTTTTTTTCCGGACTGATTTTAATTCTATTTTCATAAATAATGTGTGCTCAAAACATTTTAAAGATTTATGAAGCCGCCGGTCTGCAAGTATGGGACGTATACATGATCAAAGTTTCAGCTACATGTAATTTAATCAAGTAAAACAATGAAATAATGTTGTTTAATAAAATAATTTGCCATGTCATTCGCAGTGCAACGGAGACTGACATCCTACCAGGGCTAGTGATAATGTGTCTGGGTGTAAGTGTACTGTCACTTAGTTTAGTATGTCACTTATTGCATGGAGGAAGGAACCTCCTCTTTAATTAATGATGGTTTTTCTTTGGCAAGACCACAATATATAAGAGGATTGGAAAACACTTTTGTTTTACTGCTGACAGTTTTGCTGGTCGACTTCCAGCCTTTTGGAGTTTTACTGGGAAACTGACCAGAAGTTATCGGTTTATTGGCGCCCGAGGTGGTTGTGGGCATTATCAGTGGATCGTAAATGAGACTGAGATTATAGACCCCCTTGTCTCTCTTCATGACCTGTTCCCCTCGTCTGTGTTCATGACCTCTGTTCCCCTCGTCTCTGTTCAAGACTGCTGTTCCCCTTCCTCTGTTCATGACCTCTGTTCCCCTCATCTCTGTTCATGACCCCTGCTCCCCTCGTCTCTGTTCATGACCTCTGTTCCCCTCGTCTCTGTTCATGACCTCTGTTCCCCTCGTCTCTGTTCATGACCGCTGTTCCCCTCATCTCTGTTCATGACTGCTGCTCCCCTCATCTCTGTTCATGACCGCTGCTCCCCTCGTCTCTGTTCATAACCTCTGTTCCTCTCGTCTCTGTTCATGACCTCCGCTCCCCTCGTCTCTGTTCATGACCTCTGTTCCCCTCGTCTCTGTTCAAGACTGCTGTTCCCCTTCCTCTGTTCATGACCTCTGTTCCCCTCATCTCTGTTCATGACCCCTGCTCCTCTCGTCTCTGTTCATGACCTCTGTTCCCCTCGTCTCTGTTCATGACCTCTGTTCCCCTCGTCTCTGTTCATGACCGCTGTTCCCCTCATCTCTGTTCATGACTGCTGCTCCCCTCATCTCTGTTCATGACCGCTGCTCCCCTCGTCTCTGTTCATGACCTCTGTTCCTCTCGTCTCTGTTCATGACCTCCGCTCCCCTCGTCTCTGTTCATGACCGCAGTTCCCCTCGTCTCTGTTCATGACCTCTGTTCCCCTCGTCTCTGTTCATGACCTTCGCTCCCCTCGTCTCTGTTCATGACCTCCGCTCCCCTCTTCTCTGTTCATGACCTCTGTTCCCCTCGTCTCTGTTCATGACCTCTGTTCCCCTTGTCTCTGTTCATGACCGCTGTTCCCCTCGTCTCTGTTCATGACCTCTGTTCCCCTCGTCTCTGTTCATGACCTCTGTTCCCTCATCTCTGTTCATGACCTCTGTTCCCCTCATCTCTGTTCATGACTGCTGCTCCCCTCGTCTCTGTTCATTACCGCTGCTCCCCTCGTCTCTGTTCATGACCTCTGTTCCCCTCGTCTCTGTTCATGACCGCTATTCCCCTCGTTTCTGTTCATGACCGCTGCTCCCCTCGTCTCTGTTCATGACCTCTGTTCCCCTTGTCTCTGTTCATGACCGCTGTTCCCCTCATTTCTGTTCATGACCACTGCTCCCCTCTTCTCTGTTCATGACCTCTGTTCCCCTCCTCTCTGTTCATGACCTCTGTTCCCCTCGGCCCTGTTCATGACCGCTGTTCCCCTTGTCTCTGTTCTTGACTGCTGCTCCCCTCGTCTCTGTTCTTGACTGCTGCTCCCCTCGTCTCTGTTTATGACCGCTGTTCCCGTCGTCTCTCTTCATGACCTCTGTTCCCTTCGTCTCTGTTTATGACCGCTGTTCCCCTCGTTTCTGTTCATGACGGCTGCTCCCCTCGTCTCTGTTCATGACCTCTGTTCCCCTTGTCTCTGTTCATGACCGCTGTTCCCGTCGTCTCTGTCCATGACCTCTGTTCCCCTCGTCTCTGTTCATGACCTCCGCTCCCCTCGTCTCTGTTCATGACCGCTGTTCCCCTCGTCTCTGTTCTTGACTGCTGCTCCCCTCATCTCTGTTCATGACCGCTGTTCCCGTCATCTCTGTTCATGACCTCTGTTCCCCTCGTCTCTGTTCATGACCGCTGTTCCCCTTGTTTCTGTTCATGACCGCTGCTCCCCTCGTCTCTGTTCATGACCTCTGTTCCCCTTGTCTCTGTTCATGACCGCTGTGCCCCTCGTTTCTGTTCATGGCCACTGCTCCCCTCTTCTCTGTTCATGACCTCTGTTCCCCTCGTCTCTGTTCATGACCTCTGTTCCCCTCGGCCCTGTTCATGACCGCTGTTCCCCTTGTCTTTGTTCTTGACTGCTGCTCCCCTCGTCTCTATTCTTGACTGCTGCTCCCCTCGTCTCTGTTCATGACCACTGCTCCCCTCCTTATTCAGATGGATTCCCTTATCCACATGCTTTTCTATCTTCTTCGATCTCTAAAATTGAGGTCCCCTGCAATTCTTTGTCATGATTAGCCCTGGCCACGTGATCTGTAAATGGCTGTTTTGTTGAGTATTGTTTGTTGTTCTTTTCTTTTGCCTCTTGTGAACTTTGATTGGCACTGGCAGGCTTTTTCTGCTTTGCGCTTTTGTTTTCCAAGCCGTACGTGGAGCTGTCTTTTTAACAACTTTTGTATGGGATTGCATAACTTCCATTTGACATCTTTGATTTGTCTTGCTTACAGTCTCTTTTGGGTGAACCAGTACATTTCTGATGGTGGTGTGGGGTTTCATACTTTCATAGCTGATGCGATGCCATGCTTTTTGAGTACTCTGCTGACCTTCTCAGAGAGGCCTGCGACATACGGAATGATGACCATTTTTGCTTTTGTTTTCTTGTTCTGGTTTAGGCCTATGTTTATTGTCCAATGGTTTGTCATTCTTGTCTTTTCATTTGTTTCTTCACTTTATGCACCATCCACTTAGGGTATCCTGCGTATTATTACTATTATTATCCTCACACTGCTAAGGCTTCTCTGATGTGTTTTTCATCCTTGGTCTGGTCTTCTTCAGTGACTATTTTGTCTTTTCTGTCAAGCAGAGTCCTTATGACCACCTAGTTTCTGGTGGAATGGATGGTGACAGTTGAAGAACAGATATTGATCTTTTTTTCTGTGTACCAAGAGTTTCACAAAGTTGTCTGGTTTCCTTACATGTACTATGAGCATCAAGGAAGGGGATTTTTCCTCCCTGTTCCTCCTCGACTGAATTTAATGTTTGACGTACATTTTGTAGGGTCTATTTGGTACAATAGTTAGTAAGATCATGGGTACTGGCTTGTTTGATGATTTCCAAAATGTCATCCACATATCTTTTCAATAAGCTGGGTTTGCAGGAGATGGGCACTGTCATGATGGCCTCTTGTTCCAACCTTTCCATAATTTGCAGCTCGTGGACTGACTGGTGAACCCATCGCTGCGCCAAAGTTTTGCTTGTAGATCTACATGTACATCCCGGAAAAGTAAAGTATGTGGTCATGAGGACAAATTTCATCAAGATCATGATAGATACAATGCCTTGATCCTCAAATCCCTATCATGTTCAAGTAGGTTCCAGCAACCAATTTTGGAAGCTTGAGATATCAATTTTTTGTTTCCTCCAAATTAAAGGGCATAAACAAACTAAATACATGTAAGAGTAGTAGAATAGTACTTTTTGGGGGGATGTAGGATAAACGGTGCAGGAGATGATTTTCAGGGTTTCCTCTATGGGGGTGTTTGTGGAGAGGGAGATGACATCATGAGAAATAAAAATCTCTTCCTCCTCTGTGACACCAAGTTCCTGTGTAAGATGTTGTGAGATTTTGACACGGTGACTGGTGGTGCCCACCAAAGGTGCAAGAATATCTGCTAAACATTGACTGGTGCAAGTTTTGAACCTGCGTTCTCCAGATTAACAATTCAGCACTCTACCAGCTGAGTTATCTAGCCCAAATTTTGGCGGTCTCCCTATTTTGTAATATCTTTATTCTGGGGTGCCAGTTAGAAGCCATTCAACCTGAAACTGCTGTTTGACCAGGGAACACATCAAAGTTTACGATACAATCTGGGACAGGACAGCTGCCCCCATAGGCCAAAAAATAATAATATTAATAAAAATTAAAATAAAGGGTCAGACATTTAATGGTTTGTAGGGCACATTGGGTTGATTTGGTGTCGGATTCCCCATACGACTGAACTACCTCCCTCGATTACCAACAGGTGAAAATAACACTGCTGCATGTCTTCCCACATACTGTAGGAAAATAATCAGAGTGCTGTCAGCAATAACAAAACGAGTTGCAGTGTCATTGGCAAGCTGCCTGATAATGAAATGTTACATGTATGGCCCCATTTCGGCACACCCTCTCCCACCCCACATCTCTATATCTCTAGTATCTCCCTTGAGAATGAAAACTGTTATAAATCTTAGAAGCCCCTTCTTGGAACTTCAGGTGAACAGAAAGTGAACATGAACAGTTTGACATTGAATCACATTTCCACTTTTTGTTGCCCCATAAATGGAACACCCCAGGGTTTCTTTGGGTTAACCCCATTTTTGTATGTCACAATTGCGAACTGATTAAGGCCACTAAGATTTGATCTTCCTGGTAAAGCATTTGTTGGAGCCAATAACTTCTTTTCTTATGGTAAAATATATTTCTTTGTTGGATTCGCATCAGAGTTTGGCCTAGTATGTGATTTCAGCACTGTCTCTTCATGCACCTCCTTGGTGTTTGTCATAAGGTTTGGCAATTTTGAGAATATCTAAACCCGGATCTGGCCTATTAGTCAAAATCTTTCACCCCCTAATAGTACTGATCGGAAAAAACAATAGCACCTATCAGGTACAAATATGTGCTCTACAGACTACTTTATTTGCTGAGTCTCAAGCTTTATTTTTCTGCTTTATCTTTCCATCCATACTCAAATTTGTCCTAAAACCTGCTTTATGAGATCATTATGCAATAAACATTTAAGTCTGAGTAGTAAATCAAATTATTTAATACAGAAAGTGAAAATTATCTTGTTAAGCAATACAAATTTATCATAATAAAGTATAGACCATATAATGTTTGAATTTGCATATTGTCAACAAAAGAGCCACATTGCATAGCCCAGAATTTCTGCAGGCACAATTCTTACACTGCTCGAAAGCATTTACTGTATTAATACAAGTTTTTATCAACTTTTTATTACAACAGGAAATCTTAAAACTTGTTCAGCTGATTTTGTTTTCATTTTCAATTCTTCTTTACATGATGCAAGATGTAAACATTCTTATTGACCAGTTTTTAGTATCTTGCCTGCCAGGATTTACACTGGAATGCACAAGAGGCAATCTTTTCATAAACAAGGTGACACTGTCTATTTTATCAATATTTTCTCAGGGATTTTCAGGGGGGGGTATGAATGTTCCCAAACTACGATTGATTATGTAATAATAAAACCATAAAATGAAAAGTTTCGTTGAGAGTTAAAACCTTCACAAAACACTGTCTGAAAAAGTATACCCAGGCCTGCAAGAATGGGGGTTGGTGTGATCGGGATGCTGGAATATACTAAGCACCTCCTACATGTACTTTTAGTTTACTCAAAAATTCACCCTGACATGAATGGAAAACTTAGAAAAGTCAAAAATGTATTTAAACGTGTGGCATGTCAAATTTTAGAAATTTATTTTAAAATCCGCCCATCAAGTCTGTCGGAGCTCATGTTCAGCACCAAGCTGTGCCCGGATGGCCAGCATTATTATACCTTGTGATATGCCTGTTTTTGGTATGTGCCTGGTCAGCTTGGCCCTGGTTGTGTGGACGTATTCTGGATTAATCCGATGCAGGATTTAAACGGGGGCGACAGGGATTTTCAGTGTACATGTATATAGTTCGACTGTTCAAAGGACAACAGTTTTTTATGGTGTAAAAACCTTGCGCTGCCAGGGTCCCAGCAATGACGGCGCGGCGTTCAGCACTTGGGCATACGGGCTAAACAAGGTTAGTCTAACTGCCCATAGAGCTATCCACACCTCTTCAAAGTGTAATACTGTATATAAGTCCCTTGAATGGCTTTTTCCAAAACTCAGCTTGAGCTCTGGCTCCATCTCGGGGCTTCGTTGAAAACACCGTCCAGTGTACACTGTTCCCAAATTGATGACGGAGCTTAAGCCAGAGCCAGAGCCGAGGTTTGGAAAGATATCATTTTTTAGGACTTTCCAAACGAAGCAAGATCGGTCATGGCAGACATGGTTGGTTTTGTGTTTTGTTTTTTTTTCCTGAGTGTGGGTTGGACGAGTTTTGTGTTTATTATAAAAATTCAAATGAAAGTGATCTATGTGTGAGTTGAACAAAATTAATAATGAATGCATTTTCCATTTCACCTGGCTAAGCCTCGTGAAAATAAAATAAATAGTGCACTATTTATTTTATTAATAAAAAATGAAATATATCCGCCCCAAAAAGGGACATTTATGTGTTAGTGGTTTTAGCTTCTAGCCTTAAGTGTGAACAATTTTTCTTTTTGTAAAAATCTGCCCCAAAACGTAAGTTAAAAAACCAACACGACAAATTATTGCTTTTAAAATATGGCCTGAAACCTTGCAATAAAAGATGTCAGAAGGTACTGCTATATTAGCAAGGAAAATGCACTTCAATGCTTGGTATGCCAGATTTTGAAAAAGCACATAAACAGCACTGGTTCTCTGGAAAAAATATATATCAATATAAACAGTTATTTACTGTTTTACGTAATTGCGGACAAATTTGGAGAAATGTCTATACATTGGTTGTACATATGGTGTGTGTATTGAAAATGAGATAAAAGAAGTGAATTTATTCTAATTCAAGACGACAATGGGATTTGGGTAATTAGTTTCCTTGCTAATGTCTTGTTATTCTTATTATTAAGTCTTACAAATATTATTCATTAAACTCTGTAAAAATCTAGCTGCTGCTGTTCTCAGGATCTATTGGTTTTAAAGCTTTGATCCTCTTAAGACCTACATGTGTAACCTTTAAGGTGATCATATTTTGGTGAAAAGAACATGAAACGGTTCATGATTGGCAGGGATTTTGTGCACATTGAAAAAAACGCTAATTACGAATGCGTCAATCGAAATAAGCACTGACGAATCACAGGCTGTTTTCACGACTTTGGAGGTATTTTGGAAGGAAATCTATTCTCTAGATGATTGGTAGGCCTGCTGGTTTGACTTTTGTAGTTTGTGACCTTACTGGTTAATTTCTCCCCAATAGACTGTGCAAGTCTCGCACATATTTGAACTTCCGGGACCATTGTGGTCCCAACCATATGGAGATTTACAAGGGCAAGATTTTGTTTTGTCAATTATTTTAGTTTAACGTAGTTTATGACCATAAAAAAAATATATGTTGTTGGGAATGTAATACTTTAAGTGATACAAAATATGAAAGTAAAATGAATTCAACAATATAACGAAGAAAACCTCCGATCACAAAACGAAAACGCTTGTTTTGGATGCGCGACGATAGTCGCCAGATGCTGTAATTGCAACACAAAGCCTTTTCATTGCGGTCTATAGTTGTTGAGGCGTCAGCTTCCTCTTTAAACTGCATCACGCGTCAATTTTACGCCCATGTGACCTTTGCGAATCCGCTTAAGGGGTTTCTAAAAAGTTAAGATCAAAATAAGCATCCTTGTCCCAGAGTTTTAATTTTGTTTCAATAATAATAAACACAATAGTTGTGTATTTATTATAAAAACTAAAACTGATTTTATAAACTTGTAATGAGTATTTTTGTTGTTCAGATTTTGTCATTAGATATAATTTAAAACAAAGATTTGATTTTAGAAAAGAAAAAAGTTCTTCGTTTGACGTGTTTTCTCGTTCCGATTTGCGCGAGACTTGCACAGTCTATACATGTAGTTCACAATCCTGTGATTTGATTTTGAACATTGGTTACCTTACACACGAACATGAACGTGTTGAAGCATAATGTGTAAAACTAAAAGCCCTATAAGTGCCCAATTACGAATCTGCGTACAGGAGCGTGTTTGTATATATGTTAAACAAAATACTACGTCTTTTGTTGTTATTTGTGGCTATATACATGTATAGCAAAAACTAAAATCAAATAGAGAAACACTTTTTGTATCTCTTAATTTTTCTTTGTCTTCCCCTTTCGATTACCGGTGACATTTATTTCATGCATGCAGGAGTATGTATTTAATGTTAACTAGTAAGCAAGTGAAATTCAATGTCAAAATTGTCTTATTGTCTAAGTGGTTCTTATTTTCATCTCTGAGGTTTTGAGTGAGTAAAGTTTCCCTTGCCAGCTGTGCCAAAAAACTCCCCGGGAAAAAGCAGGCGTGTTCCCACGGAGATACGCCGCGTTAAGATTAGAAACGCAGCAGTTTCTGTACCACCAGGCACCGTGGTATGACTGGGCACAGTTATGGTTGTTTTTATCATTGTCCCGGTCTTTGGTAGTGAACTGTTGGTCATTGTGCCAGCCCATCGAGTCACCTGCAGCAAGAAAAGATGCTTTTATTTTACAGAACACGCAAGAAGATGAAGCAAGGGCTTAATTTTCTGATAAATGAGGTAATTCTAGTTTCGAAGTCAATTCTACTTTTTGTATAATTTTCAACATTTGTGGATTTAATGAATTTCTTTGCAATATATGAATCATGTGATTATAAAACATTGATGTTAAGCCAAATAAATTGACATAAAACATGTGTTTTCTCGAAAACTCTGTATTAATCACTGTTCAAAGTGTACCAGTGATGACAAAGGGTCCATCGTCAACACTTTGAATTCATTTTCTTTATGGAACCAACACCGTGTAAATTTTATTATAAAACCAAAGACCCTCAAGCAGGCAATTTTTTAAGTACATGTATACATGTATGCAAAGTATAAGTTCCTCTTCTCAGTAGATTTGCAGGAATGATACTGATTTATTACCTGCTGTTCCTGAGTAACTTCCCAAAGTCAGCCTGTAGTTGTCACTCACATCGGCGATGCTGAACGAGTCATAGACGGCATACCTGGATTCGCTTTCAAAGTCTGAAAGATCTACACGGAGTTCGTAATCGCCCTCCCTGAGTGGTCAGACGGTGCAGGTTGTCGTTACCGAGCCAAAACTCTCCCTCTAGATTCCCAAAGCCCCGGCTGTAGTTGGCAAAGTCCAAATAAAACTCTACACTGCCGTCCTGGCGCCGCTGGAATACCTATCAAAAGAACATGTGGCTTTTAATTTCCCTGTCTTCAATTTCATCAAACTTCTTTACAAGTAACTCCTAGACGTGAGTACTCCAATTCATTCACTAGCAATTTATCTTACCGTCCATCCACCATCGTCTGTCTCCATATCACAATACACCTGGAAGACCTCACCGGAGTCTAGAGGTTGAACCGTGTACACACCACTGATCGATACACCCCTCGCAAGAATCTCGGAACAATCTGGAAGGGAAACTGTACAAGTATGTAGAAAACAAAACAACTTTTTGTATTCCCGTATCTTACTTAATTAATTTGTATGATTTACATTCCAACATCAGAACTACACGTTTCATTGTCCTAGTACACTTATCTAATAAACTGCGGGATATGAACCTGCGACCTCGGGATTGATGTTAACCAATATTTTCTATCCCAAGCTACCAGACATACATGTAGAGTACCTCTCCACTCCGAGCTACAAGTACCAGTATCTAAAACATGTAACTGCAGGATATGAACCTCCGAACTCTGGATTTATGTTAATAAGTGATCTCCACCCCAAGCTACATGTACCAAACACATTCACATTTGATAAAGCCACAATACCCTTACCTGCTTCCGTCGTTGCGGTTCTCTCCGTTGCATCAGCTGTACCAGTCTGGGACATGGGGGAGGTATCTTTAAATCAAATCAGGAAAGAGGACTTCATGTCAATGGATTGAGGAAATTAAAGAAACATTATTTTAAAAACACATTTCTGGCCGAGTTCTTTAAACTTTAATAATGTTGGAAAAGTATCCAGATGTCCTTTCGAGGAGGAAAATTTGATTATGGAACATGGCTTCTTATATAATAAAAAGAAAAAACTTCCCTCATGGTTTAATGTTACCATGAAAATAATCATCAGTAATTTTGCAAAGGAAAACAACCCCAAGTCTTCAATTTAGAGGTGAATGGTGACCTGGTTGTAGCTGATGTGGTGTGTTTGTAAATGGCAAGTTAAACGAACGTTGTGACGATGACTGTAAACAAATTAAACTTACCATAAATGCGTTCCACTAAAAGATAAACTGAGGATTGCAGCTCTTCCAACTGTCGTCTTATACCCCGTACCTCGGAGGTAACCAATTCTTGATTACCAGAGACTGTTACTTGCAACTCTTCAACTTGTCTTAGTTCCGAAGTTACCATTTCTTGGTTGGTTGTTACTGCAACCTGTAACTCGTCCATCTTACGTCTTGTATCTTTCAGCTCAGAGGAAACCGTTTCTTGATTACCAGAGACTGCAACCTGCAACTTATCCATCTTACGTCCTGTACCTTGTAGCTCAGAAGAAACCGTTTCTTGATTACCAGAGACTACAACCTGCAACTCATCCATCTTACGTCTTGTACCTTCTAGCCCAGAGGAAACTGTTTCTTGATTATCAGAGACTACAATTCGCAGTTCCTCCAGCTGTCGTCTTGTAACCAGTTGTTCCATTGAAACAATATCTTGAATCGTCGAAGAATTGCAGCCGATCCCGGAGTTTATGGGAGGAGAGCGTGCACATATGGGTGGGTTGATGGTGACCTGTGGCCGGCACACGCACATTGCAGGATCGCTGCTCTCACTGTGAGTAGGTGAGCCAATGCTGTTCAAAGTCTCGGACCTTACAATCATGACAAGTACGAGAAAGACAAACGGCCCCATGGCGATCCAAATTTGCAAGATTTCTAGTGTCGCTGTTTCATGTAGGATTGAAAACACAATAGAAATAAACAGACTTTCACATGTATATATAGCTTCCCAAGCTGGTATTTTTAAATACTTCCTGTTTGTACAAATAAACTGTCCAAGATACTGAGGGTTATTCCCAAACAATGTACATGTGTATGAGTAAGGAAACTGGAAGATATCTTTAGAGATACTTGGCATAATATGCATCTACATGTGTATCACTTTGGATTCAAGCGGGACTATTGGTATATGCCAATAAATGATATTTCGTTTGGAATGATCTCAGACAACCGACTATGCAGGACGGTAACAACAATTAAGGATAACACGAACAGGTTTGAAAACTAAACTTGGAGGAGGTTCATGTGCTGTAGACTGAACAGCTGAACCGAGCTTGTCCCCAAGACTGCAGATTTGTAGGTGTTCGGGCAATGCCCTGTTGTTTTTATTTAATTCAGTCCAACCTTTTTAATTTTGATCGAACACTCCATACAACCAACATGCGAAATGTTTATCATGTTTTAGAGAAAACAGTTAAACTGGCCAACAATTTAGTAAAGAATTTTGTGTTCATTCACGTTTTTGTTTCGATTGCTGAAATCAAAATAAAAAACAGTGGGTTTTTGGGAGGGTGACCAAAAACCCACCGTTTTTTATAATGATTCTTTATTTGTATGCACCTTTGTTAGTAAATTTAACAGTAAATTTTAAGGAACATATTTCTCGATAGGATTGGTTCTGGAATTAACTTATTTATTATTCACTGACCTTTCAATTGAAACTGGTATTTTTTTTGTTTTAAATATGAATCATCACTAATTTTGTGTGAAATCAGCATTTATAGTTGATGTCGTTGCCAATTATAGTTTTGTCTTGGCCAGCTATAGCCTGGATGACCATCAAGTTGTGCCGTAACTGCAGCTCAATAGCCAAGAACGTGTGATAAATGGTGCATGCTCGCCAAATACATGAGTGGTCGTATAAGAAGAAGTGCAATGTCTCCATAATTGGAAATACTTTACATTCTTGTTTTAAAGTGCACAATTTCACTTCATTTTAAGTGGATTTATAAGTCTAAACATCAGTCCTGCTTTACAGTGATGTGTTGTCTGTGGGATGGGGTAAGGGGGGTTGAATTCATTTTAACGAGGTAAGGATTGTTTTTCTAGAATGTTTGAATCAATTGGGCTGCCTCAAAAGCCTTCAGCTACAGTCTGTGGCAAGATGATAATTATGAATAGTGGGGTAGGTTACTCCACTGTCGATGAACAATCATTATGAAGTTGTCTTGATAAGACAGTCCCCAAGAACATATTGAGTAACCATTCAAGAATTATATTGTGTAACATCCTGGTGGGCGTATACATGTAGAGCCATCACAACCTCTTAGGTAATAAGCTATTCTTGTTGGACTCGCGTCCGAGTTGAACTAAGTATTGTATATAATTTTAGCACTGTCTGTTTGTGCAGACGTGCACTTCCTTGTTGTTTGTTATTGTAAATTTTTACATTTTAGAACTTATAAACCCGGATCTGGCACAACCCCAAACCAATTCTCGTCTGACAGTACCAGAGTCACTCACTCACCCCAGCTCTTACATACATCTTATTGTGTATAAATAATTATACATTGAGGCACAAAGAAGCGGAAGCTAAAACAAGCAATCAGTGAAAACAAACAGAAAACAAAATACATGGTCAATGTACTGTAGCTAAGGAGGATCACCAATGGTTACTGCAACAGAAAAGAAACACATGTGATGAAACATGGCTGCTGCAAGCTGCTTACCAACCAAAATGACCTGATGTAAACATTACACGCACGTAAGTGGCCTGACGTTTCTATCCCACCAGAGTCGCCTGAAACAAGGAAGGATGCTTTACTTTCACCCGACGCGCAGAAACAAAACAAAACTTTTTCTTCTATTTATGAAGCTAATTCTAGTTTTGAAGTTCCGGTACTACTTTTAAACTTTTTAAACTTTAATAACAGAGCAACAACTTTGAAACATTTATGGATTCAATGCATGGTTTTCAGCTTTTCTGATCTTCTTGATTTTGTGGTTTTGCCAAAAGAAAAAAAACCATCATTATTGTATTGTTACAGACCTAATGAAACTCTTTACGGATACCTCCTCTTTCTTCAGCATACATGACACTTACAGTTGACATTGTTTTGTATGTCTACAGTTGATAAATAAATTGATTGATTGTAGCTCTACGCTACTACTCTTTGCACAAGCATTGCAAAACAGTCACCACGGCATTCATTCAGCTTTTTATTAATGTTTAGTGCTAGTTGAGATAATCGTAACCCTTCCATCCTCCGACGGTCGCAAATGGAGGGGTACAACTATTGCAACTAGTTTATTGCATGATGTTAAAATATTCACATTGATAGTTAAAGGAACATTACAGAATTGGTTTTTGCTAACAAAACAGTTAAGCACTTTATATAATCCACCATATACATAAACTGACAAACCTGTAGAAGTTTGAGATCGATCGGCCATCTGGGTCACGAGAAAATAGTGAAAAACCGATTACACATTTGCATGTGTTATACAATGCATGAATAAAACGCTCATGAGCGATAAACTCCAATCGGAAAATTAGTTTTATTAATTTCTCATCAAATATGGCATTTCAGACAAATATTTCTAGGGAATTTTTCTACTATCATCATCATTAGACCATGTAAGTTTTATGTAAATCTGTGATCTTAAAGAAAAATTTAATTACCAGTTCTGTAACGTTTCTTTAAATTTAGAAATTAGCATAGGACATTAAGTTATAATAAAATAACTCAAGACATGTATTCTTACAATCAAAAGCAAACAGACATCACAAAATTTGAATAAATATAGTAGAAACACTACATTTGTGAATTTACCAGGTGTTGATTGGTAGTGGGAGTCTAAATAAGGGAATAAAAGAGTGGCGAGTCACTACTCATTTATTCCCATTCATAAAGGCCTTTTTGTTAAAATGTGAAAGAATAAGGAAAATCGGTGGTAAAAAGACAATCTCTGACATTCCGTTTGTTAAGCGAATTTTCAAAGTTTGTACATTTTCAAAAACTTTTGTAAAATTCTGTTTTGTGCGCATTGGGTTGTGTGTACACTGTACTCGCGTGTACAAAAAGATTAGGCTATGCGCGGGAACTAATAGCCATATATTGCGTTCCGCATAAGTAAATTGGTGGAGCTTGAGCGTCCAGTACGCAAAGCCCAGCCGGTTATAAACAGCTCCAGCTGGTCTTTATCAGCCGTTTATACACCCCCACGTGACGTGCTCTCCACCAATAGGAATATCGAAACTGTCTGGGGTATTTATGAATACCCATTAAAGGCAAAAACACAATGTTTGGAAGTAGGGTAAGGATGATAAACCCAGTCCCTTCGATTGAATGGAACATGCCCATTGCAACTGTTTATTAATGCTTTGTACTCCTTGACTAATAGTGGACAGTTCTGGTTGTGATTCGTTCAAAAACTGCATAAACTCTTCAAATGAGATTATAAACATACAGGTGCTAGTGGCTAGATACACATGAGTAGTTCATTGACGGTACAATAATCAAGGTACCTTAAATAGCATGGCATTCATTCATGTACTTTTCTTTAATTAGACAAATCACTGCACCACCTAGAATAGCCAAACCATGTAGGAATTAAATACATGGACCAACTGAATGCAACTATAGTCACAGCTACTGTAAGAAGGTTGTGGTGACACCGTGTGATAAAAGATCTTTTTTGAGTAGAGGTTGCTCTGAGAAGAGCTGGTTCATATACTCATCATAGTCACAGCTCTTAACAATTGTTCATAACAACAAGTTTTAGGTTAAACAAAGAAAAATGGACTAGAGCGAGATTTGAATCTGCAACTGAGCCATGTAGCCCTAATTTTGGCAGTCTCCCTATTTTGTCAATATCTATGCTCAGGGGTGCCAGTCAGAAGCCATAAAAACCTGTAACTGCCAGGGATCCCACCCAAGTTTACGATACAACCTGGGAAGCGGCAGCAGAGGGATCTTCTCCTGCCGCATAATCCGGAGGTTGCAGGTTCCAATCCTGCTCTTGTCAAATTTTCTTTGTTCAAGCAAAAATTCATTAAAATTTACCCAGTCAGTTTATTACTTTGTAACAATAATAAGTTTACATGTTTCTTTTACTTTTCAGGTTATGTCATCTATGTTGGACTTGACAAATTTGAAAGTAAGTTCAGCCATGGATTATCAAATTTTGTAGAGGATAGAGGAGGAAAGGCTGACAGGGCTAATCTAACTATAAACTAAAACCCCGTACCAGACAAAAACATTAACAAGGCTGATTCTTATTGCACCTGTCAACAAAAATAATTAGTTGTTTAAAAACATTTGGTTCAATTTTGTTTTACACAGATGAAGAATTGTTGAAGTATGGATTCCCTGAAGACATATGGTAAGTATATCCCAACTGGATGATTGTCTCCACTATAGTTGGGCCAGGCCTAACTTCAGTTTTGATAGTCCTTAGTTTAGTTGGGTTAGACCAAATTTAAATGTTCTCAAGTTGGGACAAACCCCAATTGTGGAAACGCACTCAATATTTGGGTTAATCAATTGATGCCACAAATTGGTCAGAATTAGAAACACATATTTACTGAAGTACTGCACTCTTCCATTCAAGTAATAGCAGTGGTACAGTCGGGGACTGCTCTATATTCCGACACATCTATGTTCCGACACCCCTATGTTCCGACAACCCCCTCATGATTTACATAGGGTTAGGGTTAGGGTTAGGGTTAGGGTTAGGGTTAGGGTTAGGGTTAGGAATAGGAAAATACACCAGGGCTGTCGGAACATAGGGGTGTTGGAACATAGGGGTGTAACTGTACAGTCTCATGAATTTCCAAAACAATTTGGTTCATTACTGCATTGTAACCTTTACACCCACCATATTTTCAGTTCAGTGTTGTCCATGCATCCTAATACAATGATATCCGCAGTCATAAGCAGGGAGAGTGTTGTAATTTAAGCCCGACATGAAGCCAGGATTTCAAACATCCCCGAGTCTAACAAGGTTGTTCATTTTTTAACGGGGTTCATAATCTCTCCAGGTTCCATGTTGATAAGCATTCCTCAGCTCACGTGTACCTTCGGCTACCTCAAGGTGAAAACATCCTAACAATCCCAGCTACTGTCTTAGAGGATTGTGCACAGCTGGTAAAGGCCAATAGCATTACGGGTCAGTAAGATGTTTTTGGTGTCTTTGCATTCATGTTTTTTATTCAAAAATATAGGCCTATTGTAAGCTCAATTTAATACAATAAATACTTTTGTTTTTTACATGTGATTGAAAGGTAAAGAAGGATTTCCAAATTCATAACATGTTGACCAGAAGTCACCCATGCAGTGCTCTGACTAAAACCATGCACCTAAGATATGTCTGCAAACTGCATGTGTACTTTGGAAATTATGCGAAATATACAATTATGCAAGTACTAAACAGAAATTGTTAACTTTCTGTTCATACTATTACACAATCATTTTTGTAAAAAGTCAACAAATGAAAAATATACTTTAGAAACAAACACTTTGTCAATTGTGTTTTTACAAGACATTTTTTTCTCCAAGGCCCATGTTTCTGCTTCTCAGCACTTGCTCTATACACCAATGAAAATCTTGTTTAAAACTTATACTGGTAGAAAAAAGTAAAAGTGAAATGTACTCAATTACTGTTTACAGCACTGTGAGAAGCAAACATGTGTGTGTCATAGCTTATTTAATTGTTTACTTAAAGCTGTTGGTCCTGTGTTAAAAGAACCCAGTTACTCTTATTGCCAAGAGAAGGGGTTTGCCCAAGTTTTTCTGGCAGTGGCTGCTGAATGCGCAGGAGCACCTTCTTAACACTTCAAGGTGTTACATAAAATGGGTCTCATTTTTCATAAACTTCAAAAACTTCAGGAAATAAATAATGACAAACACTGTGAGACACTCGTTGATAAAGCACTATATAAAAAACAAGTTATTATTATTATTATTACTTTCATTTTTTACTAAATGGAGAACATTTTTCACAATGGACCTCATGTCATATTTTGACATTTCTGTTTTTCCCAAAAGTGAAGGTGCAATGAAACTCCACTTTCAGTTTTATTTAACAGGAACTAAGAAATCATCAAAATATTTTCTTTTCTGTTAAGGTAATAAAACAAATAACATCAATGTTGTATACACACCATGGAGCAACCTCAAGAAAACAGCCGACATGGATGTCGGCCAAGTGGGATTCCACAAACACAAAGAGGTAGGTAGAAAGGTCTCAAATGTTACACTTGACTGCAGGCCCAAGGCCAGTCATTTTAGCATCAGGCCAGTAAAATCATGACCAAACAAGTCCAGCGGTATTGCGTTTGTGTTCAAATGTTGACTTTCAGTCTGATAAATAAAATTTTGTTAATTGTTGAAGAATACTTACCCATAATACAATTGAGAATAAGATAAATCTTCTCTTAGTGCCTTTTCAAATTCAAACAGTTCAATTGTTAAACTGTGGGCATTTGTTCTTCATACTGGTCTTGTACACAAAATTCTTGTCCAGTAAATATTTTTAGCTACAAGCCCTACGGTCTTGTGGGTTTCTCCCCCAAATTCGAGCCCTGGTAGAGCTGATAATCTCACCTGGTACCCAGACTTTTCATCTAATTAAAAAAGTTAGTTGATTGTTGAACATGGAATAGTTTACAACAGGACACGTACTTGAATGATGTGCTCTGTATACCTATATAAAGCCCATAATCCCCCCTTGCAAAATGTCATCACAGACATGACAGCTGTTCAGCTCCCAGCTCCCAAATTCTTGACGTATTTAGTTGCTGAGCAACATTGAGCGCTCAGCAGTGAACCAGTTATACAGGTTAAGTATTGCATAGTACATTTAATGTGGACTGGTAACCTCAGTGTACCCAGTATGCAACATTTTTCTGCGCTTACCATGTCTGTGTGCTAAAGTAACCCTTTGAAATCTGGATTATAAATTTACAAGATTTTCTTTCTCAGAAGCAGAAGCCTGTAAAATGTTTCCTCCCTATGTTATTTAACTGGATAACTAGGTACAGAGTGTCAAAGTTGATAAGAGAATCAATGAGATAGTAAATAGACTGAACAAGACAAAAGAAGAACGGATGCCAGACCTACAGGCAGAGCGGGAAGAGAGGGACAGGGCAGAGCGAGAAGCAGCCAAGAAAGTCACAAAAGAAAAGAAAGAGAATGAAAAACAAGAAGCCCAGAGGAGGCGAAAGGAAGCCGAGCAAAGGTGAGGATCAAGAGAGGAAGCTGCAATTTCTAAATTGTAGAAAGATCTTTGTCACTGTGCAGCAATTTGTTTAATCTTCCTCCAATTGATATAAGCTAACAGAGGCTGGAAGGAAATGTACAAGTCCCTTGTGTTATGAAATCTATCGTTGTCCTATGAAATCTATTGTTGTCATATGAAATATATCGTTGTCCTATGAAATATTATAAGTTATCACACAAACCCGAGTGGAATACGGAAAAATGTAGCGCTTCTGCGTCCCATATCCACCGAGGCCGAAGGCCGAGTTGGATATGGGACGCAGACGCGCTATGTTTTTCCGTATTCCACGAGCGCGCGTGTGATAACGTATTTATCTTCCAGCCTAGTAGTAGTATAAGTCAACCAACCTCATAAAGAAACAAAAACTTGCACAGTTTAGAATGAAATTTTTGCACTGACCGTAGGCCTATGCGGAGCGTGACGCATTGACACTCACAATACGCAGAGTGCAATATAAAAACTGGCAGTAGGTTATCGTCTGATATCACACTCCGGTTCAAGCATCCGATTGGAGGATTAGCGCGTACTGGCAGATAAATTGTCATATGAAATATATCGTTGTCCTATGAAATCTATCGTATAATCACACCATAACAAATGACAAAGGTTTTGAGAAAAACTGCAAAAAGCTATTCCTTGTTTTATGATGGTTTGTCTGTGTTAGCCATCAGTTACAGCATTTCACATGGAAATATCTCTCAGGATTTTGGGTTCTTGGTACCAGTGCAGTGCCAACATATGTCAAGTAAATTTTAATATTAATAATTGTATTGTGTCTCTTGTGTCTTCAACTAAAATTATAATTTGTTTGCATTTTCAGGAGTTACTCTTCATTGATGTCATCGGACAACATGACATCTAATGCCGATATGGATTCAGATGCATCAGACGACTTTATGTAGACAATGTAGACCCATCTTAAAAGAACTCAAGAAAAGACTGAATTCAGTTAGTGACAAGTTGATACTTTTGTAACTCAAGAAGCTGTTCTCAAGATCCTCAGACTTTCTCTCTTCACTGATGTATGAATAACTAAAAAACATAGTTGTTATGTTTTTGTGATTCGAGAAACATACCATATTTATCTATATTAAGAGAACGTTGGCTTGCAAAGCTTGGAAAGATGATGTTGGTTTAGATACCCCCGGAGCTCTTTTTATGATGTCAGACTTTGGATTGCATGGTTTGGAATGCACACTGGAATGTTCATGGAAATTTGCTTGCCTGGAATGTCGGTCTCTAAAGGGTGTGAAAAACTATCATTATAAAGTATAGAAATACAGTAACCCATAAACTGCACAACCAAGTAGACTTTTTCTATCTGTTTGTTAAATGAAAGTGATCATGGAGATATATTCTTGTCTAATCTTTCTTCCGTGATGTATACATTTAGTTACATAATTCTAGTAGCACCTTCCCAAGAGTAAAGGGCAAGTTCTGTTTGAATAAAACAAGCTAAAAGTAAACAGTTTGGGGTTGAACTAAGAAAAATTTATCGAGCGGGATTTGAACCAACGACCTCAGGATTAACGTGCTGGCGCTCTACCAACTGAGCCAACTAGCCCTATGTTGGCTGTCTCCCTATTTTGTCAATTGTTCAGGGGTGCCAGTCAGAAGCCATACAACCTTCGTTAATCCGGAGGTCATTAGTTCAAATCCCACTGTAGTAAAATTTTCTTTCTTCAACCTCAAATTATTTTAACATGTACCCTTATGGTTTATAACTTGATATTTAAAAAAACCAATTTGTATTTCTGGCAATGAAACAAGGATGCCCTAAACAAAGGTGCTACCTATCTATTAACCTGAAACAACTTTATAACAAGAGTTTGATAATTAAAACACCAATAATTGAGAAACACCTTTCATATCAGTGGTTTCAATCAAGTTATTCATGAAGGGATTTTTAAAAATGGATAAAGGATTACCCCCATCATGCCCATAGTTTTAGCCATTATTTGGAAGTAGTAACGTGTCCAAATTGGCTGTAAATAATAAAAATTATGAAAATGACATTTGAAAATTGTGATGGTCTGAAGTGCTTTACAGACACGATTGAATGTTAGACCCTTCCCATGAAATATTTAAATTGCACATCACGTGTGTGTGCCAACACTATTAGTGGGCAAAATGAGGGAACGTCCCACCTTTTTGTATGGGGCTGATGGTGACGTATACTTTGTGCGTCTGCCTAGTGCACAACTCTATGGCGTTTCCCCACCCATAGTGTATGTACATGCGTGAATGTAATCGGCATATTTCATTGGAAGGGCCAATTACATGTGTTGAATTTCTCAAACCGTTTCTCCTAAAAATAAAAATAGAATAAAAACACAAAAAGATGAACAAAGACAATCTTTTACAATACATTTGAACGCAAACATGGTTGCCCCTGGTCTGGTCAACATGTCCATGTATACAATTATGAAATCATTGAGCTACAGTATGTACATAGTACTTACCACTACCATGCATATCTCTTACTTTTACTGAACACGCAGTTACTCTCTGTGAACAAACCCAGGAATAAATGACGCCACAATTACACTTTGAATTTTGAGTGTACTTGGTACAATGTATTACCAATTAAAGTCTGGTGTTACCCAGATCACATAGGCACATGCTGCTACGTGCAAAAGTGTCTCGAATATAAATTGTACACCCGTTCTTTTGATTACACACAAAACAGAATCTAAACCATTTATGATGGTTTCTTATAAAAAAAATTCCACTACCAAACTACTCATTACATGTTTTAGAAGGATTTATTGTTTTTAAGGTACATTGTAACTGTAATAACAAAACAAGGATTATTCTGAAATCTTTATGTTATTTCATGATAACTTCATGATGACAATTGATTGTGACAATTGGCTTTAGTTCACATGTAACTAAAAATACAAAGTAACTGCTGTAATCCAAACTATTTGACTTATTTTGGTTGTTTTAAAATGCTATGATTACAAATCATTCTAGATTAAGTTTTTTTTCTGGTGGGACGATTGTGAAAAAATATCGGTTCATTCAAGTCTCATATGCAGCTTAGCAAGTTATATTTGCATTCATGCTTCAGATTCTGTTGGCATTGCATTTAAAAAAGACTGCATGTTGGTAATAAATGAGGTTTGCAGTAGCACAAAGTGATTATCTGTTTTGAATCGCTGGTTGAAGCATTTAATAACACCACCAACTCTTCCAAGAGCCAGTACTGCCCAGAGATTATCACATAGTGCTACAGCAAACCTTACTTACAAAACATGGCATTTAAACTTATGTTCACAGCATGGCACCCAAACCAGATGCGAGGCTAAGGGATAGATGAAGATTCATTCATATTTTATGAAATGCCTTAGTAGACTAGAGTAGAAGTTGAACTTACAACCTCCAGGTTTCTGTACCAGTGCTCTATAAAATACATCCATGTACATACAAACTACCTACCCACATGGTTTAATGTACTCCCGACAAATGCAGCCACAACAACGATACTGAAACAATCGAAAGATTACTAAAGTACAGCTACGTAGCCGAGTTGGTAGAGCTCAAACTCTTGCCCTTTGACTATAAGATGAACCATGTATTGAGCCATGTATGATCCATGGTTGAAAGTGAGGCCTTATTGGCGATATGCTGCACACATCAATGAAAAGGACCAAACATACATGTATGTTAAACGACACTATTCAGTCCTGACATAAAGAATAAAGAACAAGATGCCGCTCTTTCTTTTAATTTACCAAAAAGCATTCACATTTGAAAGCAAAGTTTCCCTTAGAAACAGGCAAATATAGTCCGATAACCAATTATGAGCAATACATGCTTATAAAACCTTTGTAAACAGGGACTAAGTCTAAGATGGTGAAGTTGTGAGTAAGGCGAAGAGACTTGACAACACTGTAAGATACATGTACTTGTTATTCATCAAAGAACACTACATAATGAACATCATTACAAGGCTTGCATTGCTTAACATATTGGAGTGCTTAACCATTAAAACCCAAGCAGCAAGAGAGTGGTATTTTAGAAAATGTTTGAACCTTTCATGCTCAGTCATGTCAAACTACAATCTCAAATTTTTCATCGAAACTGAGCAGTGAAAAAGGAACACCATGTTTTGAAACTAAGACAAGCGGGGTAATTTATTATTTACGATTCCACATCATGTCAAATATTTTGTCCACATGATCAACAACTATAAACTTATGAAAATAAAGACTGATCTTTTCTGAGTGGACTTTTGTTACATTATGTAAATATTACATAAAGAACAAGTGGATTTAAGGTAGGGAGTTAAACACCACATATTATTCAGTTACTTGATTTTGTAATATAAATTGCATTTTAATAATTCCTTTAAAAAAAATCTAACTATCGTGATACTGACTGATACCTTGAAAAAACTAACACCAAGTACTGAACAATCGTCATTGATTTGTTCTGCAGATTTCCAAACTCAAATGTTGGTTTCAGTGATTATAAAAACCAGATGTCTTACTCTTTATCACTTCCAAGGCTGGATTCCGAGATAATAAGAACCATAAACCAAGAAGTCTACAATTATACACAACTCCAACTCAAAAACATGTTCTAAATGTTACAAAACACTTTTATTTATTTTTTAAAGAGGGAAAAAATAAAAATAAAAAATAAAGGAACAGCCACTGTGGAATTGCTGTTTCAACAAAAATACCTCAACTTGTAAAGACCAAAAATAAATATTTCCACAGTGCAGACATTTAAATGGGCTGACAAATACCATCAATAATTCTTGGTTTTGTATTCACTTTGCCCTGGGCCAAATTAATGAAAGGTGTTAAGCATAAATAGTTCCCAAGCCAAAATCCTATGGGAACCAGTAAAGGTAGTGTACATTCAATGACATTGTGGCTGGTAACCTTTTCTGCTAAGCAAGATTTTGCATGTGCTTTGCAAGTCTGTGTGCTTATCAGCTTAAAGCATTGGGGCTCAGGGTCACATCCATGACCCTGCTTAAACCAATGAGCAACTGCTTGAGGCATATTCTGGCCCTCAATGTACAGATTCAATGGTCTTTGGTACATAGCTACACTTTGTGCTTTGTAACATTATGACACGTGATTGGCACTGATGAACATCAAATTAATAAAGATATTAATCTTTTGATAAACTTGATACCTGAATTGTCCTGAGAAATATTTCTGTCTGAAATACAGACAGAAATACTTAAAATGTCCCCAAACACTTGATTTCTTATTTTCATAAAAACAAAAACTAGAAACAAGCTCAATGAATACAAGCACAGCATTCTCGACAAAATACAAACTTTTATTCAATGCTGTCTTGAAAATGTAACCACCTTATTTGATGACATTTTCACAAGTTGGTCGCACAGTGCAGTGACTGAAAACAAGAGGATCAGGATGATGATGCTGCGTCATACCTTAAGCCTATGCCCTCTCTAAAGATTGACACCTTTGCAGGTGCCTGGTGTATTGATAAAGTGACAGAATTGTTTCACGATTAAAGCAATTTCTTCTCAGTGTTTAGAAAATGTGTTTGATTAAATCTGCACAGTATAAAAGCAGCCCCATGGGCAGTGTAATTACTGGGCCAGAATTTGCTCATTATTACCCGAAACTAACATTCAATTTCACAACTTTGTCAAACAAAGATATTGACATTATTTGACTGAAGTGGAAGTTTGTCTGCTATATTGCACAGGTGTGTTTTTGTAGCTGTAATGAAAAGCTGGTTTGGTTGTTGGCTTAGCATTGTATATTTCTTGTTTTGTGCTGTGCAAGAGTACTGTTAGTTTCTATGAAGATATCATATATATTGAGCTTTTCCATCCGAGTGTATTTTGAATGCAACAATGTTTATTGTGATAACCACTTCATTTCACTCTGATGGATCCGAGGTATAATACTCTCAAATCAGTTTAACATGGAACTTGCCTTTTACAGAAATCTCATTGGAGAAGCAGATGATGTGACAGCCACAATGCTTTTGATCATCACATTGTGTGCAATTTTTGCAAACAAGTGATGGCTTATGTCATTATCTTGAAAGCAACAACCAAAACAGCGATTGATTACAACAGTGAAAAGACAACACAGGTAAAAACCAGACTGTGCTGCTCATGAAGATGCAGAATCCCTAGTTTGGTTTCATGCACACAGTCCTTCATGGCCAATATTTTGAAATGGCAGTGTACTGAATTTTTGTTTACAGGTCCTTGATAAGCATAGTCATGATGATTAGCCTGGACTGGGTTATAAAAGACAGAGATTGTTCAAGGATTTATCAGACAAACTGTATTTGATATTCGCTATTAAACCTGCTTTTAACTGCAATGACTACTTTTATTCGTCTATGTATGAAGGGTTACGAAGCTAGGGGGGGGGGGCAGTTAACATCTGCAGGGTAGAAACATCTTTACTCAATGCCAAGGAGTTCCACGTCAAAGATCAACGTTGAATTGGGTGGGATAGTGCAAAGGAGTTAAGGACATCATCATTAAGCAGTTATTTCAAATCATTATTTTGTACCACACAAAAAAGAGCAGAATTTAATGGTATTTGTTATACCTATTGATAATTAAAGAGGCCTCCAAGGTCAAATTCAGTTTTGTGATGCACTCGTTTTTCCAAAAGACAGAGTCTTCATGAAAATGAGGAAAAAGTTACAAGTCTCTAACCTCACGTAAAATGGTGAAAAAAGTCACTTTATTTGATAAGCTTTCAGAGCGAAATTTAAAACATGACTTCATCGGACAGCAAAAACAATTAGGTCTGTACATTCCAAAGAGGAATTTCTGTAATTCCGCGCTACATGTATTCCTAATGAATATCATAAAAATCAGGAATGAACTGAAAATCCTTTGTAGGAATAATATATTTGGAATGTTTTTTGGATTTTAACCAAAAATGCTCTTGAAGGTATCAAACACAGTGGCATTTTATACCATTTTAAGGTGAGGTTTTACTGAGAGACTTGTGATTTGTAAGGACTCTATCTATTGGAAAATGAGTAGATCACAAAACTGACTTTGACCTTGGAGTCACCCTTTAAGTCATTTTATTAAATATAGAGCAGAAAATTTCACGTTAAGACTAAGTGATTTATTTGAAAGGATATACTCCTGGGTGCCCCTTAGTCCCATAGGCGTAGTCAGGGGAGCACGACAACTTTGCTCGCTGTCCAATGCTCATCTGTAAAAGTTTACAATAATAGGAAATTAGGTAAAACAAAAAGGACACTGTAAATGTAAACTATTCGGTAAATTGCATGTTTACAAACATGACAAAGGGTGACACATACATTAACTGGGTTTTGGAATAGCACAGTACAACCATACAGATCCTTTAGTTTTCATTGTAATAAACTATAAATGAATAATTTCAAACTGGCATCCTTAATTCTTTATCTTTTTTAAAACGCAGGATCCTTTAAAAAAAGGTTTTTAAATTAATAAGACTTAGGAAGGATGTATCCACTTGATTAGGAACTTCATTATTAACTAGAAATTAAGTATTCATCAAAACCAACACAGGTATTACAGGGATTTTCGGTGAACAAAAAAGAGAAAACATCAACATTTCATACTGGAAAGTAAATGTTGTATTGTTGTAAATCCTTATATAACTCTTATTCAATATTTACTATTTGAACTTCCTGTTTGAACTGGAAGCAAAGGTCAATTAAGGGGAATGGATAACATTTTGGATAATTACTCAAAAATTACACAAAGATGATGAATTTCACTTGTGTAGTTCTGGAGATATGAAATATCGTACATATATTAAATTCATGATTTCATTTCATTTATTCCCCAGCAAACACTTACAAAATTACACAATCAAAGGATCTATAAGAACAAACAATAAAATGTTTTTAAGAAGAATACAAAAATGTAAAAATATTTAGCAAAGTTCTGAGCAACCCGGCTCAAATAGTTATTAACAAATCAAAGTGTTCCCATACAGTGTACTGTGTTGTTGTGAGGCGCTAGTTCCTTGTGCTGTCTGAATGTCCAAAAGCTATAAAAGATGAGCAGATTGAGAGCTCTGTGTTTAGATCATGGTTTTGCAGGCTTGTTCTTTCCCGGTGAGGAACATAGGAGTGCATCTTCCACTGTAACTTGCTGAACTCCTCTGTCATCCCTATTACATTAGTTAGAAGTGTACAACATACTTTGGATGTCATTCCACTGAGCACCCACAACTGATCTCTTGAGTACTGTAGTCATTCTTGTGGCTTCAGTCATCAAAGTATTTAAATGCCCATTTCCAGCCAGTTACAATATCATAAAGGGGTTCTGCATCACCTTTTTGTAATTTATCCATTCATTCCATTCCAATAGTCTTCAAGTACAAAGGGTGGTTATACCATTAGTTTTTCTCCCACATGCTATGTACACTATGTTGCCCTTACACACACCAACTTACTGGGTACTTTTAACAATGGAACAATGCTACCCCACAAGGTTTTCTTTGCTCTAGTGGTACCCCACAGAGAATTTCTTCAGAAAAGGGAATAATAGAACAATGGAAGTACCCCATAACTACCATAGGTATTAAGGGTGTGTGAGGTTACCTATGCCACACCTTCCTATCATTATATTTTGTATACAATGTACATGTACAGGTGTGATCAATCAGTGCCACAGATTGCCGCTGCAGAAACTGACCAAGGTTGAGAACCTTGTCTCTTCCAACTGTCCAACAGTAACCCAAATTTGCATTGCGATTGAACACAGCTGATGGCTTCTGCAGCTTACCACTCTCATAAGCACTTTGTGCAATGGCTCTACTCTCTACATTGCATGTGTGTGCCTAACTGCATAGTGAGGTATGACTTTGTTGGCAAAAGGAGGGTTAACAACTGGACAATGCATATCTAGTTTTCATCATCGAGGTTTGATGCAATCATTTGTTCTGGCAAGTATCCATCAACTCAATCTGTTTATTTTCAAGGCATAACTCATTGAGTTGACAATTTCTTGAAAAGGTACTAAGTTTTCCAGTTTTTAAGTATTTAACAATTGCCTGAATGGCAATTCAAATAAGGAGCGATGACAACAGTTGTTTTACTCATGAAAGTGGGGAGGGTGAAAGGCAAAAACAAACTCTACTTCTCTTAAACTCACTTTTGCTACTCCTTCATCCCATCCACGAATGACTTCGCCCTTTCCAATGACGAATCTGAAAGGTTTCCCTCGATCCCTGGATGAGTCAAATTTCTTGCCATTTGTGAGAGTTCCTGTCAAATAGAAAACCATTCCTGTTTTTTGTGTGTTTAAAGTCAACAAAATTTTTATCACACACAAAAAAATCAAAAATACTACAAAGCATCTAAATTACGACAGGTTAAACATCCATTTAAATAAGCATGCACACCTTCCAAAATGTTAACACTTCAGACAAGATTGTTCCACTTTCCAAAAATTATTTTATTTTAGATAAATAGACTTCTGATGTGCTGAGGTAGCAAGACGAACAGACTGAGCTTGCAAGTCCAGAATTTCCTGTTACAAGACCACGAATAAACTAATAGTGTGCTCCATCATCAGGCATGATATTTGGCCAATGGAAAAAGTAGGAACATTTTACTGAGTAAAAGGGCTGGCCTACAGGTAAACTTGGTCAAGGCTTTGGTAGACTTTTCAGGCTATTAAAATTTTAAAAAGTCAGATTCTTCTGAAGGCAAAAAAAATCAGAAATCAAATTAAAGTAGGAAGAATATCATGCCTGCATCATTCATGTCATTAGGCTGTGTTCCAGGTAAGTTGAGGTACATGTAATTCCAACCATTTTTTCCATACAAACTAACTGGGGTTTTTTGTGTGATGCCCAAAGCCAATCAGCAAAACACACACGCAATATTACCATATATACTGTACACTGGCATGCAAACCTAAAGTTTGTCAAAAAACAAGGAAGGTGCCTGGCACTTTGAGACTTTGAACTGTGTTTTTCAATTTTCAACAAGTTCAATGGCACAGCTCACAGCTGAGAAACCAAAAACAAGGATAACAGCTATGAGCTGAAAAGTTGCATTCCTGTGAACAAGCACAAGCAGACATGAGCCCAGGGTTGATCCTTCTGTTGCATACAACGATGCAGTACAATAGAGACCAACATCCTACAATGTACTAGGGCTAAAGCAGACACCAACTTGACAATGAACATGTACGTACCCATTGTTGTGCTTTGTATGGCTGAGTTACCAACAACAATCGCAAATGTAGTATTTTGTTACCACCAGTTATTGTACCTCAGTGTGTGGTCTGACACCCACAAATGGAACCCATTCCACACATATTCTGACATTTCTCCCTGGGGAGCCTGGGGAGCTCACCCTCAATCTTAATCTTGACCGTCACTAGATTCAACAGTACGCTAATTCTACCTCCATGGTCCTCCGTATTACATTGTACATGTACATTGTACTTCAGCAAAACTAGGACCCAATTTCATAGAGCTGCTTACATGTAAGCACAACAAGGAGCTAAGCACAATAACATTCTGATTTCAAGAATAAGGTTAACCAACCAAAATACCATTCCATATTTCCCATTTGTGGCTGTTATCCTGTTTATTTTTGCTAATCAGAAACTTTCTAAGCAATATAGAGCTGCTTAATCAGCTCTACATGTATAAAACTGGGCTCAGCACTCTACCAGCACTCAAACACTCTGAGTTATTATTATTATTATTAGGTTTTCGGCACAACAGCCGAAAACCTATTGGCATTGTACTGTTTTTGTTTGTTTGTTTGTTTGGTTTTTTTTCTGTGTCTTCGTCTCCTCATGGAACCTTCTTTTACAATTTTCGCAAAAAAGTGAAGATTGCACAGACTTCAAACTTATCATGTACTTAAAACCGCAACTTTTTCGGAATGATAACATCATCGATGACGTCATAACATTAAAGTTTTAAAATAATGTGAAGTATTTTAAAAGGTCATAACTAGAGAACCATTAATGATACATTCATGTACAAGATACAATGTAGTTCTTAATGCATAATAGAAATCTACCACAAAGTGTGACCCCATGTGACCTTTACTTCCGGTCGAAACCGGACGTTGAAGTTATTTAAGTTAAACATGGTACATAAATAGTCATTATATTATCTGAAAGCCCTTTAACGGTTCAACAGATCTTTCATGGGGTGCAACCCCATTTGACCTTGACTTCCGGTTCCAACTGGAAGGTTTTGGGTTTTTTCAATTCATATATTAAGAACTACTTATAAAATCAACATTTTTACATCAGGTTGTATGCCATTGAGCCTTCACGAACTTGTTCACAGACATGTTACCAAATTGACCTTTACTTCCGGTCATAACCGGAAGTTCAAATTTCAAAATTCAAAATGTTGTATCTCATTACCTAAAAAGGGTTCAGACTTGAAACTGCTTAGATAACACTGCAACTGTTTCAAATTGATAACGTCATCGATGACGTCACAATATTAATTCAACAATTCATATTTTAAAAAATCATATCTGGAGAATCACAAAAGGTACATACATGGTATTTGCACTATATAAAAGCTCTTTAAGTACTACACAAATCTTACACAATGTGTGACCCCATGTGACCTTTACTCCCATCGAAACCAGAAGTTGAAATTTCAAATTCAAAAGTTCATAAGGTATAACGTCATGATCACGTCATCAGTTTTCAAATTAAGCTCGATCAAAGTTTCCAATTTCAAAAATGCTAATTTTTAGACCCCCAATTAACTTTTCTAAATCTTTATTTCAAACAAACATGTGTACAAAATTTTCAATTTAGTTTTCACACCTCAGCTAATTTCGAAAATGTATACACCGAACACCTTGTTTTTTTTTAAAAATCTTAAATCTAGTTATTATTATTGTTAATATTAAAAGATTTATAATTAGTGAGGAATCTTGGGGTTATATATTTGAAAGCAACCTTTATCTCGATCCACATCTGTTAAGTCTGTCGTGCTGCATCTTTCCGCATTCATAAAATTGGCAAACTGCAACTACCTTGACCAAAACTCCTAGTCCATGAGCCAGCCATACTTGCCGGTACCAACTCGACCATTTCTAATATCACTTTTTTGTTACAAATAATGCAAACCTTGCCATTAACTAAACCATTTAAATAGTTAAATATAATATTAAATATGGTGTTTACTGAAAATGAAGAATGTATTACCTGTATAATGCACAACAGCCGTTTGACCTAGCTTGGGAAACGTTGTACCTGTGGTACATGTAGGTATAAAACAGAACTGAGATGTCAAATTCTACATTATACAAATATGAACAATACAAAAACAGCAATATGTACAATGAAGGAACAGTACACTGTTCCTGCCTAGTTTTGGAGGGTTTGGGGTTGTTTTTTGTTTTGTTTTGTTTTTAACTCAGTGCTATTTACTTATCTGGCATGACAAGACTCTGTCTCTGCACATTGTGTCTCAACACAACCAACTTGTTAAAATTTATCAAAATTATTTATTGAAATTAAATTTAATTGCGCAAATTCTTTACAAATCATGTTAAGTTATTGCTTTCAAGATATATCACTTCACCAAATTCGGGTAGTAATATTGTTTTTTGTGAGAAGATGACACTTACGAGTCCGAGAGAGTTATGACTGAATAGATATTCGGGTCAATGTTGCTTTTAGGTGCACTTCACTTTTTCATTTGACTGCGCTGTTGTTTTGTGTTTTTGTCGCCGGGTTTCTGCGCTGCGCTGCTCTCGAAGAAACATGTACATGACATTCGCTGGAGAAAGGAAGTCCACGTCCATATGCTATGCCAACACTTTTCTACTGGAGTTTGTGTCCACTTGGAAGACAGTTTTATGAATGAAACTACGGGTTTGCAATAGAGGGCGTGCTATTGATTCGGAATAGAATCAACCCATCCAGAAATGGTCGAACGTGCAGGTGATGACTTTTCTTGAACTTAGATTTGAAGCCTCTTCAAAAAGTTTTAAATTTTGTATAACTTTGTCGATATTGGATACTTGGTGAGTTTTTACTTTTAAGACATGTTTAACTTATAAAACTTAAAAGGTAAACTGATCAACGTTTTTTTGTTTAAGATGTCTCAAAGAGATTGCAACAAAAACAACAAGAATCCAAAAAGTGATACGGAACTGCAACTGGTCAAATGACTGTCTGTACCATCATCCTACATCATACATGACGTAATTACAAACTGAAGTCATTCACTAATTGAAATTCAGCATCGAAAAATCTAAATTTTGTTGGGGTGGGTGCGTGGTTGGGTTTTAAAAAAGTTTGAAATAGATCAAAATTGTTTATCATTGACTTTTCGGAATACTTTCTTAGGCAGTATGGAGTCTCAAATCCAAACTAAATGATCGACACATGCCGAAGGCATAAAAAAAAAATTGTTATGTTGGCGTAACCCGACCGACCCTAAAAAAACGGCCGACCCTGGATATTTTTATTTATTTTCAACTTTTTTTCCCCCAGCTGAAGTTTTGTCAATGATTAAAAAAACAATTTTCCTACCACAAAACGAAGCCGAAAGTGAGAAAAAAACCTGACACCCTTTTCTTTATATTTTGAATGTCAGCCCCAGACACTCTCCAGCCCTGGGAGAATGATTGACACTCCTATTGAGATCTAATTACGTCTTATCTTAATCCTCTGCAGTTTGTTATACATTATTGTTTCAGTTTGTAATACTCTTGCTTCAATCAAACCACAAGCGCTACAATGTATGTCTTTGTAGTTTTATGACCTGGTTCTGTGACCCTTAAGAGTGGGTATAGACGATGTGACCTGTGACATCACATGTTTACAAAAGAGCCACAGAGCCTGGACTTCCTGCAGGCACAATTTGTACACAGACTAATGGAATAAAACATAAAATCTTATATTTTATGGAGATTGCACTGTCTAATTCCTATCAACTTTTGATATGATGAAAGGGGGCACATCTCAAAACTTGTCCAGCTTTTACTTTCATAATTCTTGGATTTATGTGGAAATTATGACACAAAATGTCAACTTTCCCATAGGACCTGTGTAGTATCTTGCCTGCCAGAATACCCAAAGAATGCACAAGGTCACACTTATTGTAAACAAAGTTCACATGGTCTATAGTGATAGTGTTCTATTAAACCTGGAGAGTGTGTTGACATTTGCTGGCTTAAAGTTTTGATTTGAAGGGTAGAAACAGGTAAACAGTTAACTGGAATTCACAAGTTTCGTTTCACTGGTGGAAAAAAAAAAAAAAAAGAATCCCGACCTACGTACCCTATTTTTTCTGGCCCGTTACGCCAACATAACATTTTTTGTTTTAGGCCTAATGATGATAAGGTCGAGTTGTCACAAGGCAAGGGTTGTTTTTCCGTCAAGCTTGACCCCAACACTGCAACAGAAATCTCAGGGCACCACCCTTGTGACAACTCGACCTCAATTCAACTTAACATGACTAAAAATAAAATGGAAGCTCGAGACTGTTGTATGATGAGTGAGGTTAGTAGTATTGCTATGAATCATTTGCATTTGCGATATATCTTACCGTCACCAGGAGACAATTGTTCAACTTCTACACCCATTTTATTTTGCAGATTGTGATGTTTTAAAACGAATAACACAATATCTGTCGCGTTGAGAGCTTTATGTGGGTTTAGTGCACTGGACCAAAGGCCTACGCTGTGTGACGTCAGAGATCGCACAATCTTCGACAAGGGAGGGCGCCATAATGAGACGGTTTACAGGTGAAAACACGCACCGCACAAAATAATAAAAGGGACTTGCTGCTTGCTCACACAGTACACACGCGAACTACAGAAACGTAAAACAAAATGTCCGAGCCTGTCTGTGATGGTAAAGTTTACGTAACGTCTGATGATCAATTCCCCTATAACGAAGGAGTTTGCTGGATAAAATATACATGCGGAGGAATCTATTCCTTTGAAGATATCGTATGCGATTAGGATCTTACAGTGATCCAAACAGATCCGGTGTCACAGGGAATTCTGTCCCCGCACAGCGGTCCGGGGGGACAGAATCCCCTAGGGAAATGTGTCCCCCGGCCAGGGTTTTCTGTCCGCCAGGGGAATTTGTCCCCCCTCTCACATTTGTTCCCTTGTTTGCCTCTGTGCGACACTTGAAATCTGTTTAACTATATAAAATCAAGCATGAGAATGGGCGATGATGACAAAACCGGAAATCCATCGTACGAAAAATAAATCGGAAAATTCCAACGCTAAAAATGCATATCCGGATTCTGGGCAATGTCCGTAAATTGGGCAAAGTGACCCAGGCGTCAGCGCCGCACTCGGTGAATTGTTGTCAGTAGAAGTTTTCTTTTCAAAGTCTCCACACACAAAAATGTTCCTTTGCTTAAAATTATTGAATAAAATAAGTAACAATAAGATAATACTTCTATTATAAACCAGCAAAGCCAGGTGAAAGCAAGTTTATTGATCATGTTCCGTCGGTGGACTCGTGCCTGGGGGACATATTCTCCGTTGGAGGACACAATCTCCGTTGAGCACGGCGGACAGAATAACCTAACGAGAGACAGTTTATATGGTGTTCCAAAGACGACAGGTCGCGTCGCCGTCGCCGTCGCCGTCGCCGTCGCCCCCAAACTTCAATGTGCTGGCAAGAAATTTAGTGCTAACGACCGTCATTGACAGTGCGAACGGAATCCCGAATTCTCGTGTTATTAACGAGTCGTTTTCAGTTGCAATGTTTTCATCGTAAACACGTGAAATGGTTTTCTTCACATATGTCTTTCTTATATTCTAAACCATACTGCACAGGCGACCCCAATTAATTAGTCGACTGTTTAGCTGCTCAGCACAACTAATTAAACAATTGCATAATCATAGCCCGTTTGCGAGTTTGCTACACGAGTTGTAGATGGTTACTCGCAACTACCTAATTTTCATTTAAAAAGTAGTAATCGAAAACCCATAAAATCTTTAGTTTGTTCTTCACAGATGTCTTTCTTATATCCCAAACCATAACTCATACGTGCCCCGATTAAGATAGTTTACTAATTAGCTCAGCCCAACTAATTAAATATCTGCATAAAATGGCCCGTGTGCGAATTTACTAAACAAGTTGTAGATTAAACACGCAACTACCAATTTTTTTTGAAAAGTAGTCATAATAAAACAACGAAATCTGAAGTTTATTTCTCACAGATGTCTTCCCTGTATCCCAAACTATATTACTCATATTAGGCGCCCCAATTAATAGGTCAGCCCAAGTAATTAAATATTTTGATAATAGCCCGTGTGCAAATTTACTATACGTCTAAATAATCCTTCACATAGTAGTCTTCCTTGTATCACAAACCATAATCCATAGGGCGCCCCAATAAAATTATGAATTTCAAATGAAAAATAGGTAGTTGCGAGTTTAACCATCTACAACTCGTGTAGTAAATTCGCAACGTGACGGGCTATGATTATGCAATTGTTTAATTAGTTGTACTGAGCTAACCAGTCGACTAATTTATTGGGGGCGCCTATGCAGTTGACATGAGAAAGACATCTGAGAAAAAAAATTAAGATGAAAACATTGCAATCGAAAACGAGGAAATAACACGAGAATTCGGTATTCCGTTCGAACTGTCAATGACGGTCGTTGACAAGGTTTTTTGAAATTTGGAGCTAGCACTAAATTTCTTGCCAGCACCCAATTTAGTGCTGACTTCAGTGGTGACAGCAATATCGATCAAGCAATCTAAGTGGAATGTACTGTTGCGCCCTCAAGAGTTCAGAAATTGCGACGGCGACGGCGACGGCGACGGCGACGGCGACGGCGACGGCGACGGCGACGGCGACGGCGACGGCGACGGCGACGGCGACGGCGACGGCGACGGCGACGGCGACGGCGACGGCGACGGCGACGGCGACGGCGACGGCGACGGCGACGGCGACGGCGACGGCGACATTTCCGGCGACGGCGACGGCGCCCCTGAACCGGGGTTTTATGGACACGTTAATGGACTATTTGAGATGTCGACGGCGACGGCGACGTCGACGGCGACGGCGACGGCGACGCGACCTGTCGTCTTTGGAAAACCATAAGTTTATCCTATGAGATACTGTCTCGGGGGACGTTGTACCCTAGACAAGCCAGGTAAAGTTGTCCGGGGGGACAGATTCACCGGGGGACAGAATCTCCGTCCACACCGGCAAGAAGTTCCTTCCTCCATGGTTAAACGTCAAAGTTTTACTGTCACCATCTCTTCTTGTTACAAGTGCAGGATAGACAAATAAGAGGAATGTAGAGACGAGGCTTGGTTATAAGAATTAATACAGGCAAAGTTTATTTTAGGAAGCTGACCCATAACAGACTGTGCAAGTCTCGCGCGTATCGGAACGAGAAAACACGGTAAACGAAGAACATATTTTTTCTGAAATCAAATCTTGGTTTTAAAGGCACTCTGAACACGTTTGGCAATAGACCTTATGCACATGACGTCATTTCAGTAGGGCGCCCTCGCCTAGAGGTCAAAAGGAGGTTGTTCATTGGCCAATCCTGTGCGCCGCGCGTACAAATCTGTGCGTTTCGATTGTTTCGTCATCGTTTTACCTCTAAGATGGCGGCTGGATGACGTCAATGCATAAGGTCTATTGTCAAAGACCAGTGTTCTCACTTGGTGTATCCCAGCATATGCATAAAATAACAAGCCTGTGAAAATTTGGGCTCAATTGGTCAAGTACTTGCAAGAAAATGATGAAAGAAAAAACATCCTTGTTGTACAAATTTGTGTGCTTTCAGATAGGAATAAAAACTTCTTGCAAGAAGTTTTTATTATTTTAGTGAGAAATTACCTCTTTCTCAAAAACTACAATACTTCAGAGGGAGTCGTTTCCTACAATGTTTTATACTATCAACAGCTCTCCGTTGCTTGTTACCAAGTAAGTTTTTATGCTAATATTTTTTTTGGAGTCATTACCAAACGTGTACGATACCTAAGATATATCAAAGAAAAAATCTGAACAACAAAAATAGTCATTTCAATTTTTATAAAATCAGTTTTAGCTTTTTAAATACACAAGTAATTTGTTAATTATTATGGAATGAAAATTGAAACTCGGGACAAGGATGCTTTATTTGATCTTCACTTTTTAGAAACCACTTTGTAATTAAATCCATGCCCGAATAATGTGCAACTACTAAAAGCACGTACGCAAAATTAACGCGTGACGCAGTTTATATTGGACACTGACGCCACAACGATAGACTGCAATGAAAAGGCTTATCACACATCAAAACAAGCGTTTACTTAAGTTTTGTATAGGAGGTGGGCACACATTCTTTTCTTTTTTTGCAGTAACCGGAATCGGAGGTCAAGTATAATTATCTGGTTTTCTTCGTAATATTACGGAGCCCCTAAAGGGACATAAAAAAAAAATTAAAAAAAAAATTATCTCGTGCGCACGACATATTATCTCGTGCGCACGACATATTATCTCGTGCGCACGACATATTATCTCGTGCGCACGACATATTATCTCGTGCGCACGACATATTATCTCGTGCGCACGACTTATTATCTCGTGCGCACGACATATTATCTCGTGCGCACGACATATTATCTCGTGCGCACGACATATTATCTCGTGCGCACGACTTATTATCTCGTGCGCACGACTTATTATCTCGTGCGCACGACTTATTATCTCGTGCGCACGACTTATTATCTCGTGCGCACGACATAATTCGGGATTCTTGGAAAAGCAGCCAGTCGTCACGCCGCCATTGTTATCACACACGTGAAACACACAACACAGACATAACAAGGTCAAGGAGATCGAAAGATTGGAAAGACAACTGTTCAAAGGCCCTGTACACTATTGGTAAGATCGAAAAACACAAATGTTTACACATTCACACACATCTTACATGATTTAAAGATGGTTGAAAGGGTTCCTTACAATATTTCTGCCTAAAATGCTATCGTTTCTGAGAAATGAGTAAAACAATAGTTTTTATAACGCGCGATATTTTGAAAAAACAGAAAACATTTGAGGTTTTTGCCCCAATTCGCAAATATTTACGTGAATATTTACGTGAATATTCACGATTTGTGCCCTAATCGCAAATATTTACGTAAATATTTACGATTTGTGCACCCAAACGCAAATATTTACGTAAATATTTGCGATTTGTGCACCCAATCGCAAATATTTACGTGAATATTTACGTAAACATTCACGGTTTGTGCCCCAATTCATAACAAAGTAAGTGTACCCTTCATGTTGTGTAAAAGAAGAATATTGTTATTCCATAATCTGACAGACCAAACCACTGGGCACACTTAATTTGGAGGTGGCTAATTCGGATCACTAATACCTAATTAGCCGCTAGAATACACGCCCTCTTCTTGTGTTCAGCGGCTAATTAGGTATTAATTAGTGATCGGAATTAGCAACCTCCAAAATCGAGTGTGCCCAGTGGTGTGGTTCTGTCAGATTATGGAATAAAAATGTATCTTTTATCCAACATGAAGGGTACATTTACTTTCGGCGAGTGCAGTCATAATAATAAGTATTTGTGTTTAACGCATGATAGAAAATGGCGTGTATTTTAGCGGCTAATTAGGTATTAATTAGTGATGCGAATTAACCACCTCCAAAATTAAGTGCGCCCAGTGGTAGGGTATATAAGATTATGGAATGAAATTTCATTTTTTTTGCAACATGAAGGGTACATTTACTTTCAGGCGAATGCAAGTTTTTCAACAGTTGTATGTTGGTCTGTGGTGAGGTCTTAATTGTGGCGGATAATTACTCACTAATTGGTCAGCCAAGTATGCTCAGTGATCTATGTTTTTTCAGAATTCTGAAAACAATTATACTAATAAAGAAAAATTATAAAAAAATCGCTCAAATTAAAAAGAATTAAGGGGGAGACAGAAATGTTACCGCCTTGAACTACATGGAACTATTGAATAAGCAGAATCCGCGGATGGAAATTCTGGCCCAATACGCGGCTAGCTTCAATATTCACGGTTCACGGATGACTGGGTTTGAGACTTTGGGCACAAACCGTGAATATTACGTAAATATTCACGTAAATATTTGCGTTTGGGTGCACAAATCGCAAATATTTACGTAAATATTTGCGATTGGGGCACAAATCGCGAGTCACGTTTACGTAAATATTCACGTGAATATTTGCGATTAGGGCACAAATCGTGAGTATTCACGTAAATATTCACGTGAACATTTGCGATTGGGGCACAAATCGTGAATATTCACGTAAATATTTGCGAATTGGGGCAAAAGCCTCGAATATTTACGTAAATATTCACATAAATATGTATGTTTGATGTCCCTTCAGGGCCACCATAGTTTTGCCAGGCATAGTTTTGAGTTAATGTAGTTTTTCTGTGTTTATTTTCTTTAACATTGTACTTGAAGTTGTAGTCAATTAGATCGTCTTCCTCCATGATTAGATGGAGTTAATTACTCCGACTAGTGTAGTGCAGCATCACTAAACACATTCTTTACAACTGAGATTAGTCTCTTTGTGAAGCTCTACTTAAAGTGAAAGTAGGCAAAAACAAACAAACAAACAGTCACAACTCCCGGGGGCCTGTAAAATCAGGGCAGGCAGAGTCGCCTCGTATACCGTGCTATAGCGTCGCCAGGCCCCCTCTACTCTGCTGCATGCACCGCACTGCACTGCACTATACTAGTCGGAGAACTCCATCTAATCATTGACTACACTGGACTACAACTTCAAGTACAATGTTAACGAAAATAAACACAGAAAAACTACATTAACTTACTCAAAACTATGCCTGGCAAAACTTTACACAGTACACGGTGATTAATACAGGCTTCTTTAAACAGTTGTCTTTCCAATCTTTCGATCTCCTTAACCTATGTCTGTGTTGTGTGTTTCACGTGTGTGATAACAATGGCGGCGTGACGACTGGCTGCTTCCAAGAATACCGAATTATGTCGTGCGCACGAGATAATATGTCGTGCGCACGAGATACTAAGTCGTGCGCACGAGATAATATGTCGTGCGCACGAGATAATATGTCGTGCGCACGAGATAATATGTCGTGCGCACGAGATACTAAGTCGTGCGCACGAGATAATATGTCGTGCGCACGAGATAATATGTCGTGCGCACGAGATAATATGTCGTGCGCACGAGATAATATGTCGTGCGCACGAGATAATAAGTCGTGCGCACGAGATAATATGTCGTGCGCACGAGATAATATGTCGTGCGCACGAGATAATATGTTTTTGTTTTTGTTTTTTTGTTTTTTTTTTATGTCCCTTTAGGGGTTCCGTATAATATTGTCGCCCACATAAAACTCTATAATTATGGCCCAGAAGCTGGAATACGCGTGAGACTTGCACAATCTAGGGGTATACAGTAGCACAATAATATTGGTAGCGTAAAGGTTATACAAAGGTCACGTTTGGTTCTTATATCGTGCCTGTAGTGTGCTCTGTATCAGATTTGTGTTTTCTCCTGAAAAGTCCAAGTTTGCTCAATTCACGCTTTAGGGTCGGCATACTGATTATGATTCTATGATTCGCTGCCAAAGAGCACAGGATTTCCCTGTAATTTAATCCAAGCTAGAAATAAACTTGTATCAATAAATCCCGTTCCATGTTGTCTGTCCAACATTGCAAAATCATCCGACAACAATTGCACGACTTTACGTCCTTATGAAGGACAACCTGCCCCAATGTCTGTTTTCAATGACAAATTTTGAAGTTGTGGCCGCAAGATAGGCTATTAAGTGGCGGCTGCACTGGGATACAATGGCGGCCGCAAGCTAATAAGTACGGCCGCCACTTATTATCCCCGCAAGATAATAAGTGGCGGCCGCACGATACTATAAGTGGCGGCTGCAAGGACGCAAGATACTAAGTGGCGGCCGCAAGATACTAAGTGGCACCAATGGGGCTTCATACCAATGGGGCTTCATAGTATAGTGTTTGTGCTAACTCTCTCAGTGCAACAACCGTAAAGTGGTGATGGGGCTACATGAGCTGTTGGGGGGCTAAGATCTGTTCGTGTGGGCTGTACGCTTGTGCATACACTAAAAATAATACAGTAGGCCTACTCTAACTCTAAATAGGCTTGTTGCGGGATCGCAACAATAGGCCTACTTTGACTATCATGTTTAAGCACTAACAATTTTCTGACAACCTGTAACTGCACAGTTCACCATTGTTGTATTTGAACCTTTAGATTTAAATTAAATTTCTTTCACATCTTGTTCAAAAATTGAAGGAAATTAATAAATTTTGATGCAAATAATTTTGCTCCAGTACGAAACTTCATTTGTTTGCGTTGCGTACAGAATGGTGTGTGACAACCCCACCGTTTCAATTTTGAAACCGTCTTTGAATTATGCGCGCGTTGACGCATCCGGTGTGGCAGGAGATTCTGTGTGTCCGCCCCCCTCCCCCCACCCCCGGAGATTATGTCCCCCCATACGGCGAACTGTGTACAAACTACTTTTGGTAGCGCCCTCTTTTGAATCACCCTCCTCTAGCCCATATGTTAATTTCCCGGCGTATGGGGACAGAATCTCCGGGGGGACAGATTTCCCTGGGACCGGGTGGCTCAATGTGTCCTATCCAGTCAATATAATCAGATCAATGGTGCATAGCACACCCACAGACTTCTGTGGGTGCACCACACTGAGCTACAACCAAAGCTATTTGCTAATATTTAAAAAAAAGTCTTTCAGTCTGTTGAAAATAAACCATGCAGATAATTATATTTTCTGACAACTAAACTTCATTTTATCTTTTGAATTTTTGGTAGGTTAGCCGTTCGGCTTTTGAGCTAGCTATAGGATCATCCAAAATAAAAACACCCCTGACTGGCTCCATCTTTAAAAAATTACCCAAAACGTTTTAAGCAATAGGGACATTTTGGGGGCTGTACACAAAACGCTTCATATTGTTTAAAAGTCAACAACCCCAGGGGGCACAACCTTGACCATTAACACTCCATTAAACAGCCATGACCTTTAAGTTCAAAGGAAACTTTTCAATGCATTTTAAAACACTCATCAGTTGATGGGTATCCTACAATTATATTTCTTCTTCTTCCACCAGTGTGCAAACTTTCAAATTACGTGATCAGAAGTGCACAGTAATGGGTATGTGCAAAAAGTAGGACAGTTTAGTTTGATGGTTAGGGGATATGGTAATAAGTTGGTGAACGTTGGAAGCCTATAGGCTAATGATCAAGCCGATTGAGTCAACTTCCTTCAGCCCATGTTATCGCATGGGGGACACACTCACCGGGGGACAAAACCCCATGATATATTAGTGGGGGAAGGGGAAAGGGGGAAGGGTTACATTTTTTATCAGTTATAATTGCTTTGGAAAATAAATTATCGGGACTGGGTTTCGCGCTTTTTTTATTTTCAAGAGCAGGTTATTTTATTTTCATGAAAAGCAGTTTTTTTTTCAGCACACCAAAATAACTGCTTTGGAAAATAAAAATAGCTGCTTTGGAAAATAAAATAGCGATGGCACTACGGGCTTTCGTGTCCATTAAAAAACACCATTATCATCATGGGTTTGCCAGTATTAACTGATTGTGACATTACACTTTGCCATAGCAACAAAGATTGATAGGCCTATGCTACGCAGTTTTTTTAAGTCAACGCTAAAATACTGTATGTAATTTTTGTATATTATGGAAATAACAACGGCCTTCTTTCTGTCTTACACCCGTTATGTGTCCCGTCTTTTCATGTGTGTCTGTCTCATTTTTTGTCTGTCCGTCCATAGGCTAGGGAACAAAAGCTGTACTCCTCCCCGGACCTAGATGTTGCCATTGTTTAAAGTTCACTTTTTTCATCACTTTAAAATTATGTATAGTAAAGTTATGTACTTTCATTTTGACCACATTTTAGCATTCTGTATTATTCACTTTGTATTACTGTAATTTGTGCAGCATTTAAAGGCCCTGCTGTACACTATTGGTAAGATCGAAAAACACAAATGCTCACAGATTCACACACAACTTACATGATTTAAAGTAAGTAATGGTAGAAAGGGTTCCTTAAAATATTTCTGCCTAAAATGATATTGTTTCTGAGAAATGAGTCAAACAATAGTTTTTATCACGCGCGATATTTTGAAAAAACGGAAAACACATAAGGTCTCTTTTCACTATTTTCTCGTGATCTCGATGACCAATTGAGCTCAAACTTTCACATGTTTGTTTGTTCATGCATATGTTGAATCACACAAAATGTGGACACTGATTTTGAGCTGTTACCAAAAGTGTACGATACCTTTAATAAACGTATTATGATTGATTGATCAATCCTCTTTGGTGAAATCGGCCCCACGTCACTAATAAAGCAAGCATGATGACCGCTAAGAATTTCCTTTTAAAAAATTGAACACAACAAGGACTCACCAACATTATGGTATAGGCCTATGCTTTTAAAGGATGAATAGGGAAGCAGGATTATCCTCATCACACAGGACAGTGTTGGTATAGAGATCTTGGCTTTTTATCATACTTTGTCTGGACTTAAATGTAGGCCTATAGATCTTGGTTGAAGTTGTTTTTCTTCGTTGCATCTCATGAAGTTGTTGCTGAATAGGCCTACATGAAACACCGTGTTAGAGAAAGCCTGCGGGTCCTTGCTCTCTTTCTCTATACATGGACATTAGTCGAAGTCTGGCACCTAGAAACACCAAGCCCACGTGTATTTAAAGCAAACAATGTGCAAAATCAACGTGAACGTTCAACGATCGCGTACATATGTGTACTACAATTACAAAATTGCGATCTCCGTAGAGTGTGCGGCAAGATGTCGAACTTTGCAAGAAATGGATTCGAAAATCGCATTCAAACTCAAGAATACAGGAGTCATGGCAGTGGCAGGAGTAGCATGGGATGGAATTCCAACACAGAGTCGGTGTCCGTTGACTCGAGAGATGTTGGTAGAATAATCGGTGAGATAGAATTAGATTTGGCGTGTCGTGGCCGAGCGGATAAGAACACCGAACTCAACCTCTGGTGTTTCTGATCAGCAGAGTGTGGGTTCGAATCCCAGTCGTGACACCTTGTGTCCTTAAGCAAGACACTTAACCACATGCTTCGTCCTTCGGATGGGACGTAAAGCCGTTGGTCCCGTGTACTAGGATTGGTAGTGCACGTAAAAGAACCCAGAACACTTATCGTGGAAGAGTAGGGGTTTTCTGGTTCACATTACAAGCACCCTTAAATGCCTTATTTACTGGGGTGCGTTTTGGCGGCGGTAACCAAAAACTGTTTCGGTTGTTGGTCGTTGGTTCTGCTGTTCAGACTGAACGATAACCGAGTTGTGAGCTCGGTTACCGCTTTGGTTATGACGTCAGAAACAATTATTGGTTACAGCCGCCAAAACGCACCCCAGGTTTCCTCAGGCTTGTGAGCTACAGTGATTAAGTTCACTTGTGAGGCATCCTTGGTTTCATTACCAGAAATATATAATAATAATAATAATTTAGAAATCATGGAAATAGGGGTTTCCAAGGGTTATGGGTCAACTCGGTCCGTAGTCAACTCGGTCAAAGTCAACTCGGTCCGAAGTCAACTCGGTCCGAAGTCAACTCGGTCCGAAGTCATCTCGGTCCGAGGTTAACTCGGTCCGATGCTAACTCGGTCCGAAGCCAACTCGGTCCGATGCCAACTCGGTCCGAAATTGTTTATAAGCACTATGCATATGGCCTATGCTTACTAATAATCTCGTAAAAGGGCCTAATAATCAGCATTTAAAAAATGAATATTTTGCAGTTAGTGTATGACTTTTTTTAATCCGAAACAAGAAGATAAATGTTCCACTTCAGTAAATTAAAACACATAAAACAAATAATGTAGTCAATTAAGGAGAATGTTTGATTGAAAGTAATATAAACAAAACTTTCTAATAATAAATACTACAAAATAAAGAATACCAAATCTATGCTAATGATAAATATTTCATAAAAATTTAGAACCACAAATAGTATGTTTGGTTTTCCAATTTAACTGAACTTAATTAGGCCTATCATTATATAATAAAAAAAAGGTATATTATGTAAAAAATACAAGTAAAATTCCCCTACATAATAATAATAGAAATTTTCAACCAAACAAAAGAGAAAAAATGTCTTAGACAAACTGCAAAGGAAAGTTCATTTTCTACCATTTTGTTTCATTTCAGAAAGTTGTCTTTTTTAAACGATGATTATTATTAATTTCTGAGTTACAGCGTCGAAATAAATTTGTCCCGCCAGTTCCCCGTCAACCACACTGTATTTAATTTTTCGGACCGAGTTGACTTCGGACCGAGATGACTTCGGACCGAGATGACTTCGGACCGACTTGACTTCGGACCGAGATGACTTCGGACCGAGATGACTTCAGACTGAGTTGACCTCGGACTGAGTTGACTGGGACCGAGTTGACCTCGGACCAAGTTGACCGGTACCCTTTCCAAGTGACCGAACGAAACGACCGGCCCGTGGATTATTAAGCAGATATTTCTAAAAGAGGGTACGAGTGTAAGATTTGACCAGCATTGAAGGAATCACTTCTTTTTTATCATTAATCCATTTTCTCTGTGAACAAAACAAGGCCAAGTATACCTCGACCCAACAATGCCTTTTGAAAAAGCATTAAAAAAAAAAGCGTTTCTTGGTCCAGTTACTCAGAGTCAGACTAGGGAAAAAGTCATCTCGCCTCCTGCTTTGTATAATTACCTAGAACTACAGTAACATTAGCAAAGTGGCATACAACCATGGAGGAAAAAATTTTTTCCTCTAACGTACGATGCCCCCAAAAGTTGCTTCACAGCAAGCTCACCTGCTGGCATGGCTGGTGGCCCTTACAGCATGATGAGTCGCCCCCTGACATTGACAATGCTGCCTTGAAACAAAGTCGCCCCAAAGTAAAGTCGCCCACTGCTAAACAAAACTAACTTGAATAAGTACACTTTGCTTCTATTTATAGACCAACATACTACTCATTCATCTCATATGAGTTTCAGTTTTTTCCTCCGTTTTCTTTTGAGAAGTTGTGATAAATATCATAGGCCCTACTCTACTGTGAATCATCAATAAACTATTATTATAAAGTGAGTAGGCAAGTCTTTTCATTTGTTTCATTTTTTGTGCATTGTTTTTCTCGCGATTTAATTAAGGTTGTACGATCTCTCTGTCAAGGTCGTTTTGAATTCCCCACACTGAAAACTAAATTCTTCATAGAACTTCACATGTTCTTCCATATTTTTTTAGATACGCCGTGTCAAGGGTTGATGTTTGGACAAATGACTATCACTTTGCTAGCTCAGAACTTGGCACAATACGTACATTATTACATGAAGAGAATTCATTTAAAACAAATTATAGCCTTACTGCATCTGTATCAGCTATAGGGGTTTAGATGCAAATAATGGCAGTAGTTTGCCCAAGCTCTTGTGTTAAGTACTTGACTTTACAGACAGGCAGTTGGGCTTACATGTGTAGTAGTTTACTTTTATCTTCACTTATCATTATTCAAAATTCGGATTGGTATTGGCTCTTAATAGGCCTCATTAGAACATGTATATCATGAATTGCAGGGAGACAGGGGAGCAAGATCCATGAGCTACAAGATGAGAGTGGTGCTATGATCAAGGTGAGCAGATTCAATCAAGACATGGGGTGTTTCTTTCAATCTTATGTCGGACAACGTTTATATATTCGCCAATTTTTTCTGAACTGGCCTCACTGTGGACAGTTTATCACGATCCGAACAACTTTGGAGCGCCCTCAATATTTTGCTGGCAGCTGGACGGCTGACTGAAATATCCACCCAGACATTCCATTGTGTAATGTACACAGGCAGGCACCTACCATGCTACGCTTGTTTCACTCGTACAAAGAGGGACACCAGGTACTGGCAATCATGCCTCGTATTATCCATTTATATTGTGTAATCTCCGATTCCAGACCTTTGTTATGTTGTACAAATGTGTCATACAAGAATGGACTGGCTGCTACCATTGTTTAATTTAATTTCATTCTGCTCAATGGAAGATAAGTCCTAGAGTTCCGAGATTCATACCATGGCAGATTATCGGTCGTGGCTTACGGCCGAGATTCTGTGAACAAGGCAACATCAATCCCGGTGCTTATTATTAGAACCTTTGTTGTCTTTGCTTTGTCAAGCCAGGGTTTCATTGTGGCAATGGTATTTTCAAAGGAAAATTATTACTCCAGAATTGAAGCTCCAAAAGGTTCTGAAAAATAATACTGCGGTTGGGCACAGAAATTTTTCTGATTTCCGACCTGAAGTGGTTCAAGCATTGAGGGTTAAGGGAATATTTAGGGACGGGATGTGAGTATGACTGTGTCTTTAAATCCAAACAACCCAATACTTTTTCATTGTAAATGCAGGTACCAAGAGATGTTACAAATGATGATGGGACAATCCCCGTGGAGTTACGAGGGACAGAAGAGGCTATCGAGAAAGCTAGATTAATGATTCAAGAGCTTCTAAAACCACCAGACAATTATCAACCTCCAATCGCCTTATCAGGTGCACCACTCAACTTATGTCTTCCATTCCAGTTTTATACTCACAGCTAATTAGGTGTACATAGAGACACAAAATTGTATCAGTTAAATGTTTTCAAGATTAGTAATGATCCAAAGTATAAAATGATTTTTAATTCAATGCTAAGTTTTTATAACAAACTTGATGCAGACCTTTTGTACTGCCATGGTGTGCCATTTTGGGAGTTAAATTGCAAAGATAGGATGTAGTGCGTCTAACCGCACAAGCGTTGCCTTAAATGCACACTGCACAGTAACACATAGCGAATCTGACATCTGACTCCCTAAATGGCACAACCAAGATCTGTCATGGGTGATGATGTCAGGTGAATTGGTATCAAAACTTAAGTTTGTTGTTGATTTTGATTTCTTCCACTGACGTGAGAACTTGTAATTTGTTGCTAATTTAAATTTGTTTTTCTTTCAATATACAGCCCCAGTAGAAAACAAAGTGCCAAGGTAAGAAAGATGTCATCAGGGTCACTCATGAAGCAATTCCATGGTAACTCCATCATCTTGACTGGTTTACTCATGGAGCAATTCCATGGTAACTCCATCATCTTGACTGTTTACCCATAGAGCAATTCCATGGTAACTCCATCATCTTGACTGGTTTACCCATAGAGCATTTCAATGGTAACTCCATCACCTTGACTGGTTTACCCTTAGAGCAATTCCATGGTAACTCCCTCATCATTTTGACTGGTTCACCCATAGAGCAATTCCATGGTAACGCCATCATCTTGACTGGTTTACCCAAAGAGCAATTCCATGGTAACTCAATCATCTTGACTGGTTTACCCATGGAGCAATTCCATGGTAACTCCATCATCTTGACTGGTTTACCCATAGAGCAATTCCATGGTAACTCCATCATCTTGACTGGTTTACCCATGGAGCAATTCCATGGTAACGCTGTCATCTTGACTGGTTTACCCATGGAACAATTCCATAACTCCATCATCTGACTACAGACACCAGAAAGGTGGTTTCATTGTATTAACAATGAATTTCAATTCATTAAGTTGAAAAATAATCTCAGAACTCTAGATTGTTGATGTCTGTGGCCAAGATAACGTGAGTACACTCCCGGAATTGCATAGTTGGGTCAAGGTCATGTTTACTTTGCAAAGGGCACTCACACTGGAAGCACTTACATTGGAAAGTCTTAAAGTCCATTGGAATATTTGGAAGGGGCAACAAGGGTAATCAAGGCGATGGCCTCTGGGACCTCTGTGTAATTTCAGGCCTTTTAGTAACCATGGTTCTGTCTCGAGCAGAGGTCTTGGGGTCTTGGGGTCTCTTGGGGTCTCTTGTCAAGACCTTTCAAGACCTTAATATATAGACCTTAATATACTCTATATACTAGAGTTTCTCCTAGAACCAGAGAGTCAGCCATTATTACCAATATTATGTACTATGCATATATTTTGAAATTGTTGTGAATATTCTGAATGTAGGTCACCCTGGTGATTCTTTTGTTGTCTTTCAGACCGAGGATAAACTGGCAAACAGCTTTAGCTAATGCTGCAAAGAATGAAATGGAGAAATGGAAAGGTTATGAGAGTTTTTAGAGTCTAGTGCAAAATACCTTGTCTTAGATTGTGGGTTTGAACCCTGATTGGCAAGGAGCGTCATACATAATGTTTTCGGAAAGCAGTGATTTAACATGCTATTTGTGTCTCACCAAGCAAGTACACTCGTTATTGCATGAGATAATCAGCTGTTGTACTTTGGACAAAGTTGAGTAGGGCGATGTTGGTATCAGGACAGTTGGTATGCATGTGTGGACTTTGAAGACTCGGTTATGGTTCTATCTCGAGCAGAGGTCTTTGGGTCTCTTGTCAAGACCTTTCAAGACCTTAATTTCATAATTGTCAAAAATCCTATGAAAATATAAAAATAACCCACAAGAATAAGCGTAATTTTCAAGCTCGCCCTGAGATGCTTCTATTTTTCTTGGAGGGCTGAGCAGTGCTGTTGCACTTTTTCCCATACCACATACATGTAGTGGACACCCATAGTGAAGGCTGAGTAAAGCCATCATAGAGGGAAAAAGCAGTGGTTCAGCATTCAAAATCGATTGAAAATAAAGAAAGTTGTCTTTGAATTGTTTTCATTGTTTACATTACAGATTCGTGACCTGGGAAAGATTTTGCATGTATTGTATTGCATTTTTGTATGCAATTTTGACAATTTGACATGTAATTTTCAAAAGTGGCTTTAAGATTTGCAATACAAAATGTGTGATTCATTTTGTGCAACATTTTGGCAATGACTTTCCACTAGGTGTTTCTGTTTAACTAAGCACGCACCCCATCTAATCATTCTGATATTGATGGTTTTTTTTTTTTAAGATCAACACCTTTTCCCCTTTTCCCTTTTTATTCTGTCAACTCAAATCAGTTTCCTGGTACCAACATTCCTTATGGATGATTTATTTTGATACCTTTTCTTCACCAGATTATCCACAACTAATCAAAGATTTCTACATTGAATCACCTACTGTAAGAAACCTGACAGAGAGGGAAGCGCAAGACATTAGGTGAATAAGGGCACAGATTCATGTATGTGAGGATATTGATGTCAAGGATTATGGGGGAATTTTGTTTATTTCAAATGCTTCAAAAGACTTATCATTTTGCTGACATCTTGATTTGATTTCTTCTATTCATTAGTCTGACTCATATTTTTTACGATGAAAATTAGTATTCATCATTGGTATTGAAGACGGGGAACAAGACAAAATGTATACCTCTATCGGTTGGTGCATTATTTCTGATAAAGTGATGAAGGTTTATTTTTCATTTTAGAGAGAACATGGGTGTAACCATAACCAATGATTGTAAAGACAACTCCAGACCTACTCCTAAACCTGTCACAACCTTTGAGGAAGCATTTCAAAATTATCGTAAGTGAACTTTTAATGAGCATCACGGCAGAGCAGTCTAGCCAACTGAATTTCAGTTTGGTTGTTCACAGGATACACTGGAATATTTTGGTATTACTCCAGCCTGCTGGATGTTGGTCTTGCGTTCTTTCTTGAGCAAGACGCTACCAAATTGATTTGCCATATGAGTAGAATTTTAAGTTGTGAATATGTATATGGAACTAATCTACTTAATTGGTTCTTGGCCTCTCAACTATCAAGTAAAAATAAAGTGGCAGAATTTTAGAACAATGTCCCCAAAACGAGGGAAGATTCCAATAATTTCTAAGTGTTGGATTAATTTTGCTCTGTTTTGTTTCAGCTGAAATCCTTCGTGAGATCCGCAAACAGAGATTCACAAAACCTTCAGTCATACAGGTAATTAATTATACACAAATGATGTGATCTGTTTACAAACAAATAATGTGATCTATTTACAACCAAATGATTTGATCTGTTTACAAACAAATGATCTGTTTACAAACAAATAATGTGATCTGTTTACAAACAAACAATGTGATCTGTCTACAAATAAATAATGTAATATGTTCAGTTTGCTGTTACTCAAGGGAAAAGGAATAGTTTCGTAGAAATTCACAAATTCTCAATCAACTTTTTGTTTTACTGAACACAAAATAGAGTGTGTGCCACTATGCTGGAACTTGCATGCTCAGCAGTTACGTACTTACCATGTCTGTAACGTGTTGGTGTTTGATTTGGTAAATGTTGACCTCTTTTGCTCTATATTGTCAGTCCCAAGGATGGCCAGTTGCATTAAAGGGTTATGATCTGATTGGTATAGCTCAGACTGGAAGTGGTAAGACCCTGGCCTTCTTGCTTCCAGCACTCATCCACACTGACCTTCAAGAAACGTAAGTGACTTTCACAACCAATGCACAAGTACATGCACAGAAGATACAAGCTTCTGCGAAAGTCATCCAAGAGTTGCATCAATGCAACAATGTCTTAACTCTGTTTTGAGCGAACAAACACACAATGAAAACACAATTTGCTTAGTGCAACAACATATCTCACTCTATTGGTTTTGTGCATACATCCAGCAGACAGGACCTTGTTGTGTGAACAACCACGAGTGCAATAAGGCCATCGCTCATATTTGTTCTGCTGGCAAAGGACCCTTCTATGAGTCAAATACAGACTTGTATTAAAAAGGGCCCCATGACAAACCATGGCAAGAGTGAGAGTCACTCCATGAGAGATTTGAAGGCGCTAGGTGGCAGCAGACATACTGGATCCCTTTTTATAGTTTATAGCTTTTTGTAGCTATTAACTTTAGTTCTAAGATTGATGGGTTTAATGGCACCTAGCATCACAAACAAGTTTCCCATTGTGTGGCTAATCAGGCAAGTGTTATTTTTCAAATTTTCTTCTTCAGACCAAGAGATCAGCGTGGAGGGCCAAACGTCTTGGTTCTTTCCCCAACAAGAGAGTTAGCCTTACAGATCAAAGAAGAAGTCAGCAAGTATTCCTACAAGGGTATTAAAAGGTGAGTTGGTCCCACAGTAAGAACTGTTTCTTATCTTATTTGGATGCTGCGTGAGTTCAAACGATTCAGTATTGCATAGTTAAATCAACTAAGCATAAAAATGAGACATCATGCCAATCTGATCAGAGTCATCACCATCAGTATTCTGCCTCATTCATAGACAGGTCTTGCACATGAGTTAAGAATTAGACACAAGTATCCATGCTACAAGGTCCTGGTTCATCGTCTTCATCTCTACATTATACTCCCTCTCTGAAGTCCCCCAAGGAGCCCTTTCTTTCCTCTTCAGCTACATCTCTTCCTTCAGTAAACTGTTACCTCTTAACACTTATATTCTATCCACTTCTTCTGTCTTTGAAGATCAGACAACATCCTTCTAAATCCATGTTCTGGTTTTGCTTGAATTTGATTGATTCAGTAATGCATACATAACTAAACCAACCATGCTTAGTAGCATGATACCAATCATGTTGATGTTGAGTTTACCGAAGCCTGCAAGACTTCAAATGATTTGGGACAGCTCAATGAAAAAATTGACACATAAGGAATCAGAACATATTGAGTTAACGTTAATGTTTTCCCTACAGCGTACCATTCGGTGCTTCTGACTTCTTTGCTAAGGCAGCAATTTGGCTGTACCCCTGTAAAAAAAGGACTGATGATTGTGTATAGGGTACAAAACATTACGTGTATACTATTTTTGTCTATGGATGCTGTAATGTATCCCTTTATTAATCTACCTTCATGTACTTCATGCCATTTAGTGTGTGTATATATGGTGGAGGCAGCAGAAAAGATCAGATTAATATTGTCCAGAAAGGAGTGGAGATAGTGATTGGTGAGTGCTGGCAATGTTTATTCGTTTATTAATAACACCGAGTAATGGAACACAAGGGAAACTGACTGTGTAAATTTTTAATAAATATGGGTTGAACAAAGACAAATTGACTAAAGCAGGACTTGAACTTGGACCTCTGTATTAACGTGGCGGCGCTCTACCAACTACTTCCCAGATAGTATCATGAACTTAGGTGTGATCCCTGGTTATACAGCAGTTACAGGTTGAATGGCTTCTGACTGGCACCCTCGAACAAAGATACTGAAATAATAGGGAGACCCCCAACATAGGGCTAGAAAGCTCAGCTGGTAGAGCGCTGGCACATTAATTTGGAGGTCGCAGGTTCAAATCCCTCTCTAGTAAATTGTCTTTGTTCGACCCCCAATTGTTAATAAGCAAACACCAAAGAAGATTGCATTTCTCCATTTTAGCTCCACTTTTGTGGCTTGCACTAAAGCTGTGTGCTCTATGCATGACACCACAACTATGCAAACCACAATATCATTTAATATCCACTAAGCCCGTACCTCTGGACAATTACTTAAATTTTGATTAAGACGGACAAGAATTTACTTTAAGAATAATTTTATATTTTGCATGAAATAACAACATCTGCTACAATTATTATGAAGTTATCACAAGGGTAAATTTGTTACGGTGGTTATGAAACAATCGGATGTCATGCACAAAGTCCCTGGTTTATAACCACAGCTCCACATGTTTTACCTAATCCAAGACAGCTACTACATGAACATAAAAATGAAATTAAAATCTCAAGCCATTTTTCTGATTATTCTTTTGTTTTCTTGCAGCAACTCCTGGCAGATTAAATGATCTTATCATGAATGGTATCATTGATGTGAAATCAGTCACATTTCTGGTAAGTGACGCAATGACTAACTTGATTCTATCCTGTTCCTGTTTGTAAGTAGGGACATCAAGCATGTGCAGTACTGCTGCATGCACAAAGGCTACACTACTTTCGGCTCGACAGCTTGCATATGTTTTTGTATAATTTAACCCTTGACCATTGACCATTTGTTTTGTCATTCTGGGCCACTTTCTGTGACAAAAACCGATATTTTTTTTTTAGTGACACCAGGGGCCAATTTTACAAAGAGTTAGGATTTATTTTAACTGTATATTATTCCTAATTGCTAAGCAAAGTGTGATGTCACAATGCAAATCACTTGTACTGACAACTCATCTTAAGATGAATCTTAATGCTTTGTGAAATTGAGCCTCGATGCCTTTTCAAAACATGTCCAAAAACAAAATCTAGTTCAATGCATTTCTTATGAGCTTGTGGTAATCGTTGGATGTGTTTATGTGAAGCAGGCGTGGCTTACAGTTGAATAACATCACACCATACACCAGCCAATGCTGTCATGTACATTGACTATGATATGCTCTGTCTTGAGACTTCAGTCTAACAGCTAATGGAACAATTGTTTGCTTATAAAGTAGATGTTTGGTACATTGATTAACTTCAAAATTCTACAGGAAGAAAACAATTGCAGGCAGCTGGTGTGGGAAGTGACCCCATGAACAAGAAAACATTTGCCACATTGTAATCAGTTTAATAATGCTGAGGTTTGATTGGTGCTTCACATTAACACAGTATGTTTTTAGTTTGCATCTTTACTTTGAATGAAAGATGTACTAAGAGCCCATGAATTGCTCTCTGAACAGAGATGTTTTCTGCTTTTTTTGCTTTGCTGTCCGTTTCATCAGCTGAAAAGGTATTATTTATGGAAGGCAAACTGATGTATGGGCCTGTAAGGTCATTATAGACCGTGTAAGTCTCGCGTCTATTCAAACAATTTTGGGACCTTTTTGGTCCGACACACATTGTCATAATGCTTGAAGGAAACAAACTTGCGCATTTTAACAAGTTCAATTAAGCGTGAGACTTGCACAGTCTATTATCAATACATGGGGTTAAAGTTCACTCGAAAGAATTCTGGGCAACAAAGAGTCAATCCAGTAATGTGTATTTGGAATTATTCGTTGTTGTAGATTTTGGATGAAGCAGATCGAATGTTGGACATGGGATTCGAACCACAGATCATGAAGATCCTTCTAGATGTACGCCCAGACAGACAAACAATCATGACAAGGTACAGTGAGAAAAACAGCAGCAGTTCAAAGTTACACAATGAAAAAACTTTCCTGCTGGAAGGAAATAAGTTAAACAATCTGTAGATGGAGTGGTATGTGGTAATAATAATAATAATAATAATAATAATGAACATTTATAAAGCACACACATCCTTAAAAGTGCTGATGGCGTTGATATTTAACAAGGAAAACTAAAATATAAAATACAAGGATGCAGTAGAAAGCCCAGAAAACAAGATAACACAGATGATTCATTAACAAGATAAGTTATTAGGTTATTCTTAAACTGGATTAAAGAAACCAATGATTTGATATGTGATGGCAGTCTATTCCATAGGCGTGGTGCAGCATTAGAAAAAGATCAGTCACCTTATAAATGATGATATTTAGGCTCAATGAGGAGGTTAGGATTGCTAGTACGGAGTTGGCGAGAAGGATTAAAAGGTTTTAGCAAAGCATACAGGGGCACTGTTCATGAGAGGTTTAAACACAAAGAGCATCAGTTTGTACTTAATCCTGCTATTAACTGGTAACCAGTGCAACTCTTGTAAAATATGTGTAACACCATGTAGATAATAATACAAAATAATAGTAGTACAGTATTTATATAGTATTTATATTTAAACAAAATTAATATATACAAAAAAAACTGAGCGACAAAAATCCTTATTACAATTTTTATAAAATGAGTTTTAGCTTTTTAAATAAATACAAATAATTTGTTAATTATTATTGAAACAAAATTTAAACTCTGGGACATGGATGCTTATTTGATCTTAACTTTTTAAAAACCCCTTTTTAAATGCATGGTCAAATTTGTGCAACTACTAAAAGCTGGTTTATATGCGGACGGGCGATGGTGGCACGCAGAAAATTGATCCGTGACGCAGTTTGTAGAGGACGCTGACGCCTCAGCGACCATTGACCGCAATGAAAAGGCTTAGCGTCTGGCAATTACAGCATCTGGCGATATAATCGCGCGACCAAAACAAGCGTTTACATAAGTTTCATGATCTGCAAGTGAGCACAAATTCTTAATATTTCGCAAGTAACCGGAAGCTAAGGTCAAGTTTAATTCTCTGGTTTTCTTGGCTATTTTGTTGAATTGATTTTACTTTCATATTCTTTATCACCTAGTATTATGTTCCTAATAATTTCTACAATTTTCATGGCCATAAACTATGTTAAATTAAAGTAAATGACAAACCAAAATCTCGCCCATGTAAAACTCCCTACGGTTTGGACCACAATGGTCCTGGAAGTTTGAATATGTGTGAAACTTACACAGTCTATAGAAAAGTACTGTTAAAAACCACTACAGGAACATTTTCAAATATCTCTTATAGATATCTAGATATCTCCTAGGTTGGCATAGTTTCACCCAGGGAAAAAAATGGCATAATGTTTAACATTTTTTGCTACGAAACGTGTTGATGATGAATGAGCGTGTGTGTTTTGGTTTACAGTGCAACGTGGCCAGATGGAGTACAAAGACTGGCTAGGAAATACATGAAGGATCCGTTCCATGTCAATGTGGGATCACTAGACTTATCTGTAAGTATGCTGAGACACTCTTTAATCATCAAATATTAATAGTCATAACAATAGACATGTGTTTTCATAGAAAAGGACTTTTTTCTACATGTTCATAATGAAAATCACTTCAGATAAATGTGAACACCATGTCAGATTTTGTTGAAGTTTTCTCTCTCTTTGTGCAGGCTTGCCACAGTGTGACTCAGTTGATTGAGGTCATTGATGAAGAATACAAGAAAGAAAGGGTGAGATTATACAGTGTAGACCATTTAAGTTACCTCTTAGCCATATGTCTGAGGCATAGCCCTAAGCTACACACCCGGTGTATAGACCCCTTGCATATGACGTCAAAAGCCCAAACAGCGCCCTCACTGAGGTCAAAGGAAGACATATCTTTGGCTGAAACTTGTGCATGGCGCATACACATGTGCACTTTCATTGTTTGGCCTCAGCGATGGCAGCCGTGGCAAGGGGTCTATACTCCGTAGTCATGCCACAAAGATGCCCCTGTTTCATGAAGACAACACTCAAGAAGTAACTGATGGTCTACAGACCAGCTCAGTTTAAACAAATCAAACCAAAGTGTGTATGACCCCTTGCATACAGGACAGTTTGGAATTGTGAATTGATTTACTCATGCATCTGGCCCATGCCCAAACAGCACCAAAAATCTACTTAATACAACCAGCCCTAGAGTACTTTCGCTTTTATACAAATACTACATTGACTTCCCAATATCAGGCATTGTTTCCAGGGTAAAAAATGTTGTACTATCTATAATTGAAATCTTACCTGTGAGAATCTACTCATTTTAAACCATTTACATTCCATGGCTGTATATAATTTATAGCACAGAGCCTGAGTTTTTCAACTCTTCATTGTATCAATTGTAACTTACCATTGGATTTGGATGTTTTAAATTTATTTGTAGCTGATTGAATTTATCGAGTGTCTTAGAGAGGATGAGAAATTACTCGTGTTTGTTGGACGGAAATCAACGTAAGTCTAGCTGATTCTTGTACTTATTCTTTACAATCAGAAATAGTGAACTATAGTCAAAGATATTCTGTAGTCAACCATATTCTGTAGATATTTTGTTTGAAAAAATTATTGTTTTCAAAACTATTTGTTGTCCCTTCTGAAAACACAGAGCAGATGAGATGTCGTCTGAGATGTCACTCTTAAATATATCTGTGCAGTGCATTCATGGTGGCAGAGAGCAGTTTGACAGGGAACAAGCTCTCAGCGATTTCAAAGAAGGTAATTTAACCCTGACCACCTCAAATAACTTATCTCTCACTCACTCAAATAGTTAGCTCTCAACGATTTCAAAGAAGGTAATTTAACCCTGACCCCCCCCAAATAACTTAACTCTCAGTCACTCTAATAGTTGGCTGTCAACAATTTCAAAGAAGGTAATTTAACCCTGACCACCTCAAATAACTTAACTCTCACTCACTCAAATAATAATTATGATAATAGTGAACACTTATAACGTGCCATGTCAGTCGGACTTGACACTCCTGGCGTGACTGAGAGCAAAGGGCAGAATTGCATGAACAAACAACAACAATCTGACTGATTAGGAACTACAGAAAGGGTAGGTTTTTGACTGCACTTTGAATTGTGTGCATGAGGTTTCTTTTCTGAGACAGAGTTAACTCTCGGCAATTTCAAAGAAGGTAATTTAACCATGACACCCCGAATAACTCTCACTGACTCAAATATTTATACAAGTACAGACCATTGTCACCTTGTTGACAAAAAGAGTAAGCTTGTACACTTCAGGGCAACTCTGAGAAGTGCACATTACAAGCATTTATTATTAATAGCAAGAAAAATAAACTGTCAATTACACAATAAGTGTTTTCCAATTTTCTGAGGTCTATGAAAGAGAAGACAATAACTTGGCAGTATATGTCAAATTATGCTTTAGTAGAAGCAACAACTGTTAGGAATAATCAATGTTTAAAATAGATGAATGAAAATCAAATTCAGTTTTTAATAAACAATTATTTTTTTGTTTAAAGGGTAAAAATACAATTACCCAGCAGTCTGTTCCTCATCGTCTCTCATGTCTTTTCTGTTCCATTGTTAACAGTCAACCTATTTCGATAGCCGACCTCCAAGCTTGACGGGGAGATGGCATGAATTTTCCTCTTCTGTTTATAACTAGAGAGTTGCATGCTTGAAGCCATGAAAAGCCATTGAAAACTCCTGAGCTAGGGAGAACATTGATCTAAAATATCTGCTTCATCTGAGGCGTTTTTTCCCCCCAGTGTATAGGGTACATTGATTAGTCAGTCAGTACTTAAAAACAAAAATTGGGATGGGTAGTTGGGTCAAAACAATTTTGAAAAAAGATTGAAAATGTTTAACATTGAATATTCAGAATGGCCCCTGATATCCTGTACAATAAAATGGATGCTAGTTACTCTCTGATCGAGGTCACTTCATTATTATTCACTATGGAACATTTTGTTCAAGTTTTGCCCTTTTGGTCCTTTTACTTTGTCTGCTATTCATTGTGATGGATACTGGATAGTTCATTGTATCTTTCTGTCACCACCAGGTACTGTGAGAATCCTTATAGCTACTGATGTAGCATCTCGTGGTCTGGATATTAAAGACATAACTCATGTACTCAACTATGACTGCCCAAGCCACATTGAAGAGTATGTTCACAGAGTGGGGCGCACTGGACGAGCAGGGTAAGTGAGAGTCCATGTAGACCATCTGTAATTGAGTCCATCCTGTTGATATAAAGTAACATTATTTCTCCAAAGCCACACCCATTTCATAATAATTGGCTCTACTGACTATCAGAAGATCTTAGAAAAGGCATTGGTCAGAGTGTATGTAAAATTTTATAAAGTTCTTAACTTGCCTTTAAATGATGTTGTGCAAAGACTTGAGAATACTTTAAAATGTAAAATTCTGTCCTGACCAGTTTGCTTTGGGATTCAGAGTTTTGTTCTGGAACCACACAGATATAGACATATCATGCAGTGTGGAATGCCCATTTTATAGGGACCATTTTGAAAGTGCATATTTTTTTATCATTTTTAAAAACATACTTTTTTTAAACAGGCGAACAGGTACATCTCTGACCCTGATGACCCGTAGAGATTGGAGATGGGCAGCTGACATTATGCACATCATGGCAGAGGCTGGGCAGGTAAGGGAACAACCCTGTAATGACAGTTACTTAATTCCTTATCCATTTCATCTCCCTAGGGAGTCTACTGTCTGTGCTTCAAGAACCAGCTTTGTCCTCACAGGTACCCATTTACCCCTGGGTGCAGAGAAGCAGATATAGTTGAGTGTCTTGCTTAAGGACACAAGGTCATGATTCGAACCCACACCCTGATGACTTAACCACCATTTCTTGAGCCTGTTGCACTAGACATCATGGTCCCCACACTTCAATCTAAAATATTACTTTGGATAAGCTTGATACTAGCATTAAAGTTCTGTGAAACAATTAGTTCTCCCTGAATTACTACTATGTGTAAGAATTGATCCTTTCATGGAACTCAGAACTTTTGCCAATTAGAACCTGCATAAAATCCCTGACCATTACACAAAGTATTTCATGCATATGAGTGCGTTGTCGCAGAATATAATTACAAGGTGAAAACATGAGTATTCTGTGACAATGCTCGACATATAGGACTTCTATAATATTAAATTTTTGAGAGTCGCGGCAGTATAAATGGCAAAATAAAGGATGACACGTGATCCGTGTTTCACCAATCAAATGAGAAGGATCTGTGTGTGAGGTATAAATAATAACTGTTTTTCATTGTTGACTTGAAATTGTAACCACCTAATTTAATCAAATTTATACGGGAACCTCGTTATGTCTTCTCATTGAAAACTAGAGGATGGGAAAGAATGTAGCTATCCAAAAAATACAATGATGTATCCTACCTTTGTATACATCAAAAGATCAACTGGAAATTCATCCAAAGTCTCCTTTTTTTTAACAATCTTATCTTTCAGGAAATTCCAGAGGACTTGATTGAAATGTCGGAGCGATTTGAGCACCATAAGGAGAAGAAAGAACAAGAACGCCTGCAGGATAATAAAGATGGCTTCAGACAGGATCGAGGACGGGGCAGGGGAGGTGGTGGAGGGCGAGGTAGAGGGGGGTCAGGTGGGGGATTTGGTGGGGGGTCTGGTGGCGGGTTTGGTGGGGGATTCGGTGGGGGGTCTGGTGGGGGATTCGGTGGAGGGTTTGGAGGAGGGCGAGGAGGTGGGCGGGGTCGTGGACGTGGAAGGAGAGGCGGAAGTAGTTATGATGATTTTCAGGGCTTTTACCTTGGTTAGAGGTAGCCATAATTCATACCAAAGTTTGTATTCCTCAAGTGCTTTACCAGTAAATAAATCAGAACAGGGTTTTCCACAAACTGAGCCCCTAAAGATGCAAAATGTCAGCTGTTTTGGCATTAATTCATAGTAATAGGAGCTGGAGAATGAGGATTTGATCATGATTTACTGTGGCATGGTTTATCCCACAATTATCACTTGATACCCACATGTGTATGGCAAAATGACACAATGTAACAAGATTTTATGGAAAAATGACACAAATGAGAAAACTTTACTTTGCCCAGCCCTCGTAGGACTGTTCTGTATACAGATACAGAGTGCTAAATTAGGAAGGGGCTGGCATAGGACAAACAATCTTCCTAGCTCTGTAATTTAACTCTTACCTGTTAGAAGCTACTTAACTTCTCTCGTTATCATTCCATGGCTGTATACTTGTTATGGCACCGGGTTTTGGATGTCAAATATTCTTCTTTAATCTTTCATTTTCACACAGAATAATCCAGCTCTCCCAGTGTTAAACATTTGAACAAAATTTAAACACGGTTCGTCACCCAAGTGTGTTACACGTTATGATGCATACCGTTTTTTCCAGAGAACAAATGGGGAACATATGGCCACTATTTGACAATTTCAGCATCTGCTATGTTTGTGCCTGTATTTTGATCTTATTCCTCACAGATACAGTAGTTTAATTTAAGATAATTACAGGTTTGGAGGAAAAGTTTATTTGAATACAGGTGAAGTGACATATTTTAATGTGGCGCAATATTGTTAAAACAAATATATTAAGCTGAGCTAAGGGAACAGTTAGTCTACCACCAAGATTCTTTCAAAATGCTTAATTTTCTTTGGATACGTTGTTTACACGGCATAAAAATAGGAGGCAAAAAGAATCCTTTCTTTATCAAACTTGCATAAACTGAGTGTTCCAAGACCCCATTACCTTTCTGCAAAATACAACACCACTACTTTCTTCAGGTGATCTGTCTCAGGGAAAGCTATGTAAAGTTTTACGACATTAGTTTAAAATGGTGTCTTCCACTTCAGTTTGGTGCGCATTTGTAGAGAATCCCTTAACCACTCACTGCTGGAATTTCCTAAACTTTCCTCTGGGAATATCATTGTCAATGATTCCATAACTTAACCAAGTAAAGACAACAAATGTTCTCATAAAAGGTTCCAGGAATTATTTTTTTCTTTCAAGAAAATGTGGCTTTTGTTCATCGTGAATCGGCCAAATCTTGTCTGTAAGCCACAGTTGATAACTGACCATGGCATGCTGGTGTCTTCGGACTTATCTGCCATGCTGAATACAATTGTGGCAGCATAATGATATTGTGTAATACTGGTTTGTCCAACAAAAAGGGATTACACAATAATGCCCACAATAAAAGAGAATACTGAGCACGAATTCCAGCACCCTTTGTCCCTCTTTGTTACAGGGCAAATGAAGCGTAACACGGTGAATGCAGGCACTGTGCACGCTACACAATGGAATGTCCAGGTGTGTTTACATGTCCGTCGAAGCATTCCTGGACATCTCTGGAAAATAGGTTTATCGCACTTCCGTTTGTGAGTTCCTAAAAAGTTTTGTAAAAGTAGACCCATCTTCGGTGTTAACTGGATAAAACCAATTACAAAAAGAAGTTAAAGTTCTAGCAAGTTTCTGCATTTTGATACTGTTTCTTTAAAAAAAATATATATTTACCAAAGATTACAAAGGAGGTAAATTTTTAACATTTTCTATAATTGTTTATTTTTGTCTTCATGCCTTTTTTCTTTCTTCTTTTTTATTCAATTTTAGTCTTTGTAACTTATGTAAAGTGTGTAAAGTTGTTTTGTTATGTATTTATTTGAGAGGTAGCACCAGTTAAAAAAAGTCAATGACACTTAATTTGTGCAGGAAATAGCTTGTAGTGACTTTCAGGTTTTTTTGCATACATTGGTTGTTTCTTGGTTTTTATTGTATTATGTTCATGCAATAAGAGCATGAAGACGTTTTGTTTTTCCTCCTTCTTCCGTCCAACTCTTCCCTACAGCATAACTCAAGATTAAAACCCAATTGAGCCTCGAAACTCATCAGACAATTGAACATCAATATGAAGACAAAACAAATTTGATGACTTCATAATGACGTCATCAGGTGTCAAATTACATTCAATCTTTGCACTATCAGAAAGGTCTTCAAAAACACAACAAACGCTACACAGAGTGTGACCCAGCTTGACCTTGACTTCTTGTTCAACTTCTTGTTCAAACCAGAAGTTGAACATTTTAAAAATTCATAACTCAAGAAGTACTGATTTGTTTTTGTAACATTTTTTGCATCAGGTTGTACATCTATGAACCTGCTCAAACTTTTGCACAGAGATGACAACAGTTTGACCCTTACTTCTGATCAAAACTGGATGTTAAAGCACACGTACATGTTGACCTGCATTGATAACACATAATAAACTACACAAAAACATGTACCTGTAATTTCACAGTACATATACATTATGCGTGCATTGAATATCGTTTTTACATTGTATATTGACCATGCGGTGTAAATAGTCCATCATGTCACACTGCCACTGTTGTGTTCCTGATCCTTCAAACTGTTTTCTACAGCATAGCTCAAAAATGAAACTGAATTGGACCTTAACTTCATCAGACAATTGAACCTCAACATCAGACAGCGGCTGAACGATGACGTCATGTTAACGTCATCAGGTATTGAGTAACAATCAAAGTTTAATATAATTAAAAAAAATCATAACTTCTGAGCCACACACTGGATTTTCAGTCTATACATCATCGGAAAGGTCTGTAGAAACTGAACAATTATTTCAAAGATATAACCCCAATTTGACCTTGTCTTCCGGTTCAAACCGGATGTTGAAAGAAAAAATATTAAATGCTGTAATTTCAGGTTAAAAGGGAAAATGGGATAATGATTTGATGACGTAATCATTTAATGATATTCACAAACACCTTGTTTTTGAATGTAACAAAACCTGAATTCCTAGTTTTATTTTTGTATATATACATTTTTGGGTAGGGAACTGTGTTATAAAATAATTGGTGCTACCCGTTACTCATGTGCCATTTACTTTGCCAATGCTTTCATATCAACCAAGTATGTATTCATTGTTGGTGAAATTTATGTACTTGATGTGAAATACCTATTATTGCTATGTTTGTCATGCAAACGGTGGTTACTGAGGCTCTAAATTTACTGTAGTGGAGTTATTAACTTAACAGGAGATCAGGGCCCACGTGATGTGTAGAACATTGCCTTGTTCAGTCACAAGTGAATGCTCAGTTTGAATTTCTCAAACTACATGTTCATTCAGTGTTGAGACATCACAAGCTTTTGCATAGTTAGACCGTATCTGAATTGGCGGCTACAGCTCTGGCTACGACTTTTGCTAAGGGTGTTGCTAAGGACGTCCTATAATTCAACGCATGATGACGCAGCGATCCAGCTGTAGCCGTAGCAGTAGCCTCACATAAGGAAAAATGAAACAGCTGTTGCAAACTGTTTACCAATCCAATAAGCTGTGTTATAAATGCAAACATGGTCATTGCCTGACGTTTAGAACCCTAGTAGAGTCTTTCTAGTAAAAAACACAGCCAAGCAAATCTGTCTCCTAAGCAACAACGAGGCAGGGCATCACATTAGACATTTTGGCTGGTATGTTAAGCAAGACGTGTTCATGTGGTGCTATTTTTGTGGTTTGAACAGCTTCGAAATTGACCCAATGTCTTGGTTGGTTATTTTAAGTTAATATTTCTCAGTCATGTGAAATTTACTTGGTGTGCAAAGCTGTAACTGTAAGTTTGATTATTATTACAAATTACAAAGTTCTAATTGATTTATATTATTTTGTTGCATAAAAAAACCTTTTTTGTATTTCATTAAAAACAATAAAGAGATTCAATTTTCTAAGTTGCATACATACTTGCGTACTTAAGTTGTGTGATACATGAACTTATAAATTTGTGTCAGTTATTAGAAGAACTGTGTAACATCAACTGCAATGGATGGACATGTTGTAGAAGGTCAAGATGAAGATGACAATCGGCTTCACTGAGGATACTTAAGTCTGATTTCCGATTTTGTTGCCCTTGGGGAAAATCAGAAAAACAGATTAAATAGCCTGAAAAGTCTATTAAAGCCTATACCATTGTCAATATACACATTTTCAATATCCTTGTGGATTTGAAGAAACGTTTCTTTCTCAGTAAGCCTCTTACATAGACACTATGAAGCTGTGTATACTGCCGGATAGAGAACAGGAAAATTCACTTTGTTTTTAGCAACATGTACATGAGAAACTGCAAGTTTGGAAATAGGTAACTGGAAATGACCTATAAAACCCTATAGTTTGGAATTTGGTAAATCTTTGTTAACCTGTGGTGTATATTTTTAGTATAAAACCTGACCCTATATATGCTTCTAGTAGATAAGGCAGTGGGAGGCTGGGAATTGCAAAACATCACAACTATTGGACAATACTACATGACAGGGAAAACCCCAATGCAATCTTCAATGAGATTAGGCCTTATCTTCAAAAGATGGGTCTTTGTGAACATTAGAACCAAACCACACACATACTATACTGTTTGAAATACATACATAACTACAATAATAAAGGTTGACTCATCATTACCTTGCAGGAAAAAATTTGTAGTCTCGCGCCAGGAGTGTCAAGTCTGACAGACATGGCGCGTTATAAATGTTCACTATTATTATTATTAATTATCAAGTTCCTGTAGCACAGTTAGGCATATTACACTGAATATGATGAAGTACACACAAGAACGAGGTATCATACTTTTGTGTCTCCCTTCCAAATGTACCCACTGGCTTCAACCTGTTGACAAGTCTGTTTTGAAACCACTCAAAACTAACTATAACAGGGAGTGTTCACTGTACACGAAGGACCATGCAGGGGAGCAAACCACATGCTATACGTTCACAGAACTGTTCACAAGCGCGTACTTGAAAGCTGCGACAATGCAAAATGGCATAAATTGTTTCCGGGCATGTGGTGTGTATCTATTCAATCCACAAGTAATGCCAGAGTGTGTTTTCCTGGAAGCACAGATCACAGATCATGCTGGCTTCACAACCAGAATAAATGAAATGAAATGAAATGAAAAATGAAATAAATAGCATTAGAATAAACTGAATGACAGAGATGTAATAAACTACCATGTGCAGTTGCATAGTTGCGTGGCCTAAAATGTGACATATGACGCAACTAAGATTATTGTGATAATGATATCAGGTGAATTGGGCCAATATGAATCTGTGTCCGAATAGTGGAGGGTGAGACTACGGCTATTACTAAGAGTGTTGTACTACATGCTTCAAGGCATATTAATATGGTGATTCAGCCTTTAGTTACGGGCAAATCTCAAATCCAAGATAAAATTATCCGAGTCTAATCCCCATTCAAAGAGACTGACTATAGAGTGGTCAAGCTACTGCCTTTAGTGCATGTATTTCAATAATATAGGTTTTCTCGGTCAATTTCGGCAAATGGGCAGCAAATTTAACCACTGCGCCGTTCTATTTCGCGCGAAATCTGCTGCTGAAAAGGGTCATTCAAATTCGTTTTATGACTAGTCAAATGTACTATTACGTCATTTGATTTAACAAAATAATCATTCAATTTAACAATTCAACAAGGCAGCATTCAAATTCGCATGAACTTTTTGAGGCGTTTTTTAGTCATTCAAATTCGTTTTGGGGCAGTCATTTCTGGAATTTGTGCAATCTAAAAAAAACGCTCTGTTAAACCTTGTTTCCTTTGGAATGTTAAAGGCATAAATACGGTTTACTTATTGGCACTTGAGTCACTTTGCCCATGTTCTTTGAAAACGAGCTTTCGCTACAGATTTACACGCATATTTCTAGAAATGGCAGCTCAATAAGAAACCAGGAAAAACATAAAGAAACTTTCCATTCAAACACAATACAAAAATAGGTCTTGGTCATTTAATCGATAAAGACCACCCAAAAAAAACACTTAAAAAAAAAAGAAAGAAAAGAAAAAAGAAAAAAAGAAGAAGAAAAAATCTAATGGGCCCCCCTGGAAACATAATTAAAGAAAAATAAGGTTTGCCTGAATTAAAGTGAAGATACAAAAATGTTGCTTAGTACAGTTTATCTGGCTATTCGCATTTCTTTATCTTACTTATCAGTAAAAATCTCCAGTCGAACCAGCTTTGCTAAATTGAATGATGATTGTGCGTCACGAAAAAGAATGATGATATGCTAAATTGAACACAGTGCTTAAGGATTTTGAATGCCTCAAAACGAAATTGAATGCCCGAATTCTGAATTTGAAAAGCAGTAAAAACTGGAGTGGCAAAAATGCTTTAATTCGAACGCACGAAAATTAAATTGGCTGCCCATTTGCCGAACTTGACCGAGAAAACCTATACACACAAAATGTTACAAATAGACTGTGCAAGTCTCGCGCATATCGAAAACGAGACCAAAACTTGAACAAAGACTATAATTTGCTATGAAATAAAATCTTCTTTTTAAATTATATTTATACAAAATTCTTGAAAATAAAAATGCCCATAGCAAGTTGTTATAAATGTATTTACATTTTTTGTATAATACAAATAATTTGTTCAAATTAGCATTGAAACTAGGTTAAAACTTGGGATGATTATTGTTGGAAACCCCATTTGCCAATCACGCCTGAATGTGTGCGTCTATCACATAGGTTTAATGACAACATGTCCGTCAGTTGGGCAGCACTCTTAATTTTTCACAAGAAACCGGAAGTCAAGTCTTTCTTTGTTATTTTGTTGATTTTGTTTCTTTCTTTTTCATATTGTCTATTACTTAGTATTTCATTCCCAACATCATTTATAATTTTCATGGCCATAAACTACGTTAAACTAAAATAATTGACAAAACAAAATCCCGCCCACTAAAACTCCATATTGTTGGGACCACAATGGTCCCGGAAGTTTGCACGAGACTTGCACAGTCTATACCAACAATCAATTGACCTCAAATATAAAGCATTATGAATCATGAATTTTATTTTCAAATTACAAGAACTAAATAAAAATACAGATAATTGCTACCACATTATGCAAATAATACTGAAGTGCTTTGATAGGCTATTGTATAATCATTAAAAGGGCCTAATTTAATAAAACTACAAAGTATAACAACATCTCAGTACACAACTTTGAGGTTTATCAATCAAAATGCTATGTGATTCAATCACATTGTTGTTATTAACATATTTCTATATTTTAGATCTGCAAATATATGTACTAAGCTAAATTTTCTGTTTAGCAGCTTTATGAAATTGGGCTTAGCTTCTATTAGTTTAATAAACATTCCCAAATTTATTTCTGTAGAATTCAACTACAAGTAAATTTCTTTACATTACTTTGTGGGAAAGGTAGGACCAAACAGGTAGGATACTACTGGGTAATGATTATGTCAAAGGTCATGATGAATTTGTCACTCCTCATATTCTTGTACGATGGTTGAACCTGGGGCACAGTTGAAATTAAAGATTGCCTGTTAGTTTCTAAGTTAGCTCTAAGTGTATTACAAAGAAGGGTCATGGTGCTAGTACCTCTCAAATTTGAAATTCATGTGTAAATTTATTAAGTGCAGTGAAGAACAGAAGTATATGAGAGCAAAGCAGAAACTTAATATGGTTAATAGTACTTATTTGGTGATGGTGGTGGCGACACCAGGAAAAAGGTTATAAACTTTTTCAACCATATTGTTATATTTTCAATTTCTGTGAATTATTTGACAAAATGTCAATTTTGGCACAAGACCATGAAGACCATTTACAGTTGAAGCACATTCAGTGAGCTTCTTTGCAATGTAACAAGCATCTAGCATCAAAGGAAAAAAACATAACCCTAAACCCTGCAGGGCACAAACGCTTTCAAATATACACTAAAAAAGTAATGATTATGGTCACACTATAGTCATTTGACACAGGACACCCAGCACATCAACAAAGACACAATCTCCATGCAGTGGTATTAGGGCATAGCAAACCTTCCAAGGTCAAACAAAGGGTGTACAACCTTTCCAAACTTAGTGCAAACTTAATATGTTAGTCAACTAATGGTAATAAAGAAGCATCTAACTGAATATGATGTGGAACCCATGTGAAAGGTAAAACAGCATCAATATATTCATTTTTGTGTGGAGTCTCTTCCACACAGTTGTGCCCTGCAGAAGCAAAAAACTCTAATGTGACTAACAGGCTATCAACATTTTGTATTATTAATTTGCATGTACTTGCATTTTTGTTAACTTAACAAAAACCTTGGCTGGTTTTCTTTTTCTAGAAGGACCCATGATGAAAATGATATAGAAATATTTATTAAACTGAAAAGAAATGGTGCTGAATTAAAACTGGCGGCACAAACAAAGGGTCAAAGTTTGTATACATTAGAGTTGTCTAAATACATATTTATAATTCTATGTACCTATACAAATGTTTAATAAATGCTATCATACATGCAGTATTTGGTGGAGTTAGCAAATGATTCTGAGTCATTTTCAAAAGTTTGTATTGACAATTGTTTCGTTGTTTTTATTTGTACAAGTTTCAAAATTCAAACTGAGGAATCACAACTAAAGGGAAAAACATCCTTGATTGATACTGCACTAGAGAACAATACACCCTCATCTGCCACCACAATAGGGGTAATATTAGGAAATCCTTGGTTTGACATCGAGCCTTTTAAAAATATCAAGCTATCTTGCCTCACATTTTGAAACATTTTGATGCAAAAGTTAGCACTGAATACAATTCGCATACATTCTGTGTTTTTTAACCCTTTTTACACTTTGTGATTTTCTTTTACAATTTTCATATGTACAATTTTACATATTCAAAAACATCACAATTCTCCTTTCATATTCATTATGAAATTTTAAATAATAAATTCACAACCCCAATCCATGCAATCTTGACTGATGTCCAAGGAACAAAATTAACCGTTTTACCTGTTAGAACATCCACGTTTAAAATGTGTTTTTTCATCAAACTGCACTCAAGTTTTTAAAAGATTATTTTGCTTGCTCATGATTTGATTTGAATAAAAATTCATCTACCATTATGAAGGTTACAATCAAGAGCACGAACACTGATTTTGCCAGAATGATATATCTAAATTCTTTTAAACGAACGCTGTAATATACAAATATAATTGAAATTTGCTTAAAGAAGCTTCTAAGGAAATCACACACTTATTAGTAACACAAACGCGAATGGAATACGGAGAAATATAGCGCTTCTGCGTCCCATATCCAATGAGGCTGAATGCGGAATTGGATATGGAAAGCAGACGCGCTATATTTTCCGTATTCCACGAGGGCGCGTGTGATAACAAATTTATCTTCAAGCAAACTTGATGCAAACAATACGCAGGGTGTGATATGGGCCGTGTGCGATATAGGTTTATATCACACTCCTTGTTGCTATGGATCTACCAATCAGAATCGAGAATTCAAGTTTGCTTGAAGATAAGTGATATAACCACAGGACTTTCTTCCAAATGTTGTTTACTAATTCCCCTGCAGTGTTACACATAACATGTCAACATTTATTTTGAATTGGTTGAGTTTTTCAAAAATATGACGACAAGATTTTGTTATGGTTTTTATAATACTGTTTTGATTGCTACCTTATCCTGGTAAAAGTACAGATTGAATACTTTTTTCTCCAGATGATTTTGGACAGATCAACTAAGCCCTGTTACCCTAAGCCACCGCCCCTCAATCATCAAGCCAGCATATCGTGCTAGAGTAAAAATGCAGCTATGTTAATGGTAGCAACTTGTTTACATTTTATGTTTTTAGGCACGTAGTTGCAGTTGTGATCATTACGTTCGGCGGACAGGGTAGACTTTACAGAATTCATCTAGTGTTAAAGCTACCGTAGCCAAACTTACACCAAAACTGTTTTCAGATTAAAACATTACGTTAACCGATTTTTTCAATGACCACAGAAATTACACCAATCTTTATTGATTAAGTTTATCACTTAGTGTCATTTCATCGCTGGAACCACACCCTCTATAGGGCAAAAGTAAAATCTGCCAGCTAAAATTGTTGCCATCATCCTGATAGATAGCAAATACATCTTTTTGCAAAAGTAATAAATAATTAAACACTAATAGAAATTTCAAATATGAGTTGAATACGTGTTTCAAAAATAAAGCTTGATCATGGTGCAGCCAACTTGCTTAAATGTCTCATACAACTCAATGGAACCAAAATGAGGCTGGATTAATAAATAGTCTGGTTCCCTTAAAAACAGAAGAGAATTAGAGCCATCACTGTCACAGTGTATTCAGGACAACTAACGAAGATGGCCATAGCATGATAAAGGTTCACATGGACAATTAACAATAGCTACACTTTGGTAGTGTCTGAATTGGTGGGAAGGCTATGGCTATGGCTGGTTTGCTGCGATTGAAGCATAGGCTGCACTTAACAACATCCTTAGCAACAGCTGCAACCATAGCCGTTGCTGCTAATTGGGATACAGTCTTAGTCTTTATCAATACAATCTTGGATGCTTGTAATAATTAAAACTAAGAGCAATAACATCTTTTTCTGTGAATGGTCACTAGTCACTCCTGATACTTTTTCAATTGCAATTCAAACCCCACGGTTACATCATCAATCTATTTCATCACACAAGTTATCCCCAAGACCGCACAAAATTAATTCCACTGGTCAAAGGAGTCCAGAGAACTTCAAAGATTGATGGAAGTTTGTGAATTGATAACAGCACATATAAAGTAATGATACCATTTGCAGATCAAGCGAAAGTGCAGAGCACTTTTTTTAAACAACTGCCAGTACATGTACTCTGCAATTTCTTTATTACAACATAAATTATAAATTACAAATCCTACCTAAATAAAAAAGGCAATCAATTTCTATCACTGATTATAAATAATCCCCACTCAAATATGTTGACAAAATGAATCAAATAAAGACTTGTACACCATGCATGATGGGGTCGAGGGTGGTCTCTCCAAATGCATTGTTCTCCTTCTGACTTGTAAATACAGACTTACAAGTCAAATTAAATTTCCTCAATAAATAATTATAATCCCCTTAGATGCACAAACTCTGGATCAATTTAAACGCCTTCTCAAAACCCATTTGTTAAACTTCGACTAAATTTTTGTTTGAACTCTATTGACTCTATTAAACATTTTCCTATGTTTACCATGTTAACATACTCGCTGAATTTCTTAAAAAAATATAAACAAATGTGTTTCATTTTAGTTTTTAGCCAATCAGGAAATGATGGCAAGTTGTGTGAATGGGGATGATTAGACAGAAAGACATGGTCTCTCAGGTGTTAATGTTATGTCATGTTGTGTATGGGATAGTTTGCCTTGTCATCGTGTCTCATTAATTACTATGGGATAACTGCATTCAGTTTATCATAAGCTGAGATTGTTACTGTCAGATATAAACGATGGGAGCCGTGACATCACAGGTTTACAAAAGAGTCAAATGGGTCAAATGCTGACAGGCACAAAGTGTATGGAAGAAAATATAACATCTTGCATATGAATCAAATGCCAGTGTACATTTTATTGTCACATTTTCAGTATGAAATAAGGGCAAATCTCAAATCATACTCAGATGTTATTTTACAATACTTTATATAACAACTACAATAATACCAGGGCATTTGTATAAAAGCGCAATTTACTATTATCACCCAATATTTTGTGGAAATTGGTGTAAAAAATGTGCAAACTCCAACTCCAAAGTTTGCCTGCCACAAAATAAACAGGTCACCCTTTGTGTAAATCGTGTGATGTATTGTAGACTGCCTTAATACAGTAAGATTCGTTTCTCTACAGACTTTCTACATATGGGACATTCAGACATTCTATCTCCACACAGCTGGCATGTACCATGGCCACACAGGAAGATCATGTTCTTGATTCGATCCAAGCACACCGGACAAATAGTCTGCAGAAATACAATGAGGAAATAAGAAGTAAGTCATTCCTGCATTATGGATAAAGAACAATTCAAACTTATGTTTTGCCCTACACTGATGTTTGACAAAGAAATGTGTACTCCAAGCTTTCCAAGTCCTTCAGGGACGATAGTCACTGCTCATTCTAAGAATCATACTGGCTTCTCATCACTTCGTCCATGTCTAACAGTAAGACATCTAAGAATCATACTGGCTTCTCATCACCTCTTGGACGTCTAGAAGTAAAGACATCTTAGAATCATACTAGCTTCTCATCACCTCTTGGATGTCTAGCAGTAAAGACATCTTAGAATCATACTGGCTTCTCATCACCTCTTGGATGTCTAGAAGTAAGGACATCTAAGAATCATACTGGCTTCTCATCACCTCTTGGATGTCTAGAAGTAAAGACATCTTAGAATCATACTGGCTTCTCATCACCTCTTGGATGTCTAATCTTAGAATCATACTGGCTTCTCATCACCTCTTGGATGTCTAACAGTAAGACATCTAAGAATCATACTGGCTTCTCATCACCTCTTGGATGTCTAACAATAAAGACATCTTAGAATCATACTGGCTTCTCATCACCTCTTGGATGTCTAGAAGTAAAGACATCCTAGAATCATACAGGCTTCTCATCACCTCTTGGATGTCTAGCAGTAAAGACATCTTAGAATCATAATGGCTTCTCATCACCTCTTGAATGTCTAGCAGTAAAGACATCTAAGAATCATACCGGCTTCTCATCACCTCTTGAATGTCTAGCAGTAAAGACATCTTAGAATCATACTGGCTTCTCATCACCTCTTGGATGTTTAGAAGTAAAGACATCTTAGAATCATACTGGCTTCTCATCACCTCTGTGATGTCTAACAGTAAAGACATCTAATAATCATACTGGCTTCTCATCACCTCTTGGATGTCTAGAAGTAAAGACATCTTAGAATCATACTAGCTTCTCATCACCTCTTGGATGTGTAGAAGTAAAGACATCTTAGAATCATACTGACTTCTCATCACCTCTTGGATGTCTAGCAGTAAAGACATCTTAGAATCATACTAGCTTCTCATCACCTCTTGGATGTCTAGAAGTAAAGACATCTAATAATCATACTGGCTTCTCATCACCTCTTTGATGTCTAGAAGTAAAGACATCTTAGAATCATACAGGCTTCTCATCACCTCTTGGATGTCTAACAGTAAAGACATCTAATAATCATACTGGCTTCTCATCACCTCTTGGATGTCTAGAAGTAAAGACATCTAATAATCATACTGGCTTCTCATCACCTCTTGGATGTCTAGAAGTAAAGACATCTTAGAATCATACTGACTTCTCATCACCTCTTGGATGTCTAGAAGTAAAGACATCTTAGAATCATACTGACTTCTCATCACCTCTTGGATGTCTAACAGTAAAGACATCTAATAATCATACTGGCTTCTCATCACCTCTTGGATGTCTAGAAGTAAAGACATCTTAGAATCATACTGACTTCTCATCACCTCTTGGATGTCTAACAGTAAAGACAGCTAATAATCATACTGGCTTCTCATCACCTCTTGGATGTCTAGAAGTAAAGACATCTTAGAATCATACCAGCTTCTCATCACCTCTTGGATGTCTAGCAGTAAAGACATCTAAAAATCATACTGGCTTCTCATCACCTCTTGGATGTCTAGCAGTAAAGACATCTAAGAATCATACCGGCTTCTCATCACCTCTTGAATGTCTAGCAGTAAAGACATCTTAGAACCATACTGGCTTCTCATCACCTCTTGGATGTCTAGCAGTAAAGACATCTTAGAATCATACTGGCTCCTCATCACCTCTTGGATGTCTAATCTTAGAATCATACTGGTTTTTCATCACATCTTGGATGTCTAGCAGTAAAGACACCTTAGAATCATACTGGCTTCTCATCACCTCTTGGATGTCTAGCAGTGAAGTTTGATGGCAAACCAACTATGCTTGGTACATGGCTAACTGTACCAATTTAATTGGTGTCAGTCAGCAGGTTTGGGTGTGGAATAACATACACAGGGTACACACTCATGATGACATAGGCCATCATGTAAATGTAAATGTAGGACAACAACTTCAAATGAACTGAATTAGATACAATCCTGTGACCTCAAAATGACATTAAATTCCTTGGATATGATTTGGGAAGTCAATTGAACTTAAAGATTAAAATGAAAAAAAAATAAAAAAAAAAAAAAAGATCTGATATGCAAAGAAAATAAAGTAGAAACATGATTTTTTAGTGAAACTTTAATCCGTTTCTTGGTTGGGTAAACAAATGTTAGATGATTCTTTTGTATACCCTAGGAAGTCTAAATATGACCAAAACATTATTTGAAACTGATCTGAAGTTAAATTTTCAATTTTCGTTTTTCTTTTTTTAATGTGCTTTTTTTCACAGGACCCAAATAGAAACCAGTTTGGTTTATCCTGAGTAAATACATGAGATAGCAATGAGTAAATAAATGAGATAGCGATGAGTAAATAAATGAGATAGCGATGAGTTACATGTACACTCACCTGCTCCTTGATATCTTGCAGTTGCTGCTCAAGTTTATTAACCTCACTGTTAGCATTATTCATTTTCTGCGGTTTGGCTGTGTTGTTGGAGGCCACAGTCGGAGCTGAGAGATAAACAAACATACAAGTGTGACCACAAATCCAATGGAAATTACAATTATCATAACAAATAAAATAAAAAACGTCAAAGCATTTTATGTATTTGTCAATAACAATTTGGCCAAGATACCTTCACATACTGAGCCTACCTGAAGTGTTGGCAGTTTCTGCTGACAATTTTGGAGAGCCATATTGAAGCACAAATTGTGCACAAAACATAATAGACAGTGCAAGTCTCGCGCATATCGAAAATGAGAAGAAATCTCATACAAAGACTATATATGAAATCCAATCCATTAAAAAAACATCATATTTATACAAATTTCTTGAAAACAAAAATACCCATTGCAAGTTGTTATAAATAGGTTTTTTTTTAATTTTGGTGTAATACAAATAATTTGTTCAAATTAACATTGAAACAAAATTAAAACTTGGGGCGAGGATGCTTATTGTTAGAAACCCCATTTGCCAATCACGCCCGTCAGTTCGGAAGCATTCTTATTTTTTTTGCGAGTAACTGGAAATGGAGGTCAAGTCTTATTCTTGGGATTTCTTTGTTACTTTGTTGAATTGGTTTTACTTTCATATTGTTTATCACTTAGTATTACATTACCAACATAATATATAATTTTCATTGCCATAAACTACGTTAAACTAAAATAATTGAAGAAACAAAACCCCGCCCACGTAAAACTCCATATGGTTGGGACCACAATGGTCTTGGAATTTTGAATATGCGCGAGACTTGCATCATGTCTATAGCAGATGCAGTGTTTTGACATTAGTGAAAATCATTTCTGAGTATTGCTACATACACTCAATCTTCAACTTGCTTTTCAGTGTTATACAATCATTCACAACATAGTGCTATAAAAGAAAGGTTGATTATATTTATCCCTCACCTTTTCCTCCACAGCAAACAACAAAGGGGATCAATTTATCAATCTGGCATCTACACTGTACACACTTCTTCATTAGGTTGGCACAACCTGTCAAACAACAATAATAACAACATTAATATAGAACTTCAAAGTTTTCATTTTGAATGGGAGACTTCTATTAACTGGTTGTCAAGAAACATACCTTAAAACCAACCAGTGAGTCCGCTATAAACTAGCATCACCAGACTTCTTTTACCTGGCTGTCAAGAAACATACCTTAAAACCAACCAGTGAGTCTGGTACAAACTAGCATCACCAAGACTTCTTTTACCTGGCTGTCAAGAAACATACCTTAAAACCAACCAGTGAGTCTGGTACAAACTAGGGTCACCAAGACTTCTTTTACCTGGCTGTCAAGAAACATACCTTAAAACCAACCAGTGAGTCTGGTACAAACTAGGGTCACAAAGACTTCTTTTACCTGGCTGTCAAGAAACATACCTTAAAACCAACCAGTGAGTCCGCTATAAACTAGCATCACCAGACTTCTTTTACCTGGCTGTCAAGAAACATACCTTAAAACCAACCAGTGAGTCTGGTACAAACTAGGGTCACAAAGACTTCTGTTGGGTTTCAGGGTGGTTACAGTGCTTTGTAAATATTTATAATATGGCAGTATTCAATCCAACACAACTAAAACAGAGTCTTATGTTAGATTCTACTTGATTTGTTGAGGTGACAGTTACTTACCATCACAGGCACACATGTGACCACAAGGCTGAAATAATGTAGAAGCCTTCTTGTCTGAACAGACTACGCATTCCTCAATCTAAAAGAAAACCAACAAACACAAGATGGAGTAACATCACATAGAAATTCTCCTAGAACAAGTTTCATTACTATACAAATCACTGATAAAATAGAAATTTAAGACAGAAAATGCTGGACTGGTCCTTGCTTTATAGTTGATCCTTGCAATTGTTGTTTTTGGGTGTATACTCAAACACTGAAGATCTGGGCACAATTTCATAAATAAAAACAAATCAATGCTTACATGTATGGGAGCAGAAGTATTCGCATTTCCTAAATAAAATTTTCATATGTTAAGATACTTTTGAAAGGAGATTTTACTTCCATACTTCATGTTTCTAAATATATATCTAGTATTCCAGCCCTCTGGAATGAAAATCAGAACCACAAAAATACCACAGGAAGAAACGTCCTGAATTTAGGTCCTTTTGAGGCATTTATGTTGGTTTTGATGAACTTACCTTAGTCCTGGACTGCACCTGATCTTTACATATCAGACACTTCTTAACCCTTGGTGAGCAGAGAGAACAGGTAGCGATGTGACCACAGGGTCCAAATAGAGTATCTCTCTTCATATCAGAACAAACCATGCATTCCTCCAGGGATTCTTGCTCCATGGATGGTATGATTCGTAGATTTGAGTTCATTTGACTGTGGAGAAGAACAAATCAGATCATAGACATTGTTTCAAAAATGCTGTGTGCTTGTTCAACTTAAATGATGTCTGGAATAATGATTTTATTGTTTCAAGTTGACGCCATACAACATGTTTTTACTCAAAAATTGAGTTAATATGGACCTTGTCAAACTGGGCCCAATTTCATGAAGCTGTTTTTGGCAAGCCAATTGTTGTGCTTACTATAGCAGACAAACATGCGCATGTATAAATGTATTTCATAAATGATAAAGAAGATTTGACACTGCGTTCACAATGAATTTGCACTGTTGTGTCATTCATCTACTTACAAGAACTGACAGCAAGCTAGCGTGCCTTTTGCTGTGCTTACGGTTAGCAGTGTTTATGAAATATAAATTCTGCTAAGGGTCGCTCTGTAAGCAGAAACCATCTGCTTACAGGTTTTTATGAAATTGGGCCCTGATGTTATGAAATGTAGTAGCAAATTGAGAAACATTTACATTATGCGTATAGCAACAAAATGTGTACAACGCATCAGTTTGCTTAAAAGACACACTTACATGTAGTAGTTTTGTCAAAGCTTGTAAAAACAGAAAAAACTGAGGATATAAGAAGATGTCTTCAATACAATTAACACGCTACATCGAGTGATTAATCAAAACAATTACCAAGCCTGCCCGATGTCGTCTAGAGTTTAATTTCAGACACCTTCTACATGAAACAAATCACTTCATCAATTTTTTTTTGCTGATCGAAAATAAGCGGGAACTTTTGATAGATGATACTAAATCCAATGTGTGCTAGGTTTTTGTTTTGTTAAGTGCCTCAGTGAAATATTGAGCCTATATTGTTTTCATTAAATGAAATGATGCATGGTTAATATAATCAAATTATAAATGTGAGGCAATCAACTTTGCTGCACAAGGTTTTTTCTGGGAAAAAAACTCATTAGAGTCAAATTGAAGTGACAAGCGAACAACATAAGGAATTTAAATGGACTGTTTAGTATTAGGAATTATAAAAAAAATGGTTTATGCCTTGAACAACTCAAAAAGTGTTCAACAAGATCCTTACCAGTCAAAAGCTTAATGTAACTCGTGCCTAGAAAATTGTTGAACAATTTTGAAACAAACCATCTGGTTAGCGATTTTGTTTAACCATTACACTTGAGTTTTTGTATGTAAATTCTTTAACAAACTTTCAATAAATATTCACAGAGGGTCAACTAGCCCATCAGGCAGAAATTCCGATGGCTTAATCATCAAAGTTTGGGATTGATTCCAAGTCACTGCACTTTAGTGTCCATGACTATAAATGCTTCTCATCACCCAGGAGTAAATGGGTACTTACTAGAGAGAGATTGTTTGGTTTGGTTGGTGTATAGTTCCACAGATCATTGGTTGCAGGGATGAGGCTCTATTCTGGGTGTGAAATTGCTTATACTTTGTGAACTAAGCATAAAATTAAGCAGAAAATCTGGCTGGTCTCAGCTTAAAAATAAAAAACCAAAACACAACTCCATTCTACTACCAGTGTGTAATATCACGGGCACCTGATCAGTATGCAAAGCTGGTCTCTATTGTTTACCTAATGCTGTGCATAATGGTCTATAATTACTATCCTTACTCTTGAACTTACCAGTTGTTGTCTGAGTGGCATTTAGACAAGACTCTGCAGAGGTTAGGGTCAGGGCAAAGGTCAATCGGTGACTGACCCTTCTTGTTCTTAGCATTAAGATCAGCTCCATTTGCAGCTAGGAAGCACGCTATGGAGGCACTACTCTTCTTATCTCCTGATTGGTTACCTAGACCCATCAGCAGCTGGTGGTTTTGATGAGAGAGAGAAAGCAGAACTGATATACAGTACAGTGTGTTTTGATAACATTGTATATTTCCCGGCAGGAGGCTCTAATGCCCTTTCATTCCAGCAGATGGTCATAAGCAATAAATTTGTTTTCAAAATGATGTGCAATATCATAAAAGCGTCTTGCACAAAGACTACCAAGTTTAAGTTCTTCTTCTGGGCACCCAACAACACAATTCATAGAAGTATCATCACCCTAATAAGAGAATGTTTTTTATTGTAGGTGTTGTCATTTTGGGGAATTTTGGCTAAGAAATATTTTCTGCTTAGCAAGCTCTTTTAACTCACAACCAACGGTTGATTCAATGACTCATTACTCACTTACCAACAATGACTCAACACTCACTTACCAACAATGAGTCAGTACTCACGAATTAGCAATGACTATATTCACTTGTCAGAAATGACTCAATACTCACTTGTCAACAATGACTCAATACTCACTTGTCAACAATGACTCAATACTCACTTGTCAACAATGACTCAATACTCACTTGTCAACAATGACTCAATACTCACTTGTCAACAATGACTCAATACTCACTTGTCAACAATGACTCAATACTCACTTGTCAACAATGACTCAATACTCACTTGTCAACAATGACTCAATACTCACTTGTCAACAATGACTCAATACTCACTTGTCAACAATGACTCAATACTCACTTGTCAACAATGACTCAATACTCACTTGTCAACAATGACTCAATACTCACTTGTCAACAATGACTCAATACTCACTTGTCAACAATGACTCAATACTCACTTGTCAACAATGACTCAATACTCACTTGTCAACATGACTCAATACTCACTTGTCAACAATGACTCTACTCACATGTCAACAATAACTTGGTACTTAAATTAACATTATTCTACTCACCTTGCCAACATCTTGCATGTCCTGCAGTTGTCGCAGCTGTGACAAGGTGTGATGTCTAAGTGCCTCATGCAGTGGTGTGTCACCATCCTTGTCTGGGATATCTAATTTAGCACCAGCCCTCACTAACAACTGCAGCAGAACAAACAGGAAAATAGGAATGGAGTAAGTAAGTCCTCATGGTCCTACACATTTGAACTAAAGCCTTGCTATTTGAATGACTGCCTCACTCTGAACCCTTCATTTTTCATATTTGATAGAGAAAAAGATATATATATATTTTTTTTATATACCCAGATCTCAACTTTTGGACTACACTGGGATTCTCAATACACTGTTTCATCAAAATTTGCCTCGTTAATGTTACTTCAAAAAGGAAAGTCATTGAAGATATTTGGGTTTGGGGCTGAGAAAGATTATTTGAGGCCTAGCATATAAATATTAATCTTTACCCATTTATGCCACTTCAAGGGCACAATTTGGTAGAGGGTTACCTTTTTGTATACACCCAAACCCAACGGCACCCTCCTATTGTGTCCACTAGTGGCTATAGTGTAGAGTTGTCTAGTGCAGGCAAACTCTTTGTGGCGTACTGTGTTGTTCACTAAAATTGCAGATGGAATCAACGTGCATCTGTGTAGTGCCTAAGTTTTGCATGTTGTTTAAATTGTTGTTAAATAACCACATTCACTTCACCACATTGCTAAAGTGACCAGTCAGTGAAAGTACTGACTTCTAGTTGGTCAGATATAAACTTATTTAAAGCTCCACCCCTAAATACATTGGTGAGATGTACACTTTTAAGGTTAATTTGCATAATGTTGAATTACTTACATGTTTATATTATATTTATTATACATTTTTATTCTAAATAATGTTTGTGTCATTATATATTTTTCCTTTTTATGGATTTCTTATATATTTATATATTTATTGTATTGAATGTTTTCACTGCTTTCTTATTTCTTATTTGATGATACCTGTTAGTGGCGGTTATCCGCTGTTGGTTATCAATAAATAAATAAATAAAAACAACCAGGACAGCATGCCCAAACATTTGACAATGTTTTGACATGCAGATTGTGGATTGCAAATTTTTAGTGTGGCGCAGTGCATTAGTGTTTTACACAAAAAGCTGCACAAGTTGTTTGCACTGCCTACTTAGGCACCACTGATACACAGTTGCTATGGTGGGCGGGACTTAATCTACTATTTTTGATGTATTGTTTTGTTTCAGATTTGTTAACACACCTCTTGGAACTTATGTCTGTCAAAGGTCTTAACACTGTTGGCTGACCCTATTTACAAGTGATGAAGATTTTCCCACCATACAAAGGAAGTGAGCCCTCTAGAGTTTGGAAATTTGATTCTTCCCACTGAGTAGAAGACGAAGATTGAATTCCAATACTCTACACACTCCACAGACTTTTTTCTTCAAAGAATTGTGGAAGATCTTGGTCCAGTAGCAGGTCCAGGTTTTTCAGCTGGAGCAGAATTTATCCAAAGAAAATAAATGCTTCGAAAAAACCCAGATGACCAGTAAAAATGCACTGTTTATACACTGTTCGAAACTGGTTTTCTGCTAAATTGTGCTGAGAGCATATTGTCTGCTGTCATCTAAGGTCATTAAGCCAATGCTTAGATGGAATGTATTAAAAAGACGGTCACTTGCTTCCATGATGCTTGGAAAACAAAGCCAACAAGTACAATGCCTCTTGAAATCTGCATCAATTCTTGAGGTTTTACAAAATTTGTGCTTTTTTTCTCTTTATGTTTGCAAATGCTTGGAGACACCAAGGGGTTGCATTAACTGTCTACTTTAGAGAACACTTTTTTCCTTCTGTTTTCTTCCTCTTTTCTTGGGGTTGGGGTGGGGTGGGGGGAGTAGGGGGAACTTGCATGTAGATTTATTGACATCTTGCATTGCAGGTAGCGTTGTGTGGTTGGAACCACAAATCAGGGTTGTATACAAAGATGGAAACATTGAGGGGAAGGCATTCAAAGCTTACAGCAGGCCACAGGGCAGGTCTAGCAGCCCTAACAATAACACAAAGGGGTGCTTGAGGAAGGAGGACATGGGGTAGGGGTGAGGAAAGGTGTTGAGTGATTACAGCTAGAGGCAAGCCAGCTCTAACCAGTGTTACATGAACACAGAGGGTGGCTGTGGAAGGTGGAGATGGGGCAAGGGTGATGGGAAGGGGTTAATTCTGAGAAGCTAAAGGTAAGAGGTGCGCTACTCACCCTAACAATCTGAGTATGCTGTCTTTCCACAGCCAGATGCAAAGCTGTCTGTTGGTTCACATTCTGAATGTCCAGATTAGCATGACCCTTTAATAAAAAAACATCCAGTACATCAGTACATGTCACCACAGCATTAGTTTTATTTTCTGGTTGAAAAACAAAAATCCTATTAAATATAACCCATAAACACTGACGCTTGGAGGTGTGAGGAGAACTGAAAACAAGTTTTTTTTTATGAAACCAGAAACACACTACAATATACCCCCACTCCTTCAAGATAATAGTTTTACCTGACAGTGTCTTACCCAACGACAACAGTGCCTCAAATGGTCATGCCAGAATTCCGAACCCTCATTCTGTCTATGACAGAACTTGAACACATCACACTAGACCACTCCACAACAAAATTAATATATCTTTCTGCAAAACTGTGTCCTGGTTTCTGATTGGATAACTGCCTTGGAATACAAACTAATCATAGCAACAAATTGCACAGTGAGTATTGGATGCTATATTCACATAAGCCAACACACACTAGCTGCAAATCAATGTCTTGGATGTCAAAGTACATTTCTGACTTACAATTTTAGCCCCATACATGACATGAGGTTGACAATTAACATGTTTCCAAAATTCTACTGAGAGGCTCAATGAAACTTGATTGTTACATTTGAACCTTGTCAACGTTGATGCATTCTGAGGTATTTCACCAGAGTTCTTAATCTAGATATTCATGTATGCATCAGAATTGGACTATCAATAGTCATTTGTATTCAGGGTGAGCAAGAAAGGTCTGCATGTAAAGGTGTTATGATGATGAGGTGTCATCGGCAGGAGTTTGACTTTGCCTCATATTTCCGGGTTTTATTCTCCGGGTCCCCTTGCAATCCCTCCAGGCCATCTTGCAGTTAAAGCAGACAAGCAAATTATACATGGGATCATCTTACCATTCTTTTTTAATGAAACAATGATAGCTGAATGTGATGTGTGTTACTTTTGCCAAAGGCAGTATGTTATTCATTTTATGAAGATCAAGGTCAAAGTTCATACAGCTGCTAAGCAGAAAACCCTGTTTAACAAATTTGCTTGCTGCTAAGTATTGGCAGGAAACCAGTCACATACATGAACATCACATGGCTGGTTATCTAATGTTGCTTAGCAAGAAATTTGTGTGCTAGCTAATCTGTGTGCTCAAGCTGATCTCTATAAAATTGTTACCAAATAGAAGTATAAATCAATGATAGGAAGGAGAGTATATGTTGTGATTCAACCTGACTTTATGCTCCAATAGTGGTTGGGCTGTACAAACTTCAGTCAACTAAAGTTGGGCAAATCCCAACTTTTAATTTGCAAAGGCCCAGCTACAAATTGGATAATTAAATTGGGGTGTGGCATTCCTGCTGCATTTGCGATTGCAAATGTTGCCAATCCTAGCTGTAGCTTGTCATATTAAAGAATTTGTTTACACTTTAAAAACACGTCTCCCTGAGTTTCCACTCTTTTGTTAATCAGCCTCTTCAAGGTGATGACAAAGGTAAGGAGGGTTGGTGGGCGTCTCTCTAATCTACTCTGAATCTAAATGTCCTATGTATTGTTATAAGTTGCATCCCTCAGTAACTAATTTAGTTCACAAAGAGTCTTTTCTGTCTTAGTTAAATATCGAACCCTACTTGCACTGTACTTGTTAATGTTAGTCCATTTGTGTTTTTGTTTGTCCGGGCATACCGACCACGAGCTTTGGCTTTTCTGGCTATGCCCCCATTTCCAATTATCCTCTTACTGTTCTTTGTTATTGTTATGATGATTCTCTGTTGGAGTGGAAAATAAATGTCTTGAAATAAATTTTAAAAAACCTCCAAAAAACATTCTTTCAAATATGTTATTTCTTGACAGCCCCTCCTTTTTGGGGAGGGATGGGGAAATCCAACATGGAAATAAAATCAATATCTGCACTTTGTGAGATAAGTGAAGAGTTATCCTTGTTTTTGTCTGAAAAAGTCACAGTTCAGAGAAAAAAGAGAGAACAAAAGAGATGTATACTTGCTCACCAGATCACGTACATGACCTCCTTTGTATAAACTGTCTTTCTCCATTACAGTCCTTTTCTGAAATTGCCTACCGAATACTTCTCAAAAGACTCCCCAATAATTCCCCATCACATCTTTTTCTTCAAATCACAGACATTTCTTTTGTGTTTGTTTTCTGGCTACATCAGTCTTTGGTAATCTGGCAATCTATATCCAGACAGTGTCAAAATAGACTTTAAAGCCATTTGAGACATAACCTATCAAGTAATAAACTACAAGGGAAACTGACTGGGTAAATTCTAAATAATTTTGGGTTGAATAAAGAAAAATTCACCAGAGCGGGATTTGAACCTGTGACCTCCAGATCAACACGCTGGCTCTCTACCAACTTAGCTATCTAGCTCTAATGTTGTCAGTCTCCCTATTTTGTCAATATCCTTTGGCAGTCAGAAGCCATTCAACCTGTAACTGCCGTGTTCAACCCAAAATGAAGATTTAACAGGTATAATGATACAAAAAGAAGCTTCTCAGAGGCAAATGCCTTCCAACCTAAAGGACATGAGAAATTATTAGATTAGGTTGATCAGCAATTTGTGGTGACAATAACAAACATTCTGCTTTGATTTGTATTTGATTCTTAGAAGAACATGGGGTTTGACTCATGTGTACACCGCCCCTTTTCTCAGAACTGTGACTCAATATAATATCACCTGATTTCTCCTACCTTTTATCATTTTTTTCTAATCACCAAACATGCACATCTGATAAACAGACCAAAAAGAGACCCAAAACAGCTACAATGCATCCTTTGACTGCAACTACATTATCTCAGTTGGGACCCTCTTCTCCAAATCAGGATATTAAAATGGTTCATTATTTGGACACTCTTAGGTAACACCAACTGGCCGCCATGGCTGCGGTCAAACAATGTAAACATGCATAGGCAACGCCCAACTCTCAGCCATTGATAAGTCTTCATTGACCTCGATGAGGGAGCTGTTTGAGCTTGTGACGTCACATGCAAGGGGCCTATTAGTCAGAATTGTTATCAGCAAACCTATCCCAATTGGGATAAACCAGATCTTAAATGGAATACTCTCATCATACATAGAACTCAATAGACCTAAATACTGATGATGCCATGCTGTATTTGCATGTTATCTTTTCTATGGAGCTTTGAATCTGTAGTCCAGACATGAATTCCATAAGAATGCATACATGTCAACAAATTGTGACATCAGTACATGGGTTTATTATCCCGATCAGGATATAATAACCCTTCATTGGGTTGTTGTCACTTAAGCAATCTCAATTGGGATATACTTCTACCCTGATGGAACCCATTCTTTCAAAGCATATATTACTTGTTCCTAATCAAGAGACTTTTTGAGTGACAATATGACTTGTCATGTTCGCAATGTCGATGTCTTGATGGCCCTCATAATTCTTCAAACGGTTACATTTTCCTAATAAATTTCCCTCAGTTAGGAATGTCTTGTACTTTCAAAATGAAAACATACAGCCAGCAAAGACAATGCTGCAGTAACATAGAGGTATTAATGTTTGGTTCAAATAAGCCAATTAATAAGAAAACACCAGAAGAAGGTGCTAGAATGAGAGAACTACCTCAAATCTTTACATTATTCATAGCAGATGAGTAAATATAAAAACACTGAGGTTCCCAGAGGGGAAAGACAACAGGCTGGTATACTTTACATGGTACGCCAACGCAACCGCCAAGTGAAATGACGTCAAAACTAGAGATTAGCATGAATGTTTTGTCACAGTTGAACCATGGATCCTCTGTCCAACCTACACAAAACTGTAAATTGTTGACGTCAAATTCCCCCTCCACATTTGTGTAAAAGTATACACCAGACTTGATCTTGATGTAATGTGTGGTATTTTGGACCCACCTGGTTGACTAATAGCTCAGCAACCTCTACATGATTGTTTAAGGCGGCCAGATGAAGTGCTGTGTAGCCATCATCCTTCTTCTCATCCACAATCCATGGTCTTGGCAAACATGTCAGCAGGATTTTCATAGCACTAAAGTAAAGAGAAGAAGCAAAAAGACAAACAAGTGAATGAAATGACAAGTTTGGACAAAAAGCTGAAGTTGGTACTGGTACATAAAAAATTATACCAATTATCTTCTTTTGATCTAAAATACTGTCAACTTAGAGAACTTTTTAGAATGTAATCTTATTTATGTTGCTCTTGAAGGTCTCACACATAAGTGTCTCTTGATGATGATAACATGAGCACACAAGATAATATCCTAACAGGCTCAGGCTCTTTTCTAAGCCATCCCCTGAATAAAAAAAAAAAAAAAATTACATAGTGCAAGTATAAAATTTAACAAAAATATCTATCTCCATAATGCAAGGCCTCAACCCTACACATAAATAAGCAGTATAACATGAACAAAACTATCACAAAAATGGAGCCCTTATTGATTAATTTCTCCAAAACACAAGGACTTATTTTGTAGAAATTGTTACAGGTTAAATTTCCTCTTTAAAACTAGACACTTTAATCACACATGTACACAAACTTATGCTGCACTGTCCTTTATGGTATATGAAGTAAATTCAATTCATATTTCAGTTAAAATGTTCATTCCCATTGACTGCACAGTAAGACTGTAAAATGAGTTCTCAACATAGTGTTGATGGCAACTTATCAATGAAAGATGAGACAGCCAAAGCTGGTAATACATTGCCGAAGATCAATGACACAATATGTGTCACTTTTAGAGCAGAATAACATTTTTGTTGGAGGCAAGACTCCAGTCATAAAATTTCAGAAGACTTTCTTTTTATAATTTTTTTTTTCAATTTCGTTATTTTCTTAAATATTATTAGTATTAGCTATTACATGAGAAATAACACTTCAACCAAAAGATATCTGAATTCAGTAAAACAGAAACAAGTACATAGATTTAAAACTGATTCTCTGCACTCTAACCCAACTACAGGGTACCATTGAGACACAAACTACCCATAGCAAGTTTTAACCAGGTACGACGGAGCTCTTCGATGGAAAAAGAAAATCAAAAAAATCTCACAATCCAATGGCAATTTCCTCCATACAAATCCGAACGACTTTCCCATTAACACGACAACAAAAGTCCACTCAGGGGAAATTTATTCTCACAAGAGAAGAGACAAGCCTGGAAGGCCTTGAACTAGCATTGTAGATAATAACACAACGTCGGTTTTGACTGATTTTAAGCGCTAAGAATGTAAATGCAAGACAATATTAGATTACTGTAGGAACTGAATGTGACAGCAAAGGGGATACTTTGAAACAGGCTGAATATTCAATTCCAGTACTGATTTTCTGGACATGTACATACACTGACATCCTCTGCTCTCATAAAACCTATAATAATGACTTCAAACAGCAATTTTGATGAGACTATTTTGGGTGAACTCAGTGTGAGTTTTATGAATTTGATTCAAAGTCAGAGGGAACTGGAAGCGGATGGGCAAGTTATTTTGGGGGCACAAACCAGATGGCATGAGGTAGTTAATTAATTTCAGACAGAAATTCTAAAATTACAAAATGTAATTTTAGAATTTCTGATGGAAGAAATTCCTTAGATCTGAAATGTTAATGACTAGATGGTATGCTGAGTGTTGCTAAGATGCACAGAATCGACCCAACAATGACGCCTACATATGCCGACCCATATAACTCAATGTGAATAGCCTTATTTCAAGAAACAAACATTTAACTTTTCAGATTCTTCCGAGACTTCTACAATAAAACATGATTTAATTATGGTAGAAAACTAATCAATTTTTTAAATTAATAGTGGTGGTGGGGTTGTTGACTTTGAAGACACCTACACCCCCTCTCACCCCGGTAAAATAAAATATTGTATCTAAAGAGTTGACTAGGCTTGGTGAAAAAACAGAAAGAAAAAAAAGGGAGGTACTCTGGGGAAATAGGAACCACAGTTAATCACAACAAACGTAAAATAATTTAATAAAAAAATATCACATGACCAACATTCTTTTGCCAATAATCTTTTTACATTTCTAAAAAATTCAATACTTTGAAGTTCAAAGAACCAGCAAAAGAACTAGATATTAATTAATCTCATCAAATGAAAGTTGACTTCAAAATACAAAATCTAAAGTAATGTGGCTCATTCCACCCCTTTAATTAATTAATTAAGACAATAACGACTAATAAGAACTTGATCAGTACTTTAAAGTTACACTGTCTGTTAAATTATGAAGAAATCATACAGAGGTATCCAAGATTAAGTGTTTTCGGGACACTTTGTGCGATTATTTTGTTTAACACATGTGGGCACAATCAGGGATTCTGTGGAAGCTTATACACACAAACAGTCAAATACCATCTCGCATTGACATTTACGTCATCAGGCGTTGGGTATTGAGGGCTATGTTTGGTATCAATGCATAGAAGATCTGTGTTAAAGAGAGTTGATGGGTATGAATGGCAAACTTGCAATAACTTGTTTTGGTGAAATGGATAGAAACACAGGCAGGGCGGGAAATAGCATTTCTCCCCTGACCTGAAATCACTATTACTTATTAAATATAAAAATAAAATGTTTTGGGTTTGTTTTGACTAAAACCAGGTTTTCTACATGGTGTGTTTATTAACTAGAGGATATGAATTAATTTTGAGAGATTGTGGGGCTCTTTGAATAGTACATGTACCAACCATATCTCAAAAAGGATAATGCTCAACTGTGTGTGCTTGTACAGCATTCATGTAAATACAGTTGGGTCTCCAGGTGTATGCTTGCTTACATGCAGCAGAAGATGTTAAAATCGCATGGTTAATCAACAAGAGTACTTGCGTCATATCCATAACAACATGACATGAAAGTGCTTTGAAGGGCCATTCCCTTATCTGAAAAAAATGGGAAATTCAAATGGCTGCTTGATTGTGCATAAAATTGCCTGACAGGCATTCGACCCTTCTCGCTTAATGGTTAGTAATGAACAGAAAAAACAAAAACAAATAAGATTTTGTAACCCGAAGGCGAACTTTTTATAACTTTATTAAATATCACCCGTCTTGAGAAACATTTCTGTCTGAAATAGTGGCATCCCCTGACAAAGAAAATCCTAACGATTCCACCTTTAGAAATGAGTACTACGCCATACAACAAACTTTTCACAAAGTTAATTTATATGCATATAGATAACACAACCTTTTCAAACTTTTAATTGCTGTGTAATTGTGTTGAACAGTTAACCTAGCTAAAAATGGCCAATCTGCTATCAAATAATTTCGTAATTTTTCTTTTACAGAGGGTCTTCCAGTACAAGGCCAATTAAAGTGGGGGCTTACAGAAAAATGGAGGGAGGGAAACAGGAATATAACTGATACAAAACTGAACATTGAAAATGGCAGGAATAAATTAAAGATAAGGAGGTGGAGTGTATAGAGTAGAGAAGAACAAAAACCCAACATTCAAAGCATACAAATCAATATCTCATGAAGCATTTTATTCTGACTGATCCAATGGCTCAGTGGGAAATATTTGAATATACACTTGGCAGCAATTTCCAAAATGCCATGTACTTATATGGCACTGCCTCACACTGTGTGTAGGGCAGGCATGGGATGAAACAGAGCTTTAGAGAAAACAGCTATATTTAGTCCCAACAATCACTTAAGAGAAGCTGTGGTCTTTGAAGGGACACGTTACAATGACCTAAGGAAATGTTCAATTTTTCACAAAGAGTAAAACATGCCAATGGAGATGGCTGTTGTTAAGTGCTATAAGTTACAATCTCATGTAATATATTTGACTGTGTGTGGTTTCTATGCGTAGTTTTGTACACTACACAAATCTGTTCTTCAAATCACTGTATCTACATGTATATCAAATTGCAAATTGCATAAAGATGTAGCTTGTGCCTAAACCAATTATATTTTTGACATTTGAGGCTGACATCAACTATTACAGTCCACAGGTGATTTTATTTCAGGGTAAATATTTCAAAGAGTAATACAGTATTCTTACTGATCTTTTATTCATTTATCTTAAATTAAAAAAAACACTATTCTTCCCCTATATTACAAGTATGATAATAGTAATAAGCATTGAATTTTATTAGCTATATGGTACTTGGGTTTATGGTAGTGGTAAGTACCAACAATGATAATTGTTTTTAATGTCATTAATGATGAAGAATTTAGTTATCACAGGTTATCAGCTCAGGTTCTTCTCAATTTGCCTCTCAGCAGAATTTAATGTAATTATTACAATTTGCTGAACTGAATTCCATCAGGTTGGGGCTGTGTGTTTGTGTGTGTGTGAGAAGGGGGGGGGGGGGGGGTGTCGCTACATGGCTCACTGACTATAGTTGATAACAATGTCAATTACCATACAAAGTATATTGAAAATGACACTGTTATCAAATTTGTAAATGTCCATTTTTAGGTATCATCAGCAAGTATATTACCAGTAGCAAATATGATATGTAGTACTTACATGTATATAGAAGGAGAAGAGAATGAAATTGCATGAGGACTTCATCTAACAATGGATGAACAAAGCCTGATGATGATGATGACTTCTATGGCAATTGTAAAGCTAATCAATAGTAACAGAGACTGTAAAAGTTTCCCATGTATTTGAACGTAAAAGTGCGCAATGTTTCCCTCACATGTTTAAGCAATGTAAATGGAAACCTTAGGTTTGGAGCGTTTGAATATGCATGAGACTTGTCTAGTACAACTATGGTAATTACCACTCTTAACATATTGTTGCCATGTATGGTAATTACCACTATTAACATATTGCTTGTTACTCTCTATAGTAATTACCTTTATTACATTGTTACCATATATGGTCATTACCTCTATTAACATATTGTTACCATATATGGTAATTACTTCTATTAACATATTGTTACCATATATGGTAATTAACCTATATTAACATATTGTTACCATATGGAAATTACCTCTATTAACATATCTGGTGCACTCTGTTCCATTTGGCAGGGTGAGGATTGACGTAAAGAAAGACACAGTAACTTTTGAAGAAAACAATTGGTATCACAGATGAGCCATTCTTAAGTTAAATTGTAACGTCTGGTATACAATGACTTCCTTGGTTAAAAGTGAATGTTTAATTTTGAATCGTTCTGATTCAAACTAAAGACAGTGTTGCTGGGAACATGTATGTTTACATGGTATGGGATAAGCTTTTGCACAGCAACCTCCATATTATGGAAAAACCCAGTACTCTTGTGTCCTAAACCATGTGACAAAGCAACATAATCTTTAGAATAAGAAATTCAAATTTTTCTTTGAATTGTTTCCATAAATAACAGTATCTTTCTTGTTCAAATATTGATCATTTACAACTCCGACTTGAAAATAACATCATCAAATATTCAAAACTTCCCCATCTCTGTACATAGTTTCCCAAGTAGGTAAACACATGTTCATTTGACAATTGTCTATGTTCCAAGTAATCTGCATGAAACAACATTATCCGTTAAGAGAAACATCCATCCAAATTGCCAAACTACATCATGTATTTGAAAACCCTCAAATTTTGGATTGCAGTAATCAGGATTCTTTGAGCATGAACCATAGAGAAATATAAACCACTTATTTTTGTTTATTGCTAAAATGTGACCATAGGTTTATTGAAGACGGACCGATATAAATATTCGCTTCCATGCTTCCAAATCAATGTATTATCCCTTTAAGTAAGTCAACTCATGTGAAATGAAGAAGACAGAAATTATTACTCTGGAGGATTGGAACGGTATGAGCGTGAGCTTTAAGATTGAACTAATCATTTTTCCCCTCTTCTAAACAGTTCCCAATCCTGTCATTCCTCTTCAGAGACTCTTTTTCTTAAGGTCAACATGAATGTGCATGTGCATGTCTTGCTCTCCCTCACAGTGATATTATGAATCAACTCGGTTGCCTCTTTTTTTTTGAGTTTGGTGTAAAGGTATTGCTGTTCTAACCTTTGTCATAATCTTTACTTGTTCTCACTATATTCTCCCTAACAAGCTGCCTTTTCCACTCTTTTAAATTTTGCTTCTTAAGTTTTTCAATTTATTTTTATCATTTGTAAAAGTATTTTTCTGCCCAGTAAAACCTACTTAAAACAGCAATCCTAGTAGAAGATTTCTAAGCAATAAAATTCTACATGTACCAGGTTTATGTTGCTAGAATTACTCTCAAGTTTACAATTTTTATGCTGAAATTACATTTCCTATTTTTACTGTCTGAGAATTCTTTCCACCACTTGATAATTTCAAAACCCAATTTTGCACATTGGTATAAAATGGCCCTCCAGCTACTCAATGATACATGTACTATGTATATCATTGTGGTAAGACCAGCGTAGTAAGACACATTGATCACTTCCACTTCCTTTGTTAGTAAATAGGACATCACAATTCAAAAAAACAAAACAAAAACATTTTGTTCTTATTCCATCCAGAGACAAGAAAAGCCCCAAATGTGCAGAAGTTGGGAAGGACCTGAGCTATTTATACTGGTGTTGCCTATATTTAGCCAGAACCAAGTGTTGACTAGCCTAAATTTATGCAGGGTCCCTATTAAGGTAGTGGTATAATGCTGATGGGACCCTCATGTGTGCAGACCTCTGGAATGCAAGGTATTAATGATAAACCAATTTAAGACAGCTCCTTGTTGCTCTGCTGTTAGATCTGTTCGATAATTCAGACTTTCACTTTTGATTAAGATCTGGATTGTTCATGTATGTGAGGAAATATGTTTCAAAGGGATGCTACAGCTTTGTAATAAACTATTACATTTACTAGTAATAAAGAGGTGCCAATTTTTAAAGACAAACAGTTATTAAAATATCATTGACAAAATAGGGAGACCGCCAACATAGGTCTATAGCTCAGTTGGTAGAGTGCTGGCACGTCGCTAATCTGGAGGTCTTTGGTTCAAATCCTGCTCAAGTCAATTTTTCTTTGTTCAACCCAAAATTATTTAAAATTTACCCTGTCAGTTTCCCTAGTGGTTTATTACTTGATATTTGAAATAAAAAAGTTGCATCTCCTCAGGGTGATCCCTCTGCTGCTGCTTCCCAGGTTGTATCATAAACTTGGGTGTGATCCCTGGCTACACAGCAGCTAAAGGTTGCATGGCTTCTGACTGGCACCCCCGAACAAAGATTTTGACAAAATAGGGAGACCGCCAACGAAGGGCTAGATAGCTCAGTTGATTGAGTGCCAGCACGTTAATCCAGAGGTCATCGGTTCAAATCCCGCTCAAGTCAATTTGTCTTTGTCAACCCCAAATTAAAATATCATTGGAATAATCACTAATTTGTACAGTGAATGCAGCCTTTTGAAAAACAATGATATTTTGGCTAATAACCATTTTCAGGTAAGCACAGCAGATGAACTTAAAATAAGAAGCAAAATAACTTGAAAAAACCCTGTATATATATATATACATGTCAAATGTGAAAATATAACACCATAAGTTTAATATGGCATTAATTTTATGTTGCATGGTCTATAAAATATCCCACAGGATAAAAGATAAAAAGATAAAACAAAACAAACACAATCTACAAAGACCCCTAAAATTTGAAGGTAAAAAGTTGTGATTTTATTGCCTAAGGTTTACAAAATTCTTACATCAGAATAACATCATTGCACAACTGGATAACTAACAAACTTTTATCCTGAAAAAAATTAAATAAAAAGACACAAAGCAAAAGGGCATTTCTCCATTGAAAATGGTGGTCGACTTGCCTTACCCATACACCTAATCTTGCATTTAGCCGTTATGGAATGAACAGAAATTTGTGTAAACTACAAGATGCGGAGTACAAGGATGAATCTAGCAAGGTTCTACTGTGGTTTGACTTCATTAACAGCAGCAATTATACAGCATCTCAATAGCTCAGACAATGACATAACAATATGCCAACATTCACCTGCTAGGACGCTACCCCCATTTGTTAATATATGCCAAGGCTTTAACACCGAACCCGCCTCATTAATAACACCAACCAATCACAGCCATGAAACCCTGGCTGCGCTATAAATAGATCGCTCGCGAGGCAATCAAGTGCTCTGTGCCCTGGGCCTGGCTATATATAGCAACTGGATGTCTATTTTAGGATGAGTAGATACACGCCTATCTGGCTTGTATGTGTGCATGTGTGGCTAGGTCTGCAGGTACAAGGGTTGTGTGTTAGACCACTAGGTGGTTGCCGTGGTATTTAAGGGGGGGGGTAGACTAGGGTTACCATCGGATACTACCACCACTACCACGTGTGAGAGGATGTTACCGAAGGAATAGAAGATACACAATGACAATGACTACATCTATCATAGAGCGCTAATGACAGTGAGTGAATTTCTCCAATTCTCTTGTTTGGGGATTGTTGAGTATCAGCAGGAGGAAGGGTGCGGTTTATCAATGCATCGCTGCCCGTTTATTTAACAGGATGATTTGATCACACTGCATACTTTGACATATATACACACGTAGCGTATGCAAAGGTAAGTTCAACGCATATTCTCCTGTGAGTTGTTCAAGCTACATTTAAGTTTCTGTTTCCTTTAAATAATTTCAGATTTTTTTTTGAATAATTTTTTTTTACATTAAAGACCCCTGAGTGCCCATATTACAAACTAATTGTTGCAGTTTTACGTCACAAATTTTGGTTAAAGTTATTAAATTTATTGATTATTTTAAAAGTCTATGTAACTAAAAAAAGCACCTTTAATTTCAATCATCTTAATGGAAGACATAAAACTAACATGTTGCCAAGCTCGAATATCAATGGATCCCCAAATCTTTTATGATGTTCCCATCCATATGCGGGCTGATTTAATTTAAATTAATTTTAATTATTCATTTTTCAGCAATAAAAATACTCATAAAATAAAATGATTAAACAATACAATTTATATCTGATGTATTAAGAATAAAGTACAACATGTTATTTTCCCTGCAGCACCACAATGCTGTTGTTTTTTAAGTTGGAAATTAAATTAACAGGTTGTTTTGTTTGTTTACATCTTCAAGGGTTAAGGAAAACATACTTTAATTAGCGTCAAAGGTTTAATTTCTTGTGTAATTATCAATGACACAAATGCTGAATTTACAATACTTCACCCTAGGAAATTCACACATAAAATCAACTGTAACTCCACCATCACATGCTGGATTTGTATGTTTTACCAAAACTCCAAGGTTTTAGTTGTAGTCAGTTGAATAATAATGCTATAATCTTATTCCTGTGGCCTCTTTGAAACTTAACCAAAGCAAATTTTGACAGAGCTGCTTAACTGAGATTATTGCTTAATTGAATTAATTTGCTAATCAAAACTCAATGTTTGATAAGTCACACATTACATCACATGGCATTTTGGCCACTTATTATTTTTTTGCAAATCAAGATTTTCTATGAAATTCATATTTGTGTGGTAGGACAGTTATACCATATTGACTCAAAACCCAAACTGCTTATCAACATGTATTGATTAAAAAATTGATCTGCTTAAAAGACGTTACCACGGCCTAATTCATAAACAATGTACATGTATATTTGATGGTACTTGGGGCCAGTAACCTGTGGTTGACAAGCAAGATTTGATGTGTTATGTATTATGTGCTTCAACAACACCACATATTGACCCTAGACTGTATTGGCCTTAAACATCAAGGTGCGTGAAAGCCATAAAGGCCTATTTTGTATCATGTCAACTCAGGTAACAGCCAGTACATAAATAGAATGACATGAATAATAATCCATATGAATAAGTATGAATTTCTCTCTGAATTATTTATAAGCTAATTATTCTTGGCACGTTTGCTACAGTGTTGAAGTCAAGATCTAAAAGTCCCTAACCACCAAAGACCAAGACCCAGTCAAACAGACCCACCAGTCTCAGAAGACCAAACACTCAGGTCTGAGACGGACACATCAACATGTCAGGTAATAGAAAAATGCTTGTCCTACATCAGGTGATACATGTAACTTGATATTTGAAAACTGGAGAGAGGCCACATCTTATCAAGCAGTTACTAATTTCCTACCCCCCCCCCCTGAATCCCCCAAACAAACAATAAAACAACAACACAGACCTTTATGTTACAATTCATACATTTTGAGCATGTTACTATAAATGCAGTGTTAGAACATAGATCAGCGATATCAAAAAAGGAAGTTTTGTTTTCTCAGAAGTCTTGATCTGAGTGGAATTATGAGTCCTCCAGATTAAGTTTGTGAGCAAAACTAAGACCAAAGAGTAGCAAAACTAAGACCAAGACCAGCAAAAACAAGTCTCAAGACTGTACTTTAGACAGGTTTCATCGCTGGTAATTTTGTCCATTTATGAGAGGACAGTATTTAATCTGGAATTCTACTAAACAAATAATGGCTCCCATAAGACTATGGCTTTGGCTTAACCAACGTGGCTACTAACCTCCATAGAGTATTACATATCAAAGCTTGACCTGTAGCCACAGCCATAGCCACGCCCTCTTCATCAGACAATTGTCCTGATATTCAACTTACTGCATAGCCCTCTGTACTTGGTAACCCGAACATCTGACATAATCACTTTGTGGCTTGTGAATGAGCCTTCCAAACCGTCCAAACTTGCTTGGTATCTTCAATGGGCTATCGCCAAAATGATAACATTTCAAGCACGCACGCATGTACGTGCAGTATGCTCAATAGATTAAAAAAACAAAAAAACATTGGTGCGTTGTGCTACACTCGCACATGCGTATGCAAGCAATACATCTCACCATATGAAACTATATCCTAACAGATAAAGGCAGGGGCTGGACCAGTCTATGTACTCAGTTGACTATGTACGTGTACGCTCACCAATAGAGGGCCACAGTTTGTACACACTTCATCAAGTCCAATCTACCCCCTTATTTTTAAAGCAATTCTCCCCAGGGTCCAAATATGAAAGGCCGTCCTTTAAATCTTTCTAGCAGACGTGTTCTTAAGCAATACAGAAATTCTGGCCAATCTCTCACAAGCATAAATATTCCACCAAAAATATACCAAGCAACTATTTGGAATATGTGTTATTATTGGAAAGAGCGAGAAAGCAAAGGATGCAGAGAGTTCATCTGTACCATGCCATACATATAAGGGATTAAAAGTCCCTCCTGCATCATCAGCGGATGGTCTTCCCTTACTGGAATAAACAGAAGAGTGTACCATTTGTCATTCTTCCAACGGGGTGTGTTTGAGGTCTTGTACACACGCTAAAGTGACAATCTGCACTTTTTTGAAACCAGGCCATACCATCACACTGACTACAACGCAAGTTTCTTTACAAGTGTATTTAGATAATATTGTACATTCACCACATACAGATCTTAATCTTTGGGCAGCCATTTTGTTTTCTCCAATTAAGGTTAATGAGACAAAAACCGAGACTAGAAGAGCAAAATAGTCAGATCCCTCTTTAGTGTGATGACAATCAGTATTCATTAGAGTTATGGAACTGAGGAAACATGACAGAGATACTGCAAGATCAAAAGTACTTCTATGCTTGTTTTGAGAACAAATAAAACCCACAGAAAATTTTACTTTTACTGTTATGTTTGGTAAGGTTTAACCATCACAATCTTCAGCGCAGTCTAAAACAAGAACTGAAATCCTTTGCAAAACATCTCAGCGACTGCAAAGTCAATATTACGGGAGAAGTAAGCGGACAATCTGACGTTAACTTTTGTCCTGTCCCAGACTGTATAACACTCTAAATTCCTAGCAGTGCCAAGACTTGCTCTGGAATTTTCCTGTAAAATAAATTGTAAAAGAGCAGCAGACTGGAGACAGGACTCGCTTGAGCGGGTAGATATATTAATGTGGCATTATGAATATATATGCATTATAATGGTGTGTGTGGTGTGACTAATGATGGGACTGGTTCACTCTCTGGGATTTCTGAATAGTGAATATGGAAAACAAGTACATGGGCAAAGGGGAAATCTGAATTAGATTATTGTATGAATGTCAATTTATCTTGAGTAATGTATTCTTATCTTAAGAATAATGAAGATGTGGATGAAGATGTAGATAAAGATGATGGTGAGTGACTATGGTAATAAAATAAGATGTTAATAGTGATGTTTAAATGTCATGATCAGTTGATCAGGGTTTTCAGTCAGAATTTGGACCTTGGGTTTCCAACTTTGCTGTACAATGCATTACAATTGCTCATTGACATTGACTTTTACATGTAAATAAAATGATGTCCAACTTGACATAAAGTCCAAAAGAAACACATGCAATGTTGCTTTGATGGTGACCATTTTGTAGTGATTGTTGAAGACTATTATAATGAGTACAATGATGCTGTAAACAATACTTGTGGTAATACTGATGAATAAGGATTCATTGACTTTGACAGTAACATATCAGATGTTTCAAATAAAATGGTTATATTTAAAAGATATCTTCTCCATGATTACATGTATGTTGAATTTATTATGGAAATAAAAACATGATATTGATCATTTTGAGAACAAGCTTCCTGATTTTGTTCTTTAAAAGCTTAAAAGTTACACTGTATTTTCCCCTTACTATTACAACGGATGTCAAATAATTTCAGTTTATTTTTCCCATTTTTTTCTCAGAAGGATGCATCCAAATGTGAAAGTAGAAGCAATTATGACAACACATTCCACATTCAAAAGCATCCTTATTAAAATTTCTATTACTGGCTAATTCCCAATTTAGACTTCAACTTGAAATCCTGGGGATCACTACATTACATACCCTGAATTTCATTAGCGGTAATTTCACCTTTTTTAATTTCGTTCTTGGTGTTCAAAGCTCAGTGATGCAGGACGGAGGACACAGGGAGTTGAATAATACATGCCACGGTCCACCGACCCTGTACATGAGGCATCTTGATTTTGATTACATTGAAATAGTTCCAACCATCTCATTAGCAAGGTAAAGGGCCTCAACATGAATATCTTCAATATATTCACCTTCATTGTGGACGTCACTGTGCTCCCTTTTTATTGCAAATTCGAGAGAGTTCTGACATTTGGGAAATTCTTATCATCTATGTTATCATAAATGGATGGCACATGACTGGATTGGGGAAAAGTACATTCCTCCCAATACTTTGGTTTTCAAGAAATATTTCATCAAAAATAGATCATTGCAATCCTCTAGTTTTCAAGAATATAAAAGGATGTGACATCAAAAGGCTTCAATATTTCCAAAAGTGTAACTGTAACAAGTAACCTGCAAATTTGAAATTTCAAACAAACTTTGTGTGGTGTTTTCAGTTTCCATGGCCTTGTTACAAAAAGAATGAACCCCCCACCCCCCCCAAAAAAACACCACAAAAAACCCCACACAAAAACCAGCAGATGTGCTGAAAGGGTTATTCCCTCAGTGTTAAATGAATCAAGTAATCAATTTGTTTATTAACTTTTTTTTCCCCCCAGAGATTAACAAATACTATTTTACCCCCACAGTTTACCCTTAAACAGTGCCCTCTTGTGTTGGTGCACGTCCACTCAGGTTAAATGAAGTACATCAATCACCAAGTATGGCAGAATAGAATAATTTTGTCCGGCAATTTCGCACAGCAATATTTAGACTGGACATGTTTTGTGCACACTGAAAGCTAATAGTGAGTAGCAAATGATGATTTTCAAGTAGCAACAGAGACGTCTAGCATTTTGCTATGCTGTACAAGAATAATCACTGACTGAATGTTATTCTGAGCTAATGAATAATGGAACATACAGCTCATTACTGTTTGGTTGACCTATTTCTATTCCTATTCCCATACAAGGTTATCATAACACACAGGTAGTATCATTAGAAATAATGAATGTGTATACATTGTAGGTCTACCTGTGATAATTGGCACTCAAACTGTACAGAGACCAATTTTATGGTGCCAGGTATACCTGTGAATATTTAGCCATGATTTTGCTTACAATATAGGCCTACAGATTTAGTTCTAAATTAAGCAAACTATCTCATGCTAACGGCTGCTAAATTCTAACAAAATTACAAAGGTGCCCTCTGAAGGCAGTTTTTGGAAATTTCCTTATTGCATCATGGGAAGACAATTTTCATGAAAATCGGCAGTGAACTTCAGCAAATACAAGCAATAGCGAAATTGCCAAAATGGTTTACCACAAACTGCAACTGACCAATCCATCATCATGAAAAGCCTAAAATCTTTCATCAAATTGTATAACTAATAACTTGTAAAACTTCATTTTCACACAATCTATAAAGACCCTACACAACAAGCAGTATTTGCATATACCATGGTAGATTCCTACCTATGCTTATACTGAAGACTTAAGAATCTTCAGTGACCTGTAACTCAAATGCTCTAGTTATTATTACTGAATTATATCGTGGATCAGAGTTTCTCTCATGTCCACTCAAACGTGAGGGAGGCCCCCGATGTTTATTTCAATAGCAAAATCAAAAAGTTAAAAAAATTACTTCAATAGGCACTTATATAAGGTGTTTTGTTACAGTATGAGATGACCTTGTTGCAATCACTTAAAAATTCATCAAGGTCGTATCTTTTAACATGACATAATATTCTTCATCAGTGATAATGACAAATCAAGGTCGTACCTTGACATACATGCATTATATCATGTTATTCTTGCATTTATGACAATGAAAAATGAAGGTCAAATTTTGCTATAAAATTCTTGGATGAATGTATGAAACCACTTGCTTGTGATATGACCTCCTTGCACACGAGCGTAATAATTAAGCCAATGAGAGATTTTCAGGACAGGGCTACATGTAGGTAGCAGACTTACCACGTAAATCCATTGTTCTTTTGAAACTTGCACATGCTAAGAGTTATGTAACAATGAAAAATTACCCTGTATATCTGAACCTCCATATCTCCCATTGCATAATATTTGCAAATAAACAAGCCCCAAACCAAGTTAGGCTTGGTCAAAAGTAACAATACAAATTGTAATTTTGATATTTTTACACTAACTTCCAAATTTTTCGTAATAAAAAGGCGATGAAAAAATCAGGCCCCACCCCACGGTTTAGAAAAACTAGCTATCCTTCTGCCATTGACGGCATGCGTCAAAATGACAATACTTTTACATCATTTGTAGGAGGTTGCTTTTTTATACCTCCATGTTGCAAAAAAGTGGCTATACAAAATGGAGCTCCCACACATGACAAAACATGAGAGATGACGTAACAGAATCTTTCTGAAAAGCACCGGAGAAGGGTATTCAAAATGAACATTTTTTTACAATTATAATCTGTTTACTCTCATGTTAACTCAATTTCCTTATTGACTGAAAACACTTAAATGATCACTTGTTGCTGTTTTCATTCAAGCTGTGACCGACATTGACAACATGTTTGTGCATTTGTTTTGTGGCTCATAGCATATTTGTGTCTAAAGCTCTACAAAATTGACCAATATATTAGAAAACTAAACTTAGGTCTCAACTGAATAACTTGACAACCACTGTTTGATAACAATCCATTTAACGATTTTTACACTTGGACAAAATATTTCTTGCTTCTTTCTTTGCTTCATGCATTCCTGCAAGTAGTTTAACCTTCACTTAACCCCATGAAGAATCAAAGACCACTGACCTGTCTGTAGGTCTTCTGAACTTTCAGACTAATAAAAGACTAATAACTCTTTGAACAGTGCATGCCTTTGCCACCCTGAACCATGCCTGAACCGAGGGTGAACTCAAAGTAGGACACACAAAAGTGAGAACTTCAACTGGATTGTTTAAAGGGATTTTACATCATTGGTTGTTGGAAGAGTATAAATTCAATCCCAATACCTAGTTTTCATGATGCTCCAACAATATTTTTTCTTCCTCCATGATATAACCAACCTGTGAAAAGTTCATCATGCTTAAGTGGAAATAATGAGAAACAGTTTGTGCATGGGCAAAGCTTAGTGAAATATCTTAAATATCTCAAATAAAAATGCAACTGTGATTTTCAAAGTTTTCAAATACTCTCAATTTTGATAGTTTTTCAGATTGAAACTATTTCTCTGGAGGAATGGTACTGATATGAACTTTATAATCAGTGGCCTTCCTGACTGAAACCATACTAAAAATATTTTTGATGATTATCAATCCTGTATTCTACCTTTAAACCAATACAAACCATGGCTGCTGATAGTTTGTTCCCAAAGGGCACTCCATACTTTTAGGCTGTGGGAACTGGTTAAAATAACCATACCTTTGGAATGGTAAGAATGCAGGGGTAACATAATGACTGGCAATTGTTGGTGTGGCCATGGTGGTTTGTGAAAAAAAAAGTGAACAAAAATTGAGACAAGAACAGAAAGTGAAAGAGAGTGGTTGGGTCCATATACCTGTACACTGCTTTTAGTCGTGACCACCAGCTGTGGGTGGGAGCTAAATGTATTATGTAGTGAGGTGGTATGTGGTAGTTTCTCTATGGTTGCAGGTAGTCACACATGCTGTTGGAGTTTCTAGTACAGTGGTTCACTGAACATGTGATGATGAAGCCACTCTTCCTTTCAAGACTGTGAAAGTTACCAAGTAAGGAACTTTTGAATGAGTAGGAACTTTTGAATGAGTTGGCATGTATCATAGCCTGAGTGACCAAACCAGTGGCCGGATGATCCTTGGTGAACCAAATTCCATCAGGGAAATGTTCACTGGAAAAAGATCTCCAAGCTTTGTGGTTCTTCAGGAAAAAGCGGAAACATAAGTATGTATTGATGTGCTGGAAGTCACACTAGCTGTGGATTGTGGAATGTGCAGCCACCTCTCCATATGAATGTTACTTGTGCATTTTTCAATATTTTGACAGGTTTGTGTTTGGGCGTTTTACTTTTACAAATGTTTCTTAACTATATGACATTACTTGCATTTATTTACTCTTGCAGATGGGGCTGTTGTAATTTCTGAAGATTGATTCCACTAAAACATAGAACAACATTTACCTGTATGTGTATGTTACCCACTAGTCATGCTAGTCAGGTCAGCTGACTTTCTTTCTGCAACTTTTGGTTTACACACATATATGGACACCACACTTCTGTACAAAATGTTTTACTTGTTTGTTCTTAAAATAAAAAGGGAGCAAATGGCTTTCTCATGTAAAATTGTTTATTTTAAAAGTGAAATAGGAAGATTTTAACAATTTCATCCTTTAATTGTAATGAAAATGGTCAGATTAGTTTTACATTTATTTCACAAAAAGACTTAAGTTTGACAATCATAGTTAGATAGGGTCTAATTCTACCTCAATGGGGGTTAAACTTTGTTTGGGGTTCTGAAATGCACAGTTGTAAAATAATTTTCAGGTTATTTTTGTACTTACAACTCTAGGCACAGCACAAGCTAAATTTGAAAAAGATTGCTTACACCCAATCAAAATAACATGATTAAAATTTGTTTTGAGTTCAGTTCCTAAACGAAAACCTCCTGAGTATCATCTGGCAGATATTAGTATAAATAGTGGTGGTCTAGCATGGCCTTGCATGATAAGTGACTAAACTGACTATGGTTCTTTGTGTTGATGGTGTAACATGTACTGTGCCAAGTTCACATGTGTTCACCTTGTAGACAAGTGGTAGAATGGATCCATTCCTAGGGTACACACTTGTAGAGTGACAAGACGGTTTGTGTGCTATAGTGTGTTAAAATCAAAAATAGAACTTGAATATGCACAGAAGTTAAACCATAAAGATGCACCTGTTTGTAAGTTTTATATTTTTATCCACAAACATAAATTTTACCCCAAAATTATTTTACAATCTTCCCTTGGTATAATTGTTAATAATAAGAAAGTCCCCCCCCTTAGTTACTCCACTGCCTTGCTCTTAGTACCCTTACAGGGCCCACAATACCGCCCCTCTTTTCTCAATCTCAGAGACTCTCTCTGCATTCACACTCGCAGGGCTGTTAAATTTTCTACAGCCTGACCTCCACAGCTCCTACAGCCTTTTGTTGCAAGAAATACACTGGGGCCTTTATGACTAGTTATAATCCCTGGAGTATTTAGCCAACAATGCTGGATTTCCTATCCTGACTCTTACTTTTGTTCAATGGTTTCTTTACCTGTTGAAAGCCCTGATTTACTCCAGTAGTTTTCTCACAAAAAATGTGGCTATTACAAGTAAAATTTGTTTGTGGTTTTCAGTTTCCTCCAACAGTGGGTAGAGTACAGTGTAGTCTGCTATGCTGTACACTATAATAAGCCTATAAGTGATGTTTGTAGTGTTGCTATAGCAGTTAAAATTCAAATGCTGTCTTTTATATTTCATTATCAACTCCTGGAAAAATACTTATTTTGTCCCACATTCCTTTGACTCAGACCCAGACAAACAAACAAGACTTCATTTCCTTGTGGCCTGATGACCTTGTGTGACCTGGCATGGGTAAGCAACCTGAGGCGATGGGATTGGCCCAAAGTTGTCCCTGCACTACCACTGGGTCATGGGAAAGGCTTAGTTGAGACATTAGTTTGGATACACCATGGAGGAAGGAAATACTTATACATACTGTACATGTGCACCATGTACATGTACATGTAGACTATGCACAGTCTACATGGACAATTCTACATGTACATATGTACATGATGTACTTGGTTGTGTGTCATGTAACAACAATTCTCCAAAAGGTCTTGTAACCACACATGCTGCACATGCTAGACTTATAGTCAAAATAAAAATGAACATTTATAATGCACCGGTATCCATCCAGAGATGATCATGGTGTAGATCAGAGAGTAATGTTTGTACATGTATCAATCATTAATTAAGAAGGAAGTTTGGAGTGAAGCCAGTGATGTAGAAAGTTTAATATGTTGTGGCAAAATTGTTTCTTGATGAAGGAGCTGCTGATGCAACATGATCATGTATTGGATTGAGTTTTCCTCACAAGATGTTTAATATTAAAGCACAGGATTGGTAATTATCAGGAAAAATTATTAGTTCCTATGTGAAAGCTTATTGGGTATAGTTTGTGGTTTGTACCAGTACTGATTATCCTGAGAATATTTCTGTCCAATATGCAGTAAAAGATAATAACATAATATTAAGACCCTCATCCCCCCAATTTTTTTTAAGAACAGATTGTATAAAATCACTCCTGTTTATTTCATGTATTAATGAATGTGCACAAAATACCTGACATAATATTGAAAGTTGTTCATTGTTTTCAATAATACTGGATCACACAATCTAATGACATTGTCACTGGTCGGTTGGATAGTGTGTTTATTGAAAAAAAAATGACTCATCCAAAAAAAAAGACCAATGATGTATTATATATATTTAGCATTCATTACTAGTATATAACATTGAGGCAACAATCATCCATACATGATTTCCTGAATGACATACTTTCACTTTTCGAGGAAAATGGCAGACTTACAGGGACACTAGGTGGCAGCAGATCTACCAAGTAAATCCTTATTTAGGCTACAGCTACGACTGTTGCTAAGGATGTCTTATACTGACGTGGCGATCCAGCCATAGCCGCTCATTCAGACATGAATTTATCCTATAAACTTTCAGCTATTCAGATGGTTTCATTTCAATCAAAGATTATTGGCTAGTACTCGGACAATACGCTAGGTATAAAGTGTATCTAAAAATGCAACACCAATCATATATAGTTGTTTTATTTAGATTTAAAAAAAACGTTTGTCACAAAACGTGTTTTGTCCTCACATGGTATTTTCCAAACTAAGGCTTTTGGCTCAGGCTTTGGCTTAGACTCAATCAGTAAACTGGTGGATGCAATCAAAGCCCGAGTTTGGAAAATATATTGGTATACGTTATTGAATGTGGTTAAAAGTGATTAACACAGGGTTTCATGTTTCCGAAGACTAGGCTTTCCTGTACAAGCTACAAATAGTATTCTACAAATTTGCATCAAGGCAAACTTAATTAACTAATAACTAATAGCAATAAAAGAAAACTACAATTTTATTATAGGGATTAGGGATTCCCCGGGTAATTGACTATGCAAGTCTCGCGCGTATCGAAACGAGAAAACACGTCAAACGAAGAACATTTTTTTCTCTAAAATCAGATCTTTGTTTTAAATTATATTCAATGATAAAATCTGAACAACAAAAATACTCATTACATGTTTATAAAATCAGTTTTAGCTTTTTTTAATAAATACACAAATAATGTGTTAATTATTATTGAAGCAAAATTAAAACTCTGGGACAAGGATGCTTATTTGATCTTAACTTTTCAGAAACCACTTACGTTGATTCGCAGTTTATAGAGGACGCTGACGCCTCAACGACCATAGACTGCGATAAAAAGGCTTCGCGTTGCAATTACAGCATCTGGCGATTATCATCGCACATCCGGCGTTTACATCAGTTTTGTGATCGGAGGTGAGCACAAATTCTTAATTTTTTGCAGCAACTGGAAGCTGAGGTCAAGTTTAATTCTCGGGTTTTCTTTGTTATATTGTTGAATTGATTTTACTTTCCTATTTTTTATCACTAAGTATTACATTCCCAACAACATGTATGTTTTTCATGGTCATAAACCGCGTTAAACTAAAATAATTGACAAAACAAAATCTTGCCCACGTAAATCTCCATATGGTTGGGACCACAGTGGTCCCGGAAGTTCAAATAATGTGCGAGACTTGCACAGTCTATTATAAATTATAAAGTGCATGAATCCACAAATAAGATGATCAAGGCACTGAAAACAAAAACAAAAAGATGAGCGGAAAAATTAGAAAAGCATTCTTTATGTAAAGAAATGTTTGTTTTGAGAGAATGTTTAAGTGGCAGAATGTTATCAAACACACGGATAACAAATGCATTTCCTACCCAGGGAACCTGTCACAAAAACATCAAAATCCCATCGTAGTTTGACGGGTAACCTGTTTCCTGCTAACCAAAGTCATTATGTCAACTGGCCTATTTAACTGGTCCCCTGATGAGGGTGTGTATACATGCACAAACTTTGTTTGATGCTATGGCTGACAAGAGACAATCACATGGAACAGTCAATTTGCACCTAGCCCCAACAAAAAATGGTTTCAATTTTCAAATTGCCTTGACTACAGCCGACTGCAACTTTCTGCTTGGTTTGGAGATACTGAAGATTTGGGTTCAATTTCATGGTAACCATAGCAACACATAATTAGGTCAATGTTTTGTGTGAACTTGAGACAGCCTGGCCAGGCAGTGGGCGGTAGGTATTTGCAGAGGTCAGTGAAAGGTTGTGAGTTGGCTAAGTTTATGTTGAGGGAAAGAGGTATCTTTGAACTGCTTAAAGGGTAAGCAATCCTTGCCCTACAATTTACCACATCTACAATTTGCCTTGGTTGAGGGTAGTCTTGGTATTCTGCCTGATAAATGGACAAATTTTACGAAAACATTGTATACATGGAGAACAGCAGAATATGTTTAACAAAATGTGAAGATAATGTTGTCATTCATGAGAAATAGAGAAAAGTTAGAAAAGCTGAAATTGATACCATTTTATCAAAGATACATGTATGCCATCTTATAAAACTTGTTCACGTAAAATTAGGTACGGTACATCAAACTTTGTCACTCCTAGCATAAGTAAGAGTCAAATTGGCTTAATCAGTACAACGGTAGTCAAATCATTCTACAAGAAACACAAGTTTGTTTTCATCTTTGAGTAAATAAGAGCTCTATTAATACATTGTTTATACCCATTTTAAGTAACACTTCAGCATTTTCTCAAAAATCTGTCACCTAATTTGAAGAAATTATCACAAGTTGATTTAGGGTGAAATTAAAAAACAGAGAATAGAAAAAAGTGTATTCTTCCAAAAAGCAAGTACATTACTTCTTTAAGAATGAGCCACAGATAAATTGAATACCATTTAAAGACATCTATTTATAATGTGTTGAAAGATCATAGATTACTTTCTTATAAAACGCTTCCTTCATAAATACTTGCATAATGGATTCACAGATACCCAAGACGATTTTGACATCTGACATAATTAAATAGTTCCCATGGTCACCAACTGCCTCCTTCATCCTGAGACAGACAACCAAAGACGCAAGCCAATGCCTTATTTGAATAAGCATGCTCATATACCCAAAATTCCTCTAATATTGAGAACACATGAACCAAGGTAGGGACTTGGATGGACTGACCCTGATGCTTGGTCCATGAAGCACCATATTAGGGTGTGCCGTTCATCGACCTGGCCCTTGCATACATGCCAAGCAACCCTCATTACAAAACTCTATGTAGTTAAGTCACAATCCAAACTGACCAGTCTCCTTTATCAAAGCCCAAATATGAACATACAACTCTTCAGATGCAACAAGAATTTCTAAGGAAGTGTAAATAGTTTTTGATTATTTTAAGGTTAAAGTAGAAATGTAGAAGTCTTAAGCATTTCTTAAAATTAACAAAGTATTTTTTTCCGTTTAGACACAGTTTAAAAACCATACTGACCAAGAGAACATCCTCCCTTATCAAAAGACCAAATATGAACATATCTGCACTTCAAGCATAGATAGAAAAACAAAGACAAAAATAATATTTCTGATGATTTTAAGGCAAGGGGACAACAAATAAATATTTTTCAAGATCCCCATGAACTGTACCTGCGTAAGAACAGCCAAGTAATTTAATTAAATAGACCAAACTGACCATTCAAAGAAAATTCACACTTTATGCAAAGATAAAGAACATTTGGTAAAGATACCCAAGTTTATTAGCCTAGCATGAGCTAATAAGTCACAGGCCTAAATGTGTTTAATAGAGAAAAATTAAACCCATTCCCCTTAGCATTGACATCATATGTATTTTAATATTTTGAAAATACTTACCGGTATTTGAAGAAATTTCCTTTAAAAAGTACTAAAAGGTTCTATACAATTTGTATGAGTTTCATAAAATAAGTTTTGCATATTTTGAAGCTCCTCTTTAAATTCAGTTTATTGGTGACACAACCTCCCTAAATAAGTTGATTGGCAAAAAGAAACTAAAATTTTGTAAGGGAAATTGTTGTATTTTCATCTCCTGATTGATAAACATTTGTGGTTCAAGGCCTGGGCCCAATTTCATGGCTCTGCTTACCGCAGAATTCTGCGCTTACGTATCATAGAATTTGTGTGCTACAAGGGCTACATAAGCGCAGAATTCCGCTGTAACCAGAGCCATGAAATCGGGCCCTGATTGGTCAATGCAACTAAATCAAAACTGAAAAGTAATATAGTCTGGTACCTCTTAATGTAATGAGAATCATTATCACTGTATACATGGGGTACCAGAGGCATGCATAAGCTGAAAATAATCTTATTAGCAGAGATGTAATACGTATGTTAACCACCTTATGTTAGTATCAATGTATTACGACTTTCATTCTTGACCACAAATATATCATGGCTAAATTTATCAGAAATACATCCTCCACACAATCACTTATAGCTTGATAAATATCATCACCATGGAAACTGAATGGCATGTGCATTGTGATTGGAGTTTTAATTTCTTTTATTTATCTCATGCTGATTTTGCATGGTAGGATCTATTGTTTGTGATTTCTACTAATTTTCCATGAGAACATATACGTTGCAAATTTATTGGAAAAATAACTTATAGAAAATGTAAATACACCAAAAGTAGACTGTTTTTAAAGACCCAATAATCATTCAAAAGATGTGTAGGCTACACAATCATACCTGTCAAATTGTTACTTTATTTTAAGTTGACAATTTGTGACCCACTTAGAGCACCTACAAAAAATTACATCCTCACTGATCAGAATTCAATAAAATAAAAGCCTATATATATTTTCAGAAACAAATCCACAATTTTATTTATTAAAATCTTATTTTATTTCATAATTTTCTTAAAAGAAAACTTAAGAAAAGTATTTCTTAAATGTTTTTACAAACTGACATGGAAGTTCAACTTACAATCTATTTTTAGATTGAGTAAACACATTTTTTTAAAAATGTTTACTTTGTATTTTAGAAAAAGCTTGCTAGGTTCAAAATGTTTGGCAAACACCGTTATCATATTTTGTATCACACTTCCAAGTCATTTAGATCGGTTTGCAAATTCAGCTTATTCTTGATTTTTCTTACATTAAAGTTGCACAATAAATGAGAATTGAAATTGAAAATGCAAAGTTAAAAGTTTAATTTGTAATCAATTCTTCACTGAGTCAGAATTCTTTATGATACCAGTTAATGTTGCTCTTGAAAGAGAAAATGAATCTACACACAAAAGTTTCAGGTTTCGATTGATCTCCATAAAATCATAGTGGAAGGGGAACATAAAAGCATAAAAGCAATGACTTGACTTTTTATTTGGGTTGTTATTTGCATAACCTATATGAGCACCAGCTGTGTTATATCAGGCTTTACTCACTGCATACCATATATGTCTCAATGCAGTAAAGCATATCATAAAACTAAAAGAAATAGAAAACATGTATTGGGCTCTTGAATGGTATGTCTAAAATAAATTCCCACATTAGAAAACTAAGGTTGTTGTCTTAATGTGTGAGGTGTTTCACCACTGGATTTATATTGAACTGTGAGATACATGGGTTAATATAAGGATAGCATATGGAACTTCTACTGCATTGAGTGATAGGGCCCCTGTGAATATTCCATATAAGTCCACTCCCACTGTGAATGGGGCCCATGCAAGAGGAGAGGTTTGCACTCAGGAATTCCAGAGTTGTGACATCATCACAACCTCAGCAGGCCCCTCACTGCATTCTACACATAACATGGTGTACTGCCAATCATGAAATGACCCTATTGCCAGCCCACTAGAGGGGGAAAAACCAATACCACACTAGTCTTTTTAAGGCCACATTCCATAGGAATGTCCCTTCCATCAGCATCACTGTCTGGCGGCTTGAGGCTTTGTGTTGCTAAAAAGGGCAAAAGGGAGGCATTGGTAAGGGGAGAATTGGGGCTTTAAGAACCCCAGCAGTTGTGGATCAGTGGTCAGTTTTCATCAGGTTAGCCCACAGTTGACACTGCTGGGACCATGGTTTAGGGGATGTACTTGGTGATTGGGTATAGGACCAGCTAATGTGTATCACTCTCTATTTACTCAGCAGTAGACATCTCATCAGAGCCTGGGTGTGCACTTCTCAGCGACTCACAAGTTCAACTTTAACAACCCTTTGAGTAGTACCATCAGCATATATCACTAGCAAGAAGTGAACAACAACATCGTTAACAGTATTCCTACCACAGTATTGGCAAGCTTAACCACCTCAACTTCAGTGAGACATCCAGTGTGGGAACATTTATCCCAAATCTATGAAAAGCTGGAACCTGTTACCCTGGAATGACTGTATGCAGACGTTGTATTCACCCAACCCAGTTTTTTGTTGTAAGTACATGTGATGTAGCAGTTGTGTTGTGTACTAAGGGGCTTAGGGGTCCACATGAAATAAGTTGCAGCTTTTTATGAATACAGACTAAAGTTGTGTGTACAAAAAAAATAAGAATAGACATTTACTCTTCCATGAACAAACTTTTACAACAAAGACCTCAGTGAATTTATTAATTTACTGAAGAACGTGTCACACCGAGGAGGAAGTTTGAATTGTAGGCAAGTTACCTCATATAGCATACCGACCCTACAAACTTATCACATTGTTGTTGAGAAAACCTTCACATTCTTATTGTTTCTTGTACACTTTATATAATACATTACTTGCTGCAACTTACATTGCATTTGAAAATCTACTGACACATATCTCCTAGAACTTCATTTGTGATTCTTTCATGTTGTGTTGTTCTTATTCGATGACAGCAAAATGTAAGAATATAATTAATTATTGAACCATGTGGGAGTCACAGAACCAATATTTAGAGGTGTTTAAATGAAGAGAAATACCATTCACTCATAATAAATCATCTAAATTAGAAAGAACAAGTTTTACAATTATTAGCTTGATCTGATTACTTGACTCATTTGAACAGGCATCAGTCGATGTGTAGTTCTGGACTAAATTGAAAATCAATTTTCTGCTTCCCTTATGAGTGAAGTGGGCTTTCCTATAAATGTATAATTTTTATAAATTCTTACTTTAAAATTTTAAGCATTTTTGTAGTGTTTGAATGGCAAATCTTTTGTTTGTTTGATGTACAATAAGTTTCGGACAGTGTACTTTAAAATGGCATCGCAAACTACAAACTAGTACAAAGAAGCAAATTTGTCTTTGGGTTTGACCATCTCTTGTGTGAATCTTAATGGTAGTCATCAAAATGTTCTACACAATGGAACATGATGCTATTCTTAAGAATACATGAATAGGATTTACAGCTAGAAATTATAAATCCAAAAGACTACCATGAACCATTCTTTGAATCTGCAGGAAATCATCCAAATTGAATAGGCTACCAGGACAACAATGAATAACATCTTCATTAAGAATGTAAGAAATGGAAAGTTTAACTGTTGGAGTGAACTAACCACGCCTGCTTACAAATCTATAATCTGTTTAAAACACACCAGCAACAGAAAGCCATGCAAGGCCCAATTGCATAGCCTGCAAGCACAACATTTAGTTTAGCATACATTTATATCTTGCTTACTAATGGCAGGGAAAGGTTACCTGCCAAATTGCAGTGTCTTTCACAATGTTTGGCTTGGTACTCATGTATATTTATAGTATGTTAGTTTGCTAAGCTGCATTTCTGCTTAACAGTTTGTTCAAATTTGGTCCAGACTGTGTATTTAAATGGCAATCAAGTTCATCACTGCATTAAACAGAAAGGTGAATGAAAAATATTTGCAAATTTAGCAAAGGTGTTCATCAAAAACCTTACTTAATAATAATTACAGATAGTGCAAAATACAAATTACCATGTCAAGCTAATCTGCTTGACATGATGTATCAAGCCCAGTGAACCGTTCAACTATAAAATATGCACATACCAATGTTTTGCTTTTATCACTGAAAAAATGGTACAATGTCATGAGCTTCAATTTGGACAGTTATTGCTTCTTGCATATATTTTAAGTCTTATGATGCATGAATGCATATCCAGACATCTTACCAAGGAGGTAAACTCCCTTTAAGTTCTAGAGTCCATTCCACACATGCTAATGTACATCAGTCTTGTTGTGGTATGCACTTCCCAATATGTACATGAATCTATACTCTGGTATGCTGGGCTGGGCCATAGGCCATATCTACTGGGCTGGTAGTTATATAAACCAGCACTGATAATCTTACAATATTTGGTATTCTGAGGATATAGCACATGCTGGTATCAATTCAGGAGTGGCTTAAACTAACCGTGCGACTAACGCTGGGATTTCCTTCCTCAAGGTAAACAAAAGTAATGTTGAATTTCTTTTGATTTTCTTTTAGATGTTGCTTGATTGGTGTTTATGAATAGTTCCAAGTGATGACGTTGCTAACTCTGAGTGAGATATTTCCGTGGACGCAACATAAACCCTGGTAAAGGTACAATTCATTGTCTGTTTTTTCTAAAAAACTTTCATAAAGATTTACAATCAACGCATGTGTTACACAATGTTTGTTTGTAAAATGTGACATGAATTTAGCAGCCTACTTCTTTGAATCTTTGTAAAAGGATGTAACCTATATGCTACTGGCAGAGATACACAATATTCTGGCAACAATCTGATTACTTACTTCAACCATACTTTTTACAGGATATCTTTTCCATTCCTGTTGTTTCCAAGATACACTAAAGAAATTGTACATTGTATGTTCTGGATTGAGTACCATTCTTTCTTTAAAAAAAAAAGCACTGTGTTTATAATTTGCGAACAGGCAACCCAAACTTTGTCATATTCAGCCACTATTTTACAAGAGATTATTTAAACTGGAACAATGATTCAATGAATGGGTGCTTGAATCGATGTAATGTAGATTTTCAAATACTTTTGAATAATTCTAAAATTGGGAAATATTACCAACAATGTTTAATTTGAATTCTTTGACATAAAATCTCAACAATAAAAACCTTCTCTGTACATTGTGAAATAAAATTTAAATGTCATCTCATCAATTTCAAAAACATCAGTTAAGAATGGGGGGGGGGTAGTAAATTACTTGACATGCACAGCTTTTCCCATGACATGTCTGCATAGGATATTGGAGACTAATGAACAGTAATCAATGGTCCCAACTGCTGCATGAGTACCAAGGAAGTGTTGAGGGGCTGATAGTGAAGGGGTTATATCCCTATCGCTTCAGACGTGACGTTAGTCCTGGGGAAACTTGCTAATTCTTGGTTTCGTTTGCCAATTAAGGTATAATTAGGGGTCTACTGCAAGCTTGGGTGTCTAGGGAGATTACTGATTATAAAGGTGCAGGATTTTTATTAAAAGCTCCATGGAGATTGGATCCATGAGCTGTTGATATTACAATCCATTTCTATTCATCCATATAAAAGAATACCTATGCACAAACTACATTACGCCTAAAATTAAAGCACTTGTCTCCAGCGAATGGAATATAGGAGATTAGGGTAAACACTGTCAATGAAAATGGTACCACCTAGAGGAGTATATTGTTAGCAAACCACAAACAATTCACAAATCTCACTCTACCTTGTTAATTAGTAACCAGATGACTCCAAACTTACACTTGATAATATTCACATCTTTCTCTTTTGACTTGAGCTAATGCTACTATTGTCATGTTCCCTGTCTACTGACAGGAAATATGAATATGTACAACAATAGGGAACAGGCTAATGACCCTCCCAGCCTCAGTATGGTTACAGCATTTGAATTGGACAAAACAACAAAGAAAAAAACCAAGATTACTGAACCTAGTCTGAAAAACTCCCTACTCACTCATGAGGGTTTCCCCTAAAAATACCCAAATCTGCTAACACTGGCAAGAGTCATTGTTCGCTGTCAACCTGTAAGAACGAACACATGTTCTTCTTTTTTCTCATGACCTCTGGGTCAGCAACTGGTGGCTGTTAAAAAGGGCAGTCCAGATTTGCAGATCAGGGGGGATATGTTTTGTTAACAATGTAGGCATTGTTGTGTCTAAACCAAGGCATGAATGTGGTGGGTTTTCCCATATGGGTAAGTCATGGGATCAGTTTTACTTTTAAAATAGTACCTTATTGGGCGTCTTTTGGGATAATGGGTTCTATCATGGAGTGTCCCCCCCCACACAATTAAGCAACATTGATTAATGAAAAAAAGGTGTTGTAATCTATATACATATTAAATCTTGGTGTAATCTTCGCAGTTTTATTTTAGAAATTGTTTTCTTCCTTATTTGGTCCCGTTATATATCCACTTGGGTTCAAACGATATGAATCTCCAAAATGGAATAGTATGGCTGATAACTACCCTTACCCAGGTAGCATCAGTATGGCACAATGCTGTTTCTGTATGAATTGAGTCATAAGCCATGGCTATGACAACATGGCTGCATCTCCCTTTGCATCATTGTGGCTGCTGAATCCTTAAACCAAAGCCCTAGCTGAAGACCTTTGCTAGTGATGTAGATGACAATGAGAAGGTTCAGATTATTACAAACTACTGAACTATCCCTCCATTAATGACAGATGTCATCCTGACCAAAGGAAGTCAAAGTAATGACCAGCAGCACTTTGATGTAATAGCTCTGATTTCACCAAATGAGCCAATAATCTAAGATGTCACATTTGCCTAACATGAGGAAGACCTAGGGCTAGGAGTATGGTGTTGATTTACTCAGCTACATTACCTCAGGCGATCCCTGTCCCTGTCAGCTACAGGGGTTGGCCAGGGGGAAGTGAGCAGCCAAGAGACAGTTGTACTGATGGGAAGGCTCCAATAACCAATAACGACTTATTGTCATTTCCCGCCAAATTTCTCTCCTCCGCTTTGGCTTAGCAACCACCAGCAAAAGATGGCTGCTGCGATGGGGCAAAAGTGCCAAGGTGTGCGTGGTGGAGACACGCTAAGGGGTTACTAAGTAAACCGGGGGTTGGGGGGGGGGGGTTGAGAAGCCAGGATGGGTGGAGGGGGAAGACAGCACTAAAAGTAGACCGACAAACGCTTCCCTGGGTGTGGGTTTTTTTTCTTCATCTATAACAGGTTGCCCTGATGTTTGAGTCATTTGGGATTGATCGGCTTGTCATTCTGGATGGTTGCTGGCGCTCGATCACTGAGGCTGGGTTAATACTCAAGGGAGTAACAAGTAATTGACACTGGGAATGGGAAGGTGTCGCTTAAGGTGAGTGTTACAAACAATAATCCCTCGGCTTGTTCTTATAATAGAAACAGCTTGAGTATTACACCCCTGAAATTTTCTCAAATGTTCCCTCTTTCCATATGGTGTCGAGAATCATTCAATTGTTGAATAAATCTAAAGCGAATTTAGATATGCACATTTTGTTATGAGCAATTTACCCCGAGCAAGCTTAGAATGGTCTGTGGTAGTTTTTTTACTTTGAATTTGTATGTAAAATTGCACACAAATTTTGACAACACTTAAGGCCTGTTCATGCTCAAATCACATTATTTTTGTAGCATTTCTAACTATTTTTAACTGCTTTTTTGATCTTGTTTCTAACAGAATATTTCTGCACCTTGCAACATAAGATGTATTTCTATTTTTGCAGACTAATTCTTGTAGACACCATGCAGCAAGGAGGAAACTTCTTTGTTTAAAGTCCGATTTGGGTAATCAGCAGTAAACTCCCCCGATAGGGATATTATTTGGACAACAACGTTAGGGAAAAAAGTGGTCCCTTTCAACAAGACATGCTTCCTTACTATTCCATAGTCAAGTTTGGATACTTTATGGAATGTAAAGAAGTATGTATTGTTACTGGGATGATAACATCTATACCAACAACTTTGATGAATATTTGTGCAAGCTATCGACCAAGAAATGTGAAACAGAGCTCTTCCACAATGTGTCAACCAGCCTACCAGACAAACAATAATTAGGGTTTCATGCACTTTCACAGCATAACGGCGTGTCAGAGTGTGTTACTATTACTGCTCCTATTCATTCGGCCATACACATTCCTAAAACCATCTTCACTTCTAATGCAGCACTGGCAAGCATTTTGCTGCATACATGTACCAATGTATGCAGCAACATCTACCCTTACAGGTACCCATTTATACAAATTTATTTAGCTATTTTTTGAGCCAAGTGTCTCACTCACAGACACATGTTTCTTGAGTGGGATTCGAACCCACAGTCTCATTACTCATCCACAGTGTGATGCACTAGACAGCTTGGCAACTGCACACTAGTGTTCATTACACACATGACATTACATAGGTCTCTACACTAATCCCTGACCTTCTGGTGATAGACTTCCAGGGCCTGAGATTCCTAGAGGAAAATAGGCTTTTACATCTGCTGAGCAAAAGAAGAACAACCATCTTAAATCAATTCATTAGTCATCATACTTTACATAGTATTTTGTCTGGTAAGTTGCTCCTCCAAAGCAAGATTTTCCAAAATTGTTCGTGCTTCTCAGCTCTCTAAAATTTCACAATGACGATCATGTCAGCCAGAAATATTCTCAGGATGATCGATACCAGCTCAATCTTAAATCCAAGTAAAACTTTCAGGTAAACAAATCTACAATTTATTTGTCTGTTTATAACATGTACCTATCCTTAAATGTCTTAAACAAAGTGTCTTTGATTTTACAAACATCAACCAAAGGACACAAAGCTGTACAGAACAATCCTAGGTGCATGTACATGTATAAGTAAATTCATCCCTACCTCCTACATTCCAATACTCGCTTGAAAGACTACCTCTGAAAATTGCAAGGTGGTCAGGTTTCTAAAACATTAAGAAACAGATTTTGTGCATTTTTATATGGGTGCTTAGTTTGACATCGCAAATTGAAATTAAAGTCAAATGGCAGTTATTGAGACTGATGATGTCCCCATGATACATGTACCTAGTATCATAGTGTTAGCCAGAGGGATGTCTGAGTGTCTTTTGGACACCCTGTTTTAAATTTGGACACCCTGTTTTATCTGTCATTTACATGTAAATGTATTGTAAGTGAACAATTTGGACACCCAGTTTTTAAATTTCCAGCAAATTTTGACACCCTTACCAAATCCTGGCTAAAACCTTGCCTCGTATTGGTATCAAACTTACAAACAGTAAGCCTTCAAATTAATGGTCATCAATATATTGTGTTGATAACATCCAAGAATGGTCAGGTTGTGATACCACTGAACTGAAAGCAACAGCACTGGAAAGAAGGGCTGTTGTGCGAGTAGTACCAGTGATTCCAGTGGAAAGACGGGCTGTTGTGGGAGTAGTACCAGTGATTCCAGTGGAAAGACGGGCTGTTGTGGGAGTGGTACCAGTGATTCCAGTGGAAAGACGGGCTGTTGTGGGAGTGGTACCAGTGATTCCAGAGGGGGACAGTTTGAGGAGGAGACCACTGGTAAATGCCTAAATCTAATAGAGAGAGATGTACGAAGGTTTTTAAGAATGGATGCAAAATCTTACAATCCTGAAAACAGTACACAACGAATTCTTTTGTCATAGACTGATACCATATTATTGTAATCCCTCATATTGTGTCATATGGATAAAAACATAGTAAATGCTAGAAGTATAGGCAACAACAAAGCATTAAGGAAAAGCAAAGGCTTGAATTTGTATGATTCAAAGTGAAGTACTACTGTTCAGCATTAGCTAATTGAAATGGTAGTAAATGTTCGTACTTGTGGCTAATTGCATAGTGGACTAGTTTATAACAATGGGAAATCCATTGTGTGTAGTTTACTCAGTATGGACACAGTCCTACATAGCAAACTGTAAGATAAGGGTGTGGTTAAATCAAATCTCATCATAGCTGATATGCACTGCAGTAGTGATTCTGAAAATTTGCAAGATGGAGAAAACGTACCTGCACATGCAGATTGCAAGCAAAATATCTTTGTGATACTTGCAAAAAGTTACAAGGTGCCCTTTGCATAGTCTCAGTTACCTAAAATAAAAGCAGAGAAAGAGTACTCAGGAAAATGGCGGTTGAGTATCAGCCCGGAACTGGCATTTAATTCCTCAAGCCGGTACAGCTGCATGTATTTTGATTTCCGACACAGTCTGTGCATACCTTTTCGTGCTGAGCGACATTCATAAACGCTGCCATTCTGCATACTAATGTTAGGTTGTCCCTTTTCAAGCTTGCCCTGACCCAGCCTTGAAAATACTAATAAATACTCCAAATCTGAAGTATTTACTCATTTTATATTTATACAAAACGACAAAAAACGCTTATATTCTAGTAAAAGCATAATTGTAAAAAGTAAATACTTTCAGATTCTAGTAAAAAGCATTTGCTTTATTTTATTGATTCGGAAGAGAGTAAATGCTTTAAAATTTGTAATAAAAGCATGCTATTTTTTATCCATACGACCCAATGTCCATTCCTAAAAACCAGTATCTATTGAAAACAAACACAATAATCTAATTCCGATTAATTCCGGTTGATGACATTTAAACAGAATAACAATTTTGAGGTCTGAAAACATGATGTTATAGACTCACTTATTGAGCCTGCAAGTAACACAATGTGGGAAATAAAGATGGTTTCCCAATAAATAACAGTAAATAAATAGAACAGCTGTTTGAGGAAGATATTTTACTATTCAATATTTTACTAAATTCTTTAATGATTGTCACATACTTTAAATTATTGGAAATGTTCATGTTAAGTAGTTTAACAAAATGATAGTTCAATGAGTGCATAAGGTACATGTTATACTTGTATCCATTCATGCCAATAGACAGCCAGCCATCCAATGAATCAATAACTTGGTAATTGATCTACTAACAACCAATCATCTTCAAACTGGAATGACTCCGACTTAAAGTCCATGCCTGATGTAAAAACTCTTTCACAATGCATATTTACAGATTCCAAATTTGCCACAGAAAATTCCCGAAGATGAAAAATGTTGTTATGTGCCCTGCATAAGAAGTTCAGGAAAGTGTACACTAGCAGTAGAACATCTTTCTTTTAATGTGCAAAATTGTGTTTCAAAAGTTTGACTGTTTTCAGTCATTTTAGGAAAGTTCATTGCAGGAATGGAAATAGATGGCTTGAGAGTAACTCTTACTACATTACATGCACACTATTGTTTAAAATCAGACATTCTATTTCCTATAACCTTCAGCTTCCAGGGCTTGTTTTCACAAAACACTCAGATTCATCTTAAGATAAGTTGCCAACATCACCATAGTGATTTGTAATGTGACATCACACTTTGCTTAGCAATTAAGATTGATACACATCTTAAGATCAATCAAGCCATGGCACCTAGCGGTTTTCATAATTGTTGAGAAGGACATGGTAAGCATTATGCAAAAATGTCAAAGTGTTAAGTTTGAATATCTCAATAAGAACTAAATTAATTTTCCTGTTGTAAGCACCTTGTGAGAAAGCTCTTATCTGACTGCCATTTACAGCATTTTTCAGCAACTGTGACCTCATCGAAGAAGTGGCTTACCGCCCCAGTCAACAGGAATGTGCTGTTCTCAAGGGGTAATTTTTACAAACTATGGGTTTGAATCCAACTCTGGGCAAAAATAAATATGTGCCACTGCAAAGACACCAATGAGAACTACATACGTACATGTACATACATAGTTAAACCAATCAACTTGCTGAAAAGGTCATCCTCTAATGAATATTCATACAATAACCATCTGGATGAATTACATACCAAATCACCACAGGCTGTCTAGCCAACCAACCAATCAACTCATCAGGTTCACTATCATATTTCTCCCAAATATGGTTGTGATTTCACGGAGACAAATTCCAAAAGTTGGCGGCAGGTCTGGGTCTAACCCTGAGCAAGAGGATCGAGCCCCTTTACACCCAATATGAACCTTCTGGATGTAAAGACTACATACATCACCACCAATGGTTGGTCTGGGTCTTCCCTTGGGCTACAGGTTGAAACCCCTGTTCCTCTTGGATGTTACATTTTACAGGATTTTACAGACTCTTATTTGAATAGTGCTGCTAACATCCAACCAACAATCATCCAAAGATGTCAATACAATCTTCAAGAAATACAGAAGGTCTTTGAAAGAATCTGTCTAATTGAAAAAAGAAAAACATTTTTGAAATCAAACTAAACAGATTTTCCAATACAACACGAATCAACCCTGCCGAAGATCCAATTCAACACAGTGTTGGTAATTAAAGTGAGCCCTCTTTTGACCAAAATCAAGAAGTCTAAAATAAGAAATAAAATGGAAAGTTTCAATGATTTCAATGACTGTGACAACCTTTCCTAACATGATATTTGGTTGCTACACAAAAATACTTGTACTTTATAAACTATCATTAAAAAATTTGTAATTGGGCAAGTATGACTCAGAAAAAGGTACATCATTTGGATTGGAAGAATATAACACCCACAAAATAAACAAAAAACAAAAAACTAAAACCAAAAACAGGAAAAAAACACAACCACAAACCACAAAACCTCTCACATACTTGTAGAATAAAACAATCTGTGAAAATTTCATTGTAAATAAGGTACTCCCGTTTTCAAGAAAAGGTACATGTGTATATGAATGAATACATGTTTTTGTACATATTATGAGTTTAATTCTGTTCGATAAAAATCAAGACAAATGAAAACAGATTCAAAGCTGAAAACATTTCAAATAAAAACAGTTAGACTGGGTACTTCAAACTAGCATCAGATTTTCGATGTAAAAGTTGTAATTTGCTTATTCAGATAATCATCAACTACATCATGATGTTGATAAAAAGAATGATTTTTTGTTTGTCTTGAATTTCATTCTAAAATATTGTAACAAATTTATCCGGAGCTAAATGCCGGAGGGCAACAGTGATTTAATTTACTTTTTGAGTTCCTGTCATCAGTTAGTGTCTCTTGTATTTTATGTTTCTTGTTTTGTATTTGTATGTGTATGATGACTAATAAATATAATAATAATAATAATAATCAAACTAGTGAAAACAAAAAATCTTAATAGCCTTTCAGTATTAAACTTTCAATTACTGCAAACTAATCTTTTAATAGATGAGACCCTCGTTTTCCAACAAATCACTATTATGTGATTATATGAATGTACTATGAATGTACTAGTATCACTAGTATGAATGTACTATGAATGTACTAGTACATGTATCACTAGTATGAATGTACTATGAATGTACTAGTATCACTAGTATGAATGTACTATGAATGTACTAGTATCACTAGTATGAATGTACTATGAATGTACTAGTATCACTAGTATGAATGTACTATGAATGTACTAGCATCTTCCCCCATGGTACTAGTATCACAGTATGAATGTAAAAGTATCACAGTATGAATGTACTGTGAATGTACTAGTATCACTAGTATGAATGTACTATGAATGTACTATGAATGTACTATAAATGAACTAGTATCACTAGTATGAATGTACTATGAATGTAGGCTACTAGTATCACTAATATGCATGTACTATGAATGTACTAGTATGAATGTACATGAATGTACTAGTATCACTAGTATGAATGTACGGTACTGTGAATGTACTAGTATCACTAGTATGAATATACTATGAATGTACTATGAATGTACTATACATGTACTATGAATGTACTAGTATCACTACTACGAATATACTATGAATGTACTAGTATTACTTGAATATACTATGAATGTACTAGTATCACCAGTATGAACGTACTATGAATGTACTAGTATCACTATGTATGAATGTACTATGAATGTACTAGTATCACTAGTATGAATGTACGCGTGAATGTACTAGTATCACTAGTATGAATATACTATGAATGTACTATATATGAATGTACTATGAATGCACTATGAATGTACAAGTATCACTGGTGCGAATATACTATGAATGTACTAGTATCACTAGAATATACTATGAATGTACTAGTATCACCAGTATGAATGTACTATGAATGTACTAGTATCACAGTACAAATGTACATGATATGTACTATGAACAGTCACTAGTATAAACATTCTAGTATGAATGTACTAGTATCAAAAAAGAGGAAGAAAAGAAAATAAACACACACAAAAAGAGTCACCAGTAATGGCCGATAGAAGTTCCCTCCCTAATGTCAAGGCATAATATGTTTGGTTTTAGCTAACTGAAATAAGAGATTTCCAAAAAGAGCCCTCTATTGGCCAAATTGTGCCAATGTTTTGGAAAACCCACGTAGATTTGGATGACGTAGTAGCCAACACAAAAGGCCTACGACGTGTCAAGTGGATTTATGCATGATGAATGGCTCATGCTGAATGTTAAGTCACTGTCGTCATATTCAGTAGGATTTCCATGCGTATTGATTACACACTCGTTACAATGGCCAGCTAGAATCTTCTTTGGTTGGAGTCACAATGCCTGAGCTAAGACGTAATCAGTGTAGGGCCCCCGTGTTTACATGTACACAAGATATGCCAGAATGATGACGTTATCTACAAGGGACTCCCTCTCATGCAAATAACAATAACATATATACTAAGATTATGTAGTTAACACATGTTTGTAAATATGTGTGGCCAGTGAAAGAACAAAAGCGAAACCTGATGAACCACTTTCTCTATGCTGAAAGGTTTTGTTATGATGACAGAACAAGTCAATACAGCCATCCTAGATGTAGAGAACCTTTCATGATGTAAGCGGTGAACTTTTATGACATCGATAACAAAAAAGAATCAAAGTTGAGATGTCATTTACAAGAAGTATCCATTCAAATAAAAACACTTCAAGGAAAACCTGGGGAAGGGCTGTAAAGCAACAAACAAACAAAATAAAAAAACATTCCAAACCCCAAAACAAAACAAACGAACACAAATCCAACCGAGATGAAATATCACAAATGGTCCTGCTTGCACACCCCGATAATTTCCACATATTGAAACAACAAACTTTCTTACATTTTCACAACTAAAAGGCAATGGTGATATAACTATTTAATTTCAAAGTATCATCTTGTGCAATAAAGTGTGTCATTCATTCACCAAACTCTATCTGAAGTTTAATCATCATAAATGACTGATATTAGATATAATGCTTGGAATGTGTTTCAAACAAACCTACCAAAAGCAAACAAGTACATGTCCAAACCCCCTCAGCCTCTCATTCATTGAAGGGATATCAATTCAAGAAACTGACCAATAGAGGGCTCTATCAGTCTTCAGCACTCTCGCATCTCTCTTGAGAAATATTTCCCAATTGCTGTCGTAAACGTCACATGGTCCTTTTCCCACTATACAAAGTTATTACATTCAGGAAACTAAACCAAAGTTAACCAACCTACAATGTGACAAATGAACTCTCAATGCTATTCTCAATGGGATTTTTCACCGAATTTGTTTTTATTTAAATTGTTAAAAACAGACAGTTTTTGCTTTGGCGGGTGCATTTAGTTTTGGACTAACAGAGGGGAAGGGGAGTTTTATGTTTATACACGGCTATATAAAGCAAGTGGTTTATTCAAACTGTGGAACCACGTGTTTGTTTTGCACTGTGTAGGATTTGTTTCCTGGTTACCGCAGTCAACCATATGGTCCCCACCCACAAGGGGTGTGATGGGGGTGGGTGATTGCACATGTACTGTATCGGTATCAGCCAATATGGTGTCCCCATTTCTTCCAATACGGATTTAATTGCAGTATCAGACAGGGTATTTGACGTTTAAAAAGTAGGACAATTTTTTAAAGTACAATGGAGAGCCTACTATGTAAGCTTTTATAGACTTTTCAAGCCATTTAATAACAATTCTACTGATTTTCTAAGGGGAACAAAATCGAAAAAACAGATTTGGAAAATGAAAAATGTCATGCCTGAGTTATCGAACCCCAATGTCATAGCGGAAGGTGGGTTACGGTTGGTATGTTATTTCAAACACCCCAGACAATGAAAGTGAGTAAACATGGCATGATAAGTAGAACTTAGTAGAAATCATTGGCTAGGAGACCCTTACAATAGTATGAACGATTTTGAAAAGAGCCAGTGATGTCACAATATTACATTACGGATGGTAAAGGCCTACTTAGGGCAAATTTGATCAACCTGATGAAGAGCAACTTGCTAAGTGCAATGAAATTTTGCTTAGTACTTAAAAGGTTACCAATCAAAATACCATTTAATTTGTCTTATTTGCGACTGGTCCCCACTTAATTTCTGAGGCAGACATTTGTTAAGAAATATTTGCTGATAAAGCAGCCTTTGACTCGGCGCTGATTGTCTCAGGAACATCGTTTCAATGGAAACCCCAGTGAGTAGGCGAGTGGACTTTCAGACAAACATTTCCCTGAACTATAATCCCTAAAAAAACATAACCATAACACATCAATACAAAAATATATAACAATTTACAAATACAAATAAATAAAACAAAAAAGGATAATAATCCTGTAAAAAGGAAATAGAAAAGAAGAGGATGGGGAAAAAAATATAAATAAATCATAAATTAAAAAGAAAAACAAATCCATGAGACCTCAATTGGGGGCATACAAGTGTTGTTCACAACCTTGATAGGATGAATCACCACTGATATGATTGTACACTGAATGTTTGTCATTGGATAATTAAAAGAATCATTGGTACAAACTATTGACAACTACATTGATGCACATCTGTGTTTGTTCACAAGGTACCAGCACTTCCGTTTCCGGTTTGGATTAATAACAGCAGAGTGTTTTCAACGTGACAAATTAATAATGTGGGAAATAAACAATTCTGAAAAGTTTTACGCCATTGTGAAAGATGCCATTTTTTGTGAGATTTAAAACAGCTTGATTGCAACTAATTTACACCTTTTCAAGATCATTGATTTCTGTTCCATTTATTTAGAAATGCCAATCACAGAAAAGTTATCAACAATGACGTAATAAGTTAAACAAATTGATATTCAAAATAATTCAAATCTATGGGTACTTCGAAAAAGTATGACTTTTGAAAACTCAACATGCATTCAAATCAACATATAATTTTTTCTTTGAACAAACTTAAATTTTGGTATTTGTTTTGTTTTGTTTACATAATTTTTCTGAACACAAATGTTCCTTAAATTGAATGATTATGTTTTAATTGTGTGTGCTGTTATTAATTTATTAGAGCGCAATGAATGAAATAAATTCAAAGAATTTATGCTTACAAGTATTACCTAACAAACAATTTGTTCAATTTGACTAAGATATAATAATGTGCAACTAATACAGCTGCTTTGAATATTAAAATTGTTTGTATATTTTATGTGTATTCATTTAAAAGGTATATATAAATTCTCTGTGCTTAAACAAAATTAATTTGATAACTTGTGTGTGTGTGTCATAGTGCAGCCATTACAGTTGCAAGAAAAATGATTTTTTATTTTATTTTGGATGATATTCAAAAGTTGACATTGTTGTTTACTTCAAATGTTGAAGATGTAAAAAAGAACATGTTATGCTAACAGTGAAAGGTGCCACTTTGACACCTTAACAAGATTATTTTTTATTGTCAATTTTGACGAGCTGCAAATGTAAATAAACATGGAGTACTATGAAGCAAACTGTGTAGAATTAGTAGAATTTCTGGAATTGATGATGCATCCGTGTTGGGCAAGGGAGTCACTGAGGCAGTGCATGATTGAGACGCTGCAATGAATTTGTTAATTATGCTCCAACCATCATAACACACACAAACATACACGGCCTACACCCAGTGATACTATACACATGATAGCCAACAACTAGCCCTGTACCTCTTATGTAAATTTATACAGTCCCACTACTGTGATGTCATCCACCAAGCCGTGACATCACACCACGTCAAACGAATACTAACGTTTGGTCGCTCAGAAACAATTATGATATGGGTGCTGTTTTTTTTTATATTTCCAGTCTGACTGTGCTGAACACAGTGGTTGTAAAAGACATACATATAGGTTAGCTGAATGCATGGTGGAAGGGTTGAGCATAACCATGGAGGGAAAGAAAGCTGGACATTTTGGAGGGAAAGAAAGCTGGACATTTTGGAGAGAAAAAAAGCTGGAAATTTGAGATTTTGTTGTGGGAAAATCTGAAGAAGAATACTGAAGATTGGGGGGGGGGGCATGCCACAAATGTCAGGGATTTTGTGGATCACACAAAGCACTTGTTGTTCATCTGTTAATTTACTTGTGCATTATCAAATTTCCAGTGGATTTTCCACAGCGACAAAAAATATATTTTGACTTAGGGCAACCTCTGTGTCAGGTCCGACTTGGGGAAGAAATGATAGACACACAAAGGTGGGCACAAGAAGGATTAGTTGCTGCTAGAAAAACAAATTGTTTTGTCATTATCATAACTAAAAAACAATGTTGGTAATCTTGAAATTAAGTGACTTTCTTTTGACTGCAGTATTTAAGACAAAAATACAAAGTGGGGTCTTCCGGGAATCGGCAGATTATGTGTTGACAACAATTGACAAAAACAACCAAAAAGCATAGAAATTCCACTGAATGCAGGCTTATCAATAATAAGGCAATTACCTCAATGTAAGTTTTGAAAAAAGGTTTGGCGGATATTTTGTAGTGTAACCAGAAATAAATGTTTAGCAAGCTGACAAACAGATGGGCTATGGGCAAAAGCCAGGGGTCTCTAGGAGGGTATTATCCTTTTGTAAAAACAACAAAATGCCAAATCTTTCTAAAACCTTCCTGTTGTTGCCTTCCCACATATTACAGGGAAGGTCCAAATAAAGGTTATTACATGGAGATGTCTCTTCATCTCTGCAGTGAGGGGTAAAGGGTAAGGGTGAGGGGGTGAGGGGTAAGGGGTGAGGGGTAAGGGGGTGAGGGGTAACGGGGTGAGGGGTGAGAAGGTGAGGGGTAAGGGAGTGAGGGGTAAGGGGGTGAGGGGGTGAGGGGTGAGAAGGTGAGGGGTAAGGGATGAGGGGTAAGGGGGTGGGTGGTAAGGGGGTTTGTAAGGGGGTGAGGGGTAAGGGGTGAAGGGTAAGAGGGTGACGGGTAAGAGGATGACGGGTAAAAGGGGGGGTGAGGGATAAGGGGTTGAGGATAATGGGTAAGGGAGTGAGGGGTAAGGGGTAAGGGGTGAGGGGGTGAGGGGTAAGGGGGTGAGGGGGTGAGGGATGAGAAGGTGAGGGGTAAGGGATGAGGGATGAGGGGTAAGGGGTAAGGGGGTGGGTAGTAAGGGGGTGAGGGGTAAGGGGTGAGGGGTAAGAGGGTGACGGGTAAGAGGGTGAAGGTGAGGGATAAGGGGTGAGGGATAAGGGGTTGAGGGGTAACGGGTAAGGGGTAAGGGAGTGAGGGGTATGGGAGTGAGGTGTAAGGGAGTGAGGGGAAAGGGAGTGAGGGATAAGGGGTAAGGGGGTGACGGGTAAGGGGTAAGGGAGTGAAGGGTATGGGAGTGAGGGGTAAGGGAGTGAGGGGCAAGGGAGTGAGGGGTAAGAGAGTGAGGGGTAAGGGAGTGAGGGGTCAGGGAGTGAGGGGTAAGGGACGAGGGGTAAGGCGGTGGGTGGCACAATCAGGGGTTAAAAGGGAGTGAGAGGTGGAGGTGAGGGGTGAGAGATAATTGGCAAGGGGCAAAAGGGTGAGGGTGACAGGGGTAAGTATTGCCTATGGGTGTGTCATAGGAGCCAGTATCAGAACTTCTCTAGCACACATTCGCTAAACAAATTTCCTGTTGTAAAAAAAGATTTCCAGCCAAAAAGAACATAATGTGTATTGCTTGTGACTGGATCCTGTTAGTTTGTAATTAGAAATAAAAACAAGATTGATTTGTAATAATAGGTTAATTTACAATCACAAGTACGATCCTCAATATAAAATCGCACTACCAAAAAAATGTTCATTGTTTGTAACTTAAAGTAGTCCCTTTAAAAAGGCTGTCTTGGTGGACCTTCAAAATTATTCACAAGATGACACAATATATCACAACTTTCTCATAAATTAATATGGATGGTTGTACTGGAATTAAGACATCAATTAATAGAGCGAATACTTATAATTACTAAGTCATGCCCTCCATCCTCAAGGCAAACACCCCTTTTGGGCACCAATGGTATAACCCATGCCCTTGTCATACATGTACGTTTCCCTACTATTTCCTTGTGCAAATTCATAGCGTGAATTATTCTCCTACAACATCATGGTGGTTGGTGGGGGGGGGGGGGGCTGTCCTGACGGCCACAGGGCCGAGGTGTTGAATTGAAACACAGCAAGAAGACCGTTCAGCCACACGGCTGAATATAATCAAATGACTAGAACCGAATGACGTAGGTACTATGTCAATTGTCCTGGTAGGGGTCAACCAAGGTGACTAGTGGGGGGAAACCCAGATGACGTGTTCAAAAGATGGTACAGAATTGATTACTCTTGAAAAAAAGGGTTTTGTAATTTAAGTATAAAAACCACTGAAGCTTGGAAAACATTTATGTAATAGATGGAATTTCTTTATGTAACATACATGTGAAAAGGTTAAATACATGTATATTTTATATTATCTACATGTAGGCCTATATCATTAGAACTTCCAGTAATTTTTTAACAATTTGTTTCAGGAAAATAGAGGGCTTGATTTGATGTACTTTTCTGAATCCAATAATGTATAATCACCCATGGCATTTTCACTGAAAATCACAGTATTAGAATTAATGTAATCCTAAAAACATAATGACAATCTTGTATCATCCCTTTAAGGTTTATTTCTGAAAACTTGAGGATTGCAACGAATGTTGTCTTACTTGTATAATAATATACACTGTACCATCTCTCCAAAATGCATCTCTTACAAACTAGAGCATAGCAATGAACGTACTTTTCAACAGCAACTAATATACTGCTCCTTTAAAGATTAAAACTAGAGCACATCTGAATATGATGGAGTCCCTTTAACCTTTGGACAATCCAGCTGCTGAACTTTCTATTTTTATGAATGAAACCTCTGCAACTAATTGCATCATTGTTTCCCATGAATGAGAAGGCCCACACTCTTTATGAATGAAGCTGGTAGCTACATGTATGACACGTGGTATATACCCACTGTTATTAATAAATATTTTATTGATGTAAAGCGGATGTTGTGGGATGCATGGTTTAAAGTCCAATTTGTCTGGTATTTGGATCATTATAGATAATAGCGCTGCTTCAGAAATGTTTGTCATTGAACATACATCTGGCATCATCTTGTGGTAGGCAAACTTATGTATTGTTAATACAGTAGTCTGTATTTTAACAGAGAAACTGCCAACCATTGACCAGAGCAGAAATCAAGGCTGAATTAAAGAAATCTGATAACATAAAATCATGATTTGAGTTTTTCTTCCATATGACAAAGGAGTTTGTGTCTCCTGACCTTTGACCTTGTACACATGTGGTGTCATGAATTTAATCATCAGGTCTCTACTATATTACTGTTTAAATTAATTCATTTAGTTTAAATTTTTATTTGTTGGTGTAAAGACAATAAATGCAGCATCATTACTAATGAAGTGGCAAATACACCCTCTTAATGCAACAACCATTTGCAACAACTATCATTCAGAGTGAACTATATTGCCAGTATGATTGAATTTTCAGTCAACTCATGGTCGCCCATACAAAATGACCATCAATGTTTTCTCAACACACACAAACACACACACAAAATAATGTCTAAAGATTACCAGAGTTTTCATAAAGACTGTATTCTAAAAACATATTTATGAATTTTCGGACGATTTTACTTGGTAAACAATACATATTCTGACTAACAAGCATGACAGGTCGGAACAGCTAACAAACGCTTGCATATCAGCACATGTTCCGTAACTCTTGGATGTAAGAACAGCTACATAATTATAAGCACCTTTGATGAACGTCTAAAATGGGTACAAGCAGCACACAGTTTATCCCTGCGCTAAGCCAAGTGGCTGTAGCGGGAGGCACATTTTTTCAATAACATAAGAACCGTTCCGTCAAATCCAGTCATACTTCTTGTAATCCTGTATTAGAACCATCCCGTTGAGATAGTGTAGTCGGCCATGGGGTTGAGTTTCACTAACAGGTGACCATGACCCTTTGAAGTTTTCCAGTGGCAGCCCCCCATTGACATGCTACACAAACCTTAAATTCTAAGGTCTGCAGCCAACACATTGTAATGTATCTATCATCAGGCTAATACAATGTACGCCCCCCCCCCCCGCCACCCACTCCCCCCACTCTAACAACCATTCCCCCACCCCCAACCCCACCACCCCAAACAGACTTAATTACCATATAATTAAAATTGCCTTCCAATGAGGCTAATGGCATGAGCGATAATTTTTTTGGGAGCTTCATTGCGGAGGGTTAAAAACATAAGGTCAATTTCCTAGGGCTCAAAAATGTGCCAATCTCTCACTAATGAATAATGTTTTGACCAGTTTTGTGCTATATACTGTATATACTTTTTTTTTGCTAAGAGGATCAAGTTGTTAAGCATTATCTTCTGTTCAGCACCGGTTCAAAAAGAACAAGAGTATTCATGAATACTGATCCCATTATTTTGAAAAGAGACCAGACTAGTTAGCCCTTTCAGCCTCTGTTTAGTCACACTGATTGGAAAGGCAGAAAGCAAAATGCTATCAAATGCTATCAAAATGATAACTGAATAATTTTTACCCTTCAATAGAGACAACTAAATATTAATTAACAGGAAATTCTGAAAATACATTGTTGATGTCACATGTTCGGATTCCAGAAGGGGAACTCCCCCCTCCTATATTACAACAAGGAAGATTCACTATGCACTAAGATTTCCTTCTTGCTATTCTATAAATATATATAGGGGTCCTGTGGTTAATTTCAATTTGTAAAAGTAAGATCCTCTTAAAACTGAACATTTGGGAATAATTTCAAACAAACACAGGTGGATTCAATTGGCAGGATGTGGTCATTGTTGTATACCTCTCTCTCTCTCCAGCAATGTTTTTCAGCCTGGGTTTGGACACCCCCTCCTCAATGTTTCTCCACAGTGATATCATGGTAGACTAAACAATTACTCATGGTATGTGGTACACACATTTATTCATCAAATGTAATTCAAGTATGATTTTGATGAAATATTTAGGTTTAAAATAAATCCATTTTTCTTTAAATTTGCTCACTTGAACCGTGGTTACCAATGTGTTTCAACACTACTCTATAAACAACTGAAGTAATCAGTTTAGAATAAAAAGGGACTTTTCTGTAACACAACAGGTGTTTTTTCCTCCTTTGTACATTACCCCAAGACAAGTAACTGTTTTAATGGCAATGGGATATGAGATGTTTTACTTCAAGATGAGACATTTTCAACAGGACATAAATCTTTGTATTTCTCGCTCTCATTGTTTCAAAATAAGGATGTTGAGATAAATCTGGTTTTACATTTGCAATGTCACAATCATGTGAGAGAACTTCAAAACCATCACTTGATTGCAATGTTACTTCCTCCTAAATTTGTAACAATGTATTAATAGGCATTGAAGTCACGCTCATCATCATGTGGAATTAAACACAATCAACACTTCAAAAGAAAACAGGGGGAAAGGGGGAGGGGGTGATTGTACAGTATGATAGGTTGGGTGTATTAAGCAGTAGGCATGTACAGAGTGGCTTTGCAGTGCCCGCCAAGCTGTGATGAAGTAAGCCAGCCAGTAGCAAACAAGTGAGTGGGCGGATGACAGCTGAAAGCAGTATATACATTGAACCAGGTAGAGTCCACCTATATAACAGTAGTCAGGGATACAGATAGGTAGATGGGGAGAGCCCACAGCCGAGCGACTACATCGCACATGTTACGTCTTTTTTTCCCCTTCTCCAGATTTTTTGGGGCGATGGGTGATGTTGCAAATTTGCCACCCCCATATGATTTGTTTTGGCTTTTTTTTTTTTGCTTCTCTTGATAAAACTGATTAATAAATTATTGTGGCTCGGTCGGTGCTTGCAGTCACTTGGTCATCCACCAGCCACCTTCCTATCAGTATAGTCAGTCACTCCACTACGCCCACACAGTTTTTTTGCTTCTTTTTTTTTCTACGATATTGCTGAAACTCATGCCGTGGTCTCCTCATTTGGCATGAGGAGAGCTCGTCAGGAAAGTTCACATCACGCAGTCCACAAGAAGTCTTATTCGTTCGCAATGAGCAACCCTTTTTTTTCGGCATCAGGGTTTTGCGGGACGACATGGCGACTAGATGGATCATACACCTTTGGTGGCTGCCATGACGCTACATATACTACACCATGGTGGATCAAGCAGTACATTGGACACCATTCCTGTACACAGGTAGGCTTCAAACTTATATGCCTATCTATCCATACCATATGCATAAGGGTTAATGGTTTATCGTTCATTCGGTAGACCCTAACCTTTCCAGCAAAATAGGATCGCTTGAAATGTATAGCAAGCATACAGGGGTGAACTTAGAAATTGTACACTACAAGTGAACATAAGCTCCACTGTACCATATGCAGGTTTAACACATAGATATTCTTTAATATGAATGGGTATGTATGTGCTCCCTACTGCAACACAACGGCACACACATGTATCACTTCTTTTACGATAATGATCAAGCAGCAGGCATAAAAACCAGCTGTCTGTAAAATGCATACATATCAGTGCTTGTGATTAATGGTACAGCCAAACCCTTTTAATTTAGTCAAAAATATTCGTCAAATTGTCATAAAAGTGAGTTCCAGCTGTGCAGTGTAATTTCATGCTGCTGACGTGTCCCAGTTTTGTAAATAAATTTAAAGGCAAGAATAAAAGTAAAACAACATCTATTAAAACAAGTGTATTATTGAATGTCTGTCTACAGTGTAAGCCCTTTGTTTTTATACCATAACACTGTTGTCTGATTGAAACAAAAAGTACTTTAAAATTGAATATTTGTTCTAAATATTACTAGGGCATGAGATAAATAAATGATGCAAAATATAAATATCTGCTACAAAAGAAATGCTCATAAAAACCATCATTCTACCAGGAAAAAAAACATACATCATGCAGGATAATTTGTATTGTTATTTTCTATTGGGAGAACATGTACGACATATGAAAACTGGTAATAAAATGTTTTAATAAAAAATAATAATAATAATAATACTGGAGTCTTATATAGCGCAAATTTAGGTTCTCAAGGCTAAGTTGAGAGAAAGACTTTAAAGACAGGTTCTTGAAAATGTTGAATTATGAGACCCATTTATGTATAGCACCTTATAAGGGTTTACAAGGTGCTGCGGCACACTCAGCAGCCACTGCCAGAAACACAGAGCAAACCCCTTCTCTTAGAAATAAGTGTAACTGGGTTCTTTTAGGGGAATTACACAACACACGGGACCTACGGCTTAACGTCCGATCTGAAGATCGAAGCAATAGTGGTCAAGTTTCTTGCTTTATAAGGACACAATGGTCAAATACGGAACTCGAACCTACACTATGCTGATCAGAAACACCACAACTTGAGTCCAGTGCACTTAACCGCTCATCCACGACACGATTTACGCGTAAGCACCATTGTAAATGAAAGAACAGTTGATGTAAAGTAATTTGTATCCAACTAATAATATGATATAACGGTTCTCGAGATGGACTAACATTAGCTCTATACCATTACAAGACAAAGTTGCATAAAACACGGTGTACCTTTGCTGTGATGCTGAAACATCCCAACCAATCAAATGCTAAGGATTTGGTGGATTGAATAATAAGATTAACAGTACAGATAAATATACATGTACCAGTACTGAATATGTCACTGTCCAACAACACTTACAATTTAAATTACAAATATAAATGTATAAAATGGTTTTAAGCACAGACTTATTTCATACATCTGCTTAGTAGAAACTTTGGCTTAGCAGAATTTATGTTGCTTAGTAAAAACTACATGTAATAATAATACTAACAATAAATGTAGCAGGAAACCACTCGCAAACAGTATATCACAATGTGATATGGTTGGTAACCCGTTCCAGCACAGCAAGAGCACACAATGCTTAAGAGTTGGGTGTTCATCAATTTGGGGACAGGATTTATTTTATAGAGCTACATGTATTAACAAGCTAATTAATATAGCAAACATTATATCCACAAATGACATGGAATTAGCAATGGGAGACTTTGGAATGGTCATTGGCAGGAGACTTACCAGGTAATTTTCCCATTGTTTATGTAGTTCTGAGCATGCACACATTACCAAGAACAATGGATTTTCCAGGTAAGTCTGCTGCCATCTAGCGTCCCAAAAGTCCCCCATTGGAACAGGTTTTGGTTACGTGTGGTAATCATCCCTCTGAAATGTTGTCCCAGATTACCAAATACATCCCAAAGAAATGGCATCAAAAATACACATTCAGGAGTATATTTCTTTATATATGACTTGCAAAACTCTCAGCAAAAATCAGAAGATTTAGGTAAATGGTGTTGTATAGTTGTTTATCGCGCTTCAACAACCTTGTATTGCAATCAGTATTATTTTGCTCTCTGGTTTGGTTATGTTGCTTTGGATGAGAAAAACAAGATGGCTGCTCTATGAGCATGGTCTAGCTGTTAAATTCCTTCTGGTCATTAAGCAAAGTGGGTCATGTCTACCTTATACGCTTTTACAATCCAGGCAAGATTTATTTATGCCCTTCCACAACAAACAAACAAATAAAAAACTGCTATTATATTCATCTTCAGTAATATATCACTTCACTCAGTGGTTTGACAATAACAAGGCAATTTTATTTAAAACAAGAATGAGGTTTTTCCATTGGTGCATCAAGAAGTTAACAATTTGGATGAAGTACTGTGTGCTGTGGTGAAACCTCCTTCATCATTTTTTGTTGTTGGTTTAGAACACGCTTTTGTATTAAAACAAAGTTTCATAAACCATATTATACAGTTTGCTGAAAAAGTGTTTGAGAATATCTAACAATATTGCCATCTTGAAATGTTCAATCTAGTTTTATATTCAAAATTGCTCCCTACAGAGAAATAATTTTCTGTCTTTGAATTTCCTCATAAGAAACTTGTTATTTTGTGGAGTTTTTGGCCAAATGATCCAGTGTCATTAAAGAAAGTTAGTTCAAATCCAACCCTTGTGATGTTTGTGTCCTTTAACAAGATAAATGACCATAATTGTTAAGTTCCTTGTATGAGACATTTAGAAGTAGGTCCTATGTACTAAGTTAGGTACTGGTAAGTGGACATGGTGAAACATGGACTGTTAAAGATGGAAGAGTCTGCATTTACCCCTGTATTTCTGGTTCATGACCAGCAGTCAACCTTATTTACATATTTCTTAAAGGCTTCTCAGATACATTTATTAAGACTGCAGTTGAGGCATCCTTGGTTTCATTGTAAGAAATAAATAGTAATACAAATTTGACTCTGTGTTTTTAGAAAAGTGAAATATTCCTACATTGAAGAATAAGCAGTATCGAAATTGCTATTAATATTTATGGAAATGAAAAGCTGTTGCAGCTTCTTTTTCTTCTTATCGCGTCCACGTATGCTAGATGTTGTGTTTCAGGCAGAGCTGAACATAGTCTTTGGTACTTTGGTTGATTCAGCAAAGTCTCCAGCATCACATTTCTGTCACAGAAATCGTCATGGCCGAGCGGATAAGAACACCGAACTCAAGCTCTGGGGTTTCTGATCAGCAGAGTGTGGGTTCGAATCCCAGTCGTGACACTTGTGTCCTTAAGCAAGGCACTTAACCACATGCTTCGTCCTTCGGATGGGACGTTAAGCTGTAGGTCCAGTGTGTTGTGTAATGCACGTAAAAGAACCCAGTACACTTATCGAAAAGAGAAGGGGTTGGCCCCGGTGTTCCTGGTTTGATCGGCTGCATATTGCGTCACAGCACCTGTAAACCATTACATGGTGCTATGTAAAGGACTTGGTCTCATACTTCAAAAACGTAGCTCCACAATACCTTGCAGGAAAATAATGAACGTTAAAGCGCCTTGAGCGTCACTGAGTGATGGATATGTGCGCTATATAAGAAGCCACTATTTTATTATTATTACAGCTGAAGTCAAGGATTGGTCCAACGAGTCAGTAAGACATATCTTTACCATCGGCAGCCATCTTGCTTATCTCAATTTCAAATCAAGGTGCCAAAACCAAGGCCCGAAGGAAAAACAGTCTGGTCCCTTTTTAGTGTAATGAGAATCTTTATTCATTAATGTATACTTACATCCAAGGTACATGACAAACATGGTGGCAGTATGAAGAAGTATTAACACGAACTACACGTTCTCCATTTGAAGTACATCACACAAATACACAGATAATAAAATGTTTTGATAATTTGGGCAAAAATTTGAAATATAATCCCACATTTCATAGGTTGCAGATAATAATAACATAATGTGAAATATCACTTTAATGAACAGTTAAAAAAACCCAAAAAAGTATGACATAACTTTATTGTGTAAAACATGGGGACAAAATTGTTTTGCTCAATGTATCATCACATTCTGTAATATAAAAACATGTGGTATCTGCTGCATTCTCAGTCTTAAACCCTTTTAAGGTATTTCAACCTGGATACTTAATCAAAGAGACACCCACAAGTTGCCCGTACCACACGCCCACCAGGACCAGTACGCAAATATCAAGTGGCACCCTGTAAATTAAAACGCCTGGGGTGTGGTCACTAAACAACCCACTCAGTTTGCTGCCTCAGTGGGTTCAACTTTTGTAACCTTGACTTTGCCTTATCCATCCACCAAATAGAAAAATACTTGAAGGTGAAAAAAGGTTGAAGTGGTGGTTTAAAGAGGTTTTTATGAGACATGACGTCAAACTGTGCCTGTTTTAAAGAGGATGGTATACTACATGTACAGCATCATGATTTGAGTTTCATGAAACGCATCCTCTCAAATTATTGGATTTAACTTTGACCTTGGTTCTCAGTGACAAGCTAACAATAACAATTCAACCAATGATATTCATTGACTGGTAAACCCAGAGCCTATTTAAAGATAAATGGATAGACAGATAATGATAGAAGTGGATTCAGAATTGGGCAAATAGAGGGTTTACATTCTGAGGAAAAAAAAAACCCACACCAAAAATACAATGTTTAAGCGAGTCAAGAGGAATTTTAACCGAAAATATTATTGCTAATCAAATTGAACTACCTCGCACCATTTAGCAGGAAACCTGCCACAGTTGATAATATACACAAGATATTTTAGCCGGTAACCTGGTTCTTCTAAGCAAAACTTCTCTGTGCTAAGCTTACTTATGTATTGAGTAGTGAAGATTAAGCTGGTAGTGCAGCAAAGCAAACAGGTTTTGTTCTTTACAATGAGAAAGACAGAATGCTCCATGAGGAAATGCCTGACAGTACAAATAACATTAGGGCATGCGTTCCTAGTGGACTTTTCTGCATACAATGTTCACTGCCAGTGATGAATAACCACAATGATTTACGTCGTCCTTCTTGTTTTTACCTGGGGATCGTCCCTGCCAGGTCTTTTTTCTCAGAAATCATATAGTCTCCACAAGGAAACTCAAATAGTCTCCACAAGGAAACTCAAATAGTCTCTGCAAGGAAACTTAAATAGTCTCCACAAGGAAACTCAAATAGTCTCCACAAGGAAACTCAAATAGTCTCCACAAGGAAACTCAAATAGTCTCTGCAAGGAAACTCAAATAGTCTCCACAAGGAAACTCAAATAGTCTCCACAAGGAAACTCAAATAGTCTCCACAAGGAAACTCAAATAGTCTCCACAAGGAACCTCAAATAGTCTCCACAAGGAAACTCAAATAGTCTCTGCAAGGAAACTCAAATAGTCTCCACAAGGAAACTCAAATAGTCTCCACAAGGGAATTCAAATAGTCTCCACAAGGAAACTCAAAGAGTCTCCACAAGGTAACTCAAATAGTCTCCACAAGGAAACTCAAATAGTCTCCACAAGGAAACTCAAATAGTCTCCACAAGGAAACTCAAATAGCCTCCATGGGGGAGGGGAGTCTTTTGGTAAATAAAAAGCGGCATATGGAACAGGCTTAAGGTTGTTTTTTAGACTTAAAAAGGAGTGTTTAAGGTTCTACAACATCTACATGTATCACACAACATGAAGGGGTCCTGAAAACTGATTAAGAATGCATGCCCTTGGCAGCACTGCAAAGCAAACATTTCTAGGGAACTGGTCGCAAACAATATACAGCACCTAAATACGGTACAAATGTATTTTGACTGGTAAATTTGTGTTGTTAAGCAGCTAGAGCTATATTTTTCTTTCTTTTGGGGACATTCTCCTCTTCCGTTTTGGTCCCAAAGTATACACTCTTTACTATTATTAACAGGGAAGAGAATTGTGGTGTAGCCCGATGTATGAGCAGACACTGTATGGTGAAACCTTGTAATGGTATACTTGTAACACTAGCTAGTAAATTATGAAAAAGACAGTTAACCTTTACAGTACTGACAACTGAACACTCAGTGTATACAAACAGTATGACAATAACGCTACACGATTAAAGTGTAATCTCTCAGTAGTTCTTCCTTTTTACTGCTCTATAAAGACAATATGAATTCTTCCCCTCAAAACAGCTCTTGAGTTTTCAAAGGGAAAGGCACTGCCTAGAATTTGAACCCCCCTTTTTTAAATAAATGATTTAAACTAGCCTCTTGTCAATGGGTGAGCTTGGTGGTACAGATTGTGGAGGTCAAAGGCTCGAATCCTATCCAAGGTGCCTGTAGATTTGTTTTCTTTCCGCCTGATTTGGAAAGCACTGGGTATATATAGTGCTCATTACACATCAATGTAAACTATCAGAAAGAAATTATTTCAGAAAGTTTGTATAGGAATAACAAAGTTTGGAAACAAACTCCTGAAAAATATTTCTGTCTAAAATGTGGTCACACTTCCCCCCAATAGTGCACAAGTCTGATTTGATTAATGTTCCAAGATAATGAAGCATACATGTACCCGGCATAAAGAATTTAGCAAAAAAAAAAAAAAAAATGCCCTTTCCCCGCTTCACTTCTTGAAATTGTTATCATATGTTTTGGTGAAAGAAACTAGACAGTACTTTGTACATAATTTTCTTCGAAAAATAAAATATCACATCAAATTACCAAAAACATCGAATGGTAATAAAAAAAACCTGATTTAACTGTATTAAAAAATGTGCTTCCAAACTACTTCAGGATAAATAATGTTTGAGAAAAGCTAGGACAATACCTAATTAAAAAGCTACTTTTAAGATGAGAAACAAAATGTTAAAGGAACATTACAGAATTGGTTTTTGCTAACAAAACAGTGTAAGCACTCTATATAATCCACCATATACATAAACTGACAAACCTGTAGAAGTTTGAGGTCGATCCGCCATCTGGGTCACGAGAAAATAGTGAAAAACCGATTACACGTTTGCATGTGTTATACAATGCATGAATAAAACGCTCATGAGCGATAAACTCCAATCGGAAATTAGTTTTATTTATTTTCTCATCAAATATGGCATTTCAGACAGAAATATTTCTAGGGATGTTTTCTACTATCATCATCATTAGACCGTGTAAGTTTGATGTAAATCTGTGATGTTAAAGAAAATTTTAATTACCAGTTCTGTAACGCTCCTTTAAATAATGGCAACGTCGTTTTGAAATGCACTTTCCCACAAAACAGAGAGAAAAGGGGAAAAAAGCGGATGTTACAAATACTTCCCAGTGGTCCGAAGAAACTCTTGAGATACGACTCTTCAGGCATGATCACTGATAGCTTCTAAGAAAAAGGGAAGCATTACAATGATATAAATATACACAGAGAAGAAGGAAAAAAAGCCTTTTCTTCTTGTTCACTGTATCTTTGGAGTTTGCGGGAACCGACTTCGTCAAGCAAATTATGAGTTGGATGACGTTATTGCCGGAGAGCAGTGTGTTCAACAAGGGACTACCCCCTTCCTTCCTATAGATTCAATCATAGTAAAAAAACACCTGTTTTCTCCATTAGATCTCAAAGAGTTTTTATACCTACAGGAATACAATTGGACCTTGATTTAGAGTCAGTTATCTTTAAACCACAATGATGGCTTCTCTTTGAGATAAACTCAACATAAGTTTGTCTACTTCCGGAAATTTTCAAAAGTCTGAGATAATTGTAGCAAGTTATATTGTCCTCCTATAGAAACTGATTCAATAGTTAGGAAATCTTGCATTGTACCCAGGATATGATTTTGATACTTTTCTTTCAGCTGGCAGAGAAATTTTTTGACCTAGCTGTATTAAAAATCATTTACATTGTAATTAGGTCATATCTTGTTCAGAGTAATTTTCCAAAGTCTGGCCATGGAGTACATGTACTATTGTTGATCTTGTTTTGTACTCGTTGCCATGAAAAGAAAAGAAATGTGTGAAGAAATAAAAGTTTACTGTAGACAAATGAAAAAACCAAAAAACATCTGAATATGTCCAGATTTGTTCAATTTTGTTGATGGTTCAGATAGGGTTCAGGTAGTTATTTAAAAAATTGCAAGCATTGTATAAATTGATCACAATAATCTACCCTGTGATGATATGGCAGTATTGCAGATCAACACGGCAAAATAATACAATGAGCAGTTACTTGTCATAAACCTAAATCTTGACTTGAAACTCTCCTCAACGAGTAAAGACTTGACTTGGACTTGTCTTCCAAAGCTTGAGATTTGACTTGAGATTTTCTCAAAAGAAGTATTGGCTGGGATATCCAAATACCACGAGTATAGTATACATGGGAAACTCTGATTTTACATTGTGCGTTATTGAGAGTTGCATACAAATTATTTGTTAAATACATCGGAAAAACTTTGTACAGATTTGAAACCTTGAAATATTGGAGTTCATCTATGTGTGAGAGGTGTAGACAGCATGGGAATTGGTGATTACATAATGCCAGTCAATCACATGATCTTTTGGTACCAGTTTATAAAGCTCCTATCTCGATACAAACCTTAAGGGACTTGAAGCTCTAAGGATCCTGATACACAGGTTTGCTTTAAAATAAGAAGTAAAGAAGAACTAAAGAGGAGAAAAGAGGAAAAAAGTAGACAATTTTTTTCAGCAGAGCAACAGTAAAAATCCACCCACGCATTATTTGCAGGCAACGTTGTCTGAGGCGCAGGGCCATTCACACATGATGCACGTGTATGTGTATGTATATGAGCCGGTTGAGAATGCACACTGTGGGTAATCTGTCTCCATCCATATGGTCCGTTGCCGTGGCAACCCAGGATTGCGTCATCAACTCCTGTCACATGGGTACTCTCTCCGGTCGACGAAACAGGGACAAAATGTGACAAGTCAGTTTCAGGATCGGCAAACACATGGACATATATGGAATGAATTTATGTACAGTGAAAATGTAAAGTGTTCTATAACGTGACATGTGACAGTGTAGCATTGGTGCCATGAGAATAAGTTGTACACTATTACACAGCTACTTTTAAAAAAGTACTTTTTCTTGATTCAATATTGGAATACATGTATGTTCACAAATGTTGAAATTATATTTCAAGATGCAAGGCTGAACATAATTATCAACACAGGTACACAACATACTACAAGGAAAAATTTGAGAAATCTACAAAAAACTTCATATAAAACAATAACCTTGATAAATACATGGAAAAGGCAGTCCTTGGAGTCATGGCACCAAGGCAGAGAAAGGGATAGACTCTCTGTACTGGCAACTTTGAACAACCCCTAATAATGAGTTTACATTACCATAAGTTACCATCAATTGCAAATGAGACAGCATCAGATATTCCAGTTTTAGTAGAATTATGTTTTTGTTGTTTGTACAAAACACAGAAAAACATTGACGATCACAAATTGTCCGATTCCTGTTGATCTTTAGGGAGCTAAATTTCCAAATTAAAACTTTTGCATTGCATTTCAACAATTTTCGTTGCACCTTAATTATTATGATTTTTACAAAATTAATCAGTTTATTTATTTAAGGTAGGATTCAACAGGCAAGTTTCAGCTTGTAATACGACCTTGCCCTGTGTACTTTCCTCTCAGAATTGTAAAAACCTTTTAACAAGCAAGATTTGGCCATCCAAGATTGCAACTGGGAATGCCAACAGCACTTAGCAATTCAACTCTCTTAATCCACAGTTGTTAAACAGGTCAACTCTAGTCTCATATACATGGGCAATTCAACTCTCTTTATCCACAGTTGTTAAACAGGTCAACGCTAGTCATATGCACGTGGACAAGAAACAAGCATCCACATCATTGTTTTGAGCTTTGTTTAAAAGGTGGACAAATTGAAAGGGTGAAGCCAGGGGAATGAAGAACTATACATGATGAATTTGTTTAATTGACTTGTAAGCATTGTCCATCACAAGAATAAATGACTGCATGAGATCAAGTGAACTACCAAATGACAGTGCCCAACCAATCTATAGGGATTGTGGCAACTAACACCTAGGACCAAAATGGCCCCCTCCCCTCACAACTACCTAAGGTTGTCTTTCCCAAAGGTACCATGGCAACTAACCCCTAGGACCAAAATGGCCCCTCCCCTCACAGCTACCTTACATGTAGGTTGTCTTTGCCAAAGGTACCATGAAAACTAACCCTTAGGACCAAAATGGCGCCCTCCCCTCACAGGAAGCTTGGGCTGTCTTCCCCAAAAGTAGCACGGCAACTAACCCTTAAGACCAAATGGCCCCCTCCCCTCACATGTACCTTAGGTTGTCTTTGCCAAAGGTACCATGGCAACTAACCCTTAGAACCAAAATGGCGCCCTCCCCTCACAGCAATCTTGGGCTGTCTTCCCCAAAAGTAGCATGGCAACTAACACCTAGGACCAAATGGCCTCCTCCCATTACAGCTGGCTTAGGCTTTCTTCCCCAAAAGTAACATGGCAACTAACACCTAGGACCAAATGGCCTCCTCCGATTACAGCTGGCTTAGGCTTTCTTCCCCAAAAATACCATGGCAACTAACACCTAGGACCAAATGGCCTCCTCCCATTACAGCTGGCTTAGGCTTTCTTCCCCAAAAGTAGCATGGCAACTAACACCTAGGACCAAATGGCCTCCTCCCATTACAGCTGGCTTGGGCTTTCTTCCCCAAAAGTAGCATGGCAACTAACACCTAGGACCAAATGGCCTCCTCCGATTACAGCTGGCTTAGGCTTTCTTCCCCAAAAGTAACATGGCAACTAGTTAGCCCTCAGGACCAAATGGCCCCCTCCCATTACAGCTGGCTTGGGCTTTCTTCCCCAAAAGTAGCATGGCAACTAACACCTAGGACCAAATGGCCTCCTCCGATTACAGCTGGCTTAGGCTTTCTTCCCCAAAAGTAACATGGCAACTAGTTAGCCCTCAGGACCAAATGGCCTCCTCCGATTACAGCTGGCTTAGGCTTTCTTCCCCAAAAATACCATGGCAACTAACACCTAGGACCAAATAGCCTCCTCCCATTACAGCTGGCTTAGGCTTTCTTCCCCAAAAGTAACATGGCAACTAACACCTAGGACCAAATGGCCTCCTCCCATTACAGCTGGCTTGGGCTGTCTTCCCCAAAAGTAGCATGGCAACTAACACCTAGGACCAAATGGCCTCCTCCCATTACAGCTGGCTTAGGCTTTCTTCCCCAAAAGTAACATGGCAACTAACACCTAGGACCAAATGGCCTCCTCCCATTACAGCTGGCTTGGGCTGTCTTCCCCAAAAGTACCATGGCAACTAACACCTAGGACCAAATGGCCTCCTCCGATTACAGCTGGCTTAGGCTTTCTTCCCCAAAAGTAGCATGGCAACTAACACCTAGGACCAAATGGCCTCCTCCCATTACAGCTGGCTTAGGCTTTCTTCCCCAAAAGTAGCTTGGCAACTAACACCTAGGACCAAATGGCCTCTTCCGATTACAGCTGGCTTAGGCTTTCTTCCCCAAAAGTAACATGGCAACTAACACCTAGGACCAAATGGCCTCCTCCCATTACAGCTGGCTTGGGCTGTCTTCCCCAAAAGTACCATGGCAACTAACACCTAGGACCAAATGGCCTCCTCCCATTACAGCTGGCTTGGGCTGTCTTCCCCAAAAGTACCATGGCAACTAACACCTAGGACCAAATGGCCTCCTCCGATTACAGCTGGCTTAGGCTTTCTTCCCCAAAAGTAGCATGGCAACTAACACCTAGGACCAAATGGCCTCCTCCCATTACAGCTGGCTTAGGCTTTCTTCCCCAAAAGTAGCTTGGCAACTAACACCTAGGACCAAATGGCCTCTTCCGATTACAGCTGGCTTAGGCTTTCTTCCCCAAAAGTAACATGGCAACTAACACCTAGGACCAAATGGCCTCCTCCCATTACAGCTGGCTTGGGCTGTCTTCCCCAAAAGTACCATGGCAACTAACACCTAGGACCAAATGGCCTCCTCCCATTACAGCTGGCTTAGGCTTTCTTCCCCAAAAGTAGCATGGCAACTAACACCTAGGACCAAATGGCCTCCTCCCATTACAGTTGGCTTAGGCTTTCTTCCCCAAAAGTAGCTTGGCAACTAACACCTAGGACCAAATGGCCTCTTCCGATTACAGCTGGCTTAGGCTTTCTTCCCCAAAAGTAACATGGCAACTAACACCTAGGACCAAATGGCCTCCTCCCATTACAGCTGGCTTGGGCTGTCTTCCCCAAAAGTACCATGGCAACTAACACCTAGGACCAAATGGCCTCCTCCCATTACAGCTGGCTTAGGCTTTCTTCCCCAAAAGTAGCTTGGCAACTAACACCTAGGACCAAATGGCCTCTTCCGATTACAGCTGGCTTAGGCTTTCTTCCCCAAAAGTAGCATGGCAACTAACACCTAGGACCAAATGGCCTCCTCCCATTACAGCTGGCTTAGGCTTTCTTCCCCCAAAGTAGCATGGCAACTAACACCTAGGACCAAATGGCCTCCTCCCATTACAGCTGGCTTAGGCTTTCTTCCCCAAAAGTAGCATGGCAACTAACACCTAGGACCAAATGGCCTCCTCCCATTACAGCTGGCTTAGGCTTTCTTCCCCAAAAGTAGCATGGCAACTAACCCTTAGGACCAAATGGCCTCCTCCCATTACAGCTGGCTTAGGCTTTCTTCCCCAAAAGTAGCATGGCAACTAACACCTAGGACCAAATGGCCTCCTCCCATTACAGCTGGCTTAGGCTTTCTTCCCCAAAAGTACCATGGCAACTAACACCTAGGACCAAATGGCCTCCTCCCATTACAGCTGGCTTAGGCTTTCTTCCCCAAAAGTAGCATGGCAACTAACACCTAGGACCAAATGGCCTCCTCCCATTACAGCTGGCTTAGGCTTTCTTCCCCAAAAGTAGCATGGCAACTAACCCTTAGGACCAAATGGCCTCCTCCCATTACAGCTGGCTTAGGCTTTCTTCCCCAAAAGTACCATGGCAACTAACACCTAGGACCAAATGGCCTCCTCCCATTACAGCTGGCTTAGGCTTTCTTCCCCAAAAGTACCATGGCAACTAACACCTAGGACCAAATGGCCTCCTCCCATTACAGCTGGCTTAGGCTTTCTTCCCCAAAAGTAGCATGGCAACTAACACCTAGGACCAAATGGCCTCCTCCCATTACAGCTGGCTTAGGCTTTCTTCCCCAAAAGTAGCATGGCAACTAACACCTAGGACCAAATGGCCTCCTCCCATTACAGCTGGCTTAGGCTTTCTTCCCCAAAAGTAGCATGGCAACTAACACCTAGGACCAAATGGCCTCCTCCCATTACAGCTGGCTTAGGCTTTCTTCCCCAAAAGTAGCATGGCAACTAACCCTTAGGACCAAATGGCCTCCTCCCATTACAGCTGGCTTAGGCTTTCTTCCCCAAAAGTAGCATGGCAACTAACACCTAGGACCAAATGGCCTCCTCCCATCACAGTATCCTCCTTCCTCACCCAACATCCCACACACAGTAAAGAAAGTTGTCATCCTTGAACCTCACCCCTTGCTACATCCATGTATTCAAGCTGGGGTGGAAAAGCTAAATGGAGCCTAGTCATTTAGGAATATAGCAGGGTTTTCTAATAAGTCATGAATGCTTGGGTTTTCAATGCCATATTTAAAGTTGAAATGAGAAATATTCTAAATCTCAGATACAATTTGAGTTATTATTAAAAGCATACTGAAAAGGAAATATCAAATTTATTAGCTCGATAAGTTCATTGAATATGGGGGAAGGGGGATACACACAGTTTATGCACATATATCAAACTGAACTCTCAAGATCAACAAAACTACCGAGTACCATGTCAACCCCCCTGGCAGATGGTTCCAGATTTTCCACTAAAAGGGAGGGATTTTTTCTCAAGCAAATACTGTCGCCCACACATGAAATTTCAACTACACCCCCAAAAGGCAAAGCTCAACCCTGTCTTAATTCTAACCTTTATGAGCTGCCAAAAGTCCAAACAACCCCATCCTAACCTTCAGCTACCTACCCAAGTAAAAGATTACGCAGAAAATAGCCTCAGGATTTGGACAGTTTATGTAACACTCAAGTTGGTGTAGCCAGTGCCCTGCAACTGTTTCATTCCCTCTCTTTCTTCTTCTGTCATTGAATACACCCAAAGTTTTTCTTGGAGTGGGTGGCTGGGTCACGCCGGTGGAAATGCCAACTTTTAGAGTCTTGCTCTGGCCCAGGTTATCCCTTGTTCGACTAACAATAAGTGCCCCAGAATTAGTAGAAAAACAATCCTCCATTCAGGGACAATTTCAGCTGAGCCAGGCCCCTATTTTTCTCAAGCATAATGTCAAGTAATGTCAGAGCTGTGCAGTGAATTCTGTGGCGTAAAGGGTGTTGGAGGACGACTGTTGTGATCTTTGCCCCTTTTGTACCCATGAACGGTGACCATGTTAAGCTATGCTTACACCGTTCACCACATTCTGCTAAGCACTATTGTTTGTACTCAACATGGCAATAATACAAAGCCACACATGTAATCCTGTGAGGTTTCCAATGAAGACATGCCCTCCGACATTTTGCAACGAGAAAACATGACACATGCACCGCGCTGGATTGAAAAGAAGCCGATGCTGGCTGGGACGAGGTATTCATTATGTCCCTGTGATGACACTAGTTAATACAGTGACAAGAACCTTTGAATAGGATGCGTCCAGGGCAGCCATAAAGAAACGTCCACGCCAATGATCTGGCTATAGTTTCTCTGATCCAGGATTTAGAATTGGAGATTGCCAAGGAGATGACGTTCTTCTTGACAACTTAAACTGGACTGAATTAAACTATCCGCCAAGAAAAGTATGGGTTCTTAGTAGTAAAGGCCTAATTACAAAATCTTTGTGTTGCCTGCCCCCCCAAATAAAAAATATTTATAAATACATTTTTAAAAACAAAGGAAAAACAATTAAGAAATATTGATAATTAAATATTTAAGTAACACAAACCAAAACAACAACAACAAAGCAAAAAGCTTAAAACCCGATGAGACTAAACACACAGTGAAAGCAGCGAGTTTGAGTACAGCTATTAAAGAAAGGGACAATTGACTGCAGACAGTACAAAATACTTTGAAGAGCCAAGTTGTCGACTCAATCAACATCACAACAAGAGATGCTCATTGGGTGGATGCTGATTGGCTAACATAGAATTAGATACATGTGTAATTATGTCAGTTTAGAAACCTAAATTAGGTGTTAAATGGTAAAGTCGTTGGTCGCGCAACGAACTGTCGTAATGGTGCACCACAGCCAAAACTCTGTGTTTAGAGAAAACCGCGGTGGAAGTTGAATTACTTTTTAAACTGCTGTTTTGGAGACTGCTTACTTTTTTTAAACTAAACTTTTAATTTCCAAATAAAGCTGACCTTTTCATTAGTACAAAACTGTCAATGTGTTTGAAATCTTGCAACTGTTTAATGAGTTATAAGAGGGTGCTTAGGTGACTATTGGACACCCTATTGGTAAATTTACAGTCCGTTAGCCAGGTAAAAATATACTTTCACACAAAAGAAATATGTTTATGGAAAACCCATTTCAGCGGTACATTTTTCTGCCTTGATTGCTTGACGACACCCTACGCGAGCTTTTCCTGCTTGTTTCAATCTTTGTTTCTTATATTATCCTTGTTGACAGAGCTTAGTTCCATTTTATCAAAATGAGAACTTTGTTAACAATAATTGTCCAACAAACACCTTTATTTAGCATGCAAACATTGGCTGTGCTCTTGTAATCACTAGAGCCTTGCTACAATTTTAACAAGGACACCTTTTGGGGGTTCACTTTTCCCTCCAACACAGCCCCATGTTTAGTTTCTGTGCATGATTTGCACATTATTCTCCCATAGTTCCTCCCTGTTTACCAGGACCTTGTGTTGGCTCACCCAATGGGAAATTCATTAAGGTTCACGCTTGAACGCCAGCATGCGATTATGATTGTACCAAGACGAGACACAATCACGTCATCCGTGGCTACAGCCGCTTTCGCTCCATAGGGGTCAATGCACTTTGGTTGCTATGACGTCAATTGCCATTAGTGAGATGGGCGAGCGACCCAATCTCTATTTGAGGTGCATTGAGGATGCATTATGCGAGAGGCTTCTACACATGAGAATGGTCTTTATCAACGAGTGCTGCTTCTTAGGAGAGAGAATCATCCATGGCCAAAAGATTAATAAATTTCCCATTAAATTCCACTTCTTAAAGGTGTGTGTGTGTGTGTGTGTGTGGGGGGGGGGGTAGTCAAGCAGGGGGTAGTTAACAGTGATACAAATATAAGCATGTCAGGTCTGCATAACATCAATATTTGTTATGCTATTTAGAAAATGTCTCAGGGCATGCATGTGGGTCTATAGTTATCTTTCACTCAAATCAAATTTTCTGATGACAAACAGAGAGCCCAATTTCATCAAGCTGGCTAGTATAACAATTGGCTTAGTATTTAGGTATTTTGCGTAGCAGAAACTGGTTTCCTGTCAAAATTCTCTGTGCATGTACTTCAAATTGGTGTCGCTGGTGTCCGACAATGAGTTTGCTTTATAGCAAGTCAATTTTTTAAGCAGCATTTCCTGCTGGTCACTACTAATAATGAACAATCTCTTTAACAAGTGAGTTTAAACGTATCTAAACTGTTTACATATTTTTGAATGTCAGTTTACCTATTTGTTTATTTAATACTGGCAGAATCAAGCCTTGTATTTTTACGAACTTGGCCACAAACAAGCCCGACAAAAAATACACAGAAGAAAGCCTGAATTTTCTTGAGAATAAGGCACCTTGATAAGAAATGGAAACAGAGATGCTTACCAGCCCCCTGGTTATAAACACTGTGTTTCTTACTACACAGAAACACGGGCGAGCAATTGTTCACACTGCCAGCTCAATCCTCCCAAGTCCATATCTCCAAAAAGGTCATGCTTGGTTTGAAAAAAGAGATGGCCAAAAACAAGAGCTGGAAAAATTCAATAATAACAAACGGGGGATTGTCTATTTATGTAGAGCCTGGCTGCCATTGTTATCAAAGATGTACATAATGAGTCTAGCAAAGAGAAGTAGCTGTTTAGGGTGATTTTAAATGCCACAATCTGGTGTAATATGGCAAACTTGAAGACTGTGTGATTACCATAGGGTAGATAAACAAGGAGGAAAACAGTGCCCTGGTAGGGCTGTTGGTTCTCCCCACTTCAGCTGAATTCACTTGGGGTGGGGGGGGGGGGGCGAAGATTGGGTTTTTTATTGGATACACACCATAAGAAAAGAGAAAAGCATGATGTATTGTAACACTATTTGTGTACTTATGAATTCTAAGGGGAACATCGAGGGAACATTGTACCCTTTTGTATGGGGTTGATGGTCGCGTGATGCATGCACGTTTCTGCATCTGCCTAGTGTATACAAATCTATGAAGTTTGCCAACCAATAATGTCTGTACGCATGCGTGAATGTAATTTGCAAATTTCAAAAGTACAAACTGCTTGCAGATATGTATGAAGTGCAAACATAGCTCAAAAACACACTAGTGTAGAACTAAACACATTCCAAGATACAGGCAAGTTATAACCTGCAAGCCCTGATGGCATACAATTGCATTGGTGAAACATTGTTTTGATGAAACTATCTTTTTTTGTCCATTGAACTCAAATAAAACAGAGGGTGGAAAGAGAGCATTATTCCAACCTTTGAAAAACAAATTTGGGTTGAGTATTACAAAATTATCTAGCTTCCAAAATTCATACCAAGGTATATATATCTATAAATATCATACATGAGTGGTACACAAAAATAAATCCAGTATTCTCATTTTGAATATCAGTATTGGATCAAAATAAAACAGATTTATTCCAACCCTCTAGTTTCTAAGGAAGAACACATTTATTCCAACCCCACAGTTTCAAAGAAATGTATCATAAACGGGATGGTACATTATTGATTTGTGTACATTCATTCCAATATAGTTTCCCTGAATTAGATCATAAAGGGATTGTGCTTGTACATAATTGGCTTTTGGAAAAGTCCGTTCATTCCTCTGGTTTCCAAGAAACATATATAAAACAATCTTGTAAAAAGATTGATACAACAAGTAATGGTTTCATGTTTTGTTACATTTCTTGTGAGGCAACTTAAATTCTAGCACATGATCTCAAAAAGTAACATCATTTCAGATGGACATATTTCTCAAGATGATTGGTAACAGTATCAAATTAGGAAGTTGGATCATTTCAGTCTGTCTGATTATAACAAATCCTGTACTGATTTTACTATATTGTGAGAGACACTAACTTTAAAACTAAGCAGCATTTTTTCACAAGAGGGCCCCCTTTGTGTCCACCATTAAAAGAGTAGGTAGTTGGTATGTTTGACAGATCTCTTACAGTATTGAGTGTATTGTATAGGTTGATCAGCAGAAGAAAACAATAGTAACCCACAGTATCCTTTTAGTGAATCTGTAGTTAGCTCTTATTTGTTTGATTGAACAGAGGGCAATGTCAGCTTCAATAAAACAAAAGGGCACTTCTTCATTTGAAAAGGCAAAGTTAATGGGATCTTTTTTCTGGGGGCATAAAGGCCAAAACCAGGGCAACATTAGGCAAGGGGTGATGACCCCAGTGTAACCACAAAGTTATAACAGAATGTTTAGAATTTATTATGAGGAGAAAAATGGAGAGGCTCTATTTAGTCAAAATGTCAATAAAAAAACCTATTAGCATCATGTGAAAATGCCAAAAGCACAATAGGTTTTTAGCTATTAGCCAAAGTGCACTACACGGTATTTGAACATGTTGCAACATACACGTTGTCTGTGACATAATAAGGAAACTGCGCTACTGAGTTGAGAGTGTGCTCATTAGTAATACACTTTTGGTGTTTATTCAACTATCAAAAATGTAGTGGGCTTACGAATATTTCACTAAGGTTTTAATAAGTGTCTATTTTGACAGGATCTTGTTCTAGTTGGTTTGGTGTCTCAATTTGAAGACTAAAGTACAAGATACTAACTGCAAACATTTAGTTTGGGTTGCCACACCCCACTCCAAAAAGGAGAAGAAGAAGAAAAAAGAAATTGGCTGTGCGTTGCAATAAACAGAGCAAGCTGTGAGGTAAAGTGAGGCAAAATGACTAACGTGAAGCATTCAGCCCAATATTGCTGTAGTAAAAGATCACAATGACAGAAAATACTGAATGGTTAGAGCACATTCATGCAAAGTTTCCTTGCTGTGCAGTGTGCTTTGACACAATATCACAGAAGGGATGTACAATGTTACCTTAGTAATGAACCTGAAACTGAAATCTTGAAATTCAACCAGAAAATACAATGAAGGTTATGGCCCCACGTCAGTAACAGTGTTAAATTCTCCAATAATTGCTACTGCCCTCGATGTTAGACACAAGAATACTCTGTATGTAAATTTTTCATCAAAGCTGAAAATCGCCCATGTGAAGTGTTAATTACTAATCAAGTTCCTGAATCAATGTTTGACTTAAACTCTTTCTGACGTAGATAGGAATTCCCCAGTTGCCCACTCACTGCAGCTATTGCATTTTCAAATGTAATAATGAGTTGAGCGAGTGAATTGAAGAAGGATTGAAAGGGAGCATTGGGAGGTCATTTGGATGAGACCGGGCAGTTGGCTTGCCCGGGCAGCCTGTAGCCGGCTAGCCCCAGCCCACCAGTGGATTCAACAGACAGGATTCCTATTTCTATTGCCTGGATGTAAATCACTAGTAAATTGGCCCAGGGATGACATTATTAAGGTACTAATTGGGCATGTGCTCCACGGGTTGGAGACTGCTTGCTGGGGAAGAAATGCATATTGTTCAGCCCAGTTACAAGACAAGACGATGGTACTGTGTGTACTCTGCCAATGGGTTACTGATTTAAATGGGATTGGTAAAGATCAGTTTAAGGGTCAGCTAGAGGGCAGAGTATGGCGCAAAAACCTTCATCACTAACACTCCCTCATAGAATACTACACAACAAAACCAGAAAACCAAAGATGGTACCTAAATAATGAAAGAAATGTTATGAACAGGATCAAAGCAGAATGAGTGCAATCAAAGTTAATGAAAACAGAAATCAGTAATTTTGGCAAAAGAGTAAGTATTTTGGGCATACACTTTTACTAATTCTTGTCTTCTCCAGTAGCCAATAGAATAAACAACCAAAGTCTCTGTAAAATTATAATGACCATCTACAATGTATATTTGATACACGGATCCCGTAGGCTTTCCAGCTCTAAAAACAATGTTGCCTTAAGAAAAATTTCATTCAGTCAAATATAAATATTCAACACTCTTGCTCACTCAAGAGGACCCATTGCTTATACTTGAACTTCCCAACCCTGTGATATTTTCCCTTGTCAAAAAATAAATAAAGAAAGAAAATAAATAAATAAATAAATATAAATTCAAACCCCTTAAATTCAAACAAAGAAAAGAAGAATCAAATTCAAAGACTATTTGACTCAAGCTTCACAGTAAATTGGATCAAATCTCAAGGGCTGATGGTATGACGTCACAAAGCTAGAAATGCTGGCTCTGATGACGTACGTCTTCAACACCGATAAAGAGGTACACGTTGTAGTTTTCTTTTCTAATCACATTGGGAATCATTTTGGAGAGTTGTTACAACTCCTTGAATGAGTAACTGTTTAACCTCATGCCATGCAGGTATAATGAACACTAAGTGACCATTTAACGAGTTACAGAAATTGTAAGCATGCTGCACTATTGATAAGCATTGAGGGCACCGTCACCCATAGCCCATCCTTATAATGGCTGGGCTCTATGTAAGATGACCTGCCAAGGTGGCAGCAGTGTAAACACACCTTTACTGAGTTCAACAGAATTGTATAGAAATTGTAAGCTAGTATATTTACTGCTTATCAGAAGAGAGGGGTCTAGCACCCATGTAGTGCCCCTCCGTTTACACTGGTTAACAGACAGGGCACTGTGTTAGACTTATTTGACCCAAATGGAGGGCCATAATGTACAGTATATCGAGTACCCTTAAACCAAATTGGACTTTTTTTACAGAGAGGGCAATATATGTAAATGTTGATCAGCAATACTGATTTAAACAGAGAGGGCAATATAATATAACAAGCAAAGAGTGCACTAGGGACAGCACTTGCCCAAAATAGACAATACTACAAATTTACAATACTTTAAAAATATTTCTTGGTTAGTGACTGTATCGTAAGTCATTATGATTTATTTATGAAGCTGGCTATATATTTTTCTATTGACCAGTAATTAGAGCACTTAGTGTACAAATTTATGTACAACACCTCCCATAAGACCCTATAAAATAAAGGGAAACTATTTCACTGTAATAAACATGTACAACATAACTGAATAACTGAAACGTAGAAGTTGTCTCGAGAAAGAGGGGTGGGTGGGGTAAGGGCTCATGATTGCAGTTAGGAGGTATATGGAATGATCAGGAGGTATCCATGATCCCTACTCTACTGCCAAGCAATTCAGTTGAATTTGAACCCTGACCCTTTCATTAAAACATAAGCCCAGTTTACCCCAAGGCATTACTACTACTTGAATAGTTCATGTACTTTGGTGTTTTGTTGTGTTTTAGTTTGGTTATTGGCAAATTCACTATACATTACCGGTACTAAGCAAGAAACTAACTGGATCATGAGTGGAATGAATATGAATGGTTGGTGTGGCAACTGTTAAGTCTGCCTGCCAATCCAAAATTAATGAATTTGACCGTCAAGCTGATTCCAATCATACACCCACCCTTTAAACAATGTCACCATAACTAGGCCAGACACCAAACCGTGATTTTCGTTTTCCAATTTGAAAAGGGTGGCAGAGACCCAACTGATTGCAGCCGGTTTAAAATAACCCTTGACTAATCAACTGCTGGGTACTCCCACGGAGAGGCACGTGCCTCCAATGATTCTTCTTATCCTGAGGGATGGAGCTGCTTCAGCAATGAGCGATGTGTAATAAAACAAAGAGGTTGCAACATCAAATTGTGATTTGGGGCTGTTTTATATTACAGTAGATATTCATTCCACACTTGACTTTGTATAAGGGGCCGTGTGCAATTTTACAAAACAATGTCCAAGGCAACTAAATTTTATTTTGAATTAACAGTACAGAATGATTCGTGAACTGTTTTTCTAATAGTTAAACGTTTTTAACAATTAACAGTTTTGAATAGCTAATTCCTGAATCCAAGTTTGGATTAAAATCCTGATATGAGTAATTCTGATTGGATTAAATGGATCTGAATTGCTAGAAAGCAGTTACATTTACCTCAGGTCCCCCCTCTCTTCTCCCTTACCATATTTACAACAGTTTTTGAATCCTCAAAGAAAGATGCGAACAGGGACTTAATACAGAAAACTTTGAATAGCAATTTTATCTGCAAAGCAAGATCAGCAGGAAAACAGCCAAAAACAATACACAATATGTGGTGATCTGGCTGGTAACCTCATTCTGCTAAGCAATTTTGTCTAATCCACTAGATTTATATGCATTTACTACAATCTGACCATAAGGTGAGGTAAGCTAGGATAGAGGCATTACATCCTTAGATTGAGAAGTACTTTATACCGTCAGAAATTCTTCATGGTGTTTACTAGCATGTACTTGACACACACGATGCATGCCAAGTAACACTAAATGAAATAATTGATATGTACTGCACGTACAATCACTGCTGAATACAAGAATAGCCTCAAAGTATGCGACAAAGTTATTGGGGAAACTCTTTCTATTTGATACAACCCAAACATATTGAACAGAAATTTAGAATCCTTTGCTGAGTCAATCGGATATCGGTGCAGTTTCCTCTCCAAGCAGCCGGTCACTTTCTATACCGTAATGCTTCCGCTGAAGAGTCCTTCCACAAAGTCGGTCCAAGTATCAGGCCTTTGTAAGCCCTCTCTGAGATCATCCGCAATTCGCTTCGCCTTTGTACGACTCGGGTGTTACGCAAGGGGCCTTGACGTTCAAGATTTTCTTCGAAATCCTGACGGCACTGCTCTCTCAGGCAGGCATGGTTAAACAGTGACGTATTTTTAGCATGTGCTCGATGAGCCATAGCCTATTCAATGGGCAGCCATCTTGAGGATGAGGAGGGTTGTGATTCTGAGAAGGAGCATTGCTATGGCAACTAAGGGATGTTTGAGGGATGAAATGTTGTTAAAGAGACTTCCGAGAGAGTAAAGTGTATTCAGAGATGTTAAATTCTACTGGTTATCAAGACAAAGGAACACCGTCACAAACGAAACAGGAAACTAGATAAAACATGACAGTAAAGTGTCACCACATAACTCATAGTAAAGGATTTGAATTTATCTTTAATGCTAATTGTTGATTTATTTACTCAGAGAGCTTACTTAGTAAAAACGTTGGTACTAAGTTCACCAATTATCCGTGAAATACTTCTGTCTGAAAAACTAACAGTCTGAAACAACTGCAAAAAAACCTGCTCATACTTAAATTAGAATTACATTTATAACATGGTAAAATAAAACATTTTACAATTTCTTTGCTGTTTTCTTGAAGGTGGAGCACCTTTTCAATGAAATTTTTGCAAGTTATTGATATCCTTCTTGAAAAGTAAATGAAAACCAGAGGATTGTAATGAATATACTCTTTCAAAACCAAGAATGTTCCACACTTCACATGTTTCTTGAGTATTGGAGAACAGTTTCTTCTGAAAATCCATGCTGTCAATGTAGAGATCTTTATTTTCAAAGGTTTTAATAATAATACCAAAAACTACAATTCAAAATGACCCCTTGTTGATAATAGTGTCATCTTTTTTTCACCTAAGGCCATTTTAGTTAATAAATGTTGGGTCAACTCAATAGAGGGCGCTGTCCAATCTGTTCATTTTTGTGTGTGATGGTTCACACCTGTGAAGCAATGTGGAAGTTGCTGCAATCTTGTCTGTGGTTTCTTGTGACTGTAATTATTGTGTTGCAGGATATAAAATATTTCAATATTGGTTGGACGTGAGGTGTGACATGGTTGGAACAAGAATTTTAACAAGCTGTTATTGACAGTACTTGGTGTTTACATGTGCTTGATCAACACTGTGGGTTTATGGTTACCACCCATTCCAACCCAAGACATGTGATAAAACATCACTGAACCCTAAAAACAAAACAAACTAATTTTTATTTTTTTATTTTTTAAAGACAACAATTCCCATCTCTTACAAAACCAAGACCAAATGCAAAGAAAATCTTGGTTGTTATCTCCCCAAATCAATGTTTCATTATTTTAAGTGGCTGCCTCACTCACTTTCACCAATATTTTGCTTTTGCTTCTGGGATTTACCTTTGATAATTAACACCTGAAAGTAAAGGTTCATTTGAAGTCTGTGTACAGCGTATTGGGAACTCATATTGTGCATGTGTCCATGGAAATCCTGTACCCGGGTCTGGACCACCAGACCTTCCAACAGTTAGTTTTACCATCTTACTTCAAGTTATGATACATCACTGGGTTTTTTGAAGATTTGGAAATGTGACAATTTTATCAAATTTCAATGGAAACGTTATTAAGGAAACATGGGAAAATTGTTTATGTTTTGTCAAGGATTGAGTGCAAACTGACTGTTTGGGTACTGTGTGTCAGGGTACTATGTTTCTCAGGCCAATTGGTTATGGTATCACGTTTGTTCAAAGTTAGCTTTAAGATTTAAAAAATCATCCATAAATTGTTTATTTATTTAAAATACCAATATTGTATCATACATTTAAATAAAGTGCATTACTGATGTTTAATAATACTATTGCTGTTTTCAATTTATCGGAAAATAGTTTTTTGCAATGTTATCCATTACATAAATAGATTCAATTTGACATTTCAATGCCATTTAAGGAGTGAAATCAACAAACGTGGAGTGAGACTCAACTACTGTACATGTATTTTACACCAGTATTGGTTTCATTTTTCTTATATGATTTTCATTCAATCATTTTTCATGGGTGTTGTTTTCAAATCACCTGACTTTATTCTCATTTTTCTTACACATCTTATATCAGAAATACAATCCAACACCATTTATGGACTCAAACCCAACAAAGATTCAAACTATTCCAAACCATGACCACGAAACATCAGAGTAGGATCTTCTCATTTCGCAATACGAGCCAATCTGACAGCGTCTTGACAGAACGCTACATCTGCAGCCCAATCCAAGATAGCAGTGACGCAATGATCAAGCTAGTTTGTCATAACATATGTATGATTTAATTGCTATATGTCCAGGTGAGACAAGGCGCAGTTGGTGAGCCTGAGGAGACCATACTTAATCACAAACCTACTTTTACTTTCACTTTGAAGGCTATACAAGACTAACCAGTAAAATGTTGAGATCACAAAATACATCATTTTAGTCTTGAAGGCAAAACCTATCAATGTAACAAATGCCACTGTGTGTGAACTCTGAGCAACTTTAAAAGTAAAAATGGGAGAGCTAAGGTTTTTCTGTCAACAAAACTCTGAATAATGAGGAAAAACACAGCCCCTATAAAACTAGAAATCAAACGTTTCTTTGTTATAAACAAACACTGTTCATGTACACTAGGGATGTACACAAGAGATGTTGGAACACATTGCTTCATGGGTGAGCTTCTGTTCAGATTTGAAAAAATGCTTCCATCACACTTGTTAGGTCCTGCAAAAAGTGATGAAATCATAATCCCTAATTAGGTGTTCAGAGCATAGCTCGAACACCTCTTGTTTTTTCATATTTAATATTGGTTAGAATATTTTGTTAATACATGTAGTGATTAAAATAACCAAACTAAAGACACAAACCTCCTTTTTCCTACAATCGATTCACATCTTAAATATTAAGAAAGAATTCCCAAGCCAAAAACATTTACAGTTGTTTGTTTTCTGAGATGTTTCCAATGAGATTTGAAGAAAAAAGTTGCGATCAAGTGTTCTACTGTTTGAAGCATTTGCTTTACGATAGGAACTGTCGGCAGTTTGTCATAATTAGCCCTCCATTTTAGAGGAGTGCTGAGCTGGTAACCCGAATCTTACCCATGATGGTATCCATTATATTTGTGGAAAAGGAAACAGGAAGGATAGGGAACCAGTGGAATGGACAATACAGTCAATAGTTAGGTATATTGAATGAATGGGACCTTTATGGATGAAAGGGACCTTCACCTTCCTTTCCTACCATTAATGTGGGAAATGATTGTGCCAATAACTGGACAAATCAAAGAAATTCAAAGAAACAGGTTGGCTATCTTTATGTCTTGATCACCTGTCATCACATAAGCAATAACTGAATTACAATAAACAAGATTCCAGCCTCACAACTGTCTATTTCACTGACCAACTTTTAAATAAATAATTTAGGTTTGCGTGTATGCCAAACATTGCAATACATTTTTCAGATGGGGCACATGTTGTTGAGTTCAACCATGGGGTATGGAACTAGCAGGGAACACACATCTTGTATCTGCAGATAACAGTGTTAGCTTCTGTTACATCAACTGATCCCTGTGCAGCACTTTACAATTACTCTTGGTGTTTTCCTAACATTGGGTACAGTTGCAGAGTTTGTAATTCTCCTCCTAGGATTGGCAAGTTAGAACCCCCCTAGTTAAAAAGTGCAGACATTGGAACAGCTGATGGGTTAGGGAACAGGCCACCAGCAGTGGGGCAGATCTTCTGAGAGGGGTGTCATATTTGGGCAGCTGCTGGACCCCCAACTGGCCTAGAAACTGACCCCTGTTTTTGCAGAGATGATGCACTAATCCTCCCCTTCTTATAACATACTGGTCATGCGATCATTGTGACATTTATTATAAGATAAGGTTTAGCTTGAAAGTATAATACAGGTGTACATGGTGCAACTGGACTTCTTGCCAAGTTGGAACAGGTCAACATTATTTAAAAGAAGAGCACCATTTTTTACATCCATTAGTTTCCAAGAAATGGGTTTTAAAAAAACCATGAAAAAACTTTCATTACTTTGCTTTCATATTTTGTAATAAAAAGAAGGGGGAAAAAAGGGGGAAAAAGTGGGTAAAATAGTGCACCCATTTCGTTGTGTTATAAAAAAGTACTTTATATGTAGGATGAGAGCCTTTCTTATAGAAATATTTGTCAGTATTTTTTTCAATTTTAAATTACAGGGGCCATCTTGTCCAGGGCTTGACTTTATTACACCTTCCAACACCATGCAAAGCTTCAAACACCACTTGACTTTATTGCTTACATTTTCATTCTCATTACCAAACTGTAACACATCATATAACTCTTCAAGATGAGTGCTAGCTATTGTTTGGTTTGCATTTTTAGACTTCTTTAAAATTGGATTCAGTCTAAATCGTATAGTTAAAATAAACAAAATATCAAGTTATACCACAAGTGAAACCGACTGGGTAATTTTTTTGTTATGATTTGGGGTTGAACAAAGAAAAATTGACAAATCCTTAGTCATTTTTTCTTTGTTCAATCCAAAATCATTTAAAAGAAGAAGTGAACATGAAAAATCCAATGTGAAAGAATTTCAGTTGGGATAACCAAATTTCATTGGGTTGCTTTAACAAAAAGCTTCTAGGCAAGGCCTTTAGTCACCATTTCACTAAACACAACCGCTTTGTTAATATAATTAAAGGGGCTATAAAAACAAATGTTTAAACCCCCCAAAACGTCAACTCCAAAACACAATAAGTTAACGCTGTTTTTCTTTTACATAATTTGAACACCCTTACTGTAAAACAGCATGTCAGGATAAACAACACTTTAGTGAAAGATAAACCCTTTACAAACCCCAAGTCCAAAAGTTACCCATTGGCAAGCATTACCACATGTTTGTGCACATGTATGACCAAATTCTTCAAATTTTAGACCTTGTTTTTAAAACATGTTTCTTAAACAGGTCACTGTTGGTAAAAACAGCAAAAATGCCAGCCATCCTGCTGGGAAAGTCCCCGCTGAAATCATTCCCCTGATTTTCACTAAACTGTCAGCTTAAAGGTATGGCACATGATTGAATAAATGAGAGAGAAAAGAAAACACCCAAATGTGTCAATAATTAAAAATCTGAAATCTTTTGTTTTATAAACTTGATATTAGGATGACCAATTGTCAGAGAAGTTTTTCCGTCTTATTAGATACCATGATGAGAGAGAACCTCCTCCCCCCCCAAAAAAAAACCCACACAAAAAAATCCATTTGAATTTCTTATGAGATTTGCCAAAATAAAATAAAAATAAGCACATAAATTATTAGGTCAGTTGGGTTGGCGTGGTGATTTCTTTCTTCGCCTTCCACCTCTAGGACCCCAGTTGGAATCCCAGCAGCGACACTATGTGGATTGGGTTTTCAGTCCCTACATGATTGTGCAGGTTTTCTCTGGAAATGTAAAATTGAAACTTCATGCTTGTCTGATTAATTTCACTTTTCTGAGAATCCTTGGCTTCACAACCAGAATTAATAATAAAATAAAATATATGAACAGACAAATATCACTATCAAAACCACAAATCATAAATGCATTGTTCAATGTTTTCTTGAACATAATGAGTTTCTCACAGGTTGATTGTGTAGTGTTTATTGACAATAAGGAGATCGGATTAAATGTACTCTTTCAAGAACCTATGATGGGCAGTACCCAAGGAGCTGTATAAGTGTGTGGGATGTTTTGCCAGTGGAGTGGAGACACCCTTAAACATATTAACTGCATGTTGATTGATATGATTAAGACCAATTAATAAGTTTGTGATCAAACAATAATAGCACAACAATGGTGGTTACCTTTCAATATACAAAGCATAAAAGATACCATCTTTTCATATGTTTTGTTACAATGTAGCTTAAACTGCAAAAACTTGATATTGGTGCTTTTATCTTGCTTATGTGGTAATTCATTACTTTCAAGCAAAATACATTTAATCAAACATTAACAAACCTGTGATCAAGAATTGCATCTTAAATCTTACCAGTGGATGCCTTGTTAGACACATGACACGGAGGTGGAAGATTCTTTAGGAAAACAGCATGTGATAATTGCATGCCATGGATATTTATCCTAGACCAGATTAAAACACATTTTCTGAAAACAAATAAAACCTAATTTGTTTTCCTCAGGCGATTGGTGCATGGATTCTCTACTATGAAACTGTGGTAATATTACTACATGTAGCTTCATCTAGTTAGCTGCATCTACTACTACAGGTTTTGTTGAATCCATGGAAATATTTAAACAGTTCTTATGGCCTTTTAATTGGGTTAGAGAAATGTTCAAATGTTTCTCTTTCTACAATTCTTGACCAACTTTGAAAAGCACACTTTTTTCCTTGTTTGCTTCTTTTGTGAATCAGAATGTAACACAAATTCCTGCATCACCAAATGGAATTTGAAAAATTTATGAAAAAAATAGTTTCACTTTAAAATTAACTTGAAACTTTAAGCCAAATTTTATTCCTTTAAGAGTATAACAAAAGTTATAGTGTGACCCTTACTTATGGTACTTAGGGAGATTGTATTTTTTGGATTTTATAGACAAAATGACATAAATTAAAAGCAATAGAGACTTTAATCAAGGTGTGAACAATAACAATCTAATTAACACTGACTGAGGAGGCCGAGGTCAAACCAACACATGTTTTCAACATTGTGCTGGGGACAGTTCCCTAATGATAAGGTCATCTGCAAGTCTGGACACTTGGATAATACAACTTGACAAAAGGTCAGCCACAGGAAACCAAAAGAAGAAAACAGCTAGAGCAAAAACAGGAACAAAGTTGACCAGTGTGCCTGTCAGCTTGCCTTAAGGTTTGGTCATGGTAGCAGTATGCGCCAGCTCATCGCCCCAAAAGAGAAAGAAAAGTTAGCATGCTGAGGAGAGAGAATTACAAACATGCTTCTACCGCTTCAAATGACATACCAGTCATACTTAGCCTGCCACACATGCCAGCACATGGCAGGCCAACTCCCTAGCTTGCTGGAGAAATAGAACCATTGCAAAATACACAGTATCTTAGCAGCAAGACAGTGTACACTTTGAGTATAGAACCCACTTTCATAAAGCTGTGAAGCAGAAAATTGTACTAAGCAAATTTAAACAAGATAAATGTATTTTACTTGGTAATTTGGCTGAACAGTAATTTGAGCCCATTTTGAGGCAATTTTATAATAGTGATAAGCACTCAAATATGCCTAGTACAGCAAAGACTTATTAAGCAGAAACAGGCCACAAGCCAAATACTCTATAATGTACATTGTTTGTGATTGGTTCTGTTTAATCAATTGTACTTTACTATTTTGTTTAGCTCCATAAAATCTACATTAAAACCAACTCTATCTACTTTAAATAGGCATATTGGTTGTGCCAAAGAATCAATGTGGGTTGTGTGCAACATTACCTTTCTGTCCAGTGCTATGGATACATGAATATTCTTAATAAGTATCAACTTTGTACAAAGAGCATCAAATCCATACATTAAAAAACCCAGTCAATCTGCGGTTCAGAAGTTTCTCCATTTAAACTTTTGAGATTTACAATATTACCGAAAACTCACTCAGCCAATTTTTTATTAATATTATAAAGTTAGAAATTAATCCCACTAAATAAGTTGCTTTCTGTAAAAAGTCTGACCACCGGTTAAAATTGTTGCATGTCAAGTCATTTTGTTGGCACAAAACGTTATAACAAACTTGCTTTTTTCAAATTTAATGAAGAACTGGATAAACTATTTTTTTAAAGTTAAGTTTTCCTTACATGTTTTCAGAGTGTGGTAGCAACCACTTCAATGTACATGAAAAAACAGACTCACATTTATACAGCTACTCAGTTTTCAAACGTTAAGGTCCAGCCAAAACTTAAACACCAGTAACTTAGGGAGGTTTATTATGATGTCATCACAACAAAGATTAAACATCCTTAACCTAATGTCTCCAAGGACAATCCTCGTAACTGGCCAATCAGCAAACACCTTAAAAAGCAAGCTGCAGACCTCTCCAGCTCATTGACCAATTGGGCGTCTTCTTATATATAGAACCTGAGACCCTGTGCCTGGCACGTGCCATGGATTAGCCTCCTGCCAATAGGCAAGGCCAATTTCCGCTGAACTAAGTTTCACTGGTTATCTGAGAACATTATTGGGTGAACAAGTTCAGCAAGACATGATTGTAATTCGTCTTGACAACACCCACCGCGGGATGGTCAAAAAAAAAGGAGGGAAAGCTTAAAATTGGGAAGCAGACGACGCAGCATCGGCATGGAGCACACGTGGGTTCTTTCTTTATTTCCTCAGTGAAGCAATCTGGACGGAAGAAGACTTATAGGCATTGTTTGAATCACAACTTTCACTTATCGTTGATGATCTTCAATCATTCATAGCTTAGACTTTCATACTGTGTGGTGGATTCTGATTCAGGATGTGTGAAGGCTTTGATGGGATGACAGAGCAGCCTTGGAATTTGATGGGTAAGAGTTGAGTTTTGAATTTTGTGTGGGGAATCTCTCTTTATCCGTAAAAATTGCATAGTATTATTAGTGTTAGTGTCCTTGTAATTGTTTTTTTCTTCAAAACACATCCTTCCATTTTTGTATACCTGCTTTGATATGGTAGCATAACATAGATCTGTAGTAAATACAACCCAGGTATAACTGTTACATATTTGCAATTTTGTTTTGAAGAAGTCTGATTTGCTGTTTTAATAACTAAGATAACATTTGCATTCTCTGTTTAGTGACTGCTTCTCTTGATAGCCATGTACAGACTTTTAAAATAATAAGATAACAGCAGAGCAGAGTATGATAACCACTGTAGATTGAATGACAAGATTCAAACAAGGTCACAGTGTAACTTAAACAAATAAATGCACACATGGCTTATGAGTGTGCCAAGACCACCAAAAATGGAGATCTAATTAATTTCACATACTTTTTCTTCATGTAATAATGAACTTTAGTGCCATCAGAGAATTGACTGTGAAAAGATTCAAAAACTTGTCAACAGTTTTCAAGAGTGATCAAAACTGCAAATTACCATTCTCTATCAGCTCTTTTAGAGCCATGATAACTATCAAGTATAATATTGAAGTGGTATCTCAGTGATTGTACTTTGACAGTAGAAAGTAAGTTCAACTTATCTTTTCATGTGGGCATTTTCAGAAGGACGCACAGCGAGGAATTTAAGTGCTGATTAAGGTTTGATCTCCTAACATCATCAGCGGCCTTTATCACAAATCTCATACAGTGGGTACAAAATGAGCCCACGAATCTCTGACAAATGACCCTGCCTAGGTGGATTAGCACTGGGTTTGTAGTGGGTGGCAGGCACCCTCTGGGTGAAAAAGGGTCTCCCGTTAAAATTCCAGGCGATATTTATCTTGTTGATCTAAACTTGTCCCGTGACAGTTATGGATTTTTGCACCTTGGCTTGAGGGCATCGAGTATGGAGGAATGGGTGGGTGGATTTGGGCTTTGGACTCTGGAGGAAACTGCTTGGTTATTTGAGGAATACTGAGGATGTCAGTTTCAGGCTGTATCAAGATAATTATCGGGAAATTGTCCATTTGTGTTGTTTTTGAATGACTGCTGAGGTTTCATATCTCATTGGGGCAGTGGGTGGACTGGGAACATAAGGGTTCATCACAGATATGTGACTGACTACTACTGGCGACATTAGTCCTCATGATATGCATATTGGATAAAGACTTTAACAAATCAAGCTCATTACATACAAGTACATACATAGTCCTACCTTATATATTATTACTAGTACTAGTAGTAGTAGTAAAATATAATTTAGTGTTAGTATATTTATTTTGTATATACCACACACAGAGATTCTTGCCATATGATTGGTGAAACATGATTTTGCCATGGACACTTCGCAACGTCGTTCCCAAAATAATCGTTCCCCACCCGTTTGTCAAAAACGAGGCAAGGTGGTGTCATGGGGGACAAAGTTGGTGTCTACATGGATTCGTCCGCGTTGTTTAAAAGATTTTTAAATAAGACTTTAAGAGTGTGGGGTGGACGAGTTACCGTGCTTATTGTGATTAAATTTCAAATGACAAGGATCTACGTGTACATGTGAGTTATATAAAACAAATATTGAATCATTTTGTTCATGCATTGTTGCAGAATATAATCACTTGGTGAATTTGTTTTTGACCATTTTACCTGACTTTGCCTCGTGAAATGGAATAGTTCAGATTTCAGATTGTGACTATATTTTGTTACAATGCACTCATATAAGGCCAATTCCATTTTAGAAAAGTGCAGGGCTGTTTTCTCAAAAATCCTCAACTAAAAAATTCTGTTTCATGTTCTTCAATAGATAATAAAGGCTCGATAACATACACAAAGAGTGAATATCAACATCAAATGGTTTGATTTTGATACACTACTGACTTCTTAATGCTATTCTAAATTGAAGTTTTCCATGGAAAAATGTTTTTTGATTGAATTTTCTAACTGTCCACTGAGCGGGGAAAATTCTAAGTAAAAAAAAAGTTCAATCATTGGCCGATCCAGTTTTTGGAGTTGGTAATTTTGTAATACTACATTGATCAATGCAACCAAAACATGTTAGAAACGTTAACTGCTGTTTATGCCACCGGTATTAACACATCCTATGATCTTGTAGTTCACCTGTGAAAAAAGATAAACCACCACTTTGTTTTCGCTTGGCGACAAAATCTGGATAGTTTACGGTAGATCTTAGACCTTTATGTGTGAATAAGTTTTATAGAGTAGAGGTAAGCCATTTTACGTATAGTTGTTTGTTAAAAAGAGGAAACAAAAACAAAACCAAAACAAAACTGCAAATGGAGCGAATGCACCTGCGACGTGATGATTTTGTCCCTCTCTGCCGATCAAAAACAACGGCACGGAACAATCTTTTAACTTTTATGCTCTGATTTGTTATCGTTTTCTGATAAAAAAAGAAAGCTTCAAATAGAATGTGTTGTTTATTTGGCTTGCCTGTTTGGTTGTTAGTTCGTTTTGAATCAAAAACAACTTTTATGCTCTGATTTGTTATCGTTTTCTGATAAAAAAAGAAAGCTTCAAATAGAATGTGTTGTTTACTTGGCTTGCCTGTTTGGTTGTTAGTTCGTTTTGAATTTTTTTGAGTCTAAATAACCCAAAAATCACTCAATAAATTTGGCATTTTCACTCGGGAGGATAAAAAAAAAAAAATTCCACATGGCAAATATTTGCCATGTTGTGTGTGAAATGAATGACTAGCCCAATATATACAATTTAAGAAATGCACTGGTTGAAATAAAGCAATGAAAGTCTACAGACAATGCAGTTCTAACAAGACAAAAATAAATAAATCTGTCATGGGTGTGTTGCTTGGAATTTTTTTGAGATTTTTAAGTAAAACATTGAGTACTTTTAATGAACTTTATTTGCTTGCAGCACTGAAAGTATTGAGGTTATCAGACCAACCAAACGTGCAATGACATGTGAATGGTATTTCCACATGTGCATGTACATGTAGGCGTATGGGCGTAAAAGGGGCAATCCATTGAGTGCTGAACGGGCTGACTAGGCTTGCACCCAGTCAACAATGAGTTCGGTTGGTGAATGTAAACCCCTAAATATTGAGTGTTTACCACAGCACAAAAAACCTATAAACCAGTTGGCATTTAGATGTTTTGGTGAAGAGGAACCTAAAATATTGCAAGGTTCATATCATACACGTACATGCACTGAGCGACATTTATGTTTGGTTTACAAAATGACAAGTGTTTATTACACCTTGTACACCCAGTTGACATTTTGGTGTTTTGAACACCCAGGAATCCTAAATACTTAAAGCCCAAAGGCCACCCAGTGGGTATATGTCCCAAGGCGACATTTTAGGTACACTGGGGTATATAATGGATTCATTCACCACCTAATGAGCTCATCAGTAGGTGACATTTTGTCAGTAGCTGACCCTGTGTGGGTGTTTTGTAGAAGGTGGTAATGTTAAAAGGCATATGATCACATACCCCTAGTTAATACACATGCTGGGTTTCTGGGTACATTGACCCCACTGGGTATTTGGCAATAGTGGGATAGCCTTTACTCTACTGATGTTTATGGATTTTTGTGTGGAGAAAACGCCAACATGTTTTCCTGTCTCCATCGAGGGAGTTAGCGATGCCTATAGCCATATGGTTGGCCAGGCAGCTTGGTATTCAACGCAATGCACTTTTTTTCCTTTTTTTTCAAGCCTGTCACTTCCCCAGATGCTCTTGAGCTGTGTACACTGTCTGCATTGGATGACTCTCTTAGTCTTAGTATGGAGCAAGTACACTTTTGTAACTAGCATCTGTGGTGATTACTTATTTAAGCCACCAGTATCACTAAAGGGTAAAAATATTAATCAATCTACAGGCAGACTTTCTGGCCTTGAACTTCATACTTGAAGAGGCAAACAATTTCCTATGATGAAGGGCATTGTCAGGAAAATCTTCCTTTCCGTTCAAACATTCCACAGGACACCAAGGCAGTGACCCTTGCAAAAATCACTTCTGTCCCCAAACAAAATACAGCATAGAGGAGCAAATGATGTGATTGTCAAAGTAAAGAATTATTGTGGTTTGTAGAAAAGTAGTGCAACACAAACACTTACTTGTTTCATACATGTTATTGTAATCATTTAAATTGCCTGGCATCAAATTTGATAGGAACTGAATTGCAGCACGAAAAATGAAAAAATTCCTTAGGGAGATTGTTACATCTCAAGTAAACTTGCAGAACAACTATCTACAAATCACTTTACTCATCCTAAACTATTTTAACAATAAGTAACGCAGCTAAAATCTTTGCAAAATGTCAGATGACTGACAGCAAAGTCAAATCACAAGACAGAATTCCTTAAATTTTACACCTCAAATGAAACATCAACCCTATCAATGATTTGCCAACAATCCTCCAACCTCCAGTAGCACTGCCTCACTGCTCTCACATAAATGTTGAGCATGCCATGTTATGAATCATTATATTAGATTAAGCTAGGTAATACCTACATTGTACATGTACACCTCCTCTCACGAGTCGAGCTGTTTCCCTAACCCTTAACAATGCTACCTATTTAGGATAAACCAGCCTTGACGAGGCCCTAATTTGACCAACTGGATCCCGTCCATCTTAACTAGTTCACCATCCACCAAGGTGGCACTTCTCTGGTAGCACAGTATCCATTTTTAAACACAAGCGAACGCCGATGACGTTCGTCTTCATGACCCCTTTCACTGTCTTACAAAAAAATATATTGGAGGTATAAAGGAGAGGAACGACAGTGGAAGGAACTTTGTGGAATCCAGGGTAAGTGACTGAAAGAGGAGATTCAGAATGCTTAAATAGGTAACCAGGAATAGCTGGTCTCTGAGTGACCCTTGTATCAGAAGTCACTTGTATCAGAATGTGATGGCTTTACGGTCCTACACTCTGACTGAACTTGTAACATCTCACTGGATGGTTAGCCTCTTCAGAAAAAAAAATCACTTCTATACTCATACTATTCTAGAACAGGTTGCATTCAAAGTAATTTTTATTAAATGTCTACATGTATATTCCTTAAACAGGGACATTTGTTTAACATTAACTTTTTAGGAGAAAAAAAAAATCTCAAAGCTTCTTAAAAATTTACAAATGGGTTAGTTCTTTGTAAAAAAGAAAGTGTACCAACCAATAAAGCTTGCTTCTTTTAAAAATCTCACTCCAAATGAATAATACATCATTGTTTAATGAAAGAGCTAAACATTCCCAAACTGTAGTATTCCAGACACATACAGTACTTTTAAGAGGAACGAATACCATTGGTTACTGGATGAGGACATAAAAATTAACTCATTTTACTTCAATGTACTTGTTTTCAAGACCTAGTTGGTAATAATTCACTTATATACAACAAAGGCAGCATTCTCTACAAACCTTTATGAAGTATGCCATCTTTTTTTATGATGCACTTTTTAATAATGAAAATAAAGTAATATTCTGTTTCAAATTGTTATGAAAAACAAAATAATTCCTATAGAAGATCTCTACTACCATCAAAGTTTTACACCACCATTTGTTTTCAGTTTGTATCTTTATCAGAAACTCGTCCTCAAAAAGAATTTTTTTTTAGATTACAAAACTCAAACTAAGAGAAAGAAAGAGAGAAAGAGAAAAAGGAACAAAATGGAAGCAAAGTAAATACTCACACAGCAACATGCAATATCTTAAAACAGTTTTGTGATTTAACTGAGGATTAACAAACATCCAGAACACAATTTGTGTAGCCCATTTTGTCAAAGAAATCTGACTTTACAAGGAAAGCACGGAGAGTAGTTGAGTGTTGGAGGAGTAACGGCAGAGAATGCTGTTTCACTTGCTGTTGTACTGTACCGTGTGATGGCATGACTCCCCTATACAGGCCCTGCCATGAAAGCATGGCTAGAGTCAGAGCGGCTGTGGCGGACTGTCCCCAGACAAGCCATTACAGCTAGGCCTGCTTGTCAACAACTCATGGCTTAGCATAGTGGATACCTGCTTAAATCTAGCCCGATGACAGTCTCAATTGCCCTTCTTACCGAATGGAACTCAAATCTCTGTCAGTTCAACTGGTGTTAAAGACTTGAAAATAGATAACTCTATACGACTGTTAAAATATCTCATACAACTACTACAGCATACATTTTTGAAGTGTATTTACTTGATTTTAAGCCAGCAAAGGTTGCATTTAGAGAAAATACCTAAATTTGTATGATTTTTGAGTGAATTAGTTTATTCTCATCAGTGTGAAACTAAGAGGTGTAAATTCTTGAAGATACAAAAGTTTCAAGATTCTTCATTGCCAATTATGCCATTGAGAAAGAGCTTTGTGGGTATCAAGTGCAGTGTCATCAACTCCTTACTGTTCTGTATTTAATAGTCTTTTGGGTTGGTAATCATTTTTACAATTGCAAATCCTTTATTCACTCCTTATTTGTTGTAAACAAACATAATTTGTCTTCTTTTTTGTCAAACAAATATTATTTTTTCGTAGACAGGTGATTACGACCAATTCCCTAAACGATCTAACAGCCATTTTTTTTCGGGTTCATACAAACATATTTTATCAGGTGAGGAATACATGAAATAAATTTAATTTCAAGATCAGATTTTCGTATTGGCTTTGGAATTCAGAGTAATTATTTGGGTTTACACAACAATCTCTGTCTCGCCTCTAAATAATCCAAACCTGTCAAGACATGTGGGGAATTAATTGCCAAAATGTCAACCAATTTTAATTTTCTGTGCTTGATCAACAACTCAAAAAAAGAAGAAGATAACCTTCTCAGAGAAGAAGACTATTTGTTATTTGCAGTATTTTCAATAATAACATTCAACACAGTTTATGGGTTGGTACAATAATATTTTTTGGGAATTTAATTTTGTTAATCACCTATGTTATGAGTAACAACCTTATCTTAAAAATAATCCCTCATCTTTTATTGGAAACAGATACAACATTTTATTGTTCTGATTTTAAAATACTTTTCAAAAAAGTACATTAACAATTCTTAAATTTGACATGCTCAGTCACCGTTACCTTAATTTTTTATTTAGCAAAACACTAGAGCGGTAAATTAAAAGATGTTAACCATGGCCAAATTTCAAAGAACTGCTTAGCAGCCAACTTAACCTGCTATGTATTTTGGTAGACAACCAGTGACAAACACTCAATATCAAATGGCATTTTAGCTGGTGACCTGTTACCGTTAATCACAACTTCTCAATGTTAAGCAAATTTTGCTATATGGAACACGGTCAGATATCACACAAGGCAACACTTGACTCTTTAATTGTCTTTTAGCCTTACATTAACCGAGGATGTGTCGTGGCATTACAAAATTAAGACAGTTGTTGTAGAGCACTTCAATTTTGAATCCTGATGAGAAGTAAGTAAATCAGCTGGCAGGGGTATGTAGTCATAACTCTTACACCTCCAGCAGAGCACTGTACGAGCCAGGTGAGAAAAATGATTGGCGTCCTGCCATCATGCCACAGACAGCTGATGTAGTCCCATCGGACAGACAGGGGTACCGATGCAGACTCACAGCTAACCCAAACTCCTTCTGGGTTGGATATGGCCGCAGGGAAATACCCCACCCCCCACTCCCGAAAAGGTTAAATTTTTCACAAAACAACAACATTATCAGTTTGAATGACGATGACCGAGTCAAATTTGTGAAGCATCCCAAATATCTAATGTCAATTACTGCAAATGGCAAACGGGTGTAATTTCCAACGCTGATATTTTCTTGACTTTTCAGGAAATGAGTTTGTTCGTAATTACGGGTTGTTCACCTTCGTATCCAGCTTAAATTAAATTCAGTTTCTGTTTATAACTGAAAATGTAGATAATTTGCAATGAATTAAGGTCAGCTGGCTTAGATGGAGAGTTCTAATTGAACCTGTGCATCTCTGGTACAACTATGTGGGCAGAAACAGCTTGACTTGACTTAGAAATATATCAAATCTTCCATTTGTCAATTTATATAGTTCACTCTGCTATCAAATAAAACAAGATCATAACGATGTTACCAATACATCACAGACTGTAAATATCAAATCAATGACAAACACTGAAATAATTTAAATCCATTACATGAGCTGAAATAAGAATAGAAATTCGGCAATTTGAATTTGGTCATAATAAACCAACTCTAACAAATGCATTAACTTCACACCGATGGCAAAGGCTGGAAAATTACCTTAGAAAAACAGGGCCTGCATGACAGTGCAACCAGCTGTCTGGTATATGTAACCACTCAAAGTACACTCTTAAGCATCATGCTGGGTGTAACCAGAGGCCCCCCTGGATGAGTATACACCAAACATTGAACTGATGTGGGTCTCTTACCCAAGGCCTTTTCTCAAATACCGCTCTGTCTGAAGTTATCAAAATCCCATGGCAGCCCGACTCAGAGCGACACGCGACACACTGCCGCTCGCTAGCACGCCTGGCAGGGGATCAATTGGTAGGGAGCCCTAAGAACAGTGTGCCGTGACTCCCGGGCTATAACCGGCAACAGGGGCGACGCGGATCGTTTGCCAAGTGGTGTGCCGGCCCGACAGAAACAAAATCAAATATCTGAACCTGTCCTTTGGTTGCCCCCGTATCTATTGCTTTTAGATTCTTGTCAGGAATTTGGGGCATATTTTTGGCTCAGAACCTACTTTGCGAGATGGGATTAAATGTAATTAAATTGATAGCGGGGCTTGGAGGGGTGTTTGGGATGGGGCCGGATATGAGGGACGTGGATTAAAAGAGGAAGAACTCGGAGCTGGATATTTGGTGGCCCTTGATTGCCCTTTGATCCATGCTGGAGATATATTAGGCAGGAATTCAGTAGCAATTTGGACTGTGTGGTATTTGCTTGTAGTAATGTTAATATCCGTTTCTTCACAAGGTATAAATTGCCTCAAATTTTTCCAAGGGTGAAACATTAAGACGTAGATACTGGTGTAATGACATTTTGGTAAACATCATTGTAAAAAATGTCCATTTAATATTACATCTAAATCAGTTGCCAAGAGAAAAACAGTAAAGTTGTTGTCAGCTACTGGCTGGGAAACTAAATGTACAAGTCCACAATTTTGTACAAATAATAATGAACTCTAGCAGATGAAGATAGTGTGTCTTCAAAGAGGCGTTATGAAGGAAGACTGGTGTTTAGATGTGAAGTTCTCAATATAACAGACTTTTAGCCTTTGAAAAATGCTGAGTGTGTTAACCTATTCCTTTGCGCTAGACCATTTTAAATTGAAATTCGTCTCGTCAATTAACAGCTCGTGTAAAACTGTGAACAGTTTAAGCCAAAAGTATCTGCACAGCTGTTTGTGGTATTTCTTGCTATGGACTCAACTAATGTAATTAAATACTGTATTGCATCTTAACATTGTTATTATCTACTTTAATCTGCCCCGCACAAAGAATTGAATTTAACCACTGATCGTGAACCTAGTGATTTGGATAACAGGCATTTAGAAATACAGATTGTTAACTTAGTCTTGAACTACGGCTCTTCATCATCAAAAGATCGTTAGAACAAAACCAAACTGGATCACTGAAAGGTACTTAAGTAAAGTTCAGAAATTCCACAAAAAGTTCAAGCATTCCTTAACCCCCCCCCACCCAACAAAAACGACGAAGGGAAAGAGTAGACCATTGGTAAAATAATTAAAAGTATTTATACTTATTATAAGTTTCAAGTATTTTTATCAGTACTGAGAACTGGAAAAAACATTCACTGTAAGCAGCATTTCACTAAGTTTGTGACTAAAAGAGGCCAACAAATACAAGTTAGATGCTTTTTAGATATTGAGAATAGAAGATGTATTATAATGTCACTGTGGTTTATGAGTTAATTTTATATTTCATTGACGAATGTTTCTTGCGGGGGGAAGTGTTTCAAGAAAATGTTTCAATACTTTTCATGACTTAAAAAGATGTTATGGGGAAAAAGTTACCAATAAATCTAGCCCACAAATGATGGTTGAAAAGATATTGTACATACTGTACACTGTACATAAATATTGCACATCAGAACTAGGCACATGGGGGATAACTACATATACACTCCCTGCCAATGTGGCAGTTAGTAATGACAAGTAAACATTTTATGGAATGTTCACAAACATGTTTTGAGAAGTATTTAACATTATGTACAATGTTGCCTTTTAGAAGTGTACTGTGCAGTTACTGTGCAGTACAAGCTACTTTACAAGCAGATAAAGAAATAGCTTATTTTTACTATTTGTATTCAAACAAAGGGTAACGAAAACTGACATAACAACTGAATAGTTTTTTTTAAAGATTTGTTTTATATAAAGGATAATTTTTACAAAACAAAAAATGGAATTTGATGCTGTAAAGACGACCAGTTTTTACAGTTAGGGAAATATCCAGCCTTGTGGAAGTTCCCGTAACAACCAATGTTTAACTGTAGGTCAGGGTTCACAAGGCATGAGTAAGAGAGTTGCTGATGCAGGTTTTGATGATCCAGCTCATCATGGATGCTGTAAAGGCATCCAGACAGTGTGGGCGGAGGGATATCTATCTCACACCGGTTCACTAACAGGTCTGATGGGTAGCCAGCAGGCGGGGGCCAAAATAGCACAGTGTGAGGATACACAGCCCTAAGATTGGAGAGCCGAGTCCGCAGTTGGCCGGCCAGCAGTGTTGGTGATGAGGCTGATGCAAGCAGGCCATACGCACTAGCATACTTCTTGACCATCACAACCCAGCTCCATCTCTCTCTCTTCAACATCGTCTGACTTTGCTCTGTGTAGCCATTTTTGATTTGTATGATTATCACCATATTCCAGCTGGGAGACTATGTCGTGATGTCAAACTTGAACCTCTGGCGAGCTTGCAATTATTTGTTTGTTTCACGAATCCTCTAGTGGGGTGCAGTTTGGGGAACAACTCGGCGGTGGTGAAAAGGGGAAAAACAGTTGAGACAACGCAAGGCATTGATGATGAAACTGGCTTGATAACAAGGTCAAGTGCTGTGAAGAGAAAAACATCACCACGATGGAGGGAAACATGCAGCATCAGCATCTGAATTCCACTGATATACAGAGGATCCCAGAAAAAAAGATGAAATGCAACTTGGATAATGAGGAAGGGCAAATGATGATGAAGAAAACAGATGGAAGAAGCAGAAAAAAAACAAATTGGGATGGGTTACATATAGTGATCACTCAATGCTCATGTGCCAGGACTTTGCGCGCTGTAAGACGCCCACACATTATTTGGGGCTAAATCTACAAGTCTGACAATATAGTCACATTGCATGTTTCCAGTGGCTCATACCGGAAAAGTTATAAAAAAAATACACACACAAAAAAACCTCACAAAAAACCCCGTACCATCCAACAAGATGGAGAAAGGGACAAGCAATAAGCCTGGCATTAAGATTGAGCAATGAAATGATGGAACTGCCCTTTTCCTCCAGTCAAGCAAAAATAGAGAAAAATTATAATTCATGTGTTATTGTCAGCCTGCTCAAGAGTTTTGGACGTCCTCTGCCGGAATGGTGCCCATCTGAATTGGCTCCCCAGCAGTGGACAGAGACATTACACAGAGGTATGTGGGTGTTTAAGTACTGTTACGTGTAAGTCATTTCACCGTGTTTGTATTTCAAAGACATTGTACGCATTTTAACAACATATACTGCTGATGATTAATGCCACTAAATTTGAGTTTTGTTATTGACTTTTGGGGAAAACAAGTCTTGGTATATCCATTACGGGGGCACGTTGTTTCCAAGTTTAATTAAGAGCAATCGTTGCACTCAAAATATACAAACTTTTCTTGGGCATGTGAATGGCCATCATTTGTTGTACAAACGAGTACTATATTTGGTTTTCACCAGGCCTGGCCTTTCATCTTTAACAGGGCAGGACATTTTCATTTTGCAAAGGGCACTTCCATAAGAAAAATCTTAAAAGTCTATGGGAAACTTTTGAAGGGGCACCAAGGCCAAGACCCGGGCAACAGATGCTATGGATTCAGTTGCCTTCGTGTAATTCCAGGCCTGTTTCACCGAATACTTTTTAAACAATTGTGCTTGTGTGTACATGTACAGTATTTTCTTATTGTTTTTGGCAAATAAATACTTTAGAAGGGAATACAGCCTGCCAAGTACATGTACAAGGATGGTTCAAAGTGTAAAGCAATAACCATGCAAATAAGAATAAAGATGAACACGTATCAAACCCAGACGATTAACTCTATAATGAAGAATACATTTTCAACAGACGTTGCGATGCCAACTAACACAATTTTGGATTGATGTCAGAGTTGTAGTTTAGCTAGTCTGTACACATGCTTTCTTACACTTGAATCAAAATGATCACTGAAAATATTTTGTAACTTTTATATAATACAATTCTAATAACTGCACTGAGATATACAAGAGCCAGGTCATGCTGGTAGAGAACTGTTCATAATTTGTGTAAATAAAAACTAACTGGGATTCAGCAGCAGACTTATATCTTATAATTTAATGTTAAGTTCTTTTATTCCCTAATTTATTTTTGAGGCCAATATAACCGTTTTCTTTAACACAGGTTCAAACAACGGGCCAATATAACAATATCTCTGGGCCAATGTTAATATAATGTAACTTCATCTGAGCAAATACTCCGTTCTTGGGGGCAAATAGGTCCATAACCATTCAATCATAAGGGCCAATATATTAATTTCTTATAGGGCCTTTATAACAAACATGTACTCAGGATTAACATTCCATAACATTTATTTAATATGATGCACACAAAAATGTATGAATCAAAGTTTAAAACATGACACATGCTATGCGTCACAAATATTTTGATGGTAAGTGTTTAAACAGAATGTGGTGCACATGAACTAAAATGAAGTTTCAATCATTTTTTTAAGTCACCCAGTTCATGTGTGAAGACAAACCATGAATCAATTTGAACCCTGTAGTTATCCATTAGATGTTTATCGATTAAAACACAACAAATCTCATGAGTCAGTTGATTTTTTAACAAGATTTTTCTGACAAAGCCGCCACAAAACGATCTCTTAAATTTGGCATGTCTTGTGTGCATATAGAAAGATCATCTAGAAACTTGACACATGAGCTTTGTTCTTCTTTTTGTCTGCACTATTCCAGTAAAAAACCAATTTGGTACATTTATAAGGTCATGTTAGGAACTTCTTGCCTAAAAAAGATCAGCGTATAATTATAGCTGTGGCTAGAACATCTACCCTTTTTCGGAGGGGGGTCATTCTCCTAAGTGTAAGATCTGCTTCAATACCTTTGATGTAACCCAGTCGAGGCATTTAAGAGTAGGTCACCTCTATAAGGCCAGGGTGTGAACCCATTCAAAGCACCCAGTTGCCCCATTCATGAGCCCAGTCTCGGGTAGTAATTCACCCAGTTCCTGGTTCTTTGGTTAGCCCCGCAGTAAGATTTCAATGTTTATAGAGGTATGTCCGTGTGATCAAAGAAATGTCATTCAGCCCACACACTAGCGTAGGTACACAATAGCCGACAACATATGGCAGTGAGGGGATTGCATCGGCTGGCCGTTAGGAGACCTTTACTGCCTGAATAGCTCGGCGTGTGTCTCTGTGTCCAATTCTGTCTTGGCGGACCTCTCACAGGAACTCTTTCACTGCCGGGGCTATTTAAACCGCTGCAGCCGGGACGTGAGCTCATTCCGGAAAATCCCCGTAGTGGGAGGGTTGGAAGTTGGAACATTGCAGTAGGCAAGAGATGCGGACAGCTACATCTCGTCCCGCTACTTCAATGATTATAAAAAGTCTGCTCCTGCCACTGCTTTCAAAAACTCTTTCATGGGGACAGATGATGATGCAATGACAGCAAATCCACCCGGCGATTAATAACCAAGAAAATACAACGAATTCCTGGACAAAAATTGTCACAAGATGTGGATATGATGGATGTTCAACTTGAAGACAGTTCATCAAAACATTGAAATCACAATGTAGAAAATTGTTCTTCATATATGATGGGCAAGTTATGAATGCATTGAATTGCTTATCTGGAGTGACATGATCATCAACGAAAGATTCATCTCAATTATTTTTACAAACTTCTTCAGTAAACCACAGATTGGTTGTACTTTATATTTTCTACTTTTAAAAAAGAAACAGAGGCACCTGGAAACAAGGACAACAGTGGAGCTTTAAATCCCATCATCATTTTCCTGTTCTTTGAATGAATACTTTTTGTAACTCATTTTTAAACCATCACCAGAAAAGTTTCATGCACTTGACATCGAGCAATTCTTCATTATGTAAATGTTCTACATGACTATGAGTCTTCTGTTTTACTATAAACTTTCAACAAACTGTGATTATGAGTTTCTTTTGATGTTCATTTGTCCACCAATCTGAACAGCGAGGGAAAGGCCAATAAGTTGGCCTTAAGCGACATTGTGGAGTACAGTGTAACAATACAGGATGCAGAGCAAATGACAAGGTTGACTACTTACAGGCGCTTGACACACGGGTTGTATTAAACACCTAATGATTAAACTCTTTGTTATAAATTATCTTGTTAAAATGTTAATGACGAACTTATGAAGCATCTATTGCTAATGTTATTTGTTTATTGCATTTTAAACATTTGTCAATTTGAATTTGTTTGGGCCTCTAGGCTGCTTTAATTTGAATGTTTTTACAATAAACCATATTTGGTGTAAATAGCTGTAAACAACAACCATCCTGTCTTTGCACTAACATTATAAGGGTTGCTGTACTAATTTGTTGTTTATGCATTGTGCAAAATATAAATTGAAGCCTAATGAATTGTAAACTTTTCTTTACACAGATTTGTGTTTATCTGATATTGAAACACAATTTGAGGATATTTTTGCTTGTGATTGAACTTTTAACTTTAAGAAGACAAAATTTCATTTGTTTAATCTGTGATATTTTGTAAGGTTTTCTTCTTGACTAAAAGCACATAAGTCTCGAAGATTTCTGTGAGTTTAATATTTCTTTAAAAATCTGATTAACGTGTACAATAACATGCTATTTCCATGACAAATGGACATTATTTTAAGTGTACTTAGAGCTGTTTCAAAGTTGAATTCACAAATGAAACATTGCAATTACAAGAGTCATTTTAACACAAGGCATTTGACATCTAGTCTGACATTCATGTATGTAAGCTTCATCCCTTGTATCTCAATTCTCTTCTAATGTTAACAACGGAAAAAAGCAATCCTTAAACTAAATTACAAAAATACTGTTTCAAATAAACAACAGCTCTTGTGATCTTCCTGTTTTCTTACACACTAATTGAGGGTTCCACCGCATTTACAAACAAACAAAATGACGTCTTTGAATGTAGATTTGTTCAAGTACATCAATTGATAGAATACAAAAAACAAAACAAAAACAAATTCAAGCCCTCATGCTAGAGCTATCTCAAGATATCACGACGTCATTAGTAATGACTTGATGTGGTGGGGATCATGCATACATGTACCTACGTCTGTGATAATAATGCTGGAGTCTGTGATAATAATGCTGGAGTTTTGGTACTTGTAAACTGTAAACATACACTGTATAATATCAAGCTGGGAGGTGATGTCATACCACAATGCATATTTTAGCACGTATTTACTAGTGTCTCCTTTTCACATTTTTCTTTTTCTTTTTTATTCAAGTAGTGCATTATTTTGCTTAACTAAGCTTAGTATTTTTGGGTGAATTCACACACTTTAATGAAAAAGATTACTTTTAAATTCAACAGGTTTAGAAACTTGGGACCAGTTTTTACTTGAAGCAAAGACGAGAACAAGTTGACTTAAAAAACTTGTATGAAAGGAGTTGAATTTTTCTAAACTTTTGCGAAAGTCTTGAATCTCTGTGCAAGACACAGTTTACACATTTTATGGCTAGTCCTTTATTTGTGTATGTTGTACATATTATAAAGCACAGTACAGTGGCAGTATACATGTATACATGTATAAAAAATACATCAGAATCAATCCCCACTCGCCTCAGGTGGGATTCCAACTTTGTCCAAAGTTATAACATCAGACAACTTTGCACAGTGAAAACACTTTTGAATTTCTTCATTCTGATACATGCAGACTGCAACAGGTTTTGTCTTAAATGGGAATGCCTGTGATGCACACACAACAGGCCAATCCTCGTTTACTATCAAATCACCCCAAAATTTATGATTCTTTGATTGCAGCTCCATCATATGGCAACATCAAGCCAATATTACACCAGTTCTTCTTGGGACAGTCTCTTGCTGCTTGAACCAGCTTAAGGTGAGTAGTGACTCAACATGATGTGGTTAATAATTATAGACATCAAACATTTTCAGGTAAGATTGAAATTTCCTGATTTTCTCTCGTATTTGAATCTGTACACCCAGAATTTAAAGGAATAGTACCGGGTACCACATTGGTTTTTAGAAAGCTTCATTCATTCCAATTATATGTTTTTCCTGAATATATTACTAACAGCATGCTACATCATTGGTTCATCTGTCTATCCTCTAGTTTTTTTGGTTTGATTGATTTAGTAAGAACATCAATTGTCTTCCAGCATGTTCAGATTTAAAAACAACAATTTACATTTCTAATTCTATCACTCCTATACTTTGTCTTAAAGTCAACCTTACAGCCTAAGCTACATGTATGTAGTTTTAAAAATGTTGGAGGTTCTTTAAAAAAAATACTTCTATCTCTTTCAAAATATCATCCCATCATAACAGTTCAACCCATATACATGTAAGATTATTTACAGCATTAACCTCAATTTAACTGATCAAACTTGTGTTCATTGTATAAACAATAAAACCCTTTGGTAAAAAGTGGATCATACTACACGTATCTCAACATTGCTCAAATTATATTCTTTAAGATAACTTTTTCAAGCACGCTCACAGGGAAGACATTCTGAACAGAGAAACGACTTTGACCAAAAAAAGTAGGACATAGAATTCAAGTTAATTAGAACCATAGGACTGGAATGACCTAGCAGATGCCAAACGCATGAGTCCCACGAAGGGAATGTGAACATGTTGAGGGAAAGATGCTTTGTATCTCATTCTCTACATCGTTACCATGCTGACCTCATGTTTGTCAGGTTCCCTATAAGCATCAATAATCTTAAGTGCTGACAACAGAAAGGGGCCAGTCTATTTACCCTTCCAGCCTCGGTTTGGTAATGTTTTCCTTGCATTAAGCTGAAATCATTTTCTTTTAAACAACACTCTCAGACAAGGTTCCTTTTAAAGTTATTCCTCAAATTGCAAAATCTAAACAAGACTTTTAATCATTCAGAAAATTATGTAAAGCTTATTAATTATGGTTTTTGTTAAAGTTAATTATTTATATAAAATATTTAGATAAAATGGTAAGAACTGAATATATAAATTGTCCGGGTCAAGAAACAAGTTTAGAAACAACAACTATTATCCAAAAAAGTAAGATAAATATTTGTCCTTGGTTTTACTTATTGCTTCATGCTCGACTGTAGTTCTTCATATAAGTGTAACCAATGTTTAGAAATTGCACAATCATTTTAGAAATAATGCTCAAGCTTATAGATTGTACACAAAAAAAGGCATGATGGAACATTTTTAGCCAAGTTAAACAAAAAGTTACTTACCAAACAACACCAAGGTATTGAAACTGGAAGAGTTCAATCTATTATTCCAAAGGTTTAGATCTGCTTAGATACTTAGGACATTCTGCATTGGAGTCAGTGACCTTAAGATGGTCAACTGATGTGTTTAATATCTTGTCAATCTGTTAAAACACTTCCAACTGTATTCACAGTATTTGTTTGCTCAAGCTATGTCATCATGATCGATGTATAACTTAGAAGTAATACAGCGTCAAGATTCAAAGAAGTAAAGAGCACATACAGAACAAATACAACTTTGAGTTTCAATCAACCTGTAACATAAAACAGTGTTTTTGCAATAAAAGATTTTTTTTTGTCTTATATTGATGTATAATAAAGCAATTTAGGCCTATATATTGTAGTGAAAGAATAACTGTATACAATAAAAGTCACCATGTTCTTTCGCCCCCAATGTAACAAATACAAGTTTGCTACAGCATTAGGTACGGCAATGTTCAGTAGAGACAAATCTTTACTGTTAGTAGTTTCCTGCTCGATTCTGCTAAGCAAATAAGTTTGTCAAGCACTATACATTCTGCATAATAGGTTTACACAAAAAGGCCAGGTATATAGTTCCAATTCTATCAAACGATTTCTCAGTAAAAGTGACCTGAGCATCAATTTTCTGTTTGATGCCTACAGTTCCATCGCAGCACAAACAAATCATAGGTTGACCTGAGGACGGCTTCAGCGACCTAACTTGTTCACAGATTCAGACAAAGGACCCCTTGTTAACAGAAAACAGAAGAAATTGCTCAAGCTGATTTGAGTGTATGTTTAAAAGAATGATGTATTTATTTGTAATTGTTATTAAGGATGTATAATAAGACTGTTTAGCCCGATAGATGTCAACATGAGAAAGTTTCAAGTCAGCAAGACCACAGAATATTAAGAAGAAAGCAGTCACCTCTCAATTACTTCAACATGGCTGGCAATATCGTCAAGAGAAGTTCAACATTTTACTGCGCTTTAGCTGGTAAACGGGAACCAAATCGTGGCCTTGTGTGGATTTGGTCCCCTTCAACCAGCCGTAGCACAGCATTCTTGCATCTTAGGATACCAGTGAAACCGGTAGGATACCAGTGAAATCTGCACAGAGACTTATATAGTTTATGAAAATCATCTGTTTTGTAAATAACTGTAAAGTTCATGATAACATTATTTGAGTACAGGTATGTGTATAAGCCTCTTGAAAAAATAATATACTTGTGATTTGTTCAAACAATTGCATTTATACGTTTTAATGCAAAGGCCAAATTGTGTTTTAACTTAAAAGCTGCATAGTTTTAAGGTGCTTTGGAATTCATTACCTTTGTAGAGCTTTGAGGCTATTCCTAAGGCTAAGTATTCATTGTTATCATTACTTTTACTAATATGCAATGAAAACAAACTTCTGCATCTTAAGTTTAAAATAAAAGACTCTGAAGAAAAACAAGTTTGATTTAATAGTTGCTGCCAAGTTGAAATCTGCTTGTAAGGGATGGTATGACATTGGTTTTCTGCAGAGTATCATATTCATCTTGCACCATCTAGTTTTCTAAAGAAATAACCTGTGGATATTCCATTAACTAAGGTCCTTACATTTTAATGGATGCAGTATATGGTTCAATGTTCATGTATGTTTGTGTACATATTAGATGCAACCTTATTCAAATGCAAAGTTTTATTTTTTAAAATAAAACTGAACATCAAAATTTATTTTGTAAACATGTCTAAACTAGATAACTCACCACTGAACAACAATGTTATCCTTGGGAAAAAAAACAAATTTTTAGTTTCAACACATCTGATGTTGTGTTCATGCAAATTTGTGTAATTGAGTATTGTACTTTAAGAAACCTTGTAACGTATGTACTTGTTGACTCCATGTTATCAAAATATACTTAGGAAATAATTATCTTCAACAGTGACACCAAACAATTATGTTAAAAAAGCTTTCACCTCCCCAGAAATTTAGTTTGAAAATGTGAGCGTATAGATACTCATGTTTTAATTCACATATTATGCTAGCCGGATTGCATGGAATATTTGGATATCTTGAAAAATGTGTAGTACATTCATTGGTGAAGAAGAAAGACAGAGCTATGAAATATACAATGATGTATGAGTTGGTCAGTTACTAAAGAGATTCACGTAGATAATGACTTCCGGGGTTGTGGCATTCATGCCAAATTCTATATCCCAGTGTCTGATTTCGGACTCCGTTTAGATCATTTTCAAAGCCGCCTATTGTCAATAACATGTCCCCCGTGCCAGTCTAATCTCTAAACTGATAATTCAGCCAGTGTTTTCGTCTCGTGTTCGGCCCATTCTATCTAGTCAAGTCTTCACTGCATGCTCATTGTGTAATATTGGAAAGGGAGCTAGTACACAGCCGAGACTTCAATACGTACTCAGGGCTATTTTTATGACTTGGCAAAGTGAGTTTCTCTTTTCATTCTTTATGATTTGACTTTACTGAGCGGAAAACCAACTGTGGGATTCAATGCGTATGTTATCATGCCTCAGAGTCAAGCCAAGGACGTTATCTCTGCAGTCAGACAGCTTTAATTACTATGCAAAAATTACAATCCTCATGACAAGCTGATAATTTCCCCCCTTCCAGGCCTCATTATGATCACCACGATTTGAAGAGAGGGAAGTCCAGACTCCATATGGCCACAGACATTTTACATTTCTAAAACAATCCATAAATTTCAAAGCTTTTGAAATATCAATGTATTTCATATCCCCTCAAATAAGTTATGGTTAATTCCATGGTTACTCAAATACCCACAGAAATATGAAATCTGATTTTACGAATGACTTTTGTGATTGGATGAAAGATTTGTTGATAAGAATGTCAAATGACGATGTTTATTATTATTATTATTATTATTATATATTTCTGGTAATGAAACCAAGGATGCCTCATAAGTGAACTTAATCACTGTAGCTCGCAAGCCTGAAAAAAACCTGTAAACAAGGGTGCTTGCTGTGTGAACCAGAAACACTGGGGTTAACCCTACTCTTCCATGATAAGTGTTATGGGTTCTTTTATATGCACTGCCAATCCTAGTACACAGGACCTACGGCTTAATGTCTCATCCGAAGGACAAAGCAATTGTGGTAAAGTATCTTGCTCAGGGACACAAGTGCCAAATGAAAAAAATGTAACAATCATAACTCATAAACTAAATACATGTACATTGATTTTTTTTAAATCTATACATCATGAGAAAAGGTCTTTAACATCTGAACAGTTGGAAAAAGTTATATGACCCAAATTTCACCTTGTCTTCCGATTCAAACCGGAAGTTGAACTGACCATTTATTAAAAGGTCAAAATTTCAGCTTTGTAGTCAGCATGAAAGAAACAGAATACGACTATGTTTTCAGTGTATGAAATTACATTTTGCTCATTGACTTTTCAAATATAACAACGATGACGTCATCAGTTTTGAAAGATACCTTACTGCAACAAATTTAAAATTGTAATCATTTTTCAACTCCAAATTTCATCATCAATACTTTTAATACACAATGTCAATAAAATCAACAATATTAAACAGAGCTTATGGTGAAAATATGGTGCAGTTTTTTGAGCGAAGAAAAAACCACATTCTACAGTGTCCCGCAGAGACCGTTGTGTTTGCTGTCATTGTTTTATTTATTGAAACTCTTCTATGCAAGATATCTAGAATTTGTGAAGATCACATAACCTTCAAACTTCAAAACCCTGGCATTTTCTAATGTGACTTCATGATGTCGTCATCAAGTTTTGAAAAACAATAAATCAAAGTTAAATTAAAAAAACAAAATCATAACTCCTGAATCCACACACTGGAATTTTAAAACTTTTACAACCATGGAAATGTTTTGGATCAGTGAACAAACGTTACACAGATGCGAACCCCTAATTGACCTGAAGTTATAGTGAACAATGTTAAAATGTTGTACTTTCATCTGTGTATTCAACATGAAATGGAATTCAGATATGGTTCCTGTGTAACAGTAATAGTATGCAAACCTTGACCTCTTCAAAAAAAGTAGCTTCGATATCATCAAATTTAAAAGCGCCCTCTGTTAATAAGTTTTCTCACACTTGTTTACCTGTTTATGTGTGTTGTATTATCATTTAGCCTTCGAGAAAGACTCTGCTCAGGTCGAAATGTCGGGCCATTAACTATTTTTTGCAGGTTTTTTAAATGTTAAAACAAAATGGGTTGCAAGCCAAAATCACTTGATTTATGAATCAGAGTCATTTAGTGTCGTACATGTAGCTTCATGTTTTGTAATAATAATAATAATAATAATAATAATAATAATAATAATAATAATAATAATAATAATAATAATAATAATAATAATAATAATAATAATAATAATAATAATAATGCATTTATAATGCGCCATCTATCCAGTGTACCAGACCCTATTCCGAGGCGATGTCATCAATAAAATTACAAATACATGTATCCTGAACTCTTAGCGTTTGTCAAGAGACAAACACTTCTGTCCTAGTTTTCCTTTGTGATAGCTATCTTACACCTATTGTCCTTTTTGATTTAAGTCCTTGGTTTGAGTGTCACTACAAGCACCCCAAGACAAGTGTGCAAAGGTCTCCAATTATAAACCCTCCTTTGTTCAACTCTTTGTCCTGACAAAAGTGGACCCATTGTTTTCCTTTGTGATAGCAATCCTCGACCTACATGTATTGTCCTTTTTGTTTTAAGTCCTCCGTTTGAATGTCACTACAAACTCATCTTCACCCAACCTGTGAAACTGTCTTGTGTTACTTTATATTTTAGTTTATTTAAGAAAAAACCCTAAGATAATGGTTTATTTTTTTGAGTTTGTTTGAAATATTTATCAGGACATTGGTATAAATTTTATAAAATGTTAGCTTTTAGATTAAGTCATTAATCATGTGTCATAGCTTTTGGTAATATCATTTCATAACAATTGTTATTTAATTAAATTTTTCGGTAGATTTGTCATCCAAATAGGATTTGTGTACAACTAAACTAACTTTTAAACGCTCCTTACAAATCAGTTATCTGTGGTTCATCTATAGAAGAATTTACTCAGCTACTTTTAATACACTACCAATCAAAATTGCCGTGCACCTTCAAGAGCAAAGTTCAAGGCCTGATGAAAGTAGAATTCTACAACAGCCATGTTTACAAGCTGAGCAATTTGGCATCACTAAAAGTAACACTAAAAATAACCCTGGCCTCAATTCCCCAACTGAGGGCTCACTTCAAGTTCAAGCAATAAATTGATGTCCTCTGCAGATGGCAGAACCATTCATTCAGCCTGTTTGAAAGTTTGGTGGATAGAAATGTGCTTGATGCATATACCAGAGGATGTAAAGGATTGAAGGCCTTGCTTGGTGAAGGAATGATAATTGTTTGGTTTTATCATGTACTGTATAAATAATTTTCATGTGGGATTCATTATAAAGTAATTACAAGACCCACAACTATTGAATTGATATTCTCTATATTTCGGCAACCCTAAACTACAGTTGGATTTGTTCTTCACCAGTTGCATGTATGTAAAATTTCAATAATGCACTATGCTTTTTAAGCCCTGCCAGAAAAAGAAAAACAATGCAGAGGTATGGTGCTTGAGCAGGAATCCAACCCAAGACCTTCAATGATGTCCAGCTTTGCTTTCTAATTCAAGCTTGCAACCGAGTTTACTACTGAAGCACAGTTGGTGCTCTGACATAACATGCCAAAATCTGATCTAAACCTGATCATTTAAACAATTGAATCAAGTGAGTTCATCTAACGTGTCCAACTTGTTTTGCAATAATTACCATTCTTTGGGTCTTGGAAATTATGCTAGATTACCAGTCTTCCACTGCATCGCAATGACATACTTTTGACCTTTTGTGTCGGGCAATATATTTGAAAGATGAAGTTGATAAATTTGCAGCTACAGTACCTCAATTTATCAATTCTTACGTGTAGTGCGAGTATGCATGCAGCTTTGACTTGCTCAATGAGTTTATTGAAATAATTGAATTGGTCATATCAAAGGAACGTCTGTAGAAATCTGCTGAGTCACTTCTGGAGTCACTATGTGTACTCATGGGTAGAGTCAAGACTGACTACTTCATCATATGGGATGGGATCTAGGAAAATTCTCTACTTGCTGAAACTATTTTGAACACTGAACTCTTTACCCAACTGTTTATTCATGTTTCTAGTGTGTCTGCAGATAAATGGTAGTCTTATAAAAAATGACAAAATTCACTATAACAAGCCTTCCTAGATCACATCACATGTAATGAGATTTATCCATCAGGTAAACCAAAGAAAAAATCCACCCAAAACAATAGGCCTAACAAAAACAAAAACAATTATAAACTTGATCTATAAGGATCACTAGTAACCCCAAAATCAAAAACCTGAAAGGTGAGCATCAAAGTTGATGGACCTGAAAGTGTGCTGAGAAATTCCCCGCTTTTTCCTTCACATTGGCAATCAAATAACTGGACTTTACATGACACACGACAACAAGTAACAAGTGCTTATGGTAAAGTCATTACCAGAGTGTTTAGCAGGTTGTAAATGAACTCATGCTCAGATAACTACAGTCTTCAACATCATTCCTTATCTATCAGTGTTTTGTACCAAATCCTAATGTATATACTTGTATACAAAAAAGGGGGTTGATGTCTCCACACATTCAAACATGTACGCCAAAAAAAGGTCAAGAGATTTCATATTAATTAATGAAGCATTAAAGATAGGGTCATAGATTGGTTTTGTCAACCAAGTGTCGATTTATAGGCTAATTTGTCAATAAAGATACAGTAAAAGTCACCTGTGAAAGTTTCAACTGAATACAGTGTCTACTTGTTGAAAAAAAAAGCAAAAACTGTTGTGGTATTTTCATCAAGAATGTCGAACCCATCCACGTTTAGCGAGGAGAAGAAGGTAACAACTGCATCTCCGGCCGCAATTATTCAAAAATGAACACCACAGAAATTTGAATCTCCAAAACTGGCCTTAATACGAGTTTTGGAGATTCAACATTTTGATATATTCTTTATGATTTCTAATCAGAAGGGCACTTTAGACGAAATAATTTGGCAGAATGCTTACCACTCTGCTACCATCTTTATAACAAGTGAGCTTTGGGATAGAAATGACACAATTGTTTGGGGGAGGTCATTACCAAAGTATGACCCTACACTTAAACAACAGGACCTGTCATTTCAGACTTCCAGTTGAAAAAGATTCTTTTTAGTAAAAAGTGTACACAGTTTGCATATTACTTTGCACACGGTACAACATTTGTTTTCCAGTAAGCAGGCAAGTTCCAGGCCTAATATAAAATTCTAGGCGAATCAATGAAAAGATGCTGACATAGGCTCAGCATTTTTAATTAAGCGTCAATATTCTACAGCTAAGCAGAGCTATGAACTCATAAGCAAAGGTCCCAACTCTGTGGATGTGCGGATGTGCCACAGTTGGCTTGTCACTGAAATAGAAAGTAACTTGTCCATGCCTGGCGGGTGTTTTTCAAAACAGTGCTCTCCCGCGTAGCCTGCAGGGTCCTAAAAACAGCTCAGGCACGTAACTGGCAAATACCCTAGAATAACATGCTGGTAGTCTGCCAATCTGAGTGACGACGCTGCATGTTGTTTGTGTAGTAGTGACGACATTGCATGTAGCTCCGCAGTTGTGTGATATAACACAGATAGGATGAGGCTGACGTAAAACAACAAATTAAATTGAATAAAACAAAAAAGCACATACCTGGGGTTGCCACGCAGTGCTGCATGGTGCAAAGCGTTGAAACCATTGTTGTTTGTAACGCAGATATCAGCATTGTTGTCCAGTAGCAGTGATAGGATGTCATCTCTCTTCTTGCTGATCGCATCATGAAGAGCCGTGTCCCCTTCTGAATCCTGAAACAGAATCACAGAAAAATTGGATGAAAGAAATACCAAGGATACATAGATCTTCGTGGCTCAGTTCTTGTCCTCCCAGTCTCACTTTGGCTACATACATTAGCATAGAAGAAACAAATCATGGCTGCAATGCAGAAACATCTATTCCTCTTGGAAAACCTGCAATCCTGATGAACTTAATGAGACAAAAGAATGGAATATTATCAAATTGAAACAAACAAATAATCCCTGAAGTTACATCAAGATTAAAAAGACAACTTTGAGGAAATTAAGTTCAAGATGCTGTCTTATTACACGTTCCCTAAACGATGCCAAAATCCTAACCTTTGACCTGCTGCCCATCTAGCTGCATACCTAATGAGCTCTGCAAACAATTCTGCACCAAAATCACCAATGCCCTTTTCCAGCATTGGCTTCATTTGTGCCAAAAGAAGGTTAAAGGTAGAACTTGACTCCCCTTAATGTACAGGAAGCACACTGGGGTGGCACTTCTGATAAAAGTGGAAACATATTGACTCAGGCTGGATCCATTATGGCTCCATTTTAAGGAACATGGTTTCATTATAGTGGGTTATACATGTACTTCAGGCCTTTTCACATGAGGGAAATAAGGAAGGGGTCCACGGTCTTAAGAACGCAACGTTGTCAAGTACACATCTTGTGAAATGTACCTCTGCTCTGCACAAGCACGGGCCCCTAGTCTTTTTTATGACAACGATCGAGACCAGCAACAAAAAAATACAACATTGTGAAAATTCACGATCGTCTGTGCATGCAGTGTGAATGAACACCCCACGCATGCATGAACAGAGACCAAGGATCATGGTTTAGCTAGAGCTACCAAGCATGAGCAAAAGCTGAATGATCTGTGACACACAATGTTAGTTTCTACGCTGTATGAAAGGTCGCGTTCGAGTTTGACCAACGTTCGTGGTCAAGACAACTGGCGCTTGGGTCCAAGGACCCTAGTTTGACTTTGTCGTGTGAAAAGGACTATATACACCGAATGTTTTTTAACCCCACACTCCAGTCCATTCTACAAAAGGTCTTAGTCTGAAATTTGCAACCTCAAAGAAGCTCATTTTGTTTCCTTTGTGTACCCATGCATGTGACGCAGACTACTTGTGGGTGATTGGATTCTTACAAATACACATAGATCCATTTATTGGAATTGTCCCTTAGATTTGGGTATGACATGTGGAGGATTTGGGCAAACCCAGGCTGAGGGGGTAGTTAGGTGGCCACCTATCCAGTGTGCCCTCATATAAGCAGGTATTGGATAAAATTTTTCCACTTCTGCAACCCCTACAATCCCGGCCAAAATGCTTGGGCCACTTGACAATAAACATACCCTCCCCGCTCCCCCGCTCAATGTTGTTATGAGCGGAGACCGCACAATAAGACCCAACATTGAACGGGGGGGCGGGGGCCCAACGAGATATGGCCGGGATTGTAGATATAGTGGTGGGTTTAAAACTGGAGCACAAACTCTACAGCATACAACTCATCCAATTTGCTAAGCATAGCAGTATTTTGCTTAGTACAAATAGTTAACCAACCAAAACGCCATGTGATGTACATGTACCACATCTATACTATTGTATTGATTGATGACTGCTAATTTTGCTTGGCAAATCAATTTGCTTAGCTGTTCTATAATCATTCTGGAATCCAGGTCCTAGTTGATCTTTATTGATGAAGAGTCCAAAGAAAAGAGAGACACATGTAGCCTTATCACCTCGTACCAGGACACCTCACTTGCCACTCACCGGCCTGTTCCCCTGGATCTTGTCCTTTAATCTCTACCAGCATTAAATAGATCCACAGCCCCCTTGATAATCTGGGAATGTAGTTTGCATGCAAGATGACACCATCAAGTGCTGGTATCCTAACCTTATTAATCCTTACACCAGAGTAAACTATTCCTGTTGGGGGATGAGTCTGGGCCCATTGGCGAGTCATGGCGATAGGAGACCAGATCAAGTTAAATGGATTGACACATGACCAGGACATGGAGTTCAGGGTGCTGCTTAATATGGGTTAGCAATTTAGGGCATTTAGCCCATGAATGCAGCAACGGTGCATGGGAATAAAAACATAAAAATATAAAGTATTCATATTTGCTAAGCAATCCTTCACCCAGGGGTAAATGGGTACCTGTGAGGGCAGAGATGGTTCATGTGATTGATTTAGCTTGGTACGCTACATATTTGGCAGCACAGACTGTATACTCCCAAGGCAGCTGAGACGGTTTCAGGAATGAAATAAATGGCCCAGTGACCAGGGGTAATAATGTTGGAGCGCCATGAGCGTCACTGAGGGACGGATTTGAGCGCTATATAAGAAGCCACTATTATTATTATTATTAAGCAAACAACATTTTGCTAAACAGAGCAGTGGGTTACCAGTTGAAATATAACGCACCTATATATGTGACTGGTTCTTTGCAATGTTTGCTTGACAGAAAAAAATAAAATTGCTAATAAAATAGTTTCTGCTGATCAGCTGATGAAACTGGGCCATGGACGTGTGTCAGTTTGATTGAAAACCCAACTTACCAAATGTGTCACTTTATTTTCAAAGATGCCAATTTCAAACTGCTGCTGAAGCTTATAAATAAAGCAAAGTAAAATCTTAGCAGAAACGTGTGCAATAGAATTGCTTAGCATCAAGTAATGATATATTCAGTCTTTATCTCTCATTAAATTGTATATGAGTGACGCAGCCCTGGCATAGGGAATAAAGAAAATATGTTTGCAGTTTTTGCCAATCACTGATGAGTGTAACGCACTGAATACTTAGTGCTTTCCGAGTCCTGGAGGCATCAAGTGGGATTCAAAGCAATGAACTAACGTATTGTAGAGCTGATGTCCTAGACTAGCGAGCTAGCCCAGTGATGAGTAGCCAGTTTGAATCCTATGTAGCAGCGAGTATAGTGAATATCATAGTGTTAGTATGGTTAATGTCCCCCCTCCCCCAATTCAATGAATAAATCTTTATTTCTGCACATGGCATTTAGCCCATAATTCTTGCTACAATGTGACTACTTTACTTCACATGAGTATGTTCTGCATGTTTAAACATGTTAAACAACAGCTACTTGATTGTATGCACTGACTTCTTGGCATTTCATATGATCCATTTAGAGACAATGTTTGTCAGTAATAATCATCACCAAACATTCATACTTTGTACATTTGTACATTGCTTATTTGCAAACTAATCATTTCCAGTAAAAATGTCTGCAAAAAGAAGTAATTTAATTTTAGATTTTATTGCCATAGAAAAAATTGAAAATAAAAAACTCTTGACTTTTGACTTAAAGGTATCGTACACGTTTGGTAATGACTCAAACCAAATATTAGCATAAAAACTTACTTGGTAACAAGCAATAAGCAACGGAGAGCTGTTGATGGTATAAAACATTGTAGGCAACGACTCCCTCTGAAGTAACATAGTTTTTGAGAAAGGGGTAATTTCTCACTAAAATAATAAAAACTTCTTGCAAGAAGTTTTTATTCCTATCTGAAAGCACACAAATTTGTACAACAAGGGTGTTTTTTCTTCATCATTTTCTTGCAACTTCGATGACCAATTGAGCCCAAATTTTCACAGGCTTGTTATTTTATGCATATGTTGGGATACCAAGTGAGAACACTGGTCTTTGACAATTTCCAAACGTGTTCAGTGCCTTTAACTAAACTTTCTGACCAATTGCAGCTTCTTTGGTCATTTTAGAGCAGCTGCTCTAAAAGTCTGGAAGGTAAAACAACAAAGATAATGTAGCCCCAATTTCATCACATCGACATCACATGATAAATGCATGTATAAGACATGTCTATGTCACAAGTGACAATACAGTTATAGTAATTGAAGGATTAAACTATTTACCATTGTGAACTAAAGTTATGAGAAGTAGAAATTGGTGCTAAACATGCGAAGGAACAATCAGCAGGAATGCAAGGTGTCACTTAGGCTGGTAACTAAGGTTCACTCCTTGAAGCTGGTTAAGCAAAACAAAACAAAAAAGCACAGAAAAATCTTACCTCAGGAAAACAGCATGTAATTAACACTCTTACCAAGAATATATTCCATTAAAAGCTTTATGAATGTTACTTTAGCCAAGGTCCAGCTTAGCAAAATATTTCAGCGCTTAGCATTTTTAATGCTTAGTATCTCAATTTATTTGGCTCAGGGTTGTTAAAATGACGGTGTCTATTGTTAATAATGCTTATTAGTTCTGCGACTCCAAATTTGAGTGGAGTTAAAGTGCTAAGCGTAATTATAAACTTGATTCAGTATCAACTCTATGATACATTTTCGAAAAAGCTTTTGGAAATACATATCCAGCCCAGGAATCTGTTATGTGCGGAATTCTTCAATGCCTGTTCGAGATCATCAGAGGTACTGCCATTCCAAAGTGTCACTGGCGCTCTGGGCTAACAAGGCATGATGCGTCGCAACATCAACATATCGTATTCTTAGCTATTACAGTAGAGATACCAGCTGATGTAACGTCTCGGGCTACTGGGGGCCGGGCGGACGAGCCATGACCCAGACAAGAAAAGGTTACGCTGGGGCCTCTTTCGAGGAGCAACCAACCAGGGTTTTCATCTTCTACAAAAGATTTAACTCATAAAAATACTGCTAACAGTTAGTGAATAACATTTCTGGGAAATAATCCGTTGTAATTTACGTGTAGGTTTTTGCCATTTTCATTCTATATTGTTTGATTATGAAGGAGGACAAAATGTGCAGTGTGATGTTAGATGACACCATGACGTACATACATGTATGCACCTCATGGGACATACAATTTTGGAGTCATGAAAATAAAGCCTTGTCGGACAATCAACCATGACATTAAAACACATTTTCCCCCCTTACACCGTTGTTTGATGAGCACATTGAATTCAGTGCTTTCCAAATCATGTGGACAAAATTGCACTGGAACCAACGACCCCCACATTCTAGAGGAAAGGTACTAACCACTAGACCACCAACGTACACAGCAAACAATTTCAATGATGTCATTCCAATTGTATTGTGTATTTATAGGATTTGAACTGTCTCTCGTCACCGGACATACTCTAAAATGCGGGGGTCGTGGGTTCGACTCCCAGTAGCCTGTGGATTTTTCCGTAGGACTCAGATTGTACCGAATGTACAGTGCTCATCACACATCAAGATGAGGATAAAACCAAAGTAACATTCTAATCCTCACACAATTATTTACATCAATATAAAAAAAGTACATGTCATTGTATGAACTTCACAAGGAGGACAACTTTCTGGATTTCATTTAACCAGTTCACTTCAGAGGCACAATATCAAGCAAAACTTACACAACACACAACTGCTGTCTCAAAAACTGTCATTCGAGTTTCTGTGCATGTTTGGCAGTAGTCATGTCAACACGCCACATGTGGAAAGACACTGTGGCGGGTTGCGCGTAGAGAGGCAATTAATAATATACAAGTAACTTTGGTCATGGTTTAGTTGCCCCGTTGGAAAGGCACTACGAACAATGACTGGACAATCATCTTTGGATGGATTTTGTAAAGATGAATTATACTACATTGTCATTGTCATTATTGTCATAATGCCTGGAGGAGGGGACTGCTCTCATGGATAGAGGAGGGGGCAGCTCTCATGGATAGAGGAGGGGAAGCCATCATGGTTAGAGGGGCAGCTCCAATGGTTACAGGAGGTTGCTCTCATGGTTAGAGGAGGAGGCTGCTCTCATGGTTAGAGGAAGAGGCAGCTCTCATGGTTATCATGGTTAGAGGAGGCAGCTCTCATGGTTAGAGGAGGGGGAAGCTCTCATGGTTAGAGGGGGCAGCTCTCATGGTTAAAGGGGCAGCTCCAATGGTTAGAGGAGGTTGCTCTCATGGTTAGAGGAGGAGGCTGCTCTCATGTTTAGAGGAAGAGGCAGCTCTCATGGTTAGAGGAGGCAGCTCTCATGGTTAGAGGAGGCAGCTCTCATGGTTAGAGGAGGCAGCTCTCATGGTTAGAGGAGGAGGGTAGCTCCCATGGTTATAGGAGACAGCTCTCATGGTTAGAGGCAGCTCTCATGGTAAGAGGAGGCAGCTATTATGGTTAGAGGAGGCAGCTCTCATTGTTAGAGGAGGAGGCAGCTCTTATGAAAAGAGGAGGCAGGTCTCATGGTTAGAGGAAGCAGCTCTCAGTGTTACAGGAGGAGGCAGCTCTCATGGTTAGAGAAAGCAGCTCTCATTGTAAGAGGAGGAGGCAGCTCTCATGGTTAGAGGAGGGGCCTGCTCTCATCATCTGCTCTCATACAGAGGCAAGACATCTCATGCCCCTAGCACAATTTCAACTGGGATGCTATAGCAGAAAGCACTGTTCAGGAAATTTGTCTGCAGAGCAAAAGTTAGCGGGGCACCAGTCACAATCAATTTACATTACTTGGCATTTTGGCTGGTAACATTGTTGTGCTTGGCAAGATTTGTTCATACTTAGCAAATTGATCTCAGGCCCTTGTGCCTTTTTATCACTTCCCTATTTAATATTCTAATATCATAATTAAGTGCCCTTAATTCAACAAATGTTGTGCCCTTTCAGGAATAATCTTCCAGGTCTCGTAAGGAAACTAACTTTGCAACCCAAACCCAGCATCCTTTATAACAAGTTAAAAACAAAAATAATATATCAATTCATGTTTGCAAGAACTGTGTTAAAAATTTACTACAATTAAAATAATGATTTACAATAGAAAGGCAAGAAAAAAATAAACAATTTACATTGGCTCATGAAAAGTATACCGAGTACAAACAGCTTTAGTTCTCTTGTACAATAGTTTGACTGAATCAAAATAGACTGGTGCCATTACAAACGTGCTAAGGGGCATGTACAGTAGGAAATTGTCTGGAAAGACCGTGGTTTTCCCTCAGAGTTTGAGGTTTTTGTGATCGATTGACAAGGGTACCTTACAGATTTATTGTGCTATTAGTGAGCAACTAATCAGCTGGAAAAACTGGCACCTTTCCCCAATATTTGTAGCTTTTTAAATTGGTTGTCAGGGTACCAGATACTGATTTATTGTTTGAGGGGGCGACTGATTATCTGAAAAGACTGGTGCCTATTCTCAGCGTTTGAAATGTTTTAAATCGGTTGTCAGGGTACTGGATAGTTATTTATTGTTACAGGTGGGTCGCTGATTATCCGGACAGCTTTGTGCATATTTTCAGCATTTGCAGCTTTTTTGAAAATGGTTTTCAGGGCACCAGATACTGATTTCTTTTTGGTAGTGGGCTGCTGATCATCTGGAAAGACTGGTGCCCTCTCTCAGTATGTGCAGCTTTTGTAAAATTGGTTGTCAGGGTACCGGATACTGATTTATTGTTGCAAGTAGGATGCTGGTCATCTCAGAAAAACTTGTGCCTATTTTTAGCATTTGTAGCTTTTGTAACTGGTTGTCAGTGTACGCAAGAACCAGATTTTGATTTATTGTAGGAAGTTAGCTAGTGATTGTTTGGGAAGTCTGGTACCTTTCTTCAGAGTTTTAAGTTTAAGTGATTGGCTTGTCAGGGTACCAGATATGGATTGAGTGTACAGCTGGAGGTCTGTTACTCATCAAATAGCCATCTAAGAAAGATGTGCCTGCCTGCACTGTTATACAACAATAAGGTCACACACTGGGGATAGGAGGTAAAAGGATGTTTAATGTGACCATAAAGCATGTTACCCTGGATAAGGTTGGTCACATTATGGGGTCTGATTGCCGATAACATGGGGAGCATGCTGAGTTCACTACGTGTAACCGCGAAGTGAAATGTCATGACTTTATGCCATGGGGTAGCATTACATCTCAAACATAGCCACGGCAAATCATCCTCAGCTTGCTGCCTAAAAATAAACACTATCATGTCTGTAGTGGTTTAAATGGAAAGGAATACAGAACACAAGTTTGATGTGAACTTTTTGCTGTGATACACGTATCTGTTCAGCTTCAAGTATTACAAAAACTGTTAATCAATCATGAAATAACAGTGACTGGATTCTACTTTTTATAATATTATAGTCCATTTGAATAATTTTTGATACTTTGATACACTTTTAATACAACGATCCCTCATTTTAATACTATAGTCCCACTTTGATAATACCTTGGTCCTCATTTTTATATTGTACTCCCCATTTTAAATTGAGGTCCTTATTTTGTTACTGGTGTGCCCATTTTGATAACAATGTACATTCTGAAACTATAATCATTTTAATACTGTTTGACCTGTATTACAGGGGCATGATTTAAAAAGAGTAAAACAACCTGAGAAAGGCATTGGTCTCTGGTCTAGGCAGATTCTGTACATCAACATCAATGGAAAATTGAAAATTTAGGCTAAGTCTGCCTTCCTTTGGTAACAATTGCTTGTTAAGAAAATGTAGAGGTAGACAAATGTTTGACACATCCTCAAATCAGGAATTGTTTCGGCAAATCACAGGCTTGCATTACCAGCCGGCATTTTCTCCTTTATTTGAATGAAGACATTATCAAATGAAATGAAAAAATATCACCCCTTATAGTGTATCTGAATTAAAACATGTCCAAAGCAAAACCTGTCCTGTACATGGTATTGAGAAAATGCCACTCTGGCTGAACAAATTATGCCCCGGTTTGCTCAAAGTTTGTAAAGTAAAACCTGGGGAGAGCGATGTCAAGCTCTGCACTTCCCAATCATGTGATTATTTTGGGGTGTGTGTTCTGATCCCTACAAAACATCCCATACATGTACAGTTTCATTTCACAAAACCAATTAACTCAATGTGGATCAATTTACCTTCGCTTACTTTTCATTAGCTGATAAGCACACAAATTCGATTACATGTAGCACAGAAATATGTTGATTAGCAGGAATAGGTTACCAGCCAGTATATGCCATGGAATTCACAGTACAACTACCTTGACGGATGCCTTTAATTTGTTTTGCTTACTAAATAAATCTGCTAAGAAATGTTTTTGTAAGTGAATTGAGCCCAGAGCTAACATGACACGCTCAACAAAATGTCCTCTCTTGCCTGGACTAGATAACATTTCAGCCACGCCCCACTGCGAAAACAATTAATCATTAATTGGATGATTTCAATACTCAATTAAAAACCATTAATGATACAGTGGAGGTGTATTAAAGATAATTGGTAGTAATACTGACTAATGGGCAAATGTGCACCAGAGAAAGTTCAGCATGTTTGGAAAGATTATCTGGAGTAACTTAAGTCTGCCGTGTAGAATGACGTCATGTACATGTAACCTACATTTAGTATGGACTCTGGATGACACGTCACAGACATACATGTACATGTAGCTACCTTTCCACCAGGTTAGGAGAAAAAGTACAGATGGGGTTCAGATTGACTAAGTGCAATCTTGCTGTGCATTTCACTTCTGGGGACCATGGTTCAAATCCTACCTTGGACCAAAGCCACATCATCTCTAATCTGGGTTCTAGCAATACCTACATGGTCTTAGTTTGGATATTTTAAGTTGAATGTCTTCAATGTCTTCTATTTACAGGTTACAGTGGAAGGCAATTTGGGGGTATTGATTTTCTGATGACAAGAAATAAATGATAACCAGTAATAAACAATAATACATATGGTTCATCGTAGAGGCTCCTAAACAATTGTGTGTGTTTTTGCACACATGTATGCATTGTATGAAATGTGTGTGCAATAAAGACTGAAGTTATTGACTTTTACATTTGGTTTAAACTAGTTTTGGGATGTGTCTAGATATTTCTTTATTTGCTTCCATATTATATAAATAACCCCTCTATCTATGTACATGTAGCTAACAAAGTGAACAAATCAGTGAAAAGCACTGATAATTAACAAAAGCACCTTTCCATTCCCGAGATTAAGAAAAAATAAAGAACTGGAAGCAACTTTTTCATGTTATCTGCCTAAATAGTTGCCATTTTGAAAGTGCCCAATCAAATAAAAACTACTTGCATATGTGCACAAACAATGTATTGATTGCACGCGCACATTGTTTTCTACTTGGAATTGCGCCCCACACACAAACAGAATTGCATAGGTTTATAGCCTTTGTAGTCAAGGAATAAGACTTCAGATGGCAGTCACATGGACAAGGCCCATTACAAACATATAAACCACTTTCCATACAGGATATCCACAAGAGTTTGTACATGTAACTGCTTGCCCCTAAAAACAAGCAACATCAATTAATCTTTTCTCTTTATAAAAACCCCGAACAATTTAAATACCAAATAAATTACAAACAAAAGTTTAACCCAGCCCCAGGCCTGGCATTTCATCTTTGAGTGGGCAAGGCCTTTTTCATTTTGCACATGGCACTTCCATTGGCACCAAGGCCAAGACTAGGGCAACAGAGGCCATTGCCCCCATGGCCTCTGTGTAATTCTAGGCCTGCAGCCCTTTTTGTTTAGAAAAGCGTGTTGTTTTCCACTCAACAAAAATCTATGTTGACTCAAAATAGCAGTGCTTTATTGACACTGAATTGAGGTGTGGAGTTGTTCCAGTACTGATCTGGGCCCAATCTTATGCTGAATGCTTATAAATCATAATAGGGTTTGGAATTTCATCATTTATGAAGGAGCGAGGCTACTTTCATTTGAAAAATTTGAATTCCTTTGGAAAATCTTGAAGTTAACATATCTTTTGAACAGGCACCAAGGCAGAGATCAGGAGCAACAGAGGCCAAGGCGTCAATGCAATTTTAGACTTGCAATGTTTGGTTGGTAATGTATTTTTGCTAAGCGCAATCTATCTGTACAGAGTGACAGTAGCTGCTTAGCTAGGTGCAGAGTATCGGATGGTTAATTAATATAACGAAGTCGTTGGCAAGCAACTGGGCAAGCACCTGTCTATACGCACTGAGTTCATGGTAAAATGCCAGCCATGGAGACATTCCACACACTGGTAATGATATCAGAGGTGGACACCCATCCCATGAAAGCATCACACCGATGAAGACCGCCAACACCGAATGCTTCGTGTCGGACCTTATTAGCCAGGGCTCCGATTGGCCTGCGCAAAAGCAGCAAAGTTCCAAGCGTTATGGGAGAGGAAAGCTTCTGCAAACCATTTGGGGAATTCTGAAACAGGAATTCATCTTGTAATTAACCACAAAATCAACCCAATTGGTGGTAACACTGGCAGTGAGGGGTTAAGCAGACCTGGCGGCGATTAGTGACACATGTCACGCTCTGGGCTTTGGAAGAGTACGGCCAGATTGCTTTTGTTAATTGACTCTGATGGCACCCATGTTTCTTAGGCTTCTTCTCCCATTACCCGAAGTAATTGGATGGGGGTTTGTCAAATTTGCACACACTTTTGAGAATTTCTTACAAAACATATAAGACAAACTTCCCTTTTGACCTTTATGAAAAGAGTGACAAGGTTCGCATTTCATGACGGTTAGAAATAAAAAATAAAAAAAAATAAAAAATTATATCTCCCATTTTAATACCAAACTTCCCACGATTGTAATTGATTGAGAATAGACTGTGCAAGTCTCACGCGTATCGGAACGAGAAAACACGTCAAACGAAGAACATTTTTTTCTCTGAAATCAAATCTTTGTTTTAAATTATATCTAATGACAACATCTGAACAACAAAAATACTCATTACATGTTTATAAAATCAGTTTTAGTTTTTATAATATATACACAAATAATGTGTTAATTATTAGTGAAGCAAAATTAAAACTCTGGGACAAGGATGCTTATTTGATCTTAACTTTTCAGAAACCACTTACGCGGATTCGCGAAGGTCACACGGGCGGTAAATTAACGCTTGGCGCAGTTTTTAGAGGACGCTGATGCCTCAACAACCATAGACTGCAATGAAAAGGCTTCGCGTTGCAATTACAGCATCTGGCGATTATCATCGCTCATCCAAAACAAGCGTTTACATTAGTTTTGTGATCGGAGGTGAGCACAAAATTCTTATTTTTTTGCAGCAACCGGAAGTTGAGGTCAAGTTTAATTCTCGGGTTTTCTTCAATATGTTGTTGAATTGATTTTACTTTCATATTTTTTATCACTAAGTAGGCTTATTACATTCCCAACAACATATGTATTTTTCACGGGCATAAACCACGTTAAATTAAAATAATTGACAAAACAAAATCTTGCCCACGTAAATCTCCATATGGTTGGGACCACAATGGTCCCGGAAGTTCAAATATGCGCGAGACTTGCACAGTCTATAAGGTAGGGACTTTCTTGATGTACACATCAGCTTTGAAAAATTCTCAACCTTGGTATGCATTGGCCTACAGCAATGAAAAGACATCTACCTTCATCATGGGAAATTTTGTGAAAATGTTTGTGCTTTATGCATTTAGTATGAAGAAGTGACATCCCTGTGAGGTACATGTATGCCTTTCTTCTCTCTAGGGGCAGCACACATATTTTTTTAAAAGTCGGAAAGGCAAAGGGATGACATTTCCCAACAAGTCTGAGCTTGTCCAGTACACCACTTGTAATGGTGTACTTTAAGTTAATAAATAATAGCAACATTAGTGCTCCTGGATGGAAATTGTTTAGAAAACGGATGACAAAGAAAACAAAAAAGGAAAAAAAGCTGTGCATTAACTAGTAACTCACAGTACACATGACATGGTATTTTAATCAATATGAAAAATGTGTTGGCGATAATTTTTGTGCTTGAGCAGCACTATGAGATTGGTATATTTTGACTGTCATAGCAAATTGCAGCTTTCTGGTTGATCCAGTGTAGTTTGCCATAAGCCATGTTTTGATACTTTGTCCACTGCTAATATAGAGGGCGTACACAGCTGATACAGATGAAGATCAAAGCTGCATCCGAATCAAGCGACTTTGGCTACAGCTATGGCTGATGAAGGCTGCAATGACAATGTTGAAGAGTAGGACTTTCTGGCTATCCGTCCATAGCCACTGCCAAAGCCATTAATTTGGACATGACCTCAAGCACAGGGTCCTCCTGGCTGTATTTCCTCTAAATTGGGCTTAGGTTACCAGCTTAAACACAATGCAATGTTAACGGTTTACAACTCACTGATCCCACTCATATTGTTTTTTGCTGAGCCAATTGAAAATTTGCAAACTTATAAGGCAAACTTTTTTGCCTCATACATGCATACATGTACATCTGTCAGCTCTAGGAAATATTTCGCCCTGGTTACCAGTGTAACAAATGCTATATATGTGTAACATATGCTTGTCAAACACTGTTTTCCAATTGATTTCTGCTTGTTAGCTGATGTGGAGCATCATTTTCTGCTTTATACACACATGTAGCAGCTCCATAAAATTGGGTGTAGGCATTTCTGGAGTACAGTACCACTTCTACCAGTTCTATATCAACTACAAACAGCCCTGCTCCTCTTAAATAGTTTTTGACTAGTGCCTTTTGTTCAGCGCTTTAGAGCAAGCATGCATGATTCAGGCGCTATATAAGTATTGGTATTATTATTATTATTATTATTATTAATTACCAGATACACTTTGCCAATAGGAAACATCTGCCATACACCTTGTCCATGGATAAGGTCACCACTATTAACACACCTCATGACTGGTTGAATGGTTGAACTAACTGGCTATTTTTATTCTGGTAACACTCTTGGTGAGTCCTTGATAATGTACAGCACCAGAATAAACTAAATATTGATGTGATACACTGTACATCTGAGTACCGACAACAGATGTAAAACAGAATCCTGACCTTAAGACTTCCCGATGTTGAACTAATTTATGCTACAGTATGGTTGCACCAGTTAAAAAATACAACTTAATCATAGTGTGTCTTAGTTTCTGCCATTCAAATATGAAACCAAACTAAGGAAAGGGGCATAGTCTGGCCCCAGCTGTTGACATAAGAATCAGTACTTGTTATTGCAACTGAAGAAAGGACACACAACAGAGATGGGCAGGATTTGTTAATTTTTAAAAATATTTTTGATGAGGGTCTCCCCCCATGACAATGGCCATTCATGATGGGGCTACAAGAAAAAGTGGAACGAATACATTTACATAATGTTAACAGAAATCACAAAGTAGATATGCATATGTACATGTACATGTATGTATACATGATGTCTAAACATTACATTTGCAGTTGGAAACAAGACGCACGTAATGAGTTTCAAAGTGAAACAGTACATGGGAAGAAACAGAGTAACTACATGTACCTGTAGTTGCTTTAACAACAATTTTGGGATTGAACAAAGAAACATTCACTAGAGTTGGACTTGAACGCTCTACCAACTGAGCTACAACATCCAGCCCTATCTAGCTTTAGGAACAGGTACAAATACAGGGGAGTGAACAAAGAGACAATTATGTTGTTGGGTAAAAGGTATTGTTAAGTTGAACAACCAGTGAGAGCACGTCCCATGACAGTATCTAGAAATAGCTCAGTTAAAGCTCTACAATAACTACACAAAGTATGAGTGCAGTTTATGTATCAAATGTAAATTGGAAACTTGGAAGGCAGCCTGGATTCAATGTGATCATCACAACGTGGTCAGAGCCAGCTAGGCTGCAGATATCAACCACATGAAAGAAAAACTCTGATTTCATAACATGTAGTAGGGCATGCCTAACCCAAGTTTAATTTCTTTGACAATACTTACATTGTCATAACATTGGTTTATTGAAATGGATAAAATGTCATGAGAAGAAAAGAATGGTTTGAAATGACAATCAATTGATATAACACTAAAAATAGTGGAGCCCCTGAAAATCAATTAGAAAAACTAATCACAGTCAGTACACATGTTCGTTGTTACATTGTAAAGGGAAATATACTCTTATGGCTGACATACACATTAACGTCACTCTGTTGGTGGCCCACACAATGAAAGGGAAAGGAGACTGATTTAACAGTACGACACAACTTGGATAACTGCCTGGTACAGAATACTAGCTTGACACTCTGCAGCACAATACTAGTTGGATTTCTCAGATGTACCAATTGGAATTATGACACTCACATCAATAAATACAAGGTGCCAATCTACGTGCAATATTTGTTATTATGAAAAGGACCAGCTCAAGTTAATTAACATAACAAGTTTTGATTAATTTTGTTTGTTGTGGTGTTATCATATCCTTTGAAGTGTTCACAGAATTTAAAAGAAATGTGTTTGTATTTGGCAGAAGGAAACACAATACATGTATAGTCTCATACCTGAGTTACTTTTCAGACTCTCACCAAATATCTGCCATGGTTTATGATGAAATTCTACCTTATTTCTTATGGGTTAGTTGCCTGGGAAAGTGGTTCAATTTTTTAGTATAAAATGAACCAATTGTTTCTGTTGTTAATATTAAGAAACAATGTAGCCTTGCTGCAACCGAAGTAAAGACAGAAGTTATAGAATAAAGGCCAACTCTAAACCACCTCACACACTAATCTGACTCAGTCTGCATGTAGGATGGGTGGATTGCACACTGTACCAACTCAACCAAATGTGCCTTATATGCAAATCTTACAATTCCACCAGAGTCTAATGGTTTGGTAGTTAAGTTACTGTATGCAGGTAACTTTGATGGACTCAGCACTACAGACCTTTCTTTCGTTTACAAACACTGACCACCATTTTGGCTTGAGAGGCAAAAAATGTATAAACTGGCTTGGCAAAAATTTGCCCTTTAAAGTAAAACATTAAAACATTTGTTGTGAAGTATAAGTATACTTTTTGTTTTGGATTGTAAATTTTATGTATTTTTCAGCAATATGGGTATTAATTTGATAGCATTATTGGTCAAATAATCAACTGATGTATTTTTAAATGAAGGCCGCACGTTTTTTTGCTAACCACTGGTTGGCAAAACTTGTGGCAGTGACGTTGCAAAAGAGAGGTCTATAAAGCTCAAACAACCAAGAATGACATGAAGTTATACAAATTTCATCAGAATACATTGGTTTGGTCGTTAACTTTGCCATATGGGTCCAGGGTTAAGGGTTGCAATAAGGGTTAAGGGATATACAATAAGGGGGTGATTTTCTAACATTGTAAGAGCTGGTTTAGCATCTTGTCTTCAACTTTAAGGGGATGATAACAACTGAGAAATGAAAAAGGGAAGATGGGTAATGTAACTCATCTTTGTTTCTGCTACATTGTACACCACAGGGATTAAGGGAGCTAAGATTAGGATGAGGCTAAGTAGCATAGTATACTTGTACTTGGCAACCTAGCTCTAGTGATGTCTTGATGACATCACTACAGCAAGGTTGCTAAGTTCAGCTAAGGATGAGATGTAAGAAAAATGGACAGAAAAATAGAGTTTCTTAGGGTGTACCTGTAAGCTTGGATGGCAACCTAGCTCCAGTAATGTCTTGACTACGCCATAGTGACCTTTGTTGACCCCGATGTGTATGGCGGTCTGCCGTCGCTTGTTGCGAGCATTCAGGTCAGCGTTGTCACGGTGGAGTAGCTCAATAACGGCAGGCTCATCACCGAATGCTGCATGGTGGATTGCACGGTCTCCATCCTTGTCCTGAACAAACATGGAATTCAGATTTAAATTATAGAAAAAAGAAACAGATGAAGAAAATATGTACAATGGGGAGAAAAATATGTTTCACTCAGAATGGTTTTGTTTGAAAAAGGCACTATTATATCCTACATAACATGTATGATATGATGTAACAGGTTTATGAAAGACTGGACTTCTTTTTGAGATGAAGTGTACACAGCTAAATGAAACAGCACAAAATCATACATTATAAGTATGGCAAGGCCCAATTTCTACAAACTTTGATTTAAGCAAAGGAAGAACATATTCCAACTTATTTTGTCTTGTTCTTACAGTACTTCTTTTAAGTTGAAATAATGGTGAAAGGTTAAACTTCTCATATAAACAATGTAGTATCTTGCCTCGTAGGAAATGCCCTAAAATTCTCAAGGGTCACTTTTTTTGTTAACAATATGACATGGTTTGCACAGAATGAAATAAATGCATCTAAACAGTACACAGGCAACCTCCTATTGACTATAATTCAATATCATTTGAATGGTTTTGTACGATAAAGGCACTATACCAGACTGCAATATCTCCCTCCTTAGACTTAGAATCTCTGTATCTGTGCATGTCTGTATACATTGTACATACTTCTTATAATTATTTGTCATTTATTCCAATCACTGCCTGAAGCGTATCTCTTTTTAAGAAATTTCACAACACAGTTAATACACATTAAGGGAATAACGATTTGAGGGTCCAGTATTCATTCGTGACGATGACCAGGGTAGGGGCTGGCAGATGTTAATGGATAAAACAGCCATTACAATGTGTAAACCATGTCATATTGTTTAGTTTATCTATTTTGTTATGTAAAGGCAAGCCGCTACAAGCTACCTGGCTTATTTTGGGCCTTGCCTCCACGCGTTTTCCGCCAGTTTATTTTTTTTTCTATCATTTATATATACCTGTATGTATTACTATAATATTGTGGAAATGTTTTGTGGAAATAAATGTATATTGAATTGAATTGAATTACCATGCAGTGAAAACGGGACTCTCACACTTTTATTCACATTAACAGATACCTTTTTAATTCTAATGAAAAGAAAATGTTGAAATACAGTGAAACCTGAAATTGATTCATAAACCCCTTGCATAAAGTATGACAGCACAACTCAAACAGCGCCCTCACTAAGACTTCTCATTGGCCGAGTGTTGTACGTGGTGTCACATGCTTGCACATTTCCATTATTTGACCTCAGCGATAGCTGCCTATGCAAAGGGTATATTGTTGGCGCAAAACACTGTGCACAAAGCGCCAAAAACTTGCCAAAATAAAACAAAAAATGGTTGAGTTGATCAAACAAAAATACATGTAATGCATACAAAACTATAGGCTGGTTCAAGGGACAGTTATTTCCTTGTTTCAAAAGTTGGTCACTATATAACATTTTTACACTTTCAGTGCCAAGGTTGACATGTACAATATATTTGATGTATTCCGAAAGTGCCATTATCGTACGTGTTTGATCTTTTTTATGTACTCAAAAAAGTGTCATTAATTGTACATGTACGACCCATAGTATACATGTTATCACGAACGGGCATTCTCACTCAAGAAATACTATTAACTTTGGGATGTACCAAGGCAACCAAAATCAGCCAGATACATTTTGCTTGGTGAGAAAGACTCTGTTCTTTTCTTTTTCTACAGAGTTTCTAAAAATCTCAAAAAAGCTGGGCATTTTAGATTAAAATGAAAAAAACAGCGGGCACTGAAAGAGTTAGTACAACCCTAAGTAATTAGGTTTTGACTAGTCACTCTCCAATGTACATGTATTTTTAATACAAAATACAGGTATGGTTAAGCATTGATCACAATGGAAACATGGGTTCTCAGCCTAATAAGGATTAAAACTCAAAGAAATGCATTGTGTGAAGTACAGATTACTGACCTCCATCTCCACGTCCACACTATGCCTAATCAGCACTTTAATGACGTCAGTGTGGCCATTCTGACTGGCTGCTTGTAATGCAGTGTGACCAGCAAACTGTACATTGACCTGTTGACAGATAAATACAAGTTGTACATCAATAATTAGTCTTCTACTGTAAATCATTGGGTCATTCACTCTGCAAGAACTTTCTGTCCACTTATTAGAGTAAAACTAAAACCTCAGTTTGTTTTTAACTACAAGAGAGATAGTACAGACATTCTAAATTTGAACTTCGCCCCTTTAGCACCAAATAAATCTTTGCAAAGTGTTAATACAATAACAATTCAGCATTCTAATCATTAGACAGTGATTGTCTCTATTAACACAATCAGTGCCTAATGATCGAAACATCTACCAGCTCTTTCCAGGCCGGGGACACCATAATTCACTGGCTAACTTGTTTCCATAAAACCTTTATCTGTACTACATTTTATATTAACCCTTTAGAGACAAATCAGCCGCAAGCAGCTTGAACCAGTCAACACACCATACAACTAACACGTTCAAGTTTCCTTTTTCTTTTTTTTCAATAAAAGAAAAGCGGTTTATTTTATGTGAGAGATTTTGTGCTACAGTAATTCAGATCAGCCTTATTTTGATTGAGGCAAGTAAAATATGCAAACTTCAAATGCTGTTTTCTTGACTTTGACAGTATGTCAGACAGAAATATTTCTTCAAGAATTAGTACAGTATGAACTTTATAATGCAAGACTTTCAGATTGAACTTAATAACTTTAAAAAAAAATAATGACCAATTTTGTACTTAAAATATGAGTCTTGAGGTAGTACATTATGTAAATGATAATGACTATACATTTTGATCAACTCATGTATTCTCAAAGAAGATTAGACTAAACTGATTAAAGCCCTGCATTGTTAAACCATCACCTACTTTCAGTTCAATCACAACTCTTGAAAGAGATACTCCATGGTGCCAGCCCAAACCTCTCAAGGATGGGTGGACAGTGTACAGTATGTACATGTAGACCTACATGTACATGTTATATTTATGCAATTTAAACAAATATAAACTTCCCCCGTCATCAAAGCAGGAGTAGCACAGCTGGCTCAAAAAGGAAGAAAAAACAGAAGAAGACAAGAATGAAATTGAAGACGTCTATCAACAAACCAGTTGGGAAATTGGGGTCGAGTCTGGGACATGTACAGTGTCTTCAGGAAAAAGCCCATGTCCAGTTAGCAGCCTCTTTAATTGGGCTTTCTGACATACCTCCTACTGGAGCTAGACCGGAAACAAGAGGCTAGTCCAGTGATCTATGAGTCTTCAAATAACAACTAACGAGTTTCTATTACTAACGAGTAGTTACCACAAATGGTTTTATAATTTGACAATGTTAAAAAAATAATATCCCACGTTATATTTGAATGTTTGGGTAAAGGGACGACAAATATGTCATAAATCAGGGACGCCTGTGTTACAAGTATTGAACCTGTGACTGCTCATCAAAAATAATTGTTTTGCTCTCTTCAGGAGAAACACTGTTAATAAATAAAACAGATTAATATTTCAGCGACCTGGTTTCCTTCTTCTGTCTAATAGTAAACTAACACCAGAAACCACATTTTGGGGATCAGGTGTTTCCTAAAATGTTTTAAATTTGAAGGATTCACATTACAGTGCAACACCAAGAGTTGCCAAAAAGAGGTTACTTTTAAAGGATGGCAGTCGAGTTGCAGAATTCACAAACGCTTCAAATATTAGCTCCTTGTAAAGAAAAGAGCATCTAAGCCACGCATCATAACCCACAAAATTCCAACAAAACATCTTTATTTTACAAAGATGAACAAGACCTTTCAAATTAAACTGAAACTTTTGTTCAAATAACAGAATGTTTGTTCATTTACAATGTACATACATGTACATGTGAAGAGCCTATAATCATTCACTGTAAACTAAAGTCTCTTCAAAGTAAACACTTGGTGGCTCACTGCATTGTGAACAACCCTTGTAGATCTTATGCATTTATGACATCACACTGCCATCTTAGAGGGAAACCGATGATGAAACGATGGAAACATACAGCTACATGTACTACGCACCACGCATAGGATGGCCCAATGAGCAATCTCCTTTTGACCTCTGTCTGAGGGCGCCCTACTTAAATGATGTTGCGTGCATATTAACGTCAACGGTGAATGTCAAAATACAGAGGTCGATATACAAATGTATGTACTAACATGAACAATTTTTAAGCACAGAAAAATAATTCTGCAAGACTGAAACATTCCCTGCCAAAATACAATGCAATGCATATTGTTTGTGCCTGGTTTCCTGCACCTTTTTCTGCTTAACAGATAAATTTGCTGAGCAACATTTATCTCTATGCAGCTCTATGAAATTTGGAAGAGGCTTTTATGAAGTGTGGTATCTGTTGATCCGTTTCAAATATGTTGAACTTTTTTGAAGGTTTTTTGTTGCTGGTTTGTGTCTTTCTGTTTGTTTTTGCACATCTGCTAACATTTTTCAGAGTCAGCTTGCCTTGGTAGATGTACATGTAACTTGTGCATGTTGACACCAACCCTATATTAATCTAGATAAACATAATATTGTCCTTTGAAATTACCTTTTAAATTAGTTTTCAGTTTATTTGAAGTACATGTAGCTGGAACTCAAGTGTATAATCAGTTTGTGTAGGGTGAAAGAAGAACCATTTTCAACAAAGATTCAGATGTATCCATATCACGTATTTCTTTTGCATAATTTTACACAGCCATGACTTAAAAACACTTCTGCAGTCTTTTTCCCAGCAATATAATTAACAAATGAAGAGACTACATTCAAGCAACATTAAAACTGCGTTCACTTTTTAAAATTGTGTCATTAACCACAAAATATATTTATTTATTGTTTTCCTATTTTAAATCACATCCAGTGCTAATAGCTTGAATATACCAATCTTATAAACTATTTTAATTGAAATGATCAGTTGTGTGTAACACATTTAATGCCTATAAAATAATAAAATAAATGAAATATAAACAATTAAATACAAAAAAATACTCACTATATTTTTCTGTAAGTTAGCTGTGAATTTTGTTTGCAAACCACTTACATTAGCATCTGGTCTTGCAAGGATCTCTTCACATTTCACTCCGTCTCCATTTGCTGCTGCTTTGACCAACTCCTCATTGATATCTCCAGTGATGTGTGTCTCAAATAGTTTCTTCAGAAGAGCTGATAACCTCTCTATAAATATTATATAAAAATGTGATATACATGTACTTGGTTGAAAGCGTACACCATTGGTTTTTGGAAGAGTACATTAATTCTTATCCTTTTGTTTTCAATACATACACAATCAAACAAACCAGTGATCATTTTATCAAATAAGGGTTGACCACAGATATAAGATTATTTTGATTTGGTAAATTAAACAGGAATCTGAGTATGAGAGGACACTTTTCTTGAGTTTTAAAGTATTTCAGATGGAAATATTTTTCAGGATAATTTATACTGCTCCATATTTGACAGGATTGTTTTGCTCATTACTATTCATGAGTCATACCTTCTAGAAGTGTATGTGTTCCTTTAGTTTTCATGACAAGCATCATAAAGGGATGACACACCGATGGTGTTTAGAAGAGTACATTCATTCCAACCCTCTAGTTTTCATGACATGTATCATATATGGTATACCATTGGCAATGGAGTAACACACCATAGTAGGGCAGTACAACATTGCTTCACAGAAAAATAAATGCATCCATGGATAGATATGCATATGATTTATCCAACTTCCAATTTGAGTATTAGACACTACACTATCCATCAAACACAGAGGGACAGAATAGCGCCCTCTGTAGTTGACAGAGTGAGATGGAGGAATACCTGATGAGTTGCTGAGTCCACCACTGTCTGATGCTACTTTGGTGACAGCAGTGGGATTGTATGTCCAGGAGGTACCACACACCTCTACCTTCAGATCATTGTCATGGTAAATCTGCTGGACACGGCCGATCTTACCCAATGTCTGTAATAGATAAACAACAATTTCAGTTCAATTTCTTCTATTTCTACAACTTAATTTACCTTAAAGTAATTCAAACACAGACAGCATGTACCAAAACCAATGATGTGCCTAATTTTGATTCAATAAGTGAAAACATGTACAAATCAGTTTGCCATCATCACCATGGTTGAGTATTATGTTGATTAAAAGAAGGTAAGCACATCAGTAGGAACAGTTTTCATCTTTGATTCATACAAATCAAAAATACCTGTAGCAGCAGTTTTGCAAGCATAACCAATTCTGTACCTTATCTTGATAAATCGAGCATGTCTGTCGCAATAGTTTATAGCAATCATTACCAAAAACACTGTAATTGTTCTTAATACACACAGTGTCTCCATATCATGTAGTTCAGGGCAACTGTTTTGCATACATGTAGCAAACGCCTGGTACCCATTTTCCACACATACTCATTGAAAAATGTGTCTGCTTCTTCAGCTTCTCTTGTGTGTCTATGCAATGGTTTGACATGCACTTTGTGACATGCAGCAAGACTGTGGATTTTGAAATTAAATGCTCACTTTTATGATCAAGCAAGTCAGTATACCAGATTATAAGTGAACTTGCAAATAGCTTCTTCAGTGAAAGCATTGATAGACCCTTCCCATGAAATATGCTAATTGCATTTACGCATGCGTACATACACTCTCGGTTGGCAAACGTCATAGAGCTGTGCACTATGCAGATGCACAAACGCGTACACGTCACGCCACCATCAGTCCAATGCAAAAAGGCGCGATGTGTCCTCATTTTGCCAACCAGTAGTGTGCGTGCGTGCGCATGCACGATGTGCAGTTTACATATTTCATGTGAATGGTCTATTGTCTGCTTGTTTCTGATGTTATATTTGATTTACCGGCAGCATAGCTTCAGCCCATTCTCCATGACCACGCTGGAGTGCCTTGATACGTTCCAAATCGCTACAAATCTGGACCAGATCTCCCACTTGGAACTGGGAAGGGGTGGGTGTGTCTCCGCTTGCTGACCCTGACACTGAGCTGGCTGTGTTCACTTTGGTCAACACGGCAGGGTTAAATGTCCACCTGAGGGTAGTCAAAAACAAAAGCTTTCAAGGAGATACAGGTAGTTTGGGAATCAGGTTGTCATAGCGGTATCTCTCACTACCTGTCACTTCTGTGGACCCTGGTTTGAATCCTACTTGGAACAGAGCCTTGCATGTGGATTTGTTTTCAGTTCCTATCTAATTGGTGTTTTTCTGCTAACATCTAAAACTTGCCACTTCTTTAAATTTCTTTAGACCCACAGGTCATAGTGCAGGATAGTTTTAATATACCAGAAAAAAAAATATGACTAATAAGGCAGGGTTAAATGGCCACCTGAGGATAGCAAAAAACAACAGCTTTCCATGGTCAGTTCCTAAGATCCATAGAAGAAGTGGTGAGCTGCAAGTCCTGGAATTAGTTGAAGAGTGGAGCTGAAGAAGGAAACTGAGGGCTGATTACTTCGGCACAATACCAGTCTCTAAGGACAAACATTATGAAGGTGAGGATAATAAAGAAAACGTGTCTCCTATGTGTAGAATGTATAACACAGAAGAAGAGACTGTATTTCACATTGCGAAGGGGTTAACCATGTTTCAGAGAAATTTGTAGAGACAGACCAGACCAAGATCCTCTAAAACTTCAACATTCATACTGATCATGTTATAGAACATAGTTGTAAGGGTGTTGGATAAGATGGAGAAGATGTGTTGTCTCATTGACATGCTGGGTGATGAAAGGGTAGATTCTAAGGTGAAGGAAAAGATCCAGAAAAGTACCTGGACTTTGCCAGAGACCTTTGTTAGCTCTCACAGGTGAAGGTTATCCCTGTGGTGGTTGGAGTACTTATTATTGACTTATTCTTAATCTTTCTTGTAATGAAACCAAGGGATCCACCAAAGTGACTAGTATTGTAACCCGTATGCCTGAAGATACTTGAGTGTCAAAAAGATCCAGAAGAAATATTTAGTTTCAGATGTGGGAGGAAAATTTAGAGTAGGAAAAACCCATATAATCAGGTAAACCTGAGGCAGAGGGGAAGAGGAGAAGAGTAGGATCCTGCAAAAAACCCATGAGATCTAAGGTTATCATTTGAACATTATAATCCCTATCTTATTTGTCTGCTGCAACCTACGGTCTCACTGTCTGCTATTTCCTTCAAAATTTAAACAGTCTACAGTGACAATACCCAGTTTTGGCTTCAAGTACAAAACCTCATCAATTATTGTATTCACCTGTTACCACTAGGGTATGACACCACCACGTCATGGTCTTCATCTATCCCCACCACAGTGCCGGTTGCTCCAAGGGTCTAGAAGGATAAAGAATTACTCAAGAATGTCAATTAAGCAACAGGAAAATCAAACTTACATGTATTTCTGGTTCACCTGTATACTTCTAGGATGGTGCACTCTCTGCTCAATGCTGTTTGCAAATGATTGGTCCACTCATTTACCAAGGCCCAACTTCATAAAGCTGATAAGCGCAAACAAGTTGCCTTTCACAGAAAAATCTTGCTGTTCAGCTAAAATGCTACAAACCAAAATGCCATGTACCTTAAACTTTTGCAGCTGTGCCTTCTGGTAATTTTCGTTTTGCATATTTTACTTTTCTGAAGCAAGATCCTAAGCAAAATTTCTTATTTAACAATTTGGGTGAAATTTGGCACACGCCAGTACGCCACAACATCTACGTTCGTAAACATGGTTTGAGACAGCAAACTGATGATTCCAACACATTTTCACACTTATTCAATCATTTGAAATCCTTCTTGTGAATGGTTTCTTGTGAAAGAGAGGACAAGATAAGTAGGGTTAAGATTTATAATACAGGTGATGATTTCGTCAAATGGTGACTGATGCCAATCGTGTGAACATCGTTGTGGTTATTTATCGGCAACTGATAAGTGATATGTTCCCGACAGGCGCAGCATTATCATGAAAAGTCAGTCGCTGACAGCTCTGTCTCATGGCAAGGTCAACCTGAGGATGGCTTTAGATGTATAGTAACAAATCAATCAAAATAAGCCCCAAAATCTGTTTACAGAGCGACGCTTAACATAATTTCTATTTAACAACAGCTGCTAAACGTAAGCAGAGGAAAAGTCACACTAACTTTCTTGTGGTTCTTGTAAACAGATGAGTGACGCAACAACGCAAATCCATTGTTAAAAAGCGCCATCAAATATTTTCTACTGTTTAGGAAATACACCTAGCTGGGTCCAATTTCATGGCTCTGCTTACAGAGAATTCTGCACTTACAGTGCCATGTAATAATAATAATAATAATAATAATAATAGTGGCTTCTTATATAGCGCACATATCCGTCACTCAGTGACGCTCAAGGCACTTTAACGTTCATTATTTTCCTGCAAGGTATTGTGGAGCTACGTTTTTGAAGTATGAGACCAAGTCCTTTTACATAGCACCATGTAATGGTTTACAAGGTGCTGTGGCGCAATATGCTGCCGATCAAACCAGGAACACCGGGGCGAACCCCTTCTCTTTTCGATAAGTGCACTGGGTTCTTTTACTTGCATTACACAACACACGGGACCTACGGCTTAACGTCCCATCCGAAGGACGAAGCATGTGGTTAAGTGCCTTGCTTAAGGACACAAGTGTCACGACTGGGATTCGAACCCACACTCTGCTCATCAGAAACACCAGAGCTCGAGTTCGGTGTTCTTATCCGCTCGGCCATGACACGCCACACGTAATGCAATACATATAGTTCATGGGCCATAAGCGCAGAATACCGCGGTAAGCACAGCCATGAAATTGGGCCTTGCACCTACATAAGCACATTTCTATGCTAAAGTTAGCAGAAAAACATAAATACAGGTAAATATCTTCATGAAATCTGACCCTGATCTTGGAGAATTTGGGTTCAGTGTTACCTCAAACATTCCATCAGTCCAGCCTCCATGTCCATGTTGGAGACTCTGTACAATCTCTAGATCTAGATCCACATTCACCTGATCCCCAAGAGCATATAAACCATGGACACCTCGACTTCCTGGTCCTTGCTCACCTGAAATTAATGTCATCCAGAAACTGTCAAGGTTAAAGTTGTACTTCAATAAAACTAGTTTCTTGATATCATTGGGGGTTTACATACATCATTGATTTTATTTCAATCTTTTAGTTTTGAAGAATGTCCATACATGTAGTTATAAAGCAATACAAAAAGCAAAAATCCAAACATTTCTTAAAATAAGTGTAGATGTCAGTCTCCAAGAATGCCTACAATTAAACTATCTTTCGTTGTGTAATTATACTTTTTCTTTTAAACACAGTTAATGAATCTAACCTGTCTGTATGAAATGACGTCAAGTAGCTTTTAGTAACAATAAGTTCACTAAGTTAACATTTGCTTCAGATGTTCCTTTACTGGGTCAAACAACCCTGCCAAACATGCCCAGGAAAGTCCTCAGACCGAGGTATACAAGTAGAAATAGAACCTAGGCAATTAATACATGCAGCAATCTACTGTGAGCCAAAATTTGTGCAGCCATTTTGGATGTTAAAGCAAAATACAGTTTTCCAAATGGTTAAAGAAAATAACTTTTGTCAGACACTTGTATCAAATGGTACAATTGATATTCTACATGTACATGTATGTCCATTTTGTGGCATGTCGTGGCAGAGCGGTCAAGTGCAATGGAGTTGAGCTCTGGTGTTTCCGATCAGCAGAATGTGGATTTGACTCCCGGACTTGACACTTGTGTCCTTAAGTAAGACACTTAACCATTATTACTTGGTCCTTCGGATGGGACATAAAGCCGTGAATCCTGTGTGTTAATTAATGCACGCAAAAGAACACAGTTACACTTATCGCTAAGAGAAGGAGTTCGCCCCGGTGTTTCTTGCAGTGGCTGCTGAATGGCCAACCCCTATTATAAGGTATTACATAAATGGGTCTCATAATTCAAAAACTTCAAAAACCTGCCTGGAAATAAATAATGTTAAGCGCTTTGAGATGCCTGTAAGCGCTATTGAAAGCCCTATATAAAAACTAGTTATTATTATTATTACTCTTATTGGGTGTTTTTTACATTTATTTTTGATGAGAAATCATCACATGGCCAGACTGCCACTTCAAGGTGAGGGCTACACTTAACTGATTTGGGCTATCGACCCAAATCAACTGCCACCAGGGACACGTTGCCACCTACTCCTGGGGCTGAAACAGGGTTACCCCCTTCACAGTCGGCATGGGTATCATCCACTAAGATGCCTGGCTGACAGAGCAGAATGCACTACCTTCCCAACTTTTTACGAAGCAATTCAGAATTATGGTTAAGTGCCTTGCTCGAGGGCACTGGTCATGACCAGGATTCAAAACCACACTCTGCTGCTGACAACACCAGAGCTTGGGTCCGATGAACTAGCTCGGCCATGACACACCACAAATTTTATTATTATTAGTGAAATAGAGGGCATGTACAGAAGACACAGATGACATCTGTTTCTATGGTTAATAAACTGCTGTCAGATTCTTATAAATAATATAGATGTTGCCAATGTTAATATGGAAGAAAAGTACAGACTTGACCTACCAAGGCATGGTAGATGATCTCGGTAGAATGTTCCTCCCTTTGCATCACTTACTACCTTCAAATCCGACTGAAAGAAACAAACAATTCAATTCTCTTAACCATTATTATATTATTGTTATTATTGTTACAGGATAATACACCATCACTTTCTTTCAACAACTAAGCTTGTTTTCATACATGTACCCTATATTCCAAATAAACACATATTAAACTACAATGTATCATGTGAAATTTCATTGAAATATGAAATGTACCTACTGTACACATGTAGTTCTATGTTTAACTCTACCTCATAACCACATAGCCATTTGGCCTTAGGTACATTTTCGTGCCCGATATGGTTCAACAATTTCTACACAGCTTTCTTAAGATATTCTTGGCTTACTCGACAACCCTTTGGAAATCAAGTTAAGCAGCACGGTGTCAACTGCTGGCCAGTCTACTTCGATCTGTGCCTCCGGTGGCAATCCATCGGGTGGAAAGTCAAAGCCAAAGCCAAAGCCAAAGAAAGGGACCAACAAGTCATCAAATGCCGGGGTCACTCAACAAGAGTTTGCGTCTCTACAAGAGCAGATGACAACCAAAAGGGTATACTAAGTCCTTCAGTGCTAGTGGTTACTCAGTAGAATCAAAATTAAACTTCAATTTCATTTTATTACATTTTGTTTAATTTGGAAATTAACGGATTCGAAAAAGCCCCTCATCTCTTAAACAGACAAATCCATAAAGTTTAACCACTCACTATTTTGACCAGCCATAACGCTGTTCGTCACTGTTTGTGTGCCAGAAACTTGAACAAAAGTCAAACAAGTTGAACTATTTCAAAATGTAAACAAGCTGCTGCCAATAGGATGGGTGCATTGTGCATTTTGTGTGTGACTCAGTGAAAAATGTGTTTATCACAAGTGTTACCCAAATGGATACTTTTTAATAATGAATTGATTTGCATGCAAAGGTAACAGTACATGTATTTATATTTAAGTTTTCTCCATTAGCTGAACATGTACACATGCTCAGAATGACAAACACAATAACATCAAGAAGATGCTGAGGCTGCTGAGCACTTCTTATCTTAAAAGTCTCATAGAACTCTTTAATTGATCTGAACTAATTTAACCACTTCACGTCGTGTGTTTTTAATGCCTCAGGGACAACTACGGAGCGCCCTAAATATTTTGCAGCCAGTCGGACGGCTGACGTGTATACATCCGTGTACCAACCCCAACATTCCATTGTGTAGCATGCACCCTACCACCATGACCTTGCTAAGCTCTTTTCACCCGTACAAAGAGGGACAGAAGGTACTGGAAAACAAACTTGTGATGTCCCTTTTTCAATGGGTTATTATGTAATCCCCAACTCCAGATCTTGTTTTTTTGTTGTGTAAATGTGGCATACAAGAATGGACAGGCTGCCACCATTGTTTACAATTGTATTCGGATCAATGGGAGGCAAGTCCGGCATTCCAGCATACCATGGCAGGTTCTCGGCCGTGGCTTACAGTCAAGGTTTTGCGATCCACTGTGAGTGCATTCTCAGTCTCATATCACTAGACAACAACAAATTCCAGTGCATTTTAGGAGAACCTCTGTTGCCGTTCCTTTGTCAAGCAGAGTTTCATTTCGGCAAAGATATTTTCAAAGGAAAATGATTACTCTAGAAGCTCCAAAAAAGTTCAAAAAATTATACCGCGCATGGGAATAGATTTTTTGTTTGAACACTCTACGTGAAGTGGTTAAAGTCTCAAATAAGAAAACAATCTTACCATTCCTTCATATCCAACACGATACAGATTCTTAGCTCCGTTGTCCCAGAGGACATATGCAGCACTGCGTGGACTGGTTGAACTCCAATCTTGTATCTCAGTGACCTTCCCTCGACGACTGCTACCACCATCCTGGTCTTCCCACTCCCAATCTACCCCTCGGACCACCCTGGCACCAGGAAAGATTCCTCTAGCCATAATCTTCTTACTTTTACGCCTAGGCTCAAGGGCAAACCTGTGGGGGGGAACAAGCGTGGCAAGTTAGTAAACATTTCATCAAAAAACTGCTTAATACATTTTTTGAAAGCTGCTGGAGTTTGTCAAGTTATTATTGGAGGTACTTAAGATAAATTATCCAGATTTACACATTGAAGAATTACTCATTATTAGTTTCATTATTTGTGATGTATGTTTCTTCAAACTATACGAACAAATTCTCATGGTTTTACTTGTGGCAAAAATTCAAGACTGATAAATGGACTTGAGCTTCAAACATAAGGGTCTTGAAATCATACCAACCTATCACTTGATGAAGTATTAATGCGGTAGAAACGATGTCTGAGATGATGCTTGTCGCCATGGTAACAGGCTGTGCAGAGGTCATAGTTCGGACACTCAGCACATTTCCAGCGAATGCCATAGATGGGTTGCATACGGCATGTGTCACACATCGTACCATCATGTTTGACACCTGTGGAAAAAGTAAACAAAAATCCAAAATATTACTTTACTTTTCTAATACTATAGGTAAAAATAGCAATTTGTTTACTAAAATTATTACACATAACTTAAAGAGTATCCTGGCATGACTACATAGAAAGGAATAGTGAAATCCTCAAGTTGTACACTATCCTAAAAAACATATCTGTTATGTCAGTCACTTGTGTATAGAACAGAATGCAGGGCCACTTACTTACATGTAATATGTGGACTGCATTTGGTATAAAACAATAAGTCAAAGAACATTGGATGCTAAATCGCTTTTTAAAGATTTTTGTCATGGCAGCCATCGATCGATGGAAACAATGTTGTTGCATTTTTATCAGCTTTGTGAACACGATGGCTACCAGTGCAGCTTTTAGCTGAAAATTACTTCAGAATAATTTAAAGTTTATGCCAAAGTTCTTTCACAGATTTTAGAGCATTTGTTTTTTTTTAAGGCCATTTGCAGGCTAATACAAACTTTTAAGTTATTATCTTTAACTATTATTAGTAATTTGGGCCTTTACTCAAACCCTACAGGTACAGGAAATTTGCCAGATGAAAAGAGGGGATACAACCCTCTACACCCACTTCTTATGAATTCACTTAAAAGTGGCCCTGCATCATGTAGTTTTACCACAAAATCAAACGTTTTAAAACCATTCGGGGTAAATAACTTTTAGAAGAACTGCAATCAAAGTGCCGCAGTTTCACTCATAGTCATTATGTTAAAAATACACAAGTTGTTCAGGTTATTTTGCATTTGCCAATGGAAACACTGTACTCTTTCCACCACAATTTCCTAACATTTGTCGTATAAATTATATTCAAATACAAATTTTTAACAAAGTATCAATTGACCAATTGCAAAGACACAATATCATGGGGATCCAAAAAGTCCTTTTTTGAGTCCTTGTCTTTTACATCACTGCAGGAATTGCCAGATCTCTCCGAGTCAATGCAGACATTTGTTAACATCATTGTACTTGCTATGGTTTTGTCTATGGCTTCCAGTGGCACACTGGTTACTAGCCTAAGGAACATCCCTCAAAAATTGGTCAAGAACAGTGCTACATTATCTGTGCTATCTCCAAGAGGCTTCAGAGTTGTTCCGAATGACTGCAACAGTTGATCTTTCGACTTCCAGCGCATCCCAGCATGTCCAGTCGCTTCTAACTGTTTCAGACGTCAAACTTTTGATGTACTTTATTCAATAATTTGGTTCGGCGCGACTCTAGCAATAGCATCATGTCTGAACCGGAGTTATCAGGTTATTCATCTCACTAGCCAAGGTAAACGTGTGGACAAGTTCTAGACTTTTTTGATACATTTTGCACATATCAATGCCATACGTGTCTATACAAAATTGATAAACATGATAAACAATTCGCCTCTCAAATGGATCAAAAACATAACGGTGCATGCCTGTGCCTATACACCTACCAGCCTACACACCACGAATAACGCAACGTTAACTAATTAAATTAATAACATTTTGTTCTCAAAACTGTTAGCTGCTGAGTGAAGTGTTTTATAAAACGAACCTGTTGGTGCACTGTCGATAACCCTGAGATCATAAGCCCCAGCACAGCGATAGTTGGCTGCTGTTCCATTGTCCCATACAACAACAACCTCCTCCGGAGATTCAAAGCTCCTCACCGTGCCTACATGCCCTTCACCACCGTCCTGTTTGCCCCATTTCCAGTCGGGGCCACGGACAACTCTCGCACCTACACCCTCCATCATATTCACCCGTACGTTCGTGTTTCGGCCAGGCCTGATATCCATGTTGGCCATGTGTTGTTTTTGAGATTTGAAAGTTAATCAGAAAGCAAATAAATTTCCCGTATTTGCAACCATTTTAGTTCCGTAACCTGTACTGACCCATTGACATTAAACTTTGCGTTATGAATTCCATGGCTCTCTGAACATTTTGATTTCAACCGTGTAGTTAATGTAAAGTTCACGAGCGCTTAAATTGTAATGTCCATTGACTTTTTGAAATTATTTGAAATTTTCCTTCACTTCATTCAACTCTAATTGTTTTTAAAATCTAATAAAATTTAGAATTAATAAAACAGCAACAAATAAAAGGATGAATCCGGACTTCGACGAAAAAAAACACCAACTACACATTTGAAATACACAATATCTGATAGTACATTGTACAGTTGTACGGTTGTACATTGCCCTACTGAGTTCTTTATTATTAGTGTCAAAGATACCCTTTTAAAAACTTTCACATTTTTGAATCAGTTTGTAAATAGAAATGAAAAGTCATGAGATCAATTACACTGCTCCAAATTATTTGTTTTTAGCTTGTGTGTTAACAAGACAACAGAATAGATGTCATACAAAACATACACGTAAATACAAAGTACTACACGATGAAAAGTGCCCTCTACTGCCGGCCGGGTTGCCGGTTTGGCAATTATATTTACGTCCCTCATGATTGAATGTCAAATGATATTTGATTGAACTGAAAATAAGTACAAAATAAATGTACTTTTAGAGCATTTTATACCAGTAGTCCTCCCATGTTCATCAAAATGTGTCTGGTTTTCGTCTGCCAGCCTGTTTAATCGTGAACAAAATCATTTAAAATTAAATGGAAATATATTTGGTAGATAGAAAACAAAGCTCTCAATAAAACAGCAACGGCTTTAAATTGAAGATGAAAACATTCGAGTTCACACAATCTGTAATCTTATACTATATGCAAAGCCCTTAAATTAACTAATTGAAAATAAACAAGTGGATAAATAAATGTGCAGAAAAAATACAACAACCAATCAGTAAATAATTTCTCAAACACCTTTTTGTTAGCCTTAATTCCCTCTTTATTTCATAAACGCAGCTAAGTCAGCTAGTTTTTATAATAAAAATAATATATACCATCATCATACAGTAGACACCCAGTTTAAATTAATAAAAACTGATTTATTGCTTCACTAACCCTGCTTCATTAACTTTGTCACACAGACGGAGGAATATTAAGTCACAATGGCAAGTGAGTCTTCTTTCAAGAAGAAATTGGACCACATCTCAGGAAAATGTATGTACAACTGAATGACGTTGTAATCACTTAGGATCTGCCATTACAACTTATACAAATTTAATTTGTTTAATTATCTATTTCTATCCAATTTGACCAAAAGAAAAGAGTGCTTTTAAGAAAATTGGCTGTTTATCAGGACATGAGGTATGTTTATGCTGCCTTGTTATTGCTGTCCTTAATTGATTAGGTTTCCAAAGTGAAAAACAATTCATTCCCAATCCTTGCCTTTTCAAGAATCATAATCCTTCATCCCTGAGGTGATTAAATTCAATTTTGAGTACACTGCATAACAAACCACCAGTACAGTGCCACTACTTTTGAAGTTGCAAAAAATGGCTCAGTATTTTAGCCAATGGAAGCAAATTTTTGGTGTATTTGTTTATCATGCGGACAAATAAAATATATTATCTTCTTATGTTATCTATGACTGTTCAATTTGCAATAGATGAAAGCTCTTTTGAGTTGACACTTTCTAGCACGATACTCAATACTTAATAAGAGCCACTCTATGAATTATTTGGCACATACAAGTTTTATCCCATGCACTCCAGATCATAACATACACAAATAAATAACAATCACAGATCCTATGCATGCCCTATATAAACTAACGAAAAACATTTGATTTTTCCCCTGATAAACAGGATCCTCTGTTTGTCTGACAAGTAGGCAATAGAAATTACAGTTACCTTACTGAAGTAGGCAATGGAAACTAGTGTTACAGTTTCTGCACAATGTTAATCCTTGAAGCTAAGAATAAGGCATTTGATCACTGAGTTATAAAATGTGGTAAATTATTTAATACTTTGAGCCACAAGAAGGTCAAAAATCACAATTTGATGCATGTCTAAATTTGAATCATACAATGATGTACATGTACCTTCACCTAAAAATCCTCAGTAATTCAAAGGTAATTATATTTTAAGCCAAATAAAACGTAATATATTAATACACAATTCAGTAAACAAGTGTTCATTTAATTTAATTAAAATTTACCTTTCAATAGCACCACAAATGCGTTCCATTTAAAAGTTCACCAAGAACCGATTTCAAATACCTTTTCTCCCTAAAATACATATGCTTAGTGCAGAAAGCTTTGCTTAGCAGAAAGAGTAAGATTATAAGCTAAAATGCTGTGTTATTAGCCATTCCTTAACTATAGTTCCTTAATATTTTGAAAGGACACAGTAATTAGGCAATTTGTTAAACTTCGACCTTCTTTGCAGTTTGACACAGATTTCAAACCCTCCTTGAATTTGTTTCATACAACTACAAAATCAAAACAGAGAGAAGTCTTTATAAACATGTTATTTTAGTCTTTCCTGTCAAATTTAGTGTTGTGAATTAGCGGTCTAGTGCAAAAAACTCAAGTTTTGATGTTGTCATAGTGTGGATTGAGGTCACTTGTGTCCTTGTGAAATAATTGCTTTGCCCTTTGGATTGGACGGAGGTAAAGCTGTAGTTTGTGTGTGTTCTGTAAAGCTCGTACAAAAAAGAATCCAGCACAATTAGCAATGGGCATTTGCCCTGCAGTTTCTGACATGGTTAGTTGGAGATTGCGTGATATCACCTCGTTAACAATTACAAGGTGGCAGGTGCTACAAGTAAATGGGTCTCATAATCCAAACATAAATGTAGCTCTGCACACAAGTTGCAAAAATAGTGAGTGCTTTCATACCCTGTCTTGTGCGATAAAGCAGTATAAAAGAGCTGTGTATTATTATTATGTCAAAACATTGCATAGATGCTGTTGTAATCAGTAGGCCTACCAACAATTGCTGTTGAAGATAGTCCTAATCTACATGGAATAGAGCCATATAGAGGAGTTGTAATAACTTAAGTATCCCCTGATGAGGACACAAGTGTCTGCTGAAATATTCTATCATTTCCTTGTGTCCCCCATGATCAGGAGAAACACAACAAAATTATAAGCATTACAGCAGACATTTTATAATGAAATTGAAGCAGGATGCATCAAATTTCTGGTATCTGTTACATTGAAGCTTTCTCTGTTCAGTTCTTGAACAAACTTTTGGTATTTCATTTAACTTCTTTATTTATAGTTAAGTTACCTCCACTGACACATAACTTTAATGTAGCAGATATCCAAACACCATAGATAGCACGAAAAGAGAAAAGTTTAGAATGTTGATCCCTATCTTTCCATAGAAATACTTCAGATTATTATACAAAAATATAGTTATTAATTCTAAATCTACAATCCATAGATAAATTTGAACAAAGTGTATAAAGGTTCATACACAAAACAAAGTGTATAAAGGTTCATACACAAAACAAAGTGTATAAAGGTTCATACACAAAACAAAGTGTATAAAGGTTCTTACACAAAACAAAGTGTATAAAGGTTCATACACAAAACAAAGCGTATAAAGGTTCATACACAAAACAAAGTGTATAAAGGTTCATACACAAAACAAAGTGTATAAAGGTCCATACACAAAACAAAGTGTATAAAGGTTCATACACAAAACAAAGTGTATAAAGGTTCATACACAAAACAAAGTGTATGAAGGTTCATACACAAAACAAAGTGTATAAAGGTTCATACACAATTTTAAGTCAACCTGATCTGAATTACAAAATTAGCTGGAAAAAGTAGCCATTAAGTTAAAAATTGATGGTGTATCATTGGTTTTCCGTTCAGTTGAGTGCATTTCAAAGAAATGTATCATTAAACAAACCTATTTGGGGCTGAACAAAGAAAAATTGACTAGAGCAGGACTTGAACCTGCAACCTCTGCATGCCGATGGTCTCCCTATTTTGTAAATATCTTTATTCAGGGGTGCCAGTCAGAAGCCAATCAACCTGTGACTGCCTTGTAGCCAGGGATCACACCCAAGTTTACGATAAATGTTATGTAGTGTGCTGGCACATTAATCCGGAGGCAACAGGTTTATGTCCTGCTCTAGTCAATTTGTCTTTGTTCAACCAAAAATTTGAAGATTTACCCAGTCAGTTTCCCTTGTGGTTTATTACTTGATATTAAACAAACCAGTGAGGTTCCAATAGGCATGAATACTCACATTCCTAAGAGAATCAACATGTTTTGCTGTATTTTTATAAAAGTTGAAATTGCCTTAAAAATTACTGGCAGTCAAACTTTGTTAATAGTTTGGTCTATTCAGACAGGGTTTACATCAACAATTCAAGCACTTTGAGTGAAAAAATTGTCTTAGGATGATAATACTTGTATAAAGTACCAATTTACGTGAAGTCAGTTTTTGAATACTTGTTTGAATGATGTACCAAGTCATTCTATTAGCAAACTATGTATCTTTGCTATTCATGATCAAGTAAAACAATGTTCAATTTTACTTTGAGTATCAAACCAAGGCTATGAATCTTGTCCCAATAGATATGTAGCTTTGATAAAAATGAAAAATACAGAGTCATTAGATTTTAACAGGAATTTAATTTTAGAAAAGAGAGCCTCCTAATTGTTATTTGATGCAAATTAAATATTAACTCCTTATGAGTCCTTATCACATAATTCAGGGAGAAAATTAATGGGTGGCTGTAGTAATTTTTAGACACCCCTTAATTTTTACTCGGCAATGATTATTCAGCTCTATTCTGTGTTAACAATAGTAGGATAGCAGCTACTTAGAAGATCTAGTGGTTTCCTGGCGAAAGTATGAACCGTCACCTCCAAATCGTACTCATCTATCTCAACCATGTTGCTTTTACCCCCTACAAAGTATAACACTGTGTACAATGCTACCTGTAAATCAAAAATCAGAAAACACAACACATTGCAAGTTCAATTTTGAGCTGATACAAGTATATTTGGCGATTAATTTTTAGTCACTGGCAAGCCGGGCCATTTCAGTTTGCTCTTTCTTTATCGGCTAGCAATGTCAATGGTCTAAAACATACAATTTCAATAACATACAATGACATTTTGTCTAAATTCAGAAAACACCAAGTATAAGCCCATGTATATAACCCATGTAATATTCTTGAACCCATGTAATATTCTTGAACCCATGTAATATTCTTGAAGTTGAACCACTGTAATATTCTTGAACCCATGTAATATTCTTGAACCCATGTAATATTCTTGAACCCATGTAATATTCTTGAACCCATGTAATATTCTTGAAGTTGAACCCATGTAATATTCTTAAACCCACGTAATATTCTTAAACCCATGTAATATTCTTGAACCCATGTAATATTCTTGAACCCATGTAATATTCTTGAACCCATGTAATATTCTTAAACCCATGTAATATTCTTGAACCCATGTAATATTCTTGAACCCATGTAATATTCTTGAACCCACGTAATATTCTTAAACCCATGTAATATTCTTGAACCCATGTAATATTCTTGAACCCATGTAATATTCTTAAACCCATGTAATATTCTTGAACCCATGTAATATTCTTAAACCCATGTAATATTCTTGAACCCATGTTATATTCTTAAACCCAAGCTGCTTTGTAGTTTGGAGGAGCTGTTGATCCCCTGATGCTATTTGTTTGGATTGGCAGCAATTCAAGCCGAATTGCTTTAAGTATCGTAACAGCTAACTGATCATATACAAATTATACATGTACAGAATAGGCATTTGTCAATTCAATACATTATAAATGAATGGTTGTAATTTATAAATGGTATAATTCTTACCTCAAATTCTGGACTAACACCAATGAAGGAGCTGCCAGCAGGCTTGACGACACCTTTCCACTCAAACTGAAGACTCATTAATCGTTTGTTCTCATGAGACTCTCCTCTCCGGGCTCGCTGTCAAGACAAGGAGGAGTAGTAAGACGTCGAAAGTGGGTCTCAAATTGACATATGACAGAAAATTGTAAGCAACAGTGCTTGCTTTAAAGGGTCGGGTTATATAGAAAATGTCACGGTAATGTCACAAGAACATCAAATCCATCAATGTTTTGCGAGGTGACAGCGGGTACCAAACACATCTCTGGCTGCAGCATTCGCGAACGCACACCAACCCTCAGAAATCTGAGAACAATCCTTTCCCAGATTAAAATGTTTTGTGTGAACAATTGTCCAAACCATATTACTTCGAAGGGACTACTTTCTCAAAATAGTTTATACTATCAACAGCTGCAGTGCTTCTCACCAAGTAAGTTTTTATGGTCAGTAATTTTTGGAGTACTTAATAAAGTATGACCCTAGAGAATCATGACCCTAAACCAGGAATAATAACCCAACTTTGCAATAAAAAGGTAAACTTGACAGAAGTACAAGTAACTGATGAGTGCAGGTTAACCAGGCTTATAGGATGGTTGTATTTATGGTACTATTTCCAAGTTTTGATTTTTCTCTTGATCAAAAGAATTTCATGCCAGGTAAACTCACTTACCTTTCCTTTGGGTGGCAGCCAGCCTTTGTAGTCAATATGACCTGCCTTCTCCTGCAGGTAAAACTGAATCCAATTGTGGAATCCACTGACTTGTTTGTCCTTGGTCTCGCCCACAAAAACATGCTCAAAACCAGATGAGTCTCCTGGCCTATTGTTAGAAACAACAAGTAGAACAAAATAATGTTTGTATGAAGCAAGTATAAGTGCGGTGCAAAATTGGAACAATGTTTAAACTTTAAAAGTCTTCATAATCAGACTTGTACAGACTTCAACACATGTCAGCCATATACAATGTGAAAAAACCTTAAGCCAAAGAATCTTAATAGTGCCAAGTGCTAAAAGATCCACCAGACAAAGCAAAGAACTACATTCTCAACTGACATAAACAAATTTCAAAAGTCTACATAATTTGATGCATTGAGCATGTTGGGTAAAGATGGTTTAACACCAGTTCATTGAAAACAATAGTCTGTCCTACTACTGAACACAATTTGTTTGTATATCTCATTACAATGCCAACCCCTCTCTCTTTATCCATACTTACTGTCCACCCATTCCAGAGGTTCTAGGATAGAGGTCAAACCACACTTTGTAGAGTAACTTCTTAAATTCCATTTCATCGGATGGGATTTTTGCCGGCAATTTCTTTACAAGATAACGATGGGCCTCCTTCATGACCTGATTGAAGAAGTATCCAAAAAGAAAATGCAACTGAATAAAAACAGATCAGAAACTCAGAATCCCTGTATGTAAATTCAATATAATTATTAAATGATGAGTGGACCAGACTCCTACTTTGTCCAATCTTGGTTTTTCACAACAAAGCTAGGCCTTTATTGGCCATACTATTCCCAAAACCAGTTCAACACATTAGAAGTATTCAGCACCAGCAGCTATTACAAAACAATCTCTACACTCAAAGATACCTCTGCACACCTTGGTAATGAGAAATAATTATACAGTCTTGATCAAGGACCCCGTCCCCAAGTGCCATGACTGGGACTTGGAACCAGACACAGTCCTGGAGATTGCTTGATTTGGCTATTGACTAGTTTGTAAAAAATAAACCTGTTACAGGGTTACTACGGCACAATTCTTGCACCAGGGATAATGTACAACTGTTTCCTTTCACCAATGTGTGATGACTGCATGCTTTTTGGGTCACCTTGTGTTAAAATCACACAAAATAAATTGAAGACACACGCTCGTCGTCACAAGGAGTGTTTTTTTTTCTAATGCGCCCTCTGCCATTCGTCCTATGAAAGGCAGTTTTTGTTGTTTGTTATTGCTGTTCTGGTAATAAAAACAATTCCCTCTGCGTGGATGCTAACAAGACAACGAGCAAATTGCTTCCTCCTTAAACAGTACATTAATCCATAGATTGTTGATTGGTCGAAAAATGTGACATGGGATTGTTAACATCCAACTGTTGTATTTTTTGTAACCTACACGCAGATATGTTGTTCTAATTAGTTTCAGTGTTGTTTATCTTTGAATTGGTCTCAGTCTACCCCCCAACTCTTCATTCTACAACATGCCTGGTTTGTCCTCACAAATCCAAGATGGATGCTGCCCTGTTTATTGTAGACTATAAAGGTTTTTATTGGGTTGGGAGCTGATATAATCAAACCCTTAAGAGTTACATAGGCCTAATTCCTACAACACTGCATTAGCCAATTCTGGTTTGTTTTTCGTTTTGGTCGACATAAACTGTAGTAGTAGACTTCAGGCTCTGTCTGTGTGTTTTGCACAATAATTGTAAATTAATGAGGAAAAAAAGACCTTGACCTTTACTCATTATCAAAATGTATGAGGCCTACGTACTGCCTACTCAATTGTTTGTCAGCGCTACTTCCAACAGTATTTTATAAGTACATGTAGCTGCATATATAATGAGCGTTTCAAATCCCGCTCACCAGCATAGTTGTACTCAGTATGTGCTGCGCTCTGCGCTTAGAACTAGCTGTGCTAGCTTTTCAAATACCGCGCGCCCTGTGCTATTTTTAGACTCAGCTGGCTGGCACACAGCTGCGTCCTCACACCCTTCAGTATTGTAAGAGCAGGGCAGGCCAGGCGGCAGGGTGTTCAGGGGTTCAAAGGTGACTTTTCGTTGCACAAATTTTTCCTTTGCTTGTCTTTATAAAGCTTACTTTTGTCTTCATGATTTCATTTAGAAATCGCCTATTCTCTGCAACTTCTTGAGGTGTCACTACTTCAGAAGTGCCTGTCGCTGACTCGTAATTATCGAGGAGTGCTTTGAAACCTGTGAGATGAAAACAACAAATTTGATCAAATTTCAATCTGTAACTTAGGATAATTCATAATTCATCATGGCAACCTATACACAGAATGCATAAAGTTTCAAGAAATGGATTTTTGAGTATGTCTACCCCTTGAGGATCCAGGTTTTTGACAAACCGAGGACAAAACCAATTGGGTTGGGTCATTGGGTCATCGGCTCATCGCTATAAAAAACACAAACAAGTTACCAGTTTACTGCATCTACAAAATGTGAAATATGTAATAAAAAGGCTACAAGAGCACTCAAAATAAACAGTTTCTTGGTTCCTTAACAATTTAAATTTGATAAAAAGAAAGAAAAAAAACCCCATTGTTTTTTACAGCAACAAATACTCTTCCAAATTCTCCAACTCATAAATTCTCCTTTTGGCCAAATGTTACATAAACCTTTGCCATCTTACACTGGTAGGTTGGTTTCTCTAATGCCTCCTCTGTCACCCACTCAAAAAGTGGTCTCTTAGCTCGATCTTGTTGGCCCATGTTACTGTAGAACGTATATCCCTGAGGGTCAATCTTGTAGTCTACACCAGGGGTCAGAAAATTCACGTCACTATCCCATAATTTCTGGCAGATGTTGGAAAGGTCACGGTTTGGTCTAAACGGGGGTCTTCTACATGGAGAAAAATGGTTCTGGATTACTGCACGAAACATCCTATAATTACCCTCATCCATTCGCATTCCTGTGTATAAACACAACAAACTCCACTCTAAGGGGCTCTGTTAAAGATGATATTTGACAATCACATGTCCATAAAGACATACCTTAGTACATTAAACAAAGTAAAATTCATTTTTCAAAGGGGAACACACATTTGTAAATTACACAGAAATTTTCTGTTTGTAGAAACCTCATGTTTATAGTTTTTCGCAATGACACATTTGAAATGGCATCTCCAGGGTACATTGTGTATTCTTGGTGGAACACTGCACCACCCAAATGAGACCATTGAAAGATTCTCATAAATTTGGCTGTAAGACACTGGCATTCATTTTGTCGCTTTTTATGTGGGTTTTTTTTTCCTGAACTAATTTCAACTACAGAGCAGTGCTGTTTGATCACACTTTGAATCAAAGTAAAGTTCAAATAGAGCATCCTTTGTTGGAGAGTAATTTTTGTCTAAACTCTTTTGTAACATCTGGGACCAAGACTGTATAGGTTCGTCATCAGCAAATCTTGTATTCTTATTTTTCATTATATTCACGCTCTCATTACTGTTCTCAAAGAACTGTTTTTTGCTCTATTTTCAAAAAAGAAAGATTGGTGCAGTTTTTTAGTGATTCTGTAAATTAATATGGAATTGCAGATAACTGTATTTTTGCCCCTTTTGTTTGCTTCACAACCTTCCCTTTGCTTCACAACCTTCCCTTCCCTTTGCTATTACTTGTTTTTCCTGCTCTCGGTTGTGTTAGTACATGATATGTACATTGAGATGGGAACTGGGAATGTTAGAACTTATTAAAGAGAATCTGCTGGTTCAAGTTGTAAGGCCCCCTTGAATTGCTTTATTGCATGTTGTATAATTTGAATCTTTACCCTTTTCCAGCCATTTTGAAGTCTCTCTTGCTTTGTACCCCGTCTCTTGTTTATTCTAGTCTAGTAGTAGCACAAAGGTTTCCTGCAAAATTAAAATCAATATGAATAACTTTTAGTTTGAGCACACATTGCATGCCATAGGTCCTAGTTTCGATGATCATAACCATCTGGCACCTACTGGACAACTACCTCTCCTACATTCCCCCAGATGTTAAAAATGTGACAGTCCCGACTTCAGCCAATCAAGGATATCGTTTTATGTACTGATGATTGAGATCTTCATGAATGTATGCAAGTCTCATGATTATTGTAGTGGGAATCTGGGGTTCCCACTCCCATAGTACATACAGACATAATCACACACTTGGGGCCCAATGCTGTCTGAAAACATGTCAAACTTACAGAGTCTTCCATTCTGCAGTCTGCTGTAGTGTCATTGGCAGGCCTCGACAATTTTGTTCTTCTTCTTACTTGCCTGATCGGGCAAGCTTTGGTCGCAGATCGGTTCCGAACTAATTGCCCAGCAAAAAGAGACACAATTGAGACATGCATTTTGAGGAATTTATATCAGAAATGTAAGTGTCACTGTCAACATTGCCGAACCTCGACTTATGTATTATTTTTTAATTGACAACATAGGCTTCGTAGAATAAATAAACATGTCAAATTTGTACTTGCGTTCGTTTCGTACATACAACGTAAACTCCGTCATTCACGCACACTCACACTTCACGGAGCACTGCCGACGACATGGACATTTTATGCTTGCACCGTGCGTGCACATGACGCCGAGTACCCGCCATGTATTTTTTCCCACCAAGTGATGTACATCTACCTAGTCATCCGTTTGAAATAGGTTCAACTAGGGAGTGTTTGGCTCAACCAATCATTGGCACAACCAAAGGCTTATGGGTCAACTCGGTCCGAAGTCAACTCGGTCTGAGTCAACTAGGTCCAAAGTCAACTCGATCCGAAGTCAACTCGGTCCGAAGTCAACTCGGTCCGAAGTCAACTCGGTCCGAAGTCAACTCGGTCCGAAGTCAACTCGGTCCGAAGTCAACTCGGTCTGAAGTCAACTTGGTCCAAAACCAACTCGGTCTAAAACCAACTCGGTCCGAAGTCAACTTGGTCCGAAACCAACTCGGTCCGAGGCCAACTCGGTCCGAAGTTTATTTGTTTTAAAGTTGGGTATTGTTATGCCCTTGAAAATAATCGTGAGATTATCGTGAATTGTGAATTGAAATAGTATTTGGCAAAACTTTTTAGGCGTCCACAAACAATATTTTTGGTCCTGAAAGTATGCATATCATTGGGCGCTATGTAATCTCAGAAATTAAATAAAAATCCCCGCTTGAAAAAGGCATGATTTACGTAAACCAAAGGAAACAAATGGTAGAAAATGAACTTATCTTTGCAAGCGCTTGTGTACATTTTTTTTTGTTCCGAAAATAAGTAACAAATTTTCCCAAAACACATTAACAAAGTACAAATTAAATAACTAAAAATTTAATGTAAGAAAATCAAGAAAATTAATTTTTGTTTAAGAGATGAGATCAAAAAGACTTTGTCCTTTTCAGGAGCATAGCAAGTTTTAATCATGGATATCTGTTCTGTTTTACTGCCTTTTCTAAAATGAAAATAATATGGATAATTAAAGAATTGCACTTTAACCTTATCTCATCATGCCAGATTGTGTGAGAGACTTATTTGTGTCCAAATTCACGTTTTTCTGAAAAGACAATTAGCTTAAATAAACAATAGGCCTGCTCCGTGTTTACTTGATCATGCTTGAATCTACCTCCCCGCTCTGACTATACTCTGTTCGGAACGAGTTGACTTCGGACCGAGTTGACTTCGGACCGAGTTGACTTCGGACCGAGTTGACTTCAGACCAAGTTGACTTCGGACCGAGTTGACTTCGGACCGAGTTGACTTCGGACCGAGTTGACTCGGACCGAGTTGGCTTCGGACCGAGTTGACCGGTACCCAACCAAAGCCACCATTGGCTCAATCATATGAGCCAATGCCCAATTATGATAATTGAGCCAGCAGTGGCTCAATTACGAGCCAGTGTTGGCTCAGATTGAGCCAAAGAAATGCTGGCTCCTGTGTTCAAAAATGGCTCAAATCATGGCTCAATTTGAGCCAATCATGGCTCATAATTTGAGCCAATCATGGCTCATAATTTGAGCCAATGTTGAGCCATTTTTGAATGCAGGAGCCGGCATCGTTTTGGCTCAATCTGAGCCAATTTTATTTCCAGTGTGAGGACTATACATGTAGTTAGCCCACCTAGCACCTTGTTGAGCTGTAATGGCTCTCTTTTAACATTGGTCTCTTAACACTAAATGAGACCGATGTTAAAAGAGAGCCATTACAGCTCAACAAGGTGGGCTATTAACTAGCCATGAACTAGCCCAGGTAGGTTGGACTCCTCCGTTGTGGCACTACACGTCCTACCAGGGCTAGGCTAGTGTAGTTAGCCCTGGTAGGCGTCAGTCAGTGTACACTGACGTCCTGGGTACAAAGCGCCTCTACAATACAATGCGAACATATTTTGAAGTAATGTTTTTTCATACTTTTACCTGATTTAAGAAGCTGAAATTCCGTTCATATATTCTTTATGTCCGTAACTCACTATTGAAGGGTCCAACAATAACAATTTCGTCCATGAATGACATTATTCTAGCAAATAAGTCCGAGTTGTGCACTACCGTTTTTATCATCGTGTACCAATTGACTGTGTAGGCTCAGGCGCGCATGCGCGACATGCATAGCAACCTGACCGACTTCCGCGTTAAATTTGTGGGCGTGTCTGTGTTCATGTCATTATATGCAAAGGACGCACATGCGCTGAAGCATTCACGTCTTGTCAGTTTCGGCCTGTCGCCGAGAATGCATAAATTTCCATTTTATTTTCACAATAATGTCATCCAAGGATAAAATTGGCAATTCTGAATAGAGCAGGCGTAAGGTTCAGGACAAAAGGAACATGTGAGTCAAGTTTCAGCTTCCTCAAAATGGTAAAAATATGATAAAAAATTGTTATACATTTTTTCGCAATGGTACGGGACCTTTATGCCCTGGACTCCGTCGCGTTCAGTCAGAATACTCTCCAGTGGTCCGCGACTGGTTAAGTGTTAAAAAGTATCCCTTTAGTATGAATTATGGACCAGTGAAAAAGCTGACTGACCAGTGAAATGAAAAGCTAACTGGTCCTGCTTGCTAGTCACTGCATGAAAAGGTTAAGGCCTTAAGGGCAAACCCTGTACTGTATCCTCCCATGTCCGGTTTTCGATGTACTATGCCTTTTTCTTTGAATTGAAAAAAAATAATGATGCCATATATCAACTGATGCCCTAATTACCTTCCTTTGTTTATAAGAAGTATGTAAAAATATATTAAAACTTGATAGACAATGAAACTTTCACACCACGCACCGATCTTCGATGACTTCAATAGCGTCCCCGTGTTTTGAGTTTGACCTGTTTTCGAGGCAAACAAGAAAGTATGGTGTCCTGGTGAAGCCATACGCAGAAGAAACATCTGCAGTGACTTCAAGTGTTCTGTGAGACGTTGTGTATGACTCTATAGCCAGCAGTTGTCTTCATTTTATTCAAAATATTTTTTATTTAATTTTAAAAATTACGATGGTAATTTGCAAAAACTTTTTAAAAAAAATTTTTTTAAAATAGTGTCAATAAGTCTTGGCTTTCAAATCTGATTTTTTAAAAAGTTTTGAATCTTTTTATGTTTCTTAACATTTATAATAAAGCATATCAATAAACAGTGATATTTGAATCACCAAGCCAATGTTTAAATTTTAATGTTATTAATAATAAATGATATGAGGGTTTAAAAAAAATTCTCCAGACTGTTAGAAAATGATATAAGGCACATGGCTTCTTTAAGCCTCTGTATTTTTTCCCCAGAATGCTCAGCAGAATTTTAAGTCACACGATTTTATCATCGTGAATTGTGAATTGAAAAATTGTTCGATGAAACTTTTTCGGCGAGCAATTTTTTTTTTATGGCCCCGACAGTATGACATATTTTTGTACCTTGTAGAAATGCCTAAAATACCACAAATTTTTGTAATACAAGTGCAACTTGCCAGTGGAGCCTCACATAATTCTAAGTTTTGGTCAAAGGAGAGGAGACTCTTTGCTTGGCAAGTCAAACCACAAAAATTGTATCTAGGGACTGTTTACATCGCGCGCAGAGAGGTAAAAGATTTGCATCGATTTCAGGGACGCCCTGAAAACAGGACCTCCTCCGATATGTAGGGTGTTGACGATACGGATACGGTTTTGATTCGGCATGTTCGGGTCGATGTGTGTCAGTCTTGTCATGTGTCACGAAACCACGGAATCAGTTCAGAGAAGGAACATTAACATTGCAATCAAAACCTTAACAAGACCATACTCAAATTCAACTTTTAAATTGGGATTCATACTTACTAATGATTAGTTGTTCAAATCAGCTCACCGAAAGACGCTTAACAGAGGAGAATTTATAATACACGAGTGTCAGTGTCCCGCAAAATACAAAATTGCCGCACCCACGCCACATATATGCACACAAACAACACAGCATAAAGTATGGGAGTACCTTTAAATATGGAGAGCCCTCAATTTAACTTTAACTTTACCTCAATGCTCAATATGCAATCAAGAAGTTTATAACAGGCAATATGCAAACAAATCGAAAGAGAAAATTATAAACAATTAATTAAATAGTTAAGTATAATTTTGTTCACTATTTCGGTCAAATAAAATCTAATCTGTTCATGAATGTGATGAATATGACTATAAACGATCAAGCACAAACATTTGGATATGCATTTATGCATTTAGCTTTCCATACAAATTGATCTGCCAGGCCAGCAGCGGGATCGGAGCTAGTCTTGGTTTCAAGACCTTCGCACCGAAATTGATCAATTTAAACAACGCATCGAAATGGATCAATTCCAACAACAGAGGGCCTCACTATCATTGTTCGATTTTAGCTTCCAGCCAGTCGTCAGGGTGCACCACACTAAATAAGCCAGAATTCATGCGCCAAGCTACTTATCATAATTTGTAAACCCACAACATTTTTTTAATTATAACGTTTTGGGGGTCATGCAATTAATAGATTGTGTAAACATAAGAATCTATCACAACCTGGGGGTTCTGTGCTTCAACTTTTGAGGAGACTTGGTAAATTTAGGCGTTAAAGTTGGCCCTATTTAACCGGGGAAGTGGAGAAGTGCTTCACGAAAACTGGCAGCAAGTCGGTTTTGGAAAGAAGAAAAAAAATTCGTGTTTTTTTTCTTCTGGGGTAGTTAGCAAAAATTCCAAACGGTTGACCTGCCAAAAATTGAAAAGAATTCTGAAGTTTAGTTGTCCGAAAATATGTCTGATTGGTTTTCAAGAGGCTGAGAGACTTACACGATTTGTTGAGTATTTTTGAATAATTATCATTTAGCATTGGTTCCTATGGGAGATTATTTAGAGTGGTGCGCCCGTCAAACGTGTTGAAATTCAGGAAGAAAAGCGCGCCCTCTGTCGGGTTATCACGAGTATGAGATAGTGACGTCTTGGACCAAGACTAGATCGGAGCATGATCGGAGCAGCTAAACTAGAACGTTAGACTTTACTCAGTCCATCTCAGTCATAGTCGGACTTTCTTCTTTCGTTTTTCTAGCACGATTTGTTTTCCAGATAATTATCACAAAAATTGGCACTGGGCAGCGTCTATGTGAGGGCTAACTGTCTTTGCAGGCCTATCTTTTATTCTCCCAGTAGAATGTGCACAATAAAGGCCCTACATGGTTAATCATATTATTATATAGTAAAGCTAGAGAGACCACACATTCATATGGTCGTCCACACTCTGTATGATTTCTGCTTTTTAGGATTGAAAATCATATTGGTTAATCATATTATTATATAGTAAAGCTACAGAGACCACACATTCATGTCCCATATGGTCGTCCACAATCTGGATTTGCTTTTTAAGGTTGAAAAACTGACCTCTAATTTTAAAATGATGATGAACAAAATAAGCAAACTATGATAATTATGCTTTCAACTGTAAGTTTGGTGACAACTCTGTAATTCTGACGCACACCTATGTTCTGACAACCCCTCACTCGTGATTTACACGCACATGTTAGGGTTAGGGTTAGGGTAGGGTAATTAGGGTTAAGGTAATAGGGTAAGGGTAGGGTTAAGGTTAGGGAAAGGGTTAAGAATAGGGTAAGGGTAGGGTTGAGGGTAGGGTTGAGGTTAGGGTAGGGTAAAGACCCTTACCTTACCCAATTAACCCTAACCTAAAGTTTATGTACTCGGAGTTACACACCTATGTTCCGACACCCCTAATATATTTTCCTTACCCTCACTCTTCGGCTAACCCTTACCATGACCTTAACCCTAACCCTACCCTAACCTTGAACCTAACCCTTACCCAACCACAACCTTAACCCTACGAACCCTACCGAACCCTATCCTACCCTAGGTTTGTTAGGGTAGGGTTATAGGGTTAAGGTTAGGGAAGAGTTAGGGTTAAGGTTAGGGTAGGGTTAAGGTTGGGGTAGAGTTAGGGTCCCTAACCCCAACCATAACCGCATACCCTAACCTTAACCCTTTAACTTAGGGTTAAGGTTACGGTAGGGTTAGGTTCAAGGTTAGGGTAGGGTTAGGTTCAAGGTTAGGGTAGGGTTGGGGTTAAGGTTAGGGTAGGGTTAAGGTAAAGGTAGGGTTAGGGTCCCTAACCCCACCCCAACCTTAACCCTACCCTACCCTACCCTAACCTTACCCAACCCCAACCTTAACCCTACCCTAACCTTAACCCTAACTTAGGGTTAAGGTTAGGGTAGGGTTAGGTTCAAGGTTAGGGTAGGGTCAGGGTTAAGGTCATGGTAAGGGTTAGCCGAAGAGTGAGGGTTAGGAAAATATAGGTGTGTAACCCCCGAGTACATAAACTTACAAAGACACCTGTGCAATGTCTTTTGGGTCTTTTGAATAGAAAGTATCATGATGAAACAAAATGAAAATAAGTCATGGTCACACACACGCTGATGAATTTGGCCTGGGTGAGCAATTTGTATCAGCAATCAAGTTTGTAAAAATTGCATGTGCCAAATTATCCTGAAATAGCATCTTGATAAACCAACATCAGACCTATCCCCAAGAAAAGCAAAGTCCTTCACCATGCCTTCATTTTTTAATGATATCTGCAATTCTGTCAATTCAATCCCCCACCCCAGTTTCTTTCTTACGAATACAAAAGATAATACTAAAATAAACGCATTTGGTTTTCAGCTTATTTGCATTTTATTTACTGCCTAATATTTATACCAAATACATAAATAATACAGTGATATAGCTTCATCTTGGCCTATATTATGCATACATTTTTTGAGCTAATTCCAATGGCACATTTATAAACAATGGTATAAAGTCTAATCTGTCAAAGTTAAGAAAACATGTTCCATAACAAGTTTTCATATTGATACACTTTGTTTTTGTCATATATCAATTACACCAAATACGAATTGGAGAATTTGCTATTCCTCTGAATGGAACACAGAGATCTGTTCATTCTATATCTAAAATGTGAACTTCGTCCATTTTAAGAGGAGACATTTTTCATGACAGTAAGGTTGAAACACTATCCAGTGGCAATTTAAATATCATACAAAAATCTTCAATACTTTTACAGTAACCCTCTTAATATTGCATCCAGTTAATTTTCACAAATGTTCAGCTTGGAACTTAAAAAATGTAAACACAGAAGAGCAGTCCATGTACACTGAGAAGAGCATTGCAAAGCAAAGCTGAACTGAGCAGGAAAACAAGGAACAATGAGGAAGATGAAGTGATGATTAATCCCTAACAATGCAGAGCTATGGAGACTTTATAATCAGTATATCATTGTAACACAGTTAAAACTCAACCTTGGAAACATCTTATTCTATTCTACAAAACAAAGATTCTTGAAAGAGGTCATTAAATGGAGCAAGGTCAGTAAACATCTGTGTTCCAATATTTTCAAAGATTTCTAAGATTTGCATTATTGTTGCAGTAAAAACAAGGATTTTCCTATGTTGTTCTTTGTTCAATCTTGATGCAATGAAGCACAATTATAGCAGAGAGGTGTTAGGCCAAAAAAACCCACAGCAAATCAGATATATACAGCAGACAACACATCAACAGAGCAAAGAAAAAAAACAGAAAAAGAAGGAAAACAACGCAAAAGAGAATACAATGCAGAGCAACTGTGAATGAACAGAACAGAACAGAAAAGTATACACAAGAACACCACACAAGATATGACAGCAGCCAACTGAGCAAGGACAACAGCAGAAGACAACAGAGTGGAACAACACAAAACAGAGTAGAGCAAATGTCCACAAGAACTGAACAGTTCAGCAGAGTTAAGAGGGGCTCTATAAGGTCAAGCTCAGTTTTGTGATGCACTCATCTGAAAGGTAGAGTGAGAGTCCTTATTAAAGTGGAAACAATTACAAGACTTTTTCCTCACCTTAAAATGGTGTAAAATGTCATCAATTTGACATCTTTCAGAAACAGAGGGAAGTTTGAAACATGACGTCATTGAATGTCAACTACAAATTCGGTTTGTACATTCCATCCAGGAATTGTTCTGCATTGGTCAAATTCAATGCTGATTTGATTGAATATCTCAAGAATGAACTTAAAAGTTCCCTTCACAAAAATGTACAGTTTAGATCCATATATTTGAAATGTGATGCCATTGGATAATTTTGGGTGTTAACCACTTTTGGACTGGAAGGGTATCATTACAATGGCAATTTACACTGTTTTAACATGAGGTCAGAGACAAATAATGTTTTTTATACAATCATAAATACTCTATCTACTGGAAAATGAGTGCATCACAAAACTAAATTTGACCTTGATCCCTTCTTTAAATCAACAGAACAAAACAGTGTATGACTACAGTCAACCAAAGAGAAAGGACCTATGAGTCAAGAGACAAGCAGTGCCAATTAAATAAGAGAAAAGCAGAGCAATGCTAATCTGCACATCTCTGAAAACATTTTAAATTTGACTGTGAATAAACAATACTATAAACGATCATAACATATTTACATTATTTCACATCTTCTGCAATGTACACATTAACAAGTCAGTTTAGATAATCTTTAACTTTAAGAGTTGTAATACTGTACTGATATTGGTTTCCCAAAAAGAAAAAAAGAGGAGTCAGATATTCATTTCAAACAGAAAAATATATCATTGAAATAATAATCTTTGGCAATGTTTACATTGATAGAAGGGATGGGCTCATGGAAGACTGCATAACAAAAGGGTCTACATTTTCACAAAGAAGAAACCTTTGGGAAACTATGAATAAATACTCCAAGACAAGTACATTTTATTAAATAAAAACATAATTTAAAACTTTGCATGGTGGAAATTCCACTCTAGGTTTGTGGTAGCATGATAACTTTTCTCAATAAAGTTGTGGTAACTCTTAACTTTTTCTTGATCTGCAAAAATTTAAACTTTGCGTGGTGGTAAGACCTTGTCGGGAATTTTGTGGAATAAATTAGATAGCCCATTAAACTTTGGTCTTTATCGCAATGACCAATCACAACCATGCCTAAATGCCTACAAAGCCATACATGTGAAAACGTTGCCACCAATAGAATAGCTGCATTGCGCTGGCTCAATGATCGAGGGGCAGGGAAGCACATGTCCATTCCACATGGGTGACATTGCTACACAGCTACTATGGTGGGCCTAATGGATTGATCAGTCAATTAATGTGTAATAAGTGTGGTCTCATTTTTTTTCAGTCTTTAAGCAGAAAGCTCTGATCATGCATGCTGCTTTAGCGGCATACTGATCAAACATTGTGTTATTAAACAGTCAGTTTTTTCACCGTTTTAGAACTTTACATGGTGCTACAGCAAACTTCCTCTTACAGTTGCTCTGATCAACCTCTGGTGCGGATAATATCACACTGATCAAAACAATGTGTTGTCACACCTCCTGGCTTATTTTAGAGTCTTTATGACTGACTGACTAACTCAAACCTCTCTAAGAGAGATTTCAAATATAATCACAAAAAGAAACCTTTGTAAGACTACAAATGATCTACGGCTAACAGAGTAAGTCAAAATAAGGAAAATCAAAGTGATCAACAATAACATATAAAATAAAATAAAAAACAAGACTATAAGGAGCTGAAATTATGGCTTTGAAAAAATTGTCAACTTGGATACATCTTTAAAAAAATATATAGTACAAACTACAACCAATAGATATGATGTAAATAAGCTGCTGGAAACAAAACAAGTGATACAAAAAAAGAATGAAGAAGCTGACATAAAAAAAGGACAGCACATTTTGCATGCCTTTTGCTGATTCTGAAAACAAATAATCAATAGCTGAATTTCTTGGGTTTCATAGAGGGATGGAACATTATTATTTCAGGGATTACAATCTTACCAATCCTATAGTTTTCAAGAAACATATCATAAGGAATGGTTCATCGTTGGTTATTGTAGAAGTACATTTATTCTAGTTTTAGTATTCCAGAAACACATCATAAAAGGATTGTAAAAGCATTGGTTTTTGGAAGAGTAGGCCTACATTAATTTTAATTGTCTAATTTTCAGGAAACTTTCTAAAAGGGGTTTGATATTGAAATAGTTAAAGTACACACTGCCTTAAAACAGTATGAAAAATAGTACTCAGAAAAAAAATCAAATATTTGGCCCAGAATTTGGAACTAGGTTGTTTTCAAAGTAACTTGTTGATTTTAATCAGGGTGTAAATTAGCCATTTCAAGGATATCAATTAAAATTTCAGTTGTAATTGAACAGAAGTTGTGACATCATGATGACATCATCAAATATTAAGATACACAAAATCCAAGTGTCAGATTTTAAAAAATGTATCCCCTGAACTAAATTGCTCTGCGTTGCTATTCTCTTTAGGGAATAAGGAAAGTTTATTAAGGAATGGATACGTGAGTTTCTTTTCTTTCAGGTGGTTTACAATTATTAAAACACACCACCAAGAATTTACCACAGCGAGGTCTTTTTCACAGAGTTTCGTGAAAAACAAAGTTTAAATTCATAGCAACATAAACACAGTCCATAAAAACAACATTTTCAATTTTACAAAATGTTCAAATTTGAACGTTAGAAGAGTGTTCTCTGGGGGGGGGGGGTGGGTAAAACAGATATTTATATACATGGTTTTGAAATGCTTTTTCCAGCACATTACGGCATGCATTGAGAATCCTCTACGCTGACTCTCTCTGAACTGAATTGTGAAACAATTGTAATAGCAATAGATCACAAAGGACTCTGACTGGGTTTATACTTAAACATAGTATGATATGCTCCTTGATGAGTGGAATGAATAAGTTCTTCCAAAAACATACTTGCTGGACCATTCCGTTGAGTATTGGTTAGCTTCTTTACATATTGCACACTGAATGATTGTTATTATAATCTTACATGTATATTATACAAATACAAAGGAGTTTTTATGACCATGCATAACGATAAATGCACCAAATTTACATATCATTGAATGCTTACGCTTAACTCTTACTTAATAACCAAGTATTTTAATATTCATTAGATGATCAGTAAAGTATCAGTAAAGTGTTTTTTTACCTGAATATTGGAGAATATAATACAGTGCTAAGGAAAGAATAAAGTCTGCTTCTGGCCGATTGTTATTGGAAAGTACTTGTACCAAAAAGCTTATTCCAAAAAAATTCTTCAAATATCGCTTGTCTATTGATATTACTGATTTATGTTTAACCTTTTCATGCACCATTTATTTTAGTGATAAATTGTCATATGGACAAATTAATTGTTTACTTGGGTTTTTTCAAATGGAACCCCCTCCCCCCCCCCCCCAAACAAAAACCCCAACACCAGGGCCCAATTTCATGGCTCTGCTTACCGTGGAATTCTGCGCTTACGCCCAGCTGCGTCCCAAAGAAATACACACGTTACAAGGCGCGTAAGTGCAGAATTATTTGGTGAGCAGTGCCATGAATTTAGGCCCTGCTCACAATAGCACCCTCAAGAGTCCTCTTTCCCACTCTGAAAACTCTGTGGAAGTGCTTGAAACTGGTCTATAGCGAGTTAATCTATTGACCCAATTCACCTGACGTTATCACTACAATAAATCTTGGTTGGGCTATTTTGGGGGTCATTATCCCTATGTAACAATGTGCAGCAAGAATTGTTACATACAATTTGACTCCCTAAATGGTATGATATACATGGCTGTGTGTCACATCAATGTACAGGCTCTATAGACAGCTTGGATATGGAATGGCTGATCAAATCACAAGCCTTGAGTGTCCATAATACTAAGGCTGCGGTTACAACTACGACTGTTGCTGAGGATGTTGCTATTGCTCTTAAAGGACGTCCTTTACGTCAACGCATGATGACGTGGCGATCCAGCCGTAGCCGCTGTCGCCAATTCTGACACAGCGTAAGATCCAACAATGCTACATGTACAATGTAGCTTGGAAATTAAAGTAAAAGGTTGGTATTTGAAGACTTAAAGTTCAATGAGTAGTTCAAGGCCATGGAATGTTATTTTGCAGTATGAAATTTTTATAGCAACATTAAGTGTTGGATAATGTTGTTAACCACTTAACGTCGGTAATAAAACAGATTTACCGTGCCTCTTTGCGGTATTATTTGTTTGGGAACTCGGACTAAATAATGAAACCCTGACTAACTAAAGCAAAGTCACCAAACGTTCTCATAAAATGCATCGGGATTTTTTGTTCTCTTTTGAGAAATTAAGGCATAACTTACTGTGAATAGGCCGGAACCCTGGCTGTAAGTCTACCATGGTATGCTGACTGGGACTTGCCTCCAATAATGGTGGCAACCCATTGATATCTCGTAATCCTCTTTTCTACAACAAAAAGACAAAGGTCTGGAACAGGGGATTACACAACAACCCCTGGAAAAGGGAGATTTGGAGCATGAATTAAAGTGTCCCTTCAGTGTTGTTTGAAGCTTTGCATGGTGTGCAAAAATAAGAAGTAACTATAAATAAATAGTAAACTTGCAGGTACAACCATGTGTAAAATCTCTTTTGTGGGAGTGTTGGCTCTGAAAAGAGCCGGTGAGCCGGTGTGAGACCACACCTGCTCTTTTCAGAACCAACACTCCCACAAAAGAGATTTTACACATGGTTGTACTGGCAAGTTTACTATTTATTTACAGTTACTTCTAAAAGTGTCCCTTGTCCCTCTTTGTATGGGAGAAATGAAGCGTAGGTGCATGCCTGTGCAAGCTACAGTGTACACAATGGATTGTCCAGGGGTGTGTATCAGCTACTCAACTGACCACAACCAAAAAAGGATGCTATGAAGTTGGTTCCAGGCATTGCTCAACCGTATTTCCACCCAGAAATATTTGCATGAATTCACCTCGTCCGACGTGAAGTGGTTAACATTTATGCAGGGAAATAAAATACCAGGATCTGGGTGTATGAAACCATGACTGATATATTCTGGAGACATCTTTTCTAGGGGTTACTCTATGGTGACATTTTCTCCTTGCAGAGTTTGGAAGTCAAGTATTCAGTTCTTTTTTCGGATCGTTGGTGAAGGGGAAAATAAAACACCCAAATGTTAAGACTTTGATAATATTGCTATGTGTGTACATGGCCCCAGGCTATCGTGTGTGGTTTAGCTGTACAGTACTGAATACAATGTTTGTTGGTTGACATTATGCCAATATATTATATTTACAAGTAACTTTATAACAAAACTTATCACATTTTCTTCTCTCACCTACACTCAAAACCTAAGAAAACCCAATTACTTGAAAATGCAAGTTTCATTTTTAGCTTGCAAACTTTCATATTAACATTTTGTATACCACACACACACACACAGATCCTTGTCATTAGATTGGGAAACATGCTTCAGGAGTCATCAATTAATTTCTCATCTATTTACTGCCACGGACCAGGCGCCCATCCAATATGGATAATTATTGGATGCTTTACAGCGTCGTTCTTAAAATAATCGTTCCCACCTATTTGTCCAATTGAGGCCAACAGCGGACAAGGTTGGTGTCTACATGGAGTCGTTCTCGTTGTTTAGGTTTTGTTAAAAGAATTATCAGAGTGTGGGGTGGACAATTTTCTGTATCTATTTCATGTTTATTGAGAAAAAATGTCAACTGACAAGGATCTATGTGTGAGTTATATAAAAGAATAATATTGAATGCATTTCAGTCGAGCATTGTTGCCGAATATAATCACTCGGTGGAATCTGGCTTCGCCTATTGAAATGGAATAGTCCAGATTTCACCTTGTAATTAAACTCTGTGACAATGAAATCATATGCATCTAATATTTGTATATGAAGTGGTCTTTATATATGTATTACGAATACATGAAATGCTGTCAGCATCAAACTAAAATAAAAAAGAGGGGGAAAAAAGAAGAACAAAGAAAAGAGAAATGTTTTTGTAGGTTTTATACAGCCATGATATTTGTCCTTTTCAAATGAAATTTTTATGGAGTACAAGGGCCTGCCCTAACTATTGGGCTGTGACATGTTTTAAGTGTGAGCTTATATCATGGTTGCACATGTAATAAACCATAATCTATGGGCATCATTTTGTGTATAGATATTGTGAATATTATAACTATTTTCTCAATGACAAAAACAACCATTGGTATAAATGGCACATAAGCAAACAGATATGACAAAAATATTTATGCTTTTCTGATGATAGTCTTTTTCCTTTAAATCTGATTAAAATAAGAAGAATATAATGCCTTTGTTTACAAGTGTTACCCTTTGTGGACTCAAGAAGGGCAGTGAACCTGGGTCACGTCATCTGAGAGATCCGTCTGTAGTGAGGAAGAACAAAGTTCTCTGGTAGGTGTAGACTAAACTCCAATGCCACTAAGATGGGGAACTCCAGCTGAAGAAACTCCTTACGGTTCTCTCGGAATGTATCCTCAATCTCCTGCAGGAGTAAAACAAAACAAAATTATTTCAAACCCAGCTGATTTTCTCTCAGTGGCAAAATGAAAGATACATACTATAGTCATTCATGAATTTTCAAGCACCCCTCCCTTCCAGTGCTATCTGTCTGTTTATAAGATCTATGGAATTGGGTCTGGGGCATTTAACTATACCTTAATGAGATTCTGCAAGTCTGCACCTTTGTTGTCATTCAATTTGGCAGCTAAAGTCAGACACGCACCTGTTTATAGTGAGGGGAAGAGAGATTAATTAATTCAATAAATGGTGGTTTTAGGAATTTCTTAACTGCTATCTGCTTGACCAGTAAACCTGCCTGGTGAGAAATTGGTCTGTGTGATACATATAACTGGCAGAGGAATTACAAAGCACTCACTTACATAACCAAGCAAGTCATTGTACAATACATTATTTATATTAAAATCACACATGGCTTGTTGTCTCTTCTTCAATTACTTCTCCAGGTCAAGTTAATTGCTAAATTCTAATCTCACCTGCACACAGTTTTCTGTTTTCTTTATTAATCTTGCCATAGAGGACTAGTTTTTCGAAGTACACATATGCATGTGCCAGTGTGATCAGCTCCATGTTGCATTCATCAACAGCTATCTTTCTCATCTCCTTCTTAATGCTAAAGGAAAATACACAGACAAAACCCTTTAGTATTAAATAAATTATTGCTGGAGAAACAGAGCATTTCATTTGATAAGTACATGTACCTTTTTATTCCTAAAAATAGACTAGCAATAGCATCATGGTGCTGTCATCCTTGGAAGCTGCCTGTATACACACTGACGAATGTATTCGTTATCACACAAGTGCGAGTGGAATACAGAAAATATAGTGTTCTGCGCCCCAGATCAAACGAGGCCGAAGGCCGAGTTGGATATTGGACGCAGACGCGCTATTTTTTCCGTATTCCATAAGCCTGTGTGTGTGTGTGATAACAAATTTATCTCAAGCAAACTTGAGATGTAAATTAACACAATACGCTGTGTTAGAACAGCTATTGCGTAATACTTACATGAGCTTACAATAGCGCAAAAAGTGGAGTTAGAACAGCGCAATACGCAGGGTGTGATATGGGCATCGTGATATAGGTTTATATCACACCTCTTCTTGCTATGGGTCGACCAATCAGAATCAAGGATTCAAGTTTGAATGAAGATAAGTATTCTTATACTCTTGGCACATAAAAGAACCAGACTATATTTTCCTTCAAGCCTACGTTTGGTAAGAATGCGTTCCACTGGAGGAAAGCAAGACGGCTGTACCAGAGTTCTAAAGATGACGTCACACTGCTAAGCAGTTGACATCGGTCAACACTTCTGCTTTCAGAGCAGATTTTAAACAGGGGAGCAGTCACTACAATTTCATCCCATGGCATTTTGGTTGGTTAACCAGCAAAAGTTTGCTGAGCTTAGCTCCTTTGTGTGCTTAAACAGCTGTAGTTATTCAAAGAGCCTTAGCATGTGGTGGTTTTAGACTACAAAATGGCATTTTCTGAAACATGGTATGATATATCAAACTTTTGATCTACAGACAAAAGAGAATAATTCAACCTTGTATAAGAAACATTAAAATACCTTCTAAGCTTGCTAAGAGACAAGTCTATATTTGGGAAACGTTCTTTGAACTTTTGGTTGATGTCCTTCTTCAGTTCAGAGGGTTTAGTGTAATCCAGGACAGATACCTTCAATTAAAAGAAAAAAAATCCAGAATAACAATCGTGTTTTATTACGAAACTGAAACAAACCAACTAACCCTGGGGAGGGTTACATCTGTATATAAATACAATTTTTAGGAGTGTTAACATAGAACAAAACAAAACATTAATTAAACCTAATCACACAGTTTGGTTTTCTTTTAAAACAGTAAATAAAAATATATTTTTGGCGCAAAACAAAACAATATCCGGTTTTCTTTAGAGGTTAAATATATTCTTTCTAGGAAAGTGAAGAAAACAGTATTTAATTAATAGTGATTTCTACCTTCTTGCATGGTTTGGGGTGCCAAGACCTTCATGAACATCTTGTTAGCAGTTCATAATGGTACCAAGTACATATTAAAAACAAAACAAATAGTTGACACGGTATGTGGAATGGTACAAGTGCAATAATAACTTATCCTTTGATAGAAGAAGGTGCTTGGTAACAGCACTAAATGCTATGACTACTGTGGCAGCACTAAATACCAGTGTTGTTGACTCGAGCCGCCGACTTGGACTCGAGTCAGACTCGAGTCGCCAATTTCATTGACTTGTGACTTAACTTGACTTGGAGAAAAATGACTTGTGACTTGACTTGACTTGAGGGAAAATGACTTGAGACTTTACTTGACTTGCGCAAAATTACTTGAGAGTTGAATAAATTTGATTTTATGACAATGCAATTGTTGTTTAAAATAAATGTGGCAAAATCAAGTCTTCGGTGACGATGCCGCTGCCGACATTCCGAGTGCTTTTGTCATAAGGCCGAACGTAGGTGAGTGGGGAAACACACAACTCAAATTTTCAGTGTTTGAAGCCGCGCGGTGGAGTCTAATGTTAATCTCGTTCCAGTTACACTTCATGCAGAATTTTAACCTCGTACTCATAAACACATCACTCTCGCCTAAATTTTTTTCCCAGTGTGCTTCGTTGATCGATCGTTAAATCAAAAAAGACTTAATTGCAAAAGAAGTTCTATACAACCGATCCTCAAATCTCGAATCCATGAAAATGGTTATTGATGAAAAAAGTATTATTAAGGGCAGAAATTAGGGGTTAAGATCGTCCAAAAACGCAAGTTTACAAACTTCACTTCCGTGTTTCGTTGTGTTTGTTTTTGTTGAGGCTTAACAAATTGTGCGCATTAATCATGACATGTGGGCTAGTGAAAAAACTTGCAGCGACTCAAAATATTGGTTGACTCGTCTTTCGTCAAGCCGGCGAGTGAAAACAAAAGTTAACGGAAACCCCTGACCAAGTGCATGATTCATGGATTGAATTTATTAGTATTATTGTTCTTTTAATAGGTTTTTGATTGTATAAGTTTGTCACAACATCATGGGAGTGGGCTTATTTCGGGACATTACGGACTTGTGATTTGACTTGACTTGCGAAAATTTGACTTGTGACTTGACTTGCCTTGTACACTTACATGTAGTAATCATAGAAGTAGGGTTATTACTCACCATATATGAGGTAAATGTCAGGACCTTTCTATGTTTGCCTGTATGTAGTTCAGGATTATCTAACTCCATGGGATCATATGAAAGGAGATTGGTTGTGTGGTCTAAGAGAGATAGCTCCGAGTCACCTGCAATAAATAAATACACAGAGAATTACATTATGGACACCACTAACCTTAAACATGTTAAAGGTGCATTGTGTGGAATAATTCATTCAATGGATTACAAAATTTGATTCCATCTTGAAGTTGCACTGAATACTTGAATATGTTAAGGAATTGATTGATTGGTAAATACATGTACTTTCCAACTGTCATGGTAAATTGTTAAAATACAAAACAAATTTTGCAGAAAAATATTGTTTACATTTCAATTGCTAATTTATCAGCAAGCAAATATTGGCAAGGAGCTAGTCATGCGCAATGAACTTGTACATTACATGGTATTTTGGCTGGTAACCCGTTTCTGCTAACAGTGCTTAGCGATTTGTTGTGCTTATTACACATGATATGCCTGTTTCCAAGAATAATTTTGTCAGTTTGTGTACAATTAGGAGCTTTTTTCATCACTTGTGAGGCCATGACTGTTGAATAGCCTTTGCCAAGTTGGTCAAATGCTCTTGGTGATTGGGGTGGTGGTGATCGGTGTTTACCTCTATCCCACTGTATGCCAAGGGGATGACCAGGGATCTTCCTGACTGCTGGAGAGTGAGGAGAATTCAGGATATCTAGACTTTGCTGTCTGCGATATGCAGCTTGCTCCCTTGTTGGTATCAAGAGGTGGCTAAATGATATTTCCTGTAGATAACATTGACAATTAGGTACATAGAAAAAGAACCATGAACAGCCATCCACTCCAAAGTGATATGGATTCACTTACAAAATTGTAAAAATTATATATAATTGGTTTCAGGGCTCAAACTATTCACTGAAACACTGCCTACTGCCACTGTAACCTCAACAGTCATCAGTACATCAGCAGTCTAGTTGTTCCTTCACATGATACAATTGTTTTAGCTGGGTTTCCGACTAAAATCCACTCTTACAAATGTTTGGCTAATAAAAAGTCAGGTGCAGTAAAGAAACTATCTTTTTTTTCATAAAAAAACCATCTGTGGTCCAGTGAAAGTAAAGAGCGTAAAACTTTAGTGGTCTTGTGCAGACTTTCTTGAAATCCAAGCCGCAGGTACCTTTACATAGTTTTTGGTTGTGGAGATACATGTAGTAGGGCACTTTTTGACTCGTGGATTGTAAAAGATACAATTTTTTTTGCAAATCAAACTTCAGCTTTCTACAAGTATGGCCATTAGCTGCAGCAGCAGTGTTGAAAAGTACGCCTTTCATCGATCCAGCCATAGCCACTAGCAGAGCGGTAAATTTGGACATGATCTTATTTACATTATACACATATCATTTCAACCAACTAAGGTCTTAACATGTAGATACCATATGAAATGGAGAAAAGGCAACAATACTTAGACAGCTCTAACTCAGCTGAAGCACATAGCAGTCACTGTCTCTGTCCCTCCCACACATGCCACACTTTTACAACTGTAACAAACATTTCCCATCTCAGTCCTTTCCCAGCTCCACCCCAAGAAATGTAGCAAGATAGGAGACAATATCCCTGCCCACTCCCCAGTGTCCAACACCCCTTGGTTCTACAATGACAGGTGTACAAACATTCACTCCTCCATCCACCTCCACTCTAGCAAAAGGTACATGTAGAAAGACAGGTGTCACAGCCCCCTCCCCAGTGCAGTCAATCACTGAGTTCTTCAATAACAAGTTTACATACCTTTCCTCCTTCACTGAGCTCCACACCACCAAAGGTAGTAAGGTAGGATTCACAACCTATTCCTCTGTTCCCTGAACTTTTCCTGGTCCGACCTGACGTAACACCATCAGAGTCATTTCTAGAGAGAAATAAGTATTTTAAATGTTAGTCTTTTTTTTAAGCCAATTGAACCATATAAATTAGAGCAGAAAACAGTCAAAAAACTACTATGCATGCCTGAATCTTTATTTTTCTGTTTTTAAAAGCTGCCTCACTGCGATGCATTGAGGTGGAGCAATTTGTATGTGTTGTTTACAAGCAGTATGTTACTTCGCGAGCGTGTATAATGTTGAAGATTGCGTCTTATGCGGCGGTGCGCCTTATCTGTTGAGCCTCAAATATTTTCTGGTGATTTTAGGGACCTGCGTCTTATCCCCCCGAGCGCCTTATCCGCAGGAAATTACGGTACTTTTTATTGTGTGTTTAAAAAGACAAAATTACGCAGGGCTCGAATAAAAAATAAATAAATAAATAAATCTCCAGTAGACCACACGTCTTGTCGTTCAGCTGGAATAATATTTACAAGACCTAAAATAGGTAAGTATGAGGTAAACTGCATGTCCTGAGAGTGCTCAACTGAAGGAGCTACATGTATGCATAATTGTAAAAAGGCCGGACTGGTTCAGGTCACTCGGAGGCTTATCAGTAAGCCTTAAAAGAAATTCTATTTGTTGGACTTTATAGAGAAGTTTCAAATTAAAAAGCTTACAAAGTATGTTTGAGAAAAAGCACCAGATTGCAGGACTTGTTCAGTTGTGAGCTTACGGGGTTACTAGTTGGTTTGAATACTGTGATGCAGTGAAAACATCTTCAAATCAGTTGCCCTCAGCTGTCTAAAATAAATGTGAATGACAATCTTACCTAAGAAGACCATGCTGACTGCGTCTACTATACGGCAAGACTGAGTACAGCGCAAATGGAACCTTGAGAGGGGATACCAGAAGCACTCTAAAAGACAATGAAGTTAAAATTACATGTAAGTATAGGTTACAGCATGTCATGTAGGCAAAACTGATTACTCCTGACATACAATGTACCTAAGGCGAGAATATTGGAGGTTGAAGTTGAATAGTTTCTGACTTAGTAGCTGTGTGTAAACTGGGCCCAGGAATACAAAATCAAACCCTGCACATTATCTTCATATAAACTAACATTTGAACAGATTTATTAAAGTTACATATTGTACATGTTTGTAGCTTGGGTTAAAAATGATGAACTACATGTACATGTATGACTTACCAACATTACATTGTATAAGATTGGTACACATCAGAAAAAAATAAACTGCTGATATTAGGACCAGGAATCTTTTTGATTGAAATTAGTACAAATCATCCTGGGTAACAATTCTTATAGTTATTAGGAATGCAGTTTGGATAACAGGATTCTATGTTTCAGTTGGTGATCCCATGGGTTTCATTTCATTACATTTCAAATTTAGATGGAACCCCCCCCCCCCCACCCCCACCCCCACCCCAATAAAAGGATCCCATTAGCTCTGACAACATCATCAAAAGTGCCCGGAAAACCAAAAAACTATATTGGGAAAGTACATTGTTAACGTTTGCATGTTTATATAATCTGACATTCATTTATAATAGCAGCTCTGCCCAATTTAATTCTATGGTATTTGAGATTTATTTTCCCTGTGGAGTTTGTTTATTATTTTGACAGATAGCCACTGGTCAGATTGAGGAAATTCTAAGTTTCCTAACAAGGCTGTAAATCAAACTTCTAATCTACTAAAGAAATGCTGCAATAAATCAAATTGCCTCTAAGACATACATACAATGTACATGTGATGCATCTATGCAATCTCGCCCACAAACGTTTATTAGCATACGAAAAGTAAAACAAAGACACACCCCTTATTAAAAGGAGAACATACAAGTTATTGCACAACACATCTCCTCAGAGATTTAAAACATGTTGTAGATCTTATTGCTTTTTCTTGCAAAATGAATTTAGAATGATAGAAAGAGGAAACGGTCTAGCACACAAAACTCTGTACACTTTTGTTTAATTTTTTTAAATGGTATTAGAAAAGCAACAAAACGAGGAAATTATCTGATCAGCTGAGACGTTGCATGCCTGCAAGGGGAGGAGTGAAGGGTATTTAACAGGTGGGGGTAGAGATGCTTGTTTGAAGCACAAATAGGGCAAAGGGTTTATCTATGATTTTATTTGAGAAGGTTGACACTTTGTGAAAACTGACAGAGAAGAGGATCCTGGCAGGATGGTTTTACTGCATTTGCTAATCACCTTCCGTTCACTATATTGAAAACTATTGCATCTTACAATGTACAGCCAAAAATAGTAGGGTGTTGAGGGTTGAGAAATGAAGGGGGATGTATACTTTTAAGATTTAACTCAAATAGCAGCTTGTGCCAAAACACCTCAAGCAACAGCAAGATTTGACTAACATGACTGACTTCCATATTTTTTAGGATATGACTTTTACAATGACCTTTAAATTGCATACGCAAAAAGGTCTTTGTAAAAGTCATGTCCTACAAAATTCTAAAATATCCTTGTAAATATCATTTCTAAATGCGAAATAGTGTCTGATTGCATATATTTTGAGGTATGGAGACTTCCAGAAAAAGAGTGTACCAAATTCAGCAAAATTGGCCAGACAAAGAAAAGAAAGATGATATGGGTTCATGTAGATGGTTGAGTTCACTTTTGTTGACCATTATCAGTGTGTGGCCTATTGTTGTCATAGTTTCCCTATGTTTTCTTCAAGAATTTACAGTAATGTGTACTGGGGTACATGTAACAAAAAAGCCACATTATTTTGAATTCCAGGCTCAGTTCAATGGCATGAAGAACAGCATTAACCAGTAATCCTTAAGTACATTTTGTAAGCCAGTGTATACTGGGAATAATTTAATGCAGAAATATTTGTTGATTATTAAGCAGCAACTGAAATACAATTTGTGCCGCCTTTTGCTACGCTATCCATGAACAAGGGAAATCACTCACTGGTTGTAAATGTACTATTGTACATCATAACATTTATGTGATGTAGGTACATGTACCTAGCAAAACAAACCATGCTGTGTGTAAAATTCATTGCAACATGCAGGGTGCCCTGTGTGAAAGAAGTGCAGTGTGGCACAGCAAACCAGTCTGAATTTCACAGACATCAAAGTGCATAAATCAGGAAGTAAATCTTCAGTGTCTACCTGCTTGGCTTGTGGGCAGGTGGTGGTAATGATTGCACGTGTATGATATGTGCACTAAGACATTGCAACCTCTCCTTGGGTGCACTGATGAGCGAAACTGTGTCAGTATCAGTGCTCAGGGTCTGAGCACTAAACACAGTATGTGGAATAGCAGAGTGATGGCGATGGTGGTGATGATGAAACTTGTGAACAGCGCCCTCAATGTTTGGAGTATCGTTTGCCAGCCCTTGATGGGGGCGGCGTTTGGCGAGGTCGGCAGCAGATGTAACCTGGGTCTGAGCACTGAGAGGCAAAGCAAACTGGGTTTTTTGCAGGAGTTTTTAAAATTAAAAGTTTGAAAAACAATGTCTTTGTTAGCTTGATGTTGAGAGAAGTGTTGCTTTATGAAATAAAACAGAATAAATAACATATAATAAATAACATATAATAAATAAATAACATGTTGCTCGTCCCCGCCCGCCTCGGTTTTGGCGGCCGCACCGATTTTTTTGTTATTTGTTATTTAAAACAAAATAATAAATAAAAAAAAATAAAAAAAATAAAATCAATTTACATATTATTTATAGCTATTTCCAATGTACCCTTTATTTTTATTGAGCAGTTTCATCATCTGTCTTACATGTAGGCCTACAAGAATAGCTATTGCAACGCATAATGAGAAACTCTTTACTTTGAAACGTTTTGCCCTTCAGGTTTGCATGCCACAGTTCTTTGCACAAGGACGCGATGCCACGCACACAGAATAACTTTGGAGCAAAATCAAGAATGACTCTTTAGAAATAATTACAATGTATCAAAATGGACACAGAAACACACACAGAATTTGAGGACATACAGAACATACTCATAAAACCACAAAACCATCTTCAAATACGATATGGCGGCCATCTTAGACATGGTGGCCATCTTGAAAAAAATAACAAAAAAATTGAAAATAACAAATAACAAGGACCTCCCTCACCAACTTTTTCAAAAAGTCCGGACGAGCAACATGTTATTTATTTTACTTGGCCTAATACCAGACAGCTAAGGTTAGACAAATCAATGGTTTTATATTTAGTCACACCATAATTAAGGGACAATGTTCTTGAGACACTGGAAACACCTACATGTTTGCTTCCTTGTAATTGGCAATTTTCTGTATTGCTAAGATTAGAAGTATGTGTGTTATCCATAGATAATGGACAATGTTCTTGAGAGTTGTGAGACTGAAACATATATGCTTCCTTTCACTTTGCATCTTCTGTAGCAGCGCTGTGTATTGAGAGAGTTGCGATAACTTGCCATTAGAAGCCATTTTCAGTCAACAAAATGCATATGTGCGAACACAGGGTGCCAGACTAGACTGCACATTGGGTTGTAGTGCATTTGGACCGAGAATGGTGTCCAGCAACCACATGACCAAAGACAAGTGGTCCCTCCATGTCAAAACTCTTTCAATACATAGATCTGTTGTGTTCTGTGCCCCCTATCCTACTGCATTTACAAATCTCTCAAAAAAGGTGCACTGGCCTCCCAGATTGACAAATAATAAAAGGTCTCCCCCCTCTCGCCTGAAAACATACAGTATTTGTTATACACATTCATATTTCCCCCTTATTAAATTGATACACTAGATTCAATATGTTGATCAAATTTTGTCAGGCGTTTGTAAATTATAGGTAGGCCTATGTAGAGTTGTAGACAGCTACAGGACAGTCTAGTCCTGCTAGTGTAGTAGTCGTACTATACACAACGTTTGTAACAATCACAACACGAACCACGTGTAATCATTTCTCAAATCTTATTTTCGGGGTTTTTTTGCGCTGTCAGTGTTATTATCACACAGATGGCATAACAGTATTTCATACTTCATTTGCAATAGAAGCCCAATTTAACTGTCGTTAAAAAGAAGTGGAAAAAAAGAGAGAGAGAGAGAGGGGAAAATAAATGCACCCACATTTTCCAGTTTTTAAACATTGCGGTTGAACATAGCACTTGCATGATCTTAAGCTTGCTGGGAGGCGGGGGGGGGGACCTTTTAAATCCCTGACCGCCCGTCTTATCGAATCTTAGTTTTAAAAAAAATAGCAAAATTTGTGTGCATGGTCCATCTTAGCTCTTTAGGTCTAAGGAATGTGACCAAGACTGCGAGAGCTACGATTATTGCAGCTTACCTAAACAAAAAATTAAAGATAAACCAGCAAAGTATCTGTAGGGTAGGGAGTGAGAGTTTAGCCCGTCATAGCCCACCTTGTTGAGCTGTAATGGCTCTCTTTTAACATCGGTCTTATAACACTTAATGGTGAGTGTTATAAGACCGATGTTAAAAGAGAGCCATTACAGCTCAACAAGGTGGGCTAAGCCCGTCAGTAAACACAGACAGTCATTATATAGTCACCATCTGACCATGGTCACTGTCCGAGTGTTGCACATCACCAAGTCAGTCTTAGTAAAAGAAGAAGTCAAATAATATTCACTAGAGTCCACTATTATTGTTTTATTACAGAACTCAGAAAATGACTATAAATTAATATAACCTTACAATTGAAACAATCCACATGCCCGTTCGATCTGTTCCGTCCCAACTTGACAATCGTCCCAACTATAGTTGGGACTGGTCCCAACTTGAGTGTTCAAGTTGGGGCGTCCCGACTGTAGTTGGGATCGCCCATAGAACTCTACAGTATAATAATACTGTAGAGTTCTATGGGCGATCCAGGCTGTACAGGATATAATCTGCGAAAGGAACCGTGATCGATTGTGGCATGCTAGTTTATTGCTCCATGATTGTGGGGACTGCAACATGCGGGCATGGATCTCCCCCTCAAATTGTTCATTAGATGTGGGGATTGGGCCGAGTTTTGGCTTTAGAATAGTAGACGAGTGTGAAATTTGTCATTTATGTGCCTGTGGCTACTGTCCCAACTACAGTGGGGACGCCCCAACTTGAACACTCAAGTTGGGACCAGTCCCAACTATAGTTGGTGCGATTGTCAAGTTGGGGCGGAACAGATCCACGGTGAAACAAAACAATACAAAAATGAAAAACCGACTTTGCTACGAACAAAGTCACTCCGTCATGGGACTCATGTCCGTCCGTGACTTACCGTGGTCTCGATCCTGAATCGAATTTACCCATCAAAAGTGGCGACCCTTTAACAGAAATTGAGGCCTTGAGTCTTGTGCTGCCAGACATATTCAAAGACGCTTTCGAGGTTGACCGTGTGCGCACGCGAACGTCAGGGGAAATAGCCTCTGTGGCCCCGGTGCTCATCGCCACCTCGCTGGCTGAACAGTCAATCTCGGTACGTAAATCTTGCATGTCGAGATTGGGTTCCGAAGCTTGTTTTTCGGCGGCCCTTTTGCCGGGTGTTTTATCCCCCTGACCGTCATACTTGCCCTCATGTTTCACGGGAGTGAATTCTTTGTCCGAAACACCACCATCAAGAGAGATATTGGCCAGAAAATGTATAGCATCTGATCGTCTCTTGGCACTTCTCAAATATCTTCGCCTACCAACATCCGCCATCATCCAGGTCAAAATGAATATTCAGCAGTTTGCCTTCGATTCTATAGAGCGCCACCGTGTGTTCCAACGACACCAACTGGACAAATTAAAGGGGTACACCGGTTTATTGTTTACGTAATTATTAAGTGACGTAGAATTATAAACAATTATTTTTAGATGTTTTTGATTTTTGTTTTTTTAAATAAATTTCACGTAATTAACGAGATCGAAAAAAAACAAAAGCGGTCAAAGGTCAGCGTATACGCTTTACCGGCCGTTGCATTAGTGTCAAATTTACGGGATATTGCTGCGCTCTGTTGTTGCAAGTACACTGGTGCTCTGTTTATAGCTCCATGGTTTATGTAATGTTATTACTATGGCGAGGCATGAGGATGTAGTCTACATGTCCATCCAACTCAAAGGCGAGTTAACCCCGGTTGCATATTTTTTTACACCGCAACGAGGGGTTTTGTACTGTAATACTGCCAATTCCTGTCTTGAGATGAGACTAAAAACATTTATGCCTATAAAGGGTTAGGTTTAGGGTTAGGGTTAGGGTGAGGGTTAGGGTGAGGGTGAGCGGGTTAGGGTTAGGGTAAGGGTTAGGGTTAGGGTTTAGGGTTAGACGTAGTCTCCTATCTCAAGACGGATTTGACAGTGTTACAGTACAAAACCCCTCGCTGCGGTGTTAAAAAAATACGCAGCCCGGTTCATACTTCCTGCGCCTGCGAATGCAAAGCGAATTTGACGTGAATTTGACGGGCAACTCTGTTTCGCTGCGAATATTCGCAAAAGTTAAGCACGGCTCAGCCCTTGCGAATTATTCGTTGTGAATTTGTGACGTCAATTTTCGCTCCGCATTCGCATTCGCAGGAATTATGAACCGGGCTTTAGGCGAGTATAAACAACCGACATACACGCGTCAGTCCAATGCTTATAGTCCAATCTACGTTCCTTCGATATTCAAAGATCGATCCCCCCCCCCCCAAAAAAGAAGAAGAAACAAACCAAAAATTTGGTAGAACAACAAGAAAAAGTCCAAAAAGCCTAATAAATCCAAAGGCGACTGATAAACGTGGTGCACAAAGTACATGTACCACTGCCACGGAGGAAGGCATGGTACTACATTACTACACAGTAACTGGGGCGCTGAAGTCTTTTAAAAATTTGACATAATTATTTGGTTGACGACCAAACCGAAGATGTCAATATGTTTATAACAAGGAGTACGGCGCCCCAGTTACTGTGTCTAGTACATAACTAGTAATATTACAGTGCCAAATGTAGTTGGAATGTGGTCGTAACACCCCCCCCCTCCCACACGGTCGTTCGCGACGACCAGGTTTTACTTTTGGTACGGATCGAGAGCCCCTATAAAGGGACAGGTGAAATCATTTTCAAGATAAAAAAAAGACAAAATAATATTTGTTGCCTCTCGTAGCGTCATACGTTATCGACCGTCATATGTTTTCGATCCCCAACTTTGATTCCCGTTTACCGCGAGACTGTACGAGATCCACCAGTGAAAGAAGCTCTGCTGTACACTCACGGTCCGTGCTGTCCCCCTGCGTAATCATGCTGAAATTCAAGTTCCCTGTCGTAAGTGACGTTCAAAAGTTTATAAAATAATTCATTTTTGGTATAGATCACTAGTGCATTATTATACCAACAATCAAATGTGTCAAAGAAACAATATCCAACCTCGAAAGTTCCAAACAAAATTATCGTCTGCTAGAAGTTTCATTCTCCTTCGGTCACTCGATAGATCACGTGATGTGGTTGCTAGTTGGGATTCTATGGCACACCAATTCGGGAAAAAATTAAAAATAATTTAAGTGAAAATGATTTTTTATAATTTGCTGACTGTAATAAATTCTGGTAAACATAATACATATGGTATGTCAACATCAACAAAAATAAATAGATGGGTTTATTTTCTCCTCCTGAAACCAATCATGGCTGGTCTGAAATTTAAGGGGAAAACCAGAATGTTGTGAAGTGTTTGTACTGGGGAAAGAATGCTTGGGGGGGGGGGGGTTGTACTGTTATGCCCTGTGATGTCTCAGGACACTAATTAATTAGCCATATGTCTTTGGACAACACAATTTAAAAAAAAATTCTAAAATTAAATAATATGAGCTTTTATTTTCACATTTGATTTATTTTTCATGCCAATTATTTGTTTTTCTTTACAGATTAAATTGGCCAATAAAAAAGGGGCGCGTCCCGACACCTACAGAAACTACGAAGCAGGCAGAAGTTTATTGAACAAAATTAATAAAATTACTTAATTTAAAGAAATGTAAATAATACAAAAGAATAAACAGAAAGACAAAAGTTTATTAAACTAAATAAATAAAATTAATTTAAAGAAATGTAAATAATACAACAAGAATAAACACAAAGACAAAAGTTTATTAAACAAAATAAATAAAATTAATTTTAAGAAATGTAAATTATACAAAGGAATAAACAAACAAGCTTGTAAGTTACTTAAATAACATTAATACAAAAACATTTTTATGCTCAAAAATGTTTTAGAGAACTCCCATCTATTAAGTAAGTCATCTTGATTAACGGCAGTGCAGTTTGGACAATACTGCAACATTTTTATTTATTTGGCACGCCATACTAGCTTCTGAATATTTATTTAATACCAACCAATGTAAGAACCGATAACATTTGACGTCGCTCCTACGTCGTGAAAGCAGTACCACTGTAAATGGCGGACGATCTCTCGCAACGCAAGACCAACACCACTAAGATTTTCACACACGATGAAGTGCAAGGGTTTTTTTAAAAAGGTTGGTGAGATGATTTAAAAAAGAAACATTTAGTTTTTGATTGAGAACAATTTCCCCGTTATCCTACCGAAAACCCATGACACCAGGATAATATCTTGTTCCCTCAAGAGCTAGAAAACTTCAAGTGGAGTATCATTGGTCTAGCAGAGACAAGGAGGGAAGGGGAACATTTTTATGAAGATATCGATCATGAAGGCAACCGATGAGCATAAATCTACCATTGTCATGGGAGACTTTAATGCCGAAGTAGGAGAAGCGAAACCAGGTGAAGAAACAATTATTGGGAAATATGGTATTGGACAGAGAAACTTGAGAGGAGAAACACTTGCTGTTTTTGCAGCTCAACATGACCTAGTTATTACAAACACTTACTTCCAGAAACATAAAAACCGCTACTGGACTTGGGAGAGCACAAATGGTGCACTTAAAAACCAAATTGACTACATTTTGAGCAGTCAAAGGAGAATAGTGGAAAACAGTGAAGTAATTAGCAGACTAGACATTGCCAGTGATTATAGAATGATAAGAGCCACAATAAAAACCAATAGAAAACTTGCCATAGGCTGAAATATTTATCAACAACAAGAAAGAGCAGAAAGTGAACATCAAGGAAAGAGAGAGGAGTTCCAAATTAGACTTCAAAACAGATTTGAAGGTTTAGAAGTCGAAGATCTGGATCTGGAAATAAGGTGTAACAAAAATATCACAACCAAAATGGATGAAGTAATACACATAGACCGTGCAAGTCTCGCGCGTATTCGAACATTTCTGGGACCATTTGGTCCCACGATCATTGCTATAACGCGTGAAGGAAACAAACTCGCGCACTTTAACGGGTCCCAATGTTCGAATAACGCGCGAGACTTGCTTAATCTATTAGTATCGCTTGTTCTATCTCTCTGAACCAAGTCCAAGTTTCATATGTAAATTTAAAGCAAGGAGAGTTTTTCTAGGTCGTTAAAACATGCTATAACCCAACAGCTTCAGGGGGCTCCGCCCCTGAACCCCCGCCAAGGGCTTCGCCCCTGGGCCCCACCGTAAATCATGCTGCCCCCCCCCCCACATTTCAAGACGGATTGACGCCCCTGACTGGACTTGTGCGTGGGATTTATTGATTACGAGAAGGCATTCGACTCTGTGGAACACAAATATCTGTTTCAAGCTCTGAGGAAAATGGACACCAGTGAAGGATATATAAAGAAACTGGAAGATACTACACTGAAGCAACAGCAAGGATTTACATTGACTTAAAAACACGTCTCAAAGGAAATAAACATCAACAGAGGAGTTAGACAAGGGGATCCAATATCACCCAAAATATTCACTGCGGTGTTGGAAGAGGTTTTCAAGAACACGTCACTGGATGAGAAAGGGTACAACATCGATGGAGAAATGTTAACAGATCTACGCTTTGCGGATGATCTGGCTCTAATCACCTCTTCCGTTAACGACTTAGAAGCGCAAATAAATGAAGTAAACAGCAAAAGTAAAGACTTAGGTTTGAAGATGCACAAAGGAAAGACAAAGTACATGACAAACTTCAATACAGATGACTCAATAACGGTGGAGGACCAAGAGATCAGCAGGGTCAATGAATACAAATATCTGGGCCAAACAGTAAAAATGAACGACAACACAATAGATGAAGTATCAAGTCAACCAGGATTAAGGCAGGATGGAGCTACTTTGGACGAGACAGAGGAATACTTTAGGATAAGAACACACAGGGCCAGTATTATTATGATCAGTGTGTGCTACCAACAATAGCTTATGGAGCAGAAACATGGACAACAACAAAACTGATAGAACATAAACTCCGCACAGCACAAAGAGCAATGGAGAGACAAATGCTACATCTCAATTAGAGACAGGATTAAATGCACAGAAATACGAAAGAAAACTGGAGTAAGAGACATCATAAGGACAATAAAACAAGCTAAATGGAGATGGGCTGGACACACTGCCCGAAGAAACGACAATAGATGGACAACAAGAATAATGGATTGGCAACCAAGTACAGGGAAAAGGAAAAGAGGTAGACAGAGAATAATATGGAGAGATGACATCAGTGTGTATAATGCAGGAACAACATGGACCAGAACTGCAAGAAACAGAAATGAATGGCTTTTTCATGAGAAGGGCTGAACACAGCCTAAATGATGATGATGATGAATATTTTGTTCCCCCGAATTGTTACTTCATTCCCTTAAGATACGCTTCCGTTCCCTCAAGATACGCTTTTGTTCCCTCAAGATACGTTTCCGTTCCCTCGAGGTCGCTTCCGTTCCCTCGAGATACCGGTACGCTTTCGTTCCCTCAAGATACACTTCCGTTCCCTCAAGATACACTTCCGTTCCCTCAAGATACGCTTCGTTCCCTCAAGATACTTACGTTCGATTTTTCATCAATATTTACAACTTGTATCCATAATATAAATACATAGTCTTTTTTGTCAAATACCCTTGAATAATTATTTTAAAAAAGATTTTAATTTGGTCCAGTAAACTACTTTTATACGGCTGGAAGTAAAACTAACTCCAAAGATCATGTGATTTATCCGAACCCTTCTTCTCCATTCCTGGAAGACCTTTGGAGTCATGTTTTAGTATATTTTGTAGCCAAAATGGCCCAACGAAGCCGGTGTTTCCCTTTAATGTACATGCATGTGCACACAGAGAGACATGCACATTGCTCAGGCGGGTAGCGCAATAGCGCAATAGACTGTGCAAGTCTCGCGCATATTTGAACTTTCGGGACCATTTTGGTCCCAACCATATGGAGATTTACGTGGGCAAGATTTTGTTTTGTCAATTATTTTAGTTTAACGTGGTTTATGACCATGAAAAATAAATATGTTGTTGGGAATGTACTACTTAGTTATAAAAAATATGAAAGTAAAATCAATTCAACAATATAACGAAGAAAAACCGAGAATTAAACTTCACCTCAGCTTCCGGTTACTGCAAAAAACTAAGAATTTTGTGCTCACCTCCGATCACAAAACTTATGTAAACGCTTGTTTTGGATGCGCGATGATAATCGCCAGATGCTGTAATTGCAACGCGAAGCCTTTTCATAGCAGTCTATGATTGTTGAGGCGTCAGCGTCCTCTAAAAACTGCGTCAAGCGTTAATTTTACGCCCGTGTGACCTTCGCGAATCCGCGTAAGGGGTTTCTGAAAAGTTAAGATCAAAATAATAAGCATCCTTGTCCCAGAGTTTTAATTAGGTATAATAATAATTAACACATTATTTGTGTATTTATAATAAAAACTAAAAGTGATTATATAAACATGTAATGAGTATTTTTGTTGTTCAGAGTTTGTCATTAGATATAATTTAAAACAAAGATTTGATTTTTAGAAAAAACAAAGTTCTTCGTTTGACGTGTTTTCTCGTTCCGACACGCGCGAGACTTGTACAGTCTATAGCGCAATAGCGCAAAGGGAAAACAAACTAAACAATGGTCAAGGCTATATAGCTAAAACGGAAAAACGATTTGACCTACTTTTTTGATGCAATGTATTACAATGCATTTTTGGGCCGATGGCTCTTCGTGAAAACGCAAAAATGCATTCATTGAGATAAAGGCCCCTTCTTGTAATAATCGATATTGCATCAATGGGTGTTTCATCCCTTTGCACCAATCATTCTATATAACTAGATAAGCGACTGTATCAGCATTCCATGATCGAGTCTTTTAGTTTTTTTGTCCAAACCTGACCTATCTCCCTGTATGCATCTTAGCTTTCCCTCCTAAGTAATTGTTTCCACACTGAAAACACGGCGAGCGAATTTCTTGTCAAGTTGACCAAATGACATCTCGTCATGCATTGTTAACAAGACAATCGAGCCATACTGACAAGGTTCGAAGCTCAATTTCTGAGCACTCTAAAGACCCCCGAGTCAGAATTGACCCGGATTCTAGTTCCCAGTGGACATGACCCATTTTGTGGGCAGTGGCGTAACTAGACATTTTCATTTGGGGGGGGGGGGGGCAAGTGGGGGCAAAGATTAAATTGGGGGGGGGGCAAAGAAGTGCAAGGTTATCATTAAATATGTTAACTGATAGTTGATACACACCAGCTGATACACACTAATGTAGTTCTAAAACAGTCTACATAGTTTGCAGGTAACAAAAGATTGCAAAAACAACCAAATCTTAGAGAACTTGTCATTTTTATAAGTTAAAACTTTTCGACTGTTGTTATGAGACCCTAATACATGTACATTAGTTACATGTGTTCAACGCACGCTGTCAATCATTCTTTGTGTGTAAGGTCGTTAACCCTAGTGGGCGGTGCTAATAGAATGATCTAGAGTAGTACTTTCTAGAAAACGACACAAATCCTTTATATACGGGCTGGAGGTAAATCTAGGACGGAACACAAATACTCAAGACTGGTGGAAGCTACGACTTCTGTGATTGTGATTCAACTCGTTGGAGGAGCTTTTGGTAGAGTTCGCTTTTGACCGAGTGCAGTTAAAGAGCTTAATTTAAATCCGGAACGGACAGTTTCGAACTTAATCTACAGTTCGGTATTTTGGGGTCTTCTTCCCCATATTTTGTGGCGGGTGTCAGATTGTGTACCCGTTGTTGCTTCGTCTTCTTCTGGACATTTTTTCGGAGTGAGTTCGCCCCGTGATAGCTCATAGTCACATCGGCAAAGAACTGTTTTACCGCCCCTGGAGTTGATCGTTTTAGAGCCAGTGTATGTGATCCTCGCTGTATCTTCTGTTGCTGTGATCCTCGCCTGTATTTCATCCAGGTTGACGTATCAGCCCGTAAGATACTTATGTTGTATAAGATCCATTTTAATGTACACTTGTTTTATGCAATCAGTGTATGTTTGTTGAACCAAATCGGTAACTGAAGTGGTTGATAGTTTTATCATTAAATCACTTGGATTCTGTGTTCTTATACATTAGTGTCAGCTTGTTTGATTTCTTTGTTGCATCTGAGAAAATTCAGGCTTTTTGAGTGATTTATATTCACGGATAGTTTGGAGATTTTTGGATCGTAACACTGTATACAAGGATTAAATTACCAACAGTGATTACCAAGTATCAATTTAGGGTTGTGCACGGTATTGTCAAATTAGGCTCTGTGACTACTAATTAAATTATTGTTTGTATGCTTTATTTCAGTGTAAATACCCAAAACATAATAATTGTGACAAGTGTAAGCCATTCAAAAAAATCAAAATCAAAATACATGATTGAAATTGTGGGTGTAATTATAATAATCACATTTGTGTGCTTGTCAGGGCACTTGTGCTACTAGCGCTCCCAGTATTACTAACAGATACATCTTCTTTGAAATTCTCCTCGGCGGAATTTTCGGATGCAGGGTCCATGCAATACTCTAATGGTACGACATCAGAATCAGAATCTTCTGTATTTTCCCGTCTCTGCCTCTTAGGTGTTGGAGCACGAGGCAAAGACGGGCGCTTTGATATGGAGAAGAAAATGGTCTAAGCTACCTTTTTCGCTGGCGATTTTGCTGTTTAAATCTCCCTGTTGTGCATCTGAGTACAATGTGTTTACGGAGCTATTGGTCTGCGTTCAGGAGCCCAATTTCATGACTCTGCTTACCGTGGAATTCTGCGCTTACGCCCAGCTGCGTCCCATATAAATACACACGTTACAATGCGCGTCAGCGCAGAATTATTTGGTAAGCAGTGCCATGAAATTGGGCCCAGACCACCACGTATTAAACTGAACTTTGTGACTTCCTGCACTCTCTGTAACCGCAAAACCACAACATACATTTACCGCCAATACAATCGCGCACACGTTTCCATGCATTGTCGGCATGACTGCGTTATAGTCCACATACTGATGTGAATAAAAGTTTTTACTTTTTACGGCAGCATTTTATTCAGCCTTAAACGATTTATATACTATAAGAATATACTTTTCTGTGATTTCATATGGGGGGCAGGGGGGGGGGGGGGCAAGAGGGGGGGCAAGGGTTCTGAGCGGGGGGCGCAGGCCCCCCTGCCCCCCCCCCCTCTGGTGACGCCACCGTTTGGGGGTCAGGCTGACAACCGGAAAGTGGTTTATAAAATGTGATTTTAACTTGGACTCTGCGTAAGTTTGACCCATTTCTGAGTAATTTTGACACCGATTCCGGGTCATACTGACGCAGAAATGGGTCAGGCCTCACGGGACCTGGATCTGGATCAATTCTGACCTTTCATTGGATATTTCTTCCGTCAAAAATTAATCCCCTCCCAGCATTCCGCATTACGTCGGCAATCACATGTCACAGGTCGCCTATGGTTGGATTTCCATAAACTCAACCTAGTAGATGGTATTCTATGCCGACAACATCAGCATATATTGTGTAAAGTTGACCTCGAGAGCTTGCGAGCTTTCGCGAAAATCTGGACATCCGGGCACTTCGAATAGGCGGCAGATAGCGTGTATTGAGGCAGTCGTTTTGGAAAAGATCTTTTATTGCGATGTTTTTATAAGTTTCACCCATTGAATAGGCCTATGGTTTGATTAAAAAAAAGCTACATTTAGAAATTGTAAACTTCGCAGATCTTGGAAAAATATAGGTATTTGTTGTAAGCTGACCTTAATTTCCGCTTCACGTTTGACCATCATGCAATAAAAAGGCGATCGTCGTGATCCTTGACGTACACGCATGCAAATTAGAGCAAGATAGACGTACTCAAACCGGGAGAAACTCGGGCGTCGTTGTCCCGACGGCATTTTTATTGTTTACACCGCAGCGAGGGGTTTTGTACTGTAATACTGCTAATTCCTGTCTTGAGATGAGACTACAAACATTTATGCCTTTAAAGGGTTAGGTTTAGGGTTAGGTTTAGGGTTAGGGTTAGGGTTAGGGTGCCGGGTTAGGGTTAGGGTGAGGGTGAGGGTTAGGGTTAGGGTTAGGGTGAGGGTTAGGGTTAGGGTGAGGGTGAGGGTTAGGGTTAGGGTAGGGTGAGGGTTAGGGTTAGGGTTAGGGTTAGGGTTAGGGTTATAAGGGTGAGGGTTAGGGTTAGGGTGAGGGTGAGGGTTAGGGTTAGGGTTAGGGTTAGGGTTAGGGTTAGGGTTAGGGTGAGGGTGAGGGTGAGGGTGAGGGTTAGGGTTAGGGTAGGGTGAGGGTGAGGGTTAGGGTTAGGGTTAGGGTTAGGGTTAGGGTGAGGGTTAGGGTTAGTGTGTGTGAGGGTGAGGGTTAGGGTTAGGGTTAGGGTTAGGGTTAGGGTTAGGGTGAGGGTGAGGGTGAGGGTGAGGGTTAGGGTGAGGGTGAGGGTGAGGGTTAGGGTTAGGGTGAGGGTTAGGGTTAGGGTTAGGGTTAGGGTGAGGGTGAGGGTGAGGGTGAGGGTGAGGGTGAGGGTGAGGGTGAGGGTTAGGGTTAGGGTGAGGGTGAGGGTGAGGGTGAGGGTGAGGGTTAGGGTTAGGGTGAGGGTTAGGGTGAGGGTTAGGGTTAGGGTGAGGGTGAGGGTGAGGGTTAGGGTTAGGGTTAGGGTTAGGGTTAGGGTTAGGGTTAGGGTTAGGGTTAGGGTTAGGGTTAGGGTTTGGGTTGGGGTTGGGGTTAGGGTTAGGGTTAGGGTTAGGGATAAGGTTGGGGTTAGGGTTTAGGGTTAGACGTATTCTCCTATCTCAAGACGGAATTGAAAGTATTACAGTATAAAACCCCTCGCTGCGGTGTAAACAAAAATATACCATGAAACATTACCGTAAAATCCATGCGACACAAGGTCTGTTTTCGCGCTAAGTAACGAAGCACGAATATCCTAATTTAAAATACAACCTAACTTCGGTTGGTTTGTGCAGTCACGGTTTGAGCGACACAGTTGGCGTTAATTCGCACTTTGACACTTCGGGCCAAAAGCTTGAGGTCGAGCACTATTTCTTCATTTTCTCTTAAGTTTCCTGATTTCATTTTATTTTTATTTATTACGTTTTGCTAGTTTTAAATGTAATCAATCCACCAATATGTTTTATGGGGCTTGGAAAAAGTGATGTGACAGAAATAAACATCACACATAATTGCACCCACGTTTATATCTCCCATAGCTGATGGCTCAGAAGTGCCCGGAAGCTCAATGGTGACCTTATCATCGCGAGACTTACACGGTTGATCCTAAGCGTGTAAATCAAATAGTAATTCCCACCTCTCTACAACCCACCGTCCTTGCCTATGGTAACCCCTCTTGCAAACAAAGTGCCCAAATGATATTTAAACAATCTTTGAAAGTGTGTTACTGGCCATATACATCCGTAATGATGTAACACATTATTGCCAAGCGTTACAACTAAGTTCACCGCCACAACTCAGCCCAAGGTTCGCCACAGTACCCCCTCTTAAATCAAAGCATTGTGCAAAAACTAAGATCCATTCTACACCCGCTGGATCTGGTTTACAGACCATTCCAAAACCATCTCCCTCTGCTGTTTTTTTTTCCAGTCCCAAATCTCAAACAGAAACCACCCTGCCTCTACCCAGCGTCCAACCTCTCCCAACCCCAAGTTATTTGCCTTGTGCGCGTATAGTGCATAATTTGATTCACAAACGACATGTTTACTGATACACCTAACTTTGTATTGCATACACTTTACTTTGTGTACAGGTACAACATTCTTCTGAACATTTCACGATTTTTGTTGATGTTATTATTCGTAATGTTTACTATTTTTGCCGTTTACATAATTTTCATTTTGAGAAATGTGTCTACTTATTGACCACTTTTACTTAATGTGTGCTTTTCAAGCTGTTTAATTATTCAATGGTTATCTTAGCGTTATTGATTTTCATGTCAATTGTTTTGATTGCTTTACCAAAGTAAAATTTGTATGTTTACTTTTACCCACCCCTTAAATAATTAATTACTTGTAGATGTTAAGTTTACATTCGGTATTAACAGCATTATGATTATTCTTCATTTAAACCTTGAAAATGGGGACATTTTCTTTCCCCCAGATAAAAGTGATGTAAGGATGAGTTTTCACTAAATTTAGTATTCCCCAATAATTGAATACATGTCAACAGGTGGCCCATTTCCTCTGTGCATTTCAAGGCTCACTCCCATTTCTCAGTAAACACACCACACCAATCTTTAGCTATGAACTCAAGGTCCCCCAGTACTGACCATTACTCCCCTGTTGACCACTACGTCATCTAGCCTTGATCTTGAAATATTGATGTCACTAATCTTTTGTTATTTCTGTGTGACATAATTTCTTAATCAAGACTCCCCCAACTCCAAAATCCTATAAAATATCTCCCCAACGTTCACTATGGGCTTCGATTACTCCTTCGACTTTCCCTTATTCCTTAATGCAAGAGACACACAGCAAACGACCAGTCCAGACAGTGTTGCAGTCAGTACAACCCGAGCAGAAGTATTACTACCAGTCCTACACAAGTGCAGACATGGGAACTCAGATTACACAACCAGCAAATAGTCATAGATAACCGCTCCAGATTTTTAGCGGTATTTTTTTAAACACTAGAACACCTGTTTTAACTGAAATGTGCACATTTAATTTTTATTTTTACCTCGTAACTTATATAGGATTAACACAATGGAACACTCCCAAAAACCAAAAGTATACTTTCCCTTTAAACAGATTTAACAGCGGTTGCGAAAGATCGAACCAGAGGCTTTACCCTGGAGGGAGGCATCACTCCATAGATGAAAGCGGCAAAGAATTCAAAAAAGCTGTTCAAAACTTTTGGGTAGTCCAACCCGAACACATAGAAAGTTTTGAACAACTTATCAAATGCTTCCACCACTGTCGAACCGCCACTGATAGGAAAAGAGTCCACGCACAAGAAAAACTGATTCGGCTTCTTTTCTGGCCCCAGGGAGATTATTACTGGCTGCCTTATCCCTTTCGCTTTGATGCTGTCAACTGCATGTTCGATATGTGTCCCCGCCTGTTTTTTTAAAGAAAACAGACAGATTAAGACACTACCACGCGATAGAGAAACATTTCCATCAAACAAAAACTAAAACCACGTAAAAGAGGAAAGCTATCAAGTGAAAGAGAAATACTACCAACTGTAAACGAGAAACACTTCCACGTGAAAAAGAAACAATATCACGTGAAAGAGAAACACCATCAATGTGAAAGAGAAACACCATCACCGTGAAGGAGAAACACCATCACTGTGAAAGAGAAACACTTCCACATGAAAAAGAATTACTAGTATATCTTGAAAGAGAAACACCAGCACTGTGAAAGAGAAACACCATCACTGTGAAAGAGAAACACCATCACTGTGAAAGAGAAACACCATCACTGTGAAAGATAAACACTACCACTGTGAACGAAAAACACTTCCACGTGAAAGAGAAACACTATACTGTGAAAGAGAAAACCACCACCACTGTGAAAGAGAAACACTACCATTGTGAACGAGAAACACTTCCACATGAAAAAGAAACACCATACTGTGAAAGAGAAACACCACCACTGTGACAGAGAAACACTTCCACGTGAAAAAGAAACACCATACTGTGAAAGAGAAACACCATCACTGTGAAAGAGAAACACCATCACTGTGAAAGATAAACACTACCACTGTGAAAGAGAAACACTTCCACATGAAAAAGAAACACCATACTGTGAAAGAGAAACACCACCACTGTGAAAGAGAAACACTACCATTGTGAACGAGAAACACTTCCACATGAAAAAGAAACACCATACTGTGAAAGAGAAACACCATCACTGTGAAAGAGAAACACTTCCACGTGAAAAAAACACTACCACATGAAAGAGAAACACCACCACTGTGAAAAAGAAACACCATACCGTGAAAGAGAAACACTACCACTGTGAAAAAGAAACACCATACTGTGAAAGAGAAACACCATCACTGTGAAAGAGAAACACTTCCACGTGAAAAGAAACACCCACACTGTGAAAGAGAAACAAAAACACTGTGAAAGAGAAACACCATCACTGTGAAAGAGAAACACCATCACTGTGAAAGAGAAACACCACCACTGTGAAAGAGAAACACTACCACTGTGAACGAGAAACACAACCTGACACCAATGGGCTTCCGTACTATCGCAATACAAATAGAGTATATAAGCATAATGAGAAAATAACGAGCAACATAAACTAATTGCGATCGGTATCGACATTATCGTTTGTTGCTTAATCACCGCGTGTGGATTTCTCAAAACACAAGGATCATTGGCAGCAAACAACACCTCTTACACCACGGTTCCAAAGCTTAAACCAGTCAAATGACGGTATGACATAGTACAATCAAAGCAATTGAATCAAAATAGTTTTATGGTTTGTAATGTCATATTGAAGGTCAATCATTTTCTCGACCTCGATAGTATTGAGACGATTTCTGGCACAATATTGGTACTGGTATTAAGATTATCAACAATACATATATACATTTGTTTATTTTTTACTAACAATTCTTCACAAGGTTTACCCTGGTTTATTACCAATTTATTTATCATACATTCAAACCACCATGGAGGAAGGAAATGTTTTAACTACGTAAGAGACAATTACTGTAAGAATATTTGAGGTGTCTAAAATCAATAATATTACCATTCATGAAGAATTATCTGAAAGATCGAATTTACATTAAGAAGTGACCACCGGTCTTTCCGATCAATACTACGCGGAAAATAAAAGTATAATTAATCTACCAGGTTTGTTTACTTTTAAAATGTATTTACATAGAAGCGTCCTTTCAAGGTTCACTCAACACATCATAAGATTTTCTACCCGCTGAGGAAATGTAAACAGTGACAGCAGAATTTTGGTCCCATTTTGTATAACCATTTTGTATAACCAATTAGCGAGCAGTCGTTAGCGAACACCCCAACAGTACGGTATGCAATAAACTGTCTATTATTAGGAAGTGACGACATTTTACGGAGCCAATTTGTAGTTTCGAAGGCCAATGTACTAATGGGATGCTTTTAAGTATGCACAGTGATTAAGTTAAATTAATTGAAAGCCGTTTGTATAATAACGATGTTGACAGGTACCTTTACCGAATGTATGAGCAACAGGGGGATGGAAAAACTTGTTTGACGGGCCTGTTTGCTTAGTTTTGTTGAGGTTTTGTTGTTTCTTTGATGGTGTAGCTATACTGTCACGTTGGACATGGGCATTAATATACAAATAAGAAAATATAGATCTTGCTTTTGTGGTCACCTTGCATCAGCCAACCATGCAGGAAGCCAACAAACTGACAGGCTATGGAGGGAAACAGTAATGTATGAGAACCTGACCAAAAAGACCACACAATATTGGTGACGTGTCGTGGCAGAGCGGTCTAGTTCACCGGACCCAAGCTCTGGGTCCAATTTCATAGAGCTGCTTAAGCAGAAAATATTGCTTAACAATTTCCTGCTTGGTATAAATGAACATGATAACGGTTACAAATGGTACATGGGACATTGTTCTTTGGCTGGTAACCTTATTCTGGTAAGCATAATTTTGTTGTGCTTAGCATGTTTTTGTGCTTAAGCAGCTTTATGAAATTGGGACCAGGTGTTGTCAGCGGCAGAGTATGGGTTCGAATCCCGCTCTTTCTCTTGAGCTATGGGAAGGCAGTGCATTCTGCACTACCAGCAAGGCTCCTATGGATGATACCCATGCCTACATCCTTACGGACTGTGAAGGGGTAACCCCGATAAGTGGCAACGTGCCCCTGGTGACAGTTGATTTGGGTCGACAGCCCAAATCAGTTAAGTATCCTTCACCTTGAAGTGGCCGTCCGGCCTTGCGATATTAGGCGACATCTCATTAAAAAGAAAAGAAGAACAAAAGCCTGTTAAATAATAATTTACAGTAATAGAAGCATATAACACCTTCGGAAAAAATATCAAAGCGCTCAAAAGAGAAAAACTACGAAGCACGTGCGTAGATCCGGTAAAAAGGGGGGGGGGCAGGGTACATTAATTACAGAGCCCCGATTTTTGGGGCAGGGGAGGAGGATCACCGCCCGAGATTTTTCACGTGGTGGAATAAATTTTTCACGTGGTGGAATAAATGTCTAGGCCTATATACTTATTTGATTACGGTAATTCATAAAACTAAACAAGCAAAAATGCATGCTGCGTCCCATATTTTTCGTCCAAAAAGGAAAAAAAGTAGGGGGACACCCACTAACTTGCCTCAAAGATAACCCAGAATGGCTGATAATGCATCAAAGAGTATCCAAGTCCGCTAATTTTCAAGGGGCTCCTTAGCGGGCCCCATCAGACACCACGTTTGTAGATTCGTGTTTGTATGTGTCCTCAATGTTTTCAAGAACGGGAGCAAAGGTAAAGAGAAAACCCCCACGAATGGCTCCAGTTAATTCTGTTCAGAATTGCCACTAAGGGTCCGTGGTAGGCTTCGCGATACTTGCACGCTTTCCTAGTTGTTGCTCACTGTTTTAACAAAATGTGTGTGTGTGTTGGTGAATGACGCTTTTTCTTCTCCATAAAAAGTAAAACATTAGAAAAACAATTACAAAACGCTCAATCTAATTTTGCTCAAAAAATAACACTGACAATTCAAAACTGCAAAAGAGGGCATTTTCATTAAAAAGAAAACAAAAAACATAACTCAAATCACGGGGCCCTTCAGTAGTAACAGCGGTACCCTCCCCCGTAGAGTGTCGTGGTCGAGCGGTTAAGAGCATCGAATTCAAGTTCTGATGGTTAGTCATCAGGTTGTGGGTTCGAACCTCGGTCATGGCACTTGTGTCCTTGAGCAAGACACTGAACTATAATTGCTTGTCTTCACCCAGGGGTATAAATGGGTACCTGCGAGGGTAGAGGTTGATATTGTGTTTGGAAAAGCCTTCGGAGCGCTATGGCAGCTCGGGGCTGTATACTCCCCAGGGAGCTGAGAAAGGTTAAAGGAATGTTATTGGCCCAATGACCAGGGCACTAATGTAAAGCGCATTGATACGTTTATTGTAAAATGCGCTATATAAGAACTTGTTATTTATTTATTTTTATTACATAGGATCCGCCTTCGCAATAAACAATTATGGTTCAGAATCATCTCCTTACGTCACTGTTATGAAGACTTGAACAGAAATGTTTTGAGAAGAATCTTGAAATGTGTGACAGTGATACGAACCGAATATTATGTACCTGTCTGTTCGGTTGGGAGTCTTGAAGTACTTGTTATGTGACGAAGGAGAATTTCAGTTGATTGGTCAAATTTCGACCAATACAACATTATTGGGTGACAGTTTCCCCACAATGATCCATATTGACAAATCATTTGCTGAAATCATTTTTAATTCTAGACATATTCCCAAATTAAAGCATACAAAATACAGTGACGCTATTTCGTTGGTTATTGCTTCTTTACAGTCAAGAAACAAAAACCGACCCACACTGAACAGAAAACCACTCCTTCATTGTGGCGGGAGAAGTATGTCCCCACTATCTTTGAAACAGTCTCCTGACGAATACCAGAGCGGACTGATAAAACGTTCAGAGAGGAACAAGACCAACAGGCTTCTGTTATGATAACGGTCCATGTATCATGTTCCTGAATAGAATTTTCCTATCCATGCGTTATGTTTTGATTACCTTTTTTTGTGTGTTGGAAACCCAAACCAATATTGATCTGCATACTTGCAAAGCAGTGGCGTAAATAGGGTTCGTGGAAGGGGGCCCGACCCATACCCATCCATCTCTTTAAAACAACAAAACAAAACAAACAACAACAAAACTTCGATTTTTCCCCTTCTAATTCTGCGCCCGGGGCACGTGCCTCTTGCCCAACTATATTACTGAATGCAAAGACTTAAATCTTTAATTGATGAAAGTATTTACCAAATGGTTGTAATTGTGTCTTCGGGGGAAAGCTGACCACCTGATCAGATAATCAGTTGATATTTTACCCACTTTGAATCAATATTTGCATTTTTTCCCTTTCTTGATACTGTGTGGAATGTTGGCAAGGCTCACCAGCTGGTGATTACCCAGGATGATTAGGTTGAGAAGGGCAATTGTTCCCCATTATGTAAGTTTCCAGTCTGTTAAAATCCTCAAGTCATACCATTTTAGCCAGGAGCACAAATCAATCACCGCTGCAGTCAAACCATGTATGCGTCTTCCTTTATTCAACAGACGCTCCAGTAACCACGGTAACTGAACCGGTTGTTTGAAGTCGACTGATATGAGGTCGACGTTATCCTAATTTAATTCTTGCTGGTTCGTGTTCAGTAGGAAACTTGATTAGAGATAGCGTGTGCATTCTCCCTCAACATGACATTAATGTTGTATGTTTCAGTTTGCTCAAGAGATTTCTTTCTCTACCTGTCAACTCTGAAAATTCCAGTTCGAATCCAACCCGTAGCGAAGCTTTGCATGTGGATTGGGTTTTCAGTCCCTATACGTAATTCAGAGGGTTTTCAAAAATTGGGGTTTTCCTCCCACTTCTGAAATCTGACGTTTCTTCTTCGATTTCTGCTACGGAGATCATAAGCAACAAAAGGGCCTTGTGAATTGCGTTTTTCGTTGCAGTTTGCTTTAATATAAAATTTCTTTAATTTTAAAGGTAAACAATTCTTCGTGAGCTTGGACAGTTTATCTCGGTTTACCTTGATTTTTCTCTCGTAATTTGAAGAAATATTTATTGTCATCAGACGTCCAGTTGTTCATCTATCTATTTCCCTTATTTAACCTGAATCACACGAGTATGTTTCTGGTGGGTTAATTGATTGAATAAAATGCATCTAACAAGGTTTATTGTACATTGAGTTTAGAATACACGTTTTGATGGAGGCACTCTGGTATGAAGAGCCCAATGATCTCAATTTAGTTATGGCTTCAACGATGTTCTTTTCTTTTTTTAATCAGCAAACAGAAACTTATGTGCTTTTACAAAGATGCTTAATGGTACAGCATCTCCCGGCATGTTGAAAACTTTAAGCGTAGATGAGACACGTCGTACAGTTAACTTGTCCTTTTGTTTTGTGATTACCGATAACAATCCATTAGAAATGCATGCCGGATGCGTATACTAAAAGCTACGCTAATGCCATCGACCAATAAAGAGCGAAAACGCACAGTCATCCCATCAGTGTGAGTGGCGGGGAACCTCAACAGTATTTAAACAAGCAGCAAATTACCGAGAGGAGCATTCTAGAGGCGTGAGCGAGCCGAGTCAAAGATTGGTCAATAATCAAAAACAAATTAACGGAGTGCGATTCTTTAAGATGCTGATGCGCGACGGCAGGGGTCTACCTTTGACACGCTAAAATGGGAACCTCAACAGTATTTAAACAAGCAGCAAATTACCGAGAGGAGCATTCTAGAGGCGTGAGCGAGCCGAGTCAAAGATTGGTCAATAATCAAAAACAAATTAACGGAGTGCGATTCTTTAAGATGCTGATGCGCGGTCGGTGTGCAATATCTGACGGCAGGGGTCTACCTTTGACACGCTAAAATGAAAAGTGCGAAGAGATGGATAAAGGTTGCAAAGATCAGTGCAGATGAGAACATTTCTCTTGATAAACATAATTCATCCGCAAGTTCCATCGGATCCTCGGCTGTGACGATGAAGACAAATTTAAGTAAGGGAAGCGGCTGGATTGAAGGAAGTTTCCGCGGTATAAACAGCTCAATGGCATGGAGCAGCGATAACACACCCCAGCCCTCTGTAAGTCCACAATAAATTACTCTTTTAAAATCCTACACCTAATTAACTAAAAATTGACACCATGGGTGTTGTCACATATAGATACCGAAGAGAGAATCAACATTAACATAATAGGGTGTTAAAATAACACCAGTGTAATTTTGTTTGCAGAAATTAGTGTTATTTTAACCCCTATGGTGTAGATTTTGATTTTTTGGTATCTATGTGTGACAACTCCCTTGGCGTCAATTTAACACCCCGGTTTTGCAGTGACTATACAGTACTTTTAATATATTTATTCATCGTACATTATTGTTATAACTACGAAAATGAATACTAAAGTATCCACTTCATAGTTCACAATATGGTACGATTATAATTTTTACAGTAATCAAACCGTAGAATTTCAGTACAAACTGAATGGTAATCAACAGAAAATCTAAAGAAACATTCTCTTCCGAAAGAGGTAAATGTTGGCAACGATAAAAAATACTAACGAAATGCATAGGGCCTAATTGTCTTAACATAATCTATTCCATCATTCTGATGGTGAGAACTTTATGAATCACTAAAATAATAATACTCAAGAACTAACCATGGCATTATTCTAGAAATGTAAGGCTTATAGTTTTAACTAATTACAAATTCAGTCAAAAATTATTAAATTTTGGGTTGAACAAGTAAAGATTGGCGGGATTTGAACATGCGACCCCCGGATTAACATATCAGCGCTCTATCAACTGAGCTACCTAGCCCTAACGTTGGCGGTCTCCCTCTTTTGTCAATACGGGATGTCAGTCAGAAGCTTCTGACTGGCTCAAATGGTAGAGCACCTGCACGTTCATCCGCAGGTTGCAGGTTTAAACCCTGGTCTAGCCAATTTTTCTTTCGTTCAACCCAATTTAAGTTTCCCCTGTGGTTTATTACTTCAAATGTTAAAAATAACAATTATAGGTTTTCTCGGTCAATTTCGGCAAATGAACAGCTAATTTAACAACTGCGCCATTCTATTTCGCGCGAAATCGAATGCTGCTGAAAAGGGTAATTCGATTTCGTTTTATGACTAGTCAAATGTACTGTTGCGTCATTCGATTTAACAAAATAATCATTCAATTTAACAATTCAACAAGGCAGCATTCAAATTCGCATGAGCTTTTTGAGGCGTGTGTTTAGTCATTCAAATTCATTTTTGGGCAGTCATTTCTGGAATTTGTGCAATCTAAAATAACGCTCTGTTAAACTTTTGTTTCCTTTCGAAGTTTCAAGGCATAAATACGGTTTACCTGTTGGCACTTGAGTCACTTTGCCGATGTACTTCGAAGACGAGCTTTCGCTACAGTTTTACGCGCATATTTCTAGAAATGTAGCTCAATAAGAAACCAGGAAAATATAAAGAAACGCCCCATTCAAACACAATACAAATTAGGTATTAATCATTTAACGACGACGACGACGACGACGACGACGATTAAGAAGAAACCTAATGGGCCCCATGTAAAATCTACTGGAAACATAAAGAAAGAAAAATAAGGTTTACCTGAATTAAAGTGAAGACACGAAACAGTTGCCTAGTCCAGTGTATCTGTTTATTTGCATTTCTTTATCTTACTTATTTTGAATTCTCATTTAGCGAAATTAATTGCCTCTTTACGAAATTGAAAAAAAAAAGAAATCAGTCAAAATCTCCAGTCGAACCAGCTTTGCTAAATTGAATGATGGTTGTGCGTCACGAAAAAAAATGACGATATGCTAAATTGAACACAATGCAAAAGGATTTTGGTTGACTCAAAACGAAATTGAATGCCCGAGTTCTGAAATTGAAACGCAGTAAAAACTGGAGAGGCAAAATAGCTTTAATTCTAACGCACGAAAATTAAATTGGCTGCTCATTTGCCGAATTTGACCGAGAAAACATATATATATTTTAATTATGTTGTTTTATGAAAGCAAACAAATTGAAGCTTGAACAAATAGAATAGCTTATATGAGGGAAAATTCATTTCAGCACAAAAACAAATACAAAATTATAAATTATAAATGCAATTGTTACGTTATGTTAATTTGTTTAATTTGAGTTTTCGAATAGAACATTTAAACTTTGGTTCGTGATAGAATATTATTATTTTGCCATTCATAAATCAACGAATGAGTGAAGGAGGTAACGCCCAAATAAGTCAAGAGATTCGTCGATTTGTAGGCTCGTCATGTAAATCTAGACCGAAGCAGTTAAAGTTAAACACGGTATATGAGTCAAAAAATCAAGGCCCATCCATAACAAAACTGAAATCTTTAAGAAAATCTAAAATGACAACCAGTCATAAATAGCACACGTGAAATGGTATTTGGCAGGTAAGTTTGATTTCTGATAAACAGCAAACAGGTGTTTTTAAAACCATCCGGAGAGGGACACCTGGCAAACTCGTCAGTCAAAAAACAGCGCCGGCAATTATCTGTCAAATGTTCAAAGGAATTTCTATAAACATCATATTAATGAGAATAACACGGAAAAGGATCAGTTGCCTGAAACAGTTCTCTGTAAATTGAGACCATGTTTGTTTTGACAAAAGTGTGTACCTGCAGCGTACACACTTACGCCACTATGCCTGGAATAATGCTTTGCGTCCACATTTAAAGAAACACACACAGTGAAAGTTCCATCACTGCACCTACTCTTGAACAAAGAAGTCAAATATTAGCAGATTAACTATAGGCCTTATTGATATTTTGTTCGTGCACGCTGTTTTATTGTAAAACAACATGTAGGCTTACCGGTAGTTTGTTTAAAGTCACAATTCTGCTTGTGATAAACGAGGCCAAAACTAAATTGATTACTGTTACAATCACTCAATGTACATTATTTTAAGTTCCTTCATGATCTCGTTGACGCTAAGGTTCACACGCTCCAATAACAGGTTACCTTTTAATAAACCAAAAGGTATAACATTGATCTACAAGGGTAAGCCTAAAGAGCACGATTTCTAGCAACGTTGAAACCGGGGCCGGGATATAATATATGATTTAATGACAATGCCCTCTTTAACCTAACGGGACTTTCTAATTTATCTTTTGAGCAAAATAAGTTTGAACGTTTTGTAGTTTTCGTCGCTTTTTTCATGAAAAGCAAATCGTCACTTAGCGACAATCTGTGCAAGTCTCGCGCGTATCGGAATGAGAAAACACGTCAAACGAAAAACTTGTTCTTTTCTCTGAAATCAAACCTTTGGTTTAAATTACATTCAATGATAAAATCTGAACAACAAAAACTCTCATTACATGTTTATAAAATCAGTTTTAGTTTTTATAATAAATACACAAATAATGTGTTAATTTTTATTGAAGCAAAATTAAAACTCTGGGACAAGGATGCTTATTTGATCTTAACTTTTCAGAAACCACTTGCGTGGATTCGCGAAGGTCACACGGGCGTAAAATTAACGATTGACGAAGTTTTTGAGGACGCTGACACCTCAACAACCATAGACTGCAATGAAAAGGCTTTGCGTTTTTATCACAATATATGGCAATTATCAACGCGCATCCAAAACAAGCGTTTACATAAGTTTTGTGATCGGAGGTGAGCACAAAATTCTTAATTTTTTGCAGCAACCGGAAACTGAGGTCAAGTTTAATTCTCGGGTTTTCTTCGTTATATTATTGAATTGATTTTACTTTCCTATTTTGTATCACTAAGAATTACATTCCCAACAACATATCTATTTTTCATGGTCATAAACCACGCTAAACTAAAATAATTGACAAAACAAAATCTTGCCCACGTAAATCTCCATATGGTTGGGACCACAATGGTCCCGGAAGTTCAAATATGCGCGAGACTTGCACAGTCTATAACGGGAGTCTGCAAGTGGGCTTCGCAAAGCTATGGGGTTCGTGCTGATTAATGTTGTAGATCATGATGAAGATGCTCTCTTGTGCATTCTGAACATTTCTGGGTTATCTTCTGAGCAGAAGGGTAGCTTAAATTGTTTGTGTTTTTAGTCTTAAAACTTGCTTTCTTTATTAACGAACAAACACCCAAATTATAAAAATTTGAAAACACTGGTAAGAAATTATATAGTGAAGAGTGCAAACATCGCGCCTATAGGTACAGTGAGCTCTGTTAAACATTTGAGGATTGAAATGATTGTCGATGCATTCTTGGCCTTTCTTATCTTACAGAACAGTAAGTCTCTTTTGATATAGAAACACATGAGAAATGAACTGTTAATCAAGCTAATCACTAATTGTTGTAATTTCTTTATTATTATGAATTATTCAAGTATTAGACCGATTGTTTTCACCACTTGTCAAAATCTTGGGATGAACCTATTGGTCCGGTCCAAAAAGTGGAGGAATATATCCCCAAATTCTCCGGTATTAACGCCCTTGAATTTGAATTGTTTGTTAAATTTTCACTTTTGAGCTTTGTCATATTATTTGAACAATAATTTTCTAAAGGGATATTTCGCCCTAATTTTATTCGGCTAAGTCCTTTAAATTAAATATCCTGTACATATTTTGTGAACCTATTATATGTACAAACTAAACTATAGGTCAAAGGTCAGCTATACGCATAACCAGCCATCACACTTCTGCCAGCAAAATGTCACTCGTATAGAAAATAGATTGATTCCTCCGTTGATGTGAATTCATGTCGATGTTATGGTGATAAAGGGCCAGACTACCTAAACTTAAGCACAACTCATCCAGCCACGAGACACACGGATCAACCAGAACTATAATTTTGAAGAAACCCCTCCACCCCCAACCCATTTGAAACATTTGTCCCACAGTTAATTCAAACGATGGTCATAGAATAATATGAGCTCGACCAGAACTTCGTCGGGACATCGTGAGGTCTTCTCCAGCGCCGAGTCCCATCATCTACCTCCATGGTCCCATGCACGTATCGCATTCTCTCTGCGGAGTTCATGCCTCACTAGCCCCCATACGTTGTGCATTAGCAAATCAGGCACCCCTTTCCGGAAAAGGGCCACAAATATGGTGGCCCTGAAGGGACATCAAACATATATATTTACTTGAATATTTACGTAAATATTCACGTTTTGTGCCCCAATCGCAAATGTTCACGTGAATATTTACGATTTGTGCCCCAATCGCAAATATTTACGTCAATATTTATGTAAATATTTGCGATTTGTGCATCCAATCGCAAATATTTACGTAAATATTTGCGAGTTGTGCACCCAATCGCAAATATTTACGTGAATATTTACTTAAATATTCACGGTTAAGTAAATATTCACGGTTTGTACCCAAGTCGCAAACCCAGTCATTGGGCTTTTTAGCAACCTACGGCCAGACTGAAGCTAGCCGCGTATTGGGTCAGAATTTCCATCCGCGGATTCCGGTGGTAACATTTCTGTCTCCCCATTAATTCTTTTTATTTTGAGCGAATTAATCTAATTCTACCTTGAAGTATGCAGAGTGATATATGTTTTTTTCAGATTTCTGAAAACAATTATACTCATTAAGAAAGATTATAAAAATATTCACTCAAATCAAATATCTATATCCGCGGATTCCGTGGCCGGCCACTGAGCCGCTTATTCAGGAAAATTACAATCTATGCAGTTCAAGGCGGTAACATTTCTGTCTCCCTCTTACCTTAATTCTTTTTAATATTCACGTAAATATATATGTTTGATGTCCCTTCAGGGCCACCATACACAAATCATAAATAAATGGGAGGTATACGATTATATTAAAATCCCAGGATCAAATTATATAGGTTTTTTGGTCAATTTCACCAAACAGTTTAAAATAGGATTTATTTGTAAATTCACTTTCGTTTTATTGCACACATGATTTCGTTGTTCTCCCTCAGTTTCGTTTAATTTCTACTACTTATTAAAACTTGATGAAATTGAATGGTTGACAAGACTCTTGCTGCTGGCTTTTATGAAATTTAATAATTTTTTCGACCTAATGAATTTGAATGATCTTATTTGACCAATGAATGCTAAACTTGTGAAATTGGAATTTCAGATTTTAAATTTTGTGTCGGATATTCCATCATTAATATGAATTGTTAACCACTGTGTGAATATACTTCCACTTTGTTATTCACTCACTTTGGTTAATTTTGGTTAATTAATAAACATATAATACCGGTACGACTGGAAGTACAGCTAGCTACCATTTTCTTGTGACTTACCTCTGTCAGGTGACCGCATGTTTTTTTTTTAAAATAACCTTGAATCGGGCCAAATTTTGCGATTATTATTTCTTTATTCTTTATTTATTGTCCAAAACAACAGCGGACAAACCGCAAATTACAGGAAAGGGAAAATAATAAACACAGAATCTTTAAATTTAGAAAAATTTACAATATTAAGCATTAAATTAGAAAAGATAAACAATTAAAAATGAACAAATAAATACATGCATTAAAAGAATAACAATATGGAAACAGATATGGAACCATGTGGAACGCCAGAGGGCACTGTTTTCCATTCAGATGAAAATCCACTGACAATCATACTCTATGTTTTCTACCGGTAAGATAACTTTGCAATAAGATTAAGATATTCGGATGGATAGTGTATGACTTGAAGTGTATACAAAAAATGTATCAGGTAATCATGGTTAACCAAGGCCGTAGAATATTGGTGTAAATAAACATCCAATGATTGCTCTGTCTAATCAACAACACGGATGCCTCCTGTAATAATGACGTGCGGTTTGTGGAACAATCCCTACCAGAGACAAAGCCACAATTCTTAAATAAATGGGAGTATACGACATTAAAATCACAGATTCAAGACAATTCCTTAAAGGAACGTTACAGAACTGGCAATTAAAATTTTCTTTATGATCACAGATTTACATAAAACTTACACGGTCTAATGGTGATGATAGTAGAAAACATCCCTAGAAATATTTCTGTCTGAAATGCCATATTTGATGAGAAATAAATAAAACTAATTTCCGATTGGAGTTTATCGCTCATGAGCGTTTTATTCATGCATTATAACACATGCAAATGTGTAATCGGTCTTTCACTATTTTCTCGTGACCCAGATGGCCGATCGATCTCAAACTTCTACAGGTTTGTCAGTTTATGTATATGGTGGATTATATAAAGTGCTTAACTGTTTTGTTTGCAAAAACCAATTCTGTAATGTTCCTTTAAATTATAATATGGGTTTTTCGGTCAATTTCAGCAAGTGCAGGTCGTACACGGGACAAAATCTGATCAGAAAAAAATTAATTGAAAAACCTTTGCTACCTGAGGGAAAAGAAAAGTCGGTATTTAATTTAGAAACAGTTTGTTTTACCAGATTTATGTACGGGAATAGTATTTGCAGAGTCCATGAAGGAAAGCTACCTTCCTTGTAAACAGACTGGAAAAGATTAGTTTTTCCAGCTGAGTCTGTAGTTTCGAGTCCAGAGATTTCACTGCAGACAACTGAAGGCAATGAATGTTGACGTGATTTAGCCTTAATGAAACTCCAAAAACGTTTTGGATTATTGCTAATGTCATCAATTATTGACTTTAGGTAGTTGGAGTACTTGGTCCTCACTATAGGTTCTTGTCTTGCTTGCTTGGAACATGCTATGTCCTTAGGTGTATAGATTAACCTTATTCCAGCGAAATGCACGTTCCTTGGCTTTTAGTGCATGATGAACTTGTCCATCAAACCAACGAAGGAGATGGACGACGAGGACAAACAACCGGAACAAAAAAGATGGCAACTTCAACAAAATCATACAAGAGTGATGTTGCTTCATCACAATTATCGGTGGCTTCGAGCAGATTCCAGAGAATGCACTAAAATGGTCTGCAAAGGTCGTTTAAATCAGCTTTGCGAAAGTTAACAACTGGAAAGCTGTGAGGTAGTAAATGTGGCTTTGATGAATCACTGCGAAGAAAGTTCAGATTTTTAATGTAACATTTTAATCTGGTCATCTTTAATATCAAATTTCAAATTTCAAATGGGAGGGGGAGGTAGAAACCGGAGGGGCACGGACCGAACAGGGGGGGGGGGTTGCACGTGCCCCTGTGCACCCTCCCTAATTACGCCACTGGTTACACTGAGTGTGATTTATCGAAAATTGTCTTTACAGGAACTGTGTTTGGGATTTGTTCTGTATCGACCAATTATGAGAACCCACCCGTCTGAGATAAAATACACAGCAAACCAAAACACACAAACGTTTTAATATTTCAATAACTTTGTATATCAAATCTATTGTTCATTGTGTAAAGGAACTGGCGGGATACTCGTTGGAGGATTTTATAGATACAGTACGGGCGATATCAGCTTGTCTTCACGTGACTGACAAGAAGGGGGCCAGTGTGGTTCATCATCTTGCAATGAAAGGAAATAAAGATCTGCTGGAGCACGCCTTAATCTGCGGTGCAGGTAAGCAGGTCCATTGGTTGAGAAGAATTGGTCTTATCTCTACTGATGCTCAAGTAATGATCACATCATACACAAGGGGTTCGCCCCGGTGTTCCTGGTTTGATCGGCAGCGTATTGCGCCACAGCACCTTGTAAGCCATTACATGGTGCTATGTAAAGGAGTAGGTCTCATACTTCAGAAACGTAGCTCAACAATACCTTGCAGGAAAATACTGAATGTTGAAGCGCCTTGAGCGTCACTGAGTGACGGATATGTGCGCTATATAAGAAGCCACTATTATTATTATTACTATTATTATTCTCTTATGGCGATAGCGAAGCACGCAGAGACCCGGCGATAGCGAAGCACGCAGAGACACACGTGGCCGCAGTTTATTGTGTACAACAATACTATTACGTCATGGTTTCTTGATTATAATAAAGTACACACATACTGTTACATGAAAAACTTGTATAATTACATGAATGTCATCCATCGATTAATCATCTCATTATTCTTGGATGTTTCTCCGCAAAGAATGTTTCTCTTCTTATCATAATTACAAGATCAATTCTCAATATACTATTGCTGTAGGAGACTTTCTAATTCAATTATGCTTTAATGCATTTTTCCACCTTACAAGGGCTTAAAATTGAAGCCCTATCTGAACACCTCATCACTATAACCTGACTTCCAGGAACAACCAGAGAAGTTACTCTGGAAACCTGTGCCCAGTAAAATTCAGGGCTCTCTTCAGTGCGGGTGCTGCAGACTTCACCCGAAACGTGAAAATTCTATTGCGTTTTGCACTTTGTTTATAAAAAACTAAAATGTGTGTTCCCTATGAATTGTGCTGCTAGAACTGACCCAATACCTCTATTGTCCATATACTATATACCCCTACCACTCCCATATTACATAACACCTCGTTAGCACCGAGCGTGCACTCCTTTGCAACGCTCGTATGGCTAAGACAAATATTTCCCGCTATTCTTAGAACCGCGGGAAATAAATAGTCTTATCTCTACTGATACTCAAGTAATGATCACATCATACACATTCTCTTATGGCGATAGCGAAGCACGCAGAGACCCTAGAATAGGTCAAATCCCAAAGCAAGTGTTTTCTTAGCAGCCAGACTATTATAATGTTTTACGTTACTATTAACTTTGATGTGAGCCATCAGAATAAGTCAAGCCACCTAATATACAAGCCCAACTTCTGAGTAATTTCCAACCTCTTCTCTAAGGAGTCTTCGATATAACTATCCTTACTCCCATCCGTTTTCCACCGTCCGTGTCTCTTTAAACAACGGTCTGAAATCTGACTATTTGCTGCAGCGGTTACACCTCCCGCTCTCAGTGAATGCAAACCCAAATTAAGGTTGGGCGCTACTTTATGCAACATCTTCAATAAACATTCTCTTGTATTCTTTCTTATATTGATAGATTAATTTACATAATTTTTTGGACCTAAATGCAGGCCTAAATAGAAAAGCATCAGTTTCAGTGGTCATATCTGCAGCCGCCATACATCTTACTAACATGTTATAAGGACATGCCGAGCTGACGCCTTTTGCGATTACAACCTCTGACCTGACCTATATTGGTCTGTTTTGCTCTTTAGAATTACGATTTTGAAATAATTATCTGAAAACAGTATATCGGTGCATCTTATGGAGCTCAGCTCATCAGGCGCAAAAAACCGGCAAATGCCGTTGTTATCACAGGCACGTACGAACCGGGGGGGGGCAGGGGGCCACTGGCCCCCGCTGAAAACATGCTGAAAAATGTTGTCCGGATGATAAATTGGCTTGTTCATATGTTCTGAGGGAATAGTACTGCAGTCTGTAGGCCATTTAATCAGATCACATTGACAAAGTGGCTATTTGAATACATTTGCTTACGAAATCTTGAAGTTTCTTCGTCGGTGCTTCCGCCCATGCAACAGACGCAAATTGAACACGTGCGCAGAAACGCCCGGCCCCAATTTTTATTTATTTGTACCACACAGTATGTGTATGGGGTCAACAGTGAAGGGATCCCAGGAGGCGCCCATTCCTTATGCGTGTATACAAAAGCCAGCGTGGGATTAACATTTTCTAGGAGTCCTTCGTTGATGTTACACGAAATTTTCCTGTAAAATTAGACGATTGATATTGACCAGAAGTGCTCTTTTCCTCTGTATTTAGGCACACGGAAGCTTGATTTTTCGACCCCAAAATGCCAAAAGCTCAGGGCCCCTGGACCCCAACCCTGAAATTTATTTGAGCCACAAATGGAGAAGCCTGTGTGCGCTGTTATGACTCCCGGTTCAAAAAATCCTGGGTCCGCGCATGCTCATTTCTTAAAAAATATAGCACCGAACAGTATTTTAGCATCAATATTTCGAGGGATGTTTCTACCATCATCAACTTTACACAGTGTCAGTTTTATTTATTTAAATTATGTTAACTTCCATGTTTTACATCGCGGATTTTAACTGAAAGTACATTAAACGATTTTATGCAATTCTGGTGATCTGGGTATATGGGTAAAGTGTTTAATAATTAAGGTGAGTGACCAGGCAAATTTCACAGATATAACCTGCCCCCCCTGTTAAAGTCATCTTCCTACGTGCCTGTATCATACATAAGTCTCTGATTATTAATAAATCTTGATTGTCAATAAACATGCTGCAAAGATCGATGATTAAACTCGGTGTAAGTGCGTCTTTTTAAATTGTTTTACGCCCCGTGAGACGTTTAGCTGATTCGTGCAGGTTTTTCACGAAAGCGTTGTCAGTGGGGTCTGCCAGTCCATTCATTTCATGGGCCCACTTTATTCCATATAATTGCTGATGATACTACGTGATGTGAACTTCCTGCGTCAAGTAGCTCTGTTATGTAGATCGCCACATGAATAGGCTCAGCCGGTATGGCTGAGTAACCGCCTTTGACGCAAAAATTCTGCCATCTTTTGAAGCTTCCGAAGTATTTTTTGACTGTGTTTTCGCTCTTTGATGCAAACATGTAAGCGCACATCCTGTCTGTCAAATCTGCAGTGCCCTTCACTCCTGCACTATGTAGTGCGTCTTCCACGTTACTCTTTAGGCCAATCCCTGTAATAGAATTAGAAACTCACGGTTAATTCAAAGCAACCGTTGCCGATTTGTCAATGGCACTGGTTCAAAAAACAATCTTCAAAGCCATCATTTCAAATTTCAGAGGGTTCTGGGCGAAAATACCGTTATTACCATGCCCTTCTCTGATCAAATTCGATTGTGTTAGTATTATACTATCTATCACGTATGTGTTGAATGCCCCACCCTCACTGGTTAAAATCGGCCAAAATGGCGCTGATTTTCCATACTGGAATTACCAATGTTCCGTTTGCTTTCTCTTTTTGCATTTTCTTGATTGCCCTCGTTATTAGTCTGGGAGGGGAAACCAACCAATTCTGTTCCAATGCCCAATACTGGCTGAATGCATCCACACCCTCTGTTCCTGGGCACCACCACCGTGAGTTAAATCTTTCACAGTGATTATTCAAATTTGAAGCAAATATATCAATTGTATGTTTGCCCCACTTCTTACTCAGATACTCATAGACACATGACTGCAGTTGCCAGTCGTCGCTATCTGTTGTTCTGCTCAGAACGTCTGCCTTAGAATTATATTTTCTTTGAATCCATTCAGTTGCCAAAGAAATATTATTTTCTTCGCAAAATTGGTTGATAGGCTATTAAGTGAAACCTCGTTCAACCCCGACTTTCTGCTACCCGAGCTAAGTACTGACTTCAGGTTTTTAATGTCTGTAAAACATTTCACTTTCTTATTCTCTAACTTGTGTTTGTTAGTTTTGATAACTCTTTGCACTGCCTCAGCCTCCCTCCATGTGGAGCTTTGCTGACTTTCCTGTACATTCCAGGATCCAATCACCTCTGTGCCTTCAAGTAAGGCTCCCGCACACAGGGAAACATAAACGCCATACCCAATGGTGGATGCATCGGTATATACCTCAATTTCAGGTTCATCTTTCATCTCGATGCTTAAACCTTTGCAATTCAAACTGTTGGCATTTCGTTTCCAATACCGTAATTCATTCATCATCATCGACCAAAACTGGTGCATTCCAACTCGCGCGTGTATCTGTGCAACGATTTAGCGCTCTGGTCTTCAATCGTACCCATTATACCCACTGAATTGGTTAGAGAAATTATTTGCCCGACGATTGAGGCAAGGAATCTTACTGGGACTAGATTGCTTACAGACATGTCAATTTGGTATAAAAGCGAATCTAATGCCTTATCTAACCTCCTCTCTGCAGTCGCATGCAATAACCCCGTGTCCATGTTCCAATTGAAACCCAACCAAGTCAATGATTGTGATGGTTGCCATTGGCACTTCTCATGTGCTATCAAAAAAACAAATTCTTGCAGGGAAGATTTTATGTAGTTACTTAGTTCGTTTGCGTGTTCTGCGCTAGCGCTACCTCCCAAACCATCGTCCAGAAACATAATTATTTTGTATCCCTGTGACCTCCAAAAAGTCAAGATGACTCTCATTAGTTTTGTGAAAATATAGGCTGCCGTAGCCAGACCGAATGGTAGCACATCTGATAAAAATGTGCCGTCTCTCCCACATTCCATGCAAATCCTAGATAGGTTCTATGGTCTACACAAATGATGATAAGCAGGTTTTAGATCAAACGCAAATAAAAAATCGCCTTTTTGAAACATCTGTTTAGCAAACTGACACGCGTCCTCATACTTAAATTTGAACTGTATTAGATGTTTCTGCAATCTAAAACCAGTCTGGGTTTGCCGCTTTTGTTGTAGGCAACTGTTAAAGGATTCACGGTGTGTGGCTTTTGTGCCAGCTCTGAAATGCATCCCTTTTCGAGCAATTTAGCAATACTATCAGCCACAAACGATGGGTTATCCGTGGCTGATTTGTTGTTACTCAAATATACTGAGTCAGGTAAGGTTTTGAAAGGTATCATAATTATAACCTTCGCTGATTACTGATCTTATATGAGCGTTAACAATGGGGGTTCTGGACCACCTACCCATGCTCTTTTGGGTTGGGGTATATATCAATAGAGCACATAGGGGGTTCTGGACCACCTACCCGTGCTCTTTTGGGTTGGGGTATATATCAATAGAGCACATAGGGGGTTCTGGACCACCTACCCGTGCTTTTTGGGGTTGGGGTATATAACAATAGAGCACATGGGGGTTTTGGACCACTTTTTGGTTTGGGGTATATACAAATAGAGCACACGGGGTTAACTTTGTCTACAAAAGTTTTAATAGGGCTCGCCCCGCTCTCTTGGCGGGCTCGACCCACAGCCAGCGCCCCCCAACCTTAACGCCTCATTTTGTATATACAATTAGACATATACACTGCACCTGTATACACGATGGAGTGTGATAAGTGCCACCAATTTTTTAAGAGGTACTACAACCTGAAGAGACACCTGGAGAACCGTAAGACACCTTGCTTACAAGAACCTCGGCAATGCATATGAGTGGATTGTGGTGGGGAGCTGAGCTGTAGCTCCTCCTTGTGGAGGCACAAGATTTGCCCGGCACACCGCAGAGCAAAAACTGTGATATAACTTTCGTCTACGAAAGTTGAACACGAGCTAAGAGTTGTGACAACACCAACGAAAACTGTTGTTTAGCTTTTTTTTCTTGAGATATGTACCTATGTCTTATTTTATCTCGGCCTCAGTTTCGACATAGCTGTATTTCACTCCGAACCCCAGTACCACAAGATTTACAGGGTATTGAAATCTTTCTACCTTTACGGATCTTTACTAAGTGGTACTTACAATATTTACCGCAGCAGCTCCTATTACAAAGATCAACTCCACCAACTTTAACCCAAGCACAAACATTGTGTCCTCTCATTTCGCAGATTGAATATCTCAGGTATGCATTTATGTCTAAATGGTTTTTTTATCATTAGGGGAATCCCAAATTTATTGCGCAATGTGCATGGGAAATTCCCTAAGTTTTGTAAAATGAACACTTCAATTAGAGATATGTGTGTTGTAGGATATGCTATCACCAGCAAACCTCATGCCCTCTACTGTTGGGTTTTGTGTGTTAATGACTCCCTATTAGAGAAATACGTTGTAGGTTATACTGTAACCAATCTAAATGACGAGTACTTCAAAAACGTTTAGAACGGTACAAGACTACCAGAATGATATTCTAGAGCAGTTTGAATATAAAGAGACGGATGAGCTAGTTCTTAGGCAGACCCCACGGGTGATCGGGAAATATCAGCGGGGTTGGCAGATGGTTGTGCCCAAAGGGCATCTCCTTAGCGCAGACCCCAGAGCCTTTCTAGACGACGTGCGCTCCCAGATTTACCAAAAACTTGTGGAAGAGCTTAAAGCTCTTAACGGTATTAAGTTTCAGCTGGCTCTCAAGCTTCAACTTCGGAAAGACAACCCTGATGGGAGTGAGGAATACACTGATCCCGTGCTCCGCCACAAACAAGAGTCTGTTTTGCAGGCTAACGATATTAATGATGCACTAGACAGGGCCTTTCCCCGCATCCAGGAGACGCTTGAAAAATTTACTCAAAGAGGCTCGGGGTGGACGGTTGACCACGTAGAGATGCTGTGGCTTGACATTGCTCGGTACCAACCCCTGAGGGGCGGCTCATACATTCCACTACCCGCAGCGGTGAGAAGCAAGAAGGCGATCATCAACGTGAAGAACAACGATGATCACTGCCTGAGATGGTCCTTACGGTCTGCTCTCTTCCCCGTCAGAGACCACACGGATATAGGCCTTCCCAATATCCCACTAATGATGGTCTAGATTTCACAGGGATCGAGGCTCCTACTCCCTACTCTCAGATCCAGAAGGTTGAAAAACAAAACAACCTAGCTATCAACATATTTTGCTGGGATAAGGGTGTTATCGTCCACGGGCTAAGCAAAAAGCCCATGGACATGCTCAGGATTAACCTCTTGCTGATCGAGAAGGCAGGCAAGTTTCACTACACCTGGGTCAAAAACTTAAACCGTCTTCTCTACCAAGAAAACAAGCACCGGGAGCGTATACGCACTTTTGTGAGAGGTGTCTCCATGGGTACTCGAGAGAACACGGAACTCATGTCTATAGGACTCATGAAGTGACGAGACTTCCTTCGTCAAAACAATGTTGCTGTGGATACCAGTTTTATCCTATGTTTATTTTAGATTAATTATTGAATAAATAATATAAAGAATTTCATTGAGTAAATATCATCCGTAATTAATTCCGTGTTTCATAAATTGAATTCTCAAGGTATTGTACCAGTGGATGAATTTTAATTTATTAAATCAAACCCACACATTCGTGGAGATTTGGCCCCGAAAGTTCTATCATGTCGTGTTTTTTGCGATGCGGTAAATTCGTCACTTTGAATCATTAATTAGGCCGCATAAACAATGGGATCTGCAAATTTAGTTGATAAAGGGCAATAAAGATAGTCCATTCTTAAAATTGTGAACAACGTTTCTTGTGGACTTAGTATAAAAACGAAACAGTTTATTATTATACCAGTCATAACAAATGATACAGTATAATTGTATGGTTAATTTTTCACTTCACAATTTTCCCCTATAGACTTTGCGGCTCAGGATAGTGGCGGTGACACCCCTCTTCACTGGGCAGTGAGAGGTAACTCGCCTGGTACCCTTCATTGCCTTGTCTATGCCGGTGCAGACCTCACTGAACTCAACAACCACAAGATGACACCATTACACTTGGCTTGTGAGTTGAATCTACCGGATATGGTTGAGGTAGGTCGGGGTCGGCAATAATATAAGGGGACAATGTCGAACTGAGCTAGCGTTATGGACAAGGCTGGTGTATATACCTTTGGTTGGTTAGTTCATACATCAAGCAAAGATGTGCAGCGAACAGAATGAAAATTATATTATATTTGGTTTACCCGTACACCGATGTGTGTAAAGCACTGTATACTCAGTACTTTACCGAGTCCTGTGAAAAAAAATAAGGCATATTACTCGGGTGGGATTCGAACACACGACCTTTGCCATTCTAGAGCAGATGTCATACCAACTAGACAACCGAGATTAGAGGCAGTTCGAATCCTCAATTTTTGCAGCGGGGACCGCGACCATTTAATAGATGTTTAATTTGCAACGGGGATAAAGAATATTATATTTGGTTTTACCCCTACATCGATGTGTGTAAAGCACTGTATACTCAGTACTTTACCGAGTCCAGTGAAAAAAATCACAGGCATATTACTCGGGTGGGATTCGAACCCACGACCTTAAAAGAATGAAAATTGGTTGATACTCTCCATAATGTAAGCGTGCTCTTACCAACTGAGCTAACCAGCCTGTATGTCTGTCGGCGGTCCACTTATGCCATCTATGGCTGTAATTGGAACCATTTCAGAAGCCTGTATACAAGCCATCTTCCGATTGACCTGGGATCGTGCACTGGCTCGAACCCGCGACCTCTCCAATACGTTACATTAGGTAATTTTGTGACACGCCACATTCTGTTGTGAAGTACCGGTACAATTTTGAAGCAATTACTACAAAAATGTTGCTTTATATGTTTGTTTTTGAAGGCCATTTGTAGCCATGACAACATCAACGTTAACTTACGAGGGGAGTATGGTCAGACACCACTGCATTATTGTGCTCTCTCTGATGCTCTGGAAGCAGCTCAAGCTATGGTAAGTATTCAAGCAAAGGCATTATCTATTGTTAACTATTAATAATACACCCTTTGCACCAACGTCACACGCAGCTGTACTGTCTGCCACGTTCGCCATTTTGGGTTTCAAATTGCACGGTGAGCGTGTCAAATCCGCTTGGCCTAAAATACGATGATGACGTCATGAATTGGGTCAACACAATACCTAGGGAATAACAACAGCATGATGACTCCACGCAGCAAAGTTCCGATTTATGAACCTGTGCCAATTTTGTTGGGTGTTTCCCCCCGAAGTGACCAATTATTTTGATGTGATTTTCATAGGTTGGTTTTGTTTTGTTGCGTAATTCGAAGAGAATATGAATCAATGTAATCTTCCCGAAACCAATGGTGTCATAAACCTGTAGGCTAGAGATAGAAACGGTAAATATAAAAAAATAATAAACACCGAAGTGTTGCACAACATTTACAGACAAGTGGATTATAAATCAATAATTGATTTCTTTACTTAAATTGGCCGGGGAAACTTATTTTATGCAAAGTATACTCGTAAGTAATTAAAACAGTTGTAAACAGAAAATCAATTCAACTTTTGATTTCACATCTCCGATTCTTTTGATTTTGTGAATGCTATAGTTGCCTTTCAAGCCACTTCTTTGCATCCAAGACGACAACGGAGTGTACGTCATTCACTGTGCAGCCACTCACGCATCCAGAAAAGTTCTACAGCTACTCTTAGACAAAGGTAAGAAACGCACCACCTCATCACGACGTACACTAATAGTTTGGTTTGAGTTTGGTTTGGTTTATATAACCATAGCTTAGAGACACTACAATTATCAATGGCAATGAAATAGGTCTACAGTACAAGCTTGCTAACAAGTTCAAGTCCTTCAAATAGTCTTTACCACTACAGTAATTCATACACTAAAGAAGAAGAAGAAGAAGAAGAAGAAGAAGAAGAAAACACCCCAACAAACAAACTAAACTTGAATAAGTCGGTCCTAGAGAGATTTTCCCTTAATGACCGACATGCTCAATGTGACGAACTTACCAAATTGGTGTTGGAAAAGTACAATATGTGAGATTTATTTACGTTGACAAACATGTCGACCACTAAATGACAAACGAACATGACAAAACATTTGGAATGAAAGTCTTGTCAATAAACTTGAACTAATGAACCACAAGAGAAACTGACTGGGATGTTAATTACATTTTGGGGTAAACAAAGACAAATTGACCATTAACGTGCTACACTCTACCATCGTGTGCTCTTACTACCAACATGTATATAATATATTAATGTCTACTCTTACGGTTTGTTGTTCATTGTGAATATGATCCCACTATCCCGGAGTATTATTGAGTTAATTATTACATGAAGAACCATTAGCGGAATTGAGTTTTACAAGAACCATACAGGTGCTCATTTACTGAATTGCGCTAACGAAATACAAGGAAAAACATCAACCCATGGCAATTACTGTCATCTCTGTCACACTCTGTGTGTTTTATTGTAAAACGAGACTGTGATCCTTTTTGGCTAATAGCCCGTTTTGCCCATTATGCCGACTATAGTTTTAATAAACTTTATATTTATGACGATGAGTTCTTTGTGATACGTAAACACCGTAAATAACATGACGATGGTGACACTCAGTCGAGTTTATTGGTCACTGTGTGCTGAATGGGCCTTCCTTGTTTGGTTTATGGAAATTGAGAATTATTCATGATTCCAACTTTTTTGAATGTAATCCATATATCGCAAGTCGAAATCTTTTTCAAAAGTTTTTTAAAATTGTATTTATTTTATATATTTCTTTATTTTTAAAAGAGCATTTGAAACTGTTTGCGCCATCACTATACGTGCTTATTGATTATATTAAACAGATTACAGCTATAATTTCCTTTCTCGTTGGGTAGAACTCAAAGCCTGTAGATTTAACAAATTAATTATCAAAAACAAAACGAAGGAACGTATTTAACCCAAAACCATGACCATGGAGTAAATTTTTGTCTTATGAGTATCAAACGCAAAACCCTCCCACTTTTTTCTTTTTTTCTTCGATGATGGCAGTTTTGTGAACCGTAGCTTTCGATAGCAAGAAAAGTATCAATACCATTGTATTCCTGCTAAAATTTGCAGTAGATCTATTGATGCCAATAGTGTCTGCTAATGTAGGTAGTAGTCAGCATGGTTGTTCTCAAATGCTTCAATCAGCCTCCACTATCTAAATCATACTCTTCTGTACTGACCACGGGCAGCCATCTTTTCGTTCAAAAACGCTTACTATTGTAGAAATTAATTCTCCTCAGAATATCTGCTTTTATAAAGACAAAGAACCAGAAAGCACATAACATAGAGACGAATTTGAATGCACACATTTGAAAAATGTTTGCTCTCGGATGAATGGTTGACCAGCCTCTTGCTGCTGACTGTTAAGAAATTGAATGATCTTTGCGACCTAGTGAATTGGAATTACCTTATTAATTGACCAGCTGCGTGAATGCAAAACTGTTGACATTGAAATAATTATTTTGACTGATCGAATACTAATGCGACGGAGCGCTCATTTTCAAACGAAATTGAATGAGCCGGGTCTTAAAATTAATTAATTTTTTGTTGAAATTGGCGGGCAAACCTAAACAAATAAAAACAACCACTGATTTACCACTCCTATAGTTTTTAAATTTAATTTTCGTATATGGTCTATTTTTCTCCAAATAGTTCCATCAATTACCATTATCAGACAGAACGACTTTTCAGAAAACACCCTAGTCCAACAAAATGACAATGTGTTTTAAAATAAAGCATTATACAACCACGGGTGTATGGGAACTCTTTGGCTTGGGGGGGGGGGGGGCAGAGGAATTTATTTGCCCGAAATTTTACGCAGAGAAAACATAATTATGTACCAATTTTTAATACCGGGATTGTTTTTTCTTTTGCTCTGTCCGTTTTTTTTTTTTTTTTTTTGAGGGGGGCCCGAATTTTTCCCACTGCTTTGCCCGAATTTGGGAGGGTAGTTGCCGCCCCCCCTGCCCCCGTTGGTCGTACGCCTAGGTATACAACAGTAGGGAAGCCCGTGCCAGTCTGATATTATACTCATTGACATTTCAGGTGTAAATGTTTTATGTGACTGTTATCTGGCGGCCGCCGTATAAATGTCTGGCGGCGGCCACTATGTCTGGCGGCCGCCACTTAATTATGTGGAATTATCTGGGACAAGTAAAACAAATAATATGTATATGTATCTCAAGATATGTTCATTCTCTTTATTCCATACCATCTATAGGTTTCAAAAGAATGCCAATTTACTCTGCCCCAAATCTGAACCTTTCCCCACGTATCACAACTTTTCCCGGTTCACGACAAACTTGTGTTTAGGACATCATTCCATCAATTAGAAAGTGGGTTTCGACATACAAGTTTTTCTTTTGACAGACGTTCTAGATTACATCTGAATGTATCTAGGCGGGCCACTTAACTAGTCAAAAAATTTTCCAAACTTCTTCAATTTTCCCAATATACCAGAAATGGAGACGGGCCACTCTTCTTTTCCCTATTTTTCGAGCGACAGAAATATTTTGCTGCGGTCAAAACACTTTACATGAGGCCCGAGTCCCCCTACATGAGTGAATTCAGTGCCCTTCTCAATATTGATGAAACCGAGGGACCCCTCCAAATACTAGACCCTTCAGACACTGCATTGATAACATCTTCTATTTGTCACACAATATTGTCACAAACTTATTTCTAAATATTCCTTGAAACAGTTTTGCTTTCCACTGAACAACGGTTACCAGCCCAAATGCAAAGTCATATTTATCATTGGTGACTGGTTTCCTGCAAAATTTTGCTTATTTACAAATTTTGTCGCATCTTTTTTCGCTTAATAAGCAGCTGTATGAAATTAGGCCTCGAGTCCAAGAGGAAAGCCCGTCGGGAATGATGCCATGTAATGATTTACCAAGAACAGGTTCATATTTAACTGCGGTTTTTCATTTTTAAATTTACTGCTTAAAATTGTCATTAAAGTCCGATAATTGCAACCAAAACAGGATTTTAAAGCATCAACTTGTTTTTTTACCTAATTTTCCTCCAAACTGTGAAAAACATGCTCCAGGTTTTACAAATCAATCAAATTTTTCTAAGCTAACATTTAAAATATTGAAAGATTCCAGTTATTTGTTAGCAATATAACGCACATTTGTTCATGTTTGAGGTCCAATACAAAAATCTATCCCTTCCTCTTTTTTCGCTTGGTTTGAGCAGCAAAGGATAACAAAATCTATCCCTTCCAGTTTTCGGCTAGGTTTAAGGAACAAGGGATAGACAATTCTATCCCCTCCTCTTTTCTGCTGGATTTGAGGAACAAGGGATAGACAAATATATCCCCTCATCTTTTCGGCTGGGTTTGAGGAACAAGGGATAGACATATCTATCCCCTGACCTAAATTATAACAACTCGAGCTACAATTAAACTTTTATTTTTGTCAGCTTTCCCAATAGTGAAGTACATAATTGTAAATAAAAAGGTGTGCGTATTTTTCTTTGATGTTATGATGCAACAATAGTTATGAGTATACGCAATTTGGCACATTGTTTTGCAAACAAAAATAAATCAATCAAAAGACTGTTAAAAATATTTTTTTTAAGTGCACCAGGTTCTAAATTTGTTCCTCTAGCAATATTTTATGAAGAAAAATAGCATGATTTTAACATTTAAGAGACAACTTCGAGAAAAAATGCTATATATTTCCAAAAAAAGGTGAAATGTGAAAATGTGTAGTTAAATGTGAACCTGTTCAAGCCACTGGGTTGTTAAATGGATTCTTTCCGGTATCTATTATTATATGTGACAAAACCGACATTGTTTTAGTTATCCCCATTACTATATCGTTGGTGAAATTAACACCTAAGCGTGTCGGTGTTGTCACATATAGATGCCTAGATATAACACCGGGGTTTTTGCAGTGTAACCATTCTCTTGCGAGTCTAGCTTTACTGGATAATGTACCGGTAATATGTGTTGAAAGCGTGACCGTAATTATGGAGTCCCTATTATTTATATTTTGGAAGCGTGTTGTATTAAAATCTGTGCTACCGTGGTAGACAGTCTTGCATTATGCTCTGCGCTGTTTTTTCCCCACTTCGAGTGCTTTTTGACGAATGGAAGCAATTTGACAATTTGTCATTGACAAGAGAACGAGATAATGCCGCCCAAACTATTCCAGCACAGGTTCTATCCCGGACGGGTAGGAAATTAATCGTGATGGATTCAGTCAGAGATTGATTTTAAACATCAAACAAGAAGGCGTGTATTAAACGCGGGAATTGAACCATTAATATTAATGTTACAACAAAAACACCATATCCTTGTGTTTGCCTTCGTCTTCGGTGTCCATTGTAATAAAGAAAGTCCTGCCGGTCCTTCGATTACCAGAGTAGGCGACTGTACGATGAGTTTCGACAGGATATTAAAAAAATGCAAGTTACTGATCCACGGAAGCCCGTTAGTGGCAGGTGAATATATGTATTTGACATATGGGCATGGGTGTAAATATTTCATTCTAACGGTTATCTGACGGCCGAACCTTAATTATCTTGGAGAAATTCAAACATTTCCGAAGATTTTTCTGAAGATTTGTGAGATTAAGAAGCTCAATGAAATTTGGCCGGGGTACAGATACTTGTTTAAGAGAATTTGGAGGCATCATATTAATTATGAGGTGTGAGCTTTCAGATTAAAAACCGTAATTTTATCCCTTCTTATCACTACGGTATGTCAATCATGTATACCTTTAGAATGTTAAAGCAAACGTGTAATTGAAAAGTATCTTTGCAAATCGGTTTTCGGATTTGAAGAGAGATATATCACAGTACCGTATTAACACCCTCTCACTATTACAGATGTCAACTATTAACAAGAGACGAGAAGAAAATCTGAGATACCAATTAAAATTGATGTTTTTCCATGGTTTTACCAAGTGTTGAATAATCCCCCGTCTCGTTATTAACTACGTGCTAATGGACGTGGTTGATTTATAACGCACTGAGTAAACAAAGGACACTCGCTAGCGTAGAAGAGCAAACACAAAATGTGACATTGGAATAAAATGTTTACTCTTTTTGGCCTCGGAGTTTGCAATATCGTTCAACGACGGAAGCGATTGTGTTTTGAATAATAAATGAAGTTTGCACTTTCCCCCTTTTTAATTAATGATTTCAAACGTTCATTAAGTTATCTTCGCATTAAACTAACGGTGGATTATATAAAGTAGACATGTCGTTTGGTCAATGTCTGTGTTATTTTCTCTACAAAGTGAAAAACAAAACAAACAAACAAACAAACGCCTTCAAGGGGGAGAGCCATTGTGGACAAAAACGATCTGAAACAAGGAGGTATGTTGAAAATGATAACAATTCTTCATCTGGAGTAAGTAGATTCAAAGGAGCGTCTTGGAACAGTATCCCCAGTGCAAGAGATGTAGGTCAAAGGGATGCGTACACCCCAACAAACAAACAAACAAACAAACAAAAAAACAAACACCCCAGCACCCCCAACAAGCAAACAAGAAACAATAATAGTAATGGCCATTTAAGATTACACTGAGTACTTAAAGGCACTGTACACGTTTGATAATTACTCAGCATAAAAACTGACTTGGTAACGAGCAACAGAGAGCTGTTGATAGTATAAAACATTGTGAGAAACGACTCCCTTGAAGCATAGAGCAGGCTTGAAGTAACGTAGTTTTTGAGAAAGAGATAATTTCTCACTAAAATAATAAAAGACTTCTTTCATCATTTTCTTGCAACTTCGATGACCAATTGAGCCCAAATTTTCACAGGCTTGTTATTTTATGCATATGTTGGGATACACCAAGTGAGAACACTGGTCTTTGACAATTACCAAACGTGTTCAGTGCCTTTAAGCCGCCTCTTGAATGACTTGTAAGTTGCACCACTATTATAAGGGAGCAACATAACTGTTAAACGGTTGGGACCATCTGGAAAGATCGTTGTTTCGAATCCACTGCAGGTCAGGACCCAGGTAGCACTGCATACACGGCTTAAGTACTCAGTGTAATCTGAAGTGTCTACAGTGGCAATGTAAACCTAAAATTGACGTGCTAAGTGTGCAGTAGGCCAAATCTGACTTGCCTGTACATGTCACGTGGGTACCTAATTATTCCATTATGCAAATGCAAGGTTCTGATTAGGAGGTCGGCCATACAACAATGAACTTTGCACTGGATAATAGAATTCGCTAGTGCAGAACTATATTGGGGGGGGGGTTGTGGCTTTATTTCTTAATAATAGCCTTATCCTGTGATTGAAAAGGGTAAATTAGACGCGTTTTAAAAATGGCCAATGAAGATTATTCTTTTCTCCTGAAATGTAAATATGAAAGATGTACATGTACATATTGAGAGCCGGCAAATATGACAGAATAAGAACAATTCTAACTAGACATTGAATTTTTGTTTACTACAAAAACACGGTGTTCGTGGTGAGTGATTGAATGAATAGGTAATTATACCTTATCAATCCAATTCCTGGTTCAGGAGTTATGAATTTTTCAAAAAAAAATTAACATCAACTTCCGGTTTTGACCGGAAGTCAAGGTCAAATAGGGGTCACATTTTGTGTAGCGCGTTTAGTTTATGAAGACGTTTTAGATGGTGTAAGGATTGTAAACCTCCAACAATTTGTTGAAACATTAACTTTCACTTTCCGGTTTGAACCGGAAGTCAAGGTCAAATGAGGTCACAGTGTGTAGCTTTTCTTAAATCTTTGGAGCCCTTTCTGATGATGTATAGATGATACAAATCCAATGTGTGGTTGAGGAGTTCTGATTTTTTCAAATATTAAATTTCATCTTCCGGTTTGAACAGGAAGTAAAGGTCAATTGGGGTCACATTCTGTATATCGTTTGTTAAGTTGTTACATACTTGTCCAATGATGTATAGATTGTAAAAATCCATTGCGTGGTTCAGGAATTATGAATTTTGAAACATTAAATTTCAACTTCCGCTTTGAACCGGAAGTCAGGGTCAAACGGGGTCACAATAAGTGTATCGTGTGATAGGTTTTATAAAGACCTTTCAGATGATGTATAGATTGTAAAAATCCAATGTGTGGCTCAGGAGTTACGAATTTTTCAAGTATTACATGGATTATCTTTATGCCGGGGTGCGCAATATACAATGTAACATGCAGCGATGCTAAATGTATTCCTACATGTAGTTGATGTAAACTGAACTACACGTGAAATATACATGTATCTGTACACGTGTTACACTAACTCGCGTTATCTAAGTGGGTCAACACAAACGTGCGCTTTAATGCCCGTGGCTATAAGACAATATGTAAATGTCAAAATGTTGTTATTTCTGTGCAAAAGTTTGAGCAGGCTCAACGTTCTACAACCTGATGCAAAAAATATAAGTGATAAGTAGATTTTGAGATACGAATTTTGTGAATTTTTCAAATTCCGGTTTGAACCGGAAGTCAAGGTCAAATGGGGTCATACTTTGTGTAGCGTTTGTTGAACGTTTAACGACCTATCCGATGATGTATAGATTGTAAAAATCCAATATGTGGTTCAAGAGTTATGATTTGTTTACAAATATTAAACTTTGACTCATTGTAATTCAATACCCGATGACGTCATCATGACATCATCAAGTTTGTGTCGTCTTGATATTGAGGTCCAATTATCTGGTGAGTTTCAATGTTCAATTCAATTTTAATCTTGAGTTATGCCCCGCAATTCATTTTTTAAAGAAAAACAAACAAAGGCAAACTTTGACCTTCCGGTACGACCGGAAGCAAAGGTCATACGATTTTTGCGTTAACTTTTGAAATGTTGCCCAAGTCTTGATCTATCCGATGCTTAATTATGAACATCACAGCTTTCAAATTCAAGGAGATACAGCCAATAACAAATGGTCATTTTTCAACTTTAAAACCCTTGTAATTCGACACCTGATGACGTCATCATGACGTCAGTAAGTTGGTGCCGTCTGATGAGTTTCAAGGTTCAATTCAGTTTCAATCTTGAGTTATGTTCTAGAGAAGAGTTCCAGGGAAGAAGAAGAAGAAGAAGAAGAAGAAGAAGAAGAAGATGGAGAAGAAAAAAAACCAGAACAAAAACAAAGAGGTGTTCGTGCTCATATTGCACGAACACCTAATAAGAATACCACAATTACATTGAAAGTGCTGCAACGGCGGTATCATTCATGATATACTTCTACAACTATGGACAACTTTCCAGACAACTTGCCACCACCTTCTGATAAAATATATTAACTCCATCTAGAGCCAGGTATCTTCGTCTCGAGCATACATCTTAAAAGTAGTACCCCATTTTCTAGACTTGAAGTGATCTTAATAATGATTCCCAATGTTCATTTTCTAGAGGATTTCACACCCGATCTTTGCTTCTAAAACAACCCCTCCCTATAGGAAATAGGATCGTTTATGCAGTCCCTTAGTTACTTGAGTGGGGGTGAGGGTGTATGTGGGGTATACATGTACTCAGGGGAGGGGCGGGGCGGACAGAGCTGTGTATTGAGAGAGTTGCGACATGGAGGGACCAGCTTTCTCCGGTCACGTGGTTGCTGGACGCCATTTTGTTCCAAAATGCAGTACAACCCAATGGGCAGACCAGTCTGGCACCCTGTATTCGCCAATGCATTTTTTGAGACAAAATGGCTTCTAATCGTAAGTTGTCGCAACTCTCTCAATAGGGAGTTTTCGTTTTGGACGACGGATGATTCTGCGACGGTAATGATGACATTTGGCGTCATCTGCGCATGCGTGGGCTTTGAGGACTGTCGTCCCTCAATTTCTACGACAGTACTTGGGGTGAATCTGCGTTGTGCTGAAAACGACAACGTTTGGGTTCAACCGTTGTAGAACCATCCGTCGTCCAAAACGAAAGCTCCCTAGTATACGGCTCTGGGGGCGGACGCCCCACCCCAAAACATATATATACATGTATAATAAATAAATAAACTAGAATGTGAAAAAAATCCCAAAATCAGAAAAGAAGAGAAATAGTCGATCAAAATATTTAAAAAATGGTGCGTAGGCCTACCCCAAAACAAATAAGCGCAAAAAAAAAATTAACACACAAACAAACAAATTATTCCTGGTTACGAGCCTAGGCACATTTAGTCTAAAGGTCTTGATATTGCAACAATTAATGTCACTTAATTCAATTTGGGGTTGAACCAACGACCTCCGGCTTAACGCGCCCAACCAACTGAGCTGTCAATTCAATTTGAATAGCAAGCTTTTCCACTGTCCACACCACACATCTCGTATGTAATACGCACCATTGGGCATTATGTGTCACTCGGTGAACGGGGGGTATCCGACCGCCTCTCAGACAATGCAGCTTTGCATGCGTCCATGAGTAATGAGGTGACGGGTCGTGCTCCTGGTGTAAGAAAATCGGGTGACCAATCAAATTTCAGGTTACAAACCCGAACGTTACCATACGTCCATTTTAGGTTTACGTCCGTCCCTTACGTTCACTTATGGGACAGACCTTATAGGGCCTTGTGGTCCTATGGATGTGGATATTTCAAATTGTCCCTTGTTCTCGCGTAATGGCGACTCACAAAACACACACCAGTTTAAAATTAGAACAGATGTACATTGAATACAAATATTTTTGGGTTGAACAAAGAAAAATTTACTAGAGCGGGATTTGAACCTATGCCACCTCCAGATCAACGTGCTTTATCAACTGAGCTATCTAGCTATTGTCAATATCTTTGTTAGGGGTGCCAGCCAGAAGCCATTCAACCTGTATAACTGCTGTATCGCCAGGGATCACACCCAAGTTTACAATATAACCTGGCAGCGGAAGTTGTTGAACCCATAACTTGTTAAATTTACCCAGTTAGTTTACATTGTGGTTTGTTACTTGATTAATGAAATAAACAAACGTTTTGTATTTGTATGTGTATGGTGACAATTAAATAAAAAGATTAATAATAACAATAATAATAATATACACTGCTTACAAAATACATGGAGCTATATGGAAAAACTCATATGATTTTTTTTTGTATCCCGGATGCATTCCTAATATTCAGCTGAAGCTGCTGGTTATACCAGGGATAGAGTACTGAGAATGAAAGATAAAGAGCATAACACTGCACTGCATTCTGCCGTAAATAGTGGTAGCGAGGAGGCTGTGCGTGTCTGTATCGAGTTTGGATCACCTATAGATGTATTGCAGGTAAGACTCAATCCGTGTCAATACTGACTAATATTACGTAACTCAAGTCAAGATCATGTATTGCATGTACGACTCAATCTCAATGTTTAAAGGCATGGACAGGTTTGATAATTAAACAAAAAATATATTAGCATAAAAACTTACTTGGTAACGAGCAACGGAGAGCTGTTGATAGTATAAAACATTGTGAGAAACGACTCCCTCTGAAGTAACGTAGTTTTTGGGAAAGAGGTAATTTCTCACTAAAATATTAAAAGACTTCAGGCCTGAAGCCTATCTCGGGCATCTGAAAGCACACAAATTTGTACTGGTACATCAAGGATGTTTTTTCTTTCATCCTTTTCTTGCAACTTCAATGACCAATTGAGCCCAAATTTCACAGGCTTGTTATCTTATGCACAATGTTCGGATACACCAAGTGAGAATACTGGTCTTTGACCATTACCAAACGTGTCCAGTGCCTTTAAATGAATCAAACTGGATGAAATGAGTCTTTGACGCAACTTGAGTCAGGATGACGTCTGTATTACAGGTAGAGATAACCGTGGTGTCTGAGTGACACAAACTGGGTTAATTGACTCGAATGAAATCAGTCATTGCCAAGTGAACAGAATTTAGTAGGAATTGAGAATTTCTGAAGAAAGTGACTCAACTAAAAAGAAGTTGATCGACTGGAATTGACTCAATATTGTTTTAACTTAATTTGAGTCACACTGTTGTAAAAACAGGGATATGTGCACATTTCTGTATGTTTTATTTCGATTTAGCATATTGAAATAAGAACTGAGTGCCATAAGGACAATTTTTGTTGTACCTTTTTAGTTTTTAAGGTTGACATTGCTAAAACTATAAACTAGTTGTTACCTTATCCTTTAACTTTCTGCCATTTTTTTCCTAAGTGAATGTACTGGATGGTTTTCCATTCGAACTCACCATCATTAACAATTTGTAGTTTGATAATTGAGTTTATTCAAAATTGCCTTGGCCCAAAATGGTATTACAAATAATATTGCACCCTGTGTCTACATGCGTTTTGACAGCAATGAAGACAGACAGTTAAAAAAAATGACCGGTACAAGATACAAATTCAAGACAAAGTGTTCTTGTAACTTGATTTTCCTTCGGATAGTTAAATTTATAATAGTGGTGCTGCGCTGACCATATATTTATTAATGAAATAATTGCATCTTTATCCCAATGCAATTATTTCATCTATTAGATTGTTGCAGTACCCTCTGCTTATTACAGGAATCGAACTGGCTTCTCATCACCGGTCGTCATCAGTCTAGTAAAGATATCTGCTCCAGAATGTTCCTGTAGAAGTTATTTCCCACAGGACTCCGGCAGCAGTCCAATAATTCATAACAATTATAGGCCTATTGAATATATTGAAGATAAAAATGGCATTCGCATAAAACATGTTATATGTCAATGGTATTGTAAAAATATTTGTGTAACATTTTGTTCTGTATTATTATTAAGGGGCTATGATATGTTATGTATATAGGTAACTTCTGCCTCTTGTTTAGAAGGAATACCGGTTGTGGTTTGAACCAGTGTTTCTTGTCCATGTTTCTCAGGCTTCTCCTGAACCAAGGTGATTATAATTTAACTTTGAGGCACCCTTGGTTCCATTGCCAGAAATGTAATGATGATCATAATATTATATTAACGTCCCATCCCAATGATAAATCAATGTTAGTTGCTTAAGGACACATATAGTATGAGTGGCCTAGCCGGGTTTCGAACCAACATCCAGTAACAAAAAGAATCTTGCTTAATTGTGAACTTCAACAACTGTATCTTTCCCACATCAGAAAGAAAAGAAACACTCAACTCTGAAGGGATAGTACATCAAGAGTTTTTGAAAGAGTAAAGGTCCCATCCTCTTCAATCCGACCAATGACGTACCTGTGAAACGATATCAAATATTTAAGTGGGTCACGTTTAGTGAAACCAATAGTCTTGGTCGGCGATGTTCGTTTTGTTATTACGTAAGTCGCCGTTCGCAACACAAGTTAATGGAGAAGACAAATATTTACCATGCAAACATCTGTATTAATACCAACGTCTTGATCCATTTGGCAAATGGACTTACCTATATATTTTTTTCTGACCGTGGTTTGAATATTTATGAAATAAAATGCATGAAATAACACGCTGACAATGGCGAGCAGACCTAGACTGTTGTCTCCCCTGTGTGAATGGTAGAGACGAAGCTTCTAAAGTCTCTTGAAGTTTTTGATTTGACCACCGGCGGCGGAACCGGGGCGAGGGGCCCTTGCCCCCACTTTTGAAAATGTAGTCATTTTGCCCCCCCCCACTTTTAATCGAGCTATTGAAACCAAATTATGGTTCACTGACAACTACCTTTTGTAATATTATACACACCTTTACATTTCTCAAAATAATATTATTAATATAACAAAAAACAGCAAGTAACGCCAAACTATGGCGAGTTGCCGTCCCCGGACAATAGATTACAGTTAATAGTAATGGCCCACGATGCACATTTCACCAGTCCTGCAGTGCGAGTCACCGCTGGTGCGAGTAGCACACACGAGACTAGCGATCGGGCGTAAAAAATAGGCTGACTTTATAGCGGGCTGGTTCCGGAATCCCGGCTTCGCCACAACGTGTCTCCGTGCGTTATTCCCATTGGAAGCCGTTAGCATGCACCAGCCGCAGTTACAGCCTTAGCCGCAATGTAGTATCAGATGTTTTATTTAAATGTAGTCTCCCATTTTAATAAGGCTCTTGGTACTTGGTAGATTAGCTCCAAACAAAGCAAAAAGACTTATCCATGGATATGTATGAAGGCATAATAAATGCTGTGCAGTTGTGAGGTGCTTAAGTACATAATAAAGGTGCGAGTAAAAATCTTCCTCATCAGACTACAGACGGTGGTGGGTGACAGTGCCTCACTGCCGGTAGAGCCATAGATTGGAAGACCGCAGCAGATACTGCTTCAGCCGGTAATCTATTCCAGATTGGTATAGTTCTCACATAGAAGGAGAATTTATAGGAGTCACGAGCAGCATGAATTGGATGATATCTTAAAGGATGGCTTGTTCTTGCGGGTGTTGGATGGGGGTGGACACATGATGGGAACTGGATATTAACTATATTGTGGTGGATTTTGTAGAACATTGTGCACTGGCTCATCAGGCGCCTTGTTGCCAGAGTATCCAGGTCAAGTTGACTCAGCAAAGGTGTTACGCTGGTGTACCTGCCATACTCGCCACAGATGAATCTAGCTGCTCGTCTCTGCACTGCTTCCAGCGACTTGGTGATGTTACCCACGTATGGATTCCATGCTGCTGCTGCATACTCTAGTTGAGGTCGGACTAGAGCTTGGTATGCCTTCAACTTGATGTTTTTAGTGCAGGGTCCAAGATTACGTCTGATAACTCCTAGAGTACTGCAAGCTTTGGATCTTATTTTAGCAATGTGTTCTTTCCATGTGAGGTCGCTGGAGATAGTGACACCCAGGTATTTGTGACTTGACGTTCTTTCAATGGTCTTGTTGGCAATACTGTAGTTGTGGATCAATGGTTCGGTTTTACGAATGATAGATAAGAGTTGGCATTTTGAAGCATTGAAGCTCATCTGCTGTCAGCCCAGTCAAACACGGTGCTAAGATCTTTTTGCAATTGCTCCTGGTCTTCAGCTCCCCTGACCTATCTGTACAGGATGCTGTCATCGGCAAAGAGCCGGATGGTAGACTCAACTTCATCAACTATATCATTAATATATAGAAGGAACAGGGTAGGTCCTAGTACTGAGCCCTGTGGCACACCTGATCTTACTGGTGTCCACGATGAGTGGGAGCCATTAACGGTGACACATTGCTCCCTGTCGCTCAAAAACCCTTGGATCCAATTCAAGGTTTTTCCTCTAATTCCATAGTGTTGAAGTTTGACAGCAAGCCTTTGGTGGGGTACCTTGTCAAAGGCTTTACTAAGGTCCAGGAGTAAGACATCCGTTTGGCCACTTCTGTTTAAACATTCAGCCCAATCTTGATTAGCTTCGATGAGCTGTGTTTCACATGACCTCTTTTCTCTAAACCCATGTTGGTTGTCAACGATGATGTTATTAGTTGCCAAGTGTTTAGATACATGAGAGAGAACGATGTGTTCCATGATCTTACTGGATATACAAGTTAGGCTGATTGGTCGATAATTTTCAGGGGCCGACTTGGATCCTTTTTTGTAGATTGGAGTTACTAATGCCTTTCTCCAGTCATGAGGCAGAGATCCGGTTGAATAAGATTGATGGAGGATAAAGTGTAACATTGGTGCCAATTCCTCAGCATAGTCATGCAGAACCCTTGCTGTTATGTTGTCTGGCCCTCCTGCTTTGTTGACATTAAGTTGTTGAAGTTGTTTCAATACCCCGGGGAGTTCAATTACAAGATCACCAATGTTGGAATAGGGTGAATTTGATTTGCTAGGCAGATTAGTGAGATCCTCATGCGTGAACACTGATGAAAACTGTGTGTTCAACGCTTCAGCTTTGGCCTGGTCTGTTGCATGGTTTTCTCCCTTTGATGAGAGGGTGGGTATACCAACAGCTTCACGTCTTTGAGCACGTACAAAGGACCAAAACTGCTTTGGATTTGTATCTAGGCTCGGCCCAAGTACCTCCTCCATAATTATACGTGTGGTATGATTGACGCAATAACTTGGGGACATGGTTTCTCTGCTTTTTGTAGCAGTTCCACAACCTCTGGGATTTAGATTTGGTAGCCTTGCCATACAGCTTACCTCTCTTCCTCATCTGTCTAATAATATTACGATATATCCAGGGATGAGACTGTTTTCCTTTGGACATTCGGTGTGGTACGAATCTCTCTACTGTCTCCTCTATGCTTTTCCTGAAGAAAGTCCAGTTTTCGTTAACTGATGTCATAGCAGGGTTTCCTTGGAAAAACTCACTACTTTTCTTATTTAATGTGGCTTTTAAGTTGACATTATCTGCTCTCTTAAAGTTGTAGACTTTACGAGGAGGTTTGTTCTGCTTCTTTGGGTTAATGTTAAGATCAAACATGAGAATATCATGGTCGCTTATTCCTGGTTGGATTCTCACATTATTTATGACATTTGGGTTTGTGGTACAGATAAGGTCTAAGATGTTTTGTGACCTTGGTCTGGTTATTAGTTTGTTCATCTGTGTGAGTCCCGTTTCATTAATAAAATCAATAAAATCATCATGCAACTTTTTGCGTTTGCTTCCTACTTTGGTTTGACACTGATCCCAGTCGATGTCTGGGAAGTTGAAATCACCACAGATGATGACGTTGGAGCGATTATTTTTTAGTTCGCTCATAACCTTGGCGACACTGTCAAAAAGATGGTTTATAGGAGCAAAACCTGCACTTGGTGGACGATAGTAACTGCCAATGTACACTTTCCCAGCTCTAGCAAACTCCAAGCAAGTCCAGATCACTTCACAAGGTGTGTCAAACTCTGGTTTGTCCACTGATATCAAAGAATCTCTAATTGCAATGAACACGCCTCCACCGGTTTGCGTCCTGTCCTTACGCAACACATTATACCCCTCCGGGAAGACTGAGTAAGTCGGAATCGTGGAGTCTAACTTCGATTCGCACCCTATGATGAGGTCTGGGGAGTGATCTTCAACAGTTGCTTGAAAGGAGAGTCGACCCTTTCCACCTTTAAGACCATCACAATTGATAACCATAGTTTTGAGTTTAGGTGATCTGATTCTTCTTGCGCTTGATTTACTTTGGTCAGGACCCCTTGCTGTTTTGGTAGGGGTTGATGTATCAACAGGTTGAAAGCTTTCATGATCTAGGGAGCTTTCATCTGCCTCGTCGGAGAGAACGCTAAAAGAATTCCGACTGGTAAAGTGGTATATGTCAAAAAAGGATGGTCCAACATTGGGTAGGCCACAATTTATGCAAAGCCATGCCAAGTTTGAGTGTTCCTGATACATTTGATATATGTAATCTGAGACCACCGCACAGTTTTTATGGATCCATGTGTTACAATGGTCACATTGAATGGCATCTTGACCATACTTGACATCAGCACTACAAATACCACATGGGTACTGAGATCCATCTGCTATGTTGGAGTCATTAACGTGTGTTTCTACGTCAAACTGATTGGGGCCTGGATTAGACTCAATACCACACAATCATGAGAATAAACTGCCTGTTATTACTGCCAGAGGTTTTAGTAGGTTGGATTAACCCTCTGTGTAGGAATCTACTGTTTGCTTTGGTTAACGTAGCAACACCCAGGGACCAATGCTTGTATTGCGATTGATAGGCCACATGATTATTACTACATGAGTTCAATGGGCAATGATGTAACGGAGTGCATATGTTCATAACATAATAAATAGATGCAAGCACAAGAGAAAATAGGGATATTACCGACCTTAGCATGTCCATGTATGGGCCGGTTGGGGATGGTGAACACAGTGTTAAGTATTTTATAGTGCAACTCCCGTGTGTGTGTGTGTCCTATGCAGAAATTAGCACTTCAAAATGGCCGCCGGCACATCGCTGAAGGTCACAAAAACAATCCAGAGAATCCTCCAAAAGTAGAACATAACTCAGCGTATTTTCAGCTCCACAAGATGGTAGAATAATCAGATCATCAAATGGGTTGAAGATGAGCAGAAAGGAATTTTAACAGGATGAAAAATACACCGAATAAATAATTTTTATTTGGAGAGCAAACCAACACACAACTGCACAGCATGAAGCACGCCTACTACAACAACTCACCATATACTCACCATATACATCTACATCTACATCTGATAATAACCCCGACGTCATCTTTATTAGGCCCCGAAAATATTTCTAGTTCATTTAGTTAAGCAGTGGTAAAATGATGCGAAACGAGCCCACCCTCCTCCCCCTGTTGACGCGTACACGACTGCCTAATTTTCCATTCCCGCGAAGCCCCGCGGACTACGCTAGTGCCTCTCGCGTGCAATGTTGCGCGATCGAGTAACTGTCACTTTGGGTTTTCTTCAAGTTTCTTTTTTCATCCCTCGAAACAAAAAATTATTCTTGTTTTATTATTAAAGTTTGATTCCTATATTTAAATCGATAGTGTTACCTTTTCTTTTTCTAGTTTGTGGTTCTCGATTATTTTTCAAGGGGAAATTTTGCTGATTCGTATAAACGCCGATGATAATGACAATATTGTGTTTCAATTTGAAAGCAAGTTTCACCGTCCATGAACTTGATCACCACGTTATAGGCCCTAATCACTATTCACTTTGCAAATTAGGTTTCCCAAAGTTTACTGAGGACTGGTGCGATGGTCCATTGGTTTTAATAGCACGCCTGAACATCATGGCGCATATTACCGCGAAAGTGTTTATTTTTTCAAATTCATTGTGCTGGGTCTCACATTGGAGGTTCCTTGATTTGCACTGAATCACTAATGTGTGCTAGCTCATCATACCCATAAATGGTTTAAAATTTATCTTAATTAAAAACAAGTCAACACTGTAATGTCCTTCTTTGAAGTGGCAAGGTATAGAATGTAGCTCTGAGTACCGGGTGGTGTGGGTCGCTGCCCTGTACATTTTTTTATATCTGAAAGTGAAACGTGTAGTTTGGTGCAGTATTGTGACCTTGTTTTGTCCTGTTTTGATTTCTGTAAAAGGTAGGATGAACAACACACCCACTGAAACACCACCATAATTTATTTACATTAAAAATCAACAACTCCCATAAACCACTTTCTGTGCTGTCTTCAGGTCAATAGTCAAGATTTTATTTTATGAGTCATGTGGTCTCAATACTCCAAGCAACCCTGTATTATATTTACATATTCACAAAATAAATCAACCTATTTCCGATAATTCATAAAAAAAATTGTTTTTGTGCGGCCGTTTTGAAAAATGCTTGTCTACAAGTGCGCATGCTCATAAAGACACCATTCTAGAAAGAGGCTAGAGGCACGGTCGGGATGCGTCTTATGAGCATGCGCACTCGCCACGTTAGCCGATTAGCTTAGCGGCTGAATGACGTAGACACAATCTGCATTTAGTTGATCTAACAAAACACGTCTTGATGGCCTATTGGCAAATCACAGAATGGTGGTAGCTGTTCAATGTATAAGGTATAGTAATTTTGTCTAACGATCGTTCCCGAAAAACGCCATTTTTACGGGCAAATTGCATTTTGGCTTAGAGCTGCGTCAATCGCTCCTGTTGTTAACCCAGTCGAGTTGAATTTGGTTCAGTAATACACTTTTTAGATCGCTGAAAGTAAAATTAACTCCAAAGATCTCGTGATTTATCTGCGTACAAGAATTGGTTCAGATAAATCACGTGAACTTAGATATTTGAAAATGCTCGATAACGGCCAAATTTGACAGTTTCTTTTAGAGATTGGTCTACTCTACTCCTGATGGAAGACCGTCAGAGTCATGTGTGGGTCTATTTACCCCAAATAGCCCAACATAGCCGGTGTGTGCCTACATACCTATGTTGTGCAAATGGAAATAAAATACATAGGAAAAAAAAGGGCCCCCCACTTTTAAAAGTGTTCCGCCGCCGCTGGATTTGACCTATTGTTTCTCTTTCCACACAGAGAGAAGCGTTAAACACTGACAAGCATTAAGTTTGTTGAACATTGCGTGTGATTTCCGGTCGTTAAATTACGAATTGCAGTGAGTTGGTAACTTTGAATCTCTCCTCGCCATCTTGCATATTCAAACACGCCGGTCCTATTGGGGTCCCTTGCACAAACGTCACATGTGCCACGCTCACCATTTGACATTGACACCCCAAAATGGGGCAACTAAGTTTATTTTGATGATGACCTCAGGTGAATTGGGTCAATAGCAGCTATTTCCTGCAACGCACACGAGGTTTAGAACTACAAACACCACATAATGTCTTAAAGAATCATACACAGATCTGTCGCTGAATGCCTCAACATTAAGATGCAAATAAGCCTCGATTTCATCTGCCTGTAATTTGCCGGGTGCATGTGCCTAAAATACTTCAAGACGCTAGTTTTGAATAAGATTCAAAATAGAGTTGGTAAGAGTCCCTACAAGCAAGTCAATGTTGCGCCCTCTACGACTAGCATTGCAAATCAAGACTGGAAAACAATGGAAACGGTTACTTTGTATTGTGGGGAATTTTGAGCACTTTCGTATCGGGATTGTTTTGATTGTGGCAATCGAAGTAAGCACCGGTCATTTGCTGGGATGGCAGGTCTTTCAAAAGCTATTTCTGACGTGTTGGCATCCCCTGAAGAATCTCTCTACGTACAGGTTTTGGTATTGGCACTTCATCTTCTAACCAGGCCCTCTCTAGTTTCAGATTGTAATTTTCTCTTGGTCTTTTCACCGTAGGAGGATGATTCCACTCCCCTGCATCTCGCCGCATCTCAAGGATCTCTACCGTTAGTTCAACTGCTTCTAAGTCCACCGGGCAGTGATAAAACACTCAGCAACCTTGACGTAGAACTGATGACACCATTACACAGGTAGTGGAAAATGTGTTATTGACAATAATTATTCAGTCATGGCAATCGATGAAGAGACATGGGAATGGGGAAAGTTACTGTTGCGACTGTTAACTGATTATGAAGCACTTCATGATGATGTTTCGTGTGTATTCGAACGTATTACTGTTTGGCTGGAACGGTTTATCGCCGTTATTTATTGACTCTAATGCAGATCAATGACTGTGAGCTGCAAAAGGAGCGTGTTTTGTTTCCATCACAATTAATTACAGAGCTATGTTGAATTCCCAACATATTCAAATACGAGCAAGAAATGTGCAGTCCATAGTGCTTCCAAAAACAGGTGATTGATGATGTGTGTACACTGAAAGATCGATAACAGAGACCTATAGAGGGGAGGACGGGTAAGAAAACTCTCTCCTGTAGACTGATTCTGAAAATCTAAAGCTACGTTGACAACTCCGGTCAGAGTTTGGTTGCAAACTACCGAGTATTACGAAAAGAAAATGGGTCCTGGCCCTGGGAATGGGTATGACCCTTTGGGACCGGATACGGGTAAATTCTGACACTTGTATTAACACTCACTATTGATGATGATACCAGAGAACAAACATGGCTAACCAAATACTATCGACATCTCCTCAGGATACATATAGCATCCATAGAAAGTTAGAAAAGCATAAAGAAAGTCAATCCAAATTCTGAACTCAATTATGATATGCATGAACATAATGGCCGCTGCAATGCCCAAGCCACGAGTCAAAAGCGCAAAATTTAGGGGCGCGCTTTCCAGGGTTAAGTGAGCATGTCAGACCGGGCGGCAAGATTTTTTTTCCTACGAACTGTTTGTCCCCATACGGGAAATTAGCATTGGCTGGAGGAGGATGATTCAAAAGAGGGCGCTATCAAAGAAGTTTGTACACAGTTCGCCGTATGGGGGGGGGGGGGACAAAAAGTTCGTAGGAAAAAAATCTTGCGACCGGGGGGGGGGGGCACAATCATCATACTTCCCGTAACCTTTCAACGCTGCATAAAATCTTCACCAACATTTCTGACTTTTTCCAGTATTTATTTAGAGTCATATTGTAAAAACAAATGGAGCTAACAGGGGTAAGCTGTTACCATGGTAACCGTTTGTTTGACCTTGGGTCAAACGTTTTAAACCTTTTTTTTTACTGATTTTGTTTTTCAAGAAAATTTCCATTTGTTATTTTTTCCCCTAAAAACGTGGTAGTGATGTGTCACGGGATCATATTAAATGCATCATGGGAGTTTAAAATGGCCGCTATATCCGGCGGTCATCTTGGATTTTGTGTTTTCAGCCTTGTTGTTAGGGGTTTTGTATTAACCACGCCTAATCATTACACCTTGGGCCCAAAAGCTGGTGGTAATATCGATATTTAAGTAGAAAAAAGGAAAAACCAAACGAGTATAGTGCCCCCAACGGTGGCCCCAGTGATAAAAAGACAAGGTAATGTTTTAGAAGATGTCACAATAACCAAGTTTGCATTTGGACAAAAAATATGGAAATTATGGGGAAAATTACGATTTTGACAAAAGAATCCGCTAACGTCAATTTTTTAATTTATTTCTAAAGTCATCATTTAGAACTCGGTGACATGAACATTTGTGGCAAGTTTAATAAAAATCGCGAAAGGACTTATGAAAATGTGCCCCCCCCCCCGTCCCCGCACGTTGAAAAACGCAGAAGTCCGGTGCTGATAGGGTTAAGGTTCATCAGGAGCTGGACGTATAAATATGTCAACCATGTCTCAAGCTTCTCTTTGAAAGGGGTTGAACCTGTGCAAAAAAAGAAGCAAAGTAAGGATGTGCAACTTTTATTGTTCTTACACACTGACCAGTACCACTGATCGATAGTAATATGATTGGCCAATTCTCAACACACCAGGGATACCCAGCCAATCAAAGACTATGTTTCTTTACCCTGCGACCCGAGGCTCCCAAACAAAACATAACGGAATACTTGCCTCATCGGAAGGCACTTTTAATTATAGGGCAATTAAAAAGTCTGGTTGGTGGTGGTCCCAAAATAATTCCCATGCTAGAAAGACTTTGTATTTGCCTGATGTTAGATACATTACATTATGTTGGCTGCATACTTTATCTACAAATAAAATTCAAGGCCGGTTCGTGTACAAATTTGCATAGGCGAAAATTTGTACGTGTTTCAATGGGTGATGAAATATAATTAGCTGTTGCAAACTGCTTACCAACCAAAAGGACCTATGGTATAAATGCAAAAAAATGGTTAATGGCCTGACGTTTCGAGCAGAGTCTTTCTCGAAGGCTGACAAGACAAGACAATACCTGTTCATGTGTGTTGTCTTGTCATTTAGCCTTCGAAACGTCAGGGATGACTACACTATCTCAAAAAAGGGGGGGGGATGGTTTCTAATAGAGGATTACATGTAATATGACCAGATTTGACCGCACGGTTCTTATGTTATTGACAGAACACAAAAATGTGCCTATAACGCTGTCGCCCCCAGGTTTGTCGCAGCTGTCTATATATTTTATTATGCAGAGTTTTAAAGCTGATTTGTATTTCCTCTGTAGGGCGGCCATGTTTGATCACGTTGACGTTGCTGATTTTCTAATTGAAAAGGTAAGGACCATCGAAAGTCGGCAAAGGTTGACAGAAGCCTTAAATGGATTGTATACGTTTGGTAATTGGAACCTACTGTTTCATTTCAAAAAGTAGTAGCGTTTTTGAGATATTGTCGAAAATCTGGAGCGGTTATATGTCCACGCAGGTAAAGTAATCTGCAATTGGAATACACAATCTGAGAAGCGGTCAGTAACGCTTCTCAGATTCAATGAGGATAACAGGTTTTTCTTTTTTCCATAACCGCAGTACTTTTAAGTGAAAAGTTTCTCAACATGCATTATACTATCCAAAGCTGTCATTACCAAACGTATACAGACAATTTAACTGATCCGATTCCTTTCTTGAGTTGTTTGAAGGAATTGGAGCAGTTTCTCATATTGTATACAAGTGGAAAAATTGTTTGGCTATTTTTGGTTATAATATTTCCTTTAGAATACATCATTCATCATCGTCATTTTCGTCCATCGACCACCGTCGAGATCAAAGACACTCTGTTACGCCACCTTGGTTTATCCGCCATAGATCCTGTCAGGTCTTCAAAACTGAGTCTGGTGTCTTTGGAAATTGTGTCAGGATATGTGAGTGGTCGCCTCCCTCTTGCCGGACATGGTAGCCTCCAGAGTAGGACGTCAGACGTTAACTGGCACTTTTACTTGAAGCAGTAGTGTCCAGCAAAACTAGCACGCCTCTGAACAACAGTTGTCGAGATCGGTGGTATATCTACATAGATTTCAGCTATCGTTGGGTGGTTTCTCCAAAAAAAGTTTTTGAATACATCATTGCACAGGGAACATATAACCAAGATGACGACAGATAAAACGATGAAGGAAAATGACAAGATATCAGTCATCAATTTTGAAATGTTTAACTTATTGCAGGGAGCCGACGTAGACAGCGTGGATAAGACAGGTTGCAGCCCACTTCTCCGTGCAGTTTCCCGGGGTAGTTTCAACACTGCAAAGCTCTTGATCGGCAAGTACGGGGCCGACTGTAACCTCCGAGACTGCTGTAACCGGAATATCCTTCATCTAGCTGTGCAAAGTGGAAAGAACCTGAAGGCATATGGAATGGTGGGGAATGAAAAGGTGCGTTTGTAAGAATACAAAGAAGAAGAAATACAAGTTTCAAAAAAATGCTAATAATACATGTAATAATAATTATAGCGACAATAATAACAAATGGCATTTTTATCAATACACTGCACGGTCATATCAACCAAATTGGATTTTGAAGCTCATGGCGCGCGTATTACCTTGGGCGTTTTTTAAAAATTTATTCATGACTTAATTTAACCATCTCAGGTCCCTGTGCATTTTGCAACTGCAAAACCCCCAAATATGCCTTCAAATATGCAACTTTAAAGTATACCCCTTGGATGAATAAAAGCATTTCTGGTTCAGTGCCTTAACTCTATGATAATCTGACCCACAACATGATGACGTTACAACAGGAAGTGGAGTCCGGTGTAGTCGTTCTGCCAATGTGCGCACCACAGTGTGTCAATTGGAACACAAATACATCCGGAAAGCATCTTTAAGGTGTGATGTAAGAACCAAGGTATCCTGAAGCGTATTAGCAGTGTGGGTGATTGATGTACGAGGGATGGACAAACTCATCACCTGTTATTTGCAAAAGCAACATATTTTAAAAGTCAAAGATCATTATTATTATTTTGTAAAATTTTCAATGGTAATCTGAGTGGGGTAAAATTGTTTGTGTACCTTATTTTTGCTGCATCAAACGAAAGCCTTGGCCTACACTGTAAACAGTAATGATGGATTAATTAAAAGTAAACATGTCTTTACCAGCGTCTTCCACGAGTACTTGGTGTGCAGCATTGTTCACAAAATATACTTATTCTAAACAAAGAAAAACTTACCCAAACTGGATTTGCACATCCATCATCCGGATTTACGTCTTCCGATTTTGTCGATATTTTTGTTGGGGTGGGGGGGGGTATATTGTTTTTTGATTTACATGCCAGTCGGTTTCACTTAGGGTTTATCACTTAATAAGTTCCCTTTTCTCACTTTACGTCCTCATTTTTGTTTCAACTATTTAAATGGTATAATTTGTTTGTTTGTACCTCCTAAACTGTCTTTATGTTTACTTCAAAATGCAGGCTATACACGTTCTCTTGAACAACGTGGACTCTTCAGGATGTACGCCCATCCACTACGCCACACGGGACGGCAACATACAGTCCCTGCAGAGCCTAATTGAATTTGGAGCAACCGTCAACCTGAAGAACAACCAGAAACAGTCGCCGTTACACTTCGCCGCAAAGTCAGTTTCTAATACTCAAGATTTATTATACAACTCTTTTGGCAGTTGCCCATCCTACCCGATATTCCCATACATAGGCCATTGTTGTGACTCTACTAGTCAAACCTATCCTTACCCCTACAAATACACGCAGCTCTGTGTTGCATCACTCTGTGGACATTCCTTTGTTCTGTTGTACACAATTAAGAAAAACATTATTCTTCAATACTGTAAAAAACACTTTGTGGACGTGTGTAAGTCCACATAGTGTTCCAAGTCCATACATTATGTGGACTTCTTTTGTGCCCATGTCCACACTTCGTCGCAACACTTAATTAACCAACCAACCAACCTAACCAACCAACCAACCAACCAACCAACCAACCAACCATCTAACCAACCAACCAACCAACCAACCAACCAACCAACCAACCAACCAACCAACCAACCAACCAACCAACCAACCAACCAATGAACCAACCAACCAAACAACACTCCAACCAACCAACCAACCAACCAACCAACCAACCAACCAACCAATCAACCAACCAACCAACCAACCAAACAACCAACCAACCAACCAACCAACCAGCCAACCAACCAACCAACCAACCAACCAACCAATCAACCAACCAACCAACCAACCAAACAACCAACCAACCAACCAACCAACCAGCCAACCAACCAACCAACCAACCAACCAACCAACCAACCAACCAACCAACCAACCAACCAACCAACCAACCAACAAACAAACGAACAACAAACCAACAAACAAATAAACCAACCAACCAACCAGCCAATCAAACAACCAGCCCACCAACCAACAAAACTAACAGACAACCAACCAACACCCACAAGAAACATATTGATGGTAAAAGAAGCACACATTTAAATGAAACAAATTTAAACTGGTCATATACCAAATAATAGTTTATTCGGCTGGACATTGTTCTCAATAGAGAAACTATAAGGTTTGTGGGAAACCTGTAATGATCTCCCGCATGAAAAGTTGTAAACAGCGGTCAATTTTCTACGTTAGATCAGTATGCTCTGATCGTCTTAAAGATAATTAGATGGACGCTTACCGCACTGCTAAAACTTGGTCGTTAAAATTGACACCATGGGTGTTCTCACATTTAGATACCTATGAGAGAATCAAAATTAACATATTAATATGTGTTAAAATAACACCAATGTAATTGTGTTGGCAGAAATAAGTGTTATTTTAACACCCTATGGTGTAAATTTCTATTTTTGTTTAACCTTCTTAGATAACCCGTATCGTTCTTCTGAAACAATTAGCCCATATTAAACCGGTTCTACTTTATGATCAAAGATCAAGATCGAGCGAAGACTATAAAGTCCTGTAAAGCGTGATTATTAGGAATTGAACCCACGATCTCAAGCATTCAGGAGCTAAACTGTACGGTATAGGCTTGCGCTTTGGAGATTGGCCACTCCGAGTTGCAAAATCTCGCACATTCACCCTATTTCACTCTGGTCAATGTTATTGTCTCCCCCCCCCCGGTCTACCCGACCCAGGTACGGGCGTTTTAACTCCTGTAGGCGGCTACTGGATAGCTCCATCGGACCCAACATCATCAATGATATCGATGGGGCAGGCATGACTGCTCTGCACATTGCGTCATGGAATGGCTACAGCAAGGTGATTTCGATGCTGATACTGCGAGGAGCCCTACTTCACCGGTAAGAAGGTTTACGGAACTAAGTTATGATGCTCTTCGGGTACCAGTCAATGAATTTCATTGATCAAAATGTGCCTTTCAATCACGCACCCAAGCACAAGTAGATACCCACTTTATAAACGGTCTTTTGTGTACACCTCTAAGCTTGGCGTCATAAAAACATCCAAAACTAAGTCACAAAAACTCACTTTGAAACAAGTTTGTTCAAAAGGACTTGTCTTGTGGTGTAAGTGTTCCCTTCCACATTATGAGAGAAGACTGGAATGAATCTGTCTACGGGAGGTTTCTATTGGTGCCTCAACAAATCGCAAAAACAGATGTGTTTTTGACTAAACGCTACCAAGCTATAAATAATACAAAGGAATCAAAACCTTATTAAAGTTGAAATGGGCCATATTCCAGGGTAGAGTGGTCATTTCCCAATGTGTTGAGATGAAGGGGTACATTCTCTATGGAAGTATAATGGACAGTTATTGATACACTCAGTAAAATGGCAACTCAATGCATCAAATTTCAATCTAGTTTACTTCATTTTATGAACTTTTCATCAATAATTTTTCAAGGTATAAGTTAATTTTATTATTTATCTTTATGGTCATGTTAGGGATTATAAAGGTCGCACTCCGCTGCATCTAGCTGCAATGGGTGGATACTTGGATTCAATGAAGACGTTGCTAACTACACATAGATATCTACTCGATCAAGTAGACGACAATGGGGTTAGTATGAAACAATGAACGTGATACTGTGATACGGAGGCCCTTTTCGAAGCCACGGCTTTAGGCTCCGTCTTTCTGATTGAAACCCCGTAAGGAGAGCGCACGTTAGTAGCCCAAGCCCAAGACAAGGCCGTGGTTTCGCAAAATCACAGTGTGATTTATTCAGTAGGAACTGTTATTGCACGTGGTTCGTGTAAGGACCAAGGGGGTCTAGGTTTTCTAAACGTTTTGACTGGTTTGCTCGAGTTTTCTTATAGGGTAGAACAACATAATGGGAGATTTTTGAGACGACAGCGGGCGTCCCACCCACTGGTCCTTTTCTACGGAGCCCCTAAAGGGACAGGTAAAATAAAATTTGAAAAGGTAAAATAAATGTTGAAATTATTTCGTTCCCTCGAAATATTATTTCATTCCCTCGAAATATTATTTCGTTCCCTCGAAATATTATTTCGTCCCCTCGAAATCATTTCGAGGGAACGAAATGTTATTTCGTTACCACGAAATGATTTCGTTCCCTCGAAATAGCATTTCGAGGGAACGAAATCATTTCGTTCCCTCGAAATATTATTTCATTCCCTCGAAATACTATTTCGTTCCCTCGAAATATTATTTCGTTCCCTCGAATTATTATTTCGTCCCCTCGAAATATTATTTAATTCCCCCGAAATATTAATTCGAGGGGACGAAATAAGTTATTTCGTGGGAATGAAATATTATTTTGAGGGAACGAAATATAATTATTTCGTTCAAATGAAATAATATTTCGAGGGAACGAAATAATTTAGCTGGTACGGAGTCTTTGATATGCCAAGAGAATTTCTGGGATATTAAAATCATTATTTCAGTGTATCTTTTCCGTATTCTATTACATCGTGTTGTCTTTCACTGACTTTCCTAATTTAGCGAAGTAAATAATAGAACGCCAAGTAGACTGATTGACAGCCCTTTTGTTGGCAAGAATGCATCTTATCTTTACCCCTTGCAACATTTTTTCTTTGTACGCCTAAAACTTAAGACTTATACAGAATTCTATCAACCTTTCTCTACTCACTCTACTTAAGACTATAATGCAACTTCAATTTAATTATTAAGAAAACGACCTGAATCCCCCGGGGAAAAAAACCCCAAAGCAAATAACATCAGCAACACAACCCCCAACCCCCCCCCCCAAAAAAAAACCACCCCAAAGAAACACATTAACAGGTTGTTATTTTTACGGCAATCTCGTAATGATACTTGAAAATTAAATGGCATATAAAAGCCTCCGTAGCCTCTCAATTATTTCGAAATAATATATCAATTCGTTCCCTCGAAATATTATTTCATTCCCTCGAAATGTTATTTCGAGGAAACGAAATAACATTTCGAGGGAATGAAATAAGTTATTACGTGGGAACGAAATATTATTTCGAGGGAACGAAATAGTATTTCGAGGGAATGAAATAATATTTCGAGGGAATGAAATGATTTCGTCCCCTCGAAATGCTATTTCGAGGGAACGAAATCATTTCGTGGGAACGAAATAACATTTCGTTCCCTCGAAATCCCTCGAAATGATATTTCGAGGGAACGAAATAATATTTCGAGGGAACGAAATAATTTCAACATTTATTTTACCTTTTCAAATTTTATTTTACCTGTCCCTTTAGGGGCTCCGTACTTTTCCATTGTTCTCCGCGAAGAGAAAAATAGAAAAGGAACGGTGAGTGGCACGCCCGCTGTCGTCTCAAAAGTCTCCCGGTGGTTTGAAGATTAAATTCAATCCTACCCTAAAGCTTTCAATGAAGATGCCATAAAACAAACTGTGAAAATCTCAGTGTTAGTACAAGCAACAACAAACAGTTCATGTGTATGTCAGGAATTGTGTGCACATTAATTTATATGGGGCTTGTTTAGGTGAAGGTTATTTTTTTTCCCCAAATGGAATTTCCTCGACTTTAACATTTCTCTGAGGATTGGTGTTGGGATGATATTATCAGTGAACTTTCAGATTGAAACTTACCAAAATGTGTTTGATAAGCAGATCCTGTAATGTTTCTTCTTATGTTTAAACTCAGGACACTGCAATGCAGTTAGCGGCTAAAGAAAACCAGCCCTCCTCCGTGGACTTCTTACTAACGTCAGGGGCAGCTCTTATCCTTAATAACGACAAACTCGGACTGATGTCGGTAGTTTTAGGGTGTAATAACGAAGACGTTGCCCTGGCTATTATGTCCCATGAAAGGTAAACATATTGGATATTGTGGTGGTTAAAGGAGCATCCCAGAGTTTATTTATTTATTTATTTTGAATCTTCGGACAATAATAACATCTTGACCAGGAGTAGACCAGGGAAGTACAAAATAATAAAAAAACCTGTCATGAGCAAAATGTGTCTTCCACAAGCCCTTGGTCATAAAAATCTAAATATATAAGAAAACTGAAAAGATTATTACAAAAAAGAATTACATTTTCAACGTTCAAAATATTCAATAGGGCATTCTTGAGCAGAAATATTGATTGACAGATATTGTACTTCGCGTCAAATTAACTGGGAAGCATGCAGTAAGCAGTAAAGTAGAACAAGACACATTATTTTGGCTGATATCCTTTTTTTCTGGTATAAAGTAATATTTGTTTGTGCTTAGCTGAGTTTGCTCTTGAATAGCCCTATAAATCGTGTCTGCTACAATAGTAACTGCATTTTATGACAACGTTTCCTGCAATAGATAAGTTGACATTGAGAATCTGGACTTCCGGGCACCTCGAATTGCAGCTACAGCGTGTATTGTGGCAATTGCTTTTTAAAGGAACTTGTATTGTAACGTTTTAATAATGTTATCCATTATGGTTTGAATAAAAAAAAGAGCTAAATTTGGAAATTGTAAATTGTAGAAAATTTTGTAAATCTTGGAGTTTCCGCGTCATATTTGACCACAAGGAACATGCAATAAAAGGTCGTGATCCTTGACGTACACGCATGCAAACTCGAGCAAGCTGATACATTTAGTATTCGTTACCAAATTAAACCGCGCGAAACTAGCACGTCGTTGTCCCGGCGACTCCATGCAACGTCACGTAAAATCCATGCGACACAAGTTCTGTTTTTCGCGCTAAGTAACAAAGCACTTTTATCCCGATGTAAGATGTTAAATAATTTCGGGTTGTTAGTGCAGTCGACACGGTTTGCGTAACACAGTCGGCGTAAATTTGCAATTTGACACTTCGAGCCGGATGTTGGAGGTCGAGCATTATTTCGTAATTTTCTCATAAGTTTCCAGGTTTTATTTAAATTTTAATTATGACATTGTTAATTTTAAATGTAATCATTTCACCAATATGTTTTTGGGGTGAAAAACAATGATGTGACAATAATAAAAATCACACAAAATTGCCTCCAGGTTAATCTCCCATAGCTGATGGCTCAGAGGTGCCCGGAAGCTCAATGGTGACCTTATCGTCGCGAGACGTACAGGGTCTATAAGTTCTGGCTTGCAATTTAAGCAAGATTTTTGTGATGGTAATGTACGCCATATGTGGGCGTCATTCTAACCAAACTCTGAACTGAGATCTGTGGGCTTATAGGTCGATTCATGCCAACCATTCTAATAGTACTCAACTGGATACTTGCAGAAATGGAAACGACAATTGATAAGATACAGAAATTATTTATTTAATACAAATATATGTGTATGATTCGATTAATTTATAGATGTTCCTCCCATTTTCTCCAAGGTGGTATTTTGTTTTGATGAATAAAGTTGTATTTATAACTTATTTAAATAACGGTCCAACTACAGCAAAGCCTTTAAACAAACACGTAGTGAAACAATTTTCAGTTTTGAAGTTAACATTTGTTGGTTCTCCTTTTATCCAATCCATTGTTCCCAGAGGAGACGAGGAATTTGCCATGTATGTAAGATCAGACCCAGACGCACTTCGCAAACTCATTGGTAAGATGCCGCTTGTTTTTAAGGTAAGTATAGCCATGGTTAGACCTACAAGGTCTGCCTTGTTTGCAGCCCATACCCATCTTTGTCCCTGGATACATTTGATAACAACAGTTTGGATTCTCAGTCATGTATAAGGGACATGTCCATTTTTTCTGAATTCCTATCTCGATTTGGTCGCAATGAGTTGAATTGGGAAAACACTAAAATGAATGGTTTTATCATAAAAGAATGCCCGACGGGTTGGAACCATCATAGCATATACATTTGAAAAGTTGTGTAATGTATATTAAAATAAGCGATGGTGGAAAAGTATTATGAAATTCACGGTTCTTTTTGATGTGTTATGCAAATTTTATGATAAGAGTTGTATTTGCATTTGTAATTTCTACAATTGTAAACTTTATGCTTTCATATGTTTTTACATTGTTTTGCAGAAAATGTTAGATCGCAGTGTGACCACATCGACCGATACGCCTACTAGCCCGGACTACTGGGTAAACAGTTTCATTTTCTTAAAATATTTGTCAGCAATAAACTGACTGGGAAAATTTAAGCTCAATTTTGTTGGTGAACAAAGAAAAATTGACTAAGAGGGTATTTAAACCTCCAACCTCCGGACTGCTCTACCAACTGAGCTACAGCCCTAATGATTTCTGTTCATCCCCAAATCGTAAACTTGATGCAATCCTTGGTTGTATACGGCAGTAACAGGTTGAATGGATTCCGACTGACACCCCAATCATAGGGACTAAATATTGACACAGTGGTGATACCATCGTCTTTAGGTTGAGATAGCTCAGTGCCGGCACGTTAATCCGGAGGTCGCACGTTCAAATCCGTTCAATTAATTTTTTCACCCCAAAACTGAAAACATTTTTTTTCAAGGAGGTAAGATTAAAACATTTGCAGTTAAAGTGAACCCCAGTGTTACATCACATGACCAGTGGTTTTTTCTTTTCGCTATAATTAATCAACTGTGAACTGATAAGTGTTTATCTCAAAATTGTGTCCTTTTCTTGCTTGAATAATTTATTAAACGATCTAAAAAAAATAAAATCAACATTTTCATATTAAATCAAGTTCTCAAAGAGTTGTCAATAATAATGAATCCTCTATCTATGTGGATCTGCACTGATGCTATAAACCAGTCATAATTTTTTTCAACTTCATTTTCAGATTCTGTATGAGTTCAAATTTCTGCAATTGCCCCTTGAAGAGCGTATTAAGAAAAACAAAGATGGTTTCCCTACCAACCCACTGTGTGCATTGAATGTAAGTTTCTTGTTTGTTTAGATTAGTTAGGCTGGAGTAGATTACGGTACAGCGCCCTCATTCAAAGTATAACAAAAAATAAGAAAATACAAAAACAACATTATCTACGAAAGACTCTTCTTGATTCAAGACCTAAGACATTACTCTCTATATTTTCACATTGTTACTCATTGCCACCGAAATAACGCAGCCTTTCAGAGCAGTATTCTTTCTTCAACCAAACGTTTTCGGCGCACTAAGTTGCAAAAAGGAATCTCACCCACACTATACCGGTATGTTACTTTGATGTGTACAATGTCTACTCGGCCAGAATAAGGTTATGACTACAATATTAATCTCTTTCTTTCACGGAAGACATCACGAATCGTAACTAGTTTATTTGTTCACCTTCTACATTAATTAGCTTTTAATTTTACAAAACAAAATTTACCGTCTTGAAAATATTAAGTACAAAATTGTTTCTCTCACACTCAGATGGCGGTTGAACATGATCAAATGGATATACTGTCACACCCTGTCTGCATAGAGTATCTCAACCAGAAATGGTAAATAATGTTTACAACCCTTACAAGTTAGCAATAATAATTCTAGTTCTATTAAAATAAAAAAAGTGCAAGACGTTGCTGTTCCTTGTGACTCGACTATCGCGCTTGCGCCATCCGCACACTGTATATACAGGGTGCTGAACTCCGGAAACAACAACACTGCACTTAAAACTATGATTGTTACTTCGTTTTCTTTTGGGTACATGATCTTAATTCTTAACACTCACATGGATAGTTGGACACCATCAAGATTAGCTATTAGCAATAAATAAAGTAAAAAAGTTGAGTTTTGAAATATTTTGTGAACTGAGAAAACCCTATTTACATAGAAGTACCGGTAGGCCTACACGTGTACAACGGTGATTTGGGTGAATTATATTCAATTAGCATAATAACACTATTTTTGCAATTATTCTTTCATCATGTATGCTTGAAGAACTATACTTCACTACATTATATACAAAACAAGCATTTCAAACGAAATAAGTTAGAAGGTTAAAATTCCTGTCAAGAGTGGGTTTCCTTTCGCTGTACATCATCCAGCATGGAACGATAGCGGGCGCTGTTACGAAAACTTGACGAAACTGGACGAATTGATCGTCAGTAACACGGTTACTGATTATAATCCTATCAGTTTGTTACTGACGATCATTAAACTATAATATTGCCTCTACAAAAATGCAGTCAATATTGTAAAAAAAATTGTTTTCTTTGTTTGAGGTCTTTTAGTATTGATTTGTGTTTTTGCCTGCAAAATGAATGAATTTACGGAAGTTAACTTGAAACGATGAAAGGTAAGTGGTAGAAGCAATTTCCTCGTGATACCTCATACTCAACGACAGTTGAATTAGTTTTAACAATATCACAAGTCCCCACAATGTTGATTTCATTTTATCTTCACTAGGAAGTCATATGGGTTCATCGTTCACTCGGTATCTATGACCATCTTCTTCTGTTTCCTCGGATGCCTGACTTTCCTCGCCGTCACCTGCCCCGATACATCGAATAAAGATAATTATGATAATAATGATACTACGAGTAATGCTACCATGGAAGCGACTGTTGAGCCTGACCTGGCAATGAACTATGTAAGTCTCGCGCGTGATTGAAATTCCGGGACCATTGGTGATCCCAACCATATGGAGTTTTACGTAGGCGACATTTGGTTTCGTCAATTATTTTAGTTTAATGTAGTTTATGGCCATTATATGATAGGCCTATTGTTGGGAGTGTAATACTAAGTGATAACAAACATGAAAGTAAAATCAGTTCAATGAAATAACGAAGAAAACCCAAGATTTAAACTTACTGTTACCTACAAACATATCGTGAATTTTTAACTATACCTGTGTCCAATTTCAAGGCTGTGCTTACAACGCCCTGTAAAGCATGTAAGTTAATGGACTGTATAAGCGCAGAATTCTGCGGTAAGCATAGCCATGAAATTTGCCCCAGGTCATGGAACTTATGTAAAAGCGTTTTGGTCGCGCGATTATAATAATTTTATACAAACTGTAATGAGTATTTTTGTCGCTCAGATTTGTTCATGCATATTTTAACAAACAAAGATTTGATTTCAGAAAAAGAAATATGATCTTCACTTGACGTGTTTTCTCGTTTCGATACGCGTAGTCTTACGGCAAGATATTGAGTCGTCCAATAAAACCATCTTTATTATTAAGTGTGAGGATGAGTTTTGCATCCATTGCGTTAACCTCTTCGAAGTTGAAAACCCTACTTCTAGCTTGTCATCATCTAAACAGTATTTATCTCGGAATGCTTAGGATGCAATCATCCTGAAATAATTATCTCATGATATGAACAAGTCGAATGGCACTACCAGAGGTCCGGTCAATCACAAAATTAATGCAGAGATAAAATAGTCATACGAATAAACAAGAAATATAAAAAAAACAAGCGAGCAAGAAAAGAGATCCTCAATCCTGAAACTCTGTAGAAAAGCAAACAAATAGACAAGGAACAGGTTCCCAACGAGGGATTCTTAAAATTTGAAGAAAAACCAACAAAAATGTGTAGGTCTTTCCATGTAATCGCCGCGTTCAACTCTCACAAAATTGCTTTTGGGTGTTATTGCTCACAGCGCGGGTACCGTACCAGATCATTAATACTAGGCCTACGCGTCTTTAGTAAGATCGTCTGAAGTATGGTTTGGCGGTATTTACTGACCGAGAAATAAATCGGAAGCAGCAGAGTGAAAGATAATACAAAAGGACAAGGAATGTTTTACATGGTCATGACATATACACAAACCATATCTATTCTTACAGATGATGACGATTGCTGTGTACTTTACGGCTGGCTTTTGCGTTGTAAGCGTCCTGAAAGAGTTTGCACAGTTATTCCACCAGGTATATATAACTCCCTGTTTGTAGATTTCTTTAGATTAATGATTTGTATTTGTTAACATGCTAAAGTTCCATCGTTGTGCGATAAGCATCTTAACATTATTTAATTCTAATTCTTACCGTGGAGTGCTTATCTGCAATAAAGGCATCAACACACGATTTGTGCTGACCAAACATACGATCGTAAACATCAAAGCTTACCTTTAACCATGCATGACACCATAAACAAAATTAAAAATACAAATAAAAACTCACACGCTTACACCATCGGACTGTTTTCAACTGTTCGTTTATAATTAGCATGTTTATTAGTGTTCAGTGACCACAATCCTTTCAAATTCTCTGAAACGTCAGATAAGAGCCTCTGACTCAACAAAAAAAGGCATCTGTAAGCCATCTGGTGAAGACATGATTGATAACAGCCAGGTGTGGCCTTTAGCCCCAGGCTCAGAGATAAGTTAACGACCTTTGTAGGAATTGTTAAAGGGGAGGTCATTGATGGAATTTTATTTTTTGGGTCAAAGGACCAACCCAGGGTAATTTGCTTTTTACATGCTAATTGGCTAGGTTTATAGATGGGGTGACTTGGAATTTTTGAAGAAAATATAAATTGTTTTGAGGAGTAAACAAAATTTGTTTGAAAACGGACGGTTGACAACAATAGTTTGTTAAAAAAATGTCATATTCATCTTAATTGTAAAAAATGTTTCTGCCATATCTTCATATTTGACATACTAAGCAATTTGAAAAAAAGACATGACTCTCTCCCTTAGTTTCTCATTTCGAGTATTTTCCTTCCTTCATGGTAGATTCTGAATCAAAACCGAAATTTCTGTGATTGCTACTGATTGATTTGTTTTCCCCACCCTTCTATTGCAAAAGCGATTGAACTACTTTGCAGACTGGACCAACTATCTGGAGTGGGGATTGTACACGTCCACTCTTTTGTTTGTTCTTCCATTTGTAATGGAACCTGGTTACACTAGCGTGAGTGGAGTGCAACGGCAGTGTGGAGCTTTCGCCATATTCCTTGCCTGGTTTATCATGCTCCTCTATCAACAAAGGTAAAACCTATCGTATAACATTGTTATTGATAAATTTGATCAATAACTTTTTTACTCTTTTTGAAAGGGGGAAAACAAAGAAGACATTCTCAAATAAACGGGGGAAAAAAGAAGAAGAAAAAGAAGGAAAACCCATTAACAACAAGGTTTAGTTCTATGATTGACAGCAATGGGTATTGTTTGGTTCTACGATTGATATCAAAGGGTATCATTTAGTTCTATGATTTATATCAAAGAATATCGTACCTCATTTCCAGCGAAGTTGAGCACATAGTAAGAACCGATTTCATAAATATTAGATTTTCATTTCATTTAATTTATTAATTCTGGTTGAGAAGCCAAGGACTCCCAGAAAAGCGAACTTAATCACTGTACTCAAGAACCAAATGGAGAGAAGACAAGGAAGGAAGTTTCAGTTTTAGATGTGGGAAGAAAACCCCGGAGAATTATTCCAGGGACAACCCACGCAATCAAGTAGTGACTGAAAACCCCATCCACATAGTGCCCCCGGTGGAATTTGAACCGAGAACCCAGAGTTGGAAGGCGAGGAAAGATACCACTACGCCAACCTGACAGCCCAGATTCATACACAGTTCATGTCAAGCGGAAAATAGTTTGAACTCGCGGTCAAATAATGCCAGTTTGCTAATATTTGTTTAAAGGATTGAAGTGATCGGTATCTACGTTGTGATGTTTCAAGTCATACTCGGTACCCTGATACAAGTTCTGGCAGTGTTCTTAGTTCTCATCATTGCCTTTGCCATGGCTTTCTACATGCTTATGAAGGATGAGGTAAGAATTCCGTCACCAATATGGATTGTGACCTTAAGAGAAACCAGACTAATTAAGATCCCTTAAGAGCAATTCCTATTTAATGCTGAGAACTATGTTAACTATTTGTCTTTGAAAACCCATTTGAATCGTTTATGAGTAAACTGGGGGCAATTTTCCGGTGCCAGGCATTCCCAACATGCCCAAAGTTGAAAGGCAGAAACACAAGGACAGAACAATAGACCATTATTTCTAATCTCTACAAGCAATGCCACACGTAACTCTCCCTTAGAATAAAGAAAATCAATAATGATAATTTGTTGATATTATAAAAACATGTACAGTTCCATAATTTTTTCAATTGTTAACTTCACTAAAATGAGTTTTCGATTTTATGATGATGTGATGACTAAAAAGCTTCGACCGGCTGGGAACAAAAAGACGTTCAAAGGCCTTTCAGACAATAACTAAATGCAGAATGAGATAAGTAACTAAGAGAATAGTGGGGATTGACGAACCCTCAAACATTGCTAGAGAAAGAAGACAATCTCGTTTAGTTCGACGTGAACTTGTATACATACACTTGGGACTTAATTTAACTCATAGCATAAGTGTTTTGAGACAAACTTTTAAAACAATGTAAGAATGTTACCACAAGTGTCCTTTGCAACGCGGAGAGGAAAAGGAAACAGCGGAGCTGCAACACGAGCACTCTTCAAACTGCATCAGGAAGGTTGGAGGTGTGTAGTATGATGTGTGGCTGTTTAGGCCTTCGTTTTAGAAATATAACATATCTACAATAACGCTACCGAACAGCCATGATGCCATTATCTTTGTTCATTGTATGCAGGAAAACAAAGCTTTCGATACGGTACTGATCTCTATTTTCCGTGTGTTTACAATGACGATGGCAGAGATAGACTTCATCAATTCTTTTGTTACTCCAACAACGGACTCGGCAGATCATACCATGCCATTCCCTGAGACAACCTTCTTTTTTCTCGCTTTGCTCCTCATATTCCTGACAATCATTCTGATGAATCTAATGGTAAGCATTCCATCCCCCATACTATATAGCTATCTTTCTTTCAATCATAGAAATTACCTTGAAGGCCTGGTGACTTCGGTGTGGAACTCGAAAAAAAATTTCAGCCACAAAATCTTTCTTTTCCCTCTTAAAAGAAACATTTGTTACATCTTAACGTCAGGCCATTAACTGTTTTTTGCATTTATACCATAGGTTCTTTTGGTTGGTAACCAGTTTGCAACAGCTAATTCTATTTTCTCATGTAGTTATTGTCTCAAAGTGAAAAAGATTACTGAAAGGCACATGAGGAATTAAAAACTCTGAAAAACAGCCCTCTTAATGACTGCCTTTCTGATGTTAAGGTCAAGGGGATATGCAATGGTCGACAAACGTAACAAACGCTTTTAATCTGAACATTTACTTTTGATAAAGCACGATACTCCAGTCGCCCTGATAATTATTTTTGTCACCACACTTTTCAGGGGGAGGGAAATATCACTCAACACTCACGTCCTATATCGAATTTTCAAATCAAATTAAACACAATATGAAAGTGTTGACAAAACACCAACCGTTTTTCCAAAAACTTAGATTGGTGGTATAAGATGTTTTTATTGATAACCAAAGGGACGAAAGGAATACAATCTTTAAAACCCAATGATTTATTATACATTCACCAAATTCCTTAACAATTTGCCATCCGTCAGATTGGTCTAGCAGTTGGTGATATCGCAAGTGTCCAGCAAGATGCCAAATTGAAGAGTCTGGCCATGCAGGTGCAGCTCTACACGGAAATGGAAGGCAAGATTCCTATCAGAATTCGGGAGTACCTCAACAAAGACTACGTGGTTAGTTTCGTTAACCTGAGATGCAAACATAAACGATACAAAGTAAGTAATAAGGTTGAATTTCCTACTTGCACAATTGAAACTGAAATAGGGGTGGATTGAACCAATATCCTTGAACCAATAGTTAAATAATACCAAAGTCATATTCCATTCATGACATAGAAATTTCATATAAAATGAGCTAAAAAATTAGCAACCAATACAAAAGTAACCTTTCAATCACTCAGCTGAACACTTCAAATGATATGACCATTGGCCATCTTCTTTAGCAGGTGATATCAATTTGCGTATTCCCGGAGCAGTTTCAAGCATCCAATGTTTTAACATTTGAAACGGTGAATAGACGATCGCGTCTCGTGACGTTAACGTAGTAGGAGGCACCAACTTTGGCTTCAAAATTAATATTCCCCAAAGCTGGTCGAAGCTTATACTGAATTTTTCATTGAGATCAATAAATGCGCTCTGTTGTGAATCAACGTTGTGATTTTTTCCCAGGCAAGAAAACTTTGGAAGGAGGTTCGGGACGGCAAGTGTGATAAGACAAATAAGTCGACTAATGACATGATGTCGTGTGTACAGGGACTACCAAAGAAGAAAGATCAAAATAAGAACACAGAAATGACATCACTCAAGAAGAAGTAAGCCAAATCGAACATCATTGGGAGATTTGGGGGATGTTAGGTGACAGCAGAATTACCGGGTATAAATATCGGTTACTCTGAAAACTATTGGAGACCAGTGGTAAAATAATGTATGCCCTACTGTTAATTTGGGAATCAAACCAGCATCGCCAACTACTTGGTCTGATGACTACAAAGTCTCCAACAAAACTAGAACATGAGCATCACACAAACATCTCACAATTGACTCTAAGCTTGAAAATGCTATGTGTAATTTGACCCAATTTTACAACTGAAAAAAAGAAGCAATTTATAAGGACATATAGCTGAAGCTTTTGCAATATTTATGTTTATGGTCGGTGTGATCTGGACAATGGATTGACGTCACACTTTTAGTATCGGGAATTGCAAAAGGTTCTGTTGTTGATCGTATACATATGTTGGTATAATAAAAAAAAACTAATCTTTAATCCTGACAGCCAAGATAACACCATTCTTAAAAATTCTGTATTTATACACATTTCAAGGATGACGTCAATGTCAAGTCAAATGGAAAAGCAGTTTGAAATCTTGCGCCTCATTATGCAGAAGATGGAAATCAACACAGAAGCTGACCAAGATGAGGGTATATCGCCCTCAGCGGATGGTGGTGAAGCAAACCCCAGGTTAGCCCTATAATTGGGGTCGAAAATGTTATTTTTTTATGGACTGTTTGTGAACGCATCGTTGGTAAACTAGTGCCGGTATTGATTTTAATGTCAAAACAAACTTATGGATACCACTGTCTAAGTTTGGACTATGAGTGTAATCCGTCAATATCACGAAAATGTTTTTAATAATGTCTGGCAAGTAAATTTGGGCGATTAAAAGTAAAGTGCGCCACCAATAGATTGGTCAGACAAGCCTTATTCGAGGGTTCGATCGAACACTTTTATGATGTCATACACAAGTGATTCGCAACAAGAGCTAGACGGAGACCTTCTCCTGCAGTTGTGTGGGAAACGGGGAAGTCAATGGTCAATGTTCCCCTTATTGAATTCTCACCCAAAATGTTTTTAAAATTATATTGTTTTACCACGTACATTATTATTTCTTTTCATAATTATGTGCAAAAATCTGCTTTAAAATTGAGTGAATACGACTACCCACCCTTTTCAAAGTACACTTTTCCAAACTGTTTAAAGTTATTTTACGGTGTTAACGTTGCTGCACGTCGTCATGTATTTACATGCATGTCACGTCTACCTCACCAGCTTCAAAAGCACGGTTGGCTTCACGAGAAGGGTAGGCGTGACGTCTTAAGCACATCGAACCTCACAAGACTCGTGGAGCCATACCCACTACTTCACGGCCGTCGTAACTGTCGTCATGGTTTACAGTAGTTAAAGTATAATGTCTGACAGTCCAGTGATTTGGACTGGGGAAAAGAAACTCATTTCAAATTGGGAGGGATTCAATTATTACCTATCATTACAAAAACGTATTAAATGAAGGTATTACCATGACTGTTTAATATTTTATGCTATCCAGAAATGTCAAGTAATAAACGAGATCTGTTGTTTATTTTCAGATTTGACTTCCGCCAAGTGGTAAGCGCCGCTCAAAGGAACCAGCCGCGTATCAAATCAGCATCGGTCACTCAACACCCGGAAAAATCGGTATGAATTGCATACCTAATGGTCAACATATCAATGGTTGGAATCAATGGGCCGATGGAACAATATATATTTGTTCTTAATTGTAAAATATTTGGATGAAAGTGTGGTTTTATTTTTATAGGACATAACTTTGCTGTGAGCTTTCAGGATCGGTTGCTTAAACCAGGTGTTATAGTCTACAAAACACTGCATTACTTTTCTTTGATTATTTGACAAACAAATAAATCAAAAATTATTCCCCCCAAAACAAACAAAAACTAAAAATACTAAAACAAAACAAAACAAACAAAACAAACCCCAACCCCATTAAAACTCGACAAATTGCTTGGCAAATATACAGCACGCAAGAATACAGCGCAGGATGAAACATGGGAGAAGATGTTGTTTGAAGCTTTGCATGGTGTGGAAATAAATGGTAGACTTGCGGGTACAGCCATGTGTAAAAACTCCCACAAAAGAGTTTGTACATTATGATTGTACCTGCAAGTTAACTATTGATTAACTTCTTATGGGAGAAGATCGTCGTATACATCACACACTCTTCTGTGCTAGGCCCCACCAGCCCAAATCTACAAAATTGCAAACTACAGGTAAAAAAAGACATCGTAGCTGTACACACCTGTAGTTATAGGCCTTATAGCTTATGGTAACGGGTTGCAGTTAAGTACGGTACCGTACTCTACCAAACACATAAAATAAATCTCTGGTTTTCTTCGGACTTTCTCAAATGGTATAAATGGAAAAGTTACTTAGGGCCTTACTATAAAGCCGAAAAACTGTAAAATGTAGCGGTACAACAACGGAGAAAAATACATCAGATCAGGGGCTCTGTTAAGCTTATGTTTTTTAACATTAACAAGTATTGTAACAGGTTCATTTTTAACAGCATTTTTTTCATTTTGGGTAATTTTTTCAAATTTACAGCTTAAAATTAACAGTATAGTCCGAAAATTGCTATCAAAACAGGATTTTTAAAGCAAACAATTGTTTGCTTACCATTTTCTCCCCCAAATTGTGAAAAACATGCTCTAGATTTTACGAATCAATCTAACTTTTCAAGGCTAACAATTTAAAAATGAACAAATTCCAGTTATTTGTTAGCAATAGACGATGTGACCTGTGACATCACATGTTTACAAAAGAGCCGACAAGCCTGGACTTCCTGCAGGCACGATTTGTGCACAGCCCAATGGAAGAAAACATTAAAACTGATATTTTATGGAGATTGCACTGTCTATTTTTTATCAACTTTTGATGCGATGAAAGGGGGAACATCTCAACTTGTTCAGCTGTTGAAAAGCTTTTAAAACTCTTGGATTTATGTGGAAATTTTGACACAAAATGTAAACTTTCCTATATGACCAGTGCAGTATCTTGCCTGGTAGAAAGGCCCATTATGTACAATGTTACACTCATTGTAAACAGAGGTCACATGGTTTATATAAACGCACATTTTAGGACAACATTTCACAAGAAGACGATTAATTTAAGGAACAAAGGTTTAACAAATCTATCCCCCATCTTTTTGGCTATAGGTTTGAGGAACAAGGGATTCAAAAACATCTACCCCCTTTTTAAATCTGGGTTTGAGGAACAAAGGATAAATAAAATATCTTTTTAGCTGGGTTTGAGGAACAAAGGATAATTAAAATATCACCTCCTCTTGTTCTAGCAACAAGGGATAAATAAACCTACCCCTCACTTAAATTATTTACACTCGATCCACAAAATAGACATTTGTTTAGTCAGCTTTCCCAATAATGAAGCACTGTCAATAAACGGTGTGCGTATTTCTCTTCGATATTAGTATGCAATAATAGTTTGGAGTACAAAATGTGGAAAATTGTTTTACTAACAAAAAGTTATACATTTAAAGACTGAACAATATTTTAAAAAGTGTACAAATTCCTTTGTTCCTGCAGCAATATGTTTTTGAGAAAAACAGCGTGATTTAAAAAAAAATATATTGTAGTTAAAAATGAACCTGTTATTGTGTGTAGTAGGTAATGTTATCAGACATACATAAAATATTTATGTTTGTGTCTTACAATGTAAATCGGTACCCTTTCAAATTAACCTATTTCATCGATTTTATAATTATGCTTACATTGAGCCTTATTATACTAGTGTTGGAAGTGAGTTTGTTTAACTAAGTATTTCATTCACGGGATGAGGTTCCTAAGTTTGTTTGCCCATTCTTTCATGTCAATACTTTTTATTTCTATTATTCCAGGTCCATAAAATAGTTTTAGATTATCATGCACAATCTTAATGTCATTTAAGCCTGTACATAAAGATTGAATTATATATTGTATTATCATTAGAATAATGATCAGGGAATAATTGCGCAATTGATTAGTTAAGTTGTTGTTTCAAGTACACTGGAGTGCGCTAAATTAATCGTGTTTTTGTTCTTATCTTGTTGAATGGAGTCATGGTACATTAGTTGTATATACATTAGACGTGCATACTATTAGCTTATAAGGTAAATGCATTACAGCCCGTAGTTCAATAAACACACTATCCAATCAACTTGATGGAATTTCATCCAATTCGGTGTTCAGCCTGTAGTAAAAATAACAACGTTATGTCAGGGATTCTGTGCACATTCGTTACTTATTGATTTTGATTGCTGAAATTAATCACAGCGACAGCGTATTTGGGTGTCTTCAAATGATAAATCTTTTGACCGTTAATATTTCATACGAAATATTTCTCTGGAGGTTCAGGATTTCTACTAGTGTGAACTTTATACCCAGTGAATAATCAGATTGGACCTAATCACTTTTGTTCGACATTAACTGGTAACTTAACTACCCCACAGTCTACTAACCCTTCCAGTTTACAGGGCACTCACACACAATGGGCAGCCCACACAATAACTCTGAGCCCTGCAACCACAGTTCTCCTTTCAGAAGAACCAATCAAAGCAGTGACTGACTCTACACTGAAGCTTCTGAATCCCTAAAAAGAGACCAGCATCTCAAACGCTCTTCAGTCTCCTGACGACGATTACAGCAAGCTTGTCGAAACGTTGAGACCAACATTAAGAACTCACTCCGCGGCAGTGAAGTTATTGTTGAGAAGTTCTCTCGATCAACTAAGCGAAAGTAGTAGTCCCAGTCGATTTCCTACATCACACCCAGATAACAAGCAGGACAGTTCTTTTCAGATCTAAAGAAGTCTCCAGAATTCCGAATAACTTAATTTTAAAGTCGCCAATCCGTTATAACTTTTCCCACACCAAATATTTTGAATTTAAAAGTTGAATTATCTTAGTATTAATACTTTTCAAAACCCACTCCTTTTTCTTTGTAAAAAATGCTACTAAATTATTTATAATTTTTGAGTTGTTTTGAAAGATCTTAGCGTCCGTTGTAAATACTTAAATATGAACGTAATGCACCCGAGTGATGTGTGTGTTTGGTTTGGTAAGTGCTTTGTTTCAAGTTTGTGCTGCACAAATCGGTTTTTTTAAGCCCATCTTTTTACTTATCAATTTTGTTTATGTTATTTGGAAATAAATTGTTGACACAAATAATATATCAGTTCCACTACAGATTTATCCTACGTAGTAACAATATTGTGGTGATTCCAAATAAATGCGTCTAAGCAAAACGTATTGATTCAAATTAGTATATAAATTTAGTATACATGGTATAATTATGGCTAAATTCAGTTGGAAAGATGTGGTATTAGAAATGTTAACATGTTGAGGAATTTGTTGTTTTCGTAAACATTTGACACGTACATCAATATTTAAGTTTATGTTTATATCAATGCAATAGCTATATCGTTTATATCAATTGATATCAATGTTATACCAATGCTATACCTATATCGTTTATATCAATTGCTATCAATGTTTTATCAATGCTATAGCTATTATCGTTTATATCAATTGCTATCAATGTTATATCAATGCTATAGCTATATCGTTTATATCAATTGCTATCAATGCTATAGCTATATCGTTTATATCAATTGCTATCAATGGTGTATCAATGCTATAGCTATATCGTTTATATCAATTGCTATCAATGTTATATCAATACTATAGCTATATCGTTTATATCAATTGCTATCAATGTTATATCAATGCTACAGCTATATCGTTTATATCAATTGCTATCAATGTTGTATCAATGCTATAGCTATATTGTTTATATCAATTGCTATCAATGTTATATCAATGCTATAGCTATATCGTTTATATCAATTGCTTTCAATGTTATATCAATGCTATAGCTGTATCGTTTATACCAATTGCTATCAATGTTATATCAATGCTATAGCTGTATCGTTTATACCAATTGCTATCAATGTTATATCAATGCTTATAGCTCAGAATGAGTCAGTCACGGAGGTGCATTTTAGAACAAAACTCAGAGTTAGGACAAGAAAATTCCCCAAATTCACGTCGGGAAAGCAAACTGTGAAAAAAGCCAACAACCCACACACACAAAAACTTTGCTGCTAAGTGTTTTCATGGAAAACAAAGTGCACCAAATCAGTTTGTAAGTTTTTAATGTCAAGTAATAAACCGTAAAGGAAACTGACTGGGTGATTATTAACTCAGAACAAAATACACACAAAACGAAATGGGGTAGGCCTAATTGTTTTGGTTTATTTAAATTTATTTTATGCTTTGTTCATTCCAACCAATAAAGTATTTATGTAACAGTTTAGTCCATAAATGTATTTAATATTTACATCTTTTTAAAATCTAATACTGCAAAACCCATGAATTCATTTCAGTGCTCGACCATTGTATTACATAATCACATATTTGCGTATCAGGGGCTTTTCCCAAACCTCGGCTTGGGCTACGTCATCAATTTTGGAGCTGTGTACATTTTGTACGGTGTTTCCAACATCAAACGAAGCCTGGAGCCGGAGACGGATCCTAAACCGAAATTTGGAGAAACAAATTGATTTACATAAAAAATGGTCCCCACTTCGAGTGTCTCATAAAATCGACAGTTTGAACGTACAAAGCCCACAAAATGAAATTCAAATTTGTTTGTTATTAGATAGCATCCACTAAAGTCAACATTTTGATGTGCCCCCTTGCAGCCGCTTTTTACGTACGTGGTCATACATGTTTCCTCAGCATGCCTGTTGCTGAATGAATTTTAGCACAAGTCAAGTTCATATAAAAAATATTTTGTGAGTGCTCAGGCCTTGACAATTCCCGAGAAATCCCCAAAACTTGAAAGTTAACTTTTGGTTTTCATTTAATATCGGGGCATTTCAGTTCAAAACTGCCTTTAGATATTCATAAAGTCAAAACAATATATATTGCATAATTCACGGAAATCAGAAATTCGGTGAAACTTTGCATTTTTTATGAAGCAGCTGTGAATGATATTGAAAAAAATGAAGTAACTTTACACTGCAAAGGACCTGGAATTTATAAAGTTATTAACCGCCAAAAAGATTTCCCTTTTAGTCAGATTATGGGAAGGTTTTCTTTTGTCAACGGTCACAAGAATTTTGAATGAACTCTTTAATAGTAAACCTTTAACAATCGGATCTGCATAAATATTTCATGAATGAACTGAGCCAAAAATATGTACACATCTGAAATTCCAGTGTTAGCTTTGCTCTCTTATTATTCACAACTACTTGTCAGTGGTCCAATAACATTATGTATACTGCCGCATACTTTAGCTACAAAAAAATCACTCTGTACGAGAACTGACGCCAATGATTAACTTAGTCCGTAAGTATGGAATGCATTGGCGAACGGCTCATGGTTTCACCAGAGGATTCAATAAAGAAATAAGAAACGCCGTAAGAAGTAAGAATAAGAATTATCAAGTCTTATGACAAAGTCGGGTATACAGCCTTAAAAACGTGACATTTATCTTTGAAACCAAAGTTTTCTTTGTAAAATTCTGTACAAATCGGTCTTTAGCTAAAGTAGTAGTGTACTTGTAACAATAAATGTGCGTATAACACACTGATAATAACAGGATTATGTGCTCTACTTGTTAAGTCATGATTACAAATTAGTTTCCATGATACTATAGGACCTTGAACAAATCGTCAGTGGCCTCATCCTGTTTCGACATATCCTACCATGTCGGAATGTGCAAGTCAATTACTTATGTTTACAAGGCCGTGTACGAATTAAGCAACTTCGGCTGCGGCTGTTGGCTACAACGACAACTTTGGAGACTAGAACTTTTCGGCGTTCCGGCCGTAGCCACTGCAAAAGCCATCAATTCGGACACGGCCTATGTCACGATTGGTATGAACAGTGCGTCCTCTATTGATACTGAATTTCGGAGGCGTGGTAGAAATCATCAAGGAAGGAGTGTAGAAACTCAAAGGTGGGTCTTTTTTCTGGTGCAGCGTCCCAACATTGCTTGGTGATGTCATACAACTGGTCAGGACACTCAGGAGGTTTAGGCATCCTATAACCACGTGACACCTGATCAAGAACTTCACGGTTGACCATTCCTGTATGGGGAACAAAGCGAAATCAGAATTTATTTCAAGTCTATGATCACAGAACTTATCCTGACAGGCAGTACCGGTTTGTGGACACTGTAAAACCAGGACTTCTCGTTGTTTTACCCATTGTTTTCCCAGCGGTTTATTTTAATGTCAAACACGATAGGGAAGTGAGGACGTGCTCATTCTGTTAAAGGGTGGACATACTCCACGCAAACTTCTCTTTTCTCTATTGGCTGCAATAACCTACAATCCCGGCCTTGCCAAAATGATTGGGCCACCTGACAATAAATATTACCCTCTCTCGTCCCACGACCAGGGTTGTTATCATTTTAGATTTATTTGTTTAGGATTCTTTTCATATTTTAAGATTGGAATAAATTCCCGGGAGCCCCATGTGACATTTTGAAAAAATTAAAAAAAAAATACAAATGGGGAAAAAATAAGTAGCACACACTATAAACCGACTGTGACATTCATGTAACATAAATAGCGCCCTCTGTCGCCATACCTCTTCACTTTTGCAGCCTTAGCCTTAAAGGTGTCCCAGGGAAATCTGTCCCCCCAGGGATTCTGTCCCCATACGGAAAATTAACATGGACTGGAGGAGGATGATTCAAAAGAGGGCGCTATCAAAAGTAGTTTGTGCACAGTTCGCCGTATGGGGGGTGGGGGGGGGGACACAAAATCTCCGGGGGCCGGGGACAGAATCTCCTGCCACAGAGGCACTGGACACATTTGGTAATCCCTAACTCCCGATCTGGGCGCTTTTTTTCAGAAATGAATACTGTTGCCCGCTCTTGTGAAAGGAATTTATTGTAGAACACGACATCAGGAACTGATAGTAGTTCTTACCTGGATATGGTACACGTCCCTTGGTGATAACCTCGTAGATAAGGATACCAAATGACCACACGTCAGACTTGATGGTGAACTTTCCAAAGTTAATGGCCTCAGGAGCCGTCCATTTGATTGGCATTTTGGCGCCTTAAAACAAATATATCAGGACAAAATGCAGCAACTTTAGTTATAAAATGTAATTTTCCAGAGCCAACACCCCTCCCATAATACCCGCGAGTTATAGTCAATACCTCCTACAAGTGTCGTTTTCAAATTTTAAATTTATTTCATCAGGCTGTAGATCTCACAAATAGTTTGCCCTCTTTTAACAAAAACTACAAAAAATTGTGAAAAGTTCCTACACACTATGAGTAATGATTATATTGCCAGTGTACTTGAATTTTGTATAAACTGTTGGCTTCATTTACAACTGTTGGCTCCATTAAAATGGCGATATATTTTTGTCAACAAAGGAAATCCCTCTACAGGTAAGGATTTTTATTTCTCCCCAACCGTTAACGTGTTGCGTCCATTACCCCTTGAAGTAATTTCATTGTCACCAAAATGAAACTAAAGTGGAAAACAAAGGTTTCACTAATTCATAACGAATACATATAGTCATCGCTGTGTTTTCCTGCTCGGTTCTACTTTTCATACCTTCTTTAGCGATGTACTCATCTTCAATTATCCGAGAAAGTCCAAAATCAGCAACTTTACAATTTCTCAAATCTCCTACCAGAATGTTCCTCGCCGCGAGGTCTCGATGAACAAAACGTTGTGATTCCAAATACGCCATGCCATCAGCAACCTACCACAGACAAATATTGAATATGTTGATAGCAATTTGTCTAGTACAACTTATAATAACGATTGTGACTTTAATATAAGCGCTGTGATATCAATGAGTTCTGGTTCCAGCAAAAACATTCCGGTTTTAAGTTTTTTAAACAATCTCATGTGTTGTGATTTATAAGTTCCTGTTTAAGACAGTTCTATGTACTGATTAGAAGTTGATTCATGGACAAAAGTGATACATGTTTCAATATATTTAAGTTCCAGACGTTTTTTCCCAGACATTTCAGCATTGCCGGTGTTGTGATACTTATGAGTAAAGTTCCATAATAAAGCATTGTATAATATTTGTAGTTTTGTTAATTATAATTACTTGTGCCGTGATATCGATGAGTTCTGGTTCTCGTAACATTTTCCCTTCTCCCTCATGAAGATAATCCAGGAGACATCCGTTTGTCATCAACTCTGTCACAATGTAGATAGGTTCCTTCATAGTAACAAATATTAAACAATCATTCGAAATAAATACAGATAAAGTCGTTGTAAAGTAAGGTTTTTAAATAAAACTACCAACCCTTTGAGCTCAAATCCTGGGGGAATGGGGGAGGTATATAGCCAGATTATTCGACTTAAATTGGTGGTGGACATAATGATCATCCTATTAATATTGAAAGGGCTTATACACCTTTCTTCTTAAATCACATTTTTGGGGACCCGCTTTTTAGCAACATTTAGGCATATCAACTGGGTTTTTTTCACAGAGTCAAATCGTGGACAACCTCGGTTTGTCAAACAAAGGCCTAATTAATGATTGCCACGGATCCTTGATTTAGACTCAACCCACCCCTTCGGAGCACACAGCGAGTAGAGCAACGAGCTTGGGATGTCGGAGTTTCTTCATGATGTTGGCTTCTTGTAAGAAGGCTGTGGGGTCCATAGCTCCTTCCTTTAGTGTCTTCACGGCTACCCTCACAGTTCCATTCCACGTACCTGTATACCCACATAAAGAACAAAACAAAAACACATCACAATGACATAACCTGATTATCAAATACTAAAAAAATACATTAAAAAGATCCAGCTTTTATCTAAAATTGGATAAAATAGATCAAATATCGGACGTAAACAAATTTCGAACAGTTTTTGTGGCAGATGTAGTGTTTGTGACTAAATTTGGAATTAAATTATTATCAAAAAAATCATCAATCACTGCTACCGGAGCACTCCTGAGAAAAATTTTAATTCAAAACCGCCAACTATATAACGATATGACAGTTGATTGCGTCTGGCGAGTGATTATGTGTGTAGCGAGTTATTTTGTCTGGCTAATAGTCCGCCTGGCAAGACGATCCAGTCCGCCAAACAGATAGATGAGTCCCGGCTCAGGTACTCACATCTTGTGTGGACAAAGGCGATGGTCCGGCCATGTAATCGTTTCCGAAAATGTTGTTATTATTTATCAACTGCTTTTAGTCCTAATAAAAGACAAGTTACTAACTATTTCCATATCCTAGGGCTATAACCACTCTGTGGTCTACACAGACTGGTACAAACAGCTTACCGTTTGCGAACATATACCGGTAAAAACAGCGGCATACGCGGAAACAACTTTATGCGAGACGAAAATTAATAAATACTCGTTTAATTGTGTTCTGAATACCATGCACTATTACATTTGTTATGAATCCGATAACATTACTTTCCACTTTCTGGAGGATAAATTTCGTCTTCACAAGACTGAAATAATCAGACTGAACATACTCGATCACATGACCTATAACCACGTGGTCACAAGGGCCTTAATTCATGGCTCTGATTGCTGCAAAATTCTTCGCTTACGGTCACCATTATCTGCTTAGAGGGTAAGCGCCGTATTTTTGTGCTAGCTGAAGTGAAGAATGCTCAGTAAATGGACCTCGAGAGCGTATGGGTTTTTGCGAGAAATGACTCCAGGACACCTCGCATATAGCAGCTACACCGGGTTTTTTTTAAACAATAACTTGTGTTGTGCTGTTTTTATAAAGTTTATCCACTGAATATATAGTTTACATAAATAAAAGCTTGATTCTATGTAAACTTTAAATAGTTTCGCAAATTTCAGAAAAAATATGTTTCTACAAAGCCGACCTTAATTTCCGCTTTCAAGTTTGAAACCTTAAATTCCATGCAACAAAAGGTGATCGTCATGATCCTTGACGTACACGCATTCAAACTCGAGGAAGCTGCTGATGCTATCAAAACCGCACGAAACTATTAGGATGTCGTTGTCCCGTCGACGCTAGTCTTTCGTCAAGGCATTGGTGGCCAAAGCTGTGTAGCTGCGAAACCACGAGGCCTTTTCCAACTTGATTATGCGTGTTTTGGGGGTTGAGATTATTCATAAAGATTCAAACATAAATTATTCATAATGTTTGCGCATAAGTAAAGTACTGAAAGGTTAATCAATCACAATCCATAGATGGATGACTCCATTGCTTGTGATGGTTTGAAATCAAGAAATAGAGAAAAACATTATAAATTCCTGACAAGTTGAAAAAAGTCTCTCGTGGCTTCGCAACTCGTGCATGTGGTCTCGCGGTTCTCGTCGCTTCGCGGTTACACAGCTGTCTAAGCCACGAAGGCCTTTGACGAAAGGCTACGTCGACCCTGATACTGTGGTCAGATTTGAGATCGATCAAGCACTCGCATAAAATAATGCAACGCTGCGCAAAATCCATGCGATTCAAGGTTTGCTTGGCGCTTATTAATGGAACACGATTGTTAGTGCAGTCAAAATAAAACATGGTTTACGCAACCATAACATTTGGCCCTGGTATTTTTCCGTGCTATCCTGTCCAATTGAACAACAACTCGGCCCTGGATCCCATAGAGCTACATAGTATTAGTATACACAGATAGCTCTATGATCCGTTGCACACCGGCGCACTTGACGTTTCTTCTTGGAAGTAGATAAACAGGGCAACCATGTAAACACATCATGAACACGTACACACTCAGTCAAATCTTTGTGATTTTTGATAAAATGCATTTAGTGCTGAAACAATGTCTCTTTCAAGTACTGATGTTGGGCTTCGTTTTATGAAATTTGGTCGTCCATTGTGTATCACAATGTTGTATTGTGCTGTTTTAATAAAAAGGATCCATTAATATAGTTGAAATAAATAAAAGCTTGATTTACAATTTTCGTGTCTCCTGTAGAATAGCTGATTTGAGTAATTCTCAGTAGTGACGAGGTTTGTGTGAGTACAGATTACGACAGTCACCAACTTTAAGGACCTTTTTACTCTTTGGTTCCCTGTTTATTCATGTTACTGTTCTGTCTGGTTGTCCAATTTATTTTAACATCAGTTCCTAAACATTTGGAACACGTGTTCTACACATTTTGGTGAGCAGGTTATTTTTCACGAAGCCTACCATGCATTAATATACACAAATACAAGTTATATTGATACAATGAGGCTACTTTGATATACCCGGAACTATTTTCCTCTGTCAAAATACATGTACAAAATAATCACAGCCAAACAGATCTGTAGAAATGAATAATAGCTGAGCAATGATGATGAAGGGCAAAAGCTTTCATGCACAGCAGAGGAATCGAAACAACAGTCAGTCATTATCACAAGTATAGCATTATTTTAAAGAAATCTGGCCATCAGGACTTTTTGGGTCCGGTGGCACGGGGGGGGCATTGCTTTTCAGTGGGGGGGGGGGATAGGTTTGTCAGTGGTGGTGGTGGTGGTGGGGGGGGGGTGGTAATGCTTCTATTTTGGAAGGGGGTCGCGCAGGCCCGTAACTAAGGGTGGGTCGGACGCCCCCCCCCCCCACCAAAAAAGTGGTGTCCCCCTCCGAAAAAAAAGGGAAAGAAGAAGAAAACAAAAAAGAAGGTAGGCCTACGCACAAAAAAATAAGCGAAACAAAATTACCAAAAGGCTTGAATTGGGCCTTCCTTTTTTTCAAAAAACACCCCCGGCGTCGTCGCTGCGCGACAAGCGGCGCTAACGAGTCGCGTACCTTTTCTCTCGCCCCCCCAATTAATATTCGCCCCCAACAAAAAATTGGCCGCGGTAGCGTTCGCGATCGCAGTCGTTCATTACATTAGAATATACAAACACGCATTTTCCTCTTTTCCCCGATTTTTTCATGGGGGTTAACAGGTGGGTGGGGGGGGAGTGCACTGGAAATTTTAGGGGGGGGGGGCACGATTTGAGGGGCCTGGGGGCACGTGCCCCCAGGCCTCTCCGTGGCTACGCCGCTGTCACCCTGATTATTTTGACTGAATTATTTCATTCAGCAAACACTGATAATAAAGCAAGGACCAGAAACATTGGTCATTTAAAAAAAGAAGTAAGATTAATTTATAAAGGGATGGGTTGATTATTTGTGATCGATACCATTGAATAGACTTGTATGAAGTAAGAGTGTAATAAGCAATGACGTTATTATGACGAAGCCTTGTATAACAGCCATGAAACAAGCATGCTAAGCATGATTGGGTGGTATTTACTTATTCAGGTGTCAACGCTGAGCGGGTGTCTTTTGGTCAATTTTGTCAGTGCCAAGAACTCGCCCTTTCTGAAGTCCTACCTGATACTTGAAAATAATAATTATGCCGGTACAAAATAAAACTAGGATAGTGTTTAAGATACGTGCCAACGACCCCTAGTACTGCTAGCGGAGCAGCACTCTCCTTACACTAAGCTCCCCTACAGCCCTGGTGACGGCTCCGTGAAACCCAGGCAGCTCAGCCTTTGAATCAGTAAACAACACCCTGTTGATTACGACTGTGAAATCTCATGCCTTTTAATAAGTACTCATCCTACCTTCTACATAGATCCTAATATGTTCTTGCGTACACCAAGCATGCTTAAAACAAGAATGGCCAGGAAATGAGAGCAGCCGTCTACACCAGCCTATACATCAGATCCTTCGTTCACATCACCTTCATGCCGAGCAATCAATTAAGACCCAAGTTTGAACAGATACCTAGCTCATCAGCAAACTTACTGAATTTTGATATAGGATGATAATAGGTTTCTTTCAAAGATTAATAATTTTGTTCCTCCTTTTTAGTACCGGGTATTATATGAATGGATTCATAGGCCTAGAGGTTTTTGGGAAAGGCAAAAAACCCCATGTAGCCTTCATATTTGATTAATTGTCAATAAACAGTTGCCATATTTAGGCCAGTTCAAACTGGACATTGCGCTATTTATCGCAAAAAATAACGCATCCAACATCCGTAAAAATAAAACCGAAATACAACAACTGACGTAAAATTCTGATTTCCATTAGAACTTACGTGAACTATTTAAAATTCAGATTTGGTTTCATGGCATCTTAGCCGACTCTGTTCGAACTTCGGTCCGAATCGCGAACAAACATGGAAAAGAGAAAGGGATGAATTTACGGGAATGCTCATTGGCTCTCTCCAGCAACGCACCTTCCCAAACCTCGCCGAACTGCCCGTTGCCCAGCTTGCGCTCCAGCTTGATGGAACGACGGGGTATCTCCCACACGTCCTTGCTAATCTCGAACATGGCTGGCTTTTGGCGCGGGCAGGGGTTCATTAGGCGACATACAAGGCCGTCTGCTTGAGCTGTCAAAGTAATACAACAGTTATAAAGTAAATGGTGTCAATTAATGTGTTAATAAATAGGCTTATTGTTTATAAATCTAGTATAGTATTCCTCAGCCAGCCCTAATTGCGAAAAACACGTGCACTTTAAAAAGCCCTGGGTTAGAACCAACTTCTAATGGATCTAATAGGGCAAGACCCATATCCGGATCAGCCTGTATTGATTGTTGGGTCAAAATCACAATGTAATCAGAGCTAAAAACGCATTATCAAGCCGGACTGCATGGTGGAATAGAATACACTCCAAAACTCCCAGGCCGGAATGACCATAACATTGGTTCCAGGGGCAGGCACATTTTGCGCTCTGTGTTACCAATGATTTGTTCAAACTGACCATAAGTTCGTATAGGCTACGTAATGTACGGTTTACTTAAAAGATTGCAAGTAACATTGTATGCCATAATGTGGAACAAACTGATGAAGACAACACTCTGGTGCCCTAAGAAGGTCAATAAAATATTCAAATGCTGAGAGTATTAGGGTATAACCCAGGGAAAGTATTAGGGTATAACCCAGGGAAAGTATTAGGGTATAACTCAGGGAAGTATTAGGGTATAACTCAGGGAAGTATTAGGGTATAACCCAGGGAAGTAGTAGGGTATAACTCAGGGAAGTAGTAGGGTATAACTCAGGGAAGTAGTAGGGTATAACTCAGGGGAAGTATTAGGGTATAACTCAGGGAAGTATTAGGGTATAACTCAGGGAAGTATTAGGGTATAACTCAGGGAAGTAGTAGGGTATAACTCAGGGAAGTAGTAGGGTATAACTCAGGGAAGTAGTAGGGTATAACTCAGGGAAGTAGTAGGGTATAACTCAGGGGAAGTATTAGGGTATAACTCAGGGAAGTATTAGGGTATAACTCAGGGAAGTATCAGGGTATAACTAAGGGAAGTAGTAGGGTATAACTCAGTGGAAGTATTAGGGAATAAGCTATAGGGGAAGCGTTAGGGGAAGGTCTCCCTTTTGAAAGCTGTTGAATTGAAAGTGACTGTAAATCAGACACTTCATGCATGACGTCAGACTTGTTCATCATGCCCATTTACCCTTTATGTCGGTTTGCAACTATGGGACGTCCTGATGCATGGCTTAAAGCCATACGCAATATCAGTAAAGTTCCTAGTTCCTTTTAGACATGGGACAATACCATATATTATCATTATCACTAAGTATACAGTTTCGCAGGTTTAAAAGGGATCGCAACAGAGTGAATAATATCCTAATATAGGCCTACAATGCGTTGGATCCCAGATTCCGTCCATTCTTACTTGTGTAGTGACTGACAAGGTCATGCAATGTATGGAAGGTGATGCGTGTACTGATGTAATACCCGCCGTTATCTAGCGTCCGTATACGGTAGTGTTTGACGTTGAAGCCCCGTGCGTCGTCGTGGTCTAGCACCGACAATGAGTAGGCACCTGGAAAAATATATTTGAAAATAATATTTTATGAACAAAGTAAAAACACTATTCTTAATTTTATGTTTACCAGAGAAGGCCCAAAGTTGGACACAGTTGATTTTATACCCGCAGCACAAGCAGATTTTGAATGTGTTCTTTCACCATAATAATTCTAATAGCACAGAAAACTTTCTTTGGTTTGTTGTCTCTCAAGGGCACTGTTTACAAACCCATCCTTAAACCATGATCTTACCTGGACTCGTTTCACTTCCCCTAATGAGGAAGGTTCCCCGTGAGTTACCGGCCAACTGAAGCTGTTTCTCTGCCTCCTTCCTCGTCATCTTCTCAAAGAACCAACTGCTTGGAAGAAACACATAACATCAACGCAGTGCATTGAAATTTAAGTTCTGAATAGCCTGATTTTTCTGACAATATCCAATAGGCCTATCTGACAAACATTAAAGGGACACGTTGCCTTGGATCGGACGAGTTGGTCTAAAAAAAAAGCGTTTGTAACCGTTTGTTATAAAATGCATATGGCTAGAAAGACGTTATAAAAGTAGAATACAATGATCCACACAAATATGCCTCGAAATTGCGTGGTTTTCCTTTTACTTTGCGAACTAACACGGTCGGCCATTTTGTGGAGTCAAAAAGTTGACTCCACAAAATGGCCGACCGTGTTTGTTCACGATGTAAAAGGAAAACGTTTGTGTGGATCATTGTATTCTACTTTTAAAACGTCTTTCTGACCATATGCATTTTATAACAAACGGTTACAAATGCTCTTTATAGACCAACTCGCCCGATCCAAGGCAACGTGTCCCTTTAACTACGTGTTGCCAAACTAAAAACATGGATTACAAATTTCATTAAAAAGTACATAGTATGCTTGTTTTACACTTACTCCATTGTTTATGGTAAAACATACCACTTTTAATTATGTTTGTCAACGGGGTTCAGAACAGTTCACAAAAAATAGTTCCAAGACGCTTCGTTTATTTCAAGTCATCAAGAAGTCACAGCAGTAATTGTGAGTTAATGGCATATGGCGTATGTATTGGTCATGGGTGAAACTGGGCATTGTTCACCGCAAAAGGGGTTTGTGTTTGTCTGAAACAATAAGAAAACACACTTCCTGTTGAGTTTGTAATAGTTACGTATGACTTGTACATGTAGCAATCAATTCATCCAAGGAGGTAATGAATGTTTTTGGTACCTCTTTTGGGGAATTGTTTTAAGGGCAGTTTTTGGTGCCTGGTCGCAAATCTGCACAGTCAGTTTCTGGCCAGTTAAAGGGACACACCGGCTTAATTGGGCTATTTGGGCTACAAAATAGACTAAAATATGACTTCAACGGTCTTCCAGGAATGAAGAAGAACAGTCCATAAAAAAAATCATCAAATTTAGCCGTTTTTGAGCATTTTTAAACAAAAACGAAGGTCGCGTGATAGTTCGAACCACAAACTGGTTCAAATAATCACGTGACCTTCGGAGTTAGTTTTACTTCCAGCCGTATAAACATTAATTACTGCACCGAATTAAACTCTGTTTTTTTTAAAAGAATTCATGAATATTTGACACACAAAAATAGGTATCCAAATTATGGATACAAGTTGTAAATAATACAAACAAATCGAACGTAAGATTTTATTTCAGAGAGTCCGAGCAACGGAAGCGTGAATTACAGTGCACAGCGTGGGGACTCGCTACACGCAACACAGGGGCAGTCGTGTAGCTGGCGAGCAGAGTATCTCGGCGGTGCTAGCGCGTCAGAAACCCGCTAGCCAAGAGTTAGCTGTACCTGGACGCTCATGAACATGTGGGAGGGGTAGGGAGCCAGACCACCAACTAAACGTTGTTGTTAATACGGGTTTGCTAGTCGGTACACCTCGCTGATCGAATCCGTTGTTTCAAAATCGCAACTTTTCAATGCTCTGTGTACGTTCCTTGACCCGATTTGTTCAAAATTTCTGGTTATTAAATAAGATTTATGTTAATACATAGGAATACCACTTTTATATTGACTGTGCAATTAGTTTAAACAATATTTGTGACAAACAATTAAAAAAAAAGAGCCCCAAACCCCCAAAAAAAAAAAAAAAAAAAAAAAACCCGGAGCCCCTGAAGGGACAAGTGAAAAAGAAATTAAAATTAAAAGGTAGACAAAAATACCTCACTCGAAATTTCTATTGCATCCCTCGACACACAAAATTCCAACAAAATCATTTCGTTTATTTAATTCGATGAAAATATAATTTTGTCTCACAAAATATTATTTTTCATTTTGTGAACGCAGTGTTTTTCTAGGTAACAAAATAGATTATTTCTAGAAAAATAGGTTCACGTTCCCTTTAACACGCTTTCTTTCCCCCGTAATACGATTAAGTTCCAGAGAAATACGCTTACGTTCCCTGAAGATACGCATTCATTTCCTCGAAATATGATTTTGTTCGCAAGAAATATACTTTAGTTAGCTCGAAAGGAGATTTCGTTCCCTAAAAAAAGCTTTCGTTTCCTCGAAATACGACTTTGAATTTTTTGTCCGAAATAAACTTTAATTCACACGAAGTATGCTTCCGCTCCCTAAAAGTACGCGTTCGTTCTCTTGCAATGAGACTTTGTTCCTCAGAATTCCTCTTTTGTTCCCTCAAGATATCTAATTTTGGTCCCTCAAGATAACTTTCGTTCCCCTGAAGTCAATTTGTTACATTCCTTTGTGAGGGGCGACTTTGAGAGGGGACGAGTTTGTATGTGAGGGGGCGACTTTGCTAGGGGCGACTTTGTAATTGGCGACTTTGTATTTGGCGTCTTTGCTGGGGGCGAGTTGACCGGTTTCCATGTCCGTTGTTTATACACATGTTTATACACACTTTCAGATGGATAACGTGGACTGGATCCTCATGCCTTGTCGTTGTAAAACACTTACACAAACAGAGCACCAGTCTACAACATTGCATATAGCATGTATCCCGTAAATTTGACACTTGCAACGACTGGTAAAGCGTATACGATGACCTTTGGCCGCTTTTGCATTTGTCGGTCATTTCTCGTTAATTACGTGATATTTTTTAATTAAAAAAATATAAAAACCATCAAGAAATAATTGTCTTTGATTCTACGTGACTAAATTACGTAAACAGGTAACCGGTGTGTCCCTTTAACGTTGTGTTTGTGGGAGTGCGGGAAACTGCATCCGGCAGGCTTCTTAGAGACTTGGATGCAGATTCGGATGTAAAATTATGGTCTTGGATATTGAGCAGTGTATTTTTAAACATGTGCTTCAAGTGTCGCGACGTCAAACGAGATGCACTTTGTGTTCTTTGATTATTATAATTATGCACTGTATTATATATTGTGTAGTGTTGTTCTTGCATAAGCCTTCACATGGCATCAAAAATCATACCTTTGCGTGCGTTATCACATTTTATTTTCGTTGTCGGTTTTCGGGCTTCTTATCAGCTCTGGTAAAGTGCAATTTAGAAAGTTTTTACCGAGGGCGCATTTAGATGTAAACATGATGAGTCACATGGTGTAAACTAAGTTAGCGTTCTGATTAAAGTGCAACAATTGTTCTGTGTGGTTATCATCCAGGCAGTGTCGTGTAGGATATACTGGAAATGGGCCAATGGCTAGCCCCTTGCTCCTTTTGCTAATCCATCTTACTTTCAAGATGATAATAGTTGATCCGAAAGGGAAATTGGTATTTCCAAGAGGGTTGGAGTGAATATGGAAAAGCTGAAGAACAAGATACTGCCTGGTACTACCACGGCAATGCAAAGCATCCATTGGGCACACATTGCCCGTTCTCGAAAACCAAGGGCTTGGTAGACCCAATAAACGGATTTTGCAGTGTGACATTCAAGGTATTGTGTTTTACTTTCATTTGTAAGAAATTCCCACTTCAAAAGGGGAGTACTTTTAGTTTTTTATTTATTTCTTGTTTATCCGTGGGAATCCTTTCAGTGAAACACTGTTTTCAATAATACAGGTATTCTAAAACACAAAAATGATAGAATAAATCATTAAAAAGGTATCACAGTAATTTTGACATTAAGGCAGGCTAAAAACTGGCTCTGCATATTATAGACAGCTTTATCTGCCAAATAAAGACCATGTTAATGTGACTGTGGCTGTATTATCGAGTCTGCTGAGAGGAAGTGTTATAGTAAAGTACTCTCAAGTCGAGTATCATTTACTGCCGAGTACAAGGGTGGCCGAGTAGTACTCAAGTACGAGTACTTGGGCCATCGAGTACAAGCTTCCAAATACCGAGTATGTTGATATCCGAGTACCGAGTCCAACAGCCAAATACCAAGTACTTGGATCTCCAAGTGTGAGTACGAGTATACTTTAAAAAACATACTGCAACATTAGGTATAAAAAACGTTTATCGTGTTTTGACTAATATCGAGACCACACTATGTGCTTGTTATGATGAACATGATACTTCATAGATAACTTCAACTTTACTTTTTCCAAAGCTCTCTTCCTCTACTCATTGCATTAACGCATGCATGAGAAAGCGGAAAAGGATTTTGTTTTTGACCACGAGTATAAATCAGAGTCCAACTAAATTTACAGTCAATTCTCGAGTACATGAATTCAAGTACGTATGATTTGTCAGTCGAGTATTGAGAATGGACTTCGAGTACGAGTATTTTGCTAGCCGAGTACGGGTACAAGTAGGCTACTCGAGGGGGAGTATTTTGCTAGCCGAGTACGAGTACAAGTAGGCTACTCGAGGGGGAGTATTTTGCTAGCCGAGTACGAGTACAAGTAGGCTACTCGAGGGGGAGTATTTTGCTAGCCGAGTACAAGCACAAGTATAGGCTACACGAGGGGGAGTATTTTGCTAGCCGAGTACGAGTACAAGTAGGCTACTCGAGGGGGAGTATTTTGCTAGCCGAGTACGAGTACAAGTAGGCTACTCCCCAGGGAGTATTTTGCTAGCCGACTACGAGTACAAGTAGGCTACTCGAGGGGGAGTATTTTGCTAGCCGAGTACGAGTTCAAGTAGGCTACTCGAGGGGGAGTATTTTGCTAGCCGAGTACGAGTACAAGTAGGCTACTCGAGGGGGAGTATTTTGCTAGCCGAGAACGAGTACAAGTAGGCTACTCGAGGGGGAGTCTTTTGCTAGCCGAGTACGAGTACAAGTAGGCTACTCGAGGGGGAATATTTTGCTAGCCGAGTAGGAGTACATAGGTTAGCTACTCCCCGGGGAGTATTTTGCTAGCCGAGTACAAGTACAAGTAGGCTACTCGAGTGGAAGTATTTTGCTAGCCGAGTACGAGTACAAGTAGGCTACTCGAGGGGGAGTATTTTGCTAGCCGAGTACAAGTTCAAGTAGGCTACTCGAGAGGTAGTATTTTGCTAGGCGAGTACGAGTACAAGTAGGCTACTCGAGGGGAGTATTTTGCTAGCCGAGTACGAGTACAAGTAGGCTACTCGAGGGGGAGTATTTTGCTAGTCGAGTACGAGTACATAGTAGGCTACTCCCCGGGAAGTATTTTGCTAGCCGAGTACGAGTACAAGTAGGCTACTCGAGGGGGAGTATTTTGCTAGCCGAGTACGAGTACATAGTAGGCTACTCCCCGGGGAGTATTTTGCTAGCCGAGTACGAGTACAAGTAGGCTACTCGAGGGGGAGTATTTTGCTAGCCGAGTATGAGTACAAGAAGGCTACTCGAGGGGGAGTATTTTGCTAGCCGAGTACGAGTACATAGTAGGCTACTCCCCGGGGAGTATTTTGCTAGCCGAGTACAAGTACAAGTAGGCTACTCGAGGGGGAGTATTTTGCTAGCCGACTACGAGTACAAGTAGGCTACTCGAGGGGTAGTATTTTGCTAGCCGAGTACGAGTACAAGTAGGCTACTCGAGGGGGAGTATTTTGCTAGCCGAGTACGAGTACAAGTAGGCTACTCGAGGGGGAGTATTTTGCTAGCCGAGTACGAGTACAAGTATAGGCTACACGAGGGGGAGTATTTTGCTAGCCGAGTACGAGTACAAGCAGGCTACTCGAGGGGGAGTATTTTGCTAGCCGAGTACGAGTACAAGTAGGCTACTCCCCAGGGAGTATTTTGCTAGCCGACTACGAGTACAAGTAGGCTACTCGAGGGGGAGTATTTTGCTAGCCGAGTACGAGTACAAGTAGGCTACTCGAAGGGAGTATTTTGCTAGCCGAGTACGAGTACAAGTAGGCTACTCGAGGGGGAATATTTTGCTAGCCGAGTACGAGTACATAGGATAGGCTACTCCCCGGGGAGTATTTTGCCAGCCGAGTACAAGTACAAGTAGGCTACTCGAGCGGAAGTATTTTGCTAGCCAAGTACGAGTACAAGTAGGCTACTCGAGGGGTAGTATTTTGCTAGCCGAGTACGAGTACAAGTAGGCTACTCGAGGGGAGTATTTTGCTAGCCCAGTACGAGTACAAGTAGGCTACTCCAGGGGGAGTATTTTGCTAGCCGAGTACAAGTTCAAGTAGGCTACTCGAGGGGTAGTATTTTGCTAGCCGAGTACGAGTACAAGTAGGCTACTCGAGGGGAGTATTTTGCTAGCCCAGTACGAGTACAAGTAGGCTACTCGAGGGGGAGTATTTTGCTAGCCGAGTACGAGTACATAGTAGGCTACTCCCCGGGGAGTATTTTGCTAGCCGAGTACGAGTACAAGTAGGCTACTCGAGGGGGAGTATTTTGCTAGCCGAGAACGAGTACATAGTAGGCTACTCCCCGGGGAGTATTTTGCTAGCCGAGTACGAGTACAAGTAGGCTACACGAGGGAGTGTATTTTGCTAGCCAAGTACGAGTACAAGTAGGCTACTCGAGGGGGAGTATTTTGCTAGCCGAGTACGAGTTCAAGTAGGCTACTCGAGGGGGAGTATTTTGCTAGCCGAGTACGAGTACAAGAAGGCTACTCGAGGGGAGTATTTTGCTAGCCGAGTACGAGTACATAGTAGGCTACTCGAGGGGTAGTATTTTGCTAGCCGAGTACGAGTACAAGTAGGCTACTCGAGGGGGAGTATTTTGCTAGCCGAGTACGAGTACATAGTAGGCTACTCCCCGGGGAGTATTTTGCTAGCCGAGTACAAGTACAAGTAGGCTACTCGAGGGGGAGTATTTTGCTAGCCGAGAACGAGTACAAGTAGGCTACTCGAGGGGGAGTATTTTGCTAGCCGAGTACGAGTACAAGTAGGCTACTCCCCGGGGAGTATTTTGCTAGCCGAGTACGAGTACAAATAGGCTACTCGAGGGAGTGTATTTTGCTAGCCAAGTACGAGTACAAGTAGGCTACTCGAGGGGGAGTATTTTGCTAGCCGAGTACGAGTTCAAGTAGGCTACTCAAGGGGGAGTATTTTGCTAGCCGAGTACGAGTACAAGAAGGCTACTCGAGGGGAGTATTTTGCTAGCCGAGTATGAGTACATAGTAGGCTACTCCCCGGGGAGTATTTTGCTAGCCGAGTACAAGTACAAGTAGGCTACTCGAGGGGGAGTATTTTGCTAGCCGACTACGAGTACAAGTAGGCTACTCGAGGGGTAGTATTTTGCTAGCCGAGTACGAGTACAAGTAGGCTACTCGAGGGGGAGTATTGTGCTAGCCGAGTACGAGTACATAGTAGGCTACTCCCCGGGGAGTATTTTGCTAGCCGAGTACGAGTACAAGAAGGCTACTCGAGGGGGAGTATTTTGCTAGCCGAGTACGAGTACATAGTAGGCTACTCGAGGGGGATTATTTTGCTAGCCGAGTACGAGTACAAGTAGGCTACTCGAGGGGGAGTATTTTGCTAGCCGAGTACGAGTACAAGTAGGCTACTCGAGGGGGAGTATTTTGTTAGCCGAGTACGAGTTCAAGTAGGTTACTCGAGGGGAGTATTTTGCTAGCCGAGTACGAGTACAAGTAGGCTACTCGAGGGAGTGTATTTTGCTAGCCAAGTACGAGTACAAGTAGGCTACTCGAGGGGGAGTATTTTGCTAGCCGAGTACGAGTTCAAGTAGGCTACTCGAGGGGGAGTATTTTGCTAGCCGAGTACGAGTACATAGTAGGCTACTCGAGGGGGAGTATTTTGCTAGCCAAGTACAAGTACAAGTAGGCTACTCGAGGGGGAGTATTTTGCTAGCCGACTACGAGTACAAGTAGGCTACTCGAGGGGTAGTATTTTGCTAGCCGAGTACGAGTACAAGTAGGCTACTCGAGGGGGAGTATTGTGCTAGCCGAGTACGAGTACATAGTAGGCTACTCCCCGGGGAGTATTTTGCTAGCCGAGAACGAGTACAAGTAGGCTACTCGAGGGGGAGTATTTTGCTAGCCGAGTACGAGTACATAGTAGGCTACTCGAGGGGGAGTATTTTGCTAGCCGAGTACGAGTACAAGTAGGCTACTCGAGGGGGAGTATTTTGCTAGCCGAGTACGAGTGCAAGTAGGCTACTCGAGGGGGAGTATTTTGCTAGCCGAGTACGAGTTCAAGTAGGCTACTCGAGGGGAGTACTTTGCTAGCCAAGTACGAGTACAAGTAGGCTACTTGAGGGGGAGTATTTTGCTAGCCGAGTACGAGTACATAGTAGGCTACTCCCCGGGGAGTATTTTGCTAGCCGAGTACAAGTACAAGTAGGCTACTCGAGGGGGAGTATTTTGCTAGCCGAGAACGAGTACAAGTAGGCTACTCGAGGGGGAGTATTTTGCTAGCCGAGTACGAGTACAAGTAGGCTACTCGAGGGAGTGTATTTTGCTAGCCAAGTACGAGTACAAGTAGGCTACTCGAGGGGGAGTATTTTGCTAGCCGAGTACGAGTTCAAGTAGGCTACTCGAGGGGGAGTATTTTGCTAGCCGAGTACGAGTACAAGAAGGCTACTCGAGGGGAGTATTTTGCTAGCCGAGTACGAGTACATAGTAGGCTATTCCCCGGGGAGTATTTTGCTAGCCGAGTACGAGTACAAGTAGGCTACTCGAGGGGGAGTATTTTGCTAGCCGACTACGAGTACAAGTAGGCTACTCGAGGGGTAGTATTTTGCTAGCCGAGTACGAGTACAAGTAGGCTACTCGAGGGGGAGTATTGTGCTAGCCGAGTACGAGTACATAGTAGGCCACTCCCCGGGGAGTATTTTGCTAGCCGAGAACGAGTACAAGTAGGCTACTCGAGCGGGAGTATTTTGCTAGCCGAGTACGAGTACATAGTAGGCTACTTGAGGGGGAGTATTTTGCTAGCCGAGTACGAGTACAAGTAGGCTACTCGAGGGGGAGTATTTTGCTAGCCGAGTACGAGTACAAGTAGGCTACTCGAGGGGGAGTATTTTGTTAGCCGAGTACGAGTTCAAGTAGGCTACTCGAGGGGAGTATTTTGCTAGCCGAGTACGAGTACAAGTAGGCTACTTGAGGGGGAGTATTTTGCTAGCCGAGTACGAGTACATAGTAGGCTATTCCCCGGGGAGTATTTTGCTAGCCGAGTACAAGTACAAGAAGGCTACTCGAGGGGGAGTATTTTGCTAGCCGACTACGAGTACAAGTAGGCTACTCGAGGGGGAGTATTTTGCTAGCCGAGTACGAGTATAAGTAGGCTACTCGAGGGGTAGTATTTTGCTAGCCGAGTACGAGTACAAGTAGGCTACTCGAGGGGGAGTATTTTGCTAGCCGAGTACGAGTACAAGTAGGCTACTCGAGGGGGAGTATTTTGCTAGCCGAGTGCGAGTACATAGTAGGCTACTCCCCGGGGAGTATTTTGCTAGCCGAGAACGAGTACAAGTAGGCTACTCGAGGGGGAGTATTTCGCTAGCCGAGTACGAGTACAAGTAGGCTACTCGAGGGGGAGTATTTTGCTAGCCGAGTGCGAGTACAAGTAGGCTACTCGAGGGGGAGTATTTTGCTAGCCGAGTACGAGTACAAGTAGGCTACTCGAGGGGGAGTATTTTGCTAGCCGAGTACAAGTACAAGTAGGCTACTCGAGGGGGAGTATTTTGCTAGCCGAGTACGAGTACATAGTAGGCTACTCCCCGGGGAGTATTTTGCTAGCCGAGTACGAGTACAAGTAGGCTACTCCCCGTGGAGTATTTTGCTAGCCGAGTACGAGTACAAGTAGGCTACTCGAGGGGGAGTGTTTTGCTAGCCGAGTACGAGTACAAGTAGGCTACTCGAGGGGGAGTATTTTGCTAGCCGAGTACGAGTACAAGTAGGCTACTCGAGGGGGAGTATTTTGCTAGCCGAGTACGAGTACAAGTAGGCTACTCGAGGGGGAGTATTTTGCTAGCCGAGTACGAGTACAAGTAGGCTACTCCCCGGGGAGTATTTTGCTAGCCGAGTACGAGTACAAGTAGGCTACTCGAGGGGGAGTATTTTGCTAGGCGAGAACGAGTACATAGTAGGCTACTACCCGGGGAGTATTTTGCTAGCCGAGTACGAGTACAAGTAGGCTACTCGAGGGGGAGTATTTTGCTAGCCGAGTACGAGTACAAGTAGGCTACTCGAGGGGAGTATTTTGCTAGCCGAGTACGAGTACAAGTAGGCTACTCGAGGGGGAGTATTTTGCTAGCCGAGTACGAGTACAAGTAGGCTACTCGAGGGGGAGTATTTTGCTAGCCGAGTACGAGTACAAGTAGGCTACTCGAGGGGGAGTATTTTGCTAGCCGAGTACGAGTACATAGTAGGCTACTCGAGGGGGAGTATTTTGCTAGCCGAGTACGAGTACAAGTAGGCTACTCGAGGGGGAGTATTTTGCTAGCCGAGTACGACTACAAGTAGGCTACTCGAGGGGGAGTATTTTGCTAGCCGAGTACGAGTACAAGTAGGCTACTCGAGGGAGAGTATTTTGCTAGCCGAGTACGAGTACATAGTAGGCTACTCCCCGGGGAGTATTTTGCTAGCCGAGAACGAGTACAAGTAGGCTACTCGAGGGGGAGTATTTTGCTAGCCGAGTACGAGTACAAGTAGGCTACCCCCCGTGGAGTATTTTGCTAGCCGAGTACGAGTACAAGTAGGCTACTCGAGGGGGAGTGTTTTGCTAGCCGAGTACGAGTACAAGTAGGCTACTCGAGGGGGAGTATATTGCTAGCCGAGTACGAGTACAAGTAGGCTACTCGAGGGGGAGTATTTTGCTAGCCGAGTACGAGTACAAGTAGGCTACTCGAGGGGAGTGTTTTGCTAGCCGAGTACGAGTACAAGTAGGCTACTCGAGGGGGAGTATTTTGCTAGCCGAGTACGAGTACATAGTAGGCTACTCCCCGGGGAGTATTTTGCTAGCCGAGAACGAGAACAAGTAGGCTACTCGAGGGGAAGTATTTTGCTAGCCGAGTACGAGTACAAGTAGGCTACTCCCCGGGGAGTGTTTTGCTAGCAGAGTACGAGTACAAGTAGGCTACTCGAGGGGGAGTGTTTTGCTAGCCGAGTACGAGTACAAGTAGGCTACTCGAGGGGGAGTATTTTGCTAGCCGAGTACGAGTACAAGTAGGCTACTCGAGAGGGAGTATTTTGCTAGCCGAGTACGAGTACAAGTAGGCTACTCGAGGGGGAGTATTTTGCTAGCCGAGTACGAGTACAAGTAGGCTACTCCCCGAGGAGTATTTTGCTAGCCGAGTACGAGTACAAGTAGGCTACTCGAGGGGGAGTACAAGTAGGCTACTCAAGGGGGAGTATTTTGCTAGCCGAGTACGAGTACATAGTAGGCTACTCCCCGGGGAGTAGTTTGCTAGCCGAGTACGAGTACAAGTAGGCTACTCGAGGGGGAGTATTTTGCTAGCCGAGTACGAGTACAAGTAGGCTACTCGAGGGGTAGTATTTTGCCAGCCGAGTACGAGTACAAGTAGGCTACTCGAGGGGGAGTATTTTGCTAGCCGAGTACGAGTAAAAGTAGGCTACCATCAAAACGGTACTCGGATCCGAGTACTACAACACTGCTGAAAAGTCTACTTCAACGTTGTGTCAAAAGGCACCGTCAAAGTCAGATATGACTGATTCGGACACTATGTTGGGATCAGTTGTAGGGCTGTGGCCATAGGTCAGACACTTCTTGCGCGACTTCATACTTTTTCACGATGCCTAGTTACTGATTTCCAATTCTTAATTTAGTGGCGTAACCAGACATTTTCATGTTTCCATTTTTTGTTAAAGCGAGGCCAAAGACATAAATGGTATTTCATTCGTTTGATGTAGCCGAATCATATTAATTTGTTCAATTGTTCGGTCTCATCAACAGTCCCCTGCCCCCACCCCTGGTTGTGCCACTGTAATTCTTCAAAAAAGAAGCAATGTATACAAATATATAATTATTGTTGTTGACGTTGCTTTTCGCAAAAAGTACATCATTAGGTGAATCTATGTTTGCAATATTATGTGTTGGTGAAAAGGCGTTTTGGGTTTTTTTTAATCTAAGAGCTGTATATACTAACAAGTTTTATAATGTGTACACAGTGACTAGCTAAACCCCATGCTGTTGTGAAATGTTTGAAAAAATGCTCTTAATGACCAGCCCTGTAAAGACATTGGCTAAACGCATTTCTGATTGTACCGCATTTGGTCAATCAAACAGACAGAATAGATAAACGCGATGTACAGGTCTTTTTAAAGTGTTTACAGACGTATTGATCACTGTGTTGTATAAGCAGCTAGTTTCATAAACAAAGATGGAAGCATAATTATCAGAAGCGTATATTCTTTGATAATTACGGAGTAATTGTGTTTAATAAAAACGTCTAATTAGGGAGTAATTGTGTTTAATAAAAACGTTTGATTACGGAGTAATTGTGTTTAATAAAAACGTTTAAATCATTCGTGCTCTAATTCCTACTCAAAGTAATTCCTGTTGGTAAATTCCACGACTGTCACTTGGAAACAATTATGGTTGAATACACGGGAAACAAATCAAGGTTTGACTCACTCTTCTGCTTGGAGTACATCCGCCGGTTCGATGTAGTTCCTCGGAACATAACCTTCTCTCTTGGTGAGCATTGAAGTTGCTAACCACCAGTTGGGATCACTGCGCAAGAAATAGTCAAAGCTTCGTTAATACTTTTGTGGGCCCACAACTTTTCCGTAAATCAAAGATTTGAAGATCATGGCTTGTAGGTATTGTTGATATTAATATGGTCCAATATTGTGCCCTGTGGTTGTTGTCTTCAAAATTGGGGCATTTTACGTATCATAAAAATAAGTTATTTTTTCTCATATAACGCGTAATTGGTACAAAATTCACTGGCTAACCTCCAGAGAAAAAGACAACAGAAGTTTATATGTAACCAAGTGTTTGTATTCAACTCAAAGATGATGAGATCCTTTTAAATCTTGCTTTGTGCGTATTTCTTTTTGAATAGTTAGGGTAGCCTTATTTGCCTTTAGGGACCTTATTTGATGTGCCCTGTGGTTGTTGTCTTATTATGATGTGCCGGTAGTCATCTTATGGTTGTCTTCACTTAATCCATTTGTAAGCCGTATCCGAATTGATGGCCTATTCTTCAACGTCATGACGGTAGCCAACAATAGCTGTAGCCAAAGTTGCTTGATTGTGACATGGCCCAACCAAACAGATGTTTGAACTAATCGGGTGTGTTTAAGAAACGGAAAAAGGAACATTAAGCAGTCTTCATGGATTGCATGAAAACAAAATACTACATAAACTTTGGAGAGAGAGGTGGCTTGCTAAACAAGGAAGCCTTCTTGGTCTGTACACGATGCAAACTAGAAGGTTGCATTACTTGTTCAGGGAAACTTTTGGGAATACTACATAAATTATATTTTTTCCATTATAAATAAAATAAAGAAAACAAACTTATCATATATATAATGTCTGCTGCCATCTGTAGCAGCTCTGATCAGACTGGGATAGTTATTTTTGTTTTCATAAATATTTTCAGTTTTGCTGGAGGGTGTTTTAAACTTACGTTTTGTTTGTAATGATAAGAATCTCCCCTTTTCTAAACGTGAGATCGTCCGCTGTCCTAGCCTCATAGTCGTACAACGCTTTATATCTTTCACCGGCTGAGGGAGAAATCGTAACAGTTTGCTCAGGTTTAGGAAGTGTATTCATTCAAACCATTCATTCTAAAGAGTCCAGGGTCAAGATACACCCTCACCGGAGTCTGCCTAGAGTCCTGGGTCGTCATGGGTCGTTTTACCCATCGAAATAACCCATAATAAGGGTAGAGCATGACTCTGATTCCGGTCAGAAGATATGATATTGCGCCAACGGGCACTTCAACCGGAAATCCGAGTCAGGTCGACCGAAATTATTTTAGCTAAAGCTCAAAGAGATCAAGATTATTGGTAAATTTTGACCTGGAGTAAGTGGATAACATTATTGTAATACATAGTTTGTGAAAAAGGTTGACCGTTACGAAGTTTTCGTGTTTTGTTAAGATGTTTCACTTTCGTGTTGTTGTGCGCATGTGTATTAACAGCACATGCATGTATAGAAAAAAAATCATTTGTCAAGGTACGTTTCCGCCTTGTACCGTGATGTATGCTTAAATCTCTTATCAATATACTAACCAGTTAGTTATGACAGTTATATTGGCTCATAAATTTACAAATAGAAACCGATGAAAAATTCTGAGCTTTTAAAGTGAAACTATTCTCTCAAGGAAATGAATCAGTAAATGTTGCGTTTCTGCATATCCTTGTATGCTGTTAGGTTTCCTTATCATAAAGCCCTAAAGAAACACCCCACACGTTTTGAAGTGACTAACTTTCACCATGGCAGAGGAGCATGCGCAAAACACAGACCTCTGAAGGTACGCCATTTCTTGGTACAGTTTCAAAATGGCGGACGGAGGCTATGGAGATATGAACAGTTCAAATACACCCTCATGACCTCTGAATCCAACGAACGAAAATGTGAATTATTTCCTTTTCAAGTCCATAGGCGGTTAGCCAAAGTTACAAAGTACTAAGGTTGAGTGATATACCGTCTTAGCTAACATTCCTCCCATATAAGCAACTTTCAGACATGTCAGTTCGTTTCTCTTTTAACTTTCACTGAGTTTATTTTTAAACAATAGGTTTTCCCAGCGGTTTTCTGCGTGACCTCACCGCAGGAGCTTCAACAAACAGGAAAATACTAGTATCAAAGGTTACCTACATATGCACACACTTTCATACAGCAGTCGGATCATTCTGGTTGCATTGAAATAAAATGAAAACGAAAATGGCTCCCAAAAGTACGAAATAAAAAGATTGATATTAAATATTACCTACATCACTCTAATAGAAGTATTAACTTGCATTATACCGTGAAGGAGTCCGATTATTCCGGCCTCCCATTGTTTGTCTGGTTTCATTGATACCAATGGTAAAAAACGAAAATGTTCAAAGTGATGGTAAATTCACATATACAAGCCCACGTATTTGGATTATTATAATGCAGTATAACGTCCCGTGACTAAGAAGCCCAAAAAAGCTTTATGATGGATGTGTAAAATGAAACATTTCCGGATTGTCGTTCCATAGTTGGCTCATTACCCCATTAAAGGTCCTTCCTGACAAGGGGTTCCTTTAGGGTCCGTATCGACAAACACAGCATTAAAATCGTTTTCTTTTCAGTTCAATTCCAAATGAAATGCCCAATACTCCGAAATGTAATGGTTATACTCAATCAAATAGTTTCACGCGGTCACTTACAGAAGCACACTATAAAAATGTCGTTAAATGCCCTAACAGGCAAATCAAAACCCGAAACAAACACAAAATATTGTTTTCCAAAAGCATGAGCAGTTCACATGGGATAGTTTTATAATTTCCGTAAAATAAATATGGAATTTAGAGTAGAAAAATGTATAAATAAGTGTCGTTTCACTCATTTGATACCAATTGACGTGTAGGGCCGGAGACACTAACACTCGTTTTAATTACAATCAAACTGAGCTTAGTCTTGTTTGGGTCATAAAGTAGATGCACTGTTAAATACAAATATCAATAGTTGTCTGAACTGCTAGTTAAAAAACCCTCATTATTTATACATTGGAGTTGTGCAGTCTGTTTTACAATATAAACTTAAACCGAAACATAAATATAGAAGTTTCAGCACGTTACGATCTCAGCACTGCCTGAATGAAAGTGTAACACAGGAAATGCACAGCTTTTATAGGAATGGTACCACCATTAGTTTTGTTGCAAAGTTAATTCATTCCAATCCTTTAGGGTAAATTTCAGGGCACATTTTTATTCTGCTTATTTTTAATTTCAAAGTATAGATATCAAATGTTTGGATCCGGGGCGAGGACATCATGGGGGGGGGGGGGGCTTTAGTTACGCCACTGAACACATGTTAAAGAAAATGTGTTTTGAAAAAGGTACATTCAAAATTATCTTGCTTTCACGAAACATATTAAAAATGGAACAGACATCATCTGTTTTTGGAATAATGCATTATGCATTCTTTGGATTTTCAAGAATTTTTTTTTAAGCAGTACATCCTTTCTGTTGAATCCGATACCAAACCCAACAACAAACTCATCGAGCCTTGGTCATTCTAAGCCGTTGCTACATGGTCTTAGGTAGTGAAGTATTTGCTAAACCATACCTGGTCGTGTACTTGGTGAATGCATAATCGCCATTTGGTCGTTACCAACCGACGCGGAAATCATGACACCAACCGAGTTGCCGCCACCCTGGCCGCCGTCTCCGGCGTGATTCTGCCTGTCATCACTGCCGGCGTTCATGGAGTCCTTCCGCATTTTCCCTTTCTTTGGCTTTTTATCTTTATCTTTCCTCTCCTTCCTGTCTCGGCTGACCTTACCCGGAGATACAGTGATGGTGGAGGTACTGTGGTCAAATCCCTCCTGGCCATCTGCCCCACCCTGGGCACTCTCTTTGTTCCCCATGGTTGGGAATCTCAAACCCGGAAACTCTACCCCGTTAGATTTTTCAGAAACGGACTGCTCTCTGCTAATAAAAAAAATAATATAAACAAGTTAGAAACAAATATTGTAAAATCCCTAGCGGGATTAAATAGAAATCCCGTGTGGGGTATATGAGATCCATTCTCACCCGAATAAAATCCAAGACCTCAGTATAACTCAAAACACCCAAACTGTTGGATTATGGTGCCTGTCAATAACTTTGTATAACGTAATTATCACTGTAAGTACAATGTGTAAAACTCTTTTCGGATGATATCTCTGCAGAGACGAGCCGTAGTGGTCTCGACGTTTCGAACAAGCTGTGCAAAATTTCAAACATCACTTGCAATTTACTATAGTCCTACAGAACTGACTAAAACGTGCGTATGGGTGGAGATAGTTAATAATTTCAACCTGATTTTACACCAGAGTTAATAACTAGATATTTTTTGAAGCTGCTGCATTTTTAATGAAACATTATAGTGTCGATTCGTAAACTTGGTGAAGCTGTCCGGCGTAATAAAATGCTTGTGATGACGGCTTCAAAATAGTTGCAAAGACATTTGTAAAACCCAATATTGTGCATTCCAAATAGTTGCAGAGAATTTTGTGGTGAAAATTTGCAGTTTATAGGCCCATTACGCACACGTTTTAAGCATAGGCTATCGTAATGTAAGTGTAGGTGAAAGTAGACGGGACTGCGACAGCTTAGCGGAGTTTAAGTAGGTGCAACAACGGCCGCAGCCAATGGCGTAGCTTTTTTTCTACAGGGGAGTGGGTGAAGGGGAAAGGGGAAAACCCACTAACCTTAACAAAAGGTAGAAGCTTAAGTAAAAAGTGTAGATGTCACGATAATGCTGCATTGTACATGTTTTTTTGGCTTTGCACAATATTTACGCCCAATTTAAGGTCATTTCAAAATTCTTAAAAGGACTTGGTTCTTGTTTTTGTCTTTTGAAATTTTAATTTGCTTCTTCTTTGGAAAAACCCTGGTAAGATTTGGACTTGAGTTGCCAGACTGTAGCTTTTGCAATTTACATATAATAACTTTCCTTAAATCCGAGGTAAAGAGCAAACGTGAAGATATTGCAATGGGGGTAAACAAAGCTAGAGGGGCAGATGTGAGCCAGAAGCACGAATCCTCGCGTGTTTAGTTTCTGGACGATCTCTTATACTATTTCTTCGTTTTCTGGATAACAAGTGTCACTTACAAAAACGTGCCGTTTTACATTGGTATATACTACTTCCGAAGTTCTAAAACATGTATTAAATAATCTGGGTGTGCTCTGAAAAATTACCAGAAACGTGCAAATTTTTATATCTAACACGAAAAACGAGGTGTCGGAAAGTCGCGGAATATTATTAACAGGAGCTGGGGGAAAATAGTTTATAGATCAAACAATTGAAGACCTGCACATTTTTTTTGGATGGAGAACAATTTTTACTGGATATTTTGGAATAATATAAGCTCTTTGAAACAATTTTTTCCCCGTAAACACAAAAAAATATGTTATTTCCAAAAATGTTGTTTATTGGCCAGACTAGGTGCTCCCAGCGATCGTCCACAAATGGTCGAAACAGTTATGAATGTATTTTGATTCTCTCTTCGGTGTCTAAAGGTCACAACACCAATGATGTCATTTTAACGCCACAGTTTTTGCAGTGTAAACGTGGATAGATTCGACATTCTTGATGAACATCCCGGACAGTTTTTGCTGTTTTCTCCGCAAGCAGACACTGTATTTAGCTGAAACTTTCAAATGTGACTTTTATTGTATCTTTCCTGTGAATATTGCCTGTAAATCAGCATTACATTTACAAAAAACAATCTATGACCCTACCTTTAAATTAATATGTGAAGCATAATGCACAAAACAGGCACTTCATGCAGAAACTCATGGGAATGAGAAATTTCAAATAACACCCAAATAGGGCGTAAAGTAAGTACTTCTCAGTTTAAGACATCACATCACACAGATATAAAGTCTGATGTTTTGGTGTTGTCTTCACTTTTATTACCAATCCACTATCAGAGAACAGCCATAGGGCGACACATAATAACAGCCACATAAACGTCCAGATAAATTGGTAAAATATTGAATAAATTATGTAGAAAATAGTTATTATATTTTATTCCCTTTTTAATAATTTTTCTTCCAAAAGCCTAATTACCCCAGATTTACCATTCCTATAGCCGTAGCCCAAACTTCAAACTGAGCTCAATGTGAGACAAATCCCGGCGTCAGTGACAAAGTTGTACCCTGGCGGTTACCCCTTTTGCACTCGTCCACGGTAAAACGCAATGTTTGATTGCTTCATAAAACAAGTCTTCTTTTATCCAATGTTTTCATACCAATTTACTTATAATTTCCAGCGTTGCTCTCGCATTCACCAATCACCGCTTCTTATTCAAAATAAATATGGAGAAATATCCGTTTGTATGGCTGTGAAGACAGTGTTAAAGACGATCCCTTAATGCCTTGCTGAATATAGATGGTATTTTACCAGACAGAAAAGTGACTTGAGCCCACATTATGACGTGACCAATCAGGGATGCAAGCCGAGACGTATGGGATCATGTGACCGGTAGACACACTCCTTCGACCCCATAGCAAAGGAAGTCCAAGAGAGGTCAACTAAAGCATCAGACAGGAGCATCTGTCTACCGGCTTCCGAGCGCTGATCCCTGCAGCCAACTGCGTGATGGAGGCAGTCTAGGCAGCTATAATGAAACCGGCTACATACAAATCTAAGACAGGCAGTTATACCATAACGATGCCGATTTACGGATTACCTATTTGTCAAAGATTTTAAACTTTATGGTCAACTTAGAGTCGTTGTTGCAGAAATAGTACTCTTCATGCAAAATATAAATGTGTTAGTTGTAGCAGTACATTCTCGTCGTAATGTCCTTTGTTTAGAATGTAAAGTTGTCAAGTGGTAGGCTTACGTGCTTAGTGGGTAATGTTCTATCTGATTACGTTTTTCTTATTATTCTGATCACCGATTTGTACAACGGCCCAGGCCAAAAGAACGGCCGCGTCTATGCTAACTAAGTTTACCTTGTCGTCAGCATAGCAATGAGTGTCTTGGCCGAGCGGTCTAGTGCACCGGACTCAAGTTCTGGTGTTGTCAGCTAGTCAGTTCGGTTTCAGGTCAAGGCACGTGTGTCCTTGAGGGAGACATTTAACCGTAATTATAGTCCTTCAGATGGGACGTCAAGTTGTAGGTCCCATTTGTAGGACAATGCACGTAAAAGAACCCGAGTACACTTCGGTAAGATAAGGGGCTCCCCAGAATTTCTTCCGTGGTTTGCTGCAGACTGCGCTGCATCAGCTGAACCTCTACTATTGCTACATATAAATGGGTCTATAAACCCGAGTTAAAACAATGCCTGCTTCTAAACGCTCTAACATAAGGCGGATATAAGATCTGAGTGATATTACTATTAATAATGCCAACTCAAGAGCATTCCACTTTTAGACAAATTCGACGATAACAAGAAGCTGTTTCCAGAATATTAGCTCTGACTTCTTTCAAAAGTTACTGCTCTTAAAGACCAACTTGAAGAAAACGACAACAAGTAATCTTTGCTGAAATTAATTTAAAATGTTTTCAATCAATAAGGAAATTTTGTTCACATGAGATTAAACAGATTTTAATTAAGTAAAAAACATCATTTTGAATACCCTTCTCCGGTGCTTTTCAGAAAGATTCGCAAAAAGCCCGGTTATCTCATCAGTCACAGTCACATACGTCACATATGCGGGAGCTCCGTTTTGTACAGCCGCTTTGTCGCAGCATGGAGTTATAACAAAGCAACATCCCACACATGACTTCAATGTACTGTAATTTTGACATATGCCGTCAACGGCAGAAGTGTTTTTAGTTTTTTCAAAACCTTGAGGTTGGGGCCTAATTTTGTGATCAATAATTACGAAAAATTTAGAAGTGTACAATTATCAAAATTACCTTTAAATGATAAATAAACACATTATAAACAAGTTTAAATAGCATTCCCGTTAAATTTTTTTCCGCTCAAGTAGCTGTTTAAGGGCTCTGACTCCTTTCTGTAGTTTTGATACAGCAAGGACAACGCAATGAAATTAGTTTCAAAACATGGAAAGTGAAAATATGTTTTAATGCTGACACTTCCGAAATAGAAACCCCAAACACGCAGTTATTATTTTAATTTGTAATTGCAATACTTTGTATTATGTTTGAGCACAAAATCCCTGGAAAAAACCTGAAAGTGACCACTAAGCAACGAATTACATGAAATGTTAACAGATTGGTTGTATATGGTATTGTGAATTGCAGAATTAGAATAAATGTTCTAAACACCAATGATCATCGAGCCTATGATCCAAAAATGGACGAGAGTATAGTTTCCCTGCAGCCTCGCTTTGGTATATCGCACAAATAAACCTAAAACGTAAAAGATTGACAATTCAAAGATAGATAGAGGAAACCTAGCCTAGATATACAACTCGATAAAACACATTGAACAGGCCACTAATTGCCAAAATTACAAACCATTTCAAATAATACATACAACATGATTCTTAATCTAATAATGGTTTAATACGAAGCTTTATTGGTTTTAAACGTTTTCACCAACAAACCTGTGGACAATATATTCACGTTTTCGAGAACACAGAATAGGTTTTTTTAAAAGGACGTTTGTGCAGTGGTAATGTCATTATTTCAACTGGGCAAATGTAAATGACAAGCGGGCTGTTGAGGAGCACTCGTATATATGGCATTGTTCAGACGGGAAGGTTTCCCAATCGGTAAAAAGAAAGTTAATTTTCATAAAGTGTCATACATTTATTTATTTCAGGTACGAACACGGTTTATTTCCACACTTTCAGAAATCTACCTTGCTTTTGAGAACATTAATTTCTAAGCATGTATTGCTATTGCAAGGAATCAAGCACCGAACGATTAACAATGCAGAGACAATGAGTACGAGACGGTTCCCTGAATGATAGCACAGAGAGCCACATCGTGGCTGCCATTATTACACCCCCACGGAAAAAAAAAACCCAAAACAACAACAACACCAAACAACAAAAAACAAACAAAACACATGGAACTCATAAATGAAATTAAAGCGTGTATCCTTAACCAAATTTGATAGGAATTAAAATGTTTGAGCGTTCTGTTAAAACTTACCTCAAAGTAACTCTACTAAAGCTCGGTTCAGCTTGACAGTGCGATACTTACACCATTCATTGCGAGATTCTCCCTGCTCGTTGGTAAAGGTGGTCCATCAAACCGACATGTTGTGAAGAGACACAGTCATTTCAGTAATGTATCAGAAGTTAAGTATTACGCAGTTTCCCTTCAAACTTTCTATGCTCCTACAATCACATCCGCAGTGACACGAAATTATTAAAACCCATTTGATTATATTCTGAAGTTAACTCGACAGTCGGACTCACAGCAGCTGCAGGGAAACTGCACGCAGCCAAAGCAGTCTTCTATAACACTAACACAGGACGCACTCTCAATTCGGTAAATTACTACTTCCTCGTCGTGACGTCAGATGGCTTATTATAATATTGAGATTTCATTTGTTGAGAAGGCAATGGGCAGAAGTGAAGGTTAATTCTCCAACCTAGAACAAATTTTGTCTAAATATTGGTAATTAATACTTTACTTTACTTTATGTCCCCACTTACGAGTTAAAAATGTCAAAGAATAGATGTATAATCTGCTCGGCTAGACGACCGCACTAATCTCTCACACCAAACAAAACTAAGCTGGTAACATGTATCAGTAAACAATCGAGCGGGTAAAAACAAACAAACAGCGGTATGGTGTAGTCAAATATCCATTCGACAAATAAGATCATTCAAATTTAAATGGTTGTTTCGGTCATTCTAATTCGTCCAAGCCTTTTAAAAGCAAAGCATTCATCAGGAATTCGACTTCATCAATTGGTACAACATTTTTTACATGTTTGCGTTTTAATTCGCAGTATAAGCTTGCCGAGTTAACCTTTGAAACGCCCCAACTTCTAGATTTGATTTATAAAATGGTTATTTGCTCAAAAATTGAATCTGATGAACCAGAAACGACGATGAAGAAACAGATGGACATTATTGGTAGGTAGAGTTTGAGAAAACACTAATCTGTCTTCCTCCTGTCCAATGTCGTTGTTTGGATCGTTTGCATTATAGTTTGGGCTTTGGGCGACAGTGGCATAAATCCGTGTTGATAAGTGGATGAGATTATTCTGAAATGTCGGTAGCATTATCATATTTGTGTATTGCTAAGGCGGATTAAATATGACGCTAAAGAGGGCGGACTATCATAACTGCATAACAGCAAGTGCGAACCAATGTAAGCAGCGTTGGCTTCGGGGCCCCCTGAAGAGTCCCGGGACTTTTATTTATTTTTTATTGATTGATTTATTTGTTTTAAATGACATAATATGAGTGTCCTCTTTTGCATTTTGAGGTTTTTTTTGTAAGCTTTTGAGCAAAATTAGTTTGAGTGTTTTGCTATTTTCTCCTTATTTGTCTACTATTTTATGAAATAGAAAAACGTCATTCAGCAATAAAGGAGCATGCGAGTGCGAGTTGGAGATGCAAAGTTATTAGCTCACCGGCCCCGATACAAATTGTTGTGGAAGAAGGTGTTGTAAACCACTCACACACACACATGTTAGTAAATCCCGCTTACCGAGGACTTCTCTTTGTTCTCCCATTTTTTAGCGACGTCCCCATTGGGTTTGTACACGAAAACGAAGCGAGGACGTCCTCGCTCTGTCAAACACCCGGATCCCTTTTGTTAAAGTCCTCGGTTTTAATGGATAGACACGCTCACACACACACCCTTACATATGGCAGTTACGGGGTACTTCCATTGTTGTTCTATTATTCCCTTTTCTGAAGAAATCCTCTGTGGGGTACCACTTGAACAAGGAAAACCTTGTGGGCTAGCATTGTTCCATTGTTAAAAGTACCCCGTAAGTTGGCGTGTGTTAACCCACACCCTTACATTATGGCAGTTACGAAATATTCGTGGGGTCCTTCTCTTTACGTTTGTCCCCTTTCTTGAAACAAATTAGGGGACCGTATACAAACACGCACCTTGAAGCATTAAAGAGCTTGATGTCGGGGCCCGCTGGATGAAGGGCCCCGAGAACATTTTGCGGATTAAGATACTCTCTTTGATGCATTCTCAGCTTTTCAGGATTATCATTTGAGGCAAAGTTTGACTTGTTAGTGGTTCTTCCCCTTTGAGTGCATATATTAAAAAGGGCTATTTTGGACAATTCACTTTGTTTCCATTGTTGGTTTTTTAATTTTTATGAATTACCGTAATCAAATAGGAGAGGGAGGGGTGATCCGATGGGTATTTTTACCCCTCACCCCCCCCCCTGGATTGACGCCCGTGTTGGGCAGGCAAAAAGCCTCTCGAAACGTTACTATTTTGAACGGTCTTCTTCAGTCATGAGCAACAACAAGTTACTATTCCAGCACTATTTGGGGGTCCGATGTGCCCTTAAGATACAGTATCTTGTTCTATATCAACGCTGTGGTGTTTCCCCTTTTTAAATTTGTGTAAGAGGGATTTTTTTCTCCAACAGTTGACTTGGTTTTAAACTACTGTGATGGTTTATAAACAATTGCCAAACTCAGATCTTGCTGGTCTGCCTAAACGACTTCCCAAATTCAGAACGATGGTAATGTTAGAAAACAACATTAACACTAGATCTGGTCGCTGTGTGTGCCTGTACATTGACATTCAAACTGAGGACTTATAACAAAAAGGACAATAGGTGAACGATTGTTATCACGATGGGGTCCACGCCGCGGCTTCGTGTCAGGACGATTAAGAGTCAAACAAAGGAGGGTACACGATTGGAGGCCACTACACGCTAGTGTGTGCATGGGGGGGATCAAGGTTAGGCCCATCAGTTTTTGGATTGAGTGTTATCTCGACTGAGGGAAGATTTTAAAGGGTAATCGGGAATTTTAAGTTATTTTTAAGAATTAAGTAATTTTTCCGCACAGGAACAAATGCTTTATTTACATGTTGCAAACTGTTGGATACTTAGGATTGTATATGCTAGAAAACTGTTTATTTGTTATGCTTTCTAACTTGTTATAAAAATGAGTAGAAAATACTTCAGTATTTCAAAGTTAAACCATGGGAGAATATTTAACATGGAAACAAATATAATTTCAACCTTTTTAATTTATAAAATAGAATACGTAGAATATGTAGGTTCGATAATAGTACAATAGTACATAAAAGAGAGGAATTTTATGAATTTAAGCCTGAAAAAGTTTGGAAAAAAGGTTGTTTCAAAGCATAAGTTGTTGCTGTACGGTAGTTGTGACACTTTACGTTTAATTTACATCCTGTGTTTTGTCTTAAATGCAATAATATTGTTCCTTTCCTTTATAGTTTCTGCCTCTCCTGGCATTTGCTTTGCATTGCTCCTTTTTACGCCAAATTAGGTTACTATTTTTATCGCAGAAAGTGTGATTTAAAATTAATGATTCGTTTATTGCAGCAAAAGAAATTTTAGACTTACGCTCCTTGCTGTTTACAATGCCTGCGGTCTGTTTGTGTTCAACGGACATTTTGTCCTTTTCGCGTTTGATAATCAAACATCTTATGATTTATCGAGCAGAAATTTGTTCTATAATACATTAAAGGAAATCAAAATGGCTGCCTAAACTGGCCACCGTATCATTTGTTTTGGTTTTGTTTTGTGTAATTGGGTCAGAAGTGTATTATATATTTCTACCAAGATCATCACTGATGTTGAACATATCACTATCTTACTCTTAGCTCAAGTATGATAACAAGTATCACGTGATCACATCACTCTAAAAGAGAAGTGTAAAATGTTGCTGTGTAAAACAGCTGGGTACAAATTTTGTGCAACATTTGGTAAATAATGTGTAAAACAATTTGTTTTTAAAGGCAATACAGTACTCAAAATTGGGTAGGAAATCAAATAGCAAAACACCGAGGTTCAAATCACATATAGTGGAAAAAACAGCATTGTTCAACCTCAAGCAGCGTCACTTTTGCACAAAAGGTAAGAAGTAACTGAAAATAAGGTAAACTGCTCCAAATGGAAACATTTCCCCATAATGCAAATGTGTACCATAATACCCGTACATAGCAAGTCGCAGGCACAAATCCCAATCAAAGATGGATTGCGGGTGGACGTAATTCTGATGCTGCAGGGCGTTGAGGTTTGATGTTCGTATATCCAAAGTTTCAATAGGGAATGTGGCTTTATGGTAGTAATTCTGCTCGAGAAACAACAGTCTGTTCAGAGGGTAAGGCTTCATGAACCATGAAGCCATGGATTGCTGAAACTTCGTTGACTTTGCAACACGGAGGTTTCCTCACAGGTCTGACAAAACCAACCGTCTCCTGTCATAGCCATCTCTTCTTCCAAGAAAAGATTATTAAATAGTCAGCTCGCAATAATTTTGTTAATGTTTGTTTTCACCTACTAAACCCCTATTTTTCGATTACCTTTGCCCCAAGTGTATCTGGCTGTATATACACAACCTCCCCCAGTTGTTTTATGCAAGGTGATTATTTGGTTGTGACCATCATAGATTAATCAGAAGTTGTACAGGACCAGTTCAATTCTGTTCACACAAGAGTGTACTGTTTTAGTTGAACATAAATACACTGATTTACATGGGTAACGTTTAGAGTTTCTTTTGCTGACCTCCCCCTCCCCATCCTTTTCATGTTGATATTCTTGAATAAGAGTTGAAGAGACGTTTTTTAACTTAATTGTTTATGGGGTGTTTTTTTTCATTAAACAAAATTAAAAACAGCCCTTCAAAAAGGAACACAGCTACAACTTAATTTGTGCACAAAAACTGGTTAACCAAATTAATCACACAACAGTGCTGGGTAAACTAATACAACAAAATCATTGGGTAAGAAAATAACACAACACCTCGGTAAAATGAAGGTTGGGTAAAGTTTTAGTAAAAAGGGAACTAACCCAGCAGTGCTAAAGATGCCGCAAAGGTTTGTGTTATAAATTACACAATTTTACACAAGTGAACGACTATATTCCCTTTTTAATACCGAAAGGGTAAAATTGTGCCCACTGTTGAGCGATTATTTTTTAGATTTTTAGAGTGCAGTACATGATAGGGATTCACAGTGTCCACAAAAGCTGACAGCCATGTTGGATTTTGTTTTCCTGTGAACTTGGGCGGCAAAAAGTGCTCTAAAATGTGGCCTCATATTTAAAATGAATTTTTGTATTTTTTGTATTATAACAAAATGAGTCTGCCATTCTAAATTTTAAACATTTTGAACAAATAATAAAAACACTAGGGAAATGTGGAGAAAAAAAAGCCTTGTTAAAAAACAAAAAACATGTCGATTTTGGTTCACTGAGGTGTCACTGCTTCCCACTGCCCCCACCTACCCAGCCCCCCAAGTCGTAAAGCTTGATATGGCTTTAGAATTGCATGTCGACTACATTACTTTTTGTGGTTTTATCAAGTATCACTTTCTGACTAGCAAATAAACAATAGTATTAATTTACATACCTTGATATGGTTTCTGTCCAGTCGCAATTTCCCACATAATAATGCCGTAGCTTTACAATAAAAAAAACAAAAACCCATAGAATTAATTAATAAAAATATTCCCTTGTGGTTTATTACTTGATACAAATATTTCACAATGAGCAACTTTTTCAGCTCCCTTGATTGTTGTGGCTCCATCCAGTGCAAGTTCCAAGGTTGATAGAATTTCGGTATGAACTTGTCTGTAGAATAGTGTTCTCGAATGGTAGATTGTTAAAGTTGTGCGGCCCATAGTTTAACTTGTACCTTCTTCAATGATGCCACCGGACACTTATCAACTGTCAGTTTGTAAACAAATTTTGTTTACCACCCCCTCCCCAAAAAAGAAAAAAAGAAAGAAAAAAATCCACATTCCCACCCGAGACCTAGCAAAATATCATGGAAAAATGAATTTACCCTGGGTTGTATTACAAACAAAACCACATCAATGACCTTCCCTTTAAGGATTCCAACAGAGGTCGTATAACTTACCACTGAGCCTGGGGCTAAAGGCCCCACCTGGCTGTAATCAAGCATGTCTTCACCAATTGGCTTACAGAAGGCTTGATGGGTTGGATATTGTTATTATTATTATTATTATTATTATTATAATTTGTTTTTAATTTTTTTTTTGGGGGGGGGGAGTCCAAAGGCTTGTATCTGATGTTTCAGAGAATTTGAAAGGATTTTGTTCACCGAAAACTAAAGCTAACATGCTGGTTATAAAACGGACAGTTGAAAACAGTTCCATGGTGTAAGCGTGTGAGTTTTTGTATGGGGCGCCGTTTGTCAATAAATTGTTAGCGTATTTTTCACACGTTTTTACCATGGTTTGTAACAATTAGATGTAAACCATAGAAAGTGTTGTCAAAGTTATTTTTGTGGCTTACATAATGTTTTAATGTGATGTTTTGTGCTTCTTAAATTGTTAGTAAACCATGAATTTACATCAACGTTGATGAATTATTGTTTATAAACCATGAAGATTGACTCATCATCAAACATGGTTTATAAACATGAAAACTGAAGCATCATCAAAAATGGTTTATAAACCATAAATATTTATAAGCACCTTCAAAACATGGTTGAAAATTAAAGCTTCTGCAAAAAATGGATTATAAACCATAACAATAATAGCATAATAAAACATGGTTTATAAATCATGGTTTTTAAACCATGAAAATTAAAGCATCTTCAATTCATGGTTTATAAACCATGAAAATTGTTGCACCATAAAACGTGGTTTATAAATCATGGTTTTTAAACCATGAAAAGTAATAATAATAATAGTAATAATAAGACTCGTAATGCGTACATATCCTACCTGCTGGGTGTTCAAGGCGCAGTAAAAAAACCACAAAAAAAACAAAAAAACAAACAACCCAGACACAACGAAATTAGTCATTGAAAACCTGTGACATAAGATAAGTTTTGAAAAGAGATTTGAATTTTGTGGTACAAAGACAAGATCTAAGATTAAGTGGAAGAGAGTTCCAGATGCGTGGCGCAGCTGAAGAAAAAGACCTGTCACCCCATGAGTGTCGAGACTTGGGTTCAATGAGGAGAAGCATGGAACTTGATCGAGGTTTCCTTGATGGAGTGTAAACATGAAGTAGTTCAGAAATATAGTTGGAGCCTTGCCATTAAGTGCTTTGTGGACAATGAGCATCAGCTTGAAGATGATTCGTTGAGAGATAGGGAGCCAGTGTAGTTGTTTCAGAATGGGGGTGATAGAACAGGATTTTCTAGACAGTGTCACAATGCGGGCAGCGGTATTTTGGAGGCGTTGAAGACGGGAAATCTGGTTGTTAGGAAGACTGTAGAGAAGAGCATTGCCGTTGTCAAGACGAGAAATAACAAATGCATGAATGACCTTTTCAGTGGCACTTTTGTCCAAGTACTTGCAAATCTTACCAGTATTCCTGATGTGATATGATGACAGACGAACGATGTTGTTGATGTGTGGTTGAAGTGTCATCGATGAATCAAAAATAACCCCTAAGTTCCGAGCTTGCATCGAGGGAGCTATCCGAGCATCACCGATGGAAATGTGGCACTGAAACCTTTGTTTACTGTTGACGTGACCCAAAATAAAAGGAACTCTGTCTTATCATCATTTAACTTCAGGAAGTTTTGTTGTGTCCAACTTCGAATCTCTTGGATGCATTTCCACAGTCTTGCAATAGATGCATTGGCGTTTTCTTGAGAAGATTTAAACGTGATGTATAGCTGAGTGTCGTCTGCGTACACATGGTAATTAAGATTAAATTTCAGGATGATGTCACGAATCGGTTAAGTGTACAGCGTAAACCACTGCGGGCCCAGTACCGACCCCTGTGGCACAGAGTATTTCAAAACAACAGGGTCTGATATCGCGGTGCCAATACATATACATGCTGAGTTCTATTGTAGAGACACGATTTGCACCATGCTAGGGCTGTGTCCTCTATGCCAAGGTGATTCTGGAGCCGAGAGAGAAGGATGTTGTGATCAACAGTGTCAAAGGCAGCACTCAAGTCTAGCAGGACTAGTGCTGTTAGGTTACCATTGTCCATTGCAGAAAGAATATCGTTTCTCACACGGACTAGTGCAGCTTCTGTCCCATGGAAAGGCTTGTATGCTGACTGGAACACGTCGGACAGGTTGCAATTATGAATGTGATCAGAAATGCGTGATGAAACTACTCGTTCGATGACTTTTCCAAGATATTTTGCAACCGGTCTGTAGTTTTTGAATATCTCCTTGTCCAGGTTTGGTTTCTTGATGAGTGGCCTGATGTAGGAAACTTTGAGGCTATCGGGGAAACAACCGGAACTGAGAGATTTGTTTACAAGATTAGTGATGTAGGGTACAAATATATCAATGTTTTGCTTCATCATGGCTGTTGACACTGGATCCAGCTCACAGGATTTTGAAGGAGATTTCATAATAACCCTTTGAATCTCAGCAACAGTGGCAGGCTCAAACACAGATAGTCTACACTCTGGTTGAAGATGTGGCAATGTCTGCGGCACATTGTAAGAGACTGATGAAAATGAGCGGATGTCTGAAATCTTGGTGACAAAGAATTTCTGGAATTCATTTGCCAAGTCCTGATCATTGTAAGTGGATGGAAGGACAGGGGTTTTGGCTTTGAGCAATAACTTACCAATTATCTTGAAGAGCTTCTTTTGATCTCCTGAGGATTCTTGTACTTGGGATGAATAATGGGTGATCTTTGCCTGGTTGATCAAATTCCTGACTACTTTACATTGGTTGCGATATTCTTGTTGTTGTATTTCCAATTTGCCATTTTCCGCCATTTCCGTTCAAGTTGACGACAGATCTTTCTTGCTGTACGAATATCATCATTGAACCAGGAAACTTCAGTTCGGACCTTGACTGATCTTGTTTTCCAAGGTGCGTATTTATCGAAGATGTCACTGACAGTACTGACGGTACTCTCTATTGGCTGACATAGGAATCCAAGCAGTCGTGATCAATTTCCAACTTTGCTAAATGAGTTCCTATGGCGCGGAACACAAGTGAAGCATCTTAAAACATGGTTTAAAAACCATAACAATTAAAGCACCATAAAACATGGTTTTTAAACCACAGAAAGTGAGGCATCATAAATAATAATAAAAGGCCTAAAAACCGAACAAAAACAATAGGTGTTCGGCTGTTGCCCGAACACCTAAAAATAAATTATGCTTATAAAGCGCCTTACATCCATGACTGGACCCCAAGGCGCTGTACAATTAAAAGATGATATAAAAAATTAGACCATAAAAAATGGGCCAGCAAGTAATTAAAACTACGACACACAACAAAAGTTAAAACAATTCGGAAAAGTACCCCTCAGCATAAAAATATACAGCTATTCAAATTTTAAAATGCAAGATGTTGTAGAAAAACGTAGTAAAATTACAATTACATTTAAAGGTTTATCCAGAGAATACATTTACAAAATAACAGGAGAGTTACAATTTATTTAGTTAAAAGCAGTTTTAAAAAGATAGGTCTTAAAATGAACCAGTGAATTTGAAGCGCGTATGTGGTCCGGTAGACAGTTCCAGAGACTTGGGGCTGATCGTGAGAACGCACGATCACCGTAAACAGCAGTGCGTCCTCTGACTGGTTGGCAAAGAAGATTCTTCGACGAAGACCGGAGATTGCGATTAGGTTTGTATTGAGTAATCATCTCACTGAGATAAACTGGAGCAAACTCATGGATAATTTTAAATGTTAGTAGCGTGATTTTAAATTTGAGTCTATGTGCAACAGGCAACCAATGTAGAAGTATAGAGCGGTGGCTGTATGTGATCACGATATCATCCAAGTCCGGTAGTAGGGATAACAGCGGTCCAAAGTTCTTCACGTCTGGAGTATTGAAGGTCTCTCCGTTCCGCGGGGCAGGGTTCAGGGGGGAAGACCGCTCTGCCCGCTGGATACCGCCAGTCCTGGCTGGGAATGCTTTCAACGTCTACAGGGGATGATGTGTACTGGTCACAATATTGACGGGTATATATGTGCTGTGACGATCAAGTGATGCTTGATGCCGTCGTCGGTATGCCCGTACCCGGATCTTCCACCAAATGTGACCCTTCAAACACCGATAGAGTGCTAAACATGGATAGGCGAATGGTCGTTGGAGCATTGGCTGCTTGTGCGAGTAGTCTTCCTCCACAACTTAGCTCGGTTTCTGAGACAGGAATTGTGGATATCCTATCGATACTAGACGCTGGTACACCAATGCCGAATGTGCCCCCTCCTACGTTCTAGTTAATTGCATGAACATCAAGGAGACAAAAAGAAACATTACTCGCTATTATAATATCATGCCATAACCACATTGTGCACAGTGAGCAGTGGATGTGAGGAACAAACTTATAAACATAAATTAAATAAAATATTTTATTTGCATATTGAATGATTTTAATCTTCTAATTCTCTTCGGACGTAATCCCGTATCCTTCTTAGAAGGGTTACATCGGTCCGCCCTTCGTATACCCCTCGGAAATTAGCTGGGATATGGTGCCTGACGTACGCCAACATTCTCACATAATTGTTTCGATGTACATTGTACGCATCTTTAATGATAGCTTGTTCCTCTTCGGTCATGGCACGACGCCTACGATTTACTCTCTCAACCATTTTCTCCGATTTCCTCCTACCGCGTAGGTAAACCACATGCTTTTAAAAAGCCCGCATTCCGGGGCCCAGCCCTTAAGTAGAACAATACCAAACAATGTATTACCAATCGCCAGTGTAAAGCGGACAATGCATGCAATGTGTGCTGGGCAAATCGTTTGTTATTCATCGTCTTATTAATCCCAGAGCCACTGAATGGGAGTTAAGAACCGGCTACTTATCAAGGCAACTTCAGTTCAACTTACGATATACGTCATATTATAAGTCATACGTTTGCTTAGGTAGCGTTTCATGCTACCTAGAAATACCAAAAGACAATTTTTTGAACACGTTACGTATAAAACCTTTCGGTAACGTTGCATAGATTACCAACATGCAACCAATGTACAACATTGGTTGAAGATCATGTTAAGATCTGACGTTCTTGCAACGTAGTCAAAACGTTGTCATCCCATCAACCAAATTGCAACCTTATCACAACGTTGTGCAACGTTGTAATAATTGTGTTAGCTGGGGTTCCTCTGAACAAAAAATAATAATTTAAGATTAATTCAAATAATGAATTTCGTTCCCTGAAATCAGATTTCATTTTAATTGTTCACCTTTTCACCTGGCCCCCTGTCCCTACGATCGCATATCCAAGCTCCGTATTTTTGCAATTTTTGTTAGAAAAATTGTCAACACTTTCAATAAACACGATTGCCCCGTCACTATCATAAAAGTGGTCTTCGTATGTATGGTACAGACTAAAACCCTCGTAAAACAAAACGTAATTAATGGTCTGGCTCCCTAACCCTCCCACAAACTCCCAAGCTAGCGGCTAGTCGACCGGCCCCACGAGTTACGGCACCGGCTGTACGGAATATGCCCAAAGGTTTAGCTTCCGCTAGCTCCCACGCTGGTGCGCCGTAAAACCACGCTTCCGTTGCACGGACTCTCTGAATGCAAATCTTACGTTCAATTTTTAATAATTATTTACAACCTGTACCTATAATCTGAATACATAGTCTTTTTCGTCAAATACTCATGAATAATTGTATAAAAAAAGATGTAAATTTGGTTCATATGGAAAGGTTTGCGGTAACACCATGTAATATCTCTAAATGAGTTGGGGTGGTTCTGAAAAGAACCGTTGGTTTCAACTCGACGTTTCGATCAGTATGCTCTGATCGTCTTCTGGAGAAAGCTGGAGTCTGATGCTGCATACTGCTTATACTGTGGGTGCGGATTAGCTTGGTGATGCACGAAGGCGGGAAATAGAGGCGGGAAATGGAGCTCGGTGTCGCATGGTAAAACTGGATCCTGCTCTGGAGCCTTGGACTAATGTGTGGGGAGTGTGTGCTCACTGAACTGTGTCAGTAGGAACAAGCACAGGGGATAGTGAGGGTGTGGGGCCTAGGGGACTGAGGGTAGAAGACCCAAAGCAGTCTGAAAGGTGGTGAGGGGGCCTATGCGGACTGAGGGTATAGGGGACCCAAAGCAGTCTAAATAAGGATGTGGGGGCCTAGGGGACTGAGGGTGTAGATGACCCAAAGCAGTCTAAGTGGTGGGTGCCTAAGGGGGGCGGGAGAAGACTAAGGGTAGGTTCCTAAGGAGTGACCGTGGATACAGAAGATCCATTGGTCGGGAGGAGGGGGAGCCAGATGTCACTAATGTGGAAGCCGATGTCTTGGGGTGGGGTACGGTGTCATGTTTATGGATCTCGATGGCCTCTCTGATGCGTCTTGGGTGCCAAGCCTGGATCGGAGCGATGATTTCTGCTGCTTTCCAGTCAACTTGGTGGTCTGTGATGTGGGAATGTTTGACGATGGCCGATTTCTCGAAGTCTCCCCTCCTTCCGTGTGCTCGGTGTTCTTTAAGTCTAGTGGGAAGGTTACGTCCGGTTTCCCCGACGTAAACCTCACCACATTCACATGGAATGCGGTAGACTCCTGCACGGGTGGAAGGATCTTTCTTGTCCTTGTGTGATTGGAGAGAGCGATGGAATTTCTTGGGAGCGGAGTGATACACCTTGATTCCTGCTTGCTTGGAGATGCGTTGGAGGCGATGAGAAGGGGGACCTAGGTATGGTAAACTAACTGTGGTGTGTGTGTTTGACCTTGGGTATAGGAGACCCTTTGGTCGGGGGGGGGGTGGGGGTGGGGGCTTGCTTGTCTTGACTTGCTTGGCGTTGTATCCGTTCCGCTGCAGAGAAGTGGTGATATGTTGGAACTCGTGCTGGAGGCTGTCCGGGTCGCGAATTTTTTTTCCCAAACTTTTTTTTCATTTACCTTTTTTATATATTTTATTTCTTTCCAACATCCGCATTCTGATCGAAAAAAAAAATCAAAATCATAACAAAAAAAGGTCATCACAGCAAACCTGTTTGGGAAAAAAAATTCGCGTCCGGGTCAAAAATGGTGTAAGCACGTTGAACCAGCGCACGGTTGACTGACGACTTGATAGCTTGGTGATGGAAGGACCGCTGGTGCAGGTAACGGTCGGTGTGGGTGGGTTTCCGGTAAATGCTGTAGTGGAGTGTGCCGTCTGGGTTTCTGGTGATGAGAACATCCAGAAAGGGTATTGTTACGATCCAAAAATCTCCAAACTATCCGTGAGTATAAATCACTCAAAAAGCCTGAATTTTCTCAGATGCAACAAAGAAATCAAACAAGGTGACACGGATGTAAAGAACACAGAATCAAAGTGATTTAATAATGAAACTATCGGCCACTTCAAATACCTATTGGGTTTAACAAACGTACAATGATTGAGTAAAACAAGTGTACCTTAAAATAGATCGTATACAAAATAAGTAATCTCACAGGCTAATACGTCAACCGGGATGAAATACAGGCGAGGATCACGGCAACAGAAGATACAGCGAGGATCACATACATTGGCTCTAAAACGATCAACTCCAGGGGCGGTAAAACAGTTCTTTGCCGATGTGACTATGAGCTATCACGGGGCGAACTCACTCCGAAAAATGTCCAGAAGAAGACGAAGCAACAACGGGTACACAATCTGACACCCGCCACAAAATATGGGGAAGAAGACCCCAAAATACCGAACTGTAGATTAAGTTCGATACTGTCCTTTCCGGATTTAAATTAAGCTCTTTAACTGCACTCGGTCAAAAGCGAACTCTACCAAAAGCTCCTCCAACGAGTTGAATCACAATCACAGAAGTCGTAGCTTCACACCAGTCTTGAGTAGTTGTGTCCCCCGAAGATTGATCCCCAGCCTGTATATAAAGGATTTGTGTTGTTTTCTGGAAAGTTCTAAAACTAACTTCAAACTTCCAGAGCCTAGATCATTCTAGATCCTTCATAACGGATTAACGCCGCCCACTAGGGTCAACGGACTTACACACAGAAAATGATTGACAGCGTGCGTTGTATACACGTAATTACATGTACATGTATTAGGGTCTCATAACATCTCCCCCCCCAAAAAAAAAAAAATAAGAAAATTTACATAAGGAAATTTTCGTTTGAAAAAGGAATGTTAACATAAATTTCAAAATTATTTAAAATTTAAGCAATTTAGTTACGTCCGACTTAGACATTTTACCATAATCTGCTAACAGCAATAATCTTACAAACACTATTACTGGTTTAGCACATCAGAAATAATACCAATTGTGTTTAAGTACATTATTCTAAACTCTGGACAGAGCATCCGCAATTACATTGCTCTTCCCAGCGATATGAACAATCTTGAGTAGATATGGTTGCAAAATCAAACTCCAGCGGAATAACCTCTGGTTCTTGGTTTTGAATTTCTCCAAAAACACAAGTGGGTTATGATCAGTATAAATGATCGTTTCCCCAGCACCATTCGTTACATACACCTCAAAGTGTTGTAGGGCAAGAACTAAACCTAACGCCTCTTTTTCGATGGTGGAGTATTTTGCCTGGTATTTGTTCAGTTTCTTTGAAAAGTAACTGATAGGTCGCTCGATTCCAGACTCATCGTCTTGGAGCAAAACTGCTCCGACACCAACATCACTGGCGTCAATGGCTATTCTGAACGCCTTGTCAAAATTTGGTGCAGCCAGAACTGGTTCGTTTGTCAGAATGGCCTTTAAATTATCAAACGCCTTTTGACAAGAGTCAGACCAAACAAACTTTACATTCTTCTGTAAAAGTTGAGTCAATGGAGTCGCAATGGTGCTAAAGTTTGAAACAAACTTTCTGTAAAATCCACTCATACCCGGGAATCTCATCAATTCTCTCTTTCCTGTGGGCATGGGAAATTCTTGAATAGCTTTGATCTTTGCTACTCGGGGTAGCACGTGACCCTGACCGACCACATGACCTAAGTAGGTCACCGTTGCTTTGGCAAACTCACTCTTTTTGAGATTCGCCACCAAGTTTGCTTTAGAAAGCTTATCAAACAGGGCACCCAAGTGTTTCAGATGGTCTTTCCAGTTATCGCTGTATACCAAAATGTCATCAATATAGACAACACAATTGTCCAGCCCAGCAATGACTTGGCTCATCATTCTCTGAAACGTAGCCGGGGCGTTTTTCATCCCAAAGGGCATTGTTTTACATTGGTAGAGACCATCGGGTGTCACAAATGCGGAAATTTCTTTGACTCGGTCAGTCAAGGGCACCTGCCAATAACCTTTCAACAGATCTATTTTACTGACAAACGCCGAATTTCCCACTCGATCAATACAATCTTCCAACCTCGGGATCGGATAAGAATCCGTCTTAGTTTCTGCATTGACTTTTCTATAATCTATACAAAATCTAAAAGTACCGTCTGGCTTTGGTACCATGACAATGGGAGAACTCCAAGAACTCTGACTAGGTTCGATAATGTCATGTTTTATCATGAATTTAACCTCCTCCCGAACCTTGGCTAATTTGTCCGGGTTAAGTCGGTAGGGAGCTTGTTTTATAGGTCTTGACTTTCCTACATCAACATCATGAACTGCTACCGACGTACGACCTGGTTTGTCAGAACAAACTTGCTTGTACCTCTGGAGTAGGTTTGATAAATCTTTCCGTTGGTCATTGTGCAAATAACCAAGGATTTCGTCCAAATTAGCAAGAATTTCAGAGTTAGAAAGCTGAACAGCTAAAAATTCAAGTTCAGACGTTTTTGTCTCCAAGTCTTCATTGCATGAGTTGTCATCGTCAGGTTTTGCCTCAATGACAGCTACCCCCACAGGCTGGCCAGAATTATCACGCTCATAATACTTCTTGAGCATGTTAACATGACAAACTCTTTGGCTCTTTCTTCGGTCTGGGGTACTGATTACGTAATTGACATCATTGAGTTTCTTTTTGACACAGTAGGGCCCACTAAACTTTGCTTTAAGGGGTCGCCAGGCAGAGGCAACAGCACTAGCACTTTTTCGCCGGGTTTAAAGATGCGGACTTCAGATTTCCTGTCTGCTCTCGTCTTCATGACCCGTTGAGACACTTTCAGATGTTCTTGTGCCACAGAACATGCCCTAGACAACCTCTCCTTAAAGTTCGACACATAGTCGAGCAGATTGGTCTCCTCATCCTCTGACAAAAACCTCTCCTTAATGAGTTTCAAAGGCCCCCTCACCTCATGACCGTAGACCAACTCAAACGGAGTAAAACCAGTTGACTCGTTCGGCGAGTCCCTGGTTGCAAACAACAGGAAGGGAATTCCTTTGTCCCAATCTTCTGGGAAATCCTCGCAGTAAGCCCTTATCATATTCTTGAGGGTTTGGTGGTACCTCTCTAGAGCTCCTTGAGACTGCGGATGATATGCAGATGATTTTAACTGCTTGATTCCCAGCTCACGCAGAACTTCCTGAAACACACCCGACATGAAGTTAGACCCCTGATCGGACTGCACTTCTTTCGGTAAACCATATCTTGTGAAAAACTGCATAAGAGCCTCAACAACAACTTTGGCTGTTATTTTCCTCAGTGGAATGACCTCTGGAAATCTGGTTGACAAATCCATTATGGTCAACAAATACTGATGCCCGGACTTTGTCCGCGGTAGAGGACCCACACAATCCACCAGGACTCTCGTAAACGGCTCATCAAACGCAGGAATCGGTATCATCGGTGCAGGCTGGATCGATGGCTGTGGCTTTCCCACCATCTGACACGTATGGCACGTCTTGCAGAATTCCACCACATCTTGATGTAACTTAGGCCAATAAAAATGAGCCATGACTCTAGCTTGAGTCTTTCTGATACCAAGATGACCCGCAACCGGAATTTCGTGAGCGATTCTCAAGATCTCATCACGGTAACATGGAGGAACAACAATTTGATGAACAATACTCCATTCTTCATCAGCTGGTTTCTGGGTAGGTCTCCATTTCCTCATTAACACGCCAGACTTGACGTAGTAGCATTCCGGAACCCCTTGAGCCTCTTCCTCAGAACACGCTGTCTGGGTGAGCTTCCTCAGATCTGGGTCCGCTTTCTGCTGCTCTATCAGCGAGGATCGGCTAAACTTAGCATCTTGAGACACTCCCTCCTTTTCTTCTAAATCACTAAAAAAGGTTTCAGCCAGCCAAACACCAGAGTCCTCCTCTATAGGCACTGACTCTGCAACCTCCTTTTCCGTTTGCTTTATCTGAGATCTCGTCACTGCACATTCGGGGAAGATTTCTGGAAACTCTTCCTCCAAAGCATGAATTTCTGGCTCATCACAGGTTCACCAGAGACAATAGGGGATGCCGACACTTTACCTCCCGCAACGTCATTACCTAGCAATAATCCGACACCTTTCATCGGTAGACTAGGAACAACTCCAACATCTACAGGGCCAGTGAACAAATCACATTTCAAATTTACCCTATGCAACGGGACAGGCATAAAATTACCCCCAACCCCTTGAATCAACATTGTCGCATTTAGCGATCTGTCCGGAGGCAATGACAACACATCCTCCAGCATCAGTGACTGTGACGCGCCTGTATCCCTTAGGATAACAACTGGACTGTCGGCTACATCAGACACACACGACACATCACCACAATGAACAAAATCTTTGAAGATTTCATCAACTTTGTTGATTTCATCAGATATCTTCGAAGAAGAAACACGGTTGCCATCGGCCTCACCGGACTTCCTACGAAGTAGAGTGTCCTTACGGACAAAAGCGACAGGCTTTTCAGACCGCCTTCGCTCGTCAGCGATGAACTTGAAACATCTCGCCTTCGTGTGACCCTTCTTATGACAGTAATCACACGGAGGAAAAGACTTCTTCTGGTCGTCCTTGGCTCCACTCGGTGATGAAGGCTTCTTTGGACTTTCAGTGCCAGACTGTGCCTCGGAACCTGACTTGCCCTCCTCAGTGTTTTTGTAAAAACCCTTTGACTGGAAATTAGTTTTGCCCATACTCATTTTATGAGTTAATTCATAATCATCAGCTACCACTGCAGCTTTCTTTAATTTGGTGATCTTGTGTTCTTCCAAATGGGTTTTGATACTCAGAGGGACACTGGTTTTGAATTCTTCCATGAGGACCACTTCTTTTAACTCCTCAAAATTTTTCTCACATTTGAGAGACTGATACCATCGATCAAAAACAATTTCCTTCTGTCTAGCGAATTCAACAAAGGTCTGGCCATTCAATCTAGTCAGTTTTCTAAATTTCTGTCTATACGCCTCAGGAACCAACTCATACGCATTTAAAATGGATGCCTTAACCGTAGAATATTTACTACATTGGTCCTCTGAAAGTGTGGCATAGACTTTCTGAGCCTTACCCACAAAAGTGCTCTGCAGGAGCAAAGGCCAATATTTCTCATCCAGGCCAACTAAGATTTTTGGCAATCTTCTCAAACGACAGAAAATACGTATCAACATCGTGTTCGTTGAATTTTAGCACCAACCTCACGTTTTTTGCTAGATCAAAATCAATTGGAGTTCTCTCCTTGCCTTTCTTTGAACCCACTTCTAATTCAAGCTTACGCAGTTCAAATTCTCGTTCCTTTTCCTTTTCTTTGAGTTAAAGCCTTCGTAGTTCAAGTTCTCTTTCTTTATCTTTTTCTCTTTCTTGACTTTCTCTTTCTTTTTCTCTTTCTTGACTTTCTCTTTCTTTTTCTCGTTCTCTTTCTCGACTTTCTCTTTCTTTTTCTTCAAACTCAAGCCTGAGCCTTTCCTTTTCAAGCTCAATTTTTGCAAGCTCAATTTCTTGATCAAAAGTCTGCGGAGACTGAGACAACTCTAAGCTCAGTACTCCCGCTGAAACGTTCACTAGTTTTGCCTTTTTGGCACTTCTAGAAATTTCTACATGAACGTGTTTGGCAACTCCGTGCAACTCGTCTTTTGATAACTGTTGCAACTTCTCGATTGACAAATCTTCAGAATCCACGAAAGCTTGTGCATCAAACTCACTAGCCATTTTTATACAACACTACAGACTAGTAACAATAAAACGTGCAACCTTGTTTGACAATTGTACACAGAAATATACGGCTTATTTTTGTTCGATTTCCCGGACAGGCCCCCCAATTTGTTACGATCCAAAAATCTCCAAACTATCCGTGAATATAAATCACTCAAAAAGCCTGAATTTTCTCAGATGCAACAAAGAAATCAAACAAGGTGACACGGATGAAAAGAACACAGAATCAAAGTGATTTAATAATGAAACTATCGGCCACTTCAAATACCTATTGGGTTTAACAAACGTATAATGATTGAGTAAAACAAGTGTACCTTAAAATAGATCGTATACAAAATAAGTAATCTCACAGGCTAATACGTCAACCGGGATGAAATACAGGCGAGGATCACGGCAACAGAAGATACAGCGAGGATCACATACACTGGCTCTAAAACGATGAACTCCAGGGGCGGTAAAACAGTTCTTTGCCGATGTGACTATGAGCTATCACGGGGCGAACTCACTCCGAAAAATGTCCAGAAGAAGACGAAGCAACAACGGGTACACAATCTGACACCCGCCACAAAATATGGGGAAGAAGACCCCAAAATACCGAACTGTAGTTTAAGTTCGAAACTGTCCTTTCCGGATTTAAATTAAGCTCTTTAACTGCTCCAAAAGCTCCTCCAACGAGTTGAATCACAATCACAGAAGTCGTAGCTTCCACCAGTCTTGAGTATTTGTGTCCCCCCGAAGATTGATCCCCAGCCTGTATATAAAGGATTTGTGTTGTTTTCTGGAAAGTTCCAAAACTAACTTCAAACTTCCAGAGCCTAGATCATTCTAGATCCTTCATAACGGATTAACGCCGCCCACTAGGGTCAACGGACTTACACACAGAATATGATTGACAGCGTGCGTTGTATACACGTAATTACATGTACATGTATTAGGGTCTCATAACAGTATCTTTCCGGAATGTTCCTGCTACATGGTGAACTTGATTCTTGTTTGTTGTTGGTTAAGGTACTGCAGAAGTTCACGGAGAGAGTCCCGACCGTGGGGCCACACGACAAAGGTGTCGTCTACGTGGCGGAGCTACAGACTGGGTCGGAGGTCAGCGTTGAGAAGTGAAGATGACTCGAACTCTTCCATGAATAACATGTCAGCTAGGACCGGGGATATATGAGATCCCATGGAGGTCCCAGCAGTCTGCTCGTAGTACTTGCCCTGAAATTGAAAACAACTAGTAGAGACGCATGTGCAAAGTAAATCATGAATATGGTCAGGTGAAAGACCAGTGCGATCAGGGAGGGAGGGGTCATGTGATAATCTCTCCTTGGCTATGAGGCAAGCTTCATCTGTGGGTACGTTGGTGAAGAGAGATTCTACATCAAAATTTACCAAGATGTCAGTGGGTTGTAGTGTTAGATTGAGGGTAATGTCAACAAACTGGGTGGAAATGGGAACATGGTGATCTGTGAGACCCACCAGGGGTCGAAGTACTTTTGCTAGGTACTTGGCAGTGTCGTAGGTGGGGAACCTCTCGAGGCAACTATGGGGCGGAGGGGGACTTCCGGCTTGTGGATCTTGGGATTGCCGAAGAACCTGGGGTAGGTGGAGCTGGATGGACGGAGCCTACGATAGAGTGGGACAGAGAGAGCTCCGGACCGGTGGATAGATAGGAGTTTGCTGGCAACCCTCTTCTCGATGCTAGGGGTGGGGTCCTTTGGGAGGGGGCGGTATGAACCAGAGGATAAAATGTTGCTTACCTTATCGGTGTACTCCGTGCGGTCCATGATGACAGTAGCGTTCCCCTTGTCAGCAGACAGGGTGTCATCATGGACCGCACGGAGTACACCGATAAGGTTCTTCGGCAATCCGAAGATCCACAAGCCGGAAGTTCCCCTCCGCCCCATAGTTGCCTCGAGAGGTTCCCCCACCTACGACACTGCCAAGTACCTAGCAAAAGTACTTCGACCCCTGGTGGGTCTCACAGATCACCATGTTTCCAATTCCACCCAGTTTGTTGACATTACCCGCAATCTAACACTACAACCCACTGACATCTTGGTAATAGTCCATGAGCCAGGTGCTGAAATTCAACATGATTGGTACCACCTCGCGGGACTAATTCTAACATCACTTTTCTTGTTGCAAATAATCCATAACTTACCATAAGTTATGATAGCCTGTCCAAAAAATTAGATTTCTATCAGTTTTCGAAAGATTTTCACCGTAAAATATGAAACCTCTTATCCTCTTCCGTTATTGTTAAGTCAACGGCTGTTTAAATAGTAACATTTTTTAAGCCCATGTGTTTGCGTGGAGAGAGAATAATTTGAGTGTGCGTACTCAAACAGCCGTTGTATTTATCACTTTGCTGCCTGTCGTTAAAAACAGATCGGCAGCCATCTTGTTTTCGCTTTGGCCGCGACAAAAGTGTCGACAGTTTACAGTTGATTTTAGACCTTATGAGTACAATCAATGTCGGTAAATATTTATATAGAGTAGAGGTAAGCTGTTTTGTTGTTTGTTGATGAAAAGGAGGCAAAAAGTGCAAACTGAGTAAAAAAAAACCAGTAAGAACGTGCCGTGAATGTGATGCCCCGTTCGCCCATTCATATACTGACCGAGGACAACACGGGTGCAGCGCAGCGGTCGGTGTAGCCTTTAGTCAAGGCGCACCGCGGCATCCCAGCCCAGATATCACGCACGAAAAAAGACCAGAGCGAGCGGCGAAGCCGCGAAGCGCCTTTACCAACTCGTTTAGCTAATCAGTATTCATGATCATGAAATATTTAAATTTGCAATTTTTTTTAACCAATCACCGTCAGCTAGGTATTGGACTCTTCTATATTTAGATGGGTAATACTGTCTGGCAAATATTTGTTTTAATTTGACAATCGATAACATAAAATAGGACGATTTTAGGCTATAAAAGATAACATTGCGAGAAACAAATTCTTACAATGGAAAATGACAAATCATGACAACAAACAACATAGGCCTGGATATGCATGATCATGCATTTGGAGGTAGGAATCGTCCGTGGTGTCCGAGATTTAAAAAACCGCCGCCGTTTCTACACATATACGTAGCTAGGCCTACCTGTGGGGAGATTTTAAAATTATAAACCTCTACCCCCCGTTTCATTAAATAGCATGACACTGCTGTGGTATGGCTTAAGTTCACCGGAAAATGTCATTTGTTGAGCAGCAAAGCTAATGCTTTGCTCATGCTTTGCTGAAACAATTTGTCGTCAACTGGTGATAGTGGTAGTCGCCAGCTTGCTAATAATTTGCATCAAACGTTCATGTGACGTCATGCAAGTAATTGTATCTTCTTATTGGCCAACACCAAAGCGAGCTTATGCATTATGCATATAATTTCTCCTACCAAAATCGGTAGCAAAAGGTAAAGAAAAACATAAAGCCCCAAAACGAGTTGATAAAGGCGCTTCGCGGCTTCGCTGCTCGCGCTAGTCTTTTGTCGTGCGTGATATCCGGGCTGGGGTGCCGCGGTGCGCCTTGACTAAAGGCTACGGTCGGTGACGATCTAGATCAATTCTGTTCACATTTTGAAGTATAATTGACAGTACTAAAATACCTGGATTTCAGAAATGTAATACACAGAAAATTTGTAAATTTCATTTAATATGAATGACAGAAAAAAATAACAGAAAAAGGCCGACCCAAGAGCAGTTTTGGTCGGTCCGCCGTGGAGGACATGCAACGCATTGGACCTGAATATTATTTTATTTTATTCTGTATTGTTTCTTTTGGGGGGGCCTATTTCTTGATTTTAATTTTACGACGCTGTTTTTCAAAATTATATAACATGTTTTTTTCCAAGGGTTTCCAGGCTTTTCCAATTGATAGTTATTGTTGCTTAACCCTTGACACTGTGATCAAAATTCTAAATGGCCGAGAAAAAAGTGCTGCGCTGGTCATCTGCTCGTCACTTTCTTTTTATCGTTTTCCAGGCTTTAGGATTCAATTCCCTCTAAACTAAAATCTGCTGGTGTTTTAGCCTTCACTATTTTACTTAATTACTTAGAAATCATCTACCGGCTACGGGTGGCTCCCCTGACCAGAAATTAGTGAGGGGTTGCATGCGGGGAACTTGTTTTTCTTTCCTTCTTCCAGGCATCTCTTATATAGGTTTCTTCCACTCTACTGTTTTTCTTTTGAATTTGAGTGGTTAAAGAAAAAGAAATTCTAGCGCAATTGTTGTTCTGTTCTTTTCTATGTGCGTTGTGATGCAGCGTTAAAATGCCACAGGCAGTAACAAATGGTAAGGGGCACCCTCTGCCATCCCCACCCCACCCCTGTCCCCGATACGGGTAAGTAGGCCGGCACAAATTTTGTGGAAATGTTTCTCCCTAAATCCACTTTTCTTTGACAGAAGTATTTAAAGCAATTCTAGTGAGACCTAACAAAAGCACAAAACGCATCTGAACTCTCTCCAGAGTGTATTGTTGATTCAGTTTGATAACACCGTAACCAGACAGGTGCTGCATACTCAACTCAATGACCTATTAATTATGATAGAATAAAACTGCACCACAACCTTCTCTAAACTTTACAAACAACATTTATAAACCAAAGGCAATGTTATATAACGTACAACAAAGGAATTTTTCAACAAAATGATACTTAAACCAATTAATTCCTCTTGACGAATGTTAAGGAAAGTACATCAGCAATTATTGACAAAAAGTAACGTTGTTGACAGGCAGCATGCTTGCCATGTGACAAATACAACGGCTGTTTGAGTATGCACACTCAAATATTCACTCTCCGTGCAAACACATGGGCTTAACAAATTTGTACTATCTAAACGGCCGTTGACTTATCAATAACGGAAGAGGCTAAGAGGTTTCAGATTTTACGGTGAAAATCTTTCGAAAACTTGTAGAAATCTATTTTTTGGAAAGGCTATCATAAATTATAATAAGTTATGGATTATTTGCAACAAATGGATTATCGAAGAAGTCTTAACTGTTTGTTTTTTCTCTTTACGTTTGCCTTTTTTCTCTATAAATTTCAGATTGTACTTCCACCGTGTGTCTTTTTTTAATTCATTTTAATTTACGCCTACTGGATAGTGGAACAAAACTATTTCCTTGCAAACTCAGACAAGGCGGACTACACTCTCAGAATTCAATTTTAGAAGATTGTTGGCCTCTTCAAGAAGAAGGTCCTTATCAGCTCTATTGAAAAAGAGAACACATAAAGTTGTGGGTTTTTTCCCCATGGGGGCCCAGGCGGGGAAATAGATATACACGAGTGGAATGGAAAATGAGATTTTAAATAATTCGACTTGGTTGATTTGTATAATAACAAATTACAACTGCAGTTTACAGTCAGTTGACTAAATTTAATAAGTAAAGTTCAGAGTAAAAGCTACAATAAGGTATACATAAACTGATATTGCACATTGTTATAATGGAAGTCGATTAGTGCCAGGGAATAAAAGGTGAACTTTCTTTTTGACAAGCCCGTGAACATTGTTAGTAACCTTTATCTGGCGAAGGCCACATACATAATGGGGTTATCGTTAGAGGCCATCGATCGTCAATTAGCACTAATTACATGCGTTACACCAAGCCCGCAAAAGTAACAAATGGGTAGTACGGAATGTATGCGCTGGCCACCAGATGTTGCGGCCGCTATAGATAATAGGCATTACAAAATCAAAACAAATGTCAAAATGTCAAAATATAGTTCACATCTGATCTCCGGTACCGTAGTAAGGAGCTCTGGACGTGCCGTCCGACATGCTGATATCCTGAGATACTTTACTGCAGGATGATGACATCATAAACGTAAGATGACCACATATTGAGAAGATTTATCTCGGGATGACGACATCCTGAAGTAAGATGTCGTCCCTCCTGATATATTTCCTTTTAGGATGTCGACATCATGAAAAAAAGATGTCAACTTCCCGAGATAAATTATTGGGAAGACAACATCTTCCTTTCAGGACGCCATCATCCTAAGATAAAATCTATCTGGAAGACGACATTCTGCTTTCAACATGCCGTCATCCCAAATTAAATCATCTCGGGAAAAAACTATAACATGCTAAAGTTTGTAATACTTTACAAAAACTAACAAAATATTGTGCCGTGAGGCGTTATACGATGATGTTTTAGTCATTGTACGGTACCTTTTCACAGTAGTTCAAGGCATTTCGTGCTGTGTGGAGGTGCTTTTGTTAACGTTTACATGGGAGTTTCTCGACTAACCTATGTTACCTTTATTGTGTGGGTTATTTTACGGGTTTTGTGAGGGAAAAGTGTTTACATTTCACCACTATGTGAACCATCGCGTGCAAAGCCTTAATCTCGTAACAATGTTTCGACAACAACAAAAACTATTCATGAATATTTTGCTCAGGTTGTTTACGTTTTCACGGTTAGCTATTTGGGACTAGAATTTGATCACGTGTAGAATTTTAGAGGTATAGGCATGCTCCTCCGCGTTTTGTCCTGTCCCTTTTCTGGAGAACTCCTCTGGCCACTTGAGCTGATATATCACTCCCATCGGAAACACTAATATTCCCGCGAACCGCTGCTTTCCGACATTTTGATCAGTTAATTTGCGTTTCAGAGACAAAACGAAACGTCTTGCAGTTGTAGGGCCATTCGCTCATTCAACCTTCGGAAGTTCTAAGCGTACCATTGCTCATGGTCCGGACCCGGGGCTTTCTATGGTTTCTGTGTAGAAAATCAACAATGAGGTCCAAGCTTTCAAAGCATGATGACGTCATCACGTGTTCAGCTCCCTTTATAGCGACAGGTTTGAAGACTGACATCGGGACAAATGATTTACAGATGTAGCTGACTAACATAGGCCTATGTGTCTTTGAAAACCGAAAATACTGTTTTTTGTATATTTTAAATATAAACCAAACCATTTTTTTAAACGTTATTTTCCTTTCAGTTTTTTTTTTGCAGTGAGCCACAAACATGGCACTTATATCAAAATGAATTATTATTGCATGTATTATCAAAGAGCAAGGGTATGTACATTGGGATCTAAGGGTGTCCGTGATTGTGTTGACTCCTTCCTTGAGATCCTGCTGCCGACAGACGATCTCTCCCCTCTAATTACTCCCCGTACACGTAATTAGTTTTTACACCGCAGCGAGGGGTTTTGTACTGTAACACTGTCAGTTCCGTCTTGACATAGGAGACTACGTCTAACCCTAAACGCTAACCCTAACCATGGTTTCTTCCTACCGCCATGCCCTAACCCTCACCCTAACTCTAACCCTAACCCTAACCCTAAACCTAACCCTTGATAGGCATAAATGTTTGTAGTCTCATCTCAAGACAGGAATTGGCAGTATCACAGTACAAAACCCCTCGCGGCGGTGTAAAAAAAAAAAAATGCAGTCAGATACAGCATGCTATGCGGCACAACTCACGCATTCGGCGCCAACCGTACCGTTCTCCTCGCGCATGCTCACAACTAAATAAACACATCAACAAAAGTAAGTCCCCCCTCAACAGTTCGTCATAACATTGTAAGGTAAAACATTTTACCAATACAACTAATTAAGAAATTATTCTATGACGTGTTTCCTAAGTGTTGTTGAAAAATGAAAGATGTCCATGAATTCATGGCTGAATGAGCTCAAATGGAAGACAAAAACTGCCTTTCTCAAAAGTCACAAAGGTTTCAAATCTGCAGTTCAGTAGCGCGTGTATCCAATGACCGCCTGGCACCGTCTTCTCATGGTGTTGATCAGTCTGGTGACATGCTGCTGTGGGATGGCATTCCACTGAAACTGCAGAAGATTGGACAGGTGAGCCAGGTTGCTGTTGGCGTTGATGTGGGGATATGCAGATCGCTTTAGCTGGTCCCACAGGTATGGAACGCCAAAGACGCAAATAATCCGATCAACACATCGATCGGACTTTTCCATCGATCGATCGGACTTTTCCATCGATCGATCGGTCTTTTCCATCGATCGATCGGTCTTTTCCATCGATCGATCGGTCTTTTCCATCGATCGATCGATGCTGTCAACCGATCGATCGGTGCTTTCAACCGATCGATCGATGAAAAAAGAGCGGCCGAAAAAGAGCGATTTAAAAAGAGCGATCGGTTGAAAGCACCGGTCGATCGGTTGAAAACACCGATCGGTTGAAAAGTGCGATCGGTCGATTGAAAAGAGCGATTGAAAGACCGATGTGCCTACATCGATGCGTATACGCCTCACACACAGCGGACCGCCGTGCACGTAGACCGCGTATACCGTGTATGTATACCGACATTCCTTTTCCTCTCCGAAGGACACAGTTCAGCCAATCATTGGTAAGATGCATATTCACGAACAAGATATTTATTTGCCAACGTTGTACCATGGAACAATAAAGCAGCACGGATCGGATGGAGTCCTGCAAAATTTTACAACCAAAGATTTTGATCGATCGATGGAAAAGACCGATCGGTCGATGCAAAAGTCCGATCGATCGATGGAAAAGACCGATCGATCGATGCAAAAGTCCGATCGATGTTTTGATCGGATTATTTGCGTCTTTGGCGTTCCATACACAGGTGCTCTATGGGGTTGAGGTCAGGCGAGCTTGCCGGCCACACCATTCGCTCGATGCCTTCACCAGCCAGGAAATCAGTAGCTACTCTCCCTCTCTGTGTGGTCGGGCATTGTCATCCATGTACACAAATGCTCCACCATGGGCTGCAGCAAGTGGTGCAACATGTGGACGCAGCACTTCGTCAACATATCGTTGCGCTTTTTTTTTCCATTAGTAAGAAGCCATTCTTAAACCTTTTTGACTTTTGAGAAGGGCAGTTTTTGTCTTCCACTTGAGCTCATTCAGCCATGAATTCATGGACATCTTTCATTTTTCAACAACGCTTAGGAAACATGTCATAGAATAATTTCTAAATTAGTTGTATTGGTAAAATGTTTTACCTTACGGTGTTATGACGAACTGTTGAGGGGGGACTTACTATTGTTGATGTGTTTAGTTTACCACACATCATGCCCTGGCCGTTACAATACAAACACCCAATGAACCGAAACAACAAATCAAAACCAAAAGAGTAGACTGATCGAACGTCCAGTTGTTACAACACCCCAGAGCCTCATAAGGGAGATCTTCATGTACATGGTGTAACCGCAAACATTAAAAAAACAATGAAAATATCACTCTTTATTACTGGAGGATTGTTGCTGTTTAAGCTTGATGATCAGCAAGCTTCTAGACTCAGGAACTGATCAATGATTCCACCCCTGCACCAAGACCACTCTTAAACTCTTAAGATCCAATCAAGCATTTCTTTCACCTAACATGAAACAAAAGGCTCAAAGTCCATTATAAGATAATCACATTTTTATATTTTTATTTCGTTGTATCAAAAGTTAACCTTTAAAAACATTTTTATTTTAACAATAATAAAGTCTACAAACAGACACCAACCACCCATTTAAAGTTAGTACTATAAGGCTGTATCAAAAAGGCATGCATTACTTGTTAATACATAGGCCCTACTCGTTCCAGGATATTTCAAGCTGACAAAAGAACTACATATTAAGTTATGAGTAAGGAGTAAAATTGTGTCAATCCAAACCGAGTATAGGCCTAACAGTAGTAGTTCACCATTAAAAACTTTGTTTATCGTTAATTAGCTAATGTAGCCTATAGTACACATCGTATATTCAATATATTAGATAATTTGACTACAAAGTATTTAATGGTATGATAAGCTTTTCTTTAAATCGTTTCTATAAAATTAAACCATCTTGCTTTAAAAAACATATCAACCATCTGGAATAAGATAACACACTTTATTTTGGATGGGGTGGTTTTATTTTCGAGAAAAGAACAGCAAATTTTCAGTTAATTTTGTCAAGGTTGCTCTGATACCTTACCATGTGCTGATTTGGAAATGTATCCATCTAAACAACAGTAAACTCAATCTTGTGGGACTACTCCTGTTTCCAGTTTGAAGTTAATAAAATCAAAACTTCGAAATATTTGGATTCCAACTATAGGGTAATGCGTACTTTCAAGTTAAAGGGTGTGTACAACATTGGTAATTGCCAAAGACCTGTATCCAAACTCGATGTGACCCAACATGGCCTACTTGAAATAACAAACCTGTAAAAGTTTAAGCTAAATCGGTCTTCGGAGTCATGAGAAAACAGTGAAAAAAAAACCTTATGTGTTTTAACTTTTTTTCAAACATCGGAATTTATCCTGCAGGATAAATACTATTATTTTACTCATTTCGTAAAAACTATGGCATTTCAAGCAAAACTATTTCAAGGGAAGTTTTCTACCATGACCATTTTTATACCATGTGAGTTATGTGCAAATCTGTGAGCATTTATATTTTCATTCTTACCAATGTTGTACACACCCTTTAATTCAAAGAATAACTTCCATTTGAAAATAAACAGTTGTATTTTCACCTTTTTCATGAGATCGAACACCACAACGTTAAATAAGCTGACCAATAGCATCAATGTCTTTGAACGTTCACGTTTCTCTTCACACAAGCCTCCGCTATTGTTCTTTTGTTACACCATGGTTACAATGAACGACAATGAACGATCTTAACTGTGCGGTGAACTGCTTGGCACGCAAACGCTCCGTTTTATCCAAGCCCGTTTTATCCAAGACATGATTTTAAAGAAAAATGAAGAAAGTTCTAGAAATTCTAAACAATGACATGAACAGTCAACAGTGCTAATAGGATTCTGTGACTTATTAAAATAGTGTTTGAACTGCTCACCAAACACCAAAGAAATAGCAGACCCACTTTGCAATTATGCCAGCTCAATTCTGATCTTTGAAAACCCAGTCTCCCTTTTCAGAACACCCTGTAGTGGCACCTCTTTTTTTGTCCATAGAACTTAATACTACTCTACATACTTTGTTAATCACCTAGATAAGCCCAAGCCGCGGAGTCATTTTGTGAAGGAATGAAATCTCTTCCAAAAACACCAATTAATTGTATAAAGATACAGTTATTGAAAAATATGTATTTACAAAGGCAGAAATCGAGGGGAAAAAACACCCTATGTTTTACATTAATGAGAAAATGTATGAAAGGGCCAGATGAAGAAATGATACGTCAAGAGATTAGCTTGTCGTATTTATAATTTCTACATTGAGTTTAAAAGGGAAGATTATGCGTTTCCTTCATATCCAGTTAAGTTTTATCAATATTTCTTCAAACTCATACAACATTTAAAAAGCTAAATCGTGATGCGGACGTCATGAGTATCTGCATTTGAAGCATCAAGTCTTTATAGATTATTGTCTTTCTAGATTATTATTGTTATAATTACTACTTTACCAAACGGATATTTCACCCTTGACCAATCTAAAGTCAACCAATAGCCTCAAAATTGACAACCTTAACTACTTGCAACTGCCATTTTTATTCGGCACTTGGAGAATGGAATGATGAGATTGCCATAATTTATGACTTTGTTTTATTAAAAAATATATTGATGTTCATCTATTTTTTGCCCTAAATACGTTTTATCAATGAATTTCTTTAAAAACAGTGTAAGACAATAATTTGTACTTCATTAAAACAATTGCAATGTTGTACTTTATAAAACCGTGTATTTTTGAAAATAGGTATGTCACTAGTATAGTCAGGTGGGGCTTGTATGGTTCAATGGTCACTTATTATTATTGGACCTTTGAAGGGAACTAACAGGATAATTACAAATCTGTCTTAATTCAAAAAGTAACATCTGAAGTGAAAAGTTTTTCTCAATAAGCCAATTGAAGACATTTTGTAAGAATCCATTTTCATCAACTTAAATCCAAACATATTTTGTGTAAAAGATAAAAAACATTGATAGTTACTCATATTATATATATAAAGTTTCAAACTATGTAGCACAGAATTCGTTCTTTTCTTTTGCATGATTTTTCAAAATATTTAGGATATTAAAACTGAGGAATAGACAGAAAGGAACAATGAACAACTTTGATTTAATCCGGGTTTCATTTAGTGTCTACCTTGTCACCTGGCACAAGTTTGGAGAAGTTTCCTTTCATGCCAAACTGCAACAGCGTTTCTCTACAGTCAAAACAATCAAACAACTGGTAATGGTCTGCATGAAGTTTCAACCCTAGCTCAACTTACACAGGACCTTTCAAACCTAGGACAGACATTTTCCACAGACCAAGTTCAATTTGGACAGGCAGTCATTTCAATACCAGTTCCTTCAAGTCTAAATTCTTTTATTAGCAGTGCACTTTATAAAGCACCATAAGAAATGCAAGATCTCAAGAGCAGTATTTACAGAACAAATAGACGAGTTGAGCCTGAATCACATAGCATCTCCCATGCCATCTTCAAGACCCGATCCATCCGATTTCATGGAGCTGAAGCTGAGAACTGGTTCCTTCATCTCGTCAAAGTCATTCCTGGGCTTCCAGATAGATGATGTTGTGGAGGGATTACCACGACCGATACTAGAAGGGTGAATATGGAAAAATTTCAGGTTAAGTACCAACTACAAAAGTACACTCAAATATACAGGTGTACAAGATCAGTATACTCATAGTAACATGTGTACCAGATTCTGCAGCCAAAGGAACAGCAACTACCTACAAGATTGATATTTGACAAGTTTTGGGCACACTTCTTAAATATGTGTTTAACACTTCCTTTTCGAAATTGTTGAATGAAACATAAGGCCCATAACATCCTGTTTTGAAAAAAAAACTACCTACAATTTTATTTTGACAGCATGTGTCAATGTTGTCATCTGTGGGATGATGCTTTTTATTCTAATAAAACGGCTACACAGAATTGAGCTCCCACAAATGACATCACATGAGTGATGGTGTCACTGGGCTTTTTGCAAAAATTACTTACACCCGGTTCAGACAGGCGCTCCAGAGTCGCGCTGAACCAAATATATTAGGACTCTGGGTCGATCCAAATAAATTTTGGTTTCAGACAGACGAACTTGAGGTAAATAGGATGGAGATAAGAACACAACCCCCCCCTAAAACAAAACAAAAACGTTCCAAACGCGCGTCAAACAATAATAGCAGGACACGCTTTATGGGTTGCTGAACATGTTTTATTCCAATCGAAAAACGTGCTTAGTATCACGGTAATAGGGTATTCCATCCTGCTATTCGTAATTATTTCAACAGGGTCAACAACAGACGATCAATTAGTGTCGTTTTCATTCAAGCTGGTCTTTAAATAAAATGCCTTATTTAAAGCTTACTTTTTGTTTCTTCCCTTCAGGTAGATAACAGCGATCACAATAATGAGCACAACAGCCAAACCTAGGATAAAACCTATAACCAACATCACAGCTCCTGACACACCACCTGCAAAAAAACAAAATTTATGGATGTATGAGGAAAGAAGTTATAGTTAACTTGGCCAAAACTATTATTTACTAATATTGTTATTATTAATAACTGGTAATGAAACCAAGGATACTTTAAAAGCAAACTTAATCAGTTTTGCATCCAGGGCCCTCTGGGAGAACAGTTCATTGAAAACTGATGGGGCTACCCAGGTTAAATAAAAAGAAATACATTGTATTACATACTGTTGTATTTTCAAAGCTATCCCATAGTTTACCAAAAGACCCTTTGCAGATGAATTCACAAGCTCAAACAGCTTCCTAACTGAGCTCAAAGGAAGACCCATCATTGGCTAATAATAGCTAGTGTGTTTCCATTGCTTTTCCTCAGTGTTTTTAGCAAGTCTACCAGAAAAATCATCAGCCTTCTGATAATATAAATATGTAGATGTATAAAATTCATGAAGTTGTTTTATTAATGAATGTACTCAGCCCAAAACCAATGAAGAACCTGTTTTTGATGTGTTTTTTGAAAGCTCGAGGATCGACATGACTTTCAACTAGGAATCTAAAAGACTGAAACAAACATTCTTCAAAACTAGAGGACCAAACTAAAATATATCTTCCCAAAACAAATAATGTACAATCTGGAATTAATGCTTTTTTCTGCAATAACTTTTTTGGAATGAAAGGACTCTTTGCAAATCACCGACGTACTATACCTTTTTATTCCTTTTCTTAAAAACATTAGTAGGATTGAAAAGAAATAACCCTTCAGATATGAAAAATACTGTTTCATCACAGTATCATAGATAATTTTAGCACCCATTTAATACTAGCCTCAATGAAAGGTCACTTACCATCTTTTTCTCCAACTGTTGGTTGGGTCTTAGTGGAGCAGTTGGTTACCTCTAAAAAGACAAAAGGTCAAGAATATTCAAGCAAAAATTTGAATTAGCAAAATTTGAATTAGATTTAAACATAACCAAGGTGCATCTACGTGATTACAAAACCTGTACTGGTGCAGCTCCATTGGCTCCCGACCCAATGTCGTCTCTAGTACAAGGCACAACTATTGTAAACAAGCCAGTGAGGTCACTACGATTACAGAACAGCAATAACACGCACCAGGACAGTGTGATATCTAGACAGACTTCTCATTATCAAATTCCTGCTGTACTTTGGAGCTTTATTCCTCCTGGGAATTAACACAAACTGAACAATTTTAAATGATCTCTTTTACTCATTAATCTTATGTATGTTCACCATTTCGGAGTACAGTGTTTAGTTTTTAATTGATTAGGTGACAGGACTGTCTCCATTGGTTTATAATGTGGACTATATTTCACAGAGCTTCTAGGAATAGTGTCCGCAGAACTAGAGAAGTAGATCAAAGAGCAGAATTTCATTTTATGTGGAAAAAACCTGCAAATTTTCTTCACCAGGTCGACTTAAAAAGTCTGAACTCAGATGAAAGTCTGAAATTTCTGATCTTCGAAATGCAAGATACAGCACTGGGCTTATAAAGTAGCATTCAAGTTTCTGTGTGTGATGGCCATGGTCATGTCAACAGGACACACAGTAGTGGATTGCATGTACATAGGCAACTGTTCCACAGAGTCTGAGAGGTCATGGTTTAGTGGCCCCTGGTTTTGTGCCTAATGCCTTTATAGAAGACCTGTTCCTTTCACATACAAGCCAAGATTTTGTAAAGACAGATTATCCTGCATTGTCATTTCATCTCTCCATGGGTTACTGTTGGTTTGACCAGTGTGGATTGACATATCGGCTTTTCAAAAGTCTGATTTTGCTTCAGAAGCATGACCACAACAAAAATACGAGCCATTAAAATCTGTAAATGTCTATATGAGAAAATGTCTTTCTACGGGTGTCCAAATTGAGTTTCATATCGAAACAAATTACTAATGGCTAGGGAAAAAGTTGCTTTTTGACTAAAAATAATCCTGCACGGGGAAACAAGAAAAGGATTTTTGATTCCAAATGAACTGGTTAATTATTAATATGTACTTACTTTCCTGTCTTTTCAATTTATTACTTAAATAACTCTCATTGATCTTTAAATAATGTCAATAATTGGGTTTTTTAAAGTTTAAACTGTTTAAAGAATTGCCAGCTTTGGAAAAAGCCAGATTGTGTTGCCTGTGTGCACAAGTGACATATTGACTTGCCAACAGGATAGTATGAACACATTTCAACTTGGTTCAATCTTTTACTTAAAGTCTCTAACATTAAATTTGCTTTGATAAACCAGCCTTTATAGCGAGACTTACTTTGACATTCTGGAAGTGGTCTTGACCATTCACATCCTCCAAGGCACTGTAACACACTTTCACCGACTATCGCATAGCCTCTGTCGCACTTAATATCAACAATTGATTGAATCGCATAAGAAGATAAAAGTCTGCTGTAGGAACCATGCATTACATCACCTGGATATTCACAAGCCTCTGTTCACAGGAGATACAATTTGAAAAAACATTTACAATTAGAAGAACAAAAAATAATAAGATAAATTCAAACCATGACATTCCACATGCCAAGTGCCCAGTTGTGGCGTGTGTTGGTTGAACGATCTAGTTCATCAGCCTCATATGTAATGGCTGAATCATCGGAGTGAATAACCCATGTGTATGAATAGAAACATGCGGGACTGATGGTTTTGTGCTGGATTAACCACTTAGTGCCAGTTTGAGCAGCTTGAGGTTGGATGCTACCCAGAGAGTAGAGAAAGTTTGAGGAATGGTCTTAGTGCCTGATAAAACAAAAATATTGTTGTAAAGCGCCTCGATCTACTTACAAGGATATGTGCGTTATATAAGAACTCAGTATTATTATTATTTCAGCCTTGTAATGATGGATATTCACTTTAGTTTGGGTGGAGGTTGTTTATTTATTGCTGTCGTGCTAATTGTACATTATGTTTAATAACATTTAATTTTAAGTTTACGTTAAATTTTGAATGGTTTGTTCTCCAATGAGGAAACCAATAGTTGCCGACTACCATGGCTTATCAAAACACTTGCATTGTTTACTTTCAATAATCAGGTCAAGTGAATGGACAGCTGACACTAAGTAAGGAAGATTATAAAATCAATTTGACAATATGAACTTGAACGTATTTAGCATTCGAGGAATTGAGACTACAGTGTGCCAACCATTATTTCAGCTAGACTAAACATCCGATGTCAGCGCTCCGAGGTGCACAAAATACGCCATGTAGCAACCGTAACAAAAACCCAGATCTACCAAGATTGAAGGATATGTTCCCTGACCATTTGCTTGGTATTTTCAATGGGCATTGCTCGTCCAACTTTCTCCATGATACATTTTCTGTTAAGCCCAGAGCAAGTTGTGCCAGTAATGCCAAACTCTGTCTTTATCCCAATAGATAAAGCAGCGGTAACAAATTTTGGGGCACATTGTTTTTTCTAGGGGGGCACATCTGGCCAAGTTTCCCGTTGCCTTTTTCTTAAAAAAGTCCCTTTTCAATGCCTTTGTTATGTAATTTACTATTTTTCATAAGATAATCTGGCGTTAGTGTAATAACAAATACATTGTCTGCTCATAAATGGGAAAAATACTTTTAAAAACATCAACATTATCACACTAAAACGTATAAAATGTAACTTTTAACTCTGGAAATTTCCATTCCCAAAAGTAGAGATTTTATTGCCCCCCCTTAGTTATGCCACTGAGATAGAGAGAGAGGAGATCAGTTTATAGCAGTCTGGCAGCATGCACTACTCCATTGCACATACAAATTTAAGGATCTTGCTGAAACAAAGCAGAAGACTGGATATAAAAACATTGTTACACTTGAACAAGTAAACCTGGGTTTATGTTCAAAGGTGACCTTGATCTTTTAATTAAAGAGACAAATTTAGAAATTGGAAGTCAACTTAACTTAAGTGTGAAAAAGGGTTTGGTGGTGCACTGTATTGTTAGTTGCCATAGTAGTCTTGCTTTACCTTTACATTCTACAACAGCCTCAAATACTAATCCACTACATGTGTATCCTCCTACAGTATGCTGACAGTCCCCAAGTCTCTCTTCTGAACCAGAACAGTTCACATTAGACCAGTGAATACTGCCTTGTGCACGGGCAGGCTGGAGTCCCTTCTGTGTTCCTGTTATATCAATAGAAGGGGGAAGGGGTTAATACAGGGTTAACAAGACAAACCATAGTGTAAGGTTGTAATAGTCCATAGTGTAAGGTTGTAATAGTGTAAGGTTGTAATAGTCCATAGTGTAAGGTTGTAATATCATCAGCTTAACCAATACATATATGGTTCTACCAATCACTACCGGTACTAAAGAAGCACCCACAGTCAATTTCATACAGCTGGTAAACAGAAAATGTTCCAGATTGACCCAATCGAAATAAGTCCAAAATATGAATGTGACCAAAATCGCTGGCAATGACAATGTTTGTCATTGTTTGTTGTTATGAACACTAAATTTTTATAAATTCATCACAAAATGGTTGTATGGGGTGTTTAATAAGGAAGACTAGATGATGATGTACGTAAAACAAATGTGCTTTATATTCCCCCCAAGAAAAAAAAATCCCAATAATAACAATTAACTAGAAATTCAGTTTTTGTGACATTACATAAACAATGTGTTCATGATACTGATCCTTGAAAAAAGGTTTATTCTGCATGACTGTATGGTTCATGTCTCCTGATTCAAGATGCAAGATTGGAAATTCATAATCGTTGAAAAATAGTACAGTCAGGACTATATCTACATGATGAGACCATCCTATCTTTTGCATTATGTACATGTATTTCCATATAAACCAAATCAAGGCCAAATGTAAAAAATCGTCTAGTCCCTGATATGCAATGATCAAGATTAGACCTATCATAGTAATTTTGTATTCAGGGAATCAGACAGGTCTGTTCTCTTTCTTACCTTTGAAGGAGCAGTAGTCAAGTTGTCTACATGCCACTCTGCCTTCATTGGGTCCCCAGTTATCTGCACATATAGACCCCCATTGATTATCCACAAGGATCTCCACAGCACCAAAGGCACGGTTTACACCTCCAGTAAGGCGAATATCTAACAAGGAATAGAGAAGTCAATATGGCATCTTATATTCCAACTGTTGCCATCTTATATGCACAGTTGGGGATTTAGGGGGTGCAAATTGTATGTTCACTTAGAAATCACTTTGACTTTCTAATAGAAAAAGCTATAATAATAATAATAATAATAATAATAATAATAATAAGACTTGTAATGCGCACATATCCACCCTGCTGGGTGTTCAAGGCGCTATCCCCCCCCTAAAAAAAAATGATATGTTCGACAGAATAATAATTACAATTTACTTTTTGGTTAAATAGTTCAATGGTTCAATTTGTACTCCAGACTATTTTGTCTGACAGACCATTAATTTGTCCGCCAATAAGCAGGACAGTTCTTATAAGAACTAAGTAGTCTCCCGAATTCCGAAATCTACTCTGCGGCGGTAGAATAAATAGCAAGACAAGTTCTCAAAGAACAAATCTACACAGCAAAGTAGATATATACATATGGTGCTACAGCAAACTGAATATACATTGATACCTCACCATGCAATGCCTCAAAACCCAAATATTATACTTCTATAATAAGGTTTGATTGTATTGATTTAGTTTGGCTCTTAATTTCCTCTTTTAAACAGATCTGAGAAAAGGCTACAAAGTGCTGCCATGATGCTCAGAAGCAAGAGGATGACAAATAAAATTGGAACGCTTTCCTGGATTGCTTTAATTGACAGTGCCCAGGAATAACAACTGAAAACACATTACTATTACACATAGTTAAATTCTAAATTATTGGGGAGCCAGACACCTATAATTTAATTCACAGTTAGAATGTCAATATATAAAAACTTGATGGAGCAACGAACTGTCAGACTAATGGGTCACCAGAAATATGGGATGTTGAAACCTAGCAAATGCTTCTAAATCCTCTTTACCAAAATGAAGGATTCAGAAGGACTGAGGGCTGTAGGCCAAAGTAACAATGGATTATCACTAGGTCAGGCATTCCAATCTTTTGTAAGTCCACACATTGGTGTGAAGTGACGTAGGAGAGGAGGATATTGGTCACCTGTAGGGAGATGGGCCTTGGGAGTAAGGGACAGCAACTGGACATATGGGCAGACACAATACCTAGAGGACCCCCTTCTAACATTCAATGCATTGTCAAACTGTACCTTTGCAGATGACGCCTGCTGACATGCCACCAGGGCACATTTGAGAGTTTGCTTGCTTGGTTGCACGGGGGCAGTTTCCCAACAGGCCCTCCTTGCCAGTGCACTGCACATCTTCAAAGTGAATAGGGCTGGCATTGTTACCCAGTGAAAATTTCTGAGTGTTCATGGCACTCGTGTTGAATAGTTGTTGACAGACAACATCAGCATTCTGGAATAAAAGACAATTGCAATGGTTAAGATTTGAAAAAAAGTTTATAAAGTAATATGTTTAATAAATCTTGATTAAAAGCACTGGGATCAAAAATCAACCTTGATTGGATGAAATTATCAGCATCATAATAATACGCCTGTAATGAGCAACGTAGTACTTTGGATATAACTTGGCTTAACATTAATTTGTCAAAAAGTTTAGTTTAGGAAAACTGAAGTAATTATTGTTGAACAGAAAAGGGAAAACAAAAATCATTTTTAGCCTTTGAACCATTTATAGCATAAATTTGATACTATTTGAATAACATGTTCGATAATGTACATCATAATTTGTTCATATTATTTCCCAGTTTATTATTAAGTACATGCTCATGCTCATGCTCAGTCCAAGTTGGGACTTAGTAAACATGGGATTGAGTTGACCCACAAGAAAATTAACTGCTTGATATGAATTGGTTCTATAACAATATAAGCTGCTATTGGATCCTTATCATGTAGCAGGCATCTTGTTTTCATCCATTATAAATTGAGGCTGGAGGTGAAAAAAGTCTGATCCCTTTTGAAAATCAGTAACCATTGTTGCTAACATGCACATAGGGAACTTGCTTTTAAGAATGGTGCTGGTGGCATGCATGGTGAAGGTTTATTGGATTGATATCAGGGAAAGTTCTTTACCTTTATTCCCCAGTTATTGCCACATACTAAGCCCCATTTGCCATCCTTCAGGACCTCAACACGACCTCGCAGTAAATTGGTTGACACACTCCCATTTTCATACGTCAGTCTCAGATCTATTTCAAAGAAATGAAGGTAAATGATTAAAAGGGCCTTTATTGGTTTGCAGAGGATGTAACTATAAGCAATCCATATTTACTCAACAGTATCAAGGAAACGTGAATCAGTGGTTTTAGACAGAGTACATCCTTTCCAATCCTCTAGATTTGAATGAAACCAGGATTGGTCCATTATTGATTTTGGGGAGAAACACAATTCCAATCATCTAGCTTTCAAGAAACACAACATGGAGGGATGGTACGCCATTAGTTTTCCAATCCTCTTGGTTTCAAAACATATATCAAGTGATGATACATCAGCTTTTTGAAGAACCTTCATAAACACCTATCGTCTAGTTTTCAAGAAACAGCACAAAGAAATGGTCAATCATTGCTTTGTGGAAGAGTGCATTCATTACTCTAGTTTGCAAGAAACACATCACAGAAGGATGGTACATCTTTGGTTTTTTGAAGGTTGTATGAGTCTCTCTTGTTTTCAAGAATCATCAGTTTTTGGAAGAGAACATTCAGTCCAATCGTCTAATTTAGAAACCTGAGAAAGGCATGGCATAAAATACAGTTACTGATGAAAACTTGAACACATTGATGACATTTATACCATGGCAGATTACCAACAAGTATGTTCCTAGCAGATTTAACAAGCCCACCTGTACAGACAACTCCAGCATCTTCATAATGTTGACAATTATGGCTACCCCAGCCCTCATGCCGACAATCTTCCAGCAGTTCCTCTGTACCACTACAGGCTAGACCATCAACCAAAATGGGACCTGTTCCCTGACCAAAGTTGGCACAACACTTGGCAAAAAGAACCTGTGCATAGTAAATCAGAATTATAAATTATTTTTGAATGCATCTCTCATTGTCTGCAATGTACAGAAATCTTTTAACAATTTATTCAGTGAACTTTGTGAGGTCAAAGGTCAAAATATATTTTGCATGATTTCTTATTGAAAATTCAAATGTTTCAAATGTGCACATTTTTTTCCCTGCATGTTAAGAGTTTTAATTTAAGGTTACAAATAATCATTTTCATCTGACATTCCAAACTGAAGGTACAGAAGTTTGTACAGTGCAAACATTTATAACTCCCAAACCACTCAAAGCCGAGTTTTTGAGTTTTCTCATTTGACCAACCGCACATCAGCAAACTTAAAGATCAACTTTAACAAATTAATATTATTGGTTTTTTGTTGTAGAAAGGTAAACGAGTGCGTAATGATGGCATATAAATGAGTGCAACTCAATACAAATTATGTCATAAGGTCCAAAAAACACATTTTGATCAGTGTTACAGTGGCAAAAACGCTGAGTTTCACTAAAAGCCCTTAAGCGCCTAGGAATCAAAACAGCACTGTGACGTCATAGTGCGGACTCGTTGTGTTTAACCCCACACAAACGTGTATTATAACATGCAAAAAAGCATCTCTGAAAAAAAAATTAAGCTGATCAGAATGTCGGAAAGCAGAGGTTCGTGGGCATATTACAGTGTTTATGAAGACAAGGTTTTTCCATCAAGCATTTCTGATGGGATTGAAATCAGCTCAAGTGACCAGGGGAGTTCTCCAGAAAAGGGCCTGGACAAAACTGGGGGGGGGGGGCGGGCATGCCGACATTCGCGGAGCTGAATCACACCGAACAACTGGCAGCAAAAGCAAATCTCATGATACAGTATTATTCCAGTCAGCAAATCTGATGCCGTTTTGAGACCTTTTTTTTTTTTTTTTTTTATGTGAATGTGTGTCACCAGTGAATTATTTATTTAATAGTAGTTTTATAGATCAGGGTTGCTATTTCTTTATGAGTAGATCATTATGAACAGCGCTTCAACTAGGAAACCATAAAATAATCAAATGCCAATGAGGCTGTAAGGATCCCTTAAAGGGGCCTGGGCCAATGTCATGACAACAAGAAAAACTACAGACATAATTTGAGTTCTTTGAGTGCTCAAAAAAATATTTTGTTCCCTCAAAATAAATTAATTTGTGCATTTAAAATGATTTTTGTGTGTTCAAAATAAACCATGAGCAAATGATTTTGAGAGCACGAAATGATTTTGCAATTTTTTTTCTCTCGAGATTTCGTAATAATTTACATTGAGCTTTTGAGTGAAATGATTTTTGAGAGCACGAAGTGATTTCGCAATAAATTATTTTGAGCTCTTGCTATAATTTATTCCGAGTGCACAAAACAAACTATTTTGGGCAAAATAAACCCCACTAGTTCAAAAATTGTTCTTCTGATCAAATTTCAGCAAAATTGCAGGGCAGAAAACTTCAGAGTAAGGGACTGTAAATATAAATTTTTTTTTGAAAATGTTGGCCACGGCCAAAAAATGGATTTCCTTTATACTTTTATATTTAATGGACCTTGGCCCCAAACTAACAAATATGGAAAAACAATTCAAAAAATAACTTCGTTGCCATGGCAACAGCCGATTTACCATTTCGGGGTGGTTTTGCCTTTTTTTCGATTTTAGAATAGTGAAATTTGCCCTCTTTCAAGGCCGCGTTACCATTAAACAGCATATAGAACATTAGTTTCTTTACATATTATGGATAGGTGGGACCGTAGAGGTTGCATTGAATGCATAAAAATAATCACCAGGCATATAATAATAATAATAATAATAACTAGATTTATATAGCGCCAAATTACCAAAGGATGCAAGGCGCTTAAGGAGAAAAGAAAGACCAAAGTAAAGGGGACAACCAGCTACAATTTGGAGAACAGGTGAGTCTTGAGACCCTTTTTGAAGGACAAAACAGTCTTCGCGTTTTTAATTGGGACAGGAAGACCGTTCCATAGGCGGGAGGCAGCAGTGGAAAAAGCTCTCTCACCAGCTAGTTTGCGTGACTTGTTCACCACGAGGGATATAGCATCTCAGCTTCGAAGGGAGTATGGGCAGTCATGGATTTCAAAAAGTGAAGAGAGATAATCTGGAGCAATGTGATTTATTGATTTGTAGGTATGGACCAGTGTGCGGAACTCAATACGTTGGGCTACTGGGAGCCAGTGTAGTTGTCTTAGAAGTGGTGAGGTGTGGGAGTGTTTTGGCATCTGGAAGATTAGCCTAGCACATCTGTTTTGAAGTCGTTGGAGACGAGAAATGTCTTTCATGGAGACGCAGTTCAACAAACAACAGCCGTAGTCCAGCTTAGAGAGGATCAAGGCACGGACTGCATTGTGGCATGCATCAAAGTCAAGAAATCTTCTGATCCGACTGAGGTTACGGATATGCCAGTTGAGAGAGCGACAGAGCTGTGTGATGTGATCAGACATATTCATGTCAGCATTGAAGACAACACCCAAGTTCCTGATGGAGGGAGAGGGACGAATAACAAGACTGTTGATATTGAGAGTGAGGTGTTGAAGGCGTTTTAAGTGAGAGGGGGAAGATGCAATAAAGAACTCTGTCTTATCTGGATTCATCTTGAGTTTATTAGCGACCAACCAGGATTGAAGTTCTTTCACACACTGGGACAGTCTGAACAAGGCACAGGCAGCATCTCCCGGCTTGGTGGGGTCGAAAGTTAAGAATATCTGAACATCATCGGCATAAATGTGGAACTGGAGAGAATGACGACGGATAATTTGACCAATAAAGTGAGAGTAGTAGGTGAAGACCTGTGGACCAATGACGGATCCTTGGGGAACACCGTGTTTGAGTTGTGCTTCAGTTGAGAGAGCTCCTTTGACACGCACCCGACTAACTCTGTCACTAAGGTACGACCGGAACCAGTGAAGGACATCTCCGTCAAGACCAAATGCATCTTTGAGACGGTGCAGCAGGATACCATGGTCTACTGTGTCAAATGCTGAAGACAAGTCGATCATGACGAGAAAGACACCCTGCTGTCTATCGATGGCTCTGAGGATTGTATCCTGGACAACAAGAAGAGCAGTTTCGGTGCTGTGGGATGAGCGGTAAGCAGACTGGAGAGGTTCAGACAAGCTGTTGGAGTGTACAAAGGAAGCGACCTGTCTTGAAACCACTTTTTCGATGAGTTTTCCGAGAAAGGGTAGGTTAGAGACAGGGCGGTAGTTTGTAAGTTGCTGCTTGTCGAGGGATGTTTTTTTTAGAACAGGGGTTATCCTAGCTTGGCGGAGCTCAGTTGGGAACACACCTGAGGAAAGTGAGCAATTAACAATGCGACAAACTACCTTGATCAAAACTGGTATGTGCTTTTTGATTAACCATGTGGGCATAGGGTCTAGGTCACAAGACTTGGACGGACAATGCATTATCAGTTTGGTTAGATCATCAACAGTGACAGGGTCAAAGGAAGAATATGGGCGGGTTATACCATTAGTTCGAAATAGGGGTGTTTTTGGACTTTGTTAAAAGATGAAAATGTACCATCTTTTGACGGCTCATAACCCATATGGTAGTGCTCCGATTTCAACATCGACCACATATAGTTGAGATGGGACATTGGTCTTGTAGAAAATTTAAAAAATTGCTTGGGGAAAAGACTTGATTCTTTGCAGTGTTGCCAGGCATTTTCAATTTTTTTCAAAATTCACATGGGCACATAGTGCCCCCCTCATCTGTATTATCTAAATTTCTTGAGCGATATTTATAAAACTTGCCACAAATGTTCATTTTACCAAGTTGTACTTGGTCAAATAAAAAAAAAAATTAAAAAATGCAATGAAAGGCAAATTTGGGGGTTATTTTGCCCAATTTTGGTAAAAAACATGTTTTTACCCCAGAATTTCAATGTTTTTCCCCAATAACTGTACAGTTTTGTAAACTTGTTTATTTTGACATAATCAATAACATGACATTGTATTTTATTACTGGGGTCATTGTTGGGGTGCTGTAATCTTTGGTTTATCCCATTTTGAGAACAAATTTGCATTTTTTGTTTTTCCACTTTAAAACAAATGGTATAACCGCCAACTTTTGCGCCTTGTAACTTCTTAACACTTGTTACATGGTAGGTATATAATGCATGTCCAAACGCGCTAACAAGGAGTCTTAACAAACAGTTCTTCTGCTTAACTTCAGCTGTTTATTCTTCAAGTTCAACTGGTCCAGTGTCAGCGGTTTACTGTAACAACAACAACAATAACAATGAGAGGGCTTAACAATAATCCCAAACATTATAACTTGAATCATCAACTGTAACTGTGATTATATCTTGAACTGAGCTAAATCCCTAATGCCATGTTTTTGTCTATTATCCACTTTCAACTGAGACAAGAGATTATTTAAATCAGCAATAATTAAGTGCTTAGATTCTAATAATAGAAATGCTCGACCCAACAATCTTTACAACACAAGGCAGCACGACTCTTCCTACAGTCTACAGTAACGTGTGAAAGAAATGCACATTTTATAACCTACGCAAACCCCTTGCAGTACCATACATACATGAACCATGCTGTTTACACAAGAAACCATGTGACTGAATTTACAACAAAACCCTTTATAAATCTTATATCCAAGTAGCCCAAAACTTCATTAATCCATACTATGAAGATAAATGTATTATATGTTCCATTTACTCACCAACTGTTGCATTCCTAGGAGTGAATTATCCCTTTTTATTTGCCTTTGTCTGAAAGTTTCGTCTTCTTTCATCTAGTCTCAAAAAATGCAATGAATCGACAAATGAGGGCGCTATAACACAAATACGCCGCTACATACCGGCCCCAAATGATAATAACAATTACTCATTTCCTAAAACAATGCGGCGTAACCATAATCACTTATCAAGTCCTTACTTAAATACGTTTTAAACTACTGAAAATCCTAACTACTTTAACCATGGTCTAACAAGAATCACAACGATCAGGCCCTAAACATGTCCTTTAAACTGGAAATGCAGCAGGTCTCCTCCAACTCCACGACTTAGGTGAGTTCTGCGTTTGCCTCGCCTTCCTCTAGGAGACAAAGCTTCGCAACTGGTCTCTTGTAGTACTTCGCTCCTACTCTGACATCCACTTGTCGCGTCAAACCGTGTCGATCTGGATAAGTGGTCACTACCCTCCCAAGAGGCCACTGTCCACGCGGAGCACTGTCATCTGCTACAAGAACCAAGTCATTCACATTGAAGTTCCTCTCAGGTCTGGTCCACTTCTGCCTCTGCTGAAGAAGTGGCAAATACTCTCGGACCCATCTCTTCCAAAACTGGTCTACAAGGTATTGGGCTTGCCTCCATCTCCTTCTGCTGTAGCAGTCTTCCTTAACAAAAACACCAGGAGGGAAACTGGGACTTCTTCTGAGCAGGAGCAGGTGATTTGGAGTCAAAGGTTCGTCGTCCTTAGGATCCATGCTTAACTGTGTAAGGGGACGTGCGTTCAGAATAGATTCCACCTCTGTCATGATGGTGATCAGAGACTCATCGTTGACTGTTTGCTGCTGAAGGAGACTTCCAAGGATCTTCCTTACTGAACGGATCATCCTTTCCCAAACCCCACCCATGTGACTTGCTCCAGGGGGATTGTAGTGCCATTCCACACCTCTTGGTACCAGGAAGTCATTGACCTTCTTTTTGTTCAGTGCAGCAAGACAGTCTTGAAGCTCTTTGTGACCACCCTTGAAATTGGTCCCATTATCACTGAAAATATGTTCCGGAGGACCTCGACGACTGATGAACCGACGCAATGCTTGGATGAATGAATTCGCCTCAAGAGAGAAGGCCACTTCAAGGTGAACTGCCCTGCTGGACATGCATGTAAAAATGCAACCATATCTCTTCACCTGGCTCCGCCCTTGTTTGACTAGGAACGGGCCGAAGTAGTCAACTCCAGTGCTGCTAAACGGTGGCTTGTCAGGTGTCACTCTTGCCTCCGGCAAGTCGGCCATGAACTGCTGTCCACGTCTTGCATTCCGCTTCTTACACATGATGCAGTTCCCTATGGTGTGTCGCACTGTAGCACCACCCTTGATTATCCAAAACTTCTGCCTCAGAGAGGTCCAAGTTGTTCCTGCACCACAGTGTCCAACGTCTTGGTGGTAGTGAACTATCAGGAGCTTGGTGATGTGGTGATCACTGGGTAAGATCAGTGGGTGCTTCTGGTCATCTGACAACTGTGACTTGTCCAATCTTCCTCCCACACGAAGCAGACCATCACGAAGGATGGGATTAGTCTTCTCAAGGGGACCTGTTCTCTTGCGTCCCTTCACCTTCATACCTGCAGCACCCTTGTGGAATTCATCGGGGAATGACTGAATCTGAACAAACCTTATCATCTGCCTTTCAGCAGTCTTCAACTCTTGGGCTGTCTGAGGTCCTCTTTCCTTGAACAATGTCTTGTTCCTTGCACGTGAGCCTAGGTATCTCAGGTATCGAAGGATCCATGCGATGGCCCGTTTGAGGCGAATCCATGAAGAATACCGTGTCATCAACTCTTGTATTAGATCAGCAGATTCAGTTGCAAAAACCTGGGACTTCTTCACTTCCGGATCATTCTGGAAGTCTGCATCAGGTAGAATTGTCTTTCCATTGATAGCATCTGGCTTGTCCGGCCACTTGTACCTCTCCTCGATCAGGAACTTGGGTCCATGGAGCCATCGAGAAAGGTCCTTGGCATGCATCCCTCTAGAACCGTCGTCAGCGGGGTTCCTGCCGGTATCAACATGTCTCCACTGGGAGGTGTCACTCATCTCATGTATCTTAGCGACCCTGTTGGCAACAAAGGTGCGAAATCTCCTGCTTTCATTGCTGATGTACTGCAAAACAGAGGTTGAATCCGTCCAGTAGGTAACACCTTGCAGTGGTAATCTGAGCTCTTCCTTGATGACCTGAACTAGTTTCACTGCCAACACTGCCGCTGATAGCTCAAGCCTAGGAATTGTCGTCTTCTTTAGTGGACAGAGCCTCGTTTTGCCCATCACAAAGGCACAATGAACCTTGCCATCTAGGTCGACAACTCTCAGGTAAGCACATGCAGCATACGCTAGCTCTGAAGCATCACAGAATGCATGAAGTTCATAGCTTGGGTCCTTGAACGCTGGGGGCTTGAAGCACCTGGCTATCTTAGCTGTTGTCAAGTCAGAGAGTTCCATGACCCAATTCTTCCAACGTTGTATTTCTTCGTCTCCCACTTTCTCGTCCCATCCTTTGCCTTGAGCACAAAGATCCTGAAGCAATAGCTTAGCCACGAGGATGAAGGGAGCTACGAACCCCAGGGGATCGTACAGAGAGCTGGTAGCTGAGAGGATGCCTCTTCTTGTCATTGGAGTTTCCTTAATTGATACCCTGTAGTTGAATTCATCAGTATCTACATTCCATAGAACCCCAAGAGTTCTCTCAATTGGTAGGTGGTCAAGGTCTAAGTCAACAACGGAGGCAGCTCTTTCAGTGGCTGGCACAGATGTCAACACTTCTCTGTCGTTGCTTACCCACTTAGTAAGCCTGAAGCCGCCTCTTCTCAACATCTCACACAACTGGGAGAGCAGCCTCATTCCTTCTTCAGTGGTGGAGACGGACGTCAAACAGTCGTCAACATAAAAGTTCTCGAGGACAGTCCTTGCAACATCTGCATCAAAGTCCCTTTGATTGTCTTGCATAGTTCTGCGCAGGGCAAATCCTGCACAGCTTGGTGAAGAAGTTGCACCGAATAGATGGACTAGCATCTGGTACTCCTTTGGGGTCCTAGACAAGTCTCCATCTTCCCACCACAGAAATCGCAGGGCACCAATATCACGTGGTGACACTCTGACCTGGTGGAACATTCCCTCTATGTCAGCTACCAAGGCCACTTTATCCTGGCGGAAGCGCATCAATACACCAACCAACTTGTTGGTGAAGTCGGGTCCCTGCAAGAGTTCACTGTTCAGGGAGACACCATGATATTCTGCTGCACAGTCGAAGACTACCCGGACCTTGCTAGGCTTCATGGGGTTAGTGACTGGGTGGTGAGGAAGATACCAGACTACTCCATTTTCAGCATCCTTGACACCTCCTTCCACCTCCTTAGCATGGCCTTTGTTGACGTAGTCATGAATGGTAGTCTTGTAGCTAGAATGTAGAGCTTCGTCTTTCTCCAACCTTCTCTTCAAAGACTGGAGCCTCTGTTCAACCATTTGGCGATTATTCGGCAAGGATGGTGGATACCGACGCCAGGGTGGATCTATCTGATAATGGCCATCCTCCTGTGTTACCGAAGTTTCCATTGATGACCTTGCCCTTAGATCTTCAACTGACTCCCCAAGCTTCTCCTCTTTGTCACCAAGGCCATAGTCTAAAAGCCAGAAGCGCTTTACTTGGTCATGCAGTTCTTCCTCTGCTCGAATGTGGTTGACTCTAAAGTGATGTTGTCCCTTCTTACTTGATGTAGGGCCCAGGAGAGTCCATCCCAATGGTGAACGGATAGCATATGGCTCCTTCTTCTGACCTCTCCGTTCCTCTTGCACCCAAAAGGCTTCAGGAGTGTCGCTACCAATTAGCAACTTCACATCAGCATCACTAGTCGATGGAAGCTCTATCCCTCTCAAGTGGGACCACCCTTTGATATCTTCTTGGGTGGGTATGCTGCGACGAGAGACAGGGAGCTTCTTGACGGTCCATATCTTAGACATCTCTATCCTCTCCCCACCTTGGGCACCTTCAACTGATAGGCTTACTTCCATCCCTTGTCTTTCAACTTCTGAACTATTCACTGTTGTCAACCGGAAGTTCTTCCTGGTCCCTTCAAGACCAAGCTCCTCTGCTATTCCTTCTTCGCAGAGGGAGATGTCGCTTCCCTCATCTAAGAGGGCCCAAGTTGTCATCTCTTTCCCTTCATGCTTAATCTTGACGGGAAGTACTCTAAGGCAAACTTCTTTGCGTGATCCAACAGAGTTGCATTCAGCCTCCTGTGAGCTTGCAGCCGGTTCGTCACCGGCCCCAGTATGCATACTTGATCCTTCATGTGGCTTTGGTTCGGCATGTAAAAGTGTGTGATGTTTCCTCTTGCAGCCTTCTTTACTGCATACCCACTTTGAGTTACATCTTCTCGCAATGTGTGTTCCCTGGAGGCAATTGAAGCATAAACCCTTCTGTTGAACTAGGAGAAATCTTTCTTGAAGTGGTTTTGCTTTGAATTCATCGCACTTGTAGATGGCGTGTTTCCCTCCACAGCATGGGCACGAGTTTTCCTTGATGGTGTGGTCCTCTTTCCTGTCTTGGATTGCAAAGGAAGAGCCCTTGTAGGTGTTTCTTTGGCTCGATGGGGGAACAGGCTTAGGGTGCAGCTTCACAGACTTTCCTATATTCTGTCCATATGCATTACTTCCCACCTTGGCCTGCTCTTCAACGAAGTTAGTCATATGGGAGAAGTTGGGTACAACCTCTGCCTCCATCAACTTGTGAGCAACGTTAGCCCACTTGGATTGAAGATAGATTGGTAGGAGTCGCTGTACCTTCAACAAGTTGTCGGTTGCACTCATATCTGCTGTGTAGCGTCATCTGGCACCGTCTCATATCTCGTGCGAGGTCCCATAAGCTCCCACCTTCACTGGATCTAATGGGAGTACGATCAACCACCTTTGTTATGTGGGCCCCTGCTACTATGTAATTCTTACCAAATTGGTCATACAATATACTCAATGCACGTCTGTAACCTACCGACTGTTCTAAAAGAACACAATTTTCTATAGCATCATGTGCTTTACCGGTACAAAACTGGATAAGATATGCCAATTTTTCTCTTTCAGTATGAACCTTGCATGCCACATTTATCTCAAAATTGTTAATAAAACCCCAATACTGCACCGGGTCACCTGAAAATCTCTTTATCTCGGGCTTGGGCAAATTCATGGCTATGTACATCTGGGAACTAGTAACACATGTGTTTTCATTACAATTATTCTTAGAAGGGGAAGGCATGTTTGATTTTACCGGTTGTGCATTACATGTAGCAACATTGTCATGACTAATGCTTACAGGCATGTTTACCTCAGGCTGATTATCTAATGCATACAATTTACTTGTTTCACACCAATTGTTTACATCTACCTGTACTTGTGCATTACTGTTTACCACTGGTTTGATTGGTTCTCTATCAGTAAACTCCTGCATCCAAATTGCAGCTTCTACATCGGCACTTTCAATTTCATTTTCTACTTCAAGTGTTTTCAGTTTTTCCTTGAGTTCATATTCCTCTCTTCTTAGTTTTTGTTCCTTCAGCAATTGTTCACGTTTTAGTTTAGCCAGTTCTCGCTTGACCTTAGCTTCAGCCAATTTCACACTTGATACACTGCGTCTTGAAATACTTGATGATGTCACAGACCTTTCATCTACAGAAGTCACAGCCTCATCAGCAACTCCAGCCCCAGTGATGTTCCCTTCTGCGCTGGTAGGTCCACCATGTGCTGTGCTTAAAGCCCTTTCTCCGTCCGGCAGTTGTGCATTCATCTCCATGACGAATAAGTTGTAAACTTTATGTAACTTCTTAACACTTGTTACATGGTAGGTATATAATGCATGTCCAAACGCGCTAACAAGGAGTCTTAACAAACAGTTCTTCTGCTTTAACTTCAGCTGTTTATTCTTCAAGTTCAACTGGTCCAGTGTCAGCGGTTTACTGTAACAACAACAACAATAACAATGAGAGGGCTTAACAATAATCCCAAACATTATAACTTGAATCATCAACTGTAACTGTGATTATATCTTGAACTGAGCTAAATCCCTAATGCCATGTTTTTGTCTATTATCCACTTTCAACTGAGACAAGAGATTATTTAAATCAGCAATAATTAAGTGCTTAGATTCTAATAATAGAAATGCTCGACCCAACAATCTTTACAACACAAGGCAGCACGACTCTTCCTACAGTCTACAGTAACGTGTGAAAGAAATGCACATTTTATAACCTACGCAAACCCCTTGCAGTACCATACATACATGAACCATGCTGTTTACACAAGAAACCATGTGACTGAATTTACAACAAAAACCCTTTATAAATCTTATATCCAAGTAGCCCAAAACTTCATTAATCCATACTATGAAGATAAATGTATTATATGTTCCGTTTACTCACCAACTGTTGCATTCCTAGGAGTGAATTATCCCTTTTTATTTGCCTTTGTCTGAAAGTTTCGTCTTCTTTCATCTAGTCTCAAAAAATGCAATGAATCGACAAATGAGGGCGCTATAACACAAATACGCCGCTACACGCCTAAAGTTACAAAGATAAGGCATGATTGACAACTAATATACAGTATTTCTCGGCCTTTACATTTGAAAGTATTATGTTCAAAAAATACATTGATAACAAACTTGATATAGTTTGCAGCCCCTTAAAACGGGTTGGAAATACAACCGAAGACGGCCAGTCATGGCCGCTGGTGGCAGCTGCCCACCAGGTTACCGTACTTGCTAACTTTACCCTCGCTTTAGGGTCAACTTATTATATGATTATTAGCATTTTATTTATTGTCATGTAAACCACTTGGTAACAGTGGCTTTACAGTTATTTTATTTTTATTAGCTTTTTTTTTTGGGGGGGGGAGTTATCATCTCTTCAATAGTTATTTTGTACTCAACAAAATTTGATTGATGTGTATCATATCATCAACTCATTGTGGAAAATGTCAACTTCAGCAGAGGGAATAAGAACTACTTCTTTCTCTGGAGTGTTTCAAGACTCCTTTTTTTTCAAATTTATTATTACATTTTTGAAACTCAATGCTAACCCCATAGTTCAATGTGTTAAAATGAGATGCAACGGAAAATTGTTGGTATAATTGGAGTTTTACAGTGAAATATGGATATAATTATACTTTTTCAAGAATGTGAAAACACATTATCCCTGCCAGGGGGCACAATGTGACAATGTGCTCCCTACTATATTTTTGCCTCTTATTGGGTTCAGCTGTTACCATGGCAACTGTCGGTAAAACATTTCAATGTTTTTGAATGATTTTGTTTTTGTCTTTTTCAACAAAAGTTTTAATTGTCCTTGTTTTTCCCCCAAAATAAATTGTAGTGATGGGTGACTTTATAGCATTTAATGCATTGTGGGAACTCACAATGGCCGCCATATCCGGGGACCATCTTGGACTTTGTGTTTTTCAGCCCGTAATTAGGCGGTTAAAACTCAGTTTTTTATCAATGGAATATTTTTAACATGCAAATTTCCAACTTTTCTGGCGAAGAAATACTATAGAATCATCAAACAGGCCCATCACTGTAACCTTAGTGGAAAAACAATAAAAAATTGGAATAAACCAATGATTATAGCATCCAAACAGTAAACCCAGTAGACCTACTTAATTAAAATATAATGTCATGTTGTTGATTATGTCAAAATAAACAAATTTGCAAAGTTGTATGGCATTTGGACAACAAATACTGAAATTATGGGGAAACAATGAGATTTTTGACAAAAAATGGGCAAAAAAGTACAAAAAATTCCCTTTAATGACACAAATTTTAAAATTTGTTTTCTGCATCATGCAGAACTTGGTGAAATAAACATTTGTGGCAAGTTTCATAAATATCGCTCAAGAACTTTGGATAATACGGAGGGGGAGGCACTATGTGGCCATGTTTATAAAACAAAACAAAAGGGAAAATGCCTGGCAATACTGCGAAGAATAACGTATTTTCCCGAAGCAAATTTATTAATTTTCCACAAGACCAATGTCTCACCTGAACTATATATGGTCGATATTGAAATCTGAGCACTACCATGTGGGATATGAGCTGCCAAAAGATGGTATATTTTCATTTCAAAAAGTCCAAAAACACCCCTATTTGAAACTAATGGTATAACCCACCCATATACCTGGTGATTATTTGTATGCATTCAATGCAGCCTCTAAGGTCCCACCTATCCATAACATTTCAAGAAAATAATGGTCTATATTTTGTTTAATGGTAACGCAGCCTTGAAAATAGGGAAATTTTGATATTCCAAAACCGAAAAAAAGGGCGAAACCACTCTGAAATAGTAAATCGGCTGTTGCCATGGCAACGAAGCTATTTAAAACAAATTTTTCCCATAGTTGTTAGTTTGGGGCCAAGGTCCATCAAATATGAAAGTAAGAAGAAAATCTATTTTTGACCGTGGCCACCCTATGTTTGATATTTACAGTCCCTTACTCTTCAAACTTACGACCAAATAATAATTTAACACATAATAAACAAATTTAAAGAGTCAAATTTGTTTTAGTAATTTCGTTCAAGTTGATCTTAAAGAAAATTAATGAGATTGCCAACTTTGAGGCGGGTTGATTTTGCACAAAACGATTATGATTCAATGTTTGATATAGGGGTGTCCTACAATCAAACAACAACGTCATAAGAACTGACCATAATTGTTTTAGAACAAACGGTAAACTATTTTGTTTTTGGAAACCTATTCAACCTGTTAATTCTAGAGTTAATCATGTTATATTGACAAGTATCAGAAATGTGGTTTTCTGAATGATTTTTGTGAATGTATGCTGTAATAAGTCAATACTGCATAAAAATCTCAAAACATCAAATCATGAATATAATTTGTTAATAGAAAACCATATTTTAGAAGAATGTGGTCTATGGACATAGCATTAGGGATTGTTGAACTGACCTCGTAATTTCCAAGCTGTGTACAGACAACTTTAGCATCATTGACATCCCAGCCATCATCACAAATTGTACCCCATTGTCCATCATGGAACACCTCCACACGCCCTTCAAGCTGAGTACGCCCTCCTACCAATCTCAATCCACCTAAGACAACAAGGAATCTTAAATGCTACATTAACAAGCTACAATAACAAAAACAAATTATCAGAGTGTTTGTAATCAACCACACCTTTTTCATATCTGCAACAATTTTGTTTACAGTCAAATCAGATATTATTATGACCATAACAAACAAAAATGTAAAGAGAAGAAAGCATCATAAAATATTTTAAATTAGAACTTCTGGTTTGACAGGAAAATTTAATGTTAAAATCAGGTCACCAATATTTATTGCGTATCAAACCTTCACAAATGATGCAAAGATTCAAATAATAAAAGCTGTGGTTATCAAGATGCGATTTGTTGAAATAACAAACTCTGATTTAGTGTAATTTTACACCTGATGACGTAATATTGAGGTCATTGCTAATTTCTCTTCTAGACATTGAAATTTAACTAATAGTTTTAAACTAGTTTCAGCTTGCAACAGATTTTTTTTTTAAATACACTTGCATTTTTAAACTTGTCACCAGAGGGTGCTGTTAAATATAAAAAGGCCACAGGTTGTCATTTCATACACGGAAACTAATTCCATTTCATATTGGCAACTGACCTAAAAATGAGGCTTGAGAATATTTGTTTTCCTTTAACTTCCAGTTGCCATCAGAAGACATGGTCAGAATGGGGTTTTGTCAGTGTAACTATGTGAAGTTTTTTTTATGCCCTTTCATATCACTAAAAGATTATGAAAAAAGCTTATGAATCCAAATCCCACATGGACAAATCAAAATTCGTATTAGTAATTATCAGGTGAATTGTGTAAACAGGCAGGTCCAAGCAACTATTATACATGTCGCCATAATGGGCAGACACTTTTCTATATAATTACATCCAGTGTTTTTATGCATTGACAAAGACATTGCTGACCAATGATGTTTCCGTATCACATGAGTTAATAAAGCATGCATACTGATATTCCAGCAGAAAGCACTGGGACTGGTACAGGACATATGCAATATGAATTAAAAAGTATTTGTTTTATAATGACTAGACTCGATATAGACATCTCCATCACGATCCCTGTATCCAAAAGGAATAATGAACACTGCTCACTCATTCAATAGCTTGAGCTGGCTATTTTCCTTCCAGCCTCACTTGGGTTAGATTGTTTTGAATTGAATCAAAACAAAAACGACTGCATGTAAATGCCTTACGTACCTCTGCATACAACAGCTGCATCAGCATCGTCACACTGATAATTTCCCCATGACTTGTGTGGACATTCTAATATATTCATCTCCGTTCCTGTGCAGTTGAAGTCAGATAAGTGAATAGGCCCTGAACCATTCTTGAAAGCATGTATGGATTCTGCCGTACTGTTGTACAGTTGCCTACACAGGACATTGGCGTCATTAATATCCCAGTTTGTTCCGCAAATCCGACCCCAGATCCCATTGTGGACAATCTCGACCCGACCCTTTGGAAGGTTGGAGGACGAGTCATCAATAGCCAAGCGGATTTCTGTTTTGGAAAGAAAGGATACAAATTAGTTATTGCACTTCTATGAAAAGGAATCTATAAATACTGTCAGTTATTGATAGGAGACCATTCCCTTCTAATTCTTGGTTTGGGTGGCTAGTCTATGGCATAAAAGCATCATTTACAGTGGTGAGTGTTTGGATGGGAGACCATTTCTTGTATAGACTGTGCAAGTCTCGCGCATATTTGAACTTCTGGGACCATTGTGGTCCCAACCATATGGAGATTTACGTGGGCAACATTTTGTTTGGTCAATTATTTTAGTTTAACTTGGTTTATGACCATGAAAAATATATATGTTGTTGGTAATATAATACTTAGTTATAACAAATATGAAAGTAAAATCAATTCAACAATATAAAGAAAACCCGATCACAAAACTTATGTAAAAGCTTGTTTTGGATGCGCGATGATAATCGCTAGATGCTGTAATTGCAACGAGAAGCCTTTTCATTGTAGTCTGTGTTTGTTGAGGCGTCAGAGTCCTCTATAAACTGCGTCAAGCGTTAAGGGGTTTCTGAAAAGTTAAGATCAAAAAAGCATCCTTGTCCCAGAGTTTTAATTTTGTTTCAATAATAATGAACACATTATATTTGTGTTTATTATAAAAACTAAAACTGATTATATAAACACGTAATGAGTATTTTTGTTGTTCAGAGTTCGTCATATAACTTAAAACAAAGATTTGATTTTTAGAAGAAAAAATGTTATTCGTTTGACGTGTTTTCTCGTTCCGATATGCGCGAGACTTGCACAGTCTATTGGCATGGTTGGGTGGCTAGTCTAGGGCATGTTAGTTAAGTACCATTGACTGTGGTCAGTACTTGGATGGGAGAACATTTATTGTATTGGCTAAGTTGGGTGGCTAGTCTAGGGCATGTTAGTTATAAGTAACATTGACTGTGGTCAGTACTTGGATGGGAGAACATTCCTTGTATCAGCATGGTTGGGTGGCTAGTCTAGGGCATGTTAGTTAAGTACCATTGACTGTGGTCAGTACTTGGATGGGAGAACATTCCTTGTATCAGCATGGTTGGGTGGCTAGTCTAGGGCATGTTAGTTAAGTACCATTGACTGTGGTCAGTACTTGGATAGAAGACCATTTCTTGTATCAGCATGGTTGGGTGGCTAGTCTAGGGCATGTTAGTTAAGTACCATTGACTGTGGTCAGTACTTGAATGGGAGAACATTTCTTGTATTGGCTAGGTTGGGTGGCTAGTCCAGGGCATGTTAGTTAAGTACCATTGACTGTGGTCAGTACTTGGATGGGAGAACATTCCTTGTATCAGCATGGTTGGGTGGCTAGTCTAGGGCATGTTAGTTAAGTACCATTGACTGTGGTCAGTACTTGGATGGGAGAACATTCCTTGTATCAGCATGGTTGGGTGGCTAGTCTAGGGCATGTTAGTTAAGTACCATTGACTGTGGTCAGTACTTGGATAGAAGACCATTCCTTGTATTTGCATGGTTGGATGGCTAGTCTAGGGCATGTTGGTGAAGCACCATTGACTGTGGTCAGTACTTGGATGGGAGAACATTTCTTGTATTGGCATGGTTGGATGGCTAATCTAGCATATGTTAGTTAAGTACATTGACTGTGGTCAGTACTTGGACAGAAGACCATTTCTTGTATCAGCATGGTTGGGTGGCTAGTCTAGGGTATGTTAGTTAAGTACCATTGACTGTGGCCAGGTACTTGGATGGGAGACCATTTCTTGTATCAGCATGGTTGGGTGGCTAGTCTAGGGCATGTTAGTTAAGTACCATTGACTGTGGTCAGTACTTGGATGGAAGACCATTTCTTGTATTGGCATGGTTGGATGGCTAGTCTAGGGCATGATAGTTGAGCATCATTGACTGTGGTCAGTACTTGGATAGAAGACCATTTCTTGTATTGGCATGGTTGGATGGCTAGTCTGGGGCATGTTTTAGTTATATAGTGTTTCAAATGTGTACTCAGTTTCAAGTTTTTATGTATTTTTTTCAATATTTAGTAGATATTCAAAGTAGGCCTACACAGAAAAAAATAAAGCTTTACGTTAAAGAATAGAAATAGTTTTCTTTTAAGCATGCTCAGCACAAAATCTGTAATACAAGAGGTCCACTAAACTGTGTGATGAAGCGTAATTGGACAGGGATTGACGGTGGGTGTATGCAGTGCCCAATCATAAATGCATACACAACAAATTGAGAGGAAAATCAAGTATATTCAGAGCATCTCGAGTTTCGCATCAACTAATCAGAATCTCTAAGAAACATAAATGACAGTGGAGAACAAAAATGAGGACTGAATGGAAAAGCCTGATCTGAAACTCCTTACCTCGGCATACAACACCAGCAGACTCTGATACTCCACAGTTATGTGTCATCCATGAAGCATGGTGGCAGTCTTCAATCCTACTCTCCTGCCCACCACAGCCAACATCATCTAGGATGATATCCTTGGAGCTTTGACCGTATGTAGCACAGCAAGTGGAAGACACCGCCTCATAGTTACCCAGCTGACGACACACTACTTTAGCATCATTGATGTCCCAGTTGTCATCGCAAACACTACCCCACATGTTGTTATATAGAACCATGACATTGCCCTCCAGATAAGTGGGGCCCCCATCAAGTTTGACAGTGGCTTTTTTCCACAAAGTTAAAAAAACAAAAAACGAAAAAGAATCAAATAGTTACTTTAAATCTGATGTACAAAAGGTCACCTAGCTTACTGTAATGGGTTGCTTATTTGCTAAACATATATTGTATCAATGCCAGTGCTTCTCCAATGCTTTCATAGTTTTATTTTGAAGATAGTGGCAGGATGACATCAATGCAAAGGCATATATATTCCCTATCCAGCGTCCAGTCTTTATGTATTTGCTTACCTTGGCATTTAGCCCCAGCAGCCTGTCCAGTAGAGCAATCAGCCTGCCCCCATGCACCATGCGGGCAGTCTTCAAACTTAGTCTCATTACCTGTACAGTCCACATTATCTATGAAGATATTTCCACCACCATCCCCTAATACGTATGTCTTACAGCAATCATCGTCGTTTGCTAGTGGGTAGTTGCCGAGCTGACGGCAAATAACTGCAGCATCTTTAGAATCCCAAAAGTCTGGGCAGATGTTTCTCCACTCGCTGTTGTAGAACACCTGAACCCTTCCCTCAGTGTGTGTATCTCCATCCACAAGACGCACTGATGCTGCAAATTAAAATGGTTACATTTTTTGATAAGTCATTCAGAAATTTGAATATCCCAGACTAACGAATGTTCATGAACTAAGAAATATGATCATTTTCAGAATTCCTCAAAAATTGTGCCTGTTTTTTTATTGCATCCATTTGGTTTGATTTGACAGTTGTTAGAAAACTTGAAGTAAATGTTAAATATTAAATATTTTAGGCTCTGCATACATAGTGTTGGATCATGGGTAGATGTAAGTTTTGGTTTGCAGCACAAAATCTGTTCAGGAACTATAACTTATATGGTTCTATTAAAAACCATACTAGATAACAATTTGACTAGTAGTCTTCTTTAGTACTCTTCAGCAAATGTCAGAGAACTATAATTCTTGAGATCATAACTTTTCAGTCCACCAGAAAAATATTAATCTTATACATGTTCATAAATATGACGAGCTGGTTGATATGTAAAACTTGATGTGATATCCAATAAGGAGAGACGAGAGCATGCATTTTGTACCAAAAACTCTTACATAATATAACTGACTATGCAGCAATTTTCACAACATTGTAGCACTTTCAAAATGCTGAATAACTCGCTTCCTTTCATTAATCTCTCGCCTTTTGTAATTTCCCAATGGTGGGAAACTGAAATGTTCAGTAGCAAGCTGACTGAAAAGAACACAATGATGGTAAACTGATATGTTCAGTAGCAAGTTGACTGAAAAGAACACAATGGTGGGAAACTGATGTGTTCAGTAGCAAGCTGACTGGAAAGAACACAATGGTGGGAAACTGATATGTTCAGTAGCAAGCTGACTGAAAAGAACACAATGATGGTAAACTGATATGTTCAGTAGCAAGCTGACTGAAAAGAACACAATGGTGGGAAACCGATGTGTTCAGTAGCAAGCTGACTGAAAAGAACACAATGATGGGAAACTGATATGTTCAGTAGCAAGTTAACTGAAAAGAACACAATGGCGGGAAACTGATATGTTCAGTAGCAAGCTGACTGAAAAGAAGACAATGGCAGGAAACTGATATGTTCAGTAGCAAGCTGCTTGAAAAGAACACAATGGTGGGAAACTGGTGTGTTCAGTAGCAAGCTGACTGAAAAGAACACAATGGTGGGAAACTGATATGTTCAGTAGCAAGTTAACTGAAAAGAACACAATGGTGGTAAACTGATATGTTCAGTAGCAAGTTAACTGAAAAGAACACAATGGTGGGAAACTTATATGGTCAGTAGCAAGCTGACTGAAAAGAACACTCATATTACATGATAAAGCATGATTCTACATGTACTAAATGAAAATAACAACATCAAATGTTTACAAACTACCTTGATTTCTGGCATGCACGATATGATCACAGTAAACTTGTCTTATGCAGCAAAGTTTTACGAAAGTCAACTTTTGACATTGTAAAAGAAGTAAAAAGCTCGAACAGTACGGAGATAAAAGGTATTTAAGTGACAAGTTACAGGTTTATAGTGCCTTACGTGAACAGATGACGCCAGCATCATTGTTATGAGTACAGTCGCCACTCACACCCCATCCTGCGTTGGGACACTGTTCCAGTGTTGCCTCAGTCCCTATACAGTTCACATCACTAATATGTGTAAGGCCAACAGCTATACCAAACTGTGAGCCAACAGTTTGCTCTTGAGCTGCATAGCCTCCCAGCTGCTTACAGACAACCACGGCGTCATCAAAGTCCCAGTTATTATCACAGACGGTCCCCCATTCACCATTGTTGAGGATCTCAACTCGGCCCTCTAGTGGTCCATTTCCACCAGTCAAACGAATTGGTCCTTTACACACACGCACACACACAAAGAAAAAAAGAAAGAAAGAATTGTAAGTAACATCGAGAAAGACTCATGAAACTGGATTATTTTGTGAAAATCTTGTTCTACATACATTGTACATGTATGTTATGTTCAATTTAAGTGGCAGGTGATTGTAACTTTACACACACGCACACACACAAAGAAAAAAAGAAAGAAAGAATTGTAAGTAACATCGAGAAAGACTCATGAAACTGGATTATTTTGTGAAAATCTTGTTCTACATACATTGTACATGTATGTTATGTTCAATTTAAGTGGCAGGTGATTGTAACAAAACAGTCCTAAACTATAGGTCTTTACAATCACCAAAACTTGACCTGTACCACAAAAATAAATTAAATTAAAGTTGAGTGAAAAGTACAGTTTCAAAAAAAAATTCTTCCAAATCTCAACTTGAGGTCTAAAACAAACACAAGTTTGGATAAATTGAAACTTGCTTGAAAACATTCTAATTTTTTTGTTTACATGTAGATGTCAATTTAAAACAATTATGCGTTTTGATCAATTTAAAAAAAAAAATTCAATTATTTAATAGATTGGTATCTTTATTAATCTAAGGTTTTTGTAATAGACTAGTCCTAGTAATTACTCAGGGAAACAACGTTTCATAAGAACACAAATCCTGGTTTATTTCTGAGCTCCGTGTAGCGCTAACTGTGACATGTCATGCTCGAGCCTAAAACATGGCGGCGCCCAGGGCGGGCTACATGACGTCACCTAACAACAACAATAGACTTGGGCAAGTCCTAGTATAAAGACATTACACTTCTCCACCCTATTGTGAAACATCAACAATAATAATAACATGTGAAGTCCAGTAACAATCAACAAGTTTTTTAAGTTCCAGTCACTGTTTTTAGGGATCCATGGATCAACAAGAATTCAACAAAAAAAACTCCAACTGCAAGAACATGGAAAAACCATCGAGAACAGGGGTGGACTACCCTGTCACGAAATACTGTAATGCACTGAGGATTATTCTGCCTCAACAATGTGCACACAACATTATATATATATCACTCAACAGTTTTTAAACATCAGAAAATCCGTAGCGATTTGGGGCATTGCGGTTGCGAACAGGGTAACGACCTACAGGTGGCTCAATCTGCTGAGGGGGGTGATACTGCTGATTGTCAGCCTCCTGAGGTTGATCTTGGTCTGGTTCTTCAATTTCTTTGTCAATGTTAACATCAACCTCATCCGGAACCTGCTCACTCTCTATCCCTGTAGCGTGTGGTCGAGGCATTCTATCAACTCCACGAATTTGGTCAGCATGACGTCTTATTACACAATCATTCTCCTGTAGACGGATCCCGTATGAAACTGGCCCTGCGTAATTACTCACAATGCCCGGTAGCCATTTGTAACCAGACTTGGTGTAGTTCCGCACCCACACTGTATCTCCAACCGCGAATGATCGAGCTTTGGCATGACTGTCGTGATGATATTTCTGTGTCATTTGGTGCTTTTCCACATTTTTGGACACATCCGGGCGGAGCTGATCCAAATGGGAATGCAAGCGTCTCCCCATCAGTAACTCTGCTGGTGATATTCCAGTAGAGCTATGCGGTGTGATCCTATAGGTGAATAGGAAACGCGAAACTTTGGTTTCCACAGTTCCTTGGTCCATGCGTTTCATGGCGTTTTTGAATGTTCGCACAGCTCGCTCAGCCAGTCCATTTGATGAAGGGTGATAGGGTGCTGTGCGAATATGAAGAATACCATTCTTCGTCATAAATTCACTGAACTCTGCGCTTGTGAATGGTGTGCCGTTATCGGAAACTACTTTGTCTGGCAAACCATGGCTAGCAAATGCTTGTCGAAGTTTCTCAATAGTTTGATGTGATGTCGCATTGTTCAAAGGGAACACTTCCATCCATTTCGAATGAGCATCAATCACAATCAAAAACATCTTACCCATGAATGGCCCAGCGTAGTCAATATGAAGACGAGACCAAGGTCTATCTGGCCATCTCCATGGATGAAGTTCATTTTTCGGTGGCATAGGTTGGGTCTGTTGGCAATTATGACATGCCTTCACTTCATCTTCAATGTCAGCATCCATCTTGGGCCACCAAGCGAATCCTCTAGCAAGGCTTTTCATTCTAGCCATACCAGGGTGTCCTTCGTGTAGTGACCTTAGTACACGCTTTCGGCCTTGCGTAGGAATGATAACTCGACTCCCCCACAACAAACATCCATCTTGTACTGAGAGCTCTGTCTTACGCGTTGCATAGGGTTTGAAATTATCGCCCAAATTCACGTCGGATGCCCATCCTTTCTCCACTAAAAGAAGCACTTGAGAGAGCAGCGGATCACGTCTAGTCCATGTACGAATGTGTGTGGCGGAGAGTGGAGATGCTTCAATGTTCTCCATGAGCAACACCGTTTCAGCTGGCTGCGGGACTGTAGGAATCGATGCTTGCAAGGGTAAACGGCTCAGTGCGTCGGCGTTGGCATGTGCATCCGTGGGCTTAAATACAAGTGTATATTCGTAAGCAGCTAAAGTCAGTGCCCAACGCTGAATACGTGCTGAAGCTTGGGGTGGGACAGCACGTTCCTCGTTGAACAAACTGAGCAAAGGCTTGTGGTCTGTCACTAGTGTGAAGTGGCGTCCATAGATATATGAATGAAATCGTGTCACTCCAAAAACACACGCCAAACCCTCCTTTTCAATTTGGGCATACTTTTTCTCTGCTGGAGCGAGGGTGCGCGAAGCAAACCCAATGGGCCTTTCAGAGCCGTCGGGCATGCGATGGGCAAGGACCGCACCAATCCCATATTGGGACGCGTCACATGACACAACAATGTCTTTCAAGGGGTCGAAATGTACCAACAACTGCGGAGAGAAGTAAATCCTTTGATGCTTGGAAAGCGCTCTTTTCTGCAGTACCCCATCTCCATTGGACATCCTTACGCAATAATCGATATAAGGCAGCTAACGTGGTGGAAAGCTGAGGCAGGAATTTGCCATAGTAAGTTAGTAGCCCTAGGTAGGCCCTCAGTTCGGTGACATTAGTAGGTGCTGGTGCATTGCGGATCGCTTTGACCTTGTCGGCTGTTGGGTGCAAACCTTGGGCATCAATGGTATGCCCAAGATACACCACAGAAGGGGTCATGAAAGTACATTTACTCAGCTTGAGGCGTAATCCAGCCTGTTCCAAGCGCAACAGCACGGTGGAGAGCGTTGCAATATGGGACTGGTCATCTGTCCCTGATATCAGAATGTCGTCCAAGTAGACGATCACATGTGGAATTCCTTGAAGGATATTCTCCATAGTGCGCTGAAAAATGGCTGGAGCTGAAGCAATTCCGAATGGGAGGCGGGTATAACGGAATAACCCCTTGTGAGTGTTTATTACCACATAGTTGCGAGATTCTTCATCCAATATCAGTTGCTGGTAAGCTTGCGAGAGGTCCAGCTTAGTGAATTTCTGTCCACCAGCCAGGGATGCGAACAAATCCTCGATTTTGGAATCGGATACTTATCAAGCTTGGACACTTGATTAACAGTTAGTTTATAATCACCGCAGATTCTTACGGATGACTTATCTGCCTTCATTACAGGCACAATAGGGGCAGCCCATTCTGAGAACTCAACTGGTTCTAAAATTCCAGCAGTGCGAAGGCGGTCAAGTTCGTTCTCTACTAGTTCTCGCATAGCATACGGCACCGATCGTGCCTTACAAAAACGTGGTTGTACATCCTTGTCTACATAAATCTTAGCAGTAGCACCTTTCAAAGTACCCAACTCGTCCTTAAACACTGCAGCATGCCTCTCCAATACATCATCCATGTTGCTTGTACCATGTAACACATTGAGTTGTTGCCAATCCAACTTAATGTTATCTAGCCAGTTTCGACCAAGGAGGCTTGGGCCACTTCCTTTACCACAAGTAGTGGCAACTCAAAGGCTTGAGAGTTGTGTGCAACCTCCACATTGAATTGACCAAGAGTCGTAACAAGTTCACCCGTGTATGTTCGCAGATTTACCTCAGATGGACTAAGTTGCTTGTTAGGCCACAAACACTTGAAAATTTGCTCTGACACCAGTGATAACGATGCACCTGTATCCACCTCCATTACCAAGTCCTTATTGTCCACCAACAAGTTGACTCGTATTGGTTTCATCCCCGGTCGATTAGTCGAACAAGTGAAGAGTGAGTACACAGGATTGTCATAATTAGTGCACTGTCCATCGGTGTCATTGGACGTTGGTGAGGCCTGCATGTTCTTTACATGTTGTGAAGATTGATCGCTTTTATCATTACTGCGGCAAACACTGGCAATGTGGCCTTTCTTTTGGCACTTGAAACAAGTATTGTACCTAAATCTGCACTTATCTGATGAGTGGTTGTCTTTCCCACAACGATAACAGGGTTGTGTTTTGTACCTCGGCTTATTCGTACTCACTTGACCTTGATTTGGAGATTTCCATGTTGATATGGAGTTGTCATGATACACCTTGTTCACTGCATTGCTATTATCATTGCTGGTTTGTTGTGCTACCTGCATTTCTTTCATGTCTTTGACATTCTTAGTTGCGGTTTCAAAACTTTGTGCTATTGTCAAAGCCTTTTCCAGAGTAAGTGTCTTCTCAGTCAATAGCTTTTGCTGAATGCGGTCATTCCGTACACCACAGACGAGTCTATCACGTAGCATATCATTTAGGGAGGTGCCATAATTGCAAAAGTTGGCAATAGAACGAAGAGCAGCAACATATTGAGCAATGGACTCTCCTTCCTCCCGAAAACGGCTGTTGAACTTCAAACGTTGCACTATTTCAGATGGTACTGGATTGTGATGTTTAGTCATTATTTTGACCAACTCATCGTACGGCTTGTCCCCAGGTTTGTCAGGAGAGACCAGGCTTCGCAGAAGTTTGTATGAGTCGGGGCCAATAACAGTTAATAGAACGGCTTGTTTCTTGGCCAATGTGGTTACATCGTTCGCTACGAAGTAATGTTCTAACCTTTCAACGTAGTGTGTCCAGTCCTCCGTTCCCTCGCGAAATTCGTTGATTTTACCGATCAGGGCAGCCATTACGAACACTGAACAGATTATTCCTCGTCGCCACCATGTAAAGTTTCATATCCTACTCATGTACATGGTGCTGCTGCAAACCTTACTACATTGAAGATTGTATCTCCACCATGTAAAGTTTCATATCCTACTCATGTACATGGTGCTGCTGCAATCCTTACTACATTGAAGATTAATGTCTTTATACTAGGACTTGCCCAAGTCTATTGTTGTATCTCCACCATGTAATAGACTTGGGCAAGTCCTAGTATAAAGACATTACACTTATTATCACCTTAATGTTAAAAGACATTGTACTCAGTGTAACACCTGTAGCACACTGCTTACGAACATGTTGCACTTTTGTCTGCAAATTTTGTTTTGTCACTAGTTTATTACTGCTCCTCACACTCAGTTGTGTAGTGACCCACTTGCATTTGATGATTTTCTGGGTTATGTTATTTGGCACCTTAACTATTTGCATTTGGTTATTGGTCGTTTGCATCTATGGGGCTAGTATTCTAATGTCATGTGCTGTGCTGTGCTGTGCTTTTCCAATCAATCAACCATCGTGACAGTTGTAGGCAGACCATGGTATTACGGCATGCTTTTGTTTCCTGGTGGCCAATTTGCTGTTTTGGCAAAAATTGTTAGGGTTAAGACAGTCTTGTGATTTTAAACAAGCTGTAATCATTATATACATGTTATACTTGAACTTGGTATGATTTGGTACCATTGCCATACATGTAGCTCCCATAATTTTCATGAGGCTATGATTCCAAAAAGTGTTTCATAGGTGGAAGTGCAACTGTATATTATGTGAAACATTTTTAAATTGTCACTTTATTAACTAAACATTGAGGTAAAGTTGACATGGTAGGTGCCTTCATAATACATGTTTGGTTTCTAAATACATATGGCATAATCCATCAATGATCAAATGAACCCAGGTTTTTTGGCCTAGGCTTAGGGTCAGGTGTATCAAATTTAAGGGTCAGCTGGCATGTCAGGTGTACCCTGCTTCCGTTGTTTTAGTAACTGGCTTGCCTAAACATTCAGTATTACATGTAATAGCATAAATAAAACCAGTTGTTTTGTACAAAGTTGCATCAATTCACAACTTCACGAAAGTTTGAATTAAAGGCAATAAAGATTTCTGATAAATTATAGCCGGTACTATGCAATTCAAAATTTAAACCTACTTGTGCAAATTACGCCTGCATTGGTGTCCGGTGTGCAACTTTCACTAACGTTCATCCATGGCCCATGGTCACACATTTCCACCCCTTGTTCATTCCCTTGACATGACACCTCATCCAGAATAAACTGTCCAGTGCTTGCTCCAAAGGCTGAGCCCCTCTTGGAGGCATTTGCTGATGGGTAACCAAGCTGTTTGCAAACCACCTGGGCATCCTTTATATCCCAGTCTGTGTCACAGACAGTACCCCATTTTCCATCATGAAAGATTTCCAGCCGACCTTCAAGTGGATGGGTACTACCAGAAAGCCTAACCTTGCCTAGGAAATAAAATGATATAAGGTAGAAAATAAGTATTAAGCCATGCTAAATGCACTTTTCTAGAAGCAATCTCAATTTTGATGACCACACTACTGTCTAACCATATATGCAGCTAGCAATTTAATATTATTGTACATGCATCAACACATAGGCCTACAGTTTTGGCACTTAACTGTTGTAACCATACACAACACATGTAATGAACTGTTTCAATTGTTTGGTCAACTAAAATGCTTTATTTGGAAACCGAAAGTATGTAGTTTTAAAAAATAGGTTCCAAACTGAGCACACTATGGGTTTATAAGGTATCAATATATACCAGTTAAACCAATTGTTCTACAACACCCAAAATGCTGCCATTTGCGAGAAATTGACCTCATTCTAATTTTGGTTTGCCAAATCAAAATGAGCTCAATGATCGAGCTTTTCTCAGTGTAACATGGTCTGTACTTGGATTATAGCAGATGTACTCAGTGTATCAATCTGATTTTGAACTATCATGTGAACAGTTTAACAATATTTTCTTTGCTAATAATTTGAACTCCCAGGTCAGGCACTTCTATTGCTCACTCATCCTGTTGGCAAGATTTTCCTTTTTCTGTGTGTAAGGTTTCAGTTTCTGGCTCCAACAATTTCTGTGTATAAGGTTTTAGTTCCAACAATAAGAGAGATTACGCTCAAATAGAACTTGAAACACATTGAAATATTAGGTTCAGGCATTTTGCATACTTTGCAAAAACTAAATGTCTCATTAAACCTCTAGTCCCTCCACCGCCCGAATTTGCTGAAAAGATGTTTAGTTTTCAAGACTCTTGCAGTAAATTAACAGAATCATGGTTCAAATTTGAAAAGATACCCAAGGCTTGTTAAATTTACGTTAAATTGTTGTTCTTTTTGTTAATTTTGTCCTTGAATAACAGATTGTTTCAAGTTCAGAAGTGATAAGTCCCTACTCGAAATTTGTTTATGGCCAAGGTTAAAATGAACAGTAATAGTTTTTGAAGGCTTTTACCTGGCATCAAATGCTCATATTGGTATACTGCTACAGCCTTAGTTATTGACACTATCATCATGATGAAACTGGAAAATTACATCTTTGGTTACAAATGAGCGTGGTGTTGGTAAGAGCTACATTATTTCATCATCATTAGCATTAACATTTTACAAGTAAACTGTGAAGGGGGGAAATAAAAAATGATCAGATATAAACGATTGCCATTGACTTGACCAACACGTACCAATGACTATCTAGTTTTATTTTGATGTTACTTTTATTTCTACAAACACAAGTTGGTGAGCTTTTCCTCCTACTAAATGTGGCGCATGCGCGGTCCAGTGGCTAAAAGGTTAAAATTGTCAATTGATGGCATTTTTTGGGTGGAAGAAGTAATTTTGGTGGAGCAAGGAATTTAAAGAAGGAAGAGATTGTTGAAATTGTGTCTGATAAATTGTACTGTTAAGTTTCAGCCTCTCCATTTGGGGTACGCTAGGCCCCTAAAATATTCGTCTTATTCCGACCATGCAAGGCCCCTATTCCAAGAAAGCCGCTTGGAAAATAGCACTTCTGCAGCAATGGTCTAATTGTGACGGGCATAGCCTGTGTTGCAGGACTCTAGTCCAGTGAACTGTTACTCAAAATTTTCCAGCTTTTTCTAAAATTATATTGAATTTATTTGGTTACATTTATTTTGATCATATGGCAAAGAGAGTTTATTGAGGTCCCTGCCTATTTTTGTTTTTATTTCAAGAGGCTGTGATGAGACTTTAAACTATTTTTGCACTTAAATATTTTGGAATATGTAACTTTTAGCAATGGACTTTTATTAGTAGTGGGGTTCACCATTAGATTTGCACAACCTACCATTGCAAATTACACCAGCATCTTCAGTATGTGCACAATTATGTTGGCTCAATCCTCTATTCGGACAATCAACTAATCTAGCCTCACTTCCAAGGCAAGCCATGTCATCCAAAGTTATTGCACCAGTACCCTAGAGAGACAAAAAAAACGCAACAAACAGTACATGAACAATTTCACATAGCATGAAATATAGGCTTTAAAGTTTGAGTATCAACAGAGTAAGGGTTGCTAAGTAGTAAGCCTACCGTACACAAAGTGGTTTCCCCCCCTGTTTTTTGGGGGGAGGAGGGGGTTCTGAGCGGGAGGGGGAGGAGGGAGGGGGAGGAGGGTTCTTTTTCGGTAAAATGAAGTGTATGTCTATATCCAATGAAACCATTTTGGGTTTGTAAGACCATTGCAAACAAACAAACACAAAACAAAATTAATAAGACAAAATAATGATAACAATTACAAAACAATAATTCAATTGGTAGGATGGGTTACCCTATTACCGTGGTGGTTAGGACGTTTTTCTATTAGAATTTTAAAAAATCAGCAACCTATAAAAAGTGTCCAGTTATTATTATTGTTGAAGTATTACTTTCCACTTTGACATAAAAATCATACATCGTTTGTCTGATTAAATTCGTCCACTAAGTCTCTGAAAGTGTGCATGCGCCCGGAGTGATTCTGGAGGTGAGCCTCCTATTATCGTGGTAATCAGAAATAATTTTTTTAATTGAACTATCTCTACTTAAAGGAGCTAAATCCAAAGATAATATTCAAATGTTTACCTAATACTGGGATTACGATGTTTAACTTCCCAGCAGATGGAACTTTTTTGAACTTTTAGGCATTTTAATAACCGAGTACCGACAATTTCCTTCGTCACCCCTGCGCTCTATTTTGGACCAATCCAAAGATGTAGATTTCAAGCGCAAAGTAGTAATCCGCGCAAGTTAAAACATAACTGCGCAAGTTTGGAAATTGCGTGCATTGGCCTGCTACAGGTATTGTACTTGTGCAAGCACGTCTGTAATTTGAGCGAGTTTTTTACTTTGTGTGTTAAACTTACATATTGAGGGCGCCCTTTGCAAAGGTGCTGAATTTTGTAGCCTTTTTAGTTTTCTATCCTTATTTGGACGGCAGACATTGGTTTACGTTTTTGAGGTGAAACTACGTACTTTCGATGTCAATCTTTTTTTTTTACCGTGGAACAGGATCTGGGCACCGATATTTCAATGCACAGAACAACATTTAAGGTAGAAATGTTAATGATATAATGGCACTTTTGACAGACACGGTCAGCGAAAATTTGTCCAGTCGGTAAAATAGCGTTTTTTTTCAGAATTATTTATATTTAAAACATTTCCGCAACATTTCATTTTTTATATTTTTACAAGATCGGTAGAGGGTTGTTGGCTATCGATTAAGCGTATGAAAGGCGTCTATCGATGACGTTTTGACAACGAATTTTCTGCTACCACGGTATTAGGAGACCCACGGTAATAGGAGGCTTGACTATACTGCTTCCCTGCACGTGCCCCTCCCCCAAAAAAAACATTCCAGGTGCCCCCAACGAAAAAATCCCTATAGTGCTCACACACAAAAAAAAGAACATAAGAGGACGTGCCCCCCCCCCCCTGCAGCAACCTCCTTCCAAAATAGAAGCATTACTCCCACCACTGACGAACCCATTCCCCCCGCCCCCGCCCCCGCCCCCCCCCTCCCCACTGAAGAAAAGCAATGCCCCCCCCCCCTAAAAAGTCCAGGCTACGCCGCTGGGTGGAGGAAAATGGCGGTATATTCACTCACCGGACCATAGGCAGCACAGCATTTAGTTGTATTTGCAGACGCAAAACCAAGCTGTCTACAAACCACTTGTGCATCCATAATATCCCATCCGTCGTCACAAACTGTCCCCCAATGACCACCATAGAAGACCTCTACTCGGCCCTCTGACGACGATGGGCCGCCAACCAACTGCAAATCACCTTCACTTGGATCATTCTCGGAAAACGAAATAACTACGAGAAAAGAAACACAACGAAAGCATTTTTATTGTTTACATTCGCATCACTAGCCTACCCATCGTTTCATCAATGAACAGCTACATCGGAACTTTCGTTTTGGGGTTTCAAACACACCAAGTCCCCTCAATTTGAGCAATGTTCGATAATAAATGGTCATTTCTCCCACTGTGGGATAGATCCAAAATGAGAGAGCATTTTAACTCTCTTTGATTTTTGCTCATAATGTTTTTAATCTCCTTTTAATCAAGTTTTCTTGTTTTGCTTTGCTTGTGGCCCTATTTGTCTTTTATCCGCATGTCTCCTTAAGTGAGTCGAGTTTGCTTCACATTTTGTATTTAGGTTATTGTACATAACTTTGTAGTAGAGGATTTTATTGGGTCTGACACATCTATGAAGACAGTTTTTAAAACTTTTGTCTTGACCCAGACAATTTTAAAAATCCATATATGTACTTTTGTCCGAAGATTTGAAATAAAAAAAAATAAAAAATTAAAATGGGCGCTGCAATTCAAATCCGCTTTTATAATAATGTTTCAACCCAAAAATTTTTTTTGCCTAAACCATTACTAGGCTTACCTATCTAACATCTGGCAGGCATGCTCATGTTGAGGTATCACGATTACGTATAAAAAGGCAAACAAGATCGACTTTTATAAATTAAAGGAACGTTACAGAACTGGTAATTAAAATTTTCTTTAAGATCACAGATTTACATAAAACTTAGACGGTCTAATGATGATGATAGTAGAAAACATCCCTAGAAATATTTTTGTCTGAAATGCCATATTTGATGAGAAATAAATAAAACTAATTTCCGATTAGAGTTTATCGCTCATGAGCGTTTTATTCATGCATTGTATAACACATGCAAATGTGTAATCGGTTTTTCACTATTTTCTGACCCAGATGGCCGATTGATCTCAAACTTCTACAGGTTTGTGAGTTTATGTATATGGTGGATTATATAAAGTGCTTACACTGCCAGCAACTGTTTTGTTAGCAAAAACCAATTCTGTAATGTTCCTTTAACATAATTTGTAAAGCTATACAAAGTCACTGATAAGCTTCATTGCTCATCCTCTAAATTCATATCAGAAATCTTGTCAAAGTCGAAACTAAAGAAAACAGCATTGCAACAGCTCCCTTTGGTTATGTACACACTTTCCAACTGGGGACCTTTATACAACCGGGTACATGTACCTTTACCCAACCGGGTACCTTTACCCAACCGTGAACCATATTGTCCTCTTTTGTTATCGGTTTGAATGTGTAGGCCCAACCGACGTTCCCTATACCCACCCAAACGCACCCGCGTAGGATACACACAATCAATACAAAGTAACGAAGCACTTATCCACATTTAAAATAATTACCTACGTGAAGTAAAACGCAGTTTGCATAAAACTGTCGGCGTATAGTTCGCAATTTGAGACTTCGAACCGAATGTTGGATGTGAAAACAATATTTCATTTTCTCATAACTTTCATTGCAAGTCTTAAATGCATCGTACACGTTTGGTAATTATACTCAAAATATATATTAGCATAAAAACTGACTTGGCAACGGGCAACAGAGAGCTGTTGATAGTTAGTATAAAACATTGTGAGAAACGACTCCCTCTGAACCTCCATGCTCTGAAGTAACGTAGTTTTTGAGAAAGAGGTATTTTCTATGAGGGGCCGTTTATGACTAAATGAGCAGTTACAAATATATAAGAGCAAAACCATATATATAAGAGCAAACCCATATATATAAGAGCAAACCCATATATATAAGAGCAAACCCATATATATAAGAGCAAACCCATATATAAAAGACGAATACAAATATATAAAAGACCACCTAAAATATATAAAGGATCAAAGACGAATATATAAAGGACCATTGACAAATATATAAAGGATCAAAACTCACACAACTAAATGTATATTGAACAGCGCCCTCTGTATATTGGACATAGTTTCACATATTGAAGACATAACTGAACGCCCATAAATATAAAAGCAAAAACGTCTCATATAAAGGACGTCAACAGCCGTCAACGGTGGATGGGCCTATTAAATTGGGAACGAAAATCGAGCCGAAAATTGAGCCTTAGTCTGGCACTTTGCTAAGCGCACTCACGGGCCGGGTGGGACGCTGCATGTAGTATAGTCAAGTCTCATATTATCGTGGGTTCTCTTATTATCGTTGTACCAGATCATTCACTTTTTCGTTGTCAATACGTCATCTACAGACGACTTTCATACGGTGAATCGATAGCCAAGAGTCCTTTACCGATCTGGTAAAAAAAAATTAAAAATGAAATGTTGCAGAAATGTTTTTTGAAAAACACGCTATTTTCCCGCGAACCGTTCGCTGACCATGTCTGTCAAAAGTGCCATCATTAAAATGTTTACCTTAAATGTTGTTCTGTGCATTGAAATATCAGTGCCCAGATCCTGTTCCACGTTTAAAGAAAGATTGACATCGAAAGTACGTATTTTCACTTCAAAATAACTTTAACTTGCGCGGATTACTACTTTGCGCTTGAAATCTACGTCATCGGATTGGTCCAAAATTGAGCGCAGGGGTGTCTAAGGAAACCGTCGGTACTCGGTAATTAAAATGCCTAAAAGATCAACATTTATCCATCTGCTGGGAAGTTAAACATCGTAATCCCAGTGTAAGGTAAATTGTTGAATATTGTCTTTGGATTTAGCTCCTTTAAAGGCATCGTACACGTTTGGTTATCTCTGAAAATTTATGGCAATTGGTAAGAAGTACAGCAGCTTTGGACAGAATGCATTTTGAGAGACTTTTTACTTCGAAGGACTGCGGTTATGGAAAAATATATCACTTTTTATCCCAAAAATATTTTGAATATTGAGATCAGAGTGTGTATTCCAATGCAGATTATTCTTCCTGCGTAGACATAACCCCTCCAGATTTTCGGCAAGGCTCAAAAACGCTACCACCTTTTGAAATTAAATTTTCACAGGTTAGTTTTATGGTATATCTACAACTGTATAGGATTGAAACAAACAATAGGCTCCAATTACCAAACGTGTACGATGCCTTTAATGTATATATAGTTCATAAGCAAATTATAACTGATGACCACGATAATGGGAGGCTCACCTCCGGAATCACTCCGGGCGCCTGCACACTTTCAGAGACTTCGTGGACAAATTTAGTCAGACAAACGATGTATTTTTTTATGTCAAAGTAGAAAGTAATACTTCAACATTAATAATAACAGGACACTTTTTTTCATTATACTCGAAAATAAAGTCCCAACCCCCACGGTAATAGGGTAATCCATCCTACTACATAGCAGCTGTACTACTAGCTACTAGATAGTATAACAATAGACCCTATGGTATAATGTAGCACTCCTCCGCAGAGAGGCGGCCGAGCTGTACTTTTGTGTCTCATCCTTAAAAACTGTAAAACCCCTTCAATTAAAAAAATGTCTGTGCCTATCACAGATGTTGTTGAGAACTTGCTATCTCACCCTAGGCTTAGAGAATTCCGGACAACGAACAACTATCAGATTTAGTCTCCCATCTGAATCTGTTGATAGCTCAGTCTCTCATACTCATACTCATAGTGTTCATGCAGTCCTTGCACCCGATGCAAAATTCAACGCAATACTTTAATGCACTTCATCGTAGTAAGCCACTCCTCCGAACGATAATACAACACTCCTAATACAACAAGACAATCTTCTAGCCGTCTTTTATTTAATTCACTTATATTAACATTTTTGGTGTGCAGGTGCCTATGAGCGTCCTGTGTATGACTTACACAGTTGTTGAAAACAATTGTCAACATTCGGCGCAGCTTCACCCAATAGCCGACGCGACGTCAACTTCGATGTATACTACTTGTGTGTGTGGGGAGGTAGACTTGATTCAAGTCCCGTTCTCGTACGGTGCGCGCTCGCCGTCAAAATGTGGTCCCGAGAATGGGACTTGACGAGGTCGTTTCTTACACTGCACGTTGTTATTGGAAAATCTCCCCAAATGGGGAGATGCACAAAATCAATGGGAGCGTGGAAGCGCTGCCCCGCCGGTAAAATATTCATTACACTCTGTGCGGAACAGGTTGGGGAATGCAGACCATCACAAAACAATAGTTTTCTGGCGATGGCACGGGATTGGGACTTGAGTCAAGTCTAGTGGGGAGGAGGCGTACGAGACCTTTAAACGAAAAATACTTTTTTGGGACAAGGTGCCAGACTAATAATATAGCTAAATTTTCGGCCAGGCCGAAAACGATTTAACAGGCCCCTCCACAATTGACGGCTGTTGACGTCCTTTATATGAGACGTTTTTGCTGTTATATTTATGGGTGTCATGTCTTCAATATGTGAAACTATGTCCAATATACAGAGGGCGCTGTTCAATATACATTTAGTTGTGTGAGTTTTGATCCTTTATATATTTGTCAATGGTCCTTTATATATTCGTCTTTGATCCTTTATATATTTTAGGTGGTCTTTTATATATTTGTATTCGTCTTTTATATATGGGTTTGCTCTTATATATATGGGTTTGCTCTTATGAATGTGGATTTGCTCTTATATATATATGGGTTTGCTCTTATATATATGGGTTTGCTCTTATATTTATGGGTTTGCTCTTATATATATGGGTTTGCTCTTATATATATATGGGTATGCTCTTATATATATGGTTTTGCTCATTTAGTCATAAACGGCCCCTCATAATTTTCTCACTAAAATAAAAAAAAACTTCTGGCAAGAAGTTTTTATTCCTATCTGAAAGCACACAAATTTGTACAACAAGGGTGTTTTTTCTTTCATCATTTTCTTGCAACTACGATGACCAATTGAGCCCAAATTTTCACAGGCTTGTTATTTTATGCATATGTTGGGATACACCAAATGAGAACACTGTTCTTTGACAATTACCAAACGTGTACGATGCCTTTAAATGTAATCATTTTAACAATAAGTTTTTGGGGTGGTAAAAAGTGATACAAATAAAAGCACACGAAATTGCACCTACAGTTGTAATCTCCCATAGCTGGGTGGTTGCTCAGAGGTACCCGGAAGCTCAATGGTGACCTTATCGTCGCCAGACTCACACGGGATAAGGGACACTGTGTTCAAGATCATGTTTATTATAGCAACTGCGTTGAAGGAAGTGGAATTGACACAAAGGAAATGCGTCTTATCACGGATCGAACAAGAAAAAGAAAGACAAAACTAACAAACTGAGAAATATTGTTGTGGTTCAGGCCAGCAAGAGGACCGGACTTCCTTCAACGTATCACTATTTGTCTAACCGTCAATGACGAATCAAAATGGAAGTACAACTGAACATTCCAATCCATGTATAGGTCCATTTGAATTTAAAATTGAAACCGGTATACCGGATTCGTGTATGCATCGGTATAGAGAAACATTTTAGAAAGTATGGTTTTTACAAACTTCATAAATGGTAGACCTTATATCGATGATCTTGACCGGTCTCATCCTCACCTTTGAAGACACGGCAGAGCTTGGGGTTATGTAATTAAAGTTATTATTTCACATATAAACGGCTCCTTGGTGTATGAGTTGGTATTCGTACCGAGTGTAGTGATAGGAAATACATTTTCATTTTTAAGTCCACAAACGAGGCTACATTTTTTTGTATAAACAATAAAATATCAATATTATCAAACAGTGTTTGGCTCATGCGAATGCATCACTGTTATAACAAATAGTGAAATGCGCGATCGAACCAAGCCATCTGAACTTCAAACAAAACAACACCAAGTAGCCGCTCATATTTCCAAAGATAAAAACTAATTATAAGCAAATAGCTCGCGGTCTCTTGTTACCCGCAATACCAATATTTCTCATTAGGCTCACTTAAAATGGACCAGTATTAAATCTAAACCATGTAAACTATGTGAGGTGGCAGGCCCGTAACCGGGGGGGGGGGACTTATTTACTTTTGAATTATTGCAAGTTTTAAGTTGTTTTTTATTTGCTTTTAGTTTGAAGATAATAATAATAGTAGAAAGCTTCCCTTAAAATATTACTTGCTGAGGTGCTGTAGTTTTTGAGAAATGAGTAAAACAATGTCACGAAAATAATTTTCGTCTCAGTTTTAGCATGTTTAAACGTATTAACCAGTTATGCTATAATACCATAACTGGTTAATACATTTTACAAGCTAAAATTTTTTTTTTACTCACTACTTTATTTACATGTAAAGTATATTAACTTTTTTTTTTAAATCAGAGTTTAAACAACCCTCTTGTAATCTGACACAAGATACGACGTGATGATGAAACGTTTGAACATGTGACATATTGTCAGGAGATGAATATTTAGGTAACAACATCATGATCGCGTGACAAATCTTGTTTGGCAATAGCAAAAACAAAACTTGTTTGCTATGCGATTTGTATATTTCCGTCAATTTCATGGTGATGTAATCAGACTCTATATAATGTTACTACATTTTTTGTTTCACTTTTGAACTTCAGGCCGTTGAATCCTTGACTTCCCAACCTTTCTCAAGGTGATGCCATCAAGTTTTTATTTTATTTGGGATAAGCAAAGAAAACCAAGCCTAGTCTGGTACGGTAATAACATTTCATCCCTTTTCGTCTATAATGAGAATCACAATGTGAGGCCAGGATGAAACAAGTTTCTAATAGTTCATAAGATGATTCCAACCCAACCAATGTCTCGTGCCATCATCTGACACCTTTTTAATCATTTTAACACGCCAGAAATATATAGGCCTAATATCCGTAGCCAGTAACTTCAACTAATAAAACAATTTAACCGTTAAACACATCTGTTGGCGACAATTTAACAACGCATGGTTTCTTAATAAAAGAAAAAACAGGTTGACCTGGTTCATTTTAACCTCTGTTTAACCCCAACTTGGAGAGCTTGATACGTTTTTGCGAGTGAATCGATTACATTTTTGAAACGAAATCTTAATAATCCTATACAAGTTTACTTTGAGAAAATAGCCCAAATTGTGTTTCAATACACTTTGCTCATTCACGTTGAAATGTTTTAGTTCAACAACTGGAGCAAGAAACTTGGTTCTTTATGAACGTTAACTTTCAAAGCGTTTTTCTTCATAATAATAGTACCTATATAGGTACTATTAAAAAAAAAGAGGATAGGCCTAGTACTATAGTGCAATGAAATTATTTACAACAGTGTAAGACTTGCATTGAATTTGCTCCACAAAAACCGAATGGCGTATCGTACCTTTAAAGTTGCATGGCCCGACTTTCGCCGACCTTTTATTATGTTTGTTAATTAATAATTTTTTCTCTGAACGAATTTTGACAGATGATGCTGTTTCAAAACAAAAAACATTCGCATATGCCATGGACAACTCACACAATAGTGTATGCATATAAAAATTGTTTGTACAGGCTGATGGACGTGAGATAATTCGGGATCCGGACCACAATTAATTTCTTTTTCAGTTTTTAAATAACTATCACTTATCATTGGCGGTTGTCTTGTTCGTGCAGTACCTTAAATGAAAGCTTATAACTTTCTCGAATCTATAAAAATAGCTATTTAAAATTTTAATATAAATTTCGGAACAAGTCGGCCAAATATCAGACCTACTATACATCTTTAGAATGAGCGTGATTTGCATCAGTATCGTCGCAGTCAAACTGATGCAAAATGCTCAATATTGTTGAGACAAGAATTCCAAGCGATTGTTTAATGCTTACCCATTTCGACAGACTATTAACCGTTGAAAGTGATGGACATAAACAATACTTGTACTATCCAACCATACTAAATAAAATGTATATCCATGAGCTTACAGACCGCTTCTGAGAACAAACTTACCATCCGTCGCTCCCGATAAAACGGTTAGTCCGATGTTCATCAACACCAAGCAAATAGTTCTGTATTCATGCGACGTCATGATGATGCTACCGAATACAGTCTTGCCTTGCTCAAGGCTTATCGTTCTGGTAGTGGAGCCAAGTGGAGCCTAGCTGATTTCTACTAAACTTGATTCATGTGGCACAAGGCCGAGGTGAACGGAAATAAACCACTGGTTCCCTGCAACATCACATAAACGTACTAACAGCAGAAGGAAACACCCAACCTGCAAAAATTAAAAGACAAGAGGAAATGTGTCATTCTGAAACATCTACGTGTAGAAACATATCACCGCCCAAATCAGTGCCTTTGGTTAGTATGGGAATACCCAATACAGATGGTATCATCAATTCTATGAAAACTTTAACAAAGATTTGTGGCTATTAAGGAATGAACAATTACATTTCTCAGTGATACGAATAAAAACGATGCCCTCAGGTGATAGCATTAATGCAATCAATGCATCAATGCAATATCTTTATAGAACAGGAATCACGAAGTTACGTTTAAGGTAAAGCATCACTATAATTAAAAACTGTGCAATATGTTATCCATATCTTTATTACTTTAAATCATTCAAGAGGTGGGATGGATGCTAAGTCTATTTTTGTATAATATAAAACAATTTACAAATTAATAACAAAATGCAAGGAGGGAGATCCAGGGCACACTACCTTGTGTTAAGTATCTTCAAAGCGCATTATATACAACAATTCATTTTACATCCTTTTCAAAAAAAATATATGAAATAAAAGCATTTTGTGCATAAAACTTTTGAGGTATGCAGAATGACTGAATACAATCAAATAAAACTGCTATAGAAATTTAAGAAAGAAATACAATGCACATGGTGGTTGTACCGTGAATTAACACGAACGCAGCCACCCTATTTAGGAGTCTTTCAATATTTCACATGTAAAAATCATGATACAAAATCTGAAATGTTAATTTAAATGACCTCTATCGAGATAAACACTTTATGGATATTCCAACGTGTGAAAAATTCACATAACCTGACCCCGAAAAAATGTTACAACGCTGTGTTGTGTCATGGAGGTATGAACATGGAGGTAGGAATTACCTCCATGGTTGTGTTGTGTTGTAGAAATTGGTGTTGAGAAAAAAGAAGCAAAAGTTAACAGTGAACAAATTACAAATAACAGATAATACAGTTTTCGGCTAGTTATCTGCTTCTGGTAAGCGTACTTTTTTCTGTGATTAACAGACATCGTGCAAGAGGCTCCATGGAATTGGCCGCCGTAAACGGGTACACTACACACTGCACCTTCTATAAGTTGAGTCACGTGTATATCACTAATAATTGAAATTGCACGTAGGCCTACAGTTTCTTTGCATACTTTTAGTGTAAAATGAAAACCCACATTGTACACAGAGATAAGAAATCCAGCCCGTGTAAAACAAAAATCCGCCCATCCGGTGGAAGAGCGGACATCCTTAAAATGGCCAAACGTGTGTTTTAGTATCAGACGTTATACATCTAGAGAATTTGCAGGTACCATGTCCTTGTATTAACTGATATGACTCCCTACGGTTCAACGTTCATAATGCACAGCGCAGACCATTGTTCACAATTAAGGCTCCAGAGAACTACCACAGTGCAGTTCAAGGGCGGATACAATCATCTGGATAATGGTGAACAACGTTTATCGGAGCATAGCCTATTGAATAAATAAAGCAAACAAGTAGATTTTGTACACGTTCATATCAAAAATATAAATTTGTAATTTGTGGATAGTATTTAGGTGTTTAACATTATTTCAGACAGAGAGAGAGTAGAGCAATGACTTCTGCTGAATGCCTCCACTCACTGGCGTTCTCAGACGTGACCGTGTATGTGGTCCTTTCAAAGAAATGTAGACCCATAACTTTCAATATTTTCCTGGAACCACAAACAAATCCGGACGATTACCAAAATCTAGTCGATTGATCCTTGGTCCATACTAATTTTTCCATAAAGTTTCGAAGCCCCCAAAGTGTTGCGCGGCACTGGAAACTGCCTCGCATGGTGCAAACGCGAATTTAAACGGTCCAATAATAAGTATTTTGATGTCAACGTGACCTCACAGTCACAACCTTTGGTCACAACTATGACGGTCACTTGTTATAACAAATGGCAGCCACAACATCTTTTAAAGATAGGGGAGGGAAAGGGCAAATAAAACCAACAAACTCCTCCCCGTTCGTTCAAGCCAGTTCCTACATGCCCGAATCCCGATAAGAATTGCAGATCGTTATTGAACACATTACAATGCGCGAGTTTGTTTGCTTCTCAAGGAAACTCGAAAAGTTCGAATATGCGCAAGAATTGCACAGTCTATTAATTATTAAAGTTTATTACATGTACTGTACTGTGCATCCAATGCGCGCTCGAATAAGGACAGCCTTATTAGTCATGGAAGCAGCAGACCTTAAACTAATTATATAGGTCACAACGCTCAGACCAAAGAAAGAAGGTAACTATACAACACGTGTTTGGGTTTTTTGAGACGCTTCCGTAAACTTCTACAATACTAAGTGGGTGCTATGGTATTCTACGAGGCCCTTAAACAAATAAAACTGTTCCTACTAACCACCACGTGATTGCAACCGTACCTTAGTGGAGTGTGTTTGCAGTACCCGACCGACACATACAGACACTGACATTATGTACAAACTGCAAACACGCTGGTGTTCAATCAATCCTTTCGGTAGCCTTTGTAAATAATAATAACTAGTTCTTATAAAGCGCATTTGACAATAAGGTATCAATTCGCTTTACATTATACCCTGGTCATTGGGCCAATAACATTCCTTTAATCTTTGTCAGCTCCCTGGGAGTGGAGTATATAGCCCCGAGCTGCCGTGGCGCTCCGAAGGCTTTTTCAAACACAATATCAACCTCTACCCTCACAGGTACCCATTTATACCCCTGAAAGTATCATGCTCAAGGATACAAGTGTCATCACCGGGACTCGAACCCACACCCCGATGACTTAACCAACAGAACTTGAAATCGATGCTCGATGACGTGACAACACCGACACAGTTTTAATTACCGGTAGGGCCTACTGCCAAAAACTTTGAATTGATTTATTTCAATAACAAACCAGGATTGGTGTACCATTATCAATAGAAACCTGTGCCAACAGTGTTTAGTGTCAAAGGCACACCCCGTCCAGGCTGTCTTGGAATACATTCAATTAAAGTGTTGGGACCGTAGTAATTAACACAGCGTATGGGATAACTGCACTTGTAGTGCTTGAAAGGGATATGTAGATATTATTTTGCGTAGTTATTACTATTTTTTAAACAATTATTATTATTATTATTATATATTTTTGGTAATGAAACCAAGGATGCCTCACAAGTGAACTTAATCACTGTAGCTCGCAAGCCTGAGGAAACCTGTAAATAAGGGTGCTTGCAATGTGAACCAGAAACACCTTTGCAGGAAACACAAACCCTTCATTCCAGAAACTGTAAATCATTCATTCAATTAATCCTACTTTCCAAAAACAATGATTCACAATGTGGAACATTATTATTGAGTTTTGAAAGGGAAATTCGTCAAAAAAAAATCATTTCCTGTATGAAATATGAAAAATGATGGTCGGCAGCTTTGGTTTACAAACTGAAATATTGTATTTGTTACAACCCTGCAATGTTTTTGTTTTTAGAAACAATAGAAAAAGGTTGCAGATGAAACCTTTTGGAAGACTGTGCATTTATATCTCAAAGACACTTCATGTATTGTTCACAGGATAAAAATTGTTGAACCAAATAAGCGTTTATCTTGAAACTGACGTACGGTCATAACTATATCATTTTAAAAATTATCTTTCAGCAACGTCAATGTCGTTTTGAACTAAAATTTGCAGAAAACAGACTAAACTGTTTGTATAGGGTTTTTTAAATACATAAACTGATGAAAATTAACTGTTCTACAATCCAAGAATCTAGCCAGGATGAGAAGATTTTCCCCCGTCAGACAAAAGAGCATTGGTTCCGTATTTATGGTCGATGTTATCTTCAAGTTGAAAAAAGGTCATGTCTATTTCTATATTCACATACACATGATGACATGTTAAAGTGGTTTGGCATTGCGTTGATTGAAATGATACGTGTCCTCAACAGAACCAGATTGGATTGGTGGTACTGTTCCAACAATCTGTTTTGAACACTGAAGACTGAATTGTACGAATACTCTAATTCAACAACCAATTGTGTACCATTCTGTTGCGATATATTTCTTAAAACAAGAATTAGAATGGACATAATCATCTAAAAGCATGGATTAAAAAACTTTTTTTTTTAGTTGAACAAAGAAAAATTTACTGGAGCAGGATTTGAACCTCCGACCTCCGGATTAACGTGCCGGCGCTCTATGAGCCATCTAACCATAACGTTGGCGTTCTCCCTATTTTGTCAATATCTTTGTTCAGGGTGTCAGTCATCAGAAGCCATACAACCCGTAACTGCCGTATAGCCAGGGATCACACCCAAGTTTACGATACAACCTGAGAAGCGACAGCAGAGGGATCAACTGGGGGATGCGACTTTTTATTTCAAATATCAAGTAATCAACCACAAGGGAAACTGACTTAGTAACTTTTTAAAAAAATTGGGTTGAACAAAGACAAACATATAGCATGTAACATTGCTTCCTCTTGTGCCTTGGCTTTGGCCCAAAATAACAATAGCTCAGTGAATGTCCATACCGGTATTTATAGTAAATGGAAATCAATGGCTTCATCATTGTGCATTTATATATTTATAAAAAAATTTTTTTTAAAAAGTAGGACAAATTATGTTTTCAAGGATGAGAGAAAAATAAATATTAGTAGAGTCAAGAGTTCAGGAGAAGACACGTTTATATCCAAGTTGTGTTGTATATTACAAAAGCTATATGTGCATGTTACCCGAGGCAGGGGGATCGAAATCCTCTAAATAATAACAATGATAACCTATGGCAACGACGGTTCAAGATTCTTTCATTTGATTTCCTGCATTTGTGAATTATTACGCAATCGTTATCAGACTAACTTTGCTTGACTTCATATAACAAGTACTTCCAATGTGGTCATTCCGTCCTCCATGTTTTAATAAGAACAATTCTTTGTTGAGAATTATCAAGATTGTTTCGTGTTCTTATGAAACGGTCTTATCTTTGTAATAACCCCAGGAGCTGTGCACCAAAACTCTCCTCAAAGGAACTCAAACAATTTTTTGCAAATATTTGCGATAATTTTTGCGACATAACAAATATTGGATATTTGCGACATCGCAAATATTTGCAAAATTTGGCGATAATATTTGCGACACCGCAAACATTTCATTGCGATGTGTGATGTCCCTTCAGGGCCACCATAATCAATGAATTGTGATTACAACTCACACTGCTGATGTGCCCGGTAATACCATATAACAAAAAAACTTTTTATTCTCTCAGCTATAGAGAGTGGCGTGAAAGTTGCAGCCTATCTTGGAGTAAATAGCTTGATAACTGCAATGACACAACATAACATTTGTGTTGGAAGAGTTAACTCCGAACGACTCTGTAACCGATCACTTCGGTTTAAGTAAACCTTTCTCAAAACTATCTTGTGTAAAATAATGTAATCGTTAATGTTGTACATATTTTGAATAATTCAGCATCAAAACACTGGTACCAGCACAAACTATAGTAATACAAATCACCAGTTTCCTGATTGATTTATGGCAATTTCTTTCCTCCATGGGGTAAATATAGTAGCTCGAAAGGGACATCGAACATTGCGTTTACGTCAATATTTACGTAAAAATTCACGCTTTGAGCCAAAATTGCAAATATTCACGTTAATAATGACGAAAATATGCACGATTTCGGCCGTGTCTAGAGTATTCACGTAAATATTTGCGTAATATTCACGAATTGTGCCCCAAATCGTAAATATGGTAAATATTTACGTGATTCTATACGATTTGGAGCACATCGCGCATATTCACGTAAATATTCGCGATTTGTATCCCATTCGCAAACATTTACGTTAATATGTACGTGAATATTCACGATTTGTGACCCAATCGCAAATATTTACGTTAATATTTACGTAAATATTTGCGGTTTGGTGCAAAAATCGTGAGTATTCACGTAAATTATTCACGGTAATATTTGTGGAAATTTTCAGTACTGGATATTTTATCGGCGACACTCCAACAGTACTACCTGATGACGCCACGGTTTGCTTACCGCGTTGCATTATGGGAGCAACGGGTCATTTTTACTGACACAAAACAATGGTTGACACCAGTCAGGGAGCTGTTAAAAGAGCTACATACCTTGCCTAGTTGTCGAATGTAATTCTTACGATGAGTCGATGACCTCAAAAGATGATTACAATTTTGAGGGTTTTCTTCTGGCGCTTCGGAGTCGAAAACGAATCTTTACAGAAGGTTAATTGAAACGAAGACGCAAGCCTGTTTTTTCGTCAACGTAAATTCCGCAATGATTTTTACCGTTAACCGTGCATTAAAAGAGTAGTCCGAGGGGCTAGAAGTGTAGTGACTGATAAGGACCCTAAAATCAAATGGCAATGTAAGGTCTTTGGACTGAGCCGTGGCTTCTCTTTTGCAGTATAGTCCAACACAAACACTACAAAACAATAAAAATCAGGCGACAAAATGAACGACTTTTCCGAATTAATCATTTTATTGTTAGGCCTTTAATTACGACTTTTCCGAATTAATCATTTTATTGTTAGGCCTGTAATTATGAACAATGTTTTGTTTTCTTCTTCTTCTTTCAGTGACAATGTTGACACCTAATCAGAGAACTGTGGTGAAAGAAATATATATATACATCTTTCACACAAAAAACAATATTATAAGAAAGCAGTATAGGACAAATTATGTTTTCAAGGATGAGAGAAAAACAAATTTTAAGAGAGTCAAGAGTTCAGGAGAAGACACGTTTATACCAATGTTTTTAGTATATTACAAAAACTAATATGCATGTTACCATGTCTTCATTTTACAAGGGTTACCAGCAATGGTGAAGGGCGCAATCATCGGCGATGTCCACAGTGTGATGACTTTATTTCTAACTAAATTAATCCATCTTTTTCGTGTTTTTTGATGGACTGGAAGCCTGTAAAATCGCAAATCTGGTGTCCGCCGACCTGTGGACACACACCATGGCACACAGCAGTTTAAATGCACCGTTTTTACAGCAAAAATTACGATAAGTGCTTTTGAAACACGTTGTAGCATTCAGTAAAAAATGGCGAATTTCAAAAATGACCCGGTTGCTCCCATAATGCAACGCGGTCAAGAAACCGTGCGTCATCAGGTAGCACTGGGGGACTTGTTGCCGGTAAAATATCCAGTTCTGAAACTGTTCGTAAATATTTACGTAAATACTCACGATTTTTGCACCAAACTGCAAATATTTACGTAAATAGTTACGGAAATAGTTTCGATTGGTTCAAAAATCGTGAATATTCACGTAAATATTTGCGATTGGGGCACAAATTAATGTTCAACTAAATATTTACGTGAATATTCGCGATATGTGCTCCAAATCGCAAATATTAACGTAAATACTTACTTGCATATTTGCCAATTGGAGCACAATTCGTGAATATTTACGTAAACTTGCGATTCGGGGCATAAATCATGAATATTAACGTAAATATATTTATGTTTGATGTCCCTACAGCAGGCTGCCCTACAGGGCCACCATAGGTAAACGAACTAGAGATGAGATTTGCAGTGGAAATGAAATAATCTATATTATGTTGTGGTCGATTTCGTTGTGTAGAGGGCCTATAGTATCATATATTTTGTTCGCTGAAAAGGTTCAAGATATTAGCCCGCACAAATTATGACTTGCCTGTGTGATATGTTCATGTACAGATTGTTTTATTTGTTTGTTTTTACTATCACGCCATCCTGCCGGGCTATAGGTAACCATCATCAATCAGTAAAACACAGCACTTTTGACTGGTGTTTGTACGCCGGAACCAGAACTTGCGCCATGCAGACATTTTATCAAACGATCAGTCACAAACTAAAATAATTATCGTAAATATACAGCATAATGCACCCTTTTTTACTCTCAGCAGAAAGGCTGTTTTTACGATGACGTAAGATAGTCTTACTTTAAGGTCTCACACAATATTTGCGTATCGGAGATTACACGAAAGTGGCTCGAGGTTTAGCAACAGACTGTGCAAGTCTCGCGTGTAACGAAAACGAGAAAACAACTCACGAAGACTGTTTCTATGAAATCATTTCTTCTTTTTAAATTAGATTTATACAAACTTGAAATCAATACCAATAACAATTTGTTATAAACACAATATCAATTGCTATACAATTAATTGTTTTATTATTACTATTTTTAACTTGGATTCAGGGACCTGACTATACAAACTTGAAATCAATACCAATAACAATTTGTTATAAACACAATATCAATTGCTATACAATTAATTGTTTTATTATTACTATTTTTAACTTGGATTCAGGGACCTGATGAAAACATCAAACAGATGAAAAGCGGCCCATAGCACAAGCTAGAATCAAGTTGCATAAAAGAACTACAAAAAGAAGGATCAATAAAATAATTCTTTGAAACAGCGAAAAACTAGGGAGTCCTGAAATTGTCTGACCATGGAGGTAGAAATTAAACCTCCATGGTCTGACTAGGTGTACCGTTCACCCACACTTTATGGGCCCGGGCCCCGTAGGCTGTCAATTCGCAAATCACCATATCCTAGGCAGACACTAAACTAACCAATACTACGCAATAACCACCAAAAGAATCAGTAACCTAAAATAGAACGTAGAAAGTGAAATTAACATAGAAGCTACATTAAAACTTGTCTTAAAACTGAGTTGGTACCACTCGGCGCCCCGAGTAAATCAGTCTGGTACCAACTCGATTGTAGCAATATTGATCATAACGTTGTTGTACATTTGTTACGGGAACCCAACAAAACCTAGATTTCGAACCCAAACGTTGGTATTGGTGCTCGATTTCGTAATAGAATAACGTTAACAAACAATTTTGGAGCGTAATTATGAGAACGTATGTATACGACTTCTCAAAGAGAGCAAGTTGTCAAGATCGTTTAGATATTTGCAAAACTTCACTCTCGAAATCATTTGATTTTCCCCCCAAAAGTGTGATGTTTTTAAAACATATTTCAGCAGGCGGGTTATCTGCAAGTACAGGGTACAGTAGCATTCGATTGGGAAATTTCATTATCGAGAACGTAGCAGAATAACAATTACAGAGGGCACAACCATAGGATTGCAGTGGTGCTGGGGGGCAAGGATACGAAGTGATTTACTTACGTACAATACCCCGATTCACCTAATGTAGGTGGTCTACATACTGTACATGTACACCGATTCATGTACACCGATTCATGTACACCGAATCATCTACATGCATGTACCCCGAAACGCCTACGTACATGATGTACATGTACAGTACCCCAATTACATACAATACCCCGATTCATCTACCTACTGCCATAAGAGAATGCTACTACTACATGCATGTACCCCGATCTACTTCCGTAAAAAAATGCAATGATCATGCTCTGATTAACCTATGTACGCGTACACACTTGTACTTACCATATGGTACACCGAAATCACATGCATGTACCCCGATTTACTTACGTACAAAAAAAAACCCACCCCGATTCATCTACCAACAAGTACTCTGAGTACATACGGACGACACATCTAGTGGGTTATTTATGTTTGAGACCCTAGTGAATAAAGACGAGACCGAAATGAACTGTGATGAGATGTATACACCTGTGTGTGCGCATTTCTGTCAATACCGCCTCACTACGTGCATGTACATAAAATGCTTACCTGCAGTGGCTAGTGTTCAATCAGCAGCTAGCTTGTCAGCAAAGAGCCTGCTCAATCCTAGCATAAGATGTGACCTTATCCCAACAATAAGTTAGTTCGCTACGATGATGTGCATGTGAATATTTATCTTTCATTTCCGCTCCACGATCAACAAACTGATGTTACGACTGCTGGAATGCACTAGCCGAATCTCTATTGTTTGTAGTGTGTGTGTACTTGTGTTCAGTGACTGCACGCGTTTCATCGTGGTGGTACACACAGTGGTGGTGCAGCAGACAACACACACGACATTTTGCATTCCATACGTTTTGAGTTCAGAGTGAGATTACCCGGCCCATGTGTGACCCACGCTGTGTATGAATGGATCAGGTTTTGTAAGCCAATTTTCGTCTGAACAGTTGCAATCCGCCCCTTGTCGCGAACCCGTGGTTCACCAAGACTTGTTTGTTGTCATGCTTTATGATGATCACGTACATGTTCATGTACATGTTCATGTACATGTTCATGTACATACATACAGCTGCGATGATGCGTAATCACGAAAACAATTGGCTTTTTTATTGTTTTGTTTGGGGGGGGGGGTTTCTTCAAAATCGAACATGATGAACTGTTCCACTTCATCCTTATTGATCGATATGGAGGAAGTTGTTTGTATGCAAGCAAAACTCCCGAGGCATTCTCAGTCTGGAAACAGGAGAACAGAAATCCCTTAAATCATATAATCCTTAATACGAGTAGCTGCTCAGAGCTTTAGCAATCCACTCATTTATAAGTGTTGTCCAAACGCATGAAAAGGTTTTCAAGAGTTGCGTGACTGTTTCTCTTCGGCGGTTGGTATTGGTGGCTAGTCAACAACAATGCTTAACAACGACGGCGTATCTATGGTAATATAGTGACGTCCCATTTGCTTTTTAAAACTTTTTAGAAATAATAATTTAAAAACTAACCGTTTCCCCTGTCTTCTCCTGTAGTTTTGGAAAGTACTCCTTTTTCTGCCACGTGGTTGTCTATAGGGAAGCAGGGGGGGGGGGGTAGTGTGCCATGTATGGTGATACCAATCACAAGGAAAAAGTCAATGGCAGTCGTGAAGTGAGTAACGAGGTGATGGAGAAAACGTCTGTCTGATCGGTTTATACTGTCAATGCTGCCTCTGTGAAAATGACTCTTGGACTTGCAAAGAGTTTATATTAATTGATAAATAACCTCCTTGTGTAAGCAGTAGCTTTAGTATTGTACAGTTTAAAGGCACTGAACACCTTTGGTAATTGTCAAAGACCAGTATTCTCACTTGATGTATCCCAACATTATGCATAAAATAACAAACCTGTGAAAATTTGGGCTCAATTGGTCATCGAAGTTGCAAAGCGGAAAATGATGAAAGAAAAAACACCTTTGTTGCACAAATTTGTGTGCTTTCAGATGCCTGAAAAAGACTTCTGGCCAGAAGTCTTTTTCAGACTGAAATATTTCAGTGAGAAATTACCTTTTTTCTCAAAAACTACGCAACTTCAGAAGGAGTCGTTTCTCGAAATGTTTTATATTATCAACAGCTCTCCGTTGGTCGTTACCAAGTTTTTTAGACGGATTGGTTAGGTATGGTGGCCCTAATCACACATCACAAATATTTTTGCAAATATTCGCAATGTCACAAATATTTTCGCAAATACCATCGCAAATTGCGATGTCTCAAATGTTATTGCAAAAATCTGCAAATATTTGAGATATCACAAATATTATTGCACATTTGCGATGTCGGTGAAAACAAGTTGTCGCATACTTTTTCTAATCCTTTGTTGCAAAGTTTACATAATTGTAACGGGCAATTTTTCAAGAAATAAGAGGTCTTAAAGTTGTTTGAGGTCCAGTCTTCATTAGTATGTACGTACGTGACAGTAGTCGGGAGCCTATACCGTTATAACTAGCGGGATGCCGCGCTTGGCGCGGCACCCCGCTAGATGGGAGCGATTCTTGTGTATAAAATGCTGCAAACGTAATGTGGGGTAAACGGGGGCGGGGGGGGGGGGTTAATGGAGGGACACTCATCAGAGGTAATCATTAATTTGTAGAATTGGCTCGGCAACGGTAGTTGAAATTGGTACGCACTGTTGTTTTGTCTTTTAATAAAGTTTTGGGCATGCAAGGGGTCGCAACGACCGTCGCGACGGTCGCCTGCCCTCCTAACCCCTTTCATCCCGTTTCTCCAACTATGAAGCAAACTTTGGGGTGGGTATACGGCCGGAGTTTAATATTGGGAAAGGGTGTAGTCGCGCGGCAAACAGCTAGGGGGAAGGGGATGGCTAAGGAAAAAATGGAGACACGATGGAGTAAAACATACAGGAAACAAAAGTATTGTACTGTGTTGTCAAATTTCACAAAAGTTGGAGGGCTTACATTGGGGCCACTGTATTCTAGTTTTGTACTGGTTTTGTGGAAGAAACATACAATCATGTATACATTTCGAGGCATTGCATAGTGGTAGTTTGGAGAATGTAAAAGAGTTTGCAAAGCGCTTGTTTGCTACTGGTACTGAACACAAAAAGTACATTTAAAAGGAAAGTATACGTTTGGTTTTTGGAACCGTTCGATTGTTTAGTCCTATTTAAATGTAGATATACAATGAAACTAACCTGTGAACATTCATTTCAAAAGATGGTAGCGTTTTTGAGATTTCGCCGAAAATCTGGAGCGGTAGGAAGAATACTCCGCAATTGGAATACACAATCTGAGCTGTGTGTCTGACAGAACACTTCTCAGATTCAAATTTTGGGGGATAAAAACTGATATTTTTTCCATAAACCACATTAATAAGTAAATAAATTGATTCTCAAAATGTTTTATACTATCGAAAGCTGTACTTCTAACCATGGAGGAAGGTTCCTTCCTCCATGTTCTACCTCCATGTTCTTACCAAGTAAGTTTGCATTGCCATTAATTTTAAGAGTGATTACCAAACGTATACCTTCCCTTTAATAAACTTCCATGATTAATAATTGTAAACAGTTTAAAAATAGGAACTTTAAAGACTTGCAGATTATATAGCAAACTTTCCACAATGCTTTTAAAATGGTACTCCGCCTGTCCTATACGCTATTTTAATAGACCGTTGCACATAATCGCTGGGAGACGTTGGAACACCGGTGCCGACCCAAGTAAGCGGTGTCCGGCAGGCGAAAATTCCCAGAATGCACAAAAATGCAAAACAGCGAACGCAAATTAAAAAATGGCAAAACCCCCAATTTATTATTTGAATATGCCAAATTTATCCCAAAGTCAACACACACAAATCATCAAACCCTCACGCAAGCTCCGCTCTACAGATTACCCTGCCGCAAGAAAAGAAAAAAATGCCTGACCGGGTCACTATGAAACACGCAAGGGCGGACCAATGCAGGTGTCCAGCTACCGTTGTACGCTTTCGCGGGGAGACGTCGGAACACCAGCGCAGACCCCAACCACCCCCATCCCATGCAATAAATGCGGGTATCCGGCTGCCGTTGCACACAATCGCGGGTAGACGTCGGAACACCAACGCAGACCCCACGGGTTCCCCGAAATTGGAAATATCAATTCAACAGGGTGCGGGACAAAAATAAGTGCACCGATCCCCACCCCCAACATGCAAATTGTTTATTGCGTGCATTCATGAGAAATTACCTTAGATTATGCAACGCTACTTTGTTCGTAGATTATGCAATGCTACTATGTTTATTGCGTGCATTCATCATGAGAGATTACCTTAGTCATGCAACGCTACTTCTCACTGTTCACTGAAAAGACTCATGTGTCGCTATAACCGAGGTCTTTCGGTGACATAAAATGCAGTAGATATTTATTGATAATTTCTTATACCATTTTACCCACAAAACGTGCAACAAATATCTCGTGAAGACAAACCACATTAAAACAATCTTATCGAGAGAGCTGGGAAATTGTGGCCAACACCGAAGACCGAGGAGATAACGGACCAATCACACGTGAGAAAAAAAAATTGGCACCCGGCTCGAGAACCAGTGTCTGGTAGGCACGCCGCCGGGACACCAGTCGAGCAAGATAGGCCGTGTCACGCCGCCGGGATACCAGTCAAGGAAGATAGGCCGTGAACCAATGTCTGGTAGACACGCCGCCCGTGAACCAGTGTCTGGTATACACGCCGCCGGGACTCCAATCGAGCTAGGCCGTATTCCGAATTGGCGTCTACAGCTACGGGTATGGATGTTGCTAAGGGTGTTGCTAAGGACGTCCTATACCTCAACGCATGATGTCGCGGAAATCTAGCTGTAGCCCTAGCTGTAGCCGCCAATTCGGAAACGGCCATAGCGACCCAAGATGGACCCGCCGACCAAAGATGGCAGCCAACGACCAAAGATGGCAGCCCAACGGCATCCTCGTACTCAACGGGGGCGAGGTCACCGGGCGCAAGCGGACGGTCGGATCCCGCAGCGCCGCGGGGTGGAAGTTGGCACCGATTTTAATGATATAGATACATATTTTAACGACACGACGGTAATTAATTTTGCACAAAGTGTGGAATGCATTCGTGTTAGTGTTGTATGATCCCACCATATGCCCAATATGCCGGTTTTGGTTGTTACATTGCGTCCTTACGTTCGGAAAACGTATAGGGGAGTAGACAAAGTTCCGTAGTCATACCGTTATATTAATAAGGTTACTTACTCCAAAGTTTATAACTTCATTACAACGTTGTGAGAACGTCAAATTGTTAGCTGGGTATACGCTTTACCAGCCGTTGCAAGTGTCAAAATTATATGACATTGTTGCGCAATGTTGCAAGTAGACTGGTACTCTGTCTATTCCTACCTCCATGGTTTATGTAAATATAACTATGGCGAGGCATGATCCAGTCTGCATATCTATCCAGCAGAAAGTCATGTGTAAACAACCGACAAACATACGTAAACGTTCCTTCGTCCGACGAAGGTTAGCCAACCTTGTGCTGGGCTGATGGCTCTCAGGGGCGGATCGAGGATTTTCCAAACGGGGGGGGGGCGTGAAAATGTACCAAGCAGCAAATGGTGAATGCAATTTGTGGTGCCTGAGAACGCGTAACGCAATGCCCTAACGGCATGGGTTCCGGGGCCCGCTTAAATGCTCCGAAACAGGTAGGATTCTAGATGCTCTGTGGTGCGATCTCATGCAATATCTGACCACTTTAACCAATTTTGTTTTAGCAAGGTCATTATTTAAACATCATTTTCAAGTTGGGAGTCATTGAATCAGCCATTCTGAGTAATAAAATAAAAATGCAGTCTACAATTAATATTTATTCAGGGACAAAAAAGTGTTGGGTGAGGAGGATCCTTCCTCCATGGTGAGACAAACGACATGATAGTGCAATTTTCAATATAATTAACCAAAAACAGAGAAATAGACACACTTTAATTCAGATCCATATCAATCTTCTAAGTTTACAGGAAATTTGTCTGTAACATCGATGATGGGGTCCAGGGGTGAAGCCCCGATGGGGGTCCAGTGGGCGAAGCCCCCGGAAGCTCTGAGCTTTTGGCCTTTTGAGGGTTGAAAAATCAAGCCTCTGTGTGCCTAAAACAGAGAAATAGACAAACTGTTTAAGCACTTCTGATCCATTTCACTCTTCTAAATTTACTGGGAAATGTTCCTGTAACATCGATGGTTGGGTCTAGGGGTGAAGCACTGATGGGGTCCGGGGGGGGGGGGCGAAGCCCCGGAAGCTCTGAGCTTTTGGCCTTTTGAGGGGTGAATAATCAAGCCTCTGTGTGCCTAAAACAGAGAAATAGACACACTTTTTAAGGACTTTTGATCCATATCAATCTTCTAATTTTACTCAAAGAAAATTGTAATACCACAAATCTCACGTTTGGATCTGGTCGCTGCATTATCTGGTTTCATGCATATTCATTTAAAACATAGAGGGTAGATCGTTTCTCAAATTCAAGCTTACTGTCGTATTATCCCGGACAAATTGGCACATCAGGTTTCAAATGCTATGTTATTGTTGCAAATCTAAAAATTGCAAGTGACATCATGAAAGATTCATTTTGGTAGAAAGAAAACATGTGAATTGCGAAGGATGAAAAAGAAATCCATCCTGCCTCTGGGGGGAAAAAAACTACGACACACACACTTGTGGCTAATTTTTTTTTTTTTTTTTTTTTTTTTTTGGGGGGGGGGGGGGCTGACGGAAAGGGGGGCGTATCCGCCCCTGGCTCCCTATAGGTATACAGACTAATGACCAAACGTGCTAGACGGTCTGGCTCCCAACCCCTCCCAGGTGTTCACACAGCTCTGTGTTGCATGCACTCTGTGGAGTTTTCTTTGTTTTGTGCACTTACGAAAAAACATATTCTTCAACACTGTAAAAACACTGTGTGGACATGTAAAAGTCCACATGGTGTTTCATGTTCATATTGACTTCTTTTGTTCTGAGGTCCACACTTCGTATGTAACGTTTAAACATAAGCTCCCAGCTGGCCCACAGCTAGCTAGCTGGTAGCCAGCTTGGAGCTTTCCTATGGGGATTATGCCTCACTAGCCCACGCACGCTATGCACCGGCTGTACGGTATATTGCCTCAGTCTTGCTAACCCCGCACGCTGTGCACCGTGGAACACGCTTCCGTTGCACGGACTCTCTGAACTAAATTTGTGAAAACAAATCGAAAACGGCCAGATTTGATAGTTTCTTTTAGGGACCGTTCTACTCTACTCCTGGAAGACCTTTAGAGTCATGTTTGGGTTAATTTGTAGCCTAAATAGTTCAACAATGCCAGGGTGTAAACTCTCCCGTATGCACAAGATAATGAAATGAAGTCTGGAACTCATAACATTTTAGGACATCTAGTTTCCTAAAACCGCTGCCAATTAGCAAATTATGCGACAAAATATGTGACAAACTATTTGCAAAGATATTTGCGATAATTTGCGACATCACACATAATTATTTGCAAATATATTTGCGATGTGCAGCGTTCCTTCAGTGCAACCAAAGTTACAATAAAACATAACAAATTAATTTAAAACTGTTAAAACTGTCAATACCTTGATACAGCACCAACTGTCAAGTGCTATTGTGAACATTTTTATCTACGATTTCTTACTTCGATCTGCCAAAATGTTAGGCCTATCCCATCATGAACATGCATCCCACTGAATACAATAGGTTAAAATGAAGTTACGTATTGATGTACAGTCTACTCAGGAACTCTCACGATGGAGTTGTTTATCAGCAAGGATAGTCGATAAGGATTCCAAACTAGACAAGACTGTAACGAGCAGTATTATGGAGGTGTTAACAAAAAAACAGTCACGAGATCAGGAAAGACCCCATAAATGATCAGTTGAACTTCCATAAGTTGAGACAATCCTGGATGAATATATAGTTCGTTGCTCTATGTCTAAACTATGTATTGTTTTAATATGTTGTAGACCCCCACATGTTAATTGAACGCTTGGTATCATTATTGAACCGGAAATAAAGATGTCTTTAAAGGCACCTGGCAGTGGTATTTTGTCAAAATAAAGCTTTTGTCGTTAATATATACATTTTTATGAGTGGAATGTGAATAAACAATTAACTAAGGTTAAAAAATTGTGTTTTTATTTTAATTACAAATTTAAAAATAGGCCCCCGTTTACATGGCGCTGTTCGTGACGTCAATCGAGGCGCGGGATATTTGAAGAGAAAATGTGTAGTCTGGCCCTGTACATTACGTCTGGGTACCTGATCAGTATGATGCGTTTTCGTATTCGGACGTCCCAATGCAATCCTAGAACAGTGTACAGTCGACGTTTATACGAGGTTTTTCACCGATCCCGAACTGTCCCATGCGCGTTTATATGTCTCTAAAAAACGGAAGATACGAGCACGGTCATAACGAGAACACGGATAATACGAGGTATTTTAGCGGCCCCGTGATGACAAATCGGATCGGCGTGCCGCGGCGCGGCATACATACAGCTCAAGTCGATCCGAACACCAGAAACATGTTCGCTGCAGCGCAGAAAACGACGTCGGACCGGACCACTTTGCCCTCGTTAGCCTGACTTTCGATGCCCGTAACTGCCTATATTTGGGATCTGCAGGAAACAAATGCTAGCTAACCCCATCTTTAGTTGTTTTGCTGCATCCAGCAGCAATACACCTGGTCGACATTGCCGGAAAAATGCACGAAAAATCCCTTTTTTGGGATAACCAAACGAAACGTACAAGCTCACTACTTGCACGTAAATGCAGGCAAGTTCGGGGGGGGGGGTCGATGTTCGATCGCGGCGAAGTCTGCCTCGATTGACGTCACAAAAAGGGATAGGCGGAGTCACCCCCAAACAACTTTCTCTATTTTTTTAACATGTAAATTGTGACAAACAATTACTCAAAAAATTGTTTTATTGTTAATATACATAGGCCTACTCTTTTGTAAAAAAAAAAACCAAAAAAAACAACAACTATTTCTAGGTCACTTTAAGTTGGATCTGTTCATCAAGTTCACGAGGGTGTGACATAAACAACCAAACAAACTTTCGACCCATCAGGGGCGGATCCAGAATGTTTAACCGGGGGCACAACGGCGCAACCAGGATTTTATTATAAGAAGGTAAAACAAAGTGTGTGGGGTCCAGGGGCCGGCCTAAGCCCTGTGGGGGTTCAAGGGCGAAGCCCCCTGAAGCTCTGAGAATTTGGCGTTCTGTGGGGTGAAAAATCAAGCCTTCATGTGCCTAACAGAAAAAATAAACACACTTTTATAGGAAATCAGCTTCTAAATTTACTGGAAATTTTCTGTAACATCGATGGTGGAGGTCCAGGGGGGGGGAAGCCCCAGAAGTTCGAGCTTTTGGCGTTTTGGGTGTGTTTAGGAGGCGGTAAATATCAAATGCTTAAATTTTGCATGGAATTTCAATCGTAGTTTTCCTATCACCCAAAAAGCGACAAACAAAATCTAGAACATCAACAACGAGATTAAAGCCCAGCAGACACTTTTCCAAAATGTTGAAAATTTACCCACAAGTTTGAAAGCTTTTAACAAATAAGAATTACATCCCTGTATGAGAACGTTATTTTGTCGACTATCCAAACAGAACAGCTCATATCTCAAGAACTGCTCATCGTTTTAGCATCATGTTTGCATCAGGTTATAGATTTGTGAGCCTGTTCAAACTTTTGAACATAGATGACAACATTTTGACCTTTATTATTATTTTACATGTGGTCAACACTGGAGGTTAAAGCGCACATATGTGTCGACCAACATTGATAACGCACGATAGTGTAATAATGTGTGTACACGTACAATGTGTGTGTAGTTGGGTAGGTATCCACATTCAAACCGTAGACCTGTAACAAAAGGGATAATAGGTTCACGGTTGCTATCACAAAGGAAATCATTGTGGTCCACGGTTGCTAACACAAAGAGTTGAACAAAGGAGGGTCCACGATTGCCGGTGTTTACACACGTGTGTGTGTGTGTACAGCGTAAATATACATGAATACATTCATTATCGCTGTTACGTTGAATGTTGACCATCCAACGATAATCCATCTAATATTTGAAAAATTCTTAACTCTTGAACCACACATTGGATGTTTACAATCCATACACCATCTGACAGGTCTTTAATAACCAAACCAACGCTACACAGAGTGTGACCTCATTTGACCTTGACTTCTGTTCAATCCGGAAGTTGAAGTTTAATGTTTGAAAAGGTGTATAACTCGTGAACCACACATTGGATGTTTACAATTTATACCTCATGAAAAAGTATTTAACAACTTCACAAACGGTACAGAGTGTGACCACATTTGACCTTGACTTCCAGTTCAAACCGGAAAATGAAGATTTTTATTGGAAAACAATAATAACTCCTGAACCAAGCGCACGTAGGGGGGCCTATGTGTCGAACAGAATGTTGGGATTAATTTCTCTTTTGTCTCTACAAGTCATTGGTGTTACCTATTTTAGAATATGGTTTGCCTGTTTGGAATTTGTGTACCAAAAAACTTTCTGATGATTTGGAGAGAATACAAAGGAGAGCATCACAAATTGTGCTAAAACAACGCAGAATGGAAATGCCCTACTCTGAAAGGTTGCAACTTCTTAATTGGTCTACACTTACATCACGTAGAAAGTGTACACTTACATCACGTAGAAAGTATTTGTTGATTTCTTTTATTACTAAGTCGTTGTGTAAACAGATTATAAGTGATACTGTTATTCAAAGTGTTCTTATTAACACCCGTCATATTGATGATTAAAGTTCATTCACCTCAAAGCTCGTACACAACGACTACACCATACTCCCATTCATGCTTTCCCTAGACTCTGGGATGAGTTACCCAAGCAGCTCCGTTCAGAGCTTGTTTTATTGCCAGCTAGTACTTGGATGAGGAAACTCAAGTTTAATGTTTGTAATCATTGCGACTGTTAGCAGCTTGTTTTTGTTAAAGTAATATTTGTTATTGACTTGTTTATCTGCCTATTAATTTTGTTATTTATTTATTTATTTATTTTTTGATTTTTTTATTTATTAATTTATTTTCTTCTTATTATTATTCTATTTATTATTATTATTTTAATATTGTTTATCTTTCTCTCTTTTTTGCTGTTGCTGTTGTTGTTGTTGTTGTTGTTGTTGCTGCTGCTGTTGTTGCTGTTGTTATTGTTGTTGTTGTTGTTGTTGTTGTTGTTGTTGTTGTTGTTTTGTTTTGTTTTGTTTTGTTTTGTACAGGTTTTTTATGATCTTGCAATGTGTATATAGCCTTTTTATTTGTACAGGGATGTTTTTGTATGTATGTATATATATAAACATATATTTAAAAAAAAATTTTTTAAAGCCATTTGTAATCCACGTTACTTTACGTTTATCTTTTTGTTGGTCTTGACTTTCAGTTATTAACATATTTTATTGGATTTTATTACCTTGTATTTATCGGGAGCTAAATGCCTGAGGGCAACAGTGATTTAATTCACTTTTTTAGTTCCTGTCATCAGCGTCTCTTGTATTGTTGGTTTTCTTGTTTGTATCTTGTTTGAATGATGACAAATAAATAATAATAATAATAACCACACATTGGGGTTTTTATGATAACTTCACATAGGGGTCTATATCAATATTTCCTACAAAGACGTGTTTACCAAGTTTTCTCTTTACTTTTCACCTGCTCTGCTAATTTGGACATGTCTATTGAACTGATTGACACCAAAACTACCAACTGACACAGGAATGCACAAGACACGAAGATGATGATGACTAGTATATCAGCAAATAAGTAAGAGCGTGTTGACCTCAGTTGTTCTTTGCCGAAAAACAAAAAAAGAATCAACACAGCTTTGCAAAATATACAATTAAAAAAAGGGGGGAACACAGACTTCCAAAACACAGTTAAGCAATTATAGGCCTACACTTCCCACAACAAGGTTTAGCAAAGAGTGTAGACCGCAGTTGTTCTTTGCCAAAAAACAAAACAAAAACCCACACAAATTTGCATAAACATTTAATCCCCCCAAAAAAGGGGCAAAATCACAGATTTCCAAAACACAAGGTAAACAAAACAAAAAAACGTGTCCCTTTAATACTCCGCCATTTTGTAAGGGCTGTTCATATATAATAATGGACGTATTTTGAACTCATGGGCCCGAGCATGAATCATTATTTGTGTTAATATTGTTGTCTTTACACGGACAATCTAAGTGAACAACCTTACATAGGAAATCAATAATCGTTTCAAATTCAACGGGATATTTTCTTGCAGACATCAGAACGAATGATCAACAGACTCATTCATAAAGTCCAGCAATGCTCCAATATAGATCTGTCAAAATAACGGGGAGTTTTATGCGAGTTTCGTGTTCTGTTACACGAACGTAGACGCGACAACGCTGAGTTTGTCGGCACAAATTCAAACGATCGCGTTCACAATATTCGCGTACCTGAAATACTAATTGACAATGACGTCACATCGACTTTCAGGAATAATTTAACACATTTTTTGTTAACTAGGCCCTAGGCCTATAGCAAAACACACACACACAAAAAATGAGATCTCTTTGAAAATTATTCTTTGTGGTCTTAATAAAAATCCAGAAAACACTCTGGATCGGACCACATTTTAAACAAATATTAACATAACAATCCGCAGCTCCTGTTTCTACCACCTACGTAAACTCATCAAACTTACCCTTATTAGACAAAAGTAACGTCTCGTCCTAAGCATATAGCGGCTACCCAGTTCAACGACATGACATACAATTCTACATGGGTAATTTTTTTATTTACCTCACGTTGTTCAGATGGAAAAGGCCACCGTCAAACTCATGCATTTGTTAATCTTTAGGTAAATTTGGACACGTCCAAAGTCTGAAGGTTTTGACTCACAGTGTACACACGTTGGTTGCTAGTTACATGTTGTTTACACAGATGTAATCATTACAGTAACTTCATCCCAGTCTAATCCGTGTTAATATGTTTCATGGCATTAATATTAACAACAAAAACTAGCTTTAAGTTTTTGGTTGAAACAGAAACAAGGTGTTCGGGCTACCGACAGTAATTGCCATGGGTAACTTGATATAATTATTGATATAAGGTAATGGGCTGGTTACAGGTGTCAAAACATTTGACATAGGCCTAGTATTTACTTTATCTGCTGTCCACACGCAGGGAGTTGGCACGGACGGGCGGGGCTGGGACTTGGGGTGACCCAATTTTCAGTGCCCCCCCCCCCCGAGTTAACTCAACAAGTAGAAGTCTGCGAGTTGCCTTCATATTAAAAACGTTGTTAAATGTATTAATAAAGCATGACCCCCCCCCCCCCACCACCACCACCACTGACAAAAACTAGACCCATGCCCGGTTAAAAGCCACGCCCCCTCTGAAATGCCACCTCGTATTCCCCACTACACAAAGTGCAGATAGTGGTCTTTGTTAATTACCAAAACATTGTCCACGTTCTTAAGAGTCAAACGTCATTGATACACATTTCCAAAAAATAATTGCAAAATTGTCCATAACCTGTGGTAGTTTTTTTAATCATTCTTGAAATAAAATCAAAGCATTTTAACATCTTTACTTTTTGGGGGATTGGTACTGGTATGAACTGTTAGCTTGCAGATTGAAACTAATCACTGATATTACAAACTATTAACTTTATTTGTAATCTTAATTTTGGTTAGAACAACAAATGTAAATTTGTCTTTGTTCAACCCAAAATGTTTTGAAATTACTCGGTTAGTTTCCCTTGTGGTTTATTACTTGATATGTAATCTTGTTACAATTGTGTTGTCTTCACTTGAGGGCGGTATGCCACTTCCGTGGTCAAAGGGATGTGCTTTTATTTCTGAAACGATAACGAAATACTCGGATCGGACATTTTTGAGTTTACCTTCAACCTTGAAGTATGGATGCATTTCGTTGCTACGACTGTTAAATCTCCACTTTTCCCAGTAGACGACTTCCAAGCTTGTGCTTAAATTTCGTATGTCTGTATAGTAGTGCTGTTACGATCCGAAAATCTCCAAACTATCCGTGAATGTAAATCACTCAGAAAGCCTAGGGAATTTTCTTAGATGCAACAAATACATCAAACAAGGTGACACTGATTTAAAGAACAAAGAATCAAACTGATTTAAGGATGGAACTATCAACCACTTCAGATGTCGATTGGGTTTAACAAACGTACAATGATTAAGTTAAACAGATGTACGTTTATGAACAAATCTTATACTAAATAAGAATGTCAACAGGGAGAACGGGCGAGGACTTCAGCAACCAAAAGATACAGCGAGGACAAACTCTGGCAAACGAACAACTCATGGACGAGACAATTCTCTGCCGATGTGAATATGAGCGGGGCGAATTCACTCTGACAAATGTCCAGAAAACAACAACGGGGATACAAGCTGACTCTCGTCACAAAATATGGGGAAGAAGACCCCAAAATACCGAACTGTAGATTTATTTCGAAAATGTCCCTTCCGGAATTAAACTCAGGTATTCACTGCACTCGGTCAAAAAGAACTCTCTCAAAACGCTCCTTTAATGATTTGTAAAAAAACAATCTTGTCCAGTAGCTTCCACCAGTCTATAGCCTGAACGTCTGACGTCACACTTCGATGCTCGTAAAGAACGCCAGATACCTGCCTGACCGGATGCAATCGAAAGTGCAAGCTGACAAATTGCATCACCTCAGACCAATCATAACACAGATATGGAAAGCTTACGTCACTGCACATTTATCCAATGAAACCATTGGGCCTGTTAGACCAGTGCCTGTCTTTATCCTTGCAGCGGATAATAGCAGTGGACGAGTCTACCACTACTCATTCATAAACGAATGAGCGCTGCCTACTGGGGTCAACGGTCATACCCACAGAGAATGGTGACACTGCGGTTTCGTACCGCAAACAAAAGTGCTGTGTTCAAAAAACAGTATTCTTGGGGAGAATAAGATGATGATTGCTCGGGGGGTGGGGGGAATAAGGAAAACAATACAAAAACGGGGGAAAAACGAGTCCACATAATTGGTATTGATCGGAGTGGGGATAAGAAATAGAGTATACACAAAGGTGAGAGATAAACAGTAAAGAAAGCCATCATGGAGGTAGAGAATATACCATTAAGCTGTGGGTCCAAGCATGAGAGTTTCGTTTGGAGATCAGAGCTAGAAATGATATCACTGAGCTGTGGGTCCATGCAGGAGAGTTTCGTTTGGAGATCAGAGCAAGAAATGATATCACTGAGCTGCAGTGGGTCCATGCATGAGAGTTTCGTTTGGAGATCAGAGCAAGACATGATGCCACTAAACTGTGGGTCCATGCAGGAGAGTTTCGTTTGGAGATCAGAGGTAGAAAAGATATCACTGAGCTGTGGGTCCAAGCATGAAAGTTTCGTTTGGAGATCAGAGCAAGAAATGATGCCACTAAGCTGTGGGTCCATGCAGGAGAGTTTCGTTTGGAGATCAGAGGTAGAAAAGATATCACTGAGCTGTGGGTCCAAGCATGAAAGTTTCGTTTGGAGATCAGAGGTAGAAAAGATATCACTGAGCTGTGGGTCCAAGCATGAGAGTTTCGTTTGGAGATCAGAGGTAGAAAAGATATCACTGAGCTGTGGGTCCAAGCATGAAAGTTTCGTTTGGAGATCAGAGCAAGAAATGATGCCACTAAGCTGTGGGTCCATGCAGGAGAGTTTCGTTTGGAGATCAGAGGTAGAAAAGATATCACTGAGCTGTGGGTCCAAGCATGAAAGTTTCGTTTGGAGATCAGAGGTAGAAAAGATATCACTGAGCTGTGGGTCCAAGCATGAGAGTTTCGTTTGGAGATCAGAGGTAGAAAAGATATCACTGAGCTGTGGGTCCAAGCATGAAAGTTTCGTTTGGAGATCAGAGCAAGAAATGATGCCACTAAGCTGTGGGTCCATGCAGGAGAGTTTCGTTTGGAGATCAGAGGTAGAAAAGATATCACTGAGCTGTGGGTCCATGCAGGAGAGTTTCGTTTGGAGATCAGAGGTAGAAAAGATATCACTGAGCTGTGGGTCCAAGCATGAAAGTTTCGTTTGGAGATCAGAGGTAGAAATGATGCCACTAAGCTGTGGGTCCATGCATGAGAGTTTCGTTTAGAGATCAGAGGTAGAAAAGATACCACCGAGCTGTGGGTCCATGCATGAGAGTTTCTTTTGGAGATCAGAGGTAGAAATGATGCCACTAAGCTGTGGGTCCATGCATGAGAGTTTCTTTTGGAGATCAGGACTAGAAATGATACCACCGAGCTGTTGGTCCATGCATGAGTGTTTCGTTTGGAGATCAGAGGTATAAATGATGCCACTAAGCTGTGGGTCCATGCAGGGGAGTTCCGTTTGGAGATCAGGGCAAGAAATGATGCAACTAAGCTGTGGGTCCCTGCATGAGAGTTTCGTTTGGAGATAAGAGGTAGAAATGATGCAACTAAGCTGTGGGTCCATGCAGGGGAGTTTCGTTTGGAGATCAGAGCAAGAAATGATACCACTATAGCTGTGGGTCAATGCAGGGGAGTTTCGTTTGGAGATCAGAGCTAGAAATGATGCCACTAAGCTGTGGGTCCATCAGGGGAGTTTCGTTTGGAGATCAGAGGTAGAAATGATGCCACTAAGCTGTGGGTCCATGCATGAGAGTTTCGTTTGGAGATCAGAGCTAGAAATGATGCCACTAAGCTGTGGGTCCATCAGGGGAGTTTCGTTTGGAGATCAGAGCTAGAAATGATGCCACTGAGCTGTGGGTCCATCAGGGGAGTTTCGTTTAGAGATAAGAGGTAGAAATGATGCCACTAAGCTGTGGGTCCATGCAGGGGAGTTTCGTTTAGAGATAAGAGGTAGAAATGATGCCACTGAGCTGTGGGTCCCTGCATGAGAGTTTCGTTTAGAGATAAGAGGTAGAAATGATGCCACTAAGCTGTGGGTCCATGCAGGGGAGTTTCGTTTGGAGATCAGAGCAAGAAATGATACCACTATAGCTGTGGGTCCATGCAGGGGAGTTTCGTTTGGAGATCAGAGCTAGAAATGATGCCACTGAGCTGTGGGTCCATCAGGGGAGTTTCGTTTGGAGATCAGAGGTAGAAATGATGCCACTAAGCTGTGGGTCAATGCAGGGGAGTTTCGTTTGGAGATCAGAGCTAGAAATGATGCCACTGAGCTGTGGGTCCATCAGGGGAGTTTCGTTTGGAGATCAGAGGTAGAAATGATGCCACTGAGCTGTGGGTCCCTGCATGAGAGTTTCGTTTAGAGATAAGAGGTAGAAATGATGCCACTAAGCTGTGGGTCAATGCAGGGGAGTTTCGTTTGGAGATCAGAGCTAGAAATGATGCCACTGAGCTGTGGGTCCCTGCATGAGAGTTTCGTTTAGAGATAAGAGGTAGAAATGATGCCACTAAGCTGTGGGTCCATGCAGGGGAGTTTCGTTTGGAGATCAGAGCAAGAAATGATACCACTATAGCTGTGGGTCCATGCAGGGGAGTTTCGTTTGGAGATCAGAGCTAGAAATGATGCCACTGAGCTGTGGGTCCATCAGGGGAGTTTCGTTTGGAGATCAGAGGTAGAAATGATGCCACTAAGCTGTGGGTCAATGCAGGGGAGTTTCGTTTGGAGATCAGAGCTAGAAATGATGCCACTGAGCTGTGGGTCCATCAGGGGAGTTTCGTTTGGAGATCAGAGGTAGAAATGCTGCCACTGAGCTGTGGGTCCCTGCATGAGAGTTTCGTTTAGAGATAAGAGGTAGAAATGATGCCACTAAGCTGTGGGTCAATGCAGGGGAGTTTCGTTTGGAGATCAGAGCTAGAAATGATGCCACTGAGCTGTGGGTCCATCAGGGGAGTTTCGTTTGGAGATCAGAGGTAGAAATGATGCCACTAAGCTGTGGGTCCATGCAGGGGAGTTTCGTTTGGAGATCAGAGCAAGAAATGATGCCACTAAGCTGTGGGTCCCTGCATGAGAGTTTTGTTTAGAGATCAGAGGTAGAAATGATGCAACTAAGCTGTGGGTCCCTGCATGAGAGTTTCGTTTAGAGATCAGAGGTAGAAATGATGCCACTAAGCTGTGGGTCCATGCAGGGGAGTTTCATTTGGAGATCAGAGGTAGAAAAGATACCACCGAGCTGTGGGTCCATGCATGAGAGTTTCGTTTGGAGATCAGAGGTAGAAAAGATATCACTGAGCTGTGGGTCCATGCATGAGAGTTTCTTTTGGAGATCAGGACTAGAAATGATACCACCGAGCTGTTGGTCCATGCATGAGTGTTTCGTTTGGAGATCAGAGGTAGAAATGATGCCACTAAGCTGTTGGTCCATGCATGAGAGTTTCGTTTAGAGATCAGGACTAGAAATGATACCACCGAGCTGTTGGTCCATGCATGAGTGTTTCGTTTGGAGATCAGGACTAGAAATGATACCACCGAGCTGTTGGTCCATGCATGAGTGTTTCGTTTGGAGATCAGAGGTATAAATGATGCCACTAAGCTGTGGGTCCATGCATGAGAGTTTCGTTTGGAGATCAGAGGTAGAAAAGATATCACTGAGCTGTGGGTCCATGCATGAGAGTTTCTTTTGGAGATCAGGACTAGAAATGATACCACCGAGCTGTTGGTCCATGCATGAGTGTTTCGTTTGGAGATCAGAGGTAGAAATGATGCCACTAAGCTGTTGGTCCATGCATGAGAGTTTCGTTTGGAGATCAGAGGTAGAAAAGATATCACTGAGCTGTGGGTCCATGCATGAGAGTTTCTTTTGGAGATCAGGACTAGAAATGATACCACCGAGCTGTTGGTCCATGCATGAGTGTTTCGTTTGGAGATCAGAGGTATAAATGATGCCACTAAGCTGTGGGTCCATGCAGGGGAGTTCCGTTTGGAGATCAGGGCAAGAAATGATGCAACTAAGCTGTGGGTCCCTGCATGAGAGTTTCGTTTGGAGATCAGAGGTAGAAATGATGCCACTAAGCTGTGGGTCCATGCAGGGGAGTTTCGTTTGGAGATCAGAGCAAGAAATGATACCACTATAGCTGTGGGTCAATGCAGGGGAGTTTCGTTTGGAGATCAGAGGTAGAAATGATGCAACTAAGCTGTGGGTCCCTGCATGAGAGTTTCGTTTAGAGATCAGAGGTATAAATGATGCCACTAAGCTGTGGGTCCATGCAGGGGAGTTTCGTTTGGAGATCAGAGCAAGAAATGATACCACTATAGCTGTGGGTCAATGCAGGGGAGATTCGTTTGGAGATCAGAGGTAGAAATGATGCAACTAAGCTGTGGGTCCCTGCATGAGAGTTTCGTTTAGAGATCAGAGGTATAAATGATGCCACTAAGCTGTGGGTCCATGCAGGGGAGTTTCGTTTGGAGATCAGAGCAAGAAATGATACCACTATAGCTGTGGGTCAATGCAGGGGAGATTCGTTTGGAGATCAGAGGTAGAAATGATGCAACTAAGCTGTGGGTCCCTGCATGAGAGTTTCGTTTAGAGATCAGAGGTATAAATGATGCCACTAAGCTGTGGGTCCATGCAGGGGAGTTTCGTTTGGAGATCAGAGCTAGAAATGATGCCACTGAGCTGTGGGTCCATCAGGGGAGTTTCGTTTAGAGATCAGAGCTAGAAATGATGCAACTAAGCTGTGGGTCCCTGCATGAGAGTTTCGTTTAGAGATAAGAGGTAGAAATGATGCCACTAAGCTGTTGGTCCATGCATGAGAGTTTCGTTTGGAGATCAGAGGTAGAAAAGATACCACCGAGCTGTGGGTCCATGCATGAGAGTTTCTTTTGGAGATCAGAGGTAGAAATGATGCCACTAAGCTGTGGGTCCATGCATGAGAGTTTCTTTTGGAGATCAGGACTAGAAATGATACCACCGAGCTGTTGGTCCATGCATGAGTGTTTCGTTTGGAGATCAGAGGTATAAATGATGCCACTAAGCTGTGGGTCCATGCAGGGGAGTTTCGTTTGGAGATCAGAGCAAGAAATGATGCCACTAAGCTGTGGGTCCCTGCATGAGAGTTTCGTTTAGAGATAAGAGGTAGAAATGATGCCACTAAGCTGTGGGTCCATGCAGGGGAGTTTCGTTTGGAGATCAGAGCAAGAAATGATACCACTATAGCTGTGGGTCCATGCAGGGGAGTTTCGTTTGGAGATCAGAGCTAGAAATGATGCCACTGAGCTGTGGGTCCATGCAGGGGAGTTTCGTTTGGAGATCAGAGGTAGAAATGATGCCACTAAGCTGTGGGTCCATGCAGGGAAGATTCGTTTGGAGATCAGAGCAAGAAATGATGCAACTAAGCTGTGGGTCCCTGCATGAGAGTTTCGTTTGGAGATCAGAGGTAGAAATGATGCCACTAAGCTGTGGGTCCCTGCATGAGAGTTTCATTTGGAGATCAGAGGTAGAAAAGATACCACCGAGCTGTGGGTCCCTGCATGAGAGTTTCATTTGGAGATCAGAGGTAGAAAAGATACCACCGAGCTGTGGGTCCATGCATGAGAGTTTCTTTTGGAGATCAGAGGTAGAAATGATGCCACTAAGCTGTGGGTCCATGCATGAGAGTTTCTTTTGGAGATCAGGACTAGAAATGATACCACCGAGCTGTTGGTCCATGCATGAGTGTTTCGTTTGGAGATCAGAGGTATAAATGATGCCACTAAGCTGTGGGTCCATGCAGGGGAGTTCCGTTTGGAGATCAGGGCAAGAAATGATGCAACTAAGCTGTGGGTCCCTGCATGAGAGTTTCGTTTGGAGATAAGAGGTAGAAATGATGCCACTAAGCTGTGGGTCCATGCAGGGGAGTTTCGTTTGGAGATCAGAGCAAGAAATGATACCACTATAGCTGTGGGTCAATGCAGGGGAGTTTCGTTTGGAGATCAGAGCTAGAAATGATGCAACTAAGCTGTGGGTCCCTGCATGAGAGTTTCGTTTAGAGATAAGAGGTAGAAATGATGCCACTTAGCTGTTGGTCCCTGCATGAGAGTTTCGTTTGGAGATCAGAGGTAGAAATGATACCACCGAGCTGTGGGTCCACGCAGGAGAGTTTCGTTTGGAGATCAGAGGTCGAAATGATACCACTGAGCTGTGGGTCCACGCAGGAGAGTTTCGTTTGGAGATCAAAATTAAGTATAGCCAGCTCTATTTGTTTGCATAATTATGCGTGTAGACCATTATCTTGAATGCATCGGTTTTAAGAAGCGTAAACTAATTTTTCAATTAAAAAACAATCTTCTATAGTTTTCAGCAAACGCCCCATACAAATACATTTAATAATATTAAATTAGCCACAAGAAAGCAACGAAGTGCGTTTTTTTTCTTTGGTTATGAGGTTTTTTTTATTTATTGTTTTATTTGGGAATTTTAAATGAAATCAAAATCGAGTGTTGAGGGAAAACTTCCACTGCACATCGTAGTATTTCTAAAGGAAATGACTATTTCTCATGATTGGTCATGGTATTAAGTTTAACAGTAATTAATAACCTTTCACGATACCGTTCTGATTTCTCATCAATTATTGTCAATCATATACTGCAGTGACACATCCGGTTTTATCGAGACACTAATAACTAAGGCTGGAGACCGGGTAGTTGTATTTGTCGTTTTAAAATGTAAAAACCTTTAAGAAGGATTTACCCGTTGGCTCGGTCATTGTTATTAAATCAATACAACGATATCACTATATTAATGGCTTTACCTGTAGCAATCAATATTGGAAGCTTCGTACTGAGATAACTTTCAGTGATTGCCTGGAACATTTTGTCTTAGCGCGTCATCATACTGATGATTCAGCCCTCTACTGTGTGTTTCCCCTATTAAACTCTTCCAACACTTCTCGCTGTGAGGTGGTTGTCTCATTAATTTAAGTAATGATTAAGAGAGCGTGCTGAAGTGGGTGAACAATTGGCTTTTAACCATTATCGCAAAGAAAACCAAACCACTGTCTCTGTCTCGCTCTTTCCATCCATTCATATCGATCCATCGACTTTGCCTGAGGTTATATGATTTTCGCCTTCTTGGACTTGATATCTGCACTAATGCCAGCCAATTGGCAGAAGTGTATCTCAGGCATTGCATCTACCCGTTTACGACAACTATACGTCCCCTTATGGAGTACTGTTGTCACGTTTGGGCCGGAGCTTCTGCCTGTCATTTATCTTTATTAGATAGAGTGCAGAAGCGTATTGTTAATCTTGTTGGTGAAGAGTTGGGATCAACGTTACAACCTCTTTCCACCGCAGCCAGCCTCAGTCTTTTCTACAGTTGTTTTCATGAATGTGCCATCAGTGTGTCCGAACTGGTTCCTCCTATCAGGGTGTTTGAGGGTGAAACTACTCTCGCCTTGCTGAGATGTAGAACAAAGAGTCATTCCTACAGCTTTATTCCACGTACTGCATCTCTTTTGAACTCCTTGCCTGGTGCATGTTTCCTTCCCTCTTACAATCTAGACCGTTTTAAGAGGAATAGAAATTCCTATCCCTGAGTAATTTTCATCTTCAATGTTTTCTTCTTAAAGCCCCTTACCAAGAGTGGCTTGAAGCCTTGTTTAGGGCAAACTTGCATGATTAAAAAAATAAAATAAAGTAATCAATACTTATCCTCTTGATAGAATCAGATAAATGTACATGCAGGTGCATCCTGAGGTAATGGAATCACTTTGCTGTCTTCGTCAATTTATCGTGACCGGGATGAGAGGAGACGTGACACGAGACAATGGATCAGACAGCAAACTAAGGGGAAACACCTCAACCATCTTTGTCATATCATCCCCTGCATGCAATTTATTTGATTAAATATCGATGATATGATTAAATATATAAAATACCAATTTAGCTCTCCTTGTGCTACTTAGTCCTACAGGATATAGGGTACACATTACAGGTTTGTAGCCATTTCGAAATGCTCCGATAATTATCGTAAGACCTTATTAGATTATTCATGGTTGTATGGCCTCATTAAAGGTTCTGACTAAACGAAACTTAAAATACTAACGACGGAATTATAGCATTTATAATCGTGTTATATGTTCAGGTTCGTTAAGTTTGACAATTAATACTCCACTCGAACAAAGCCGATCATAACACTCATCAGTGAACTCGGTCTTTTTCCGTTGGATACATAATTTACAGATGCATGATCGTATTAACATGCGTAAAATGCGTGTTTGCAGGCTGTATATTCACACACGTTATTTCGTAGGAACAACAATATTCCCTCGAAATGATTAAGCAGCTAATGAGCCCTTGATATGCCATTTAAATTCCAAGTATCTTTCCGAGATTACCGTAGCACCAATTTATTTATTTTGTTGTTTAGGTCGTTTTTTCCGATGATTAAACTAAAGCTTTATATGTAAAGAAAATCCTTTGTAAGTCTTGAGCTTTCGGATAAAGATAAGTTGCAATCTTGGCAACAAAAGTGCTGTAAATCATTCTGATGGGCGTTGGCATTAATTGTATTGCCTAATTAGGACAGCCAATGAAATACAACTCGATATAGCTGTAAGAAAATTCGGAAAAGATTGCTCAACAAAAATTAATTGAAAGGGCTCCTAATACCAGCTTAATTATTTACCACGAAATAATATTATTTTGTTACATCAAAATGTTATATCTTTATCTCGATAAACTATTTCATTCCCTATATTTCCTTATCCCAAAACCTTGTTTCGGTAATATCGTGGGTCAAAAGACCCATAACATGCACTCAACAATTGTGTTCTCTTTTGACAAAATTCAGAACTATTCAGCGCACAAGTAATAACAACACCTGTACCATTAACATGATTGAACGATGCTTTGGTAATTTCCCATGGGTTCACTTTTATACCTCTGTCAGCAAAATTCCGAAAATTGTAATTTCAACACTTGGTTTGATTTATTTCCTCCGAAGCCCGGGAATAAAAATGTATTATGTTTGTTTGAACGAAATACTAAATTGTTCACTATCCGTTCGAAAGGTTTAGTAATCTTTAGATTGTTGTTCAAGAAGCATTCAAGAGAAGTTTCAAGTCTGGGATTTTCGTGTTTTTCTTTTCAGCGTGTCAGATGCGCTCTGTTGAGTGCTTTCCATGTTAAAACCTATCAGGACCTGGGGGGAGGCACAATGTACACCACTATATTTTTTCCTGTAACTTTTTAACGCTGCATCCGATCACCACCACATATTCTGATTGTTTTCTAATATTTACCTAGGGTCACAATTATAATAAAAAATGTGTTTTTATCGGAGGTCGGCTGTTACAATGGCAACAGTTTGTATGACCTTTCAAGAAAGTTTCCACTTATTTTGGGATTTTTTCCAACAAAATGGTAGTGACGTGTCACGTGATGTGTTAAATGCATTTTCGGAATTCAAAATGGCTGCCATACGTCCCCGCAAGTCAAAAAGAAGAAGAAGGGGGGAGAAACCGGTCCTGATAGGGTTAAATGCTATATTATTGTTGCGAACGATACTATTAACAGGCGGTTTATAACTGGCTTTGGAAGAGTAAATTTAATAATCTACTCTTTAAAAATCAACATAATCTTATTGGATTTCGGTAGAGTTCATTAAGTCCAACCATTTTGCTTTCCAAAGTAAATAAAAAGGAATTGTGCAACTGGCAACATTGATAAGATTTGATGCACTGCGTTGATCTTTATCATAATAAGTGTTTGTAAGATAATTAATAATTTTGTAAGACTTATGAAAACAATCAAGATGAGCATTCAAAGTTCAAGTTTGTTTACGTAAACCTTCATGCTGATTGAAGAACCTTGACCTTTCTGTCTACACGAGGTGGATTTTTGATTAATTCATCTCAGAAGAAAGAATCAATGCAATCAATATGGATGCGTTTGCGGATGCGGCTTTCTGCAGCAAAACCAGCTTGATTATGAGCGATAACAACTGTCCCTCGCCTCCAGTCACATGAATAACCGACCAGCTGACCTAGTTTACCCAGTTAAACTGGACAGAACGATCGACATCCGTTCAATCCTGTTTATCAGTCACGTCCTGTTATTTTAAGTTGTTTCAAATTTGCTTTCACAACAAAGTTTTATCCGGGAAACATAACATGGTTCTTCACATTAAAAAGTAAAGGCGGAGAGAGAACAGTCAAATCGAATCTTTCAACAAAAGCCACTGTGTTGCAGACGATGATGGATGTAACCTCATAAAAGCATTAACATAATTATTTCCATTATTAGAGCAATGGTCGTATAGCTATAATGGTCCGTCAATCTTACATTATCCTAATATTTATACAGGATTGGTCATTGTCGATGTGTTATTTGGAAGCTTATTCAAAAATTGCACCATTTTTAAGCGGCTGGAAAAAATCAATATAAATACTGTAATAATTTCGAGCACAATATGTTACTTGGCGAAATCTATGTGCTTTGTGCACTAAATTTGTAGCTGGTCCTGGGCTTCTGCATTGCATATCGATTAGTTGAGCGAATTTTTTTCTAAACGTTTATTAAATTGATCCCTAATCTGAAGTCAGTAGGGTGCATAAACTAAAAAGGCAGATACATTTTCTCTGAAATGCCACTTGACAAGTTAATATTGCCTTAATAATTGAATACCGTTCATAATGCATTTTATCTACCAGAGCGTGATCTTTCCCAATAGTTTGATATATTTAAGGGCCTCTTTAAAAATTACCTTATCTAGGCCTATAGTCAAACAGTGACTCCATTTTGTAATGAAGATTTAATGGCACTATTCTGTTCAATGTTTCCGCATGAAACGTGGCTTGTTTTCCCAAGAGTCCAGGCTTCGTCATCAGAGCATATATTATTTGAAGTAATTGCCAGGGTCTGTCTTCGTGATGAGGGAAGCGAGCGAGAGACAGAGGAGGAGAGAGTGCCCGAGGCCAGCCCTTTTCAGGGACGTGTTATGTTCGCTTTTTCAGTGAGAGTGCTTTTCGATCAATATGCTGGTTTTGTATCGGGCGCAATTTATGCAACTGACAAGGCACCAATGTTACACTCTCTCTCTAGCTATATCGAAGTAGCCAACATGTATACCAATCAAAACCGGATTGTTCAATGTTAACATTATCTAAACAGAACACGACTTGAAGTCATCGACGCCAATTTCATTATATTATTATGAATGTATGACTCAGTAATCGTTTTTTAGCAAACGGAACACTAGAACAATTCATATCAGTTTAAAAACAACTGACCTGTGTGACCTTATCCATTGTAAATTGTTGAAATTAACTTACGGATATCTCATATTTTGCCTATTCCGAATACTGCCCAATCGAAAATGTCTCTGTACGATTAAACGTGCCCAATTGAAGATGCATAGGATCATGCGAATAAAAGGTCACGAAACCTGCATGCAAGTAATTTATTGCTATTATTATATTATACGTATTCCGAAAGACCTTCCAAATAAAAAAAATGCATAGAAAAGTGCGAATTCGTTATGAATTATTCATAAAAATGCACAATGTAAATTGCAGGAGTCTTACATAGGCTCAACAAAACAAATCTTCAAAAATAATGCCCAATTGAAAATGCATTGGATTGTTCAAATTCACTCATGAACCATAATTTAAAGCAGCCTTTCAGCTGATGCGTTTTGTATCCTTAAATATAAACAATAAAGTCTTGCATATATTTAAACGAAAGTAAATATGTGTTACTGAACACTGCCAAACTCAAAATTCACAGGGGCTACACGCCACGACTGCAGTCAAACCATTCCAATCACACAGCTCAAACTAATCCTCACAATCACGATTATGAACTCCGGAGGGACACCGGTTTTCGATTCCACGATCAGCATTTTGTGGCATTTGTCTGTTATTTATAAGTTATCAACCGAGTCCGATTGACTGAATAAGTAACAATAAAGACGTCTCGAAATCTGAAAGACTGTGACCTGTGTTTTGTTTTTCGGGTGTATATTGTTTTTATAGTTCTGTAATATCCACAGCAAGATTAGTTTTGTAATCAATCAAACACAATTCCAAAACAAAAACGAAAATGTTTGCATTTTAACAAAACAAAAGTCAGCTCTTAAACACAAATGAGGGGTAAACTTTTCCCTAGAGTGTTTGCAAATACATAACTAATTTATTTACATATTTATTAATATTTTTATTTATTTGTATATGTATTTTTTTAATAGGCCTATAGTTAAAAAAAAAATTGTATTTATTTGTTTGTATATTTATTTTTGGGTGGGTAGCAAGTCCTCCGGTTTCGCTCCTCGAATAATTACGCCAATGACCATGATTTCAATGAATACGCCAATGACCATGATTTCAATAATTACACCACTGTCCATGATTTCAATAATTACGCCAATGTCCATGTTTTCAATTGACCATGATCTCAATAATTACGCCACTGACCATGATTTCAATACGCCAATGACCATGATCTCAATAATTACGCCACTGTTCATGATTTCATTAATACAAAAGATCTTGGGAACTCCACCTAATTAATGTGTTATATTCCTGTCTACCTATACATGAATATCACGTGACATGGCAATGTTTGAAAGTTTGTCTTCATAAGCGAAAGTAGTTAACGCCCCTAAATGACGCTCCTCGTGAATATTTCTAATCAGATGCTGTCGTCAAAGGTTCGGTATCGGCATGTGGCATCACATCTCTTTAGTGCATTCAATTTTTGTTTCTAGCTAAATCCAATCAATAAAGAACATCCTTTAAAAGTGTTGATACGAGATGTAAGAAACGGTAAAAGTTTAAAAGCTTTTACCGTTAGCTATATTGGCTCAAAGCGTCACTGCTTTCCTCTAGAAAACAAAACTATGTTTATCTCACCTGAGGTAAAATGTATCCATTCAATGTCAAAAATAGTTAGAGTACCCGCCCCGCATCATTAGTTGTTCAATTTTGATTTCTAAACGTCACCCTCAACTACTCGTTCATTAAAAACAAAAACTGACAAAAACGAGATTGGTACTGCGCCTTCCCCATTCATTGATCTGCCCCCAGCCTCGAGCAAAAAAGGAAACATCAAATCAAGATGGACAAGTCATATTTATTTGACAGCTTAAATATACGGTAAGCTGTTCAAGACAGTCTCCATCCAGTCAACAAAATAATAAACGAATCATTTATTAATAATTGATAAGTTTAAATAAAAAGCCTGGAAGGGAGAGCAGTCTGGCCCACTTTTGGTTTAGGAGAATCAGTGAAGAATCTTACGGAGGAAGGCGATGAGTTGACGCATTGATTGCCTCTGGAATAACTCATTCAATGTAGCCTACCCTCGCAATTTCATATTCCGTGGACTAGAAGAATAATATGTAGGCTAATAGCTCAGACTTGGAGAGCTGAAACCTTTGTCCCTAGCAACAGCTGTGCAGCTGAATGCTGTTTAATTTTATTGGATGTTATTCCATAGAGGTTTCCCGCCTATAATAATAATAAGTTATATTCATCGCACCGCTTCAAAATTTAGTGACTTGTGGGACCATTCATCGACAGATGATTGTTCTGCTTTATAATTAATTCCCATCCTCCAACAAGTCAACGACGCTACATCCATATTGCGAAATACACACACGGGCATTATGTATCATTACAATATTTCCGTAAAGCATCGCAACCTATATTTTTTCGTTTGATATTTAACCACGATGTTCAGCATTATTGCTTACCATGGAGTTGTGAAAATAATGTTTATTTCCCTCGGGTTTGTTTGTTTGATTTTGGGTTTTTTGCTGAGATAGACTGTTCAAGTATGGAATTTGAAACTGAACATCAAGCAAACAGTCACGTAATTATTTTTGATATTTATTAAGTCAATGACCAAAATAAGTAACATTGACTGATATATGCATAATAATGTGTGAATCAATCCCAGAGCAATGTAGCGTCAGAAATCAGAAACAATGTAGCGTCAGAAACACATTTTTCAGACATCTTAAAGGTATCATGATACATTAACTAACAGCTGACATTTTTGAAATCGATTTAAAAACAAACTGAGAAACTGACATGAGAAATAAACTTATCAGCACATTTTTTAGTTTACACAAAACAGAATTTTTTTTAATGAAGAATGATTTCATTCAAATCACCAATTAGTGGTAGCGCTTAAGGTGAAAAATACCCTCACACCAACATATGTTTTATCAGGGATCTTGTAATGGTATAAAGGTATATTAGTATTGGTATCAGGTATCAAGGTATATTAGTATTGGTATCAGGTATCAATGTATATTAGTGTTGGTATCAGGTATACATGTATCAGGTATAGTATTGTATCAAGGTATATTAATAGTATTTGTAACAAGGTATAGTATTGGTATCTGGTATCAAGGTATGTAAGTATTAGTATCAGGTATCAAGGTATATTAATAGAATTGGTAACAAGGTATAGTATTGGTATCAGTATCAAGGTATATAAGTGTTGGTCAAGGTGCATATTAGTATTGCTATCGAGGTTTTCAATCTTGGTATCAAGTTTGTTACCAGCAATCTTTTAAATTGTGGAAGTGTCGTGGCCGAGCGGTTAAGAGCACCGAATTCAAACGCTGGTGTTTCTGATCAGCAGAGTGTGGGTTCGAATCCCCAGCCCGTGACATTTGTGTCCTTAAGCAAGACACTTAACCATTGCTTCGTCCTTCGGATGGGACGTAAAGCCGTTGGTCCCATGTGTTGTGTAACGCATGTAAAAGAACCCAGTGCACTTATCGAAAAGAGAAGGGGTTCGCCCCGGTGTTCCTGGTTGTGGCTGCTGATTGCGCCGTAGCACCTTGTAAAAAACATTATAAGGTGCTACATAATTGGGTCTCATAATTCATAACTTCAATAACCCACCTTTCTGTTTAAAAAGTATATACTAAGCGCCTTGAGTACCTTGTTTGGTAGATATGTGCGCTATATAAGACTTCGATATTATTATTATTATTAATATAAAAAATCTGTCATAGTTTTATTCTTGAAAAAAGTGTTTGGTTTGTTTCTTTCTTAAAGGGTCTGTATACATTTGGTAATGACTCTGCAAATTAATGGCAATACAAACTTACTTGGTAAGAAGTACAGCATCTTGGATAGTATAATGCATTTTGAGAAATTTTTCACTTCGAAGTACTGCGGGTATGGACAAATATATCACTTGTTATCCCCGAAAAAATTGAATCTGAGAAGCGTTACTGCAGTAACGTTTCTCAGATAGTGTATTCCAATTACAGAATATTCTTACTGCGTGGACATTACCGCTTCAGATTTTCGGCAAAATCTCAAAAACGCTATCCTTTTGAAATGAAATGTTCACAGGTTAGTTTTTATGGTATATGTACAACTATAATGATCGAAACAAACAGTTGGTTCCAATTACCAAACGTATACAATCCCTTTAAGGCATAAGGCAGTTCCAGTCCTACTTTTAGCAGCAGGTACCGCAACGATTTTAATAGATGTTAAATTTGTCATACGCCTTCGAATTCATAAAGTCAATCAACTCCATTGCCAAGTTAGTCTTCGTGCTCTTGCAGTCCTTTAGCACATCCTTGCCGATTATAAGTTGCTCTTTCGTATACTACCGCTTTCACAACCGTTCCATTCCTGCTGGTCTTCCATAATTGGCAATAGACGTTCCCAGCAGTCATAGGCCTACTGGTCAGCAGCGCATCATTTGTAAATATGTATTAATAACTTGCATCTGTCTTGATCATTACCCATCTTTCCTCAGCCATCTACCCTGTGCTAGACAGTCGTACAGTCGTACAACTGCAAACTTAGCCCACCTTGTTGAGCTGTAATGGCTCTCTTTTAACATCGGTCTTATAACACTCACCATTACAGCCCACCATCCATACATGTCTTAAACGCGTAGTTTTAAAGTACGAGCAAGTCGTACCTGTTTGATCGAAAATTTCTCCCACTTATAAACATCACATACTACTCCAACCTCCCTCACTTTGTTCCTTACATCCTTACAATTTTTGTGACATATTCCAGGGCTCACCAAATGATGCCTTGGTCCAGATGTGATGATTTGAAAATGGCCAAAAAAAATTGTGTACAAAAATTACATTGAGGTTCGTCCCGCAACGGGGCCGCCATCTTACTTATGATTCACTGCCTGCTGATCGTGAGAAGTCAGGGCACCCGGCTGATCTGTCCGTGCTTGTGTGTATGGCGTATCATGAATATGCATCAGATGACGTCACGGGAAGCTGTAGTACTTCGGAGCTCGATGTATGCGCGCGTGCACGGCAATTCATGAATATGCATAAGGTGACGTCGCGCGGCGATTGCTGCTTAAAAACTACAATGCTGTTGTGCGTTCCTCGCTCGTGCATATTCATGATCAGCCGGGCGCCCTGACTTTCTCACGATCAACAGGCAGTGAAGCAGAAGTTAAATGGCGGCCCCGTTCGAGACGAACTTCAATGTAATTTTTGTACACATTTTTTTTGGCCATTTTCAAATCATCACATCTGGACAAAGGCATCATTTGGTGAGCCCTGGAATATGTCACAAAAATTGTAAGGATGTAAGAAACAAGGTGAGGTAGGTTGGAGTAGTATGTGATGTTTATAAGTGGGAGAAATTTTCGATCAAACAGGTACGACTTGCTCGTACTTTAAAACTACGCGTTTAAGACATGTATGGATGGTGGGCTGTAATGGTGAGTGTTATAAGACCGATGTTAAAAGAGAGCCATTACAACTCAACAAGGTGGGCTACTGCAAACTATACGTAAGTTTGTCAACCAACACAATCATTATGCACTTTGTCTGGTCTCGGGCTGTCTATAGCTCAGCACTTTCCTTAACTATCTCTTTAACTTTCCTGCCCACGTCAGTATAGACCGTATTGAATAACCCCTTTGTTGCTATGAAAGTCGCCATCTTGTAGGGCAAAGCGTATGCGCGTCTAAACGTACACCAATGAAGCACGCAGCACGCAGCAATCCCGGTTTGATTTCTACGGCACATGCACGCACACCCAAACGCACAGGCTCACAGACGCCATGTTGTAGGGCAGAGATTTGAATGGTGACGTCATATTCAATACGGTCTATTGGTTCTTTCTTGCTGTTGTACGTCCTTCAATTCATCCTTCACATCCATTAACCACTGCTTGTCTGTTATGCTGAAAAGGCTGATCCCAAATAGTAGGCTCACTGGAAGTTCTTGCCTCCGCTGCTTGCAAGTTGTCAAAACAACTGGCGCCGATTGGTGTTAAACCATGTTTTGACGAAACTGCCTAACCCTGATGTCATATACCTCTACACCTTTGCAGCGTTAGCCTTAGCCGTTCATGAAGAAACTTACCGAATGAAAGGCCTGTTGTCTAGACAACGTCCCATCAGAAGTTTGGAAAACAGGGGAATTTCAACGAAGAGCTGTGCAACGGCGTCTATACAACCAAGAACCATTCGACAAATTGATAGAAAGGCGAAATATAGGAGTAAAACCAACAATCGAGGCATAACAATACCGGTGTGGTGGATAATATCGGCCTAAAAACGTTTGTGAAATCCAACACGTCGTTAGATGGAACCAGTTCTTCGCAGCAATCAAAACGGTTCCAAAACCAGGTAATTTTTCGCGGTCAGGCGCACCGTTGAAATGGTCAAGGCGAAGAACTTTCAGGCCTTTTTTGTTGACTTGTCTAAAGCCTTTGACTCCATATCAAGTGGAAAAATGGAAGAGAGTACAGGGCAAAACACTACTTGTTCATAATCTGCTTAGATTACGTTCTGCGACCAGCATTTGAGTGGTTCATTTTGGGGGACGTGTCTAAAAAATAAATGGACGGCTTCTTTGGAGAGGTATAGCCAATATCTGCTCATGTGATGGAATTCAACGGCAAAGCAAAGTCTTTACAGTTTGCCTCTTCGATTTTCAGAGTTTCAAGATTAACGCACTATATAGAGTAGCTGTTTCAAAGATTATACGACACACCCTCTCTTGAACACCTTCCGATTTGTTCAAACGCTCTTTTTTGAAATTTCCATTATACAACGGAACACAGTAAAACCGGAATAACATATCCCTTTATAAAAAAACAAGTCATTCAAACAACACAACATATAACTTTATGTTATATTGTTGATTATCTTATTGACATGTGCATCCACCTTTAAACTGTCTCAAATAGTCACACCCAACGCTTTAACAAACTACACATTTTGTAATTGCGTGTCATTAATTTTGGGTTGTTAAAGTTTCTGGCAAAAAAAACACTGACATGCTGCAACATTTGGTTGCATTTTATTTCTTATTATTAAGGGGAGTCCAGTTTTGTAAGTGACCAAGGACTAATTAAACAGAATTGCGACTTTACAGTAAGGGATATTGTTGTCTCACGAGCATCAATGATCATAATAAGAAACAATACTGGGCCTCATTTTGTTCCTTTGGACCCCAGTGTGAATTTCCTCACGGGAGGAAAATTGTCCCACTTACTTCATCCGCTGCTTACAACACTCAAGGGAACCAACCCATTTTGATATAATACATGGCCGGACTTATAATTTAATCAATTTTTGAATCAAAATATTTTGATCGATAATCTGCAAATGAATCGACTGATCGCAATTCCATAGTGAGGCGCAAGAGAAAAACGTTACGCCGTCCGAGGGTCCCTAAAATTTGTTCTTGGGTGATTTTGACCTTGTTTAGTTACTTTATTACCCAATTTAATTATTCGTTTGACATGTTTTGCTTATTCTAGTCTTGTTGAGTGCACTTAATCGTTGCTGTCTTAGCTACTTTTTCTAAATTTGTTTTGTTTAAGATTTTGATTTTGATTTTATATAACACAGTAGCACGGCGATATAACACAATAAAGTACGGCGATATAACACAATAAAGTACGGCGTTAAAACGCAATAGTACGGCGATATAACGCAATAGTACGGCGTTAAAACGCAATAGTACGGCGATATAACGCAATAGTACGGCGATATAACGCAATAGTACGGCGATATAACGCAATAGTACGGCGATATAACGCCGTAAAAAAAACATGGGGGTTCTCTAAAAATTGGCGAGTATGAGCCACCGTAGCAGACACCCACGATAAACCTGAATTCAAAATCTAAAAGCTGGCGCTATGATGCAGTTGCAATATTACAGACGCTGATTATGTCGACAAATAACTCGTGCTCGCGTCAGACAGTATACCTCAGCTGATGCAACTGCACTGCCGCACTATACATCGAAGACGCGGCACACGAACTCGAACTCGGTTGTTTGTCAACGCTCCAAAAAACAATTACCGTACATCAGCCAGGACGAAGAAGGTACCAAATTATTAAACGGAAGCAACATCAAAGCCGTCGAGGAGATCACGTAGCTTGGTAATAACATTGCTTCCACCAAAGAGATGTTCAAATCCATTTGGGAATGGCCTGGGAGCAATGATTGACCTAGACAAGATATGACTGTTCACTCCTCCTGCAAACCTGAAAAGCAACTTCTTCCGTGCCGCTGTAGAGTTGCACTCGTATCTGCATGACGACCAGGGGCCCAATATTTATTGCTGTGCTTACCGTAAGCAAGCAACCGGCGCTTACGGGAGCAGGGAATTCCGCGCTTATGTAAAGCATATTTCACAGGTAAGCAGATAATTTTTGCTTGCGCGCGTGCGTACTCCACGTTACTAGGCATTCTTCGTTTACACAGCTAGCGCAACAACAAAAAAACCTGTAAGCGAAGAATGATGATCGCAAGTGCACAATTTGGCGGTAAGCAGGGCCACGAAATTGGGCACAGGACTTTAACAGCAAACCTTCAAGATACACACGCATGTATACCGTGCGGCTCTGAAAATTGAAGAAGAATCCCACCAAAAAGAGCCGTTCCTCCATCATTCAGAAAAGAATGTTGCACTTCGCAGGTCACTGCTGGCGAAGCAAGGAAGAGTGTTCTTCTGCTATCTTATAAAAACTCCTGGGTCAGAATTGACCCGGATTCCGGGTCCAAGGGGGCCTGACCATTTCCGGGTCAGGCTGACTAGGACGTTTTTAGAGTGTATAGAAAAATAACAAGGGAAGACAATGCGCAGGCTTCCCAATCAAACCCAACTCGATTAACTAACTGGTCGGTGACAGACAATATGGGCAAAGCGAGTCAGATGGCATTGAGAAAGCTCGACCCAGTAGCAGCAGTAATAACACTCTCAACCATTTGCTTAATTTCTACTTCCTCACTTATCAAATTGTACCTTTTCATCAATTTATTCCTGAAGTCTGAATCCTATTGTTCGACTCTACTGCGATCTCTTCGTAATTCAAATTTGCAATGTTTTCCTGTTTTAATTGTGAAGCCCTTGCACCCTCATCTCCTACCACAATTTCCCCTGCAAAGATAAGATCTTAATTTCAGACACAATTAGTGCTTACCAATTAACCCAAGGCTCCTTCTTGGAACCGGGCACATTGCTTGAATCACATCCCTTCAATGCTTGTTGGAAGCATGGCGTTTACCTCCAAAAAAACCAGTGCTTGTCATTTCACTTGAACATTTTGTAACTATTTAGAGACTGTCAAAATCCGTACAACAATACCTTGATTGGAATTTGAAATTGTACATAATATAAATACCTTATGTAAACTTACTTTGGATTCATTTAAAAAAATTATCGGTCGGCCACTATTTAGTTTTCATATTAATTTTTGCTAATTCGTAAAATAGATTGGTTTAAACAATTAAACGTTTGATGGGTTTGTCCAACCATGCATTGCTGCTGGCTTTTTTAACCACAATTTATTGGCAAACAATGTATACTTTTTTGCTGTTTAACTTTTTATGATTTCCCAAATCATCATTGAATAAAACAATAGCAGACGACTAATGAGAAACTTACTTTCTCAAAAAAAAAAAAAAAAAAAGTGTCAGTTGACAAAAATGTAAACATGGGGTTAAAAATCAAAAGACACTGCCGAGAATATTTGTTTTTAAATAACAACTTGTATAAGTGGGATGTATAAGATTTCAAAAATTATGGTTTTTATTTTATTTTATTATTTTGGTTATTTTTATATAGGCGTAAGCAATCACCAGATTAAAAATTGAGGCATAATGCAAAAGCAAAATACACTTGATTAATGGGCAATGTGCTTTACGGGAACCTCGCTAATAATGTGACAGACTTGAACAAAGAAAACTCAGGACAACTCTTTTTATAAGATAAAACACATATCATGTGTAACAAATTTATGCACTATTCAGTTTGGAATCAGAAGCGCCAACCATCAAAATATATTATTACAAACGTCAATAATACTCTAGGTTATCATTACTAATGGCATATTCCTTAGCCTTTTCCAGATTTGTTTTAATCTGTCAAGAGTCTGTCATTATTGTTAACATGTGAGATAATTAGTTCACAAGGATAACATTACATATTTTTAATCACACAACCCCGATTCGTTGATATCCACAAAATCTGTTTTTGCGAAAAGACTTGTTTAATACTTTTTTACACAACTTTGGCTTATTCGGGAAGGTCAATATGGATACAAGAACAATGTGATTCACACCTGAATCATAGGTTAACTTGATCTGATTCAATGGACACCACAGTCCGAGATACACCCATGCCTCTTTCAGATTCTCATTGAACTAAAAAAGTGATACAAAATTTAAAAACATTATCCCAAATACACGGTTGTAGGTTGTCGACACCTCACTAATTATTGATTGAATTGATTGTAAATATAGAACGTTCAGAAGCAGGTTTCAAGGTTTCAAGGTTAAGAAACAGGTAGTTTACAGAAGACTTTTCAAAGTGTATGTTTATCACAATAAAATTCGAAAAGGCAGTGTTTTCATAATTAACATTAAGTTTTGATACCCGCTCGTTACCGCCTACCACGGATGAATAAAGGAGCATAAAGAAAAAGTAGTTAAAATAATCCGTGGCAAAATTTCACAAAGCGGTTAAACAGAAAGTTTTGTCTAGCAATCATTTGATTGTTAAGCATAATTAGCAGGAACCATTGACGCACAATGTACGTTTCATGATATTTTGGCCGGTAAGCCATTTCTGCTGAACAGGACTTTTCTGTGCTATTCAATGGTTAGGCCGCGGTCTTGAGATAATTAAACTTGCCGTGACAATCGGCCACAAAGCAATCCTTCCTCAACACTATTTTCAATAGCTGTAGCTTTATGACGGCGTTCTCACACATATCCACATGATTAAACTGGACGGTATTTTGGAATGTAGCTTGTATCTAATGTGTTGGCATGTGTGGCTATTTCTTCATATCACTTTGATCCGCAGCACACCAAAATGCAAAATGTCACGGAGCTGCTTCATTTAAGAAATATTTAGTTGAGGATTATTGACATACATGATTACATCATGTCATTTGTTTGGTAGGAAAATCTGTTCGCTTCTTAGCTGCTGAGCCCAGATCATTCACCTATGTGATTTGGTTCTATAATATACAAATATTGGATGCATATGAGTACAATATAGCAGAATACAATCACGAGGTAAAATCTGGACTGTTCCATTTCACGAGGCGAAGACGAATTTCACGAGGCGAAGACGAGTGAAATGGAATAGTCCAGATTTCAATGAGTGATTATACTCTGCTTTATGAACCGCACATAGATCCTTGTTATTTGATCGGTGGACGGATTGGAGTGTAGGAATAATAATAATGGCAAAATAAAGTATGACACGTGACAAGTGTTCCACCAATAAAATGATAAGGATCTAAGTGTGCAGTATATAATACTCAATATTGGACTTTAATATTACTCAATATTGGACTCCAATATTACTCAATATTGGACTTTAATATTACATTTAGGAGTGTCGGGCAGTAAACATGGCAATAAAAAGGGTGACCGTGTTCCACCAATCAATGACAAGGATCTATGTGTGTGGTATTACAGTAAAGAAATAAGCTCTCTGAACAGAATGCCTGCATGTAAACTGCATGTAGATCTGCTATTCTGTAATCTATTCCCGCGTACAAAGATTAATGACCCAGGAAACAATTTTACGTTTGATTGTGTACTTAATGAAAGACTTGCCAAAACCGTTTTGTTGCAGGGCTTTCTTCATTATTTGGCCACCCAAAACAATTAACAGTTACAGTTGAAGACATCTACATAGTTTGGCCATTTAACATTGTTATTGTACCTTTGTTTTAAATAACATTAAATAATACATGGAATGTCATTTGGTTCATTAAAATAATCTTTAAAATAAACACCCAAATATGCTAATTGTATACCATCAAATAATGACAGATAAGGTCGACAGCATGCGACTTAATAAACTATCTTGTATGCTATCTTCTCCAAACCGGCAATGTTTACTTAATTCCATGAAGTGATACCGCGATAACCTCAATTATAAAACAAAACTTGTTAATTGGATATGTACACGTATGGGCTGTTCATGCAGGCTTTATGGTTTTAGCTATAGTATAAATCACACCTTAGGAAATGAACCATACAACCTGATATCACAAACGTTTTTAAACGTATTCAGATACGGTAGGTGTTCCTGGATTGCACCATGACATTCAAGTAGGCCCTACAACTAGTTTTAGTTCTGGAAAGAATTGGGCATCATACATTATTTGACAGCAACACATCAATGTATTGTATTAATTGAGAAAATGAATGCTGAACTTGGAACTGCCTTGTTTTGAGACACACTGTGTTTAAAACAATTTTTAAAAACACCTTTTTGTTTGTTTAATCGTTTAAGCTGTTTGAGCTGAGTCTAATGTTTGTAATTCACTCATAACGAGGTGTAGCAGTACCCTATAGCCGGTCTAATGGCACACTCATAATGATGACCGTAATTTCACTCATATTTATTTATTTGTTTACCCCTTATAAGTTCATTACATTTACGTGGTGGTGTAGTCATTTTTCAAGACGTTCGTTGAAAACGCCACTTGTATAGCGAAACATCTTTAACACTTGGCTCACCTTATGGTCTCGTATGATTATGTTCCTGCTAAGAGGAAATATGTGGGTTGGTTTTGGAATGTGGTTCAGTTTTGAACGCTAACAATGCCTTTTCCCGCTACAACCGACTCGCCTTTAACTCGTTCTGGTTGTACGTTGGTTACCGCCGACGTGTACGGTATTCCGTCTTCTGCTGATTCTTGCTGGGTAGCGACAGGCATGTACGGTGGGAATGTATTCTCGGCATCTACCCTAATCTCATCACGGCAGTAATCCTCATCATCAGTAGCAAACGAGAAGCTCGGTATGAGGAGGGAAATTGCTATGACCAACCCCCCGATACACATCATGATCAGGCCCGCTAGCTTCGCTGAATCAAGTTTTCGATTGAATACACGAGCCTCCTCGTCAACTACTGGCACATCGTCATTGTATCCTAATATCTCTTTACGTGGATTGATGAAGTAACCCACGATAAGAGCTAGGATAGCTAAGATGAGGATATTAAGGCCGACCCACGCACCAGCCTTCCACCACACGGGAGAGCAGCACGCACCGAGGCGACGTCGCTTCCTTGCTGCAAGGTCAACAAGCGGATGCTCCTCATCCTCGCAGTAGATGTCGTCGCGGTCCTTGAAGGCTGGATCCTCCTCGTAGAACTTATGCAAGTAGGACTTGATGCCGAAGGAATCGGAGCTCACAGGGGATTCCACGTAAGACTTGTCGCTGTTCTCACTCTCGGAAACACTTTCTAGGCGGGGAGGTCGTGTTAGTTTACGGCGTGCTGCCTGTGGGGTATTGCCAGTAGAAGCCGGTGGTGGCGGTGCTGGTTTAGGCACCGGCGGGCGGGGTCTCACGACACTTCCAGCCTCCATTTGAGCGTGGGTTGCCTTTTTCACTTGGTTTGCACCATTCAATTGAGGATTCATTCCACTTGCTAACCTTTAAATGGTTTAGTTGTTGTCAGTGAGTGTGTACATCACAGTGAGTCGAATAGAAGGCAGATTCCATTCATTCTGTAAAACATCAACATTTTACATTCAACTGTTTAATAACGTAAATAAAAGATAGCTTTGAGAAAATATAGAAGCAAACACTTGTTTTGGTCAATTTAATTGACATTGCAGTTTACACTTCTGAAAATCATAAACAATGGTTAACTTTTCAGGCGCAGTTGACCATCACAAACAGCATACACAATAATACTTGCAACTAGGAAAGACACAAACATGAAGTGAGGAACATAAGTTAGTGAAATTAAAAACTTCTTATTTGCACAGCTTTATATTAAATAGAAATATCAGTTTAAAGGGATTTATAAAGTTCCCTTCAATCTTGAAATGCATATTCATGACGTCATTATATTTGATGTCCTACCATTAAAACCCTAGAAATGATCTACAGTATAAATAATGATTGTTAAACAAGTAAACTAAACTAAACTAACATAAATAATTGTGAAATAATAACATAAACACACACAGAATCTTCACTGTCAAAACAGTGATCAGCAATGCATGTTATTAGGCCGAACCTGTTGGTTGACTACCTCAGGAGAGGGGGAAGAAAGATGTGATTCAAAGATGGTCAAACTCAGATCATTTTAAACGGAGGGGCGTGTTAGAAATATTTTCAGCACGAAATTGCAATCCACCTTGTTATTGTCAATTTATTACGATAGATTCTATACACAAAGGGATGCTTTGTCAAAGGGAAAATTAGTTCTAAATAAATCCTTCATATTGGAACGTTCATCATTGGTTTGTGGAAGACAGCGGAGGAGAAAATGCTCTACAGTTTGGGCTGGGTGGTGGTTCGCAAGTGAGGGGACAAGAAAAGTGTATCTTAACAAGTTTGACATAATTCGATTATTGTTTGGAAAGTAATGTCATGAGTTAAAGGTAAAGTCATAAATAATTTTTTGTCACTGTAATGCTGATTTATAGGCAAATTTATAAAGACAAATACAATACAAATTACATGTGAAAGTTTCAGCTGAACACAGTATCTACTTGCTGAGACAACAGAAACATACTGCCATGGTATTTTCACAAGAACTTTGAATCCTTCCCTGCTTAGCGAGGTGACAGCGGGTACCAACCGCTTCTCTGATGGCTGCAGCTTTCGCGAACGGACACGAAACCCTCATAAATCCGAGAAACTATTCAGGCATGAATAGTTTTCTCGGATTTAAATGTTTTTGTTGTTGAAAAATATCTTCCAAACCGATTTACTTTCTCAAAGTAGTTTATACTATCAACAGTTGCAGGGCTTCTCACCAATATGTTTGGTAATAAATTTCTAGAGTAGGCCTATTAACCAATCTATGACCATACCTTTTTAAATCATACATAAACCATAAAACATCTTAAAGCAAAAAGTATGAATTTTAATAACATCTGGGCCCATTTTCATAGAGCTGCTTAAACAGCAAATATTGCTTAACAGTTTTGTGCTGAGCACAAATAAAAAATAAGCAGATTACCAGTCACAGAGGGTAAATGTGGAATGGTATTTTGGCTGGTTACCTTATTCTGGTGAACATAATTTTGTTGTGTTGTGCTAAGCGCCTTTTTGTGCTTATGCAGCTCTATGAAATTTGACCCAGATCTAAATAAATGAACTGATTAGAATTTAAGGTTTTGCAAAGCCTCCCGAATGCAGGATTTGTTTTAAAAACAAATAGAAATATTTCTCTCTGAAAACTAATGATGAAATATTTATGTAACTTTAAAATGCCCCTCTGTTTACGCAACCCAGTCTCGTGCTATAGTTATAGAGGGTCAGCTATAAGCGAGGCTGATATTAGATGCCACACTGATCCATGACATAACAACATTGATTAATACTATTCAGATTCATCATCTATCAGGCATCACGGTTTCCTTAAATGCAAGGGATGGTAATGATCAAATTAATAGGAAGTTCACGATCAACAATGATTTGGATTATCTGTTTAAGGGGAAATGACCCATTTTGAAACGCAGACATGAAATACTCCCCCTTAAAGCTAGTTGCTTATGAATTGACAAATCAAATACGAAATATTGATTTGAATTGTTTTGGACACCATACCACCAAATCAGATGACACTTTTCACAGGTCGATTGACTGGTGTGGTAAAGGATTGCAGTAAATGTACTTTGCAATATCAGTGATGCATCACGGCTTAATTAAACAACGAATACAAATTGTTTTTATAGGCCGGCCTACATGCTATGCCATTAAAAGTGTGGACAACTTAAACTTCAATTTTTGGCATGTTTAATTGTAATTTTTTCAAGAAGAAACCATACGTTCAGCGAAAGCGGGACAGTTCACAAACACTTTTTGGTTCGAAATACTCTATGATCCCTTATGAATTAATTTGATTGCTATATTTATTTACTTATTTAAGTAAGTTCTTTGCTTCCTCTAAGATGTCAAATGAGTAACTTGATATTAATTTATAGCGATAAATCATTGCCGGCAATTAGCCAATAGTTTGAAAGGGTTGACACATTCATAAAGGTCCGGCAGGAGTTATTACGAGTCAGTTCTATTAATATAGGACCATTTGCATCAAAATTTTGTTTATTTGTATCAAAATTGTGTTATTCCATTATAATTTGCCGGTACGTCAATTATGACGCACGTATCGGGATTGTATGTCTACAACATAGGTGTTTTGTTTCTTCATGTGTGTGTGCTTTATGTGCCGTACCGTACTTTAAGAAGTAGCTCAAGTGCAAAAACTGCACGCAACAAGTACATGTACATTGCGGAAACATGCAGCCGCGGGAATAGCAAGACAGACAGTAACAGAACCAACAAGAAAAGCGGTGCCGAACCAGAAGCAGCAGATGGTAGTGGTAATAATCAATGGCAGCGACTATATACCGGTAGCTATCATCATTAACACCAGCAGCTAGTAGCAGACACAGTCGTTAGCATGTTGAAGCAACTACAGCTTCTGAAGCACTAATGGCAGCAGCATGACAGCAACAAAGCATTACAGCAGCAACGATTAATAGCAGGATAGCAGGATAGTTCAGCAGCAGCAAAATCAGTAGTGCTTGAACAGCAGAATTGGAGGCATCAGCAGCGGCAGATTCAGTGCTATGACACAAAACTGGCAGTACAGAGGCACAGCTTTGGCAGATGCAGCAGCAATAACAGAGGCATATCAGTGCCAAATAGGTGCAAATTCTGCAGAACAAAACCAGCTGCAGAATCAGCAATGGGCTGCAGATGTAGAAGTGTAGTTGCAGAACAATGGCTGATGAAGGACTAGAACATCTCTAACTGTGCAATGCATTACCCCTTACAAATTACTACAATATTCATATAAGCATGAAGGTAAAACGCGACAATCCGTTGCGAATAATTATGCTTAGTTGTCACGACAGCCTGTTAATTAGGTATGACAGTGACACCAGCGCGCAGTTAATAACACAGAAAACACTCGATGGCTGCCGAGTGTCAAGTCAGAACAATCAGTGTTATATTTGGCGCATTAAACCAATGCCACTGTGTGGTTGTGAATTATTAAGAACACACATCAATTAAATAGTTAAATCCTACTCTCACACACAAACAAAGCGAGTCCATCCCTACATCCAAAAGTAGATGTGCAAGATGGCCGCTGATGACTAGGTCTTACCTGCACAAGGCGAACCTGCGAAGTACTTAATGATGCCAGGCATACAATCACCATCAGCTCCCGGGGAGTGGCTGTCTCGTGCCTGCAAAATGTTGCCTGCGAAATGTTGCCTCCAACAGTAATTTTCCCAGCAAAATAAATCCACAGATTCCTGAGTAGAAATGGCGAAAGCCAAGATTCAGGAAAAGCAACCCGTGATGCAAAGTGGAATGAATCAAATAGTGCAGTCCCAAGTCGTATACACTTGCGTATTAGCGGCGGTGTTTTTCCCCCGTAGTTACTCGGAAACACGGAAACCTCCCTCGGAAGATTGTATGGTCTCACAGCCTTCTCACAACCGACGCGATATGAGTGAGAGGAGAGAGGTAGGAAAGAAAGAGGGGAAAAAAACCTTGATAAATAATCACAGTAGAGCGAAGACGGCTAGCTCATTGTAATAATTACCGCCAGTGAAGTGCGGCTACATGCTACGGTGCTATACGACGGAAACGGCGGTCGGGGCATACCATTATAGGCAAGGGAAATCTCCGAAGGGAAAAATGCAGGTGAGAGTGATGAATCCGACGAATATTATGGAAATTGAAAATAGGATGACGGGCAGTTGGGTGAAATTAATCAAACGAACAGAATGAATTAAAGGGTGGAGGTGGTGTTGGTTCCACATTATCTTAAACAGTATATTACTTCTCGTTTTTCATGTCAATATTGCAATCACTATGGAATGATGAAAATGTTTACAAGAAATAAAATGAATTGCAGGGAGCGGGGCGCGCGGGGCGGAGGGGCTAACCTGGGGCTAACGCCACCAACGCGCCACCAACGTTGAAAATAATCCTATTCGACACTCGCGACTTTGAACAGTTATTATTTATATTTCAAGGAGAACTCTAGTTGTTTCAGAGCTCTAATTTATGTTAACAATTTTTGCTTTATAAATTAAAACGAATATATATTGAAAAAACCTTAAAATATTTAGAGGTCTGTACGGAAGGATTTTTTCTTCTTCAAACTTTCAGGAGTCGAAAGATCTATCCTTGGCTTAAAGGTATCGTACACGTTTGGTAATGACTCAATGAGAAAGAGGTAATGAGAAAGAGGTCATTTCTCACTAAAATAATAAAATCTTCTTGCAAGAAGTTTTTATTTCTATCTGAAAGCACACAAATTTGTACAACAAGGGAGTTTTTTCTTTCATCATTTTCTTGCAACTTCGATGACCAATTGAGCCCAAATTTTCACAGGCTTCTTATTTTATGCACATGTTGGGATACACCAAGTGAGAACACTGGTCTTTGACACTTACCAAACGTGTTCAGTGCCTTGCATTATAATAAAAAGCCTGTGAAAATTTGGGCTCAATCGGTGATTGAAGTTGCAAGAAAATTATGAAAGAAAAAACACCCTTGTTGTACAAATTTGTGTGCTTTCATATGAGAATAAAAGGCTTCTTGCAAGAAGTCTTTTATTATTTTAGTGAGAAATTACCTCTTTCTCAAAAAACTACCTTACTTCAGAGGGAGTCGTTTCTCACAATGTTTATACTATCAACAGCTCTCTGTTGCTTGTTACCAAGTAAGTTTGTATATGATAATACATAATTATTTTGAGTAATTACCAAACGTGTACAGTGCCTAAACATTACGGAAGATGAACGATAACATTTATCAAATGATGTCGATATTTGAAGCCAATTAGGGGGAACGTTTTGGATGATTTTCCCACCAGGACCCAGAATAGAATATAATTTGTTTTTTAATTGTAGCGTCTCCATTGGTAAGAAAATTGTGACTGAACAATGTCACCTCTTAACGAAATGCCTTCAGGAGGTATACGGACACCAAGCACTTTTCTTGATGCCGAGGTTTTTTATGTTAGACATTTTGAAAGGTACACAATTAAAAGTATGATTTCCTCTACCTTTAAGTTTTGTAAATAATAATCAGGGGCGGATCCAGGATTTTCCAAACGGGGGGGCGTGAAAATATACCAAGCAGCAAAATCTTCCCTTCCCCATTTCTCCCCCCTTCTCTCTCTCTCCTCTTTTTTCTTTTCTCCCTCATTTTTTTTTTTTTTATATGAAAAAGGGGGGGCGTGCGCCCCCCACGCCCCCCTGGATCCGCGCCTGATAATGATAATATATAATAATACTCATTGAAAAATAACATTCAAGCCCGTGCCCAACCCGACCAAAGGCATTACCCAAGGTCAACATCCAACACCAAAGGAGGTAATACAAACCACTCTGCTCCCAAGAAACCACACCTCTCCCTTCAATCGCACACGGACAAGCACACATTCTATTTTTTGCATCCCTGTGGTGGCATAATTCTTATTTTGTTATTTCCTTTGTCCCTTTACTTAATAATAACAATAATAACAATAATGATAACAATAATAATATTTATTCGGGCACAAACTTCACAAGTACAATGTACAAACATTAAATATATTTAAAAAACTAACATTAAACAACAGTGGGATGCCCAGGAGAGCATACAAGTTAAAAAATTAACTGTCGCCGAAAGGCGTGTGTCTCCCAATTCTCAGGAAAAAAGCAAGGAAGATTGAGGCAAGACAGGGCAAAGTCCTAAACTGGACACAGCCTGGTTCTGTGGTGCGTTGGGGCTAAGCAAGACATAAACTACGAAGCAATATCCCGTACAGCCGTAGCCATTTAAATTAAGATGGGATCATAATCGAAACCATGCCTACTCTTCAGTCTGCTAATCTGAATGCCATGCCTGCTATCCAAATAACTGAATCTGATGTTCTACACAAATTAAACAACATTGACTGTTCTAAAGCTAGTGGATCAGATAATATATCGGGTTTTGTTTTTAATTCCTGTGCTGGTGCCCTCTGTGGTCCTTTATCATATGTTTTCAGAAGGGCCTCCAAGGAGGGTTGCTTTCCTTCAAGTTGGAAAACTGCTAATCTTGTTCCGATTTATAAATCTGGTAAAAAGTTAAGTGTTTCTAACTATAGGCCAATTTCTTTAATCCCTCAGGTAGCAAAGGTATTTGAAAAAATCTTATGTGAGCAGATTTTTTCTCATGTTCGACCTGCCATTTGTGAGCAACAGCACGGCTTTGTCTCTGGAAGGGATTGTTCCACAAATCTTACACTTTTACTGGAGGCATACCGTGCTGTTGATCAGAGAGAGCAGTTGGATGTTGTCTATACTGATTTTTCTAAGGCCTTTGATCGAGTCAATCATGATTTTCTTTTGTACAAACTGAATTCCTACAATATTCATCCCAGTGTATTAATCTTGTTACAAAGTTACCTTACTGGCAGAAAACATAGAGTAATTGTGGATGGTTGTTCATCTGAATGGAAAACAGTGCCCTCTGGTATTCCACAGGGTTCCATACTAGGACCACTCTTATCTACATTATTTGTTAACGATCTTCCTGAATGTTTAAGTAATAAATGTTTACTTTATGCTGATGACTTGAAGGTTTTTCGTCAGATTGGTTGTACTGCTGATAATTTTGCTTTGCAGGCTGACTTAGATAGAATTCTTGACTGGTCTAAAACCTGGCGTCTATTTCTTAATGTTAACAAATGCAGTATTTTAACACTGACTCTTAAGAAGAAGCCTTTCCAATTTGATTACACTTTGGGTGATAATATTCTTACTCGAGTTAATGTTCAGAAGGATCTTGGTATTTGTATTGACAGTAAACTCACTTTCATCCCTCGTGTTAATGCCATATAAAAAAAAGCTAATCGCATGAGTGGTTTAGTATGGCGCAACTTTCGCTCCTTAAAGAATGAACATGTATTACGTATCTTGTTTTGTTCTCTCATTAGACCTAATCTTGAATTTTGTACAATTGTTTTTATTTCTATCTATTTCGGCTCACCAGGCACATAGACTAGAAAGGAGTTCAGTTTCGTTTTCTCAAATTTGTTCATAGGACGCTCAATAATGGTACTATTTATAACTTGGATTATCTTGTGTTATGAGACCCTAATACATGTACATGTAATTACGTATATACAACGCACGCTGTCAATCAATCTTTGTGTGTAAGGTCGTTAACCCTAGTGGGCGGTGCTAATAGAATGATCTAGAGTAGTACTTTCTAGAAAACGACACAAATCCTTTATATACGGGCTGGGGGTAAATCTAGGACGGGACACAAATACTCAAGACTGGTGGAAGCTACGACTTCTGTGATTGTGATTCAACTCGTTGGAGGAGCTTTTGGTAGAGTTCGCTTTTGACCGAGTGCAGTTAAAGAGCTTAATTTAAATCCGGAAAGGACAGTTTCGAACTTAATCTACAGTTCGGTATTTAGGGGTCTTTTCCCCATATTTTGTGGCGGGTGTCAGATTGTGTGCCCGTCGTTTGTTCGTCTTCTTCTGGACATTTTATCGGAGTGAGTTTACCCCGTGATAGCTCAAAGTCACATCGGCAAAGAACTGTTTTACCGCCCCTGGAGTTGATCGTTTTAGAGCCAGTGTATGTGATCCTCGCTGTATCTTCTGTTGCTGTGATCCTCGCCTGTATTTCATCCAGGTTGACGTATTAGCCCGTAAGATACTTATGTTGCATACGATCTATTTTAATGTACACTTGTTTTATGCAATCAGTGTATGTTTGTTAAACCAAATCGGTAACTGAAGTGGTTGATAGTTTTATCATTAAATCACTTTGATTCTGTGTTCTTATACATCAGTGTCACCTTGTTTGATTTCTTTGCTGCATCTGAGAAAATTCAGGCTTTTTGAGTGATTTATATTCACGGATAGTTTGGAGATTTTTGGATCGTAACACTTGACCTATCTAAAATTTACAGGCTACCACCCCTTAGACATAGAAGAATTTTAAATGACTGTCTATTTCTCTACAAATCTTTCCACAATCATTTTAGCATCACTGTGTTCAACCCTTTTAGCTTGCATGTACCTAATCGTAACACTATAGACAAGCAAATAAACACATCTTATATGTGCCAAGGAATCGCGTTGATGTGACAAAGCGTGGCTTTTTGTCAAGGATTTCTTCCACATATAACAGTATCCATGCGTGATGTGTTTGGTGCCCCTTCTCTTAAATCCTTTCGTGGACAGGTTTTACGTGCTCTACGTGCTCTACCAGTAACTAATGCGTATTTGAAATGTCTTTTTTTGTTCATCTGTTTATGTATTATTTCCTTGATTGTTTTATTTTATTTTATTATTTTATTTTAAAGTTTTATTTCTTAATCATATTTTCATTTATTGTCAATATTTTTATTTTTTATTTTATAAAGTAATGTACGTTTAAGGTATGTTTTTAAAATATATGTATAATTTTTTTTTTTTTTTTTTTTTTTTTAGTCATATCTGTGCATGCTTATTTGGGGTTTTTTTTCCTTGTGTTTTTATTTAATTTGTAATTGTTGCTTTTTTGTAAGTTTTGTATTTCCGAAGATTGTTTTTATTTTATTGGTTAATTATAAACATACATATCTATATATAGGCTGTATGAATTCATTGTAAATTACCCTTTCCTGTAATTGGCGGCTCGTCCGCTGTTGGTTTGGTCAAATAAAAAAAATATAAAAAAAATTTAAAAAAAAAAAAAATTATTAAATAAAATATCGCTAGCTTCAAAAAGATAGCAATTGTTCATTTAAATTAATACAGGATCTTTTGCTTATAGGTAAAAACTATTCTCAACTTAACATTCTCGTTACTTTATTCTTTATCATATAGGCCTAAAGATCGTGATGGAAGACAGAAACGGCCAGAAGCGCTCATCTCAAACTGGACACAGCCTTTATGAAGTTAGCGATATTTTAATTTTTATTGAATGAAATTTTATGATTATGATACCATCTTAATTTAAATGCCTACGGCTGTATACGGGATATTGTCTCGTGGTTCATGTCTTGCTTAGCCCCACGTACCATGGACCCAGAATACCCGGACTCTCTGAATTAACATTTTACGTTCGATTTTTATAATTATTTAAACAATTTATTCTTAATCTGAATATATAGTGTCTTTTGTAAAACACTCAAAAATTACTAATTGGGGGGGGGGAAATCCGAGTTTAATTTGGTGCAGTAATTAACTTTTATACGGCTGGAAGTAAAACTAACTCCAAAGATCATGTGATTTATCGGAACCGAAATTTGATTTGGATAAATCTTGACACCTAATTTTGTTGATAAATGCTCGAAAACGGCAAAATTTAATGATTTATTTTATGTACCGCTCTACTCTACCCCTGGAAGAACTTTAGTGAAGTTTGGGTCTATTTTGTATCTAACAATATCCCAACGAAGCCGGTGTGTACATTAAAGGGGACGCATTGCCTTCGGATTGGGCGCTCTCGGCTATAAAAAGCGTTTGTTATGAAATGAATAAGGTTGGAAAGATGTTTTGAAATAAAATTTAATGATCCACACAAATATACTTCAAAACTGTGTGGTGTCTGATTTCCTTCATGAACTAACACGGTCCACCATTGTGTAGAACCAAATTTTCGAATCAACATAATGTTAAAAAAATTGTTCCAACCATAAATTCATAACAAACGCTATTATAGCCCAAAGCGCCCAATCTGAAGGCAACGTGTCCCTTTTAGTATGACGGGCTTTGTGCCAAAAGTGAACTTATTCCTAGCAATTCTACTCTACTGTTTATTAGTTCAGTAGATGCTCGACATAATAAAATTAAAATCAGCTACGGTTTGATGCTTACGATGACATCTATTAATTATTTACTCATAAAATGCATTAATGATAGCGACGAGGCACGCCACCTGACGTTGTTTGTTTTTTTCACATGCGGATTTGCCTGAGTGAGTGTTATAACTTAAAATAACGGACACGATGGTCTTATAAGTTATATGGATATGCACACGGCCAAAACCTTGTGTAAGCTTTCGTGGTGCAGACTTGACGGATGGAAAATATAAAGAACGATATCACGAAAGTTACCAAGGTACTTCATAGAGGGAGGATACATCGCTGTCTTCAAAACAAGCCATCATTCCGATCTTCTGATGTAAGCGACATTTTAAAGGGACGAGGCTTCATTTAACAAGAGTTCATTCAAATAAAGAGTACAAAATTCATTCAAACAAAGTTTCTAGTTTCCATTTGAAGAGTAACTTCGAAGGGCTCACATTATTTGTGACTATGAACATTTACAAAATGGTAACAAAGGGGTTAACATTTAGAAAATGTAAACTTTCAAACTTTAAAAGTCTTTCACTGTTTGTTTATTATTTGATCATTACCTATCAAGTATCTCAAGCGCACAGCATAGGTGTACTTTTAAGGTGACGGGGACAGAAATCACCATCTTGCAATCTGCTCTCACAGGACAAGCATAATTGTATAGAGTCAACGATTTAAAAGGCACAGTGCAAAAACTGGGGTGTTAAAATTGACACCATCGGTGTTATCACCTATAAATACCGAATAGAGAATCAAAATTAACACCATAGGGTGTTAAAATAACACCAATGTAATTGTTTTGGCAGAAATTAGTGTTATTTTAACACCCTATAATGGTGAACATTTTTATTCTAAATGTGACAGCACCTTAGGTGTCAATTTTAACACCCCAGTTTTTGCATTGTAGGGTATACCTTTGAATTACTCAAAAAATTAAACACCAGAAAAATTTAGTCGGTATAAGAAGCAGTGTAGCTGTTGATAATGTGTAAGATTTTGAGAAACGATTTCCATCTAAGGGATGTGGTTTTTACGGAGCTCCTTAGCAAAATATCAAAATTATTTTGTTACCACGAAATATTATTTCGTTACCACAAAATATTATTTCATTCCCTCGTAATGCTTTTTTCGTCCCCTCGAAATCTTATTTCGTCCCCTCGAAATTATTTCGTTCCCCTCGAAATAATAGTTTGTTCTCACGAAAAAACTTAAAGGGAACGAAATAATATGTCAAGGAATAGCCACTGCCCAAGAGTGAAACTGATCAACAAGGAGGAGGTTATCGTTTTGTAGACATTAACTCAGCTCTGGAGCTGGGTGCACAAGCTGTACTTGATCACCAACCACATCCTGAGTGTGATGGTCAACCAAACCTATTGGCAGAGGCAGAAGAGCGTAGAGGTTTAGCCGTCTCAGAGGTGATGTCCTGCAAAAAGTGTGGTTTTCAAACACAAACGACAAAACTGTACAGTGAGATACCTAATGAGGGTAGGAAGCGAGGACGTCGCACTGCAACCCCAAACATAATAATAATAATAATAATAATAAATAACGCTTAAAATAATATTTTAATGTGTACAGCGCCTTAAATCCATGACTGGACCCCAAGGCGCTGTACACATTAAAATAGCAACAAACAGAGTAAAACAAAAACCAAAGAGCATAAACGATTTCTAAAAATAAAAACTACAAAAATGGACCAGCCATACCGCGAAATTTAAAACGTTATGGAAAAGCACTACTATAAAAAGATTAGTAAAACTTACAATACTTCAAAAAGGTGTCCACCAGAAACTACACTAACAATTATATTATACCAGGGGTCGATCCCGCAAAGAGTCAGGACCAGTCCTTTTAAGACTAGTCCCAGGAGAAATTAAAACGTATGGCCAGTCTCAAAATTAGGACGAGTAACTTGTCCCAACTTGAGATAAGACTAGCCCTATAACTCTCTATGAAATCCACCCCCAGGAGAAACAATGACCTTAGTCATTTAAAACAACACACCAAAAAGTTACAAAGATATGAAAATAACACACAAATGAAAGCATGTTAAAGTTACAATAACAATTACATAAAAATGTCACTCAGGAGAAAAAACATTCACATAAGGAGTAGGCAATGTACTTAGTTAAAAGCCAGTTTAAAAAGATAAGTCTTCAGGATTGTCTTAAAACGATCCAGTGAATTTGATGCTCGTATGTGTTCCGGTAGAGAGTTCCATAGACTTGGGGCTGACTGTGAGAACGCTCGATCACCATAAAAAGCAGTGCGTCCTTTTACTGGTTGGCACAGACGATTCTTGGACGAAGACCGAAGAGTGCGATTCGGTTGGTATGGAGTTATCATCTCACTCAGATAAACAGGAGCGAGCTCATGGAGAATTTTATATGTTAGTAGCAGGAGTTTGAATTTAATACTATGTGCCACAGGCAACCAGTGCAGACTGAAGAGCACAGGCTGTATGTGATCCCGATATTTAGTTCTTGAGACAAGTCTCGCAGCTGAGTTTTGAATTCTCTGCAACTTGGCAATATCACTGGCAGGAAGACCAAATAGTAAACTATTACAATAGTCTAAACGAGACGTTACAAAAGCATGTATCAGTCGTTCCGATGCCTTCTTGTCCAGGTATTTACGAATCTGACTAATTTTATGAAGAGCAAACGAAGATGATTTTGTGACGGAACGGACATGTTCTTTCATTGCCAAAGTGCTATCAATGATGACACCTACATCTCTTACAGAATTTGTTGTAGCAACTGGTGATTCTCCAATGATGATTTGAGGTTGGGAGGGAACTTTTAAAAATCGAGAACTCAGATGAACAACCTCAGTCTTTGAATCGTTTAAGGCCATTTTGTTTTGGACTGCCCAAGCTTTTATGTCGCGGACACATCTTTCAATTGTTGTGATGGCTTCCGAACGCGTAGCAGGATCAAAAATCACATACAGCTGAGTATCATCCGCGTAACTCATGTGATGTATTCCGTGACTGTTGATGATGTCGCTGATCGGAGCAGAGTACATTGTGAACAAGGTAGGTCCGAGTACGGAACCCTGTGGAACGCCCTCTTCAAGTGGTAACTCTATTGATGGGACACCGGAGATATCGACATACTGACGACGACCTTGAATGTAAGATGCAAACCAATCAAGTGCGGTATTCGAAATTCCGTATCGGCAATGCAGACGTTTAAGTAGGATGTAATGGTTTATCGTGTCGAATGCCGAAGAGAAATCAAGAAGCAATAAAATGGCTTCCTGATGACGATCGACAGTGTTATGAGATCCTAATACATGTACATTAGTTACGTGTGTTCAACGCACGCTGTCAATCATTCTTTGTGGTGTAAGGTCGTTAACCCTAGTGGGCGGTGCTAATAGAATGATCTAGGCTCTGGAAGTTTGAAGTTGGTTTTAGAACTTTCCAGAAATCAACACAAATCCTTTGTATACAGGCTGGGGATCAATCTTCGAGGGGACACAAATACTCAACACTGGTGGAAGCTACGACTTCTGTGATTGTGATTCAACTCGTTGGAGGAGCTTTTGGTAGAGTTCGCTTTTGACCGAGTGCAGTTAAAGAGCTTAATTTAAATCCGGAAAGGACAGTTTCGAACTTAATCTACAGTTCGGTATTTTGGGGTCTTCTTCCCCATATTTTGTGGCGGGTGTCAGATTGTGTACCCGTTGTTGCTTCGTCTTCTTCTGGACATTTTTCGGAGTGAGTTCGCCCCGTGATAGCTCATAGTCACATCGGCAAAGAACTGTTTTACCGCCCCTGGAGTTGATCGTTTTAGAGCCAGTGTATGTGATCCTCGCTGTATCTTCTGTTGCCGTGATCCTCGCCTGTATTTCATCCCGGTTGACGTATTAGCCTGTGAGATTACTTATTTTGTATACGATCTATTTTAATGTACACTTGTTTTACTCAATCATTGTACGTTTGTTAAACCCAATAGGTATTTGAAGTGGCCGATAGTTTCATTATTAAATCACTTTGATTCTGTGTTCTTTACATCCGTGTCACCTTGTTTGATTTCTTTGTTGCATCTGAGAAAATTCAGGCTTTTTGAGTGATTTATATTCACGGATAGTTTGGAGATTTTTGGATCGTAACAACAGCTTGAAGAAGATCGTTGTGGACGCGAACCAGCGCTGTCTCAGTTGAATGAAATCTACGATAGGCTGATTGTCTCTGTACATACAGACCGCGTTGCTGTAGATAGGCGTTCAACTGTGAAGATGCAACCCGTTCTATGGTTTTGAACAAGAACTTCAAATTTGATATCGGTCTGTAATTGTTGAGGTGTTCGACATCAAGAGATGGTTTCTTAATCAAGGGCACAACTCTAGCAATTTTTAGTTCTGGTGGCACCATGGGCGTCAAACAGGGGGGGGGGGACAGGGGGACATGTCCCCCCCCAAGTTTTCAAGGGTGGGGGACACAATATCAAATTTCCCCCCCATGTTTTTCGCCCATGCCGTTATTACATTAGTGTAAAAACCGGACAAGTGGACTAAAACGCCTGCTATCTCCTGCTACTTTGAATCTCAGCGTGATTGGAGACGAACATTTTTCAAAGTGCTCAGATCGACCTTAGATTAATTCTGTAATTTGTACGCCGACCCTCCCACTCTTTACACGCTGAGCGCTCTAACGTAATTTTGCCATTTCCTGGATGTACTTGAACGATGAATATCAGCACAAAGCAATGGGCGTATACACTGCCCTGGACATTGCAAGCAGTCTGCTCCATGATAAATTTTTATATTCAGCCATCTGCTAGGATGATTACACGGCCTACATCTTGTCTCTTACAACAAGACCGGATTGATATTTTCAGCAAGACGCTTGTTTGTTTGTTTGTTTGTTTGTTTGTTTGTTTGATTGTTTTTTTATTTATTATTTTTTTGGTGCTATGTTTTTGTCTGTTTTGTTGTTGTTTTTGTTCCTTTTATTGTCTTGTGTTGTTTTTGTTGTTCTTGTGTTGTTGAGGTCGAATAATTAACAACAATAATAGCAATATTATTCCAAACACATGCCAGGATCACAACTCATTAATTTTTTCTGAGTTTGCTTAACAGTTTGTTTGTAAAAGATTTGTATTTGTTCTGATAGAGTATTTTAAAGTAGAAACATCCTGTATAACTTAGATATTCTATAAATCGGTCCATTGTTTTAAGCTTCAGCAGTTGTCCTTAAAATTTGATACATTTGATATCTTTGAAATATGGCATAGGCCCTACACGAAATATTCATCAAATTTTAATCAACATCCTTTCTTTTTCTTTTCATCGCTTACTGTATTGTTACGCACAAAGGTGGAAATGTATGTTACTGGAAGTGGCCTTAAAAAAGGGATGATAAAACTTTCTATCTGAAAATCAAAAGATAACAAAAGTGAAAGAACCTATCATAAACAACCATGGACTTTACAAGTTTCCTGAACCGAAGCAAAATTGTTAATTTTACAATCCATGAGAGCAGGGGCGGATACGGGGGGGCGTGGGCGTCAGCCCCCCCCAAAAAAAAAACCTTTTCTATTTTCTTTTTTAGTACTGCCTGTTTAAAAATTAGCCACAAGTGTGTGTGGTGTAAATTTTCCCCCAGAGGCAGGATTGATTTCTTTGTCATACTATACCATTCACATTTTTTCTTTCTGCCAAAATGAATCTTTTATGATATGTCACTTGTAATTGTTTATTAGATTTGCAACAGTAACGTTATAACATTCGAAACCTGATGTGCCAATTTGTCCGGGATAATACGACAGTTAGCTTGAATTTGAAAAAACGATCTTACCCACTAGTGAATATGTGAATATGCATGAAACCAGATAATGCAGCGACCAGATCCAAACGTGAGATTTGTGGGATTACAATTTTCTTTGAGTAAAATTAGAAGATTGATATGGATCAAAAGTGCTTATAAAAAGTGTGTCTATTTCTCTGTTTTAGGCCAACAGAGGCTTGATTTTTCACCCCTCAAAAGGCCAAAAGCTCAGAGCTTCCGCCAGGGGCTTCGCCCCCTGGACCCCCATCGGGGCTTCACCCCTAGACCCCACTATTAATGTTACAGTAACATTTTCCAGTAAATTTAGAAGAGTGAAATGAATCAGAAGTGCTTAAAAAGTGTTTCTATTTCTCTGTTTTTGGTTATTATATTGAAAATTGCACTATCATATCGTTTGTCTCACCATGGAGGAAGGATCCTCCTCAGCCAACACTTTTTTGTCCCTGAATAAATATTAATTGTAGACTGCATTTTTATTTTATAACTCAGGATGGCTGATTCAATGACTCCCAACTCGAAAATGATGATTAAATAATGATCTTGCAAAAACAAAATTGGTTAAAGTGGTCAGATCCTGCATGAGATCGCACCACAGAGCATCTAGAATCCTAACTGTTTCGGAGCATGTAGGCGGGCCCCTGAACCCATGCCGTTAGGGCTTCGAGTTACGCGTTCTCAGGCGCCACAAATTGCATTCACCCTTAATTTTGCTGCTTGGTACATTTTCACGCCCCCCGTTTGGAAAATCCTGGATCCGCCCCTGGAGAGTTTATTGTTTTTTGTTCTAAATAGGACACCATCACTATGAAAATGAGTAAACAAATTTGGCATGTCCTCTGCGTGTAGCGCGAGTTACCGATGTTCGCCGCTGTCCCATGCATACAAAAGTAAAACCCCCAAAAATGTCAAAATACTATGAGGATCTAGCCTTGAATGTTGGTTGTTTAATACCTGGAGCATATAGTATGTAAAAAGATAACTTGAATTGTAGCACGAGTCACAGTGGAATTGCCCATAAGAATAATAGGCCTATATCATGTATGTTGGTCTTTTATTTAAGTGTCGCTTGTTCTATCTCTCTCTGAACCAAGTCCAAGTTTGATATGTAAATAATTATAGCAAGGAGAGCTTTTGTAGGTTGTTCAAACATGCTAAAGCCCAACAGCTTCAGGGGGCTCCGCCCCCTGAACCCCCGCCAAGGGCTTCGCCCCTGGACCCCCCACCAGGGGCCCTTGAGCGGGCCCCTGGACCCCACGCCGAAAATGATCCTGATGTCCCCCCCCCCACATTTCAAGACGGATTGACGCCCCTGGGTGGCACAACTCCGGTTGTCAATGATTGGTTGATAATACACGTTATGCTGGGAACTAGCGAATCTAAACACTGTTTCAAGACTGTTCCAGGAAGCGGGTCGAGTGGACATGACTTTATTGCAGATTCACTGATGACTTTCCGGACCTCACTTTCGGTTACTTCACTAAATGAGCTGAAAGTATGCTCACACAATTCTGAAATATCAACAGATGTGGTAGGTTGTGGTATGGTGTCAAGGTTGCTGCAGAGATTATTGGTCTTTGTATAAAAGAAGTCTGCGAAGTCATTAGCTAGAGTCTGTGCACAGTCATGCGGAGGGAGTACTTGACGCTTGACGGGGGTAGCTCGAAAAAAGGTGTCAACAAGCTGAAACAATCATTGCCGAGTGTCACAGCCAACTACCTTGGCCCTGTAGTACGACATGTCTTTCAAAGTTGGCCTGCAGAACACTGGCATTGCAACCGCAGGTGCGAGGAGGCTCTTGACATCAATGGACACAGCTGTACCATCCACTAGTGGGCTGCAAAAGATTTCAAACAAATGTTGTGAAATCATCAAGAACAAAAACATCAGGGACATGACACACAAGAGGAAACTAATGAAAGACATCCGTGAGCTCCAAGGCTTTGAACGAGAAAGCACAATATTGCAGTTGAAATGGACAGGCAGTACAATTATCCTCTACGAAACTGCAGGAAAAAACAGTTTGTCCCTGCAACACAGACAAGTATGGTGTTCTAAAGACGACAGGTCGCGTCGCCGTCGCCGTCGCCGTCTCATTTTATAGCCCATTAACCTGTGCATAAAACCCCCGATTCACGGGCGACGGCGACGATCGCAATTTCTGAACTCTTGAGGGCGCAACAGTACATTTCACTTAGATTGCTTGATCGATTGCTGTCACCTACGGAAGCGTATTTAGGACATTTTATTATGGCCAAAAAGATTGCTAATTCGCCCGGGCGACTTACTATTTCGCCCGGGCGATTCACTATTTCGCCCGGGCGATTTACTAATTCGCTCGGGCGATTTACTATTTCGCCCAGGCGATTTAGTTTTGTATTGGTCTTGTTGTCCATGCCCGTGTAGTTATCAATGCCACTCGTGTAGTCATCACTTCGGTGACTGATTTCCACCAACAACAACACACTATTTCAGTACGGCTTTATAACGCCCTTTTATGGCTTTATAACACTCTAATTATAACGCACTAATCATAAAGTCCTAATTTACCCTATCAGGGCCTGGCTTTTGGGGACTAACGGGACGGGGAAACCCCCCCCCCCTCCCCGCTTTTTTTCTTGACCGATTTTTATGACACTTAGAGGGAATTGTTTTCTAGTTTTTTGCCCGTTTTGGGGTAAAAAAAAGTATTGTTTCCATTATTTCCTTAATAGTTGTCCAAATGCTATAAAGCATTGCAAACTTGTTTATTTTGACATAGGCCCACTATTTTATCTTCTCACTCGGGTCGCCATTGGGGTGGAATAATCGGTGCCAAGTGTGCAATGGTGATGCTTGGTTGACAATTCTTTATTTCTTGGCCTGAAAATTTGGAAATTGGCATGTTAAAGGCAGGGTGTAGGCCTACTATTGGTAATTACCCTCCATGTCAATTACCATAAAAACTTACTTGATAAAGAGCACTGGGGAGCTGTCAATGATAGGCCCCTATTTAACAAAAACATAGAAACGACCCCTAATAATGTAGTTTTAGAGAAATTTTTTCACGCAAACATTTGAATCTGACTGCACACAATTCTATGCAACAATGGTGTTTTTCTCTTATTATTTCCTTGCAACTTCGATGATCAAGAGAGGCAAAATTTTCACAGGTTTATTATTTTATTCATGTTGGGATACACCAAGTGAAGATACTGGTCTTTGACAATTACCAAAAGTATACCCGCCTTTAAGAATAGTTTATCCATTGAACTTGATACCGGTACTATTTTGAACCCCCTATATTTAGGCTGAAAACACAAAATCCAAGATGGCCAGATATGGCTGCAATTTAACATTTAAACATTTAACACTATCACGTGACACATCAATGTCATTTTACAAATAGAAAACAACTTAATTTTAAATAGTGAATGAAACAGACAAAATAGATTCATGACACTATGCTTTCTTACAGGGGTCACAGTTGCGGAACAATAATTGGTGCACAGGGGTGCAATACACTAAATAGGCCAAAATTCGTGCGCCAAACTGATTGTGATAATTTGTAGGCCTTCAATTTCTTTTGACTAATAATTTGGTTGTAGTCACGCAGTAGAATGTGTATTTATGACAAGTTATCATAAGTCACAACCTGTGGGTTCTGTGCTTCAACATTTTAGGAGACTTGATAAACTTAAGCTTTAAGATGTTGGTCCTATTTGGCTTTGGAAGTAGAGGAGTGCTTCATAACAACTGGCAGCAAGTCGGTTTTGAAAAAGCACATTTTTCTATGGTAAAACAATAAAAACAATTCCAAATGGCTTACCTGCCAAAAATTTAAAAGAAATCTGAAGTTAAGTTGTCGGAAAATATATTTGATTGGTTTTCAAGAGGCTGATAGACTTTAAAGGAACATTACAGAATTTGTTTTTGCTAACAAAACAGTTAAGCACTTTATATAATCCATCATATACATAAACTGAAAAACCTGTAGAAGTTTGAGATCGATCGGCCATCTGGGTCACGAGAAAGTAGTGAAAAACCGATTACACATTTGCATGTGTTATACAATGCATGAATAAAACGCTCATGAGCGATAAACTCCAATCGGAAATTACTTTTATTTATTTCTCATCAAATATGGCATTTCAGACAGAAATATTTCTAGAAATGTTTGCTACTATCATCATCAGTAGACCGTGTAAGTTTTATGTAAATCTGTGATCTTAAAGAAAATTTTAATTACCAGTTCTGTAACGTTCCTTTAAAGCAGATCTTGTGAGTATTTTTGAATAATTAGCATTGGTTGCTATGGGAGTTTATTTAGTGTGGTGCACCCCAGGGTGCAATGATGAGGCCTGGTCAACTAATCTGTTGTATTTCTTGGCCCGAAAAGTTGGAAATTAGCATGTTAAGAATATTCCATTGAACATATTTATCTAGACTCATAGGCTATAGACCGTGCGAGTCCCGCACGTATTTGAACATTTTTGGGACGACTTTGATCCCACGTGCGTTGCTTTATCGCATGAAGGAAAGAAACTTGCGCATTATAAGGGGTCCCAATGTTCAAATACGAGTGAGACTTACAAAATCTATTGTAAATAAATTAAAATAATATAATACAAATTATCGGGGTCAGCATTTACCATGGCAACCATTTATTTGTCTGTTTCATTCACTATTTAAAATTAAGTTGTTTTTTATTTGTTAAGTGAAATTGATGTGTTAGTGTTAACTGTTTAAATGTTAAATTGCAGCCATATCTAATTAGGACTTATATATAATTAGGGCGTTATAACTAGAGTGTTATAACGCCATAAAAGGGCGTTATAAAGCCGTACTGAAATAGTGTTTTGCAGTCTGGTGTTTTGTTGTTGGTGGAAATCAGCCACCGAAGCGATGACTACACGAGTGGCATTGATAACTACACGGGCATGGACAACAGGACCAATACAAAACTAAATCGCCCGGGCGAAATAGTAAATCGCCCGGGCGAAAGAGTAAATCGCCCGGGCGAAATAGTAAATCGCCCGGGCGAATTAGCAATCTGGGATTTTTTTTTTTTTTGCCATGTCCTTAATACGCTTCCGTAGTCACCAGACTGAAGTCAGCACTAAATTTGGTGCTGGCAAGAAATTTAGAGCTAGCTCCAAATTTCAAAAAACCCTGTCAACGACCGTCATTGACAGTTCGAACGGAATCCCGAATTCTCGTGTTATTTCCTCTTTTTCAATTGCAGTGTTTTCATCTTAAACACGTGAAATCGTAATGGTTATTTTCTCAGATGTCTTTCTTATGTCAAACCATACTGCATAGGCGCCCCCAATAAATTAGTCGACTGGTTAGCTCAGTACAACTAATTAAACAATTGCATAATCATAGCCCGTTTTCGAATTTACTACACGAGTTGTAGATGGTTAAAGGGGCACACCGGTTTACTGTTTACGTAATTTAGTGACGTAGAATTATAGACAATTATTTTTAGATGTTTTTGATTTTTGTTTTTTTACATAAAAAATTAGTGTCACGTATTAAACGAGAAATGATCGGAGGGAAAAAAGCGGTCAAAGGTCAGCGTATACGCTTTACCAGCCGTTCGAAGTGTCAAATTTACGGGATTTTGCTGCGCTCTATTGCAAGTAGACTGGTGCTTCTTTTTATGTAAATGTTATTACTATGACGAGGCATGAGGATCCAGTCTACATATCCAACCAACTCAAAGGCGAGTATAAACAACCGCCATAATACACGCGTCAGTGCAATGCTTATGTTCCAATCTACGTTCCTTCGACATCCAAAGATCGACCCCCAAAAACGCAAAGAAATAAACCAAAAATATGGTAGAACAACAAGAAAAAATCTAAAAATCATAATAAATCCAAAGACGACTGATAAACGTGATGGTGCACAAAGTACATGTACCACTAGTACTACCACGGAGGAAGGTATGGTATACTAGTACTACATAGACCCAGTAACTAGGGCGCTGGAATCCTTTAAACATTTTTGTTTATATCTTCGGTCGACGACCGAAACAAAGATGTCAAAACTTTGTAAAAAAAGGAGTACGCCCCAGTTACTTGGTCTAGTACATAACTAGTATTACAATGACAGTAGTTGGAATGCGATCGTAACCCCCCCCCCCCCCCCCAACGGTCGTTCGCGAAGCCCTGGTTTTACTTTTGGTTTTGGTACGGATCGAGAGCCTCCCATAAAGGGACAGGTGGAAACAAATTAAGATAAGATATTAAGATAAAACAAAGGTAAAATATTTTTGTTCCCTCTAAATAATATCGTGTTCCCTCAGAATATGTTGTTTCCCCGAACTGTTATTTCATTCCTTCAAAGTGTTATTTTGTTGCTTCAAAATATATGATTCTGAGGGTATGTAATATAGGGCTAGATTGTTTTGAAAATACATTTTCTTCAGCTTTCGTTCCCTCAAGATACGCTTCCGTTCCCTCAAGATACGCTTTCTTTTCCTCAAGATACACTTCCGTTCCCTCGAGATACACTTGCCGTTCCCTCAAGATACGCTTTCGTTCCTTCAAGATACGTTTCCGTTCCCTCGAGATACGCTTTTGTTCCCTGAAGATACGTTTTCGTTCCCTCAAGATGCGCTTCCGTTCCCTCAATACGCTTTCGTTCCCTCAAGATACGCTTTCGTTCCCTCAAGATACGCTTACCGTTCCCTCAAGATACGCTTTCGTTCCCTCAAGATACGCTTCTGTATGTTCCCTCGAGATACGCTTTTGATCCCTCAAGATACGCCATTCCCTGAAAATACGCCTTCAGTCCCCTGAACAACAACAACTTGTTCAATTTATTGACTCTCTGAATGCAAATCTTACGTTCGACTTTTCATCATTATTTACAACTTGTATATCCATAATCTGAATACATAGTCTTTTTTGTAAAATACTCATGAATAAATTAACAACAATTGGTTCAGTAATTTACTTTTATAAGGCTGGAAGTAAAACTATCTCCGAAGATCACGAGGGTTATCCGAACCAAAAAAGTGGTTCGGATAACCCACGTGACTTTCGTTTTTGAAAAATGCGTAAAAAACGGCAAAATTTGATGGTTTCTTTTCTCAACTGTTCTTCTCCATTCCTGGAAGACCTTTAGAGTCATGTTTTAGTGTATTTTGTAGCCTAAATAGCCCAACGAAGCCGGTGTGTCCCTTTAAACTCGCAACTACCTAATTTTCATTTGAAATTCATAATTTTATTGGGGCGCCCTATGGATTATGGTTTGGGATACAAGGAAGACATCTATGTGAAGGATTAGGTAGACGTATAGTAAATTCGCACACACGCTAAATTATCAAAATATTTAAATACTTGGGCTGACCTATAACCAATTTAATTGGGGCGCCTAATATGAGTTAGTTTGAGATACAGGGAAGACATCTATGAGAAATAAACTTCAGATTTCGTTGTTTTATTATGACTATACTTTTCAAAAAAAAATGGGTAGTTGCGTGTTAAATCTACAACTTGTATAGTAAATTCGCACACGGGCCATTTTATGCAGATATTTAATCAGTTGTGCTGAGCTAATTAGTGAACCAATTTAATCGGGGCGCCTATGAGTTATGCTTTGGGATATAAGAAAGACATCTGTGAAGAACAAACTAAAGATTTTATGGGTTTCGATGACTACTTTTCAAATGAAACTTAGGTAGTTGCGAGTTTAACCATCTACAACTCGTGTAGTAAATTCGCAAACGGGCTATATGCAATTGTTTGATAAGTGGTGCTGAGCAGCTAAACAGTCCACTAATTCATTGGGGGTCGCCTATTGCAGTGTGGTTTGGAATATAAGAAAGACATATGTGAAGAAAATCATTAATTATATTTCACGTGTTTACGATGAAAACATTGCAACTGAAAACGAGTTAATAACACGAGAAATCGGGATTCCGTTCGCACTGTCAATGACGGTCGATTTGAAATTTGGTGCTAGCACTAAATTTGGTGCTAGCACTAAATTTCTTGCCAGCTTGAACAGTGCAAAAGAGCGGAACAGAGTAGAGGACCGATTTGCTGATGACGTGAGTCACAGAGCACAGGCTGAGGCACACCATATTTCCATTAAATGCAGAAATGACACAGCAAGCATGAAAAGACTGGCTCCAAAGGCGATTGATGCATCCGAACTGCTACATGGGAGACCATGAGAAATGCAAACAAAATTCTCACGTTTGCAACGGTAAATATAATTACCCAATACCTCTCCCGCTATGTCCGGGGCAGATTTATTTTAACCTCCAAGGATGAGGAACTTTTAAAAACAATTTTGGAAAAACGCATGGGAGACGAAGCGATAGAGTAGAACCAAGTATAGAACTAGTACCAAGAAGTCTGAATCCATGAACCACGCGTAAGCGATGACAAATCCAAAAGGAACACTAACCTTTTCACGGAATGGACCATCACGAGATCACAGCGCCATCCATCTTGTGAACAACCAACATGCAAACTCTATTTTCAAAAAGTGTGAAGCAACTCGCTGCCCCATTACCGTTGGATCACCCGCTGCAAGTGCCCTGGCTGCAATGGACAAAAAACAACAATACCACAAAAAACGTGTGATGGGAAAGAACTATAAAAAGAGACGAGCACAGTGCCGAGCTGAACGATATAACACTTATGCTAAAAACAATTGAACCAACTTGGCCAACTAAATCCAAAGTCACAGGACACTAACTGTAAAATGTATAATTTTTAGAGGCTACAGATCTACAAGGAACACAGTTAAAGCAAAACTTTCTCGAAATGGAGAAACAGATAGGGTAGGGTTTGGGCTGGAGCTAGGGTTTGGGCTAGAGCTATGTTTGAGTTAAGGATGGACGAAAAGAAATCACAAGGTTTAGAAAAAGCAGTTTTTAAACTCGTCTCCATGCCCAGTGGATGATTTTCTTGAATTTGACTTACCGTCATAATCTCACATCTCGCGTGCTGCGACGAGACTACTAGTACTAATCTTACCAGCACCAGTACAGAAGTAAAAACTTTACCAACACCCGTAAAAATAAACCTAGCGAACCACTTTTTATTAGAAAACTTTGAACATTCTGTAAAAAAAATGTATTCTAATTTTATGAAAGTAACAATAATTGCTATACTTAATGTTTACAGCCAAAGGAATTACGTTTTCAAAAAAAACATTAATATGGGCGGTTGAACGCCCTCGGTGAATTATATTTGGTTTCTCCACGTTACGTAACGAAGAATGGGTTCGTGTAGCGGGGTGTGGCGTGAGCTCACTTCACGTTGGTTCGCACCACAGTCAAGGCGGTAAAAAATCCCGTGGCTTGCACCTTTAGTATCACGAGTAGAAGACAACCTTAAAATGACTGCTGCCACGAAAGAAGACCTTGCAGAAATCTTAAGAGCATTCAGAGAGAGTCACAAGGATCTACAGAATTCATTTTCTCAGTCGCTGGAAGCCACTAAAGCTGAATTCAGCGAGGAAAACCAGAAGACGATCCAGGCCATGCAAAGAAAGATTTCCACAGTAGCGGAGAAAAAATGGAAACGGGAAGGAAACAAGAGGCAGTTTGAATTCAATCAGTTAAGTACAAACCCCCAATATTCTTAATATTATCAGTGTTCGATGTAAAGAAATGGGATCTATCAGTTTTAATAACGTCATGTGTTAATGCAAAAGTCAATGCATTCCGATCATCGGAACAACGGGAGAACAGATAACAAAAGAATGGCTACAGTACCTTACCGGAATACTAACATTCATACAGATTATGTAACAAACGTTTTTCGTTTTCTTTAATGCAACTCAGAAACATCGCTCACCTTGTAGACGAAGCCATCGAGGACCCGGCCAAAGCGGTAACTCAGCTCAAAAAGGCCAAATACTCAATCACCGCCAGACAAAAGCTGATCAAACTAGCAGAGCAGAGCGAGCATGGTTGGGCTACGGTTTCAGAGTATGAAACTAACGAACTGGCATCGGACGAGGATGACGAAAAAAGAATCCAAAGAGCAGAAGCACGTGCAGCAAAGAAAATCAAAAAGAAGCAACCCACCAATCAAGCATCCAAGAGATTTAAGAAAGACTGGCCTGCTCATCAGAATCCTGTTGCTACTGCTCCTATCCAGCTTTTTCGGGGGAGCCAGAACATTAGACAAGGGAAAGGGAGATGTTTCTTTTGCGGAAAGTTTGGACATTGGAAAGAAAGCTGCCCGGCAAGACAACAGCAATTCCAGCAGAGTAGCACTACAGCCAAACAAGCTTCAGCAAGCTACTAGGGTAATTAAAACTGCAATTACGAAGGTTAAACACAGTGTACGGGCAATTGAAAGTCAAACTGAGTTTGAAAACCATGAGGTCGATGATGGGTACGGTGAATACAAACAAGATCAGGGAAAAGGAATTCAAGTAACAGTTAGACTAAAGAGCCACGCCTCTTTTTGGCAAAATATTGGAACCCCTGATTTCGTAAGGGAGACAATTGTTAACGGTTACTTAATTCCATTTTACGATTTGCCTCCAGTAATGATTTCAAAGAACAATAGGTCCGCCATTACACAACATTTGTTCGTAACAGAGGCAATAACAGATCTATTGAAACTGGTCTCGATCGAAATGTGTTCCCTTCCTCCACATGTTGTCAACCCTCTTACAGTATCCATTCAACAAAATGGGAAAACACGCTTAATTTTAGATCTAAGGGTGGTAAACAAATGCATCCGGAAACAATCGGTGAAGTACGAGGATTTGCGTACCGCCCAAAATTTTCTTAGAAAGGGCGGGTACATGTTTAAATTCGATCTAAAATCAGGTTATCATCATGTCGATATCCACCCCAGCCATAGGAAATTTTTGGGGTTTGCTTGGTCAATCGGAGGAAAGATGACATACTTCAGGTTCAAGTGCCTCCCCTTTGGTTTAAGCTCTGCTCCGTTTATATTTACGAAAGTAGTTAGACCTTTGGTGAAAAATGGAGAAGCGAAGGTAAAGCCATTGTAGTATATCTGGACGATGGCTTGGGTTACGGAAGCAATCTATCCGAAGCAAAACTAGCAAGCGAAAGAATAAAATCAGATCTTGTCGCATCTGGCTTCGTTCCTAATGACCAAAAGTCAAAATGGGAGCCATCCAGAACACTAGAATGGCTAGGGTACGATGTAGACTTAAACTTGGGTTCATTTAGCGTACCAGAACGGAGAATCAAGGATATATACCAGTGTATCTTAGGAATCCTTCAGAACAAAAGTGTAATTAACGGCGCATATGTAAAGGCCAGAACACTGGCCAGTGTAGCGGGTAAGATAGTATCCACAAGCCTTGCATGCAGTTGGCAATATAGCAAGGCTCATGACGAAAGCCTTACAATGTATAGAATCAAGAATAAGTTGGGGTTCCTCCGTTCTAGTATCTAGTCAGGCTATGGGCGAACTAAAGTTCTGGCTGCAAAACATTCGTGCACTGAATGGAGAGGCTATAGAGCCGAAATATTCTGTTTCAAGAATAGTGTATTCTGACGCAAGTAGTTCAGGATACGGGGGATATGTTGTGGAAACGTCAGATGAATGTGCTCATGGCCAATGGGACCACATTGACAAAGTTAGGAGTTCAACATGGAGAGAACTCAAGGCCGTAGAAATGGTTATGCTGTCATTTGTGAGAAAGCTTGCTCAACACAGGGTGAAATGGTTTACAGACAACCAAGCAGTAGCCAAGATAATTACTAACGGTAGCATGAAAGTAGAATTGCAAAATATTGCCATAGACATTTTCAGCACCTGCGTGAGACACAACATTTCCTTAGAAATAGAGTGCATACCAAGAACAAAGAACGAAAGGGCAGACTATATCAGTAAAATGGTCGACACCGACGATTGGTCCGTTTCCGACTTCATTTTCAACCAAATTGAAGAAATGTGGGGACCACACACCATCGACAGATTTGCCTCATACTATAATACCAAACTTGTCCGATTTAACTCAAGATTTTGGAACCCAGGATGTGAAAGTATAGACGCATTTACCGCTGACTGGTCAGACGAAAACAATTGGATAGTTCCCCCAATCCACCTTGTCCCAAGAGTGCTAATTCACATGAGGCGTACACACGCTTCGGGATCTCTTATTTGCCCGCAGTGGTACTCGGCCCCGTTTTGGCCAATTCTGTTTCCCGATGGAAAAACTCCTATAGTTGGAGTTGTAGAGATTTAGGAAATCCCATATTTTCCTGGTATGTTTATGAGAGGCAGGGGAGATAACGAACAGTTCGTTAACCAGATAGCCAGGAGTGCTATACTAGCAATCAGATTGCAGTTTTAATATGCCTATGAGGCAACGAGAAGTTTGCGGTAAACTTTCAAATAAAAAATTGAGCTTTCCTACAGTAGGAAAAAGAGAAAAGCCAAGTTATAAGACGGTTATTACATTCCAGAGTTGGAAGTTATGCGGTATAATAACGGCGCCAATTGTTATTCAGTATAAAGTATTTATTTATTAATTACTAAACTTATGTTATTAAAATTACAGATTATTTTTCAGAGTGGAATATGGTCCGAAAATAGGCGTGAGGCAGTGGCCCAACACACAGAACTGAAAAAGCTAGCATCGAAGTTACCAGATGTTATAATGAACTCTAAAGCAGATTCCACCCAAACTCAATATGGATGTGCCTTCAGCAATTGGTGTACATGGGCTGACACATACGGTATATCCAAACTACCAGCTGATCCTTACTATGTTTCTCCACTAAACCCCAGAATAAACCATATTACTTTTAATTACAATAATTAACACTACACACGATAGTTGGCATTGTACTGTTGGTCTTATTTCGCACCAAAACTATGACACATTTTTGTAAGATATTTGTCGTATATATATCTCATAGTAACACTACTTGTCTATAAACGTAACAGTTGTTTAATACTTAATAACAAAATTAACAATTCTGTGTATTTCCGATATAACACAGTCTCTTCTGTGCAACAGCCTGTGTTCCTCTATTTTCCGTTTAGAATGTTTAGGACATTCTTAACCCTTGGGATCCAATCGTGATAGTAGCCGGTTACGCAACCTCAAAAAACCCGTTTGGGAAAATGAGGACGTAGTTTAGCCCCATGCTTACCATCTCATGCCAACCTGATGAATGGATTCTCTACATGCTAGTAACACATTTCAAATTTGTTGCTGTTTTTTACCGCCTTGACTGTGGTGCGAACCAACGTGAAGTGAGCTCACGCCACACCCCGCTACACGAACCCATTCTTCTTTACGTAACGTGGAGAAACCAAATATATGCTAATTCACCGAGGGCGTTCAACCGCCCATATTAATGTTTCTCCACTAAACCCCAGAATAAACCATATTACTTTTAATTACAATAATTAACACTACACACGATAGTTGGCATTGTACTGTTGGTCTTATTTCGGACCAATTATGCCCAATCTGAAGTTTAAAGTCAGGGAACTTACAATCCCAAGGATTGAGAAACTGAAAGAAGCTTGGAAAAATCTTCTTTGACGTAGCCATCTTTGGCTGACTCTGATTTCCATCTTCCATGCCTTTTAAATAGCCTATCTGGGACTCCTGCTTTAGCCGCCTCCGTGGCGCCGCCTGCTCGAAGACTGTGTACACAGTATTTCGAGACATCCCATAAGAGTGCTCCCATAATAGTCTCCCGTACTGTGGTATAACATAATGGCTTGTTAACGTTCCTTAATTTATAACCCTGTTTTGTGGCTGTTAAGTTCCTAAATATATATGACTCTTCGTCGGGAAGTTGTACTAACTCTATATATTTTTCTAACAGTTTTACTGGGCAGGCTTTTGAAGAAAGCCTTGCTATTACCACATGATGACCGTCTCTATAGATGTCCGTTTTGCTTGAAGGGATAAATACAGACACATGAATGTGGTCAAATGCTAAGTGGTTTCTCTTAATGTGTGAAAGTTCGTCAAAACGAAGGAAGCCTGCAAACGCTACAAAGCACATTGTTACTGTTCGTATGGCCAAGAGGTTTTTAGTTGATAATTCTGAACAATAATAGGCGTACATTTTTACAAGAATGTCTGCAGAAATTGGCTCTTTTTTAGAAACTGGGGTCCCCAACTTTCGTTTAACGCCCTCAACGGCCTGTTTAACCAACGGTGAAGAGCATGGGTCAAGGCAACCTGCCATTTTGTGCGCCCAAGCAATTGCTGAGCATGCCTTGACTATGGGTGACGGTGTTCTGGCTGAATTAGCAATATGAATAGTATACAATGATACATAGTACGGATCAGCTGGTAGTTTGGATATACCATATGTGTCAGCCCATGTACACCAATTGCTGAAGGCACATCCATATTGAGTTTGGGTGGAATCTGCTTTAGAGTTCATTATAACATCTGGTAACTTCGATGCTAGCTTTTTCAGTTCTGTGTGTTGGACCACTGCCTCACGCCTATTTTCGGACCATATTCCACTCTGAATACTGATATAGTCTGCCCTTTCGTTCTTTGTTCTTGGTATGCACTCTATTTCTAAGGAAATGTTGTGTCTCACGCAGGTGCTGAAAATGTCTATGGCAATATTTTGCAATTCTACTTTCATGCTACCGTTAGTAATTATCTTGGCTACTGCTTGGTTGTCTGTAAACCATTTCACCGTGTTGAGCAAGCTTTCTCACAAATGACAGCATAACCATTTCTACGGCCTTGAGTTCTCTCCATGTTGAACTCCTAACTTTGTCAATGTGGTCCCATTGGCCATGAGCACATTCATCTGACGTTTCCACAACATATCCCCCGTATCCTGAACTACTTGCGTCAGAATACACTATTCTTGAAACAGAATATTTCGGCTCTATAGCCTCTCCATTCAGTGCACGAATGTTTTGCAGCCAGAACTTTAGTTCGCCCATAGCCTGACTAGATACTAGAACGGAGGAACCCCAACTTATTCTTGATTCTATACAAACATGTAAGGCTTTCGTCATGAGCCTTGCTATAATAGGCGTACATTTTTACAAGAATGTCTGCAGAAATTGGCTCTTTTTTAGAAACCGGGGTCCCCAACTTTCGTTTAACGCCCTCAACGGCCTGTTTAACTAACGGTGAAGAGCATGGGTCAGGGCAACCTGCCATTTTGTGCGCCCAAGCAATTGCTGAGCATGCCTTGACTATGGGTAACGGTGTTCTGGCTGAATTAGCAATATGAATAGTATACAATGATACATTAATATGGGCGGTTGAACGCCCTCGGTGAATTAGCATATATTTGGTTTCTCCACGTTACGTAAAGAAGAATGGGTTCGTGTAGCGGGGTGTGGCGTGAGCTCACTTCACGTTGGTTCGCACCACAGTCAAGGCGGTAAAAAATCCCGTGGCTTGCACCTTTAGTATCACGAGTAGAAGACAACCTTAAAATGACTGCTGCCACGAAAGAAGACCTTGCAGAAATCTTAAGAGCATTCAGAGAGAGTCACAAGGATCTACAGAATTCATTTTCTCAGTCGCTGGAAGCCACTAAAGCTGAATTCAGCGAGGAAAACCAGAAGACGATCCAGGCCATGCAAAGAAAGATTTCCACAGTAGCGGAGAAAAAATGGAAACGGGAAGGAAACAAGAGGCAGTTTGAATTCAATCAGTTAAGTACAAACCCCCAATATTCTTAATATTATCAGTGTTCGATGTAAAGAAATGGGATCTATCAGTTTTAATAACGTCATGTGTTAATGCAAAAGTCAATGCATTCCGATCATCGGAACAACGGGAGAACAGATAACAAAAGAATGGCTACAGTACCTTACCGGAATACTAACATTCATACAGATTATGTAACAAACGTTTTTCGTTTTCTTTAATGCAACTCAGAAACATCGCTCACCTTGTAGACGAAGCCATCGAGGACCCGGCCAAAGCGGTAACTCAGCTCAAAAAGGCCAAATACTCAATCACCGCCAGACAAAAGCTGATCAAACTAGCAGAGCAGAGCGAGCATGGTTGGGCTACGGTTTCAGAGTATGAAACTAACGAACTGGCATCGGACGAGGATGACGAAAAAAGAATCCAAAGAGCAGAAGCACGTGCAGCAAAGAAAATCAAAAAGAAGCAACCCACCAATCAAGCATCCAAGAGATTTAAGAAAGACTGGCCTGCTCATCAGAATCCTGTTGCTACTGCTCCTATCCAGCTTTTTCGGGGGAGCCAGAACATTAGACAAGGGAAAGGGAGCTGTTTCTTTTGCGGAAAGTTTGGACATTGGAAAGAAAGCTGCCCGGCAAGACAACAGCAATTCCAGCAGAGTAGCACTACAGCCAAACAAGCTTCAGCAAGCTACTAGGGTAATTAAAACTGCAATTACGAATGTTAAACACAGTGTACGGGCAATTGAAAGTCAAACTGAGTTTGAAAACCATGAGGTCGATGATGGGTACGGTGAATACAAACAAGATCAGGGAAAAGGAATTCAAGTAACAGGTAGACTAAAGAGCCACGCCTCTTTTTGGCAAAATATTGGAACCCCTGATTTCGTAAGGGAGACAATTGTTAACGGTTACTTAATTCCATTTTACGATTTGCCTCCAGTAATGATTTCAAAGAACAATAGGTCCGCCATTACACAACATTTGTTCGTAACAGAGGCAACAACAGATCTATTGAAACTGGTCTCGATCGAAATGTGTTCCCTTCCTCCACATGTTGTCAACCCTCTTACAGTATCCATTCAACAAAATGAGAAAAAACGCTTAATTTTAGATCTAAGGGTGGTAAACAAATGCATCCGGAAACAATCGGTGAAGTACGAGGATTTGCGTACCGCCCAAAATTTTCTTAGAAAGGGCGGGTACATGTTTAAATTCGAGCTAAAATCAGGTTATCATCATGTCGATATCCACCCCAGCCATAGGAAATTTTTGGGGTTTGCTTGGTCAATCGGAGGAAAGATGACATACTTCAGGTTCAAGTGCCTCCCCTTTGGTTTAAGCTCTGCTCCGTTTATATTTACGAAAGTAGTTAGACCTTTGGTGAAAAAATGGAGAAGCGAAGGTAAAGCCATTGTAGTATATCTGGACGATGGCTTGGGTTACGGAAGCAATCTATCCGAAGCAAAACTAGCAAGCGAAAGAATAAAATCAGATCTTGTCGCATCTGGCTTCGTTCCTAATGACCAAAAGTCAAAATGGGAGCCATCCAGAACACTAGAATGGCTAGGGTACGATGTAGACTTAAACTTGGGTTCATTTAGCGTACCAGAACGGAGAATCAAGGATATATACCAGTGTATCTTAGGAATCCTTCAGAACAAAAGTGTAATTAACGGCGCATATGTAAAGGCCAGAACACTGGCCAGTGTAGCTGGTAAGATAGTATCCACAAGCCTTGCATGCAGTTGGCAATATAGCAAGGCTCATGACGAAAGCCTTACATGTTTGTATAGAATCAAGAATAAGTTGGGGTTCCTCCGTTCTAGTATCTAGTCAGGCTATGGGCGAACTAAAGTTCTGGCTGCAAAACATTCGTGCACTGAATGGAGAGGCTATAGAGCCGAAATATTCTGTTTCAAGAATAGTGTATTCTGACGCAAGTAGTTCAGGATACGGGGGATATGTTGTGGAAACGTCAGATGAATGTGCTCATGGCCAATGGGACCACATTGACAAAGTTAGGAGTTCAACATGGAGAGAACTCAAGGCCGTAGAAATGGTTATGCTGTCATTTGTGAGAAAGCTTGCTCAACACAGGGTGAAATGGTTTACAGACAACCAAGCAGTAGCCAAGATAATTACTAACGGTAGCATGAAAGTAGAATTGCAAAATATTGCCATAGACATTTTCAGCACCTGCGTGAGACACAACATTTCCTTAGAAATAGAGTGCATACCAAGAACAAAGAACGAAAGGGCAGACTATATCAGTATTCAGAGTGGAATATGGTCCGAAAATAGGCGTGAGGCAGTGGTCCAACACACAGAACTGAAAAAGCTAGCATCGAAGTTACCAGATGTTATAATGAACTCTAAAGCAGATTCCACCCAAACTCAATATGGATGTGCCTTCAGCAATTGGTGTACATGGGCTGACACATTTGGTATATCCAAACTACCAGCTGATCCGTACTATGTATCATTGTATACTATTCATATTGCTAATTCAGCTAGAACACCGTCACCCATAGTCAAGGCATGCTCAGCAATTGCTTGGGCGCACAAAATGGCAGGTTGCCTTGACCCATGCTCTTCACCGTTAGTTAAACAGGCCGTTGAGGGCGTTAAACGAAAGTTGGGGACCCCGGTTTCTAAAAAAGAGCCAATTTCTGCAGACATTCTTGTAAAAATGTACGCCTATTATTGTTCAGAATTATCAACTAAAAACCTCTTGGCCATACGAACAGTAACAATGTGCTTTGTAGCGTTTGCAGGCTTCCTTCGTTTTGACGAACTTTCACACATTAAGAGAAACCACTTAGCATTTGACCACATTCATGTGTCTGTATTTATCCCTTCAAGCAAAACGGACATCTATAGAGACGGTCATCATGTGGTAATAGCAAGGCTTTCTTCAAAAGCCTGCCCAGTAAAACTGTTAGAAAAAATATATAGAGTTAGTACAACTTCCCGACGAAGAGTCATATATATTTAGGAACTTAACAGCCACAAAACAGGGTTATAAATTAAGGAACGTTAACAAGCCATTATGTTATACCACAGTACGGGAGACTATTATGGGAGCACTCTTATGGGATGTCTCGAAATACTGTGTACACAGTCTTCGAGCAGGCGGCGCCACGGAGGCGGCTAAAGCAGGAGTCCCAGTAGGCTATTTAAAAGGCATGGAAGATGGAAATCAGAGTCAGCCAAAGATGGCTACGTCAAAGAAGATTTTTCCAAGCTTCTTTCAGTTTCTCAATCCTTGGGATTGTAAGTTCCCTGACTTTAAACTTCAGATTGGGCATAATTGGTCCGAAATAAGACCAACAGTACAATGCCAACTATCGTGTGTAGTGTTAATTATTGTAATTAAAAGTAATATGGTTTATTCTGGGGTTTAGTGGAGAAACATTAATATGGGCGGTTGAACGCCCTCGGTGAATTAGCATATATTTGGTTTCTCCACGTTACGTAAAGAAGAATGGGTTCGTGTAGCGGGGTGTGGCGTGAGCTCACTTCACGTTGGTTCGCACCACAGTCAAGGCGGTAAAAAACAGCAACAAATTTGAAATGTGTTACTAGCATGTAGAGAATCCAATCATCAGGTTGGCATGAGATAGTAAGCATGGGGCTAAACTACGTCCTCATTTTCCCAAACGGGTTTTTTGAGGTTGCGTAACCGGCTACTATCACGATTGGATCCCAAGGGTTAAGAATGTCCTAAACATTCTAAACGGAAAATAGAGGAACACAGGCTGTTGCACAGAAGATACTGTGTTATATTGGAAATACACAGAATTGTTAATTTTGTTATTAAGTATTAAACAACTGTTACGTTTATAGACAAGTAGTGTTACTATGAGATATATATACACTGTAAAAAAATTGGGTAAAATATTGCCCAACTTTTTACCCAACTAAGGGCGAATAGTTAACTCCTCCAACTTTTGGGCAAAATATTACCCATTCAAATTGGGCAAACTTTTTGCCCATTATTTGGGTAATGAAACTTATTCCAACAGTTGGGCAGTATACCTTTCACCAACTTATTGGGTAAAATTATTTGACCATAAGATGAGCACAATTTGCCGCCCAACCGTTGGTTAAAATTTAACCAATTATTGAGTAAATATTTTCACCCATTTAATGGTAAAATCGTGCTTAATTCGACCAACTATTGGGTCTATTATTGTCTACAGTCTGTTGGTCACTTTTTAAACCACACGTCCATGCATCGAAAACGATTTTTTTCCACAATGGCCAGTTGTGGCAAGCTGTGCCCTTGGAGTCTCTCTCAAAAACGTGGGGTTGCCCAGTGGTTTGTAGATGCTTTTGAAGGTTAGTTTTTAACTAAATAACGTGTTTTCTGTTTAGTTGTACATGTACATAGTCGTGACAGTCGCAGTGCAAGCAATGCAGTGATAGTGCCATTCGTGCCGCGGCGTTGCATGTCTACAACGCACTGCCTGCACGATGTTTGTAACATCACAATACATGTACACGAATGGCATGATAAAACTGAAAATAATTCAATGGCAGTAGCACTGTGTTGCTTGCTCTGCCAGTTTCACGACTGTGTACAACTAAATAGGAGACAACACTTCATATTTAGTTAAAAACTAACCTTCAAACAGTTCTATAACCACTGGGCAACCCCGCTCGTTTAAAGAGAGGACACGGCCACAGCCACTCCTCCACTCGCCATGTTGGAAAAGATCGTTGTTATGTTTTGATATGCATGCACGTCGTACGGCGTTTCGCGGGAACAATGCCCAGATGTTGCGCGAAACTTGCCCAGTTTTGGGGCAAATCTTTGATCGAAGTGTCATGATCGGATAATTTGCCCAACTAATGTGCATCATTTTCACCAACAATTACGATTAATTCAAACTACCCAAAGACTGCCCAATATATGGGCAACAATGTAACCAACAATTATGATGGATTCAGATTACGAAATATTTGCCCAACATTTGCCCAACTTTTGTTTCACTTCTTGTAAAAAAGGGGGCAAACAAAATGTTTGCCCAACAACAACAATTGTTGCTTTCGTTGGGCAGTTATTGACCAATAATTGTGGAAATTACTTTGCCCAACAAAATGTGTCAAATGATTTGACCAACGTTTTTGCAGTGTACGACAAATATCTTACAAAAATGTGTCATAGTTTTGGTGCGAAATAAGACCAACAGTACAATGCCAACTATCGTGTGTAGTGTTAATTATTGTAATTAAAAGTAATATGGTTTATTCTGGGGTTTAGTGGAGAAACAAAACCAGCAACAACTGATGAAAAATGCCTCGTACAACTCATTTCTGTCCACGTTTCAAGCCTGCAATTGTTTAAACTATTGACTCACCCTCACTTCTCGCACGAAATTACTTTTGTAACATAAGATGTATAATGCATTAGCGACATTATCACTGAAAACATCATTTAGTCAATTTGCAAAAAAGATTAGTCAAACGCGAATAAAAAGTTAGTCCTTCAGGGAATGACTAATTTGTATATCAAAAATGCTAATAAAAGACGTTTTGACTAATTTGAAAAACTTGCAGACTAACTTCTTTTTTTGCAGACTAATTAAATAAGTTGTATTACTAAGCTTTGACTAATTGTTAAACTGCTGATTTACCAATGCAGGTAGTCATTTCATTTTGAATTTACTAACTGAAATGCACATCACTAATTGGATGACTAATGTATTCGTGAAAGACTAATTCCAATCTTTAATTAGTCAACAGCCTGTAGTTTTTGTGGTTGAAAAGTTCCCGCTCTTTTTCAGTCTGATCTTTCTGTGTTAACGTGTAAACTAGGGTGGTGGCTTGTGCAGCTCACATAAATATGTAAAAAATTCATTGACTTGTATGTTCCAGTCAATGGTATTGAATGGTACCACATGTATAGATAGTGGGGAACCTTCCAACTGTTTAGGACCAAGCATGGCACCGGGTAAGTACGGGAAATATCATATTAAAATTATTTCGTGACTTGTGAGTATGGAGAATCATGCATGTAACATACATGATGTAAGTCGACTCGTCGAAGCAATGGTGGTCGAGTTGTCTCTAAGGTTTCCCGTGGTCTCAAGGTTCAGCATGTGACAGGGGTGTACCCTTTAATATGGGATATTTTGATGCTTTTACGCGGCCTACTTAGGTTATAGGGAAACTTGATGAAGACCTGTCTCAAGTTGATATCTCTTATGTTGCGAATGTGCTCACTATTGTTGTAGTTTCACCAACTTTGCAACAAATGTTTGTACATTGCTTCACCTTGTGAGTGACCAATGAAGAAAAAAGCAAGACTAACTATGCTAAGTGCGACCAACTAAAATAGTCGAATGACTACTTAAATGAATGAAAATGACAAATTAGTTGCCTTGCAATACTAATTAATTTTTGTGCATTACTAATTAATTTGTATGCATTACTAATTAATTTTCGTGCATTACTAATCCAGGTGACAGATTAGTAAAATAAGACATTTTTCACGACTAATTATAATTAGTCAAAATTACTCATGAATGACAATAATAATAATAATAATACTTTATTCAGGCAAGTCACAATACAAACAGAAAAAACACATGAAGTAAAAGACATAGCGTATAAAAAATATAAAAAATGAAAAACTAGCCCATCTAAATATACATCAAGAATAGAGGTACTATAAAAATATAAAAACTGCCCCATCCCGATTTTCAGCATGGATTGAAATATACAGCGACGTTTAAAAATAAACATGGCAAAGACAGAAACACACAACAGGCCAAACAAATTATGTATAACCTAATCCTGAATTAAAGTGACATTTGAGCAAATGTTTTTGTTTTTAACAACTTTAAACAAACAGCGTTTGTTTTTGTTCATATTTTGAGTACATACTCTAATCTGGAATTCTAATGCACTTCATGTCAATGTCATCCTGCAGGTCCAAGAGAACCCAAACTGAAAGAAAATGTTTCAACCCAGTGAACAAAGGTAACATTTATTAACAACCTTTTAAATTTGATAACAAATGTTATCATTTTGTAGGTTTTGGTTTTCTGTACAGCTTGTGGGCATTCTCACTGTCACATAATTTGATTTATCAGATGTTATAACATCTAAATCAAATTCTGTGACAGTGAGAATGCCCACAAGCTGTACAGAAAACTGAAACCTACAAAAGGATAACAATATCAAATTTGAATGTTGTTATTAAATGTTACCTTAATTAGTTCACTGGGTTGAACATTTTGTTTTCAGTTTGGGTTATCTTGGACCTGATATAGGTTGTCTTGGGTGAAGTTGTGGGCCAGAAGTTCTCTCCCGTAGCTTGGTTTTGGTGCATCTCCATCTTTGAATAGTTTGCGTAGCTTGTTCCCGTACCTGATGAGAAACCAATAACTGAGCGATAACAAACACAACAGAATAATAATTAGGGACTGCAGGGGTTTGGACAGGTTGGGATCATGTCAATGCAAATAAATGTTTGTATCTACCAAAACAAAATTCATACAACAATCTTTGGTTGATGAGAAACAAACATGTGTTTTTATTTTTTTGGATTTGGTAAACAATCCAATCCATTACAAACCTCTTCTGAAGACACACTGTGGAAGACAGCTACACTCGATGTGCCAACCTGTTCGCCATGGCTGTTAGTACTAGTAGTAGAAGTGCTTTCCTTAATGAGGCTTTGTTCGATTACCTAATGGATAAAACAAATTAAATGCAAAATTGTACAAGGACGTTGTGGACAAAAAATTAAAATTATAAAAACATTACCCATCCCAAGTCTTAAATCCCCCAATGGAACAATATCCTATTTTTATTTGCATATCAAGGGTTCTATTTCATCATGACAACTTCAGTTCACCAGTCTTGAAAACCCGTATCATTTTCAGTGGGTTCATGTGTGCAATCATTACTGACGTATGCCCAATTTCCGGACATCATTTTCATGTCGACTCGTACCGTACGTACACTTTGTTACAAAATATTGATTTGGACTTTCAAAACACACGGTGAATTCCAACACAAATCCTTATGAAAAGGAAAAGGTTTAGAGAGCACTTTCATGACTGATTTGTAACTTTCTATTTGAGTACTTTCTATTTGAGTACTTTCTTCACGATAAGATTTTTCGGAAGGCGATTCACGGACGGACGGGTGGAGCTATTCTCAGACTGACCGTAATTCTGGTGGCATTCTTGTTACACTTACCGGTCTCCGCTCCTTTTCCTTCATCCGCTTGTCTCTATGTTAGGTGACTTCCGTGTAGGAATCGATCCCCCTTTTAGGCTGAACTTGGACGGTATCCCAAAGCAGGCCATCAATTTAGACGATGTTTCCTGGCAGTCGTCCGAGAAGTGGGCACTACAATACAAATGTGCGACCACTCGACCACTTCCCAACTCGAAAGTTTGATCGAGTTGTGTTTACGAATCTCAACCATTCTCGACAAACGTTTGGCTCACTGGGAAATTGACAAAATCTAACAGAAGAATCTTTGTCACTGTTCCGAATGCAACCTCCAACGGTGCACGATTTAGGCATTTCACAACAAAAACCTAAGATCAGTCACTGATTTAGCTGAAGAATGACTATCCCAGTCATGAAGATCATATCAGAACGCACAGTGCACGGGTGAATGTAAACAAAGATGACGTCATTATCCTGACTCTGAATGCACGGTGTGTCGTCATGAAATTGTTCAACCAATCAAAAACGCCTTGCGTCCGAGCGCGCCCTCAGCGGCGAAATATACGTAAATTTTTGGAAAATCCACAAAGTACCTTTTTTTTCATTTCACATTTTCGAGAAAACTGTAAACCACAATTAATGGAAAAACTCATTAAACAATAGGTATATGCCCTAAAGAAGTACAGAATAGTGTTTGGACGATTGAAATATCCGTTTTATTTACTCTTTAATACAGTTTTCAGTGTAGCAACTGACCAATTAGAATGCTTTTTACTGTGTCCCCACAGTTAGCGTGTGGTATGAAACAAAACAAATTGCAACCCGCGAATATGACGTCACACTTCGAGGCTCTTAGATAGGGGACCAGTCTAAGCCAGATGTGCCTCTGATCACACATTACATTATACGCTGCACTCACTCACTCATGAATGAAACACTTCAGTAAATACCATTGATACGCCCAGAGTATAGGCCTATTCAAAGGACGGTCTGGCGTTATTCTCGCGCCTTCCAGTGTGACATCAGCTGTTGAATGATAGTTTGTTATTGACAGACGCCGAGCATGTAACCATACAGGGAGGACATATACACACTAACTGTTCCGAAAAGTGGCTACGTGTTTGTTCTTAACTGGTAAGTGCACGTTCTATGGTTCAAGCCAAGCTTCCCATGGGAATACTACCATGGAGGTAGTGTATACTACGACTATTCATTTGGGTTTTTGTAAGCATTTTGCAACAGCAATTCTGTTCATTCACAAATAATAATCGTGCAAATAATTAACCGAAGAACAAGAAAATCTGGAACTTTGAGTAACACCCGATTCTTCTTTTCAATAAAATTGTAAACTTCAACAATGAAAGAAACTGTATGTAGTTGCATGCATGGCTTATGAATTTATTGTTTCGAACGATGCCAGTTCATAGAGCAAGGTGAGCGGTCTATGGTTTACCATGGGTCTACGTTCAATTGTTGAGCTGGCACTTGTCACTAATCGTGATACAAAATACTTCATTATCTTTTGTAGTGAAGTGGCTAGCCTCCAATAATACAATAGTAAATGCAAACGAAGGAGGTTCACGTAAAGACTGCACAATATTTAGAAGGTTACCAACATGTGTACTTTGTGTTACCAACAGGTGTACTTTGTGTTATAATCCAAAATTACGCATACACAGTGAATAGTGGGCTCAATCAAAGCAGACTGGGTTGGGCTGCAGTGCCACTCTACCTCCATGCATTTTACTTTGTGCATAGAGCAAGCTTTACATGGTTGTACAATGACCAGTATTGATTTTCTTTTGCCCAGGGTTACATGCCGTCTGTAATCTCTGGACTCAATGCTCCTGGTCTGCTCACTCAGTGGCATGGACCGCAGTAGCTACTCCATTGTGTGTTGTGTATTGATGTTCAAAGTGCACGTAAACCTCCATTGTCACCTCGCCTGTAGACCGGTTTACTCCAAATAGCGTATGGCGACTTGTCGCGAGTACCTCGATCGCAGAGCTATTAAACGTGTACTATCATCAATTTTTTGCTATCAATGTGAGGACTTTCCTTTTGTCCCTCTAAGTTAACACTCTCCATAGACTAAGCGCACGAAAAATGTGAGGACATAAAAATACAAAGGATTCCAAAGTGAAGACAGCTTTGTCCCTTTAGTGTTCCTTTGTTCTGCTGTCCCCACTCTGATGGCATTACCATTACAGGCCTATTGTGGCATATTCTGTAACTTGTGTTGTGCTGTTTTAATTTCACACAAATTGTAAATTGTAAACAATCGCTAGTAACCTTGGATTATTATTTTTTCTTTTTTTAAACCGACCTTTATTTCACTTTTGAAACCTGAAGCACATGCGATAAAAAAAAACATTCTTCGTGATCCTTTACATTCACGCATACAAACTCGAGTATAAGCTGCTACATATTTTGTTTTTTTGGTAGTAGTACGGAACCCCAAACCGCGAGAATTTAGGGCTTCGTTGTGCCGTCGACTCCACCCATGCTACCTCACGCAAAATCCATGCAACACTCAAGTAGTTTTCGCGCTAAGTATCAAAGCACTCATCCCAATCTAAACTAAATGTTGTAACATCGGTTTGTGAGTGCAGTCAAACACGATTTTTGTAAACAGTTGGCGAAAATTCACAATTTGACACTTCGAACCGGATGTAGAGGTCGAGCAATACTTCTTATTGTGTTCTTCTTAATGTTATTATTTATTGCAAGATTTAAATGTAATGATTCCACCAATAAGTTTTGGGGAGGAGAAAAGTGACGTGACAAAAGCAAACAAACACAAAAGATTTCACTCTGCCATTGTTAAGAGATGCCCGGAAGCTCAATGGCGTCATTTTCGTTTCGAGACTGACTATGACTGAGGGTAGAGCGAAGTGAGACTCAAAGCTCACATCATACCACTGCAGACTGACTATAATATGATGGTAGAGCGAAGTGAGCAAAGGTCACATCATATCGCAGTGATTAGAACAATACGCATAATGTTAACATGTTATGTTCCACCTAACGCAATGTCATATGATTCAATAAAAGGAAGTGTTGTTGCAACCGCAAATTCAACTTTCTTTTTAAATGTGCAATATAAGGTTGATGGTTTAAATGTGCATCTGGGAAAAATGTTATATATTTTGTGCTGCACCGATACTCAATGCTACCAGAATCTTGTGGGTGGAAAGGTTCAAAGCCAAACTATACTCGGTGTGGGATTCAAACCCACCCCCGATGGTAACGAGGCTACGATGTTCCCTCATATTGCCAACAGCAGTGTTAGTGCGCACGCGCGATGTGCAATTTGCATATTCGAGGGAAAAGCTAAAAAGTAGCCTAATGGATTTGTTTTTGTTTTTATTATATTTTGCTTTCAATAAAAAAAAACATAAAATAAAACAATTATTCCTCGCCCCCTCGTTCTAAACTTCTTTGTGTTCTTATGTGAATATGCTTTTCTTATTCACCATGTTTTCCCTCATTCTCGAATGTTTTCCCATCGTTTTTGTTTCGCCAGTTGTTCTTGGTACTTCCGTGTCAGAAAACAAATCAGGAGGGTGCCGTCGGCTCGCTTTTGGCTCCCGCGGATGCCGTTGTTTGTGTTATGAGCGAATCTGCAGTTGTCCGCATTTATTCACGTTTTTAGTGGCCGCCGTTGGAGAGTCGTTCATTGTAGATGCGCTCCCTCTGCACATAGTGAGGTGAATACCTACCTAGACCCGGGTGGATTAATTTTTGACCTATGACATGTCCGCTGTCCCTGCGAGTCATACCAGAATGCATAGTCCTATGGTCGAAGCTCAGTTGCGTGACTTGACCTTGGACACGTCGGAGAAGTAATAATACTCGAACTAAAGCACCCCGTAACGATTTTATCGACTATTATCAGTATACTGACCTTGCATTTTGTCGTTTTATAATAAAGTGCTCATGTTTTGGCTGATTTTGTTTCTACTGTTTTATGTGTGGATCACCCCGTCTACTCATTAAAACCATAGAGTTGAAACCGAGGACATTTACAAAAGGGATCATGGTGGTTTGATCATGTTTTACATACTGAGCAAGTCCTCATTCGTACGTGACTGTGCAAAATCAGAGTCGAAACAAGGGGAGAAAGAAAATATATTCGATTTATAGGGTCGAGAAACATAGAAAGGTAACTCGTTCGAGTCGGGGACCTATAAAAAATGTACAATGGGTTCCCGGTTGGGTGAATTAAAAGGTCCCAGGTTGGAAAGTATTGACATGAATGTACAAAACCAGTGGGAGCTGTTGCCATGCAACAAGTTGAAGCAGAGACAAAAGAGGCACATCATGAGGTCCCCGATTGATGTGTTTACACACCTGTGCATATTATTTTCATGTACATGTACGTGTATATATGTCGTTCCGTTGAGACATAGTCGGCAGTGAGCAAACAAACAAACAAACAAACAAACTTTGAAAAATAGCGTCGATCGGAGTTAGAAACCATGGGGGAAAGGGACGCCCGATTTCTGTTTCGCCAGGTATTTCGTCCATGTTCATAAGATGTTATTTTGACTGGACAAAGTAAACTAGGAACCAAGAGTTCGGGGACATTTTATCACATACTGCAGCAAATCTATTAAGTAATATCTTGCACGACCGTGCATGCGCTAACAGTCCTGGATCAAAATTGACAATATACAAAGGTCGCAACCGAGTTGAGCCCACAAACAAGTGATTATTATGAAATGGTCTCGGTGCAGAGGAGGGAATAAACTTTCCATTGATATAAAATGCCATGATATAAATAGAACACAAAAAAACAAAATATAGGCGATTGAAAAAAATAATGTCAAAACTTGTTTGAGGGGTTTATTACGTACACAAATTTAGTGCGGTTGTTAGGATTGAATTACGTATACGCTCTGAAGTGAAGCCAGTTGTTTTACATAATATAATTATACATCTTTTAGACATGAGTTGTATTGTCTCACACTGTCCAGTGCATTGTCATGCTATTTGTGCTTGTCTACCCAAGAGGAAGAACATGCATTTGCTTCACTTTGTCCTTCGTTGGCCATGTTAACATAATCATTTCATATTGTCCGTTTATAACGCCTACTTGATTTTGTTCTGACTTAGTATATACATCTATAATCTTATTGAAATTGCCGACGTGGAATTGATGTCAATTGAATTATGTCGACCCGAAAAAACTGGTCATGCTGACCTCGCCGGGGCCCAGTTTCATACCAAGGCTGCATTATGCTTACCACAGAATTCCGCGCTTACGCTGCCCTGTATGTAAAGTGCTTCATTCTATGTGCAGTTATAAGCGCAAAAATCCGCGGTAAGAAGCGCCATGAAATTATATCCTGAAATGGATCGGGCCGCGCGATCAGGCCCCCGGCAATCCTTCTTTATTACGTCACATCATTGAATAATACAGTAGACTATTGTTCAGACTAGAGCGAAGTCTTACAGGTAAAACTTTACATTTTGCTAATAACAGACTAGCTCAAGATGTTCATTTTAATTGATTTACATTGTTGCTTAATATTTCCAACTGTTTTTGCTAAACCGCCCTCTAGTGACAAGAACGTTGTATGGTCAAAGTTCAAGTTCTGTACGAGTCGTCAATATAAATCCATCGTATTATTGGTTTGCAATACCATTTTTTACCAGTTCAGGACCCAACACGGTAAGCCTTCTTTTCTACGTGGTCTAAAGTTACGACGATCTTTTTCACAATGATTCGATAACTAAAGAAGGTTTGATTTGCAATCAAAGTTTGTCAATTTGGGCTAAAGTTTCAATGGGCGTAGTGTTGTGTTCGTTCGCGTAAAATGTTGTATCAAATTGAGTTACACAGCTCACACTATATGTTAGATAGCAAGAAACAATAATGTTGCAATGTGTTTAAAGTCTGGCGTCTTAGCCACAGAACCATTCCCAGTTTAGTAATACAAAAGTAGTAGAGCATGTGCTGAGAGTGAAATACAATGTACATGTAGTAACAATTTCAACCGGGCTAGCTCGGCGGTCTATTGGTAAGACTTATGCTCTAGTAATGCAAAAGTCGTGGGTTCGAATCCCATCCGAGCAATTTGCCTTTGTGATTTATATTCCACATATAATTTGCATATAGGTTCGGCTCATGACAATATAAACGTCTGAAACAAAGACGCTCCAGAGTCGTTCCGAACGACTGCAGCATTTCGATTTTTCTACTTCTACCGAGTCAGTCGCTCCTATTAACTGTTTAAGACGTCGAACTTTCCATGTACTTAATTCAATAGTTTATTTGGCGCGACTCCTGGAGGGCCTGTCTGAACCGGGTGTTAACTACCCACCCGGCCAACGCCTCCGGACATCCATTAGACGCCAACCTAACTACATAACTATACTGCATTCTGCAATGTAGACTACTACTTCGCAGGCGTGACAAAGTAGGGGAGACTGGCTCCGATGTACCCTGTATTTGGTTTCATCTTTTTGTAGTAGTATCACATCCTTGACAAAGAAACACTCCTGAGGATTAAAATGCTCAGCAGTAGATCTTGTAAATTTTCCTGATTTCATACAAGGGGGTGTAGAAGGTTCACCTTTTAGATTTTGTAGTGGGTCAATATTTTTGGAACCATTTTTCATCTCTTTCATTTCATTTCTAGTTTTTGAAGTTGTATAACCAAAGCAAATGCGATGCCACTGTGCACCTTTCTCAAGGAGTTCATCCCCTGTTGTTCCACGCAGTCTTTGTGAAATATTTAAGAAATCAGGATTGCCTAATTCACACCTCTAATATGCACACTACACAGAAATTTCTCAACTGAAGACAAATGCTTTGGTGTTGTAAGTTTGTCATTTTTCAGAACATCTTGACACTTAATGCACAGACTGAAAGCTGTTGGTTTTATTTTAGCAGGGGGCTGATCTGTGCTCATGATGTTGAATATAGTGAGCCCAAGTTTTAACTTGTATCACAATTTGTTGTACTTGTGTGTGTACTAAGAACAGGATTTTTTAAAAAAGAAAACAATCACGAAACTGCCGCCCTTAAAACACAACGATGCCTTGGGCTGTTAGTGTTAATATGAAAACTGCAGTTGAGTTAGGCTTGATCTTAGCGATGTAAATACTCAAGGACTGTCAAAAAGTGATAGACAGTTTGTAGTATTATTTATATGTCAGGATATCTATTTACAGACACATTTCAGTTGAGATTTGAATAACATAGTGCCCCCCAAAAATGACAAAAAGTTATCGACACAACAATAATACGGGCCTAATATCAGTCATGTACCCTGTCTCACACTGAAGAGAATATATAATAAATATCATAGGGCGCCAGGCTAAAAGTAGCTGTCAAACTCAAACCACGGAGGAAGACAGAAAAGTGATATTCCTGAAGGTGTTTGTGGCTACTTTCTTTTCTGTGTTATATATATCTGGTAACATTACTGCATTTCTTATTACTCACAAGATTATTTTGGCAAAAACAGCAGACTGAAGGGACTAGTTTCGATAGTGAAATCCTGCCGTAAGTTCACGACGTCGTCAGGTGCACGCAGTCGATGTTTTGGTGACTTTCGGATACCTTTCCGTTTGAGAAACCAGCCCAATACAGAATCATATTACACGGCGGTAATTGGACGGATTCCGAATAATGCAAGGATCGTCATTTGGGCGCGAATTGTAAAATCACATATCGTATAGTTTAGTCGTCTGCATTTTAGCTCGGGAAAAGGCCTTCAAAAACATTTTTCCGGGCATAGTATTTGCATCAAGTGGATTTGTATTCTTTAGTGTTTCAAGAGTAATCCCTGAAATCTTCAAAGATTGTTTACAAAATTACATATCGACCATAAGCCCACTGACTACGAAGGCTGATTGCTGATGACTTTCTTTTCACAATGGGTTAATACCGAGCCATAGGTCATTCAAAAGTTCCGGATGTGAAATGTTATTATAGAAATGTCCTTCCTCTTTCGAGTCTGGTGGAGGCTGTCAATCATTGGAGCTCGGGGATTAACTTGGACTGGCCTTGTTTCAACACGTTGGGCCTACAGCTCCATAGGCCTTCTTGACAAATAGAATTGCAATAAACTCTTTTGTCAAACTGCTTCTGGTTAAAGTGATAAAAGTATTCACAAAACCAACTTTGAAGACAGTTTGAAAGTTAAATTGTATCGCTCAAGAATCCTTTAATTAATAAAACACAATTACACAGGTCCTCAGAAACCTCCATTCAAAACTAGCCCATACACCGTATGTTTGTCATTCAACAAACATTCAATTTTTACTTTAGAAATGTGTAATACTAATTGTGCTAAGTATATAGAAGTTTATAGCCCTGCCCGGGGCGCGATTTTTTTTTCCAAACAGGTTTGCTATGATGACCTTTTTTTGTTATTATTTTGAGATTTTTTTTTTCGATCTGAATGCGGATGTTGGAAAGAAATAAAATATATAAAAAAGGTAAATAAAAAACAAGTTTGGGAAAAAACAATTCGCGCCCGGGGCGTCTCGTCGACTGTGCCGTGCGTCGCTTATCGCATTGCCCGTCGCGTCGCCCATCGCATTGCCCGTTGCGTCGCCCATCGCATTGCCGTCGCGTCGCCCATCGCATTGCCCGTTGCGTCGCCCATCGCATTGCCCGTTGCGTCGCCCATCTCATTGCCTGTCGCGTCGCCCATCACATCACCGGATTCTTCAGAAAATGGAAGGAAAAAAAAACCTCTGGAATCCACCGAGAGCACATTTGCTCGGCATGATACAAACTTACACACGTTATTGGAAAAAACCTTGAAGAAATAAGGAACGATCCAAACAAGACAAACAGTAAATGCATAGAGACGAAAATAAACAATCTTCACCAGTCTGCATTATGGACTATAAAATGGTTCCGAACAGAGCCGTATATTGAGAGAGTTGCGACAACTGGCGATTAGAAGCCATTTTGTGTCAAAAAACCATTGGCGAACGCAGGGTACCAGACTAGACTGCGCGTTGGATTCTGCTTGTATTTGCATCGAAAATGGCGTACAGCAGCTATGGCCAAAGTAATCTGTCCCCTCTATGTCGCAACTCTCTCAATAGACTGTGCAAGTCTCGCGACCATTGTGGTCCCAACCATATTTATGAAGTTTTACGTTGGCGGGATTTGTTTTGTCAATTATTGTAGTTTAACGTAGTTTATGGCTATGGAAATTTTACATGTGTTGTTGGGAATGTAATACTAAGTGATTAACAATATGAAAGTAAAATCAATTCAACAAAATAAGGAAGAAAACCTGAGAATAAGACTTGACCTAAGTAATAGACGCACATAATCGGGCGTGATTGGCAAATGAGGTTCCTAACATTAAGCAACCTCGTCCCAAGTTTATATTTTCTTAATTTCAACAAATTATTTGTATTTTACAATAAGAAAAGAAGATTTGATAATTTATACACAAATTTAGCCTTCGTTCGAGTTTTCTTTTCGTTTTCGATATGCGCGAGACTTTCACTTTATCCGCAAAAGGCACTGGTCTTACAGGCCCAATTATTTCATTGTATACAATGATTTCATTGGATAAACGTGCAGTGACGTAAACTTTTCATATCTGTGTTATGATTGGTGTAATGTAGTTCGTCTGCTTGCGCTTTCGATCGTCTGCATGCAGCGTGTGCAGACTGCTTATCTCCGTGTGAAATTGATGCGAGGTCAAAGGTACATCTGGCAGGATCCGGCCAGGCGCAGCTCAAGGCAGGTCGCTATACACAGCTCTGGTTCCAAACATGCGAGGGCGCCGCCAACGGCAGAAAATAAACACTAGTTCAAAAACTGAAAAGGGGGACCAGTTTTTCTATCAAATTTCAGCAAAAATGCAGGGCAGAAAACTCCAAACTTATGACCAAATAATAACTAAACACAAAATAGGAAACATAATATAAAGAGTCAAATTTGTTTTAGTGATTTCGCTCAAGTTGCTCTTTGAGGACCCTAACATTTAAGCAAAGCTGCCCTTTAGAAGTATCACTCACTATTGTTCACGGTTGACGGGGGGGGGTGTAATATTTAGCAACTTTTCTTTATGTTTCTTTCAAAATGTTAAAATCATGCTGTTTTTATCCATAAAATATTGCTGAAAGAAGAAAGTAAGAAATCGGTGCTCCTTTTAAAATATGTTTAACCGTCTTTTTCATTAAATAACCTTACCCTTTTAGCAAAACAATTTGCCACATGTTATACTCCAAAATCTTATTGCATCATATCGAAGAAAAATAAGCACAACTTTTAATGACAATTATGCTTTGTTATCGGGAAAGTTGACAAAAAAGGAGTATATTTGTGGATCAAATGGTATAAGTAAAGTAGATTGTGTTATCCCAATAATTATAATAATAATAATAATAATAATAATAATAATGGCTACTTATATAACGCACAACTCCGTCACGCAGTGACGCTCAGCAAGGCGCTCAACAATTCGCAAAAGCGAAGAGCAGAAAAAAATAAAATAATATATACTAATTTGGATTAGAATCCAAAATTCTGCTGCCAGACTTGTAACTCTCACCAACAAATATAGTCCCAAAACACCTGTTCTTGAATCCCTCCATTGGCTGCCTGTTGCGAAACGCGTCACCTTCAAAGTTTTGTTGCTGGTCTACCACGCAATTCATGGCTTCTGTATGCAGAATTCAATACAGGCATACAATCCTCCACGCAGACTAAGGTCATCAGATTCCTCCCTTCTTCAAGCTCCCAGATCACAACGCTCTTGGGGATGACTGCAGTTTTTTCCCATGCTGGCCCTACTCTCTGGAACAGTCTTCCACTTGCCCTTCGTGAAGCGTCATCAGCTAGTTCTTTCAAAAAATTACTCAATACCTAATCCAAATTAGTATATATTATTTTATTTTTCTGCTCTTCGCTTTTGCGAATTGTTGAGCGCCTTGCTGAGCGTCACTGCGTGACGGAGTTGTGCGTTAAATAAGTAGCCATTATTATTATTATTATTATTATAATTATTATTATGACGAGTAAACGAATAGCGCTACCAACTGTCAGAGAAAGCGAAGAACTGATTAGAACATGGGCGGCGCGACGGACGACGACGCTACGGACGACGCTTCGGGCGGCGTAACGGCACCCAAAACAATATGCAAATCAATTGAAAAACAGGCAAGCGACGACGCGACGGCATTCAAAACAAAATACAGGCCAAAAAAAAGACCCCCCCCCCCAACACAGGAAAAAATGCCATTACGTCCCATGATCAGACATCTTTTAAATAATTCCGCTCAGTAAAGAGACATGGATATTCAAATATCTGATTCCCGCATATGAAACTACACAGTAACTCCAGCGCAAAGGGTGTCAACCTGGCGTTACAGTGGGAACAATGCTGTGTGTATGTGAGCTTCGTTGTACTAAGTTGAAGAGAAAAAAAACCTGCTTCGACCCACTCATGAAATTTGTGCACGTTATTTCTGTTGCATTGTTCGATATGCAGTTTGATCGTACAACTCCTACTATACTCCTCTATACTGCTTGGCTAGTGACACACTGGGTTAGCAAACATCTGTACTTGATCCGCTTAAACCGTACCGAACTTTGCGTAATTACTCTATTGGCTTATTGGATTAAAGCAAAAAAGGCCTTTTGTTGCTCTAGATGATATTATGTTGGGGCAGTATCCGTATTATTTGCTGTAAGCTGAGGCTTTTTCAGCACTGGAATAACATGGAGTAATATTAGGGTACCATTAATTATGTGCCTGAGAGCAGCCTAAAAGAACATCTTAATAAGGAAACTGAAGACTGCTTCTTAAACAAATAAATAAATAAATTACAACAGGCACCTTTACTTTTATATCAGCTGGACTCGTGTCGGCCTTCGGCGCGGTCGAATCTTTTAGTCCCAACTGTTGTCCGACTACGAGTCCGTGTCTTGATTGTCAAATATAATTCGGTGACTTGAGTCCTAACCAGAACCGATTTGATGCAGCACTCCCTTTGCACTCCCCACTCATTCCCACGCTCCAAAATACTAAAGGGTCAAAGTTGACGACGGCTTTGGACTTGACGAAGCAAGTTGTTTTCGTAGCGTAGTTGTGCTATTCCTTTCATTGTGAACACGATTTAACTCACTTAAGCTTTGACCTGTTGTCACTGAAGAGTTAAGGTCACTAAGGGTCCAAAAACGTAGTGTAGTAAAGAAGGACGTTGAGCAGATTTGAGCTCTTTCTCTCACTTTCAAAGTCAGGCTCGTGCGGAAAGTACCGGACTGCTGGATAGTGCCAGGGGATAAGAGGTGAACTACTTTTTGACAAGCGCGTGAATGTTTTTCTATACCCTTTATTTGGCGGCCGCCACATAATACATAGTTATACAGCACAACAAATTGTATTACACCGACTCAACATTTGTATTTATTTTACTATGTATAATTATGTTGCAGTCGCCAGATACTCGCCAGATAAATGGTACAAAACAAAACAAATATCCAAGTGCTTGTCAAAATATAGTTTGTCTCGTATCCCCTGGCACTAAACACTATGGCCTCTGTGGGCTCTTGCTGTTTGTTTGATTTATCGATGAAATAAATTGTTGCAGGAATTCATTTTAACGAAAGAATTATGCTGACAACTGTTCATTTGTATTGGTCTCATTTATTTTACAGGTAGCTTCAACATCTTCAAGAAGGCCGCTATATAGTCCCAGAGCATCGCAGAGCAAAATGTCCCGAGTTGATACAGCGTTTCAGCCAGCGGACTACGTAGTCTGTACGTGCACACTCCTCGTGGCGTGCGGTATTGGCGTGTACCATGCATTAACTGGCGGCAAGCAGAAAACAACCAATGAATTCCTCATGGCAAATCGCAACATGAATCCAATTCCTGTTGCGATTTCCTTGGTGGCTAGTTTCATATCTGCAATCACCTTCTTGGGGACTCCGGCTGAGAACTACGTCCACGGCTGCATGTATTGGCTGTATGGACCGAGCTACATTCTCACCGGTCTCTGGACATCTCGATGTTTCCTCCCTATATTTTACCGTCTTCAGGTCACCAGTGCTTTCGAGGTGAAGTTGTTCAGTAAATTTATCCGTGAGCCACATTATTATACAATAGGGTGTCCCTTTTTATAGTTTCTATTTCAGACCGACCTTATATGTTCGGCTTCCGACCTTACCATTGAAAAAATACTGGAAGTCGTATCTAGTGAGCGTTCAGGTAGCTTCCCCCAACAAGTCACATCAGCCAGAATGGCTACCCATAAGAACAATCACATGCCTCATTTGGGACAACGGGAATGTTAAAAGTCAATGCTCCATCAATAATTTCACACACAAAATGTTTAAAATTTATATTGTTTACCTGGTAACTTTGTTTTGTAATCAGGCGCCCTTGATTTTTTTTTATGAAATGTAGGAACTGTGACTTCAACTACGTATGTTCAGTACAAACTTTCAAATCTGTTCAATCAATAATCATTTTGCAATGATGTTTTAACATCGCTGCATGCGGCCATCTATGTGACGTTAAACTAGCCCGGTCTACCTCCACTTACTGTACCCAGCTTCACGAGCTGGGTATTCGTTACGTCAGCCGGTACTCAAACGATATGAGGGTGGGTTACCCAGGTGGGACTTTTCCCGTATCACACTCAATGGGTGCGTTCGATTAGCTTACACGTGTAAGTAAAACTTACACGAGAGCGTTCGATTAGCCATCACATGATACTCGTGTCTGCCCCGGTGTCAGCCACCACAGCCCTAGTCTTGGTGAAAGACCTTCTCCTGTTGATTTCTCACAATTTTCCCCACGAGAGGGCGCTATCATCCACAGAACCGCTCTCACAACACGAACCGCCCCAGTGTTGTGAGAGCGGCATCGTGTTGTGAGAACACGGGGAAGCTAATCGAACGCACCCTATAGTATGGTGACCCTGGAGGGACATTCAATACCGAAATAATGTTGATGTCTGATTTCTTAGAAATTTAACGACTTTTTCCCAAGTCGCGAAATTTGACGTCAAATTTCATGTCTGCGACTTTTGTATTGTCGCATATTATATAGAGTGGTTGTGTATGTATACCAACGTACATGTATGTATACCAACATACATGTGCATGCAGTTGGCGCAGTCGCCCACCGGTCGTGCATGCACATTAATACACAAGTCATGGTGTATACACAGCCGTTCTAGCTTACCAAGTCCAAGCTAACCAACAGTCAACACGGTGTGATTGGCTGTTGATAAATTTCAATATTCTTAAGAAATCTACAGCTAGATTCCGAAGCGTCGAAGTGAGACTTCAGATGCTCGGGCTACCTAGCTTACTGGAATTTTTTGTATATATATCCGGCAAATGTTGAGACCGAGAAAAGTCACAAATATAAAAGTTGACGTCAAATTTTGCGAGTTGGGGGAAAAAGTCGTGCCTTTTTTCATAAATATTGACGTCACGGTCAATATTTAATTATATTGTGCCCCTTCAGTCTCTTCATGTCCCTTCAGTAAATGCACTCAAATTGTGAAATTCCTGTGTTTAAGCATGGAGGTAGAATTAGTTCTACTTCCATGCTTTAGGGAATATTGTTGCATGTTACCACCTACTCGGAATTCATGTTCATCTTTTGAGAAGGTTGGAATTAGAAATGTGGAAGCTGTGCTAATTACCTCACCCACGGACCGCTTATGAGCAAAGCACGTAGCAGTCATGTTTTTGTCGAAAGCTTCTATACTTGCTAAAATCTCACAGTCCTTTCAAAATGAAGTGTAACTTCACAAGCGAGGTGATTAACGCCCTCATAACTATAATTTCTATAATGATATGAGTCCAACATTACAAATTGTTGGGTTGTTTATTATTTGCTAAATAAATAATTCTTATTCTATTATTCTATGGTAAAAACTACTGAAACCCGGACATGCATTTACTAAAAAAGAAGCTGTTTGCTGTTTGTGACCTCGGCAATTATGGCCCGAAGTTGAAAAATTCACAAAATTCATATCTCAAAAACCACGTATTTCTTTATCTATTTTTTTGCATCAGGTGATAGATGATTGAGCCTGCTCAAACTGTTGCACACAAATGACAACATTTTGACTTTTACATCTGGTCAAAACCGGACTTAAAGGCATCGTACACGTTTGGTAATTGTCAAAGACCAGTGTTTTCACTTGGTGTATCCCAACATATGCATAAAATAACAAGCCTGTGAAAATTTGGGCTCAATTGGTTATTGAAGTTGCAAGAAAATGATAAAAGAAAAAAACAACCTTTTTGTACAAATTTGTGTGCTTTCAGATAGGAATAAAAACTTCTTGCAAGAAGTTTTTATTATTTTAGTTAGAAATTACCTCTTCCTCAAAAACTACGTTACTTTAGAGGGAGTCGTTTCTCACAATGTTTTATACTATCAACAGCTCTCTGTTGCTCGCTACCAAGTCAGTTTTTATGCTAATATATATTTTGAGTAATTACCAAACGTGTACAGTGCCTTTAAAGCCAACGTTGGTTAAAGCGCACGTGTCTCTTGACGTGACTCACGTTGACAACGCCGCGGCGGCACGATACGCACACGCTGAACCATGAACGTAAACACGTGTAGTTAGTTTAAATTGTGTATAGTCTTGGTTCCAAGACCCTCCGGTTGAAGACTAGTATGTACCGTACAGCTACATGCAGGAATACTTTGGCGTCGCTCGTAGTTTCTTTTTATTGCCCAAATATTTGAAAAATTCAACATTTGAAAATGTCATAACTTCTGAACCACACATTTGATATTTACAATCCATACAATAAAGTAACACGCGCTACAAAAAGTGTGACCCTGTTTGACCTTGAATTCCGGTGCAAACCGGTAGTTGAAATTTTATATTAAACAGAAAACTTAACTTCTGAACAACTCACTCTATTTTCACAATCTATTCATCATTACAATTATGTAACAAATTTAGAAACACTTTAGAAACGATATACAGAATAGGACCCCAATTGACCTTTACTTCCTGTTCAAACCGAAAGATGAAATTTAATATTTGAAAAAATCAGAACTCCTGAACCACACATTGAATTGTTATCATCTATACATCATCAGAAAGGGCTCCAAATATTTAAGAAACGCTACACACTGTGACCTCATTTGACCTTGACTTCCCGTTCAAACCGGAAGATGAAATTTAATACTTAAAAAAAATCATAACTCCGGTACCACACAATGAATTTTTACAATCTTTACGTCATTAGAAAGGTCTTTAAATTTCAACAAGCGCTACACAAAATGTGATCTTTTGACCTTGAATTTCGGTTCAAATCGGAAGTTGAATTGTTATAGTGAAAAAATATAATTCTTGAACCAGACGTTGGATTGATAAGGTAACTTGTCGACACCAATTCATTCACTCATAATTTGATGACATTACTCTCGAACACCTTGTTTTTGTGATGTCACAAAAACTGAATCGCTATATGGGTTTTTTTTAGTCTACGCGGGCGCTGCATGAAATGCACCCGAGTTTGTAACGTTCAGCATGCGCTTTTCAGTTAAACTGAAATTGAACTTGGTATTTAGTACCCATGAGTTCGATCTTGGCAGTGAGTTTACTTGAAAAATAATAATGGAAAACAGACCAGGTACTGCATGTGTTTGCCACCTTTGACCTATAGTTTACGGCGTGGCTTGTTGATTGGAACCTTGTTGGAACTAGGTCAAAAATTGAAAGGAGATTGAAAATGTCTGACGCTTTGTAGAGTAACTTCAAATCGCAGTGTTTTCGTTGATAGTCAAGCTTTTGGTAATCAGTGATGCGTGATGGGTAAAAACGCAAACGTTCAGGGGGTGAGCGAAACGTTGGTTGGTTCTTTCTTCCTCCAAGGTTGTTTGCACTCACAACTGATCTCTAGTGGTTACACTCCACAGCCGGCCCGAGAACGTCACGTCGTTGGATTAAACGCTCTTTAGTCAGTCTATACGAGTGTGAACATGGCTGACGAAGGACTGCGAGTGTTCGGCGCTGCAGACTATGTCGTATTTGCGTGTACTCTTTTAGTGTCCAGCGCTATTGGGATCTACCATGCCTTGACAGGAGGCAAGCAGAAGACCACCAATGAGTTTCTGATGGCTGATCGCAATATGAATCCATTTCCTGTTGCGGTGTCCCTAGTAGCCAGCTTCATATCAGCCATAACTTTCCTGGGAACACCTGCAGAAAACTACATTCGCGGCTGCATGTTTTGGCTGTACGGATTCGCCTACATGCTCGCAGGGCTAATCACGTCGAGGTGTTTCATTCCAATCTTCTTTAGGCTGAATGTGACAAGCGCCTTTGAGGTAAGCAAATTCCAACTTAAGGATTATGCAATGAGTCATCAACTCGTTTGCCTCCGTCATAGCATTGGAAGTTAGAATCCCTTCTGGTCGCAACTTGTTCTTCATCACCGGTGTCTTCATCGTCATAGCCAACTAAGGCATTGACATGCAACTCTTCAGCTGATCTTTGTTTGGGTTTCTCAGCTCAGTCAGTGCCATTGCAATTTGTTAGTATTGCTGTGCTTGGCATTTTCCTTTTTTGTTTACGAACTACAGTTGCTTAGCTGTAGCCAATTATAACCAATACATGTTTAAACAAGCTTTACAAAAGCAGTCCGACTTGTTGCGACCCTTTCCATCCTTTAATGCCACAATATATTCAGGATCATAAATGAAGGGCGCGAGGTCCGAGTCCACTCATTTCGATCGTTATCAATTCTGAAACGGTTCGGTTTTGTTTCCGAGAAAGAAACCCTTCTATTGAGATTTTGTTTACTTTTTTAATTCGTGTTTGTGTAATTTAGCACACTATTTAACAAGTCAATTTGATGGTTGGGAGAAAAGTTTCTATGGAACCCATCCAAAGCCAGAATGGCCCTGACAGGGAAACAATGGCAAGAAAACACAAACAAAAACAAACAGTACACCGTGTGATGGTTGAGTTTTACTTCTCCCCCCCCCCCCCCGCCTCTGTACACACATGCGCAAATTCGTCCCATCCGATCATAAGCCAGCGAAGGTGGAGGCTCACTTCACATAAAGAAGTTCTGAATGTTTTAACCTATTAAGTAATATTGTTTAGGCTGAAAGGTCAGTGTAACTTAATATTTGCATGCATCTACGGGGAAAAAACATACATAGCGAAGAACTCCATTCAAATTATTGAACGAATAAACTATTGGAATAATGTGTGGCAAAATATCATGTGCACGTTGGCCATTATGAGTATAGTGTTTTCGTTTCCCGAAACTCCGTCTTTCCGCTTTGTGGTGTGAATGTGAAACCGACGCAGTACCAGACAAACAGTTGTTGAACTTTGGTTGGTACTCATTCGAACTGGCACACATGACGTCTGGGGGTCGAGTGGTTCAATGTTGACGGGGAATACTCAGAAGTTGTCCATATCCTGTAAACACTGTTGCTCAAAGTTAAAACAAATTTTCCTCAAATTGCCGTGTGTACGCATACGTATCGTTAAAATTGTGCATGTCATTACCATTATTATTAATATGATTTTTGTGCAACGCTTGTCAATGGCCTCACGTACGTTACGACCCTTTAGCAGAGTCTTTCTTAAAGACTAAAATGTATGTCAAAACAACACACACATATATACACATGTATGACCCATAATTAATGTGACGGGGGCTCACCTCGATCTTTGCAAGACATGTACAAGGCAAGTAAACATAGGCGTACGGTAGGACCCAGGGGTGCAATGGCCAACATGGCCCCAAACAATTTGGGCAAAACATTGGGGGAAATTCGGGCACAACATGAAGGACTTTTTAGGTGTTCGTGCAATATGAGCACGAACACCTCTTGTTATTGTTCCGTTTTTGGGTTTTTTTTTCTTCTCCATCTTCTTCTTCCCTAGAACTCTTCTCTACAGCATAACTCAACATTGAAACTGAATTGAACCTTGAAACTCATCAGACAATTGAACCTCAATATGAGGACGGCACAATTGTCATGACGTCATGATGACGTCATCAGGTGTCGAATTACAACGTTTTTAAAGTTGAAAAATGACCATTTGGTATTTGCTGTATCTCATTGAATATGAAAGCTATGATGTTCATAATTGGGCATGTGATAGATCAAGACTGGGGCTACATTTCAAAAGTTTACGTCAAAATCGTATGACCTTTTCTTCAAGGTCATGCCCTAGGTCAAAGTTTGCCTTTGGTTTTTTTCTTGAAAAACATCATTTTCGGGTTTATCTACGACATAACTCAAGATTGAAATTGAATTTTACATTGAAACTCATCAGACATTTGAACCTAAATATCAAGACGACACAAACTTGATGATGTCATGATGACGTCATCAGGTATTGAATTACATTCAATTAAAGTTTAATATTTGAAAAAAAATCATAACTCATGAACGACATGTTGGATTTTTACAATCTATACATCATCGGAAAGTTCGTTAAAGGTCCAACAAACGCTACACAGAAAGTGCCCACATTTGACCTTGACTTCCGGTTCAACCCGGAAATTTAAAATTATATAAATTTCGTATCTCAAAAACTACTTATCATTTCAGCATAATTTCTGCATCAGGTTGTAGAATGTTGAGCCAGCTCAAACTTTTGCACAGAAATAACAACATTTTGACATTTACATCTTGTCTTATGACCACCGGCATTAAAGCGCACGTTTGTGTTGACCCAATTTGATAACGCAAGATGGTGTAATAACACGTGTACAGATACACGTACATTGTGCGTGTAGTTCAGTTTACATCAACTACATGTAGGAATACATTAAATAGCATCGCTGTTACCTTGTATATTGCGCACCCCGGCATGAAGATAATCCATGTAATACTTGAAAAATTCGTAACTCCTGAACCACACATTGGATTTTTACAATCTATACATCATCTGAAAGGTCTTTGTAAAACCTAACATACGCTACACTTATTGTGACCCCGTTTGACCCTGACTTCCGGTTCAAAGCGGAAGTTGAAATTTAATATTTCAAAATTCATAATTCCTGAACCACACAATGGATTTTTACAATCTATACACCATTGGACAAGTATGTAACAACTTAACAAACGATATACAGAATGTGACCCCAAGTGACCTTTACTTCCTGTTCAAACCGGAAGATGAAATTTAATATTTGAAAAAATCAGAACTCCTGAACCACACATTGGATTTTTATCATCTATACATCATCAGAAAGGGCTCCAAAGATTTAAGAAACGCTACACACTGTGACCTCATTTGACCTTGACTTCCGGTTCGAACCGGAAAGTAAAAGTTAATGTTTCAACAAATCGTTTGAGGTTTACAATCCATACATCATCTAAAACGTCTTCATAAACTAAATGCGCTACACATAATGTGACCCCTATTTGACCTTGACTTCCGGTCCAAACCGGAAGTTGATGTTAAATTTTTAGAAAAATTCATAACTCCTGGACCAGGCATTGGATTGATAAGGTAGAATGTTTATTCATTCAATCACTCCCCACGAACACCTTGTTTTTGTCACATGACAAAAACTGAAAGTCTAGTTAACCCTTATTTTGCTGTCCACTAATGCTATAAAACATTGCAAACTTGTTTATTTTGACATAAGCCTACTATTATCTTCTCACTCGGGTCACCATTGGGGTGGAATAATCGGTGCCAAGTGTGCAATGGTGATACTTGGTTGACAATTCTTTATTTCTTGGCCTGAAAATTGGGAAATTGGCATGTTAAAGGCAGTGCGTAGGCCTACTATTGGTACTTACCCTCCACAAGTCAATGACCATAAAAACCTACTCGGTAAAGAGCACTGGGGAGCTGTAAATGATATTAAAAAAACGTTGTTAGAAACGACCCATAATAATGTAGTTTAAGAGAAGGAAGTAATTTTTCACGCAAACATTTAAATCTGACAGCACACAATTCTATGCAACAATGGTGTTTTTCTTTTATTATGTTCTTGCAACTTCGATGATCAATTGAAGCAAAATTTTTCACAGGTTTATTATTTTATTCATGTTGGGATACACCAAGTGGAGATACTGGTCTTTGACAATTACCAAAAGTATACCCGCCTTTAATAATAGTTTATCCATTGAAAACTAACTTGATACCGGTACTATTTTGAACCCCCTATATTTAGGCTGAAAACACAAAATCCAAGATGGCCGCCAGATAATTATGGCTGCAATTTAACATTTAAACATTTAACACTATCACGTGACACATCAATTTCACTTAACAAATAAAAAACAACTTAATTTTAAATAGTGAATGAAACAGACAAATAAATGGTTGCCATGGTAAATGCTGACCCCGATAATTTTTATTATGCTATTTTAATTTATTTACAATAGATTGTGTAAGTCTCACTCGTATTTTAACATTGGGACCCCTTATAACGCGCAAGTTTCTTTCCTTCATGCGATAAAGCAACGCACGTGGGACCAAAGTCGTCCCAAAAAAGTTCAAATACGTGCGAGACTCAAACGGTCTATAGCCTATGAGTCTAGATAAATATGTTCAATGGAATATTCTTAACATGCTAATTTCCAACTTTTCAGGCCAAGAAATACAACAGATTTGTTGACCAGGCCTCATCATTGCACCCTGGGGTGCACCATACTAAATAAACTCCCATAGCAACCAATGCTAATTATTCAAAAATACTCACAAGATCTACTTTAAAGTCTATCAGCCTCTTGAAAACCAATCAAATATATTTTTCGGACAACTTAACTTCAGATCTCTTTTCAATTTTTGGCAGGTAAGCCATTTGGAATTGTGCCTATTGTTTTACCCTAGAAAAAAAGCACCCCGAAAATGTGCTTTTTCCAAACCGACTTACTGCCTACCTTTATGAAGCACTCCTCCACTTCCAAAGCCAAATAGGACCAACTTCTTAAAGCCTAAGTTTATCAAGTCTCCTAATTGTCAAAGACCAGTATCTTCACTTGGTATATTCCAACATGAATAAAATAATAAACCTGTGAAAGTTTTGCCTCAATTGATCATCAAAGTTGCAAGAAAATATCAAGAGAAAAACACCATTGTTGCATGTTTTTTTTAATATCATTGACAGCTCCCCAGTGCTGTTTATCAAGTAAGTTTTTATGGTCATTGACATGGAGGGTAATTACCAACAGTAGGCCTACACCCTGCCTTTAACATGCCAATTTCCAAAATTTCAGGCCAAAAATTAAGTAATAAAGAATTGTCAACCAAGCATCACCATTGCACACTTGGCACCGATTACTCCACCCCAATGGCGACCCGAGTGAGAAGATATAATAGTAGGCCTATGTCAAAATAAACAAGTTTGCAATGTTTTATAGCATTTGGACAACAAAATAAGGAAATAATGGAAACAATACCTTTTTTTACCCAAAAATGGGCAAAAAACTACAAAACAATTCCCTCTAAGTGTCATAAAAATCGGTCAAGAACTTTGGAAAACACAGGGGGAGAGGGGGGGGGTCCCGGTCCCGTAAGTCCCCAAAAGCCAGGCCCTGATAGGGTAAATTAGGACTTTATAATTAGGGCGTTATAATTAGAGTGTTATAACGCCATAAAGGGCGTTATAAAGCCGTACTGAAATAGTGTTTTGTTGTTGGTGGAAATCAGCCACCGAAGTGATGACTACACGAGTGGCATTGATAACTACACGGGCAAGGACAACAGGACCAATACAAAACCGCCCGGGCGAATTAGCAATCTGAGAAAAAAATATTGCCATGTCCTAAATACGCTTCCGTACAAAACCCCTCGCTGCGGTGTAAAAAAAAAAATTGCCGCCGGGACAACGACGTCCTAGAAACTTGTTTCGGGAGAATACCGGGTACTGTTATTGAGATAATAGAAAGTCCAGGTGTGCGCAATGACCTTCATTTGATGTACTTTTACTGTGTTCATTCCCATGCACAGTATCTGGAGCTGAGGTTCAGTAAGGTCATGCGAATATGCGGTATGATGACTTTCTTTCTGCAAATGGTAAGGTTTATAGCAGAATACACTTTGTTCTTGTCTTGTCTACGTGCCAAGTATTCATACGTAGTCCCTGAAAAGCTGTTGACGTTATGTTGTGAGCACGTATATATCTATTCAAGAAATCAAATACAATAAATCGTTATTATTATTATTCTTTTTTTTTCGGGGGGAAGGGAATAAATTTATTTTTATTGAGAATATTGCATATTTTCTTGCGAAGGAAATTCTTTTAAAAAAATGACATACAAAAGTAAACAAACAAATACAATCCTAATTGTTATACTACGGTGCCTCTTAAAGGGACAGCTAAAGGACTCGGTTGGGTTGGTGTAGTGGTGTCTTTCCTCGCCTTCCACCTCTATAGGACCCTTGTTCGAATCCCGCTGGGGGCAGCATTGGGTTGGGTTTTCAGCCCCTACCTGAATGCATGGGTTTTCCATGGAATAATTATATGGGGTTTTCCTCCCACATCTAAAATTGAAACTTTATTCCTTGTCTTCTTTCCATTGGGTTCTTGGCTATAGTGTAGTGATTACGTTGGCTTTTCTGTGAGTCCTTGGCTTCATAACAAGAATACATGAAATGAAATAAAAATAAATAGAACCATCGACGAAACTATGGTTACATTAAGAAGCACAAGGGTGTGCATTTCTGGCCCATTAAAACTGTAGTTTCCGTTTGCAAGACCCTTTTCAGCGCTCTTGTTGTGCCATTCAGGCCTACTATTTGTTTTAAAGATAATCTGACGTGACTGTAAAAACAAACCAATTGTCTGCGTGGAAATGGAAAAATAGTTTTATAGAACCTTGAAATTATCACATTAAAGCTTATAAAATGTAACATTTAACTCTGGTAATATCTAATATTAAAAGTCCAGATTACAAAGGGGGGCACCGTGGGGGGAGCACGGGCATCAATTGGGGACGCGTTAGGTACGCCACTGAATAGAACTGGTGAAAATACAAAAACCAGGGAACTGTAAACCGTTCCCTAAAATGATTCCAAATATTTGTGTCGACAAGTGACTGATAAATGTCTTCCCTGTTTTCTCAGATCATCTACATGGGTATTGTAATCTATGCTCCAGCTCTCGCTTTAAGTGCAGGTAAGGATAGTCAAGTTAGTATAGCAAGGTTGTTTCACAAGTACGTGCAGGGTTTTTTTTCCGATCCGCATTAAGGTTGAACCAACTTGAATCCGATCGTATTTAATACACAAAACTGATGAATGAGATTCACGGTAATAAGGTAACGCTCGATGATCCAAGTACTTGTACTCGGCTGTACATGAATATGTACAGCACTCGGATATCAGAGTATAATATTGGACCCGGATACTCGTACTCGTATTCGATGTCCCAAAACAAGTCGTACTCAGGTACTACTCTACCATCTTTGTAGGCCTCTTGCTGATGTTTAATGTTCATCATTCCACATTGCTAAACTACACCTTCAAAAGCATGATAAGATACACCAATATTGAAATTGTCAAAATTGATATTGTTTTATTAATTTTCATCTCAAAATAATTGCAATGTTTTTGTTTATGTTTGCCTTTCTTGCACAGTTACTGGGCTTCATCTGTGGGGTTCGGTTATTGCCATTGGACTTGTGTGTACTTTCTACACAACAATTGTAAGTGCAGCCAATGAGACGCATAAACACTAATTATTATTATTATTATAATAAAGCAAGTGTGAAGATAACAGCGAAGGCCATACAAACATGTAGTGTAACCTTTTTCATCACACGAGAGGAAATTGTAGGTACCAAGTTGATTTAGTATAAAATGTCTCCAATGGCAGTCACTTCCTGACCTAAATTATTTCAAATTTAATTATTTGTTTAACAAGCGCAGACAATCTTCTTAATTGTATTACGACATGTATGTACTGCTGTGTGTTAACACACTGGGGCTTTATGTACCCATGATGAGGGGGTATGTACGCAAAATAAAATTAAAATCTTGTCTTACTCATTTATTTATGCAATGGCCACATTTAGACTGGCCAGCTCTAGTCATCTCTTGTTAAAATAAATGGTAAAATAGAATTAGCTGTTGCAAACCGCTTACCAACCAAAAGGACCTATGGTAAACATGCAAAAAATTGTTAATGGCCTGACTTTTCGACCCTAGCAGAGTGTCCTTACCTTTTCATTTTTTGTTTTGTTCATTTTTTATTTTTATGTTTTTATTTTTTTATTTAAAATAAATGGTATCATGGCAAACCGAAAAACAGTATCAATAGGCTGCCATTGCCTCAAAACGTAATTATTGCATCTGATGGTCCATTTTTCGCCAATTGTGGTGTATTTGTTTTCATGACAAAAGCAATACATGTACCATGCCTTTAGAGTACGGAGGCAACGGAGACAATTGCCTTTTTGCCCTTTATGTCCTTACCTTTTTTATTTTTTGTTTTGTTTATTTGTTTGTTAATTAATGTTAATTTAAAAAAATTAAATTTATGTATTTTTATTTATTTATTTATTTTTTGTATTATTATTATTAATAGGCCTATTATTATTATTATTATTTTTATTTTTTTATTTTTTTTGGGGGGGGGTTTCAAACGTGACCACCTAATTTGCCGAAAATTTAAAAGAATTTCAAAAAAAAATTATAGGAAACAAAACAAAAACATTCATTATGTTCTCTCCCTGTAAATAAATCCAAAACATTGTCAAACATTTTGTGAGATTTTGTTCAAAGTGTTCAAATTTGTCATGACTGAAGGGAGGAATGAAAGCTGTGTTGTGGACTGATGTGTTTCAAGTGACCATTATGCTTAGTGGCTTCCTTGCACTTATCATTGCTGGCAGCATTCGTGTTGGAGGTATGGGAAACGTGTGGTCAACGGCCGAACTTGGAGGGCGTATCGACTTTTTTAAGTAAGTCATTCAACAACATAAAATGAATACAGTATTAAGACAGTTTTCTAGAACCACTTGCATTGTAATTTGTAACGTTCTGGGCAACGACTTATATGGAAGTTCACTGAAAAATCCGCTTAGGTGTTACAAATTAATGCCCTTCAAATCACAAGGCTGAATATAACTGAAACTGTAATTTGAAGGAAATTATCCCTCTTACTCTGCAGTTTTGCTGCAGACCTCCGTCCAGAACTAAATAGAACTTACCAGGAGAGGTTTGAGTTTTCAAAATTCTCTCTCAAAATGGTGAATTTAAAATTCTTGAATAATCTGTGCATATCAAACATTCTAGTGCTCAGTCCACGTCGATAGCGCACATCTTAAGGTTCACTATTAATAGTTCAATTTTAGCGCTCAGTCCACTTCGATAGCGCACATCTTGAGGTTTACGATTAATAGTTCAATTCTAGCGCTCAGTCCACGTCGATAGCGCACATCTTAAGGTTCACGATTAATATTTCAATTCTAGCTCTCAGGCCACGTCGATAGCGCACATATTATTATTATAAAGGTTCACGATTAATACTTCGAGTCTAGCGCTCAGTCCACGTCGATAGCGCACTTATTGAGGTTCACGATTAATAGTTCGATGACCGATTCTAACACAATCTAGACTGCTCGCCCTATATACTATACATCTTTGCCCCATATTTTGGGTAGGCTACAGGGAAAGTAATTAGTAAACTGCTACTTTTTCAAAATCTACTTTCTTTACAAACATTTACGAATCTTCACCGTAACCATGTAGATACCAGCCTCGCTTTTACAGACGCCTCATCTAACAAGAAAAACACCATATACTTAAAAGGGAACAAACTTGATTTGAGACCATGCACACATAAAACATGACAGAAACCACGAAGCATTGTAAAGACGATCAAGAAATGTTGTGGTCCATTGATAACTCCATACCATTAATAACCTGTTAGGATTCAGGTCAATATTACATTGATCTGTTACATCTAGGGGTGGATTATCCAAAAGGCACGGTGCCCATGGAGACCTTTGGGGGGAAAAGGGCCTTTGACAATTCTAACAGCCTCTCTCTGGACCTTGGGTTAACTTCAAGCAGACTTTATATACCGCAACCTGAAAACATGTAATAAGACTGTGCACAAAAAATCAGTGCTTAAAATCAGAAACCTAAAGGGGTTTGCGAACACTGGTGCCGTTGGCCTGCTGAATACATGTACCAAGACCTATGGAACACTTAGAATTCGGCCCCGGTAACATTGATACTGCAATAAATGTTTGGAATGATCATGACAGACTTGATACTTATCCAGCCTGACATCATACTCACTGCTTAAATTGAAACATGGTTGGAAAAACAAATCATACCCGCCCCTCTATCGGCGCAGGTTGGTATACATTTAAACACCGTACATAGTCTCAGAAAAGTATGATATATTAGTTATTTAAAGTGCCGATTCTTTTAAATGTGATTATTCTTATTTCGTGCTATTCATGTGGACTAACCTCGTACTCAATGGCATGCACCACCAGTCTGTCATGGTTTCAATGAATGTATTGGTTTATCATCTATTGATGATTATTTCTTGTATAGTTTCAACCCAGATCCCACAGTCCGCCACACCTTCTGGTCAGTAGTGGTTGGTGGCACATTCACATGGTCAGCCGTCTACTGTGTCAATCAAGCACAGGTTCAACGATACCTGACATGCGGCAAAGAACCAGTGGCCCAACTGTAAGTGTCTTTCCGTATGTATGCATTTTCGTGGAAGCCAAGGGACAAATATTCCATTATAGGAAGTATGACACTTTGTCAAGAGTTTCCACACAAACCGGCTGTTTTAAAAATTCATAACAAGCACACAATGCCATTTTCAAAGCGTGTTTTCTCTCATTGTTGTATACAAATTGTGCCCGTAGGAACTGTAGGCCTTGTGGCTCTTTGTAATAAGAGTATTGCCTTCTTCAACGTTCAAACTTGAATTGGCCAACACTAAATAAATGTAGACAATGACGTTTCACAGTAAGCCTACATGTATCAGTTAACTGTGGTGTTCCATATGTGCCACTCCTTTGGAAAAAAAATAATTCCGTCGCATTTTTTTTTTTTGCGTCGCATTTTTTTTTTTTTTCGTCGCATTTTTTTTTTTTGCGTCGCATTTTTTTTTTTTTCGTCGCATTTTTTTTTTTTTCGTCGCATTTTTTTTTTTGGCGTCGCATTTTTTTTTTTCAGGCGCATATCTTTTTTTTCCGTCGCATTTTTTTTTTTTGCGTCGCATTTTTTTTTTTTCGTCGCATTTTTTTTTTCCCGTCGCATTTTTTTTTTTTCAGGCACATTTTTTTTTTTTCAGGCGCATTTTTTTTTCTGAATCGGTCACGTGACCGTCACATGATGTCCATGTGATGATTTTTGGCTCCGCTATAGACCTTTCTTTTGACACGTCACAGCCCAAGTTTTTGCCAACCGAGGCTGGAAAACTATGGAAAGCCATAAATAGAAAGGCATAAGCAGATAGTCACACTTTGTAATAATGTTACACAAATATTCAAAAATAGTGTTGAATTTGTAAGAAACAAAGCAACTAATCATGGTATGTATTTTTGGTTGATTGAAAGTTTACAGAAATGTTGAATTTGGACACAACATCTGTTAACACGATTGAATGTTTTGTTAACATTCGGCCGTCTATGCCAACCAGCGCGGTTTGTTTATCAACAAAAGAAAGGTCTATTGCAGTTGGCGTGTGAACAATTCTATTCTTCTCCTTCAGGGTTGCAGACATTGCTGTATTACAATTCGTTACAACTGTTTTAGACCATGTAGTGTTAAAACGCGCGCGTCTAACATTTTTTTCAAGTGTTAAAACATACTGCTTTTCTATAATTAATGCATGTATAAATTCATATTGTGCGTGGGACGCGCGCGTATACTAAGTGAGGCCAACGCAAAAAAATCAAAGGAAACACAATTTATATTCAAAATTAATGTCCACACCCGTCATCTGTGGCACCACTGTTGCCACATAACCATTCCATTCTAGGGGGTAATGATAACTGATCTTTTGGCTAGCGGGTTTCTGTCGCACTAGCTCTGTAATACACGCTTCCGTTGCTCGGTTCTTTTTTCAACTGTTCTTCTCCATTCCTGGAAGACCTTTAGAGTCATGTTTTAGTGTATTTGGTAGCCTTAATAGCCCAACGAAGCCGGTGTGTCCCTTTAAGTTAGCAGGGTTAAGACTTAAGTGCAAACTTAAGTACTCCAAGTTAAAGGGGCACACGGCTTCGTTGGGCTTTTAAGGCTACAAAATACACTAAAACATGACTCTAAAGGTCTTCCAGGAATGGAGAAGAACAGGGTAGTCAAATTATGGATACAAGTTGTAAATAATACAAAAAAATCGAACGTAAGATTTTATTTCAGAGAGTCCGAGCAACGGAAGCTTGTATTACAGTGCACAGCGTGGGGACTCGCTACACGCAACACAGGGGCAGTCGTGTAGCTGGCGAGCAGAGTATCTCGGCGGTGCTAGCGCGACAGAAACCCGCTAGCCAAGCGATAGCTGTACCTGGAAGCTCATGAACATGTGGGAGGGGTAGGGAGCCAGACCACTAACTATACGTTGTTGTTACTGCGGGTTTGCTAGTCGGCACACCTCGCTGATCGAATCCGTTGTTTCAAAATTCTACATAACTAAATTACGTAAACAGGTAACCGGTGTGTCCCTTTAAGTGGGGCGCTTATTAGTAGCTATTCACAAAACATCTAAGTACCCCACTTATCTTAGTACCCCACTTAAATCTAAAAAAGTTAAGTTGTTAGATTAAGTTATTGCACATGCGCACAAAACATACGTCATCAATGGTTACTATGATGACTCGGACGCAATCAATCAGTTATCATTAATTACCCCCTAGAATGGAATGGTTATATTTTTCGCAACAGCGGTGCCACAGATGACGGGTGTGGACATTAATTTTGAATATAAATTGTGTTTCCTTTGTTTTTTTGCGTTGGCCTCACTTAGTATACGCGCGCGTCCCACGCACAATGTGAATTAGGCATGCATTAATTATAGAAAAGCAGTATGTTTTAACACTTGAAAAAAATGTTAGACGCGCGCGTTTTAACACTGCATGGTCAAAAACAGTTGTAACGAATTGTAATACAGCAATGGCCGCAACCCTGAAGGAGAAGAATAGAATTGTTCACACGCCAACTGCAATAGCGGAGCCAAAAAAATCATCACATGGACATCATGTGACGGACACGAGACCGATTCAGAAAAAATGTGCCTGAAAAAAAATGCGCCTGAAAAAAAAATGCGCCTGAAAAAAATGCGACGGAAAAAAAAATGCGACGCAAAAAAATACGACGAAAAAGATGCGACGCAAAAAAAAAAAATGCGACGGAAAAAAAAAAAATGCGCCTGAAAAAAAAAAAAATGCGACGCCAAAAAAAAAAATGCGACGCAAAAAAAAAAAATGCGACGCAAAAAAAAAAAAATGCGACGCAAAACAAAAAAATGCGACGGAAAAAAAAAACATGCGACGGAAAAAAAAAAATGCGACGCAAAAAAAAAAAATGCGACGCAAAAAAAAAAAATGCGACGGAATTATTTTTTTCCAAAGGAGTGGCACATATGGAACACCATAGTTAACTGTTAGTTACATAGTATCAGTATAAACGGTACACCTAATATTGGTACCACTTGGTTCAAATTGTCACTAGTCCTTATACATGTATGGAATGGATGTATTACCAAAACTAATGTGTTATCTACTTTGTTTCAGTGCCCTGTTTATGGCTGTTGTTGGTATGGTGATAGTAGTTAGCTTGGCATGCTTGGCTGGACTAGTTATGTATGCTAACTATGTTAACTGTGACCCACTTCTTCTTGGGTATGTGAAGTCAAGTGACCAGGTAATACCTTGTAATACTGCTTCTTTGCTTGGTTGTCTGTTGTCTAATATTATTGTAAATTGTAGCTTTTAATATACTATACTATACTATACATTATATTATATCGTATTGTTTTATTTGTATCTGGCAAGCGCCATGTATCGACTGTCCAATGTGAAGCCTTTAGTCAAGGCGCACCGCGGCACCCCAGCCCGGATATCACGCACGACAAAAGACTAGCGCGAGCGGGAAGCCGCGAAGCGCCTTTACCAACACGTTTTGGGGCTTTATGTTTTTCTTTACTTTTTGCTACCGATTTTGGTAGGAGAAATTATATGCATAATGCATAAGCTCGCTTTGGTGTTGGCCAATAAGAAGATACAATTACTTGCATGACGTCACATGAACGTTTGATGCAAATTATTAGCAAGATGGCGACTACCACTATCACCAGTTGACGACAAATTGTTTCAGCAAAGCATGAGCAAAGCATTAGCTTTGCTGCTCAACAAAAGACAATTTCCGGTGAACTTAAGCCATACCACAGCAGTGTCATGCTATTTAATGAAACGGGGGGGGGGTAGAAGTTTATAATTTTAAAATCTCCCCACTGGTAGGCCTAGCTACGTACGGTATATGTGTAGAAACGGCGGCGGTTTTTTAAATCTCGGACACCAAGGACGATTCCTACCTCCAAATGCATGATCATGCATATCCAGGCCTATGTTGTTTGTTGTCATGATTTGTCATTTTCCATTGTAAGAGTTTGTTTCTCGCAACGTTATCTTTTATAGCCTAAAATCGTCCTATTTTATGTTATCGATTGTCAAATTAAAACAAATATTTGCCAGACAGTATTACCCATCTAAATATAGAAGAGTCCAATATCTAGCTGACGGTGATTGGTTAAAAAAAATTGCAAATTTAAATATTTCATGATCATGAATACTGATTAGCTAAACGAGTTGGTAAAGGCGCTTCGCGGCTTCGCCGCTCGCGCTGGTCTTTTTTCGTGCGTGATATCTGGGCTGGGATGCCGCGGTGCGCCTTGACTAAAGGCTATCCAATGTGCTGCTATTGAACCTAACAAAGGAAATGGACCGTAAAGAAAAGCACCGAACAAAAACAAACTAATGTCAGTTGAGTTGGGTTATGTAATTTGTGCAAAAAGCTGATATTTCATCACACAATCCACAGCTGGGTTTCAAACACATCGGCAGATTTTCCATGTACAATGTGACACTAACGGCATCAAAGTCGACCTAATCAGTTTGTTCCTGTTCATCTATACTGTTGCTTGATTGTTTGAAAGTGGGGCCATAGAACATGGTTATGTAGTAGCAGTGAAATACAAAAAAATATTGCGCTCATTATTCTATATCCAACTATAGGACGAGTTTGATATGGGATGCAGACGCACTATATTTTGTCCGTATTCCAAGAGTGTGCATGACTGTGATAATTTATCTTCAACCAAACTTTACGCGCAGCGTAATAATTATCACAATACACGGAATTGAACAGGGCAATACGCAAGGTGTGATATGGGCTGTGCAACATTGGTTTAATATCACACGCCCGTTGCCATGGATCTACCAATCAGAAACTAGGATAGTTTGCTTGATCATATTGATAGTAATGCATGGACATTTACCTTTATAGGGCCGGCAAGTGTCTACAATCCCGGCCAAAATGCTTGGGCCACCCATTCGCAACATGATATAAGCATTCTGTCCTCCCTTCCTCTGTGCAATAAACATTCCCTCCCCCGTCCCCCCGCTCAATGTTGATAAGAGCGCAGACCACGCATTGAGAGCCAGCATTGAAAGGGGGCACGGGGGCCGTGGTGCGGGGGGCCCAACGAGATAATGGCCGGGATTGTAGTATGACATGTATTGCAAACAAACAATATTAGCCAATGAGACCCATTCATACACACGGGAAGCACAATAACCATAAAAGCAATAACCAAGGCAACTCAGTGGGGTGTTGGTTGAGTAGGGGGTTTGGGGTACAGCATGCAAAAAGGCAAATATTCTCAAACATTTGGTGAGACAAATAAGAGATAATACGTGTACTACAGACAATACAATAAAGTTACTTTTGATGTTAACACACTGCAGTTGATTCCATATTTTCTGATGGACCTATTTCACACCAGCCCTGGTCTACCAGGCCTGTTGGTTTCTGCTGTCTTCAGTGCTGCTCTGAGGTACGTACACACATACAATTATTTTGAACAACTACTTGAATTTTTGTCAAATTTCACCTCACTGACATAGTTACACATTGGTGGACCTTCGAAATTGGCCAATGTGAGGTTGCAGATTTTATAATCCAATGCCACAACATAATTTCATGATAAAGGTGAAATTTTGTGACGATTTGGGAATCAGTAAAATGAACTTTGATAAAGAGTATTTAATTAAACTTTATGATAGCGCGGACAAATAACAATCATTCAAGGATTACAGGCACTGGCAGGTACGAAATGACCCTCACTGACAGATATACATCATACATAGAGCCAGTGACAGGCACTGACATATACAGTGTATGACTGGCACTGACATAATGGCAATCAGACATATAATGTATGATCATGAGAGGCAAAGAGATATAAAAAATAATGAAAATAGTGTATGACAGCCATTAATACATACAAATCATGCATACACTGTATGACTGGAAATGACAGATGTCAATCAGACATATAATCCAATAACAGGCACTGACAGTTAGCACTCAGACATATTGTGCCAATAACAGGCACTGACAGATAGCACTCAGACATTTTGTGCCAATAACAGGCACTGACAGTTAGCACTCAGACATATAGAGCCAGTAACAGGCAATGACGGATATCATCCAGGCATATAGAGCCAGTAACAGGCACTAGTGCCAATGACAGGCACTGACAGATTGCACTCAGAGATATTATGCCAATGACAGGCACTGACAATAACACTCGGAGATATAGTGCCAATGGCAGGCACTCACAGATAGAACTCAGAGATATAGTGCCAATAACAGGTACTGACAGATAGCACTCAGAGATATTGTGCCAACAACAGGCACAGACAGCCATCACTCAGAGATGTAGTGCCAATGACAGATAGCACTCGTGCACGTTGTGCCAATAACAGGCACTGACAGTTGGCACTTATGCATATTGTGCCAATAACAGGCACTGACAGATAGCACTCAAACATATTGTGCCAATAACACGCAATGACAGATAGCACTCATGCATATTGTGCCAATATCAGGCACTGACAGATAGCACTCAGACATATTGTGGCAGTAACGGGCACTGACAGATAGCACTCATGCATATTGTGCCAATGGCAGGCACTGACAGTTAGCACTCATGCATATTGTGCCAATATCAGGCACTGACAGATAGCACTCAGACATATTGTGCCAATAACGGGCACTGACAGATAGCACTCAGAGATATTGTGCCAACAACAGGCACAGACAGCCATCACTCAGAGATGTAGTGCCAATGACAGATAGCACTCGTGCACATTGTGCCAATAACAGGCACTGACAGTTGGCACTTATGCATATTGTGCCAATAACAGGCACTGACAGATAGCACTCAGACATATTGTGCCAATAACAGGCAATGACAGATAGCACTCATGTATATTGTGCCAATATCAGGCACTGACAGATAGCACTCAGACATATTGTGCCAATAACAGGCACTGACAGATAGCACTCATGCATATTGTGCCAATAACAGGCACTGACAGATAGCACTCAGGCATATACAGCCAGTAACAGGCACTGACATAAAGCACTCATGCATATTGTGCCAATAACAGGCACTGACAGTTAGCACTCGGACATATAGAGCAAGTAACAGGCAATGACGGATATCACTCAGGCATATAGAGCCAGTAACAGGCACTAGTGCCAATGACAGGCACTGACAAATTGCACTCAGAGATATTATGCTATTTACAGGCCCTGACAAAAGCACTCGGAGATATAGTGCCAATGACAGGCACTGACAGATATAACTCACAGATATAGTGCCAATAACAGGCACTGACAGATAGCACTCAGACATATTGTGCCAATAACAGGCACTGACAGATAGCATTCAGACATATTGTGCCAATGACAGGCACTGACAGATATAACTCACAGATATAGTGCCAATAACAGGCACTGACAGATAGCACTCAGACATATTGTGCCAATAACAGGCACTGACAGATAGCATTCAGACATATTGTGCCAATGACAGGCACTGACAGATAGCACTCAGACATATTGTGCCAATGACAGGCACTGACAGATAGCACTCATGCATATTGTGCCAATAGACTGTGCAAGTCTCGCGCATATTTGAACTTCCGGGACCATTGTGGTCCCAACCATACGGAGATTTACGTGGGCACGATTTTGTTTTGTCAATTATTTTGGTTTAACGTGGTATATGCCCGTGAAAAATACATATGTTGTTGGGAATGTAAAACTTAGTTATAAAAAAATATGAAAGTAAAATCATTTCAACAATATAACGAAGAAAACCCGATAATTAAACTTGACCTCAACTTCCGGTTGCTGCAAAAAATGAAGAATTTTGTGCTCACCTCCGATCACAAAACTTATGTAAACGCTTGTTTTAGATGAGCGATGATAATCGCCAGATGCTGCAATTGCAACGTAAAGCCTTTTCACTGCAGTCTATGGTTGTTGAGGCGTCAGCGTCCTCTATAAACTGTGTCAAACGTTAATTTTACGCCCGTGTGACCTTCGCTAATCCACGTAAGTGGTTTCTGAAAAGTTAAGATCGAATAAGCATCCTTGTCCCAGAGTTGTAATTTTGCTTCACTAACAATTAACACATTATTTGTGTATTTTTTTATGAAAACTAAAACTTATTTTATTAACATGTAATGAGTATTTTTTGTTTTTCAGATTTTGTCATTAGATATAATTTAAAACAAAGATTTGATTTCAGAGAAAAAAATGTTCTTCTATTGACGTGTTTTCTCGTTCCGATACGCGCGAGACTTGCACAGTCTATTACAGGCACTGACAGTTAGCACCCAGACATATAGAGCCAGTAACAGGCAATGACGGATATCACTCAGGCATATAGAGCCAGTAACAGGCACTAGTGCCATTGACAGGCACTGACAAAAGCACTCAAGATATAGTGCCAATGACAGGCACTGACAGATAGAACTCAGAGATATAGTGCCAATAACAGGCACTGACAGATAGCACTCAGACATATTGTGCCAATGACAGGCACCGACAGATAGCACTCAGAGATATTGTGCCAACAACAGGCACAGACAGCCATCACTCAGAGATGTAGTGCCATGCAATGACAGGCACTGACAGATATCACTCAGACATGCAGTGCCAATGACAGGCACTGACAAATGTCACTCAGAGATATATTGCCAATGACAGGCTCTGACAGATAACACTCAGAGATGTAGTGCCAATGACAGGCTCTGACAGATATCACTCAGAGATATAGTGCAAATGACAGGCTCTGACAGATAATACTCAGAGATATAGTGCCAATGACAGGCACTGACAGCCATCACTCAGAGATGTAGTGCCAATGACAGGCTCTGACAAATAACACTCAGAGATATAGTGCCAATGACAGGCACTGACAGCCATCACTCAGAGATATAGTGCCAATGACAGGCACTGACAGCCATCACTCAGAGATGTAGTGCCAATGACAGGCACTGACATAGCACTCAAAGATATAGTGCCAATAACAGGCACAGACGTATAGCAATCGGACATGGAATGTATGACAGGCACTGACACATTCCCCTGTTTTATTCTCATTTTTAAAGTACGGTATCGTCTGGATTGAACTCCCTGGCAGCAGTGACCGGGGAAGATATTGTCAGAACTATCTGGCCAGATATGGAGGAGCTCAAATACACCAAAGTCACAAAAGGCTTGGGTAAAGCAAACACTAATCAATATGTATTGTTTTCTGATATGGTGCATGTGGTGGGGTGAATTTTGGCCGTTCTGCTGTTTTTGTCAGGAATGTTTCTTTACGTCTGCCAATTATTGTTAAAAAAAGGTGTGCAAAACATTGGTAAGATTGAAAAAATGAAAGTTTGCAGATTTACACACATGGTATATATAAAGTTCGTCATGGTGGAAAACTCCCCTTCAAATACCTTTTGCCTGAAATGCTGTAGTTTTTTAGAAATGGGTAAAACAATTAGTTTTGATCTTGTCAGACAGATGCTCGATTTTCAGTTAATACATTTAAGCTGAAATTTTCACATTGCCATTTTATGTATACGTTGGATTACATAAAGTATGGATACTAGACTTTGACAGTAATTACCAATGTTTTCATATGTGATTGGAGTGGAGTTTTTACCTTCCTTTTTCTGTGTTTCTCTTAGCATGCACGCTTACTATTAAGAGAATGCTTGTTCTTTTTTCTTTGTGCTGTGCAGCTGCTCTGTATGGAATCCTGTGTATTGGTATGGCATTTGTGGCATCATTCCTTGGTGATGTTCTCCAGGTAACAATAATATACAAATTAACGGAGAAACCTCAACTCATTGTATGCTTAGTTTGATGTATTGCATCAAATCCAATGTTCACTAAGCCTTTTTCAAGGAGGGTTGGTGTACATTTGTGTCTTTCTTCAATCCCTTATTTATTGAGAAGTTATCTTAAAGGATGTTTAATACACCATTGGTTTTGAAAGAGAATATTCCAATCCTCTATAATAGTACATCATTGATCACACAAACAGGGTAGGATTCAAACATATTTCCCTCTATTAAGACGGAAAACTTTATCAGGATTAATGGTAACCTGAAGCAACAGCATAAGTAAGGAATTTAGAAAATAACAAATGCCGAAACTCTCATTTATTTAGAAAATGTAGACAAGCTAAAAATGTAGCAATAAATCTCTCACCATTGGTTTTTGTGCATAAAAGTACATGGGAAAATGTTGCTTTAATAATTAAGATACAACTTTTGTGATAAAAGACAAATGAACTAATAAACAAATGCATTTTCTAAATGTTATTTGAACCAGTTGACATGTTTTGATTTGTTTTCTGATTGTTTATGCAGGCAGCTCTGAGCATCTTTGGAATGATTGGAGGACCATTACTTGGGCTCTTTAGCTTAGGAATATTCTTCCCTTGGGCCAACTCTAAGGTAACAATGTGATTTGTTTAAAGCAAGAAGGGATTTTGAATTGTGCATGGGAGATATAAAGAAGGGAAAGCAGCGGATGTGGCGGAAGTTTGGGCTTACGGAATTGGCCAGGAAGGAAAAAACATTTACAGCGGCATTTTGGCACGGTAAATCGGCATAGGATTGCCGTGATCTTGATGGAATGTTGGTTATAAGGTTTGTTTTATGTCAGCGACAGTGTGGAGAGCACGCTGTGGGAAAGTTCTTGTTCCTTTTCTCCCGTATTCAATTTTTATACGGAAGCTTTTTAGTGTTTTGTTTGTTTGTTTAATATTGAACTTTTGCGCATATTAAGGTAAATGTAATTTAATAAGCAAAGGCCTATAAAAGGTACACTAAATGATTAATAGCAGGATAGTAAAGGTTGACTACAATCTGTTCATTACAAATTGTACAGTGATAAAGATAATGCAGATTGTTAGCAACAACTGACTGACAATCATTTAGGTATTAATTTCGTTTTCTTCAAGGAGAGACAAAAACTTGATAAACTATCAAAATAACTTTAAAAAAACTAATTTTCCTGAAGTGACTTGTAGCAATTTTCATTTTAGGAGCAGAGGAGCAGAGCATCGCGTTTTTGGGCGCGGATTGAGGGGTGGGCGTAGTGGGCGCCCCACTTTTTTTGGTTTTTGCCTACTGAAAAACAAAACGGCAATTTAATTGGTAAATATAATCAAACAAGACATTATTTTTTTCTTGCAAATGTAGGGTGCTTTATTTGGACTGATCTGTGGCTTGTCACTATCCTTCTGGATTGGGATCGGTGCACAAATATACAAACCAATTGTGATCACGCCTGGCCTCCAAGCCTTTGACAATTGCACCAATGAAACCATGATGATGAGTGACACCGTGATGATGAGTGACACCATGATGACCAGTGACACCATGATGACGAATGACACCATGATGATGACATCGCTAGTTCCCTCAATGGAACCAGAAGAGAGGTACAATGGCAAATGGAATGTGTGTAGCTTGTAAAATATATTGCTTTTATTTGCCAAGATGTATATAATATGTCCATGTAAAAATTGGGAACCTTCGTAGGGTTAGATAGACAGACAGGCTTGCTCTGAAGCTTCGCCCTAGTCCTTCCCCTAAATTAGATGTTTATCAGAGAAGGGATATATAAAACAGATCTGTCAAACATATCTCTCACATACTTTGTGTGATGACTACAAGCCGCCCTATGAATGATAACTGGCTTAGGTTGCTTTCATCTCTTATTTTATCGATCGATTCAAAAGACCGATTGATCGATTCAAAGAGTGGTCGATTGATGCAAAACACCGATCGATGTTGATCACAATTTATGCCTTTTCAGCGTGACAAATATTTGTAATGAGATTTGAAGCTGAACAAACTGACGGTTCTAACCCAATGCATTCAACAACAAAAAAAAATCATCGTTAAAAGAAATGAGCATGCTTAATGTAAATTGTAGTTTGAGAAAATCCCAATTGGATAGAGTGATAGCTGTAACAAAAGCACATGGTCGGTAGATTTGTGCATAGTAACATATCTTTCAATTTTGAAGTTCACTGAGTAATATTAGTGGCTTAAATTTTGTCAAAGATGAGAGTATATTTTCATTTAAGGACCACTAGATCAATCCTGATTTCTGGAAACATAACTTATTCATTCTCTAACAAATAAATAAACGACATTTCAATTTGATATCTAGTTTGCGAAAAAGGTTAACATTTATTTGTTCATTGTATTCCATACAGGCCACCCATTGCTGCCATGTATTCCGTATCATATGCGTGGTATAGTGCCATCGCATGGCTCACAGTCATTATTACCGGCCTGATTGGCAGCTTTGCAACTGGTAAGCAAAATGTATCCTCTTGAAATTTGTAAATTCCTCTACCACACACTGTGGCAAGACAATTTCACAACCGGTTGATTGTAACAATTAAAACACTTATAGGCCTAAGCTGTTTCCACTTCAAAATTAAATCGTGACATAGAAATAGAGATATTACGAAGCCCCATTGAAAGGACAGGTTACACAAAATGAACAGGTGAAGTAAACCTTAATACACAATTAGTTTGTTCCCTCCAAATAGTATTTAGTTACCTGCAAATACTATTTCGTTCCCTCGAAACATTATTTCGTTTCGCCAAAAACATTTCATTCCCTCAAAATCACTCGAAATACTATTATTTCGTTTCCTCAAAATATCACATCAAAATTAATTACTTTGAGGAAACGACATAACCATTGTGAGGGAACAAAATAACACATGTTCCCTCGAAAGAACTGAAAAGCTGCGGAGACCTTGATATGCCATTTATTTTCCAAGTATCTTCCAACAGCCTGTTAATGTGTATTTTGTTTAGGTTATTTTTGAATAACAATGATTGCATTATAAAATTTAAAGGGTCACATTGCCTTGGGTTGTGCGCTTTGGGCTATAAAAAGGCGCTTGTTATGAAGTGAATAATTGTTGGAAAGATGTTTTAAAAGTAGAATATAAAGATTTACAAAAATATCCCTCGAAATTATGTGGTTTTCCGTAATTTGTTGGACCGTGTTAAAAACCACGAAGTAAAAGGAGAATCACACAGTTTCTAGGGTGATTTGTTTGAATAATTATATTTTAGTTTAAAAACATCTTTCCAACCATAATCATTTCATAAAAAACCTTTTAAATTTTTTTGAGGGGGGGTGTGCAAAATAAACTGTGGTCACAGAAAATCATATAAGGTGGACACGTTCCCCTAAACCACTCTGTCCTGCCAGACTCCGGTATGGAAGGCAGTGGGGGTGCATGCCTTTTTGGATCGGATATTATGAGAGATTTAGCGCTAGTTATTTTCCTTCGGCAGGCCTTGACTATTCATTGCTGCAATGATGACAACTTTTGTTTGATTCTTTATCTATGCAGGATATACCAAACCCTCCGATGTTGACCCCCGTCTGATATGTCCAGTGGTTGATGCCATGTATTGTTGTCTGCCTGAAAAGTGGAAGGCCCCACTCCGATGTGGGGTGGAGAAGCTCAAATCGGATGATGATGGAAAGGTAAAGCATACATTTCTCTGTTTAGATGTCGTCTACCAAAATTCTTCCAATACACATGAACATGAACAAGAATATTCTCCATAATTTGTTTAGTGAAGCCGAGTTAATGTATAACCTTGAACATTTTCTTAAAAACCTCCAGAATAAAGAAAGTGGGCTATATTTGCACTGCCCAGAAACTACAGTTTAACGGGATAATAAGGAATCTGTGTCCTTAACTATGTTTAAAAGACAGCTCCGAGTGCACTGTCCAGACCACCTTTGAGATCTGCTAAAAACAATTGCTAAAATTTATTTGTATCAAGCCGAGGCCATCTTTGTCGGGTTTCCAGAGAACTCAATAATACAAAAGTTATAATTGCCAGTTTTAAAATGCCCCATACTGCTCTGCCTTTCAACCTCGGTTTAAGTTTCAATAATTTAACGAAATGGTTGATCTTCAATATAATGCGAACCTTCGTGTTGCAATTGCAGACGTGGAACTTCTATTCAAACACAGCCAAATACTCGGGTTATACACCTGAGTTATTTATTTGCAGTAGCATCCAGTGCAACAAGAAAATACCGTCAGTTCGGGAACAAACGTTTTGTTTTCGGTTCATAATGTTGTGTAAAAATACGAAAGTCCGTTAGTGCCATCGCTACTTTATTGTCAAAAGCAGTTATTTTTTTCAAGAACACTTATTTTTATTTCTCAAGAGCGTTTTTGTTTTTGTTTTTCGAGAGCTGTTATCATTACTTTTTCGAATTTTATTTCAAGAGTAACTTAGGTGGTCGATTACATTCGAACACCTGAGTTGCTCTTGACAAAAAATGCTGTTGAAAATATAAGGAAAAGTAACTGCTCTCTAAATAAAAATTAACTGCTCTCTCTCGAAAAAAACCGTCTGTTCCTGAACATAAAAACAACTGCTCCTGAAAGTAATATTGATTGCTCTTGAATATAAAAATAACTGCCTTGAAAAAAAATTCGGCTACTGCTCTCGAAAATAAAAATATCTGCTCTTGAAAATAAAAAATGAATTCCCTCGAAAATAAAATAGCGATGACACTAACAGGCTTTCGTAGATAAGTAATAGATAGCAGTCATTTTTTCCCCCTTTTTTTGTTTAGGCCATATAACACAACCATGAAACGCATTAGGTATCACCAATTCATCCACACATGTACTAGAATCATTATTGGTTGAAATGCTTGAAGCTGCTCGCAAATGAATATCGCTACTTGCTATACTAAAACGTGACATAGAAAAGCAGTGGCTGGCAAATAATTCCACAGGAACTCCAGCTTTTCCCCCAGACATTGGTTAAGGGGTGGGGGAGGGGGTGAACGACTGTTGATTCTAAAAGCGTATCCTTATAAAGTCGTTCCCCAACGTTCACTTTCTTATTTAAATTATTATTGGGGTTTTTTAATAAGCATTATTTTGGAAAAATTTAAATCCCTGAACAACGTCACACCATTTGTCTGCACTTTTTCTATACTTAACTTATTTGTTCAAATTGTCTCAAGTTGATTGCACGATGTGTTTGTATTGGAAGAACTAAAGGAAAAAGAATCAAATAACTCGAGACATTTGTCTTAGTAATTACAATTTATATCAGGTCTTTGACATAACAAGATTTTTAAGTGTGGAATCATATTACCATCGCCTTGGCTAAATCACTTCTCATTTTTGTATCATGCATGCTTTTGTTTTGTTTTTGTTTGTTTTTTGCAGCATGAAATTATTACTTTATATTTATTTTAAACTTGCTGTTGTTGTTGCTGATGTTGTTTTTCTTCTTCTTCGAAAAGCAATCTGCTGTTTTTTCTTCTTTTTTTCATTCTTGAATTAAATGTTTACTTCTTTTCTGACTTCTCACCCACCATCGAGGTCGTGCTAATTAAAAATTGTACATTCAAATTTGCTCCTTATAGTTAACCAGTTATAAACTGGGCCCAGTGTCCGAAGATCCTGACTTTGAACGGGCCGTTTGAGTTATTGTAAGTTGAACTATACCTCTGTCCCTATACCACCCTAACCATATAATAGTATACATGGTCGTCAGTGTAGTATTCCCGGTGATCAGGTACATACTGGAACAAATAACAAAATTCACTTTAAATTGACTGAAATGTCATAAACACACCTTGTAGTAGCTACAAAATCCATGCAGTGTACATAACCGGAAATAACCCATAATAATAGGTTATAAACCTTTTTGAAATAAAGAATACAAAAGCGAAAGCGAAAACATTTCATATCGTTGCATACTTGAAATAAGACTTATAAGGGATAGCTACGTTACTTCGTGAATAACGAGAACTCATCCCAAAGAAAAACATCGACCATATGTATATAAGAAATTCAATGATATAATTTGTTTTCACTACCTTTTAATTCCAACCACATTGCAAAGAGTGGTACTTTTATACATTATTTTCCGAATGTTGCTAAATATATCGGTTGCAGAGATGAGAATGAAGTAGTTCGTAGTGATCTGTCAACTCCCACAGTGTTAGGATTGCGACTGCTAAACGATACATTCTTGTACTCGTTGATTTGTTTGCTCTTGACGGCGTTTTTGCTTCAGTTGAGAGATTGATGAAGATTTGTTGCCTTCAGGTCCTTCTTTGTTCCAGTGTGTATCATTTACCGTTCCCCTGATTATTATGTACAATAGACTTACTGCACGTCCGAATGGGAGCGACTGCGGTCACCCAGCTTGATACATGTATTTAGTTTACTACAAAAGTATACCAAATCATGTCACAGAATTTGATGTAAATTACTAAAAATAATGACATACAATGATCACGAACTGCACGTTTATTATCTGGCCCACGAGAAACATTCTTGCTTAGTAAAAATTGTGGGCTACAAAAGCCAACAAATTTGAATATCTAATTCTACAGAAAATCGGTTGCAGAGTTGTAAATGAAGTAGTTCATATACAGCATACAGGTTGATTTCAGTCAGTTTAGCCTAAAGTCTGGCTTCTACCTACTTGAAAAAAGATGCCACTTTCTACCGTTGCTGGCAAACCTTTGCTACACGGGGCTCGTGATCAATACGCAAAAAACTCTGTGACGTTTACCGAGCGCTCTGTGTAAAACTGTCTATTGTACATTTTGATGCAACGGTTGATTTGCAAAAAAAGGTGTTGTTTGTAGTAAATAATGTCAAATAGTGTAACTAACATTTTAAAACTTTATTTAATTTACTAGCTGTTTTGGGTGTGTTATAAAACTAAGTTATTTCAACCATAATACAATAATAAAAATAAATAAAAAAATGAGATGCACATGTGTTCCTAGAAAACGCAACAAATGAGCAAGCACCATTGGTTGTTCAAAAACATCTGCTTGACATAGTAAAGTGAACATATTAGTTAAGTTCGCAAAATTGTTACCGGTCTGCTTGTACGCACCAGAAGATTGGTTGAAAGTTAATTCCAGTCTTGATTGTTTTTAAACTATTAACTAAAGACTAAATATAAATCATCAAAATCCACTGCCATTATCGTTTGACCCCGCAAGGGACCCATGAGGACTATCCTTTCAAAGCAAAATGCTCCACTAAGTTTTTGGTTATTTTCTTTTAAACGGTGTGATAATTATCGGTTAAATAATTTCAAAGGAAAAAACAAAAGTAAACAAACAACAATGGGGGGATACCCACATCATGTATGATGATCTCAATAGATTTTGGTCTGAGGTTATGTTTCACTGTACAGTAGATATTTCTGTGCAACACTTTCCTACTTGAAACTTATCATCCACACTTCTGCACCGAATTCTCTTGCTTTACTTGCCCATTTCTTGCATACGTGATACATTAACCAATACTAACAATGAAAGCACTTCATGAACTACCCTTGGACCTCGTTGAGCCGATAGGCGGGTCTGTAGCCTATTGTATTTGATGCGCTTTTTCCTTTGCAGTTTGCGAAGTACTAACAAGTCACATCTAAATTGTCCATAACTCTTGGTGGCGCAATAGTACGTGCAGAGAAGGTTAATACACATGATTCCCAAAGCGAACAGACTGTACAATGTATGTAAATTGAGCTCGTCTTTAACAGGGATTTGTACGGAGCCCCGAACGGGACAGGTAAAACAATTCGGGGAAAATAATGTATTTTGTTGCCCTCAAAATATAATTTCATTCCCTCGAAATTTTACTATGTTATAAGTTTGTTTAACGAAAAATATAAAACATCTTAGATTTCTGATGTCAGGAACTGTATAATTCAAGCGCTTTGTTATAAATGGGGTCTGCTCCGTGGCTGCCAATCAGAGGAGTAAGCAAGTGAATGAATAATCGTGACTGGTTACGAACAGGTCACGGCTGGTACACACGCTGTGGGTAGGTATACACATTCAAACCGGGAACCTATAACAAAAGAGGACGATAGGGTCCCCGGTTGAGAAAGGTTCCCAGTTGGAGAGTGTGTACAAAACCAATGGGAGTTGTTGCCAAAAAGAGGAACAAAAGAGGAACAATAGTGGGTTCCCGATTGCAGGTGTTTACACACTTGTGTACCGATCACGTTCGTGTACACTGTAAAAGACGTGTTTGGACCGAGGCATTTGAAACTCAAGGGAAAAAACCATCTCATTTTATAAGAAGGATCCACTAATCAAACAATTATCACGAGATTCGGTCACTGTTATAAACGGCGAAAGGGTCAGGTCAAAGACGCTGATGTCCGGAAACAGGCAAAATTTTGCAGAGAATCGGTTTGCACGGGTCAATGGAAAAAGTGAGTTAGATTATATAATAGTAATCCTACTCTAAATACATTTGCAAATTTTCCAAAGAATCAGTTTAAATATCTTATGTGTTTGTTTGTTTTTGATCAGGAGGGAATAGTCGTAAATGCTGAGAATGGGTTGGAGACTAAACCAGGGAGTGGGGTAAACCCAAACAAACAAGAACCTCCACCGGCATCTCATTATTCAACGGAAAAAGAATACGATACTAAGTTGTAAGTCGAACAACATGTAGATGAAAGGTGTTTTGTGTATTGCACAAATTCAATATTTTGGTGGTGGGGCTTCTTCAGCGTAAGAAAGTCCTTTAGTTTTAGCAACTATGGGCTACTGTCCGTTTTGTATTATGGGACGAGGTTGTAGGTTGGCGTATTGCCGAAATAGATATGTCAGTTTAACTTTTGTGTTATCAGGGTAAGCATATTTTGGGAATTTCGTGTTAAAGTACTGGACGAATTTGTATAAAACGTCCTGCGAATCTTATATACATATTGGTTCTATCTCAACAATTAGGAGAAACTTATTCCACCTTGTATTTAATTAAGGTGGACCATTCTCTCAGGCCGAGTGTTATGTAGCCTACTACTATCTTTCATTGTATAATGTTATCGTGTGTTCGCATACAAGCTGCCCTGGGCCAGGCTTCCCGTGTCATTCGTGTTGCTCGTGACGTCACTCTGGTCGAGTCAGCCACCACTACCCTGTTCGTGAAGTGGGGTACTAGAGACAGACCTGGGATAGTGACGTCACAAAACGATGGCGACGTGCTGCGACGCTATTTATAGTAACATAATTACTTTAATCAGCTTTTAAAAAGAAAGGGGAAAAGGAAACGTAGTCTTATCTTACCTGGGAAATATATTTCCGTTATTATTTTGTTGAATAATAAATTGTTAAAAACGGGGACGTTGCCATTTCTGCTGTCCCACACATTTCACACGAGAGGGCGCTGACTCGCGTGTCTTTGATGATACTGTTCGACCGCACCCTTTTATGACATTTTGTGCAGTATATGCTAAGACAGTACTCGTGTAAGTACAATTGCTGCGTATGCAGTGGCCACCAAAATACAATAGGCCTACATATTATTTTGGTGAACAATAACATGACAAAAACGGCGACGTTGACATTCCGCTGTCCCACACGTTTCACACGCCCTGGTCCGGGCTGATTCGCGTGTCTTTGATAAACCTGTTCGAACGCACCCTTTACTGACATTTCGTGCAGTTTAAGCTAAAACAGTACTCGTGTAAGCTGCGTATGCAGTGGCCAAGAAACTACAATTTCAAGCATTATATGTGCCTATATTTTTTTCGTTATCGCGGAGCTTTGTACTCAATGTGGGGTTTTGTTTAACAATTAAAAGTTTGAACCTTGTTTTTATTTTAAAACTACTGTAAATGATGTGTATTTGTTCCAAAATGTTCAATTTATCTTAATCGAACTATATTTTTGTATTGTTGAATGTTATTGCCCTACATCTTTGACTTATACATTTTGATAAAGTTTGACATTTTTACTTTAGGCCCCTAATCGTCTAAATTTTATTTACTTCGCTTACTTTTTTCTTTTCTCCTTTTAAATTTTTCTTTTAAGAACCTTAATATTCCTTTTTAGTTTTGGGGTGAACATTTTTATTGTTGATGTTTTTATTTGTGTTTAATTGTTCTAAATAAACTTACATACAATGTGTATAAAAAGGCTATTATATACCGTACACACAGATTCTTGTCACTTGATTGGCGGAACGCGCGTCATATTTTATTTGAATTCTTTATTGTGCCAAGTAAACTGCTGCGACACTCCAAAATTCAATGTAGAGTCTTATAAATGGATAATTAGAGAGCGTCGTTTCCAAATTAATCGTTCCCCTCTCGTTTATCCAAACGAAGCAAAGTCGCGTCACGGCGGACAAGGTTGGTGTCTACATGGAGCCGTCCACGTTGTTTAGAATTTACCCCCCCCCCCATAATTTTCAGAGTGTGGGGTGGACGAGTTTCCGTGTCTAGTTTGAGTTTCTTGTGAGTTTTTTTATTTCAAATTGCGAGGATTTACACGTGAGTGATATAAAACAAGTATTGAAAGCATTGTTTGTGCATTGTCGCAATCATAATCAGTCGATGAGATATATAACGGAATAGTCCAATTCATCTCATGATTATATTCTGCAACTCTGCACCCATGCATCCCATATTTGTATAATAGTTAGTTAGCTAGTTATGAATATGCGGCTTTGCTGTGATTGTTTATTATTAGACTATAAAAGGTAGTTTTAATGCTGTAGCAGACAATTAGTGAAAAATACATTGATCTGAAAATTATTAAGCTTGCTGTCAGAATTAACTGCAATATATAATCAGTAGCGGCCACTATTAACTCTCAGTCTTCCAAGCGTGGTCACGATCATGCATCATGCTTTATTAAAAGTGTTACTATTCTGGAAGTGAAGAATAACTGTCTAATAATCTCTTATTCCATGTGGAGTTATCCAATCATTTCAACATGTTTGCTACCACATAGCATTGCAAAGTCTCAAAGTGTGATGCATAATATCTTACAAAACCACTAAATTTAACCTTTTTATAACGTTTTATTTTGTACACAGAATTTTTTCAGAAATGAAGTACGCTGGTTTTGCAATAACGTAATAAGCCTGTAGAGTAGCATGCACAAATATAAACAATGTATTAAATATTATTAAATGGGGTGGTTTCTTTTCAGCCTTAAGTGAAGTATGTTTCATTTACTTCAACATGTCATGATATTAGAGTTCATTACCAGAGAGTAAGAGAAGTCCCCCCCCCCCCCCTTTCCATAACCTTTCTAGGTAAAGAAATGTGGAATTCCCCGGTTATCCTTTGTATTCATTTTATGCGGTGACAGTTTCAGGAGGTATTGGTTTGTTCTGACTCTAATCAGTGAATGTGCCCGTAGTGAGGTCACCCATGTACCACTGAGTCAGTTCAACATCCAATATTACACAAAGATATAGCAACCGGGAACTGGTTGATTGATATGGTATACCAAAAGTAAACAAGCCGCTGGTTTTTTACTCTTACGCGAATTAACACAGTTCCTTTTTGACCTACGTGTAGGTCAAAAAGGAACTTGTAATAGTTACACGCAAATAAATTTGAATTTTGATTGAATAACAAAACACAAATTTTAATGTCATCGTCTTAAGAAAGTTTTGTAAGTAGGTCCTAATAAGGTTGAAAAACTTTGATGTTGAAAGGAGCTACACCCAAGAGAGGTATAACTATACCAACATAGCATTGATACAGATTTGGTCCCTTTGTTGCGTTCTTGGGGTGGACAGGCATTAATATGAAAAACTAATTACTCATTGATTGTTCTGGCGCTTTATAAAATTGATTATAGGCCTAATATTAGTTACAGCTAGTTAAATGTAATTTTGACAGATATTCGTGTATTAAAATTGTTTTGGTCAGGAGACTTTTAGTTGTTTTATGCGTTATTACTTGCCCGTGTTCGTGACCATTATTGATTTGTCCAGCCCGACGCTCATTACGAGATTTGAATCAGCAGGCTATTTTATTGAAATTTGTTGTGAAAAACTTGTTTTTCAAACTCTTATTTTGCTATATAGTTGCCAGTATATTTTGAATACCAAAGAATAGTCGTACTGTCTTTATGTGGTATTAAAATGATCAAACTAGTACATTTTTAACTGCATGGATTCCAGGGAAGGTATTTAGTTTCTTTGAAATATCATTTCAATCCAGCAACCTACTAATTCGAGAATGAAGTAATATTTCAATAAAACAAAAAAGTATATTATAAGAGCCCTTAAAAAGGGCAGGTCCAAAAAGGGGGAAGAAAAAGTCAACAAAAAAGAAAATATTTCGTTCCCATGAAATAAATTGCTGACGACATGTGTATTGGACCATTCCCCCTGACCTATTAACCTTCGGTCACCTCTTCCATGTTACTATTGGGTGGTGAATGTCAATTTGATTGCATTAGTCGGAACGCAACAGGGTGGACCACGTGAAGGTTGCAAACTCACACCCCGTGATCGGGGATAGCACTGTCACAAATGTATATAAACCAGCTAGAGTCACGTGACCTGCCTCATTGCTATCAACTTTCCACCACCCAGAAGTACATGCATGTAATTTCAACAGCCATCACTCATCCTGGGGCTACTTAACCAACGATGACAATTGGTAATTGCTTGACGTGTGGGCATCCAACAATGATCACTACCTCCTCCATGATACCAAACAACAAAGCACAGTCCACTCACTCAAGCAGATGGAGGAGAGATTATAACACAGACATCTGCTTCACATCGAAAACTGAAGATGGCTTTCCCCTCCACGCATCACGCAATATCCTTCAGCACTTCCAGCATAGACCTGCTCAGATCCACATCGGCGTACTGGTCCATGTAATCTCATCCAAGCCTTCCCCACGCTGGAACTTCAGGAAAGCAGATTGAAAATGTTTGGGGAATGCGCAAAAAGTGGAGGAAAAGATCACAAGTCTTCAACCGGTCTCCATCAACTAAAAGCCCTGCTGAAGGTTGCATCAAAGAAGTATGTTCTCAGAGACTTTCGCAAAAACTTCACTCCTTGCTGGCCAGCTGAATCAGAAGCAGTGAGGCCACTTGTGACCCAGATATTGCCACATAACTGCTAGATTCTCTGGATGCAGAAAGACAACAGTGCTGGCAAAAGACAGATAGATGACTTGAACTTTACACGCTCCCGCGGGAAGGCTTGGTTGGATCCTCCTTCGCCATCTTGGTTCAGCTGCTCCTGCCCGGTAGAATCCCCCAGGGTCTCAGCAAATTAATGTTGTAGCTCTCGCCTCTCACAAACTCGAAGGTTGCCTGTTCCAAAGAAGCCCGACAAAAAGTGAGAAGAAGTCTGACAAAGTCCACCTCTTCTTCACCATCCTCAAGACAACTTAAACCCATATACTCCAGCTGATCTAGACAAAGGCCTGTCTTCTACTAAAGCTGGAAACGCAGCGGGAATTAATGGGATCTAACAAGAATTTGCTATTCTACAGGAGTTATCCCGAAGGCCTGGAGAGAGTCTAAGGTCATCGCCATCCTCAAGCCCAGGAAACTTGATGATGATCCAGCTGTTACCGCCCATCTCCTTCATGTGCATATCCTACTAGCTGTTTAAGCGCCATTGCTTGCCAGGGTTTATCCACTCGTAGAACCTTTTCTGCCCAGAGACACGCTGGCCTTAGACCTGGTAGAAGTTGCGCAGATCACGTTCTTGCCCTCACTACCAATATAGAGGCTGGCTTCCAACGTACCCTAAAACTGGTGTTGCACTAATCGACCTGTCATCAGCTAACGATACCGTGTGGAATTCAGATATGGTCTATTGCTAAAAGCTTCCAGAACTTCGAAGTGCCAAACACCATGGTGTCCCCTCATCCATCCTCAGCAACCATAAGTTTAGGGTCTTGCTTGGGAACCAGATCAATTTTGTCAAGACCATGAATGGTGGTCCTCTTCAGGCCTCTGTCCATAGCTCCCCTACTTCAATATCTATGTGAGTGACATGCCAACTACCTCTTCCAGGAAGTTTGTATGTGCAGATGATCTTGCCCTCTAGCCTATCATGGAGCTGACCTTGACGATATCAGCAGAGTGAACCAAACATCTGAAGCAGATGAAAGAGCTTCACCTTCTGGCGAGTGGCGACTCCGACCCAACCCATCTAAACCACTGTCTTTCACCTCTGCTATCGGCTCGCAAAGCTCAGAGTGTACTTTTGTGGCAAGCTGGTGAAGAATTAGGTTTTCCCAAAGTTCCTTCGAACATCTAAAGAGGGTGGTAGATAAACTGAAAGCAAGGGTAAACATCCTCAGGAAACTTGCAGGTTGATCTGTGAATAAAATGCACACACTCGTAGTATACTGCAAGCTTTGCCACACCAAACGAGTCGATACTGTCCTTAACTCTGTAGTGCAGGTCATCACAGGGACGCTAATGTCAACACCTTTGCAGTGGATCGGATTAGGATTTTTCTACCTACTGTCAAAAACAGTAGAGTACTGCAAGAGTGTGCAAAAAGGGTAATTCTAGTTAATTAGCATATAAATTACACTAAAAGGGTTTTTTTTCTTCTTTTTTCTAAATTCATATCAAGACCCTCTGAAAGGTGTTGGTTTGAAACTAATTTGAAATACTTATTTAACCCAGACTTATTAGGATTTCACGAACCTACTGTTAAATACAGTGGGGTGCCTCAGGGAGATGCACATATCGCTAAACGCGAAGAAGGGTACAGCCTGCCCAACATGCGCCTGAAGTCTCGCAAACCCGTCTGGTCGTCAGTCAAATCCCTAGAGGACTTTTACCCAAAGACTGAGTGGTGAAGACTCTGGGCAGATGCCTAAACCAACAACTGTGAGGTCATCACAGATCCCACAGTGAAACCATCCGGATTGACCTCCATCGCAAGCAACGGCAACCCCTGAACATATTCACACCCACAATGCAAGAACAGCCCATCACCTGCACAAGTTTGGGATGACAGAGTGCCCTGCTTGTGACTGTGGATATTCAGACCACACCATACCCACATATCGTGAATGATTGTCCTAGTGGGCATTTTCCTGGTGGCATCAAAGGCATCCAAACAGTATAGTAACCGATGATGCCCTTGCTTGGATGTCTCTGATCTTCAACTACCGGCTGTGAACGCCATACGCAAGAACAGAGCCTCTTCCTGTAAGATTCAATTTTCAATAACAATGTAGCTCTATTTTGTAAATCCATTGCAAATAATTATTGCCATTCTTCGCCTTCTACTAAAAATAGGGCTCGATCGCAACATACTTTTTATTACTTTTTATTGTTTTAAAAAGATCGTTACATTATCCATGGAGCCCCCATGCTTTATCATAATAGTTTGTCTACATGTTGTGATTGTGTGCATTACGCCGACACTTGCCTAGTATTAAGAACCCCAAGTGTCAGTGGTTTAGCCAACCAGCAGAGGTGCTTTGCAAATATAACATGGTTTAAGGGTGTACAGTCGATATAAGCTCCCTACGGAGTCCCTAAAGGGACAGGTAAACAAAAAATAAAGGTAACAAAAATGTTAAAATTATTTCATTCCCTCGAAATATTATTTCATTCCCTCGAAATATTATTTCGTCACCTCAAAGTATCATTTCATTCCCTCCAAATGTTTGTTCGTCCCCTCGAAATAATATTATTTCATTCCCACGAAATAACTTATTTCATTCCCTCCAAATGTTATTTCGAAGGAACGAAATTATTTCGGGGGCACTAATAAATATTTCGAGGGGACGAAATAATATTTCGGGGGAACGAAATAATATTTCGATGGGACGAAATAATTTTTTATATTTGTTTTACCTTTTCAATTTCTTTTACCTGTCCCTTTAGGGGCTCCATACTATATACCTCATACCTCTATCTATAATTCGGCATCATCTTGTTGACTGGTTCGTAGCTTCTAGCGATAGCCCTCTATCGGTGAAATGGTCGCACCCGCCGTGTATGCAGTGTAGATCGCTAACAATAACGTATAAGAACTTCTTGCACCAAGACTATAACCAAATACTTGAATATTGACTTCCATATTAACGGAAATGTTCGCAAATTTTCCCTGTGCATGGAGGTTCTGTGGATAATGTAAATCAATTGCAAGAAGAATGTTGCGATTGAGGCCTATTTTTAGTGCTAGGCAAAGAATTACATATATTGTTTGCAATGGATTTACACAATGGAACTACATTATTATTGATAGTGGAATATTTGGTAAACAGTAAGAGGTGACCGGGGGTTATTTATAGGTCAGGGGAATGGTCCAATGCGCATGTTCATACGTCAGCCCATCCCAGTGCCTTTGGATGAGGCGAACATCAGGCTGAGCCCCTGAATCAACATATTGATGTATGGGAAAGGGTGGCCTGGCATGGCTGATGAATTTTCAGGGCTTATGAATTCCTGGGAGTGGTGCTTAGCCAAATGCTGTACTCAAAGAACCAGAGGCTGTTTCTAAAGCTGTATGGACATCAACAATAGGAGAGAACAAACTAACTTGAACTTTGTCTTATTGGTTTTAAGATGAACCTTGATATACACCGCCTAGGTTGTTCCCTCGCAGTCTGCGCACAGATTTGTTCGAACTTATAGCGCTAGATATATTGACATAATCATCTGTAAGAGCTGCATCTATTTTATACACAATCATCGAGTCCGTGAATGATATTGAAATAGTGATAATGGTGCACGATGTTTATGACCTTTAGGGCATTTAAAAAGAATGCTAACAAAACAAAAAACCAAAACAAATAAAACAGAAAAGCAGAACTTGATCGTTCATGATGGTAAGAACAACATTACCATGTCCCGCCCATGGCATTTAGCATTATTTATTTAGCTACAGATTCGATGTTTGTCATGAACTTGTATTCTCATTTTGTTGAAGATGAAATATTTGGCAGCTTGGAGACTGTTTTGAGTTGTTAGTCATTTCTTTGTGCAGTCATTTGGTCATCAGTGTGGGTTTTTTTCGAGTTGACTACCGTACCGGTACATTTTAACACAGTATAAGGAACGACAAGTCTGCCAGACAAAAATCAATTCAAACAAAACTAGCTATGGCTGACGCAGTCAATGTTTTTGGTGTGTGGGATTATGTTGTGTTCAGCTGCATGCTCGGTGTATCCGTTTTCATCGGGCTGTACTATGGATGCACTGGGGGGAAGCAGAAGACCACAGCGGAGTTCTTGATGGCAGACCGAAACATGCACCCAATCCCGGTTGCGATGTCTCTGGTAGCAAGCTTCATCTCTGCCATCACAGTGTTAGGGACACCAGCTGAGGTTTACATCTATGGGTCCATGTTCTGGTTGTTTGGTGTGGCCTACTTACTTACTGGGATTGCTGTGACTAGGATATTCCTCCCTGTGTTTTTCCGATTGGAGGTTACCAGCGCAAACGAGGTACGGTAAATAGGAACACTGTAAAAAGTCATTTGTTATGCAATCGAAATGATCAAAATCAGGTGGCACACAGTAAATTTGATAATCCTTGATCTTGTCCCGGTGTTTCTGAAGACTATCTTCACAGGCCATCCTTTTCTCTTCGACTGCTGGTAGATGAGAGAGAAAAACAAATAATATAACATTGTTTGAACTTATATTCCAGATATTTTGAGCTGTTTTTTCTTCTTTTCTTAGTTGTTTATGTTTTCCCCCGTTTTTATGTAGTATCTTGAGAAACGGTTTAATAAGGCCGTCCGGGTGGCAGGCACGTTGACTTACTTCATTCAAATGGTGAGAGTATTCAAATGACCGGTCGCTGGCAGATTCTGTATTTTACCTAAGGTTATTTTTTCCATAATTATTTTACAATTTAGAGGGAAGGCTTTGTTCTATTGTTGCAATTAACACCAAATACATCACAGGGAAAGGTCTCTTTTGATCTAGTACCATGTCTTCTTCTTTTTTCTCTTCTTTTTTTTGGGGGGGGGGTGTGTGAAAATGGCGTTTATGTTTTAAATTTCCCGTCTTAAGTTTATCAACGTTTTGTTTTTTATTAAATTTACAAAGCTCATGTACTCTGGGTTTAATTTCAGACCTATTAAAGATTAATTAGCTCCAAGTTTTACAAATAAAACAACACCTTAGAGTTATGACTATGACTTTGAGCTGGAGGGTATTTTTGTTGACGTATTAATTTCTGTCACCTCTTGATGATATTCCAGACTATTATTTTCTCTGCAATCTACGTTCAGATTTGGTAATAGTAATGATGCACTTCTCGAAAAATAAATGGATACGTTTATAAATACTTTTAAATCCTACAAGCACAGCAAAAAAAAACAATCATAACAACAACAAAACAAAACAAAACAAAACAAAAACCACACAAACTCAAGTATTTAGTGTTTATCTTTTAATTTTCTCACAAGGTGCTGTACATGGGAATCGTAATATATGCGCCAGCATTGGCATTCAATGCAGGTAATTTGTTAATCTTATTATATTCTCTGTTTACGATTCATGAACAGTCCAGAGGTTGAATACCGTTAAAGCCAACCAATCTACCTGTGATTTAGACCAAGGCCCAATTTGATAGAGCTGCTTAGGCACAACAAGTAGCTAAGCACAACACAATTATGCTAACCAGAATGGTTACCAGCTTAAATATCTAAAGTCCCTGGTCTCGATTTCACAAAGCATGCGATTCGTCATAAGATGATTTTGTCAATATCTCCATAGTGATCTGTACTTTGACGTCACACGTTGCTTAACAATATATTTGCTACACATCTTATAAGATCAATCTTGGTAGATACCACCATGGTTCATTTACCAAGCATGTTTGACGGTGGAGACATTTCGAGAATTGCGCGAGCCCATTTTAACTAAATGAAAATGAATGGATTGCAAATTTAGCTATGAAATGTAATTTCATACTAATTGTTTTCAATAAAAATTGGGCATACACAAATACAGGGGACGTGCATTTTTCGAAAACTAAAGATGTTTGTAAATTTGTATTACAGTGACCAATCTGAACCTATGGGGAATTGTTGTAGTTATCGGCCTGGCTTGTACATTCTACACTACAGTGGTAAGGTTATTTCTTTGCCAAGTTTGACATTATCAGTTTTGTACCGGTATATGTAGTGAAGAATATTGGAAGAAGAGGAGCAGCCTCTTATAAAGTCATATTTTTATATTAAACAAAAGTGGTTATTTTTGATATATACGTTATTGTTGAATAGAACTTCTCCCCATATCAATGTTTAGAATGTTTATGTTCCGCGATGTGCTGCCTCGGTTGATAAAATGGGCCGGAATTGCTGGGGGTGTGTTCTTATTTCCCCGAAAAGATCCCACCATTTCGAAGAAAAATGGAAAACCTAAAAGCGAAAGAAAAAAATTACATTTTCGTTGACTGACCCGCACAATTAGCTTACACTTAATTACACAAAATTAAAATGTACCCCATCCCATTCCCAATCCCCCAACCCCTAAAAAAAAAACTTTTAAAATACCAGACACACAAACAAGCACCCCAACACCCCAACAAACAAACAAAACGTGTGACTGATTGACGCCTTAAAGTAAACAAAGTTGATTTTTGTAATAAATGTATAGGTTTGAATTGATAATGATGATGTATTTTTTTAGGGTGGTATGAAGGCAGTATTATGGACGGATGTTTTCCAGATGTGTGTGATGATGGCTGGTTTTTTAGCTGTTATTATTCAGGGATCAATTCACGTTGGAGGTTTCAAGAAAGTCTGGGACATTGCTGACGATGGAGGTCGCATTGACTTCAACAAGTAGGTTCATCAAAATAGTAATGTTATATCAAACACATTTCGATATTGTGTGGATCTGTGTGGGTGTTTGTTACCATGGTTGTTTGCTTATTACAATGAGTAACATTAATCCACAAACTCATGTTATGTCCTAAAGGTAACTTTTGTCCTCAGTTTTTCCCCAGATCCGACTATTCGGCACACGTTTTGGTCAGTGTGCATTGGAGGCTGCTTCACATGGACCGCAACTTACGGTGTCAATCAGTCACAAGTTCAACGCTATCTGACTGTCGGAAACATGAAGAAAGCCAAGATGTGAGTTCAGAACGCTATTTGGCGTTATAGTGTCACAATAAGACAGTGAATAAATTACCGCCTTCTCAAAAGATACATCTAAGTTTAAAGATGATACATCGTCGCTATTTCCATGAATAATTTGAATGCATTCAAAAAGTATGACCATGCAGTTCTGGATCCTTAGCAACATGGATGTCTTAATCGCGTGTTCCCAAGTACGTGTGAAGACCATGATCCAAAGTAGTTCAAGAATTGTTTCGATTTTATTCAATTTAGAAAGCTTTTGTAAGCTCTAATAACACTTAATTATTACATAATCATTAAACTAAACCAGTCTTTGTTTGTCGGTATGTTTCTGGACAAGACTACTTTTGATTGTGCAATGTTTGTAATGTAAATCAAAGCTTGATGCTGTTCCTTCCCATACAGGTCGTTATATCTAGCTACTATTGGAATGGTGATTGTTGTATCCTGTGCTTGCTCTGCGGGATTGGTCATGTATTCATACTACTCCAATAAAGGATGTGATCCATTTACATCGAAGAAAATAGAACAAACCGATCAGGTAGGCCCTATATTGTTAGATAAATAAAGCATGTGGTTGCATGGGCCAATATGACATTTGACATTGTGATATACCAAAAAGTGATCAATAGGGCAGGTCATCTTGCCAGCTTAGTTTCCCCGGCTTTTGGAGGAAGTAGTAAACATTTCTGTTGACGTAGCATAACAAAAAAACTATTGCAACAGGCAATATGCGGGGATTACCAACGCATAGTCAGGCCATACAAGTGGAGGCAGCGACGTGGTCAAAATAACAAATAATATCAAAATACAAAAATCGTGTATTGTGTTGTGCGCGTAAACAGTGAATAGCTCTTTGCACGCCAAATTTAAAGTACACCAAATTGTATAGAGGGTGGTAATTATTATATGTAAAATAATTGTTTTAAATGCTTTTTTATTATTAATATTTTTATTTTTCATTATCTGCGGCGTTTTTTCAAGAGAAAATATGAAAATGTACCTTTAATGGAGGGCATTCTCTTGAGTCTTGCATCTCTAAATTGTTTTTTTTTAAGAATTGAAGAAAAAGGGTGAAAGCGATGTTTACCTGCTGAAACAGTTCTAGAGTAGAGCCAGAAGTGTATGTAAACACCATTAATTGTACGGGCTCAGTGCATCGGATCCCCAGCTGTAGCCACACAAAGGGGCCTACATACAGCTACTTGAGCGAAAAACAAGTTAACGGGAATTCTATTTAAACTTTTGTATAAGGTTTTTCTTTATCATTTAAATGCAATTTTGATATTTGTACACTTCTGAATTACTCGTAATTATATTTATCAAAATATTACGCCCCAACCTCAAGGTTTTGAAAACTAGAAACACTTCTGCCGTTGACGGCGAGCGTCAAAATGACAATACTTTGACGTCATGTGTGGGATGTATACTTCCTTGTTGCAACAAAGCGGCTATACAAAACCGAGCTCCCACATATGACGTAACATGAGTGATGACGTATTACAGGCCTTTTCGTGAATCTTTCTGAAAAGCACAGGAGAAGGGTTTTCTAAATGACTGTATTTTACACAATAAAAATCTGTTAATCTCATGTGAACTCAATTTGATGGAAAACATTTTAAATGAATTTCAGCAAAGATTACTTGCCGTTTTCGTTCCAGTAGGTCTTTAACCAATTCAGTAGTTGACCAGATATCGGGTGGCATAAGCCGAACTACAACCTTCGTTCTTGTGTCTTCAAGCAGTTCATCAATCGTTTTGGTTTGGTTCCTATACAGACTTGTGTTGGTAGTGTCGGTCGCGGTCATCCCCTCTTCTAGTCTTGATTGGCGACGTTCATTTTGTTTAAAGTGGTGCGATTACTGTCCGCAACACGAGTTACTGGAGAAGAGATATCTGTATCACACGAACATCCGGATCAAAACGAACGTCTTGACGCTTTTGGCTCTAGACCCCGCCCACATTTTGTTTTTCAGGCAGCGATTTAAATATTCATAAAATGAAACGCACGCGCACAAAGGTGAGCAGGCTGTGATCAGACTGTTCCCCTGTCTTCCCTACTATGTACCATGATGGTGGAGAGTTTCTAACGATAATCGCTGGCCGTAATGACACAAGGCGATGCGTGGGTGCTTGATACTGATATTTTATTTAGCAAGGCTGTCCTTTTGCTGTGTGGTGATACTTTATGTACAATCACAAGAGACTTCTCCTTAATGGTGTCACCTTGATCGGGGTTTCCGTGTACAGTCCATTCAAAAGGTCTTTTACGATATGTTTTAGTAGCTGCTTGAAAACAACCCTTTTTCCCAAATCCAGTTGGTAAATTTACAACTAAATCGTGACCTTCCACAAAGTTACGAACTGCGGTGGTTTGATGGCTTTTAAACTCTTCAAGGCCCAATTTAATTCTCGCAAATTCTAATGCTGGTTCAACATTCACAGCAGTATTCATCAAAGGCATACGAACGAATCGAAGCATTTGCTTTTCAACACGGACAAGTACACGCGACGCTGTTTTTTTTGTATTAGCCACCGAGGCATACTAACATTACCTACGTCTAGGTACCATACACAATATCTGTCGCTGAACGCATAATGCAAATTAGCCTCGTTTTGATCTGCGTGGTTTTTTTTCCGGGCAGCAAATCCAAAATCGTCAAGACGCTGTTTCGATCCAGATTTATAGACTTGCGCAGATTTATAGACTTGCACTTGAGTCAGCCTCCCATACAGTCAATGTAGCGCCCTCTACCGGTGGCTAATACAAAAAAAAACAGCGTCGCGTGTACTTGTCCGTGTTGAAAAGCAAATGCTTCGATTCGTTCGTATCTGACGGTCTTATCAGATGAGATGGGTATGTTGCCTGTTGTCTTTTAACGAATTAGACACCAGGTCTACTTTACAGAAACGGTGTGGTCACTAGATTCGAGATCAGGGTTATCTGAAGGTTTCCTCTTATACTGGTAACCATTAAACATGATTTCGCGTAGGTAGGATACCAAGGGTAGGTTGCGTCTAGTTTATTTTTCTCAGACTTATCAAGCGTCCAGTTTTGGCAGCCATAGACCAGTCTGGATTGTACATACCCATCAATAAATCACTTTCTCGTGTGAAGATGGATCTTCCTCTTTCAGCAGGTTACTTTGTGCGTAGAACTTTGCAGTGGCATTTTGGATGCGGGCCTTGATTTCAGATTTCCCCATACCATGTTGGTCGTGTTTGATGATCGCTCCAAGGTATTTGAAGTTGAGATCATTTTCTATTTCGACTTCTTCCAGTGAGATTACCAAATTTGGATAGTTTTTACCTGAATTTCAGTCGGCGAAGTTTGGGGTCATGGTTTTGGTCTTCGTAGGGTTGATCTTGAGAGAGAACTCGTTTTTCACTGAAGCTGGGTCATGGAAGAAGAATACGGTATCTTCTGCGTATCAGCACCACGTTACCTTCTCGAAACCTGAGGTTTTTGCGTTCGAATTGGATGCTGATTCTTGGATGGTGTACTTCAGATCGAGAAAGTTGATGCTGTCGTCGAGCATGCAGCAATCTGAGTAGGTGCGCATGGCGTAGTGTAAATACAGATTGAAGAGCAACGAGCTTTCGTTTCCGCCTTTCCTGACTCCCGAAGTTCTAAGAGGTTTCAAATTCAAGCTCGGGTTTTTTCAGCGAGAAAGTTCGTTGTCTGCTTGTACAGCGCTAAGTAGATGTATGAGAGTTAGATCGTAGTCATGCTGACCCCCAGAACAGGACAACATCATTTGTCTGAGCAACTTTGTTCAGCCTGTTGTGTGAATACTTGACCCCAGTGCCTTTTGTTTACAAATCCCTGGGGATCATATACTGTAAAGAAAAAAAAAGAAGAAAAACAAAACAAAAACAACAACAACAACAACAACAACCGTACAACAACAAACAAATTGACCAAATATTTCTGCAATAACATAATTTCCATCACATTCATTGATTAACTAAATATTGTCAGCAAAAAAAAAGGGTAGGCCTATTATTAAATTAAATATAAATAGAACAAAACAATGCCGGAAAGGTTGATGACCCATATTAATAAATTAATCAACAGGGAACCTTTTCTTTGGAGTTTGTGTTTTTTAACTGATGTTTCCGTTTCTCGCTATTTCCTTGACATGACTGTTGTGGACCGATTTGTAGCTGATTCCGTTCTTTATAATGGAACTCTTCGGATCTTATCCCGGTCTACCAGGTTTGTTCACGTCATCCGTGTTTAGTGCTGCACTAAGGTGAGTATCTGAGATTAGTTATGGTCACAAAAGTGTCTGTTACGTTCGAACAGCCGTCTCATGCCCATCAGGATGCTCACTGGTGCTCCCCCGATCTCAATGTTGACCAGTGCTGTACGTGAACTGGCGCTAGTATTATTTAGATGGTCACTGACGCCACGAATTGACTCACAGTGTACAAAACCACCTTTGTCTGTTTTCAGGGTTATTTACATGTTTAAACAATGTTCACTTTGCACCGAAACTGACAATTTTCGTCATCACGAATTAACACTAAGGTTCAATTAACCATTGCATTACACAGTGCGCACCAATATCAAAAGTGAAACAAACGTTTCCACGAACTGACACCAACCTTGGTGTGTAGCGCGCGTGACTTACATTTTCACGAACTGACACACACGCATTGTAATACATTGGATGGTGTCAGTTCGTGAAAACGGAAAATGCCTGGTTGCGTTTTATTTTCGACGCCACGAACTGACACAAACCTTCCTTATACCCAGGGGCGGATCCAGGATTTTCCAAACGGGGGGGGGGGCGTGAAAATATACCAAGCAGCAAAATCTTACCTTCCCCATTTCTCCCTCCCCTTCTCTCTCTCTCCCTCTTTTTTCTTTTCTCCCTCTTTTTTTTTTTTTTTTTTATATGAAAAAGGGGGGCGTGCGCCCCCCACGCCCCCCCTGGATCCGCGCATAATACCTTATTGCTTACTAATTGAGAACGAAAAGCAGTAAAAAGCACCGTGTATATGAAGTTCAAAATACCCTGAAATTGTTTAGGAAAGCTTGAGTTTTAAAAGAGTTCAACTTTAAACACCGTTTTCTCCGATTGCTACTTTTTACCGTACGGTCGTGTGTGACAGTTCGTGGCGTCGGTGACGGACTCGGCGTAGTGCTCTACCCAGGGTACCGGTTATACCCGCTGGTGGTGTCGTGAATTGTTTCCATTATTGACGTCATCATTTAATTCTTTGGTTGTCCCTTTAGGCCATCCGGTGAAGTCGCAAACACTAGTTTTGACACAGACATAGTGTTGGCCCGATGGAGGGACCTAAATATTATTGACGTCAAATTTATACTAGTTCTGCTCATTTCCCTCAGTAAAATGTTTTGGGTTTTTTTTGGTTTTTTGTATGATGAAAACTCCACAAAACATGTTTCCTATAATATGTAAAGTGTGTGAATCTTCTCCTCTAATACATTGGTAACTAAAGTGAACAAGTTTACCAGCTGACTGTTATAAAAGGACAGAGGTAGAAAGCTCCAGTAAACTTCTTATTTGGCTATACCGTATCCATATTTGTTGCTTCAGTACCGTATCGTCTGGGCTGAATTCTCTAGCGGCCGTGACGGCAGAAGACTTGGTCAGGCCGTGCTTTAGGAAAATGAGTGAAGAAACGTTCACCAAGATTACGAAAGGAATAGGTGAGCCTTGAATCTCAGTAAACTAAAGCTCGCCGTCTTGGCGGTATATTTTATATATCGAACATAGATAACCTAGAAATAACATGAAATTGAATTAGTAACGCCAAGATCTAACAATATGATAGAATTGATTGTTTTCATGTCTGAGATGTACGGAGGTCTGGAAGTGCCACCCGACTCGTTGAAATCCTGAGATCTTTATATCAGAAATGCAACAAGAATATATAAAGAACCTCAGAATTACGACATCCTATCGACAAGGTGTAGACTTCGCAAGATAAATTATTTTATCATGACATCATGCTATTTGACAACATCCTGAGATTGTTATCTTGGAAAGTCTACTATTACCTAATAACATTTCTTCATCCGGAGATAAACTCTCTGTGAAGTTGACATCCTACTTTTAAGATGTCGATCATGATCTCAACAAGGTGGATGGAACGTTCAGAGCTCAGTAGTTATTATGGTGATCGTTGATCTGTTTTTATTTAATGAATAGCAATGGCATTTGGTTTGCTGAGTATCTTGGTTGCATATATCGTGTCCCTCGTCAACCAAGGAATCTTACAGGTAAGAACCAATTCATTTTATTTTATTTTTTTATTTTTTTTATCTTTTTTTGCAGGGGGTTGCTTAAAGGTGGGGTCATGCAATGGTTGTTGTCACCGTAATGCTGATTTATAGGTCAAATTACCAATAAAGATACAATCAAAGTTACCTGTAAAAGTTTCGGCTGAATACGGTGTCTACTTGTTGAGAAAACAGCAAAGATTTGTTTCGGTATTTTCATCAAGAACGTCAAATTGTTTAGCGAGGTGACAACGGATATCAACTGCATCTCTGGCCCTAGCATTCACAAACGGACACGACGAAAATTTGAATCGCCAAAAGTCGCCTGATTCAAATCTTTCGACAAACTTGTATTGATTTCTAATTCACGGGGGCACTTCATACAAAATAATTTCGTAGGATGTTTATTACCATTACCATCTTTATAACACAAAACTTTCGGATAAAAATCTCACAATTTTATCGAGGTCGTTATTAGTACTGTAAAAATAAACAAATTAAATAACAGCAGACAGTGTGTACTTTTTACTTTGATGTTGTCTTGGTTGTGTGGCTTTTTTTGCAGTTGGCTTTGAGTCTCTTTGGTATGACTGGTGGTCCTTTGATGGGTCTCTTTAGTCTCGGAATGTTTTTCCCATATTCCAACCCAAAGGTGCGTGTAAACTTTTCACTTGAATGAACATTTTCATTTTGATCCTCTGATTTCGATGTGTTGAAAGGGCACCTCTCCGTCTTAAAGGGACGTCCTAAGAAACAACTGGTTTAATAATATAAAAAGGTCGAAAAGTCAGGCCATTAACTTTTCTTTTTGCATTTATACCATAGGTCCTTTTGGTTGGTAAGCATTTTTCAACAGCTAATTATATCTTCTCATTAATAAAATAAAGTAAAAAACACAAGCAAACAAACCACATTTGTATACCAACTGTTTCCACAGTTGAGTTGATTGTACCGTCATTACGAACCATGCAGCTAGAACTCTAAGAATCGTGTATCGCGCAAGATTGTAGATAATATCTACACATGTACATGCATGCTATGACGACTACCGGTACTTTCCGGTCGGACATACGGGCCAATAGTCAACTATGGTGATATCCTTTGGCCTTACTGAAAGATACTCAATTTAAACTATACATGTACCAACTTAATCAAGGGTGAGCAAGGATTAAGGACGCTAAATTCAATATTTGCATACTTAATGCAAAGCGGCCTAAAAAAAAAGACGCTTTAAAGTAACACATTAATGACAAATTGATATGAAAATTGTGAAAAGTAATTTGTTATAATCAAGAACATTTTAGTGTTCCCAAACAATGGTCTGAATAATACAAAACTGTTGCTTTTTAAATCGAACAAGGGAGCTCTGGTTGGTTTGATTTGCGGGCTTGGATGTGCTTTCTGGATAGGAATTGGATCTCAGATTTACCCTCCTGAGGTCTACAAACCAGACCTCATCACAGATAAATGTGTCTGCAACGTCACGTGTTCCTGGAACATTACTGTGACGTCATCACCTGAGGAAACAAGGCGAGTCCAATTCTTCATTAGGCTATAAGCATTTCAGTTTCTTTTAATTTAGAATTTGAAGTAAACAAACAACTATGTATATTGTCTCATGCCACTTGTTCCTGGAATGGCATTGTGATGTAAGTGGATAACAGGAGCCAAGGTTCCTCCATCATTTGTTTGTAAATACAGTTCACTCGGTAATGTATTGGGTGATTAATACCCAGTTGTATTGTTTCTTTATCTCTCTTCAAGACCCAAACTTGCTGAGCTTTACAGTCTGTCATATGCATGGTATAGCTTCACCTATTGGTTGATTACCGTGGTTGTTGGTCTTCTTGTCAGCTTTCTTACTGGTAAGCAATTATTGGCGAATATTTTTTCTTAAATGTATTTCAATGGAGTTGTCTCTTACACCTTCCAATACAATTACAAATTTAAAAAAAAGGGGAAAAAAGCGATGGCACCTAAAAATGTTCCCTTTGTTACTTTGTTACTGCCAAATAAACTAAAGCCAAATAAACTAAAGGGAAAATAGAAACTCAATCAAAGTATGTTTTTTTTTAATGAGTTCCAGGCTACCCGTTGATATCAATTACGTTTGAAAATGAGATCCGGGTGGCTTGACATTGCTTTGTTTTTTAAATCTTGTATTCAAATTGAATACTCATCATTAACAGGTGCAGATAGCCGCCATGGTATCGAACCAGCTTTAAAGCAACACATCGCCGATGCATGTTTCTGCTGTCTACCCGAGTCGATTAAGAAACCAATGCGATGTGGCGACGACAAGTTGGTAATAGAAATTCATCTATTTTAGTACAGAAAATATTGATAATATTTTAAAAGAACCTGAGATGAATCTGCATAACTTACACACTCGTAATATTATCAAAACTTTCTTCAACAAATTCAATCCGTTTCCTGTGCGCAGTATATCCTAAACCTTTCAGTACAAAACTGACCCCAATGTGTTTCAAATAGCTTATAGGTTATCGTGATAACATTCATTTTCAGTCAGATTAAGCTCGTTTGAAAAATGTATTATTGTCTTGATTCTGGTTCAGTTTGGTCAATCTGACTTGGACGGGGTCTGGGGTGGATTTCACAAAACCCATCCTAACTTAGGATCGATCCTAGGACTTAGGACGAGTCCCAGCCGTAAGATCGATCCTAGCTAAGATCGATCCTAGGATCGATTTCACAAAACCCGTCCTAAGCAGGACGAGTCGTAAATAATATAAAACCACAATATAATTCTCGGACGAGACTGAAAATGCTAATGCAACGACTTTTTGATGGCTTTATTGCTTCGTTAATGAAACGGCCGTCTGAACCTTCTGCAGCACAGATTCAAGAAAAAAACAAATTGTCGCCATTTTGTTTTCGCTTTGGCGACAAAATGTTGATAGTTTACGGTTGATTTTAGGCCTTTATGAGTGAACAATCAATGTGTGTGATAATATAGAGCTGAGGTAAGCTGGATTGTGCATATTTGTTGATTAAAAGGAGGGAGAAAATGTAATTTGGGCGAAAAAAACTGTAAAGAAGGTGCCGTGAATGTGATGATTTTGTCCTCCGTCCGTCGTATTCGCTATGTACATTCTATTTTTTAGGCTCTACGGTGATGATCTCGTAACTTTTTGCAGTCTGATACCTGATGTTTTCCAATAAATAAAAAAGGCTTAATAAACAATACCTTGTTTAATTCGCTTGCCTGTTCGATTTGTTTAATTCATTTTCAATAGGTTTGGCTTTAATAACAAGAAAAAAACAACGGAGAGTTTGTCAATTTTTCGCGATCGCTAGGACGACCCTCGTACCGGTCCTAAGTTAGGACGGGTTCGGGGCCGTTTCCAAGGTAATTAGGACGCGTTCAACCCTTCCTATCTTTTGTGAAATTGTTCCTAGGACGAGTCCCGAGTTAGGACGAGTTACTCGTCCTAACTCGAGCTAAGACGAGTCCTAACTCTTTGTGAAATCGACCCCTGGTCCCTTTGACCTTAATCCAAGTTTATTATTTGATTATGTTGTAAATAACTATTATTATTTTGCTTCACCTGTTTGTGTTGTTGTTTAGTTTTCTTTTGTTTTTTGTTTTTGTTTTTAAGAAAGAGGATGACTACAATGATCCAGACGGCAATAACGTCTACTGTGTTAAAGAAGATGAGATCAATATGGCAAACGATTTCAGCAATGATGTACAGGGAGTAGGTACACAGACGACGTATAACCCATCCGCGGACTTTGCCGGCGAATACAAAAACGAATCATACGAGAGAAATGAAAATATGACTGAACTGTAGCTTGCTCTGTAAGAGAGGTTTTCCCATGCTGTGATCTAACTCAATATTTTTGTTTAACTTTGGTCGAGCATACACTGCATGAAGTGAACTAAATAATTGACTTTTAAACCATTGGTCTTAAATGTCAGGACTTATGCTTTAAATCTTGCATAGAGTAGCTCTATAGTAGGTGTAGGTGTGTAACCCCAATGATAGTAAATAGTCAAAAAGTCATATAGATGTTTTTTTCTCAACTTTTTAAGGAATTGTTTTTTGATATGTCACATATAATAGTAATTATGAATTTATCACTTTCCTCGTTTACTACAGCGTTTTTTGAATTGACGCCTTCGTGATTAGGTAAAACGTGAAAATGGGATTGCCACACTCACATGAAATGAAATAGAGTAACCAAGAAGGCTGTAAATTTATGGAAGCTGCACCAACTTTAATGTTTTAGCTAGAATATAATGTATTACATAACGTTTCCGTTAACAAAGCAATTTAAAAGTACATCTCTTAGTCAATTATTGCAATAATTCCAGAGCATACCCCCAATAACATTTATACCAAAATAGAGAAGAGGGCGTGATAAAAACTCGTAAGAAATGTATACACTTTTTCTTAATATTTAGCCTCTTACTAACACAGCAACTCTAAACAAAGCCCACTTCATTTAAAACAAACCCCTTTAAAACCTACTAAAAAATATACTGCACACACTAAAGACTAAGGTGTTCTCATCAGAAATAAACAATTTTGCATGTTACTGGTGTTACTTCCATTGCCCGTGGCATATGCGAACGTTTTGGATGTTTTTTCGTTTTGTAACAGCATCATCTGTCAAAACTCGTTCAGGAAAAAAAACATTACAAATAAAAAATATAAAAATATAAATAAATCGGCGAAAATTTGGCTAGCAACTTTATGGCGGCGAGCGCTCACCATTTTTACATGCAAGTTGACTCCCAAAGTGGCTGACCATGGGAAGACATACGGATGGGGTCAATATAGGCGCTACACTGCACACACTAACTACTATATAAATCCTGATGACATTACACTTTATACATAGTTTGAATGCTTGAAAGATGTTGTTTTTAACGATTTGTTTTAAAATAATCATGTCTTTTTATACCATTATAACAATTTATTTAAAATGCTTACATAAAGAGGTTACCCCCCCCCCCGATTCATACTATTTTTAAATCAAATTGGTGTACATGTTTAACATAATTATCAAAATAAATTAATTTCTTTGAAAATTGAACACGCATAAAAGTGAGGTGCGCCTTTTTCTCTAGCTTTGGGGAGACGCCTCTCAGGTAGCGCCGAATAAGACCCAGGATCCCATTGGCTCTGGCCGTAGCTTTATGGATGTGTTTAGTACAGGCATATAGAATGTCAGTCTAATATAATATGGGTCATCTGCAACTGAATTGAGTATTATTAATATTGTTCAAAAATTTCTAGTTTGTCTCTACGGTGTTGCCACTGTACTGTTCCTAACAGTACCTTTATAATTAGCATGTATGTCTTTTGGGGTGAACGTAATCCCTTTAAAGTGGTCCAAAACTTCAGATAAGAGTTTTTGAACTCAATCAAACAAAAATACATGATTGCTTACAGCCAGGAGTGGCTATTAGCCCAAGGCTAAGAGATTTATTTACAACCCCCGTGGGAATTTTTAAAGGGGAGATCATTGATCTAATTGTGTTTAATCAAAGGATCAACCCATGGTAATTTCCTTTGTACAAGTTATTTGCTAAAACTCACCAAACTTAAGTGTTGCCCATTTTTCTTACTTCATTAATCACATACCACACGCTAACTATGGGGCCACAGTAAAGCGTTCTGATTGGTCTGTTTCTGCAGAGGTTATGCATTTTAAATGAGGTAAACTAAGGCAAAAGCTGGCTGAAGGCCCTACCCCTGGTACATTCATGCTTGCGTGGGGGTGTTAAATAATTGATGTAAGACGAGAAAGGCTTGAAAACGCACCAAACTTAAATGTTGCCCATTTTTCTTAATCCATTAATCTATTTTCTTTTAATGTATTATCTATTTTTTATGTACCATACTTTTGACAACGATTACACAGTTGTTATGGTTACAGTCATCACTTCATTGTCTAGATTAAACCAATTGGTGCGTTATTGTTGTATTTTTTGTCAACGTTTTTTGGATTTATTTATATTTATTTATTCCTTATCTTTTATCAGGGTAACCCGTTCACAAACAATGTGGTCTCCCACGAGGCCCTGAGTATACAAATTTGTAAAAATATAAAAACAAAAACAAGTACCGGTATTACTATACACTCCATGTAAAAGAAAATAGCAAAACAACAACACACAATAAACCGACAAAGAAAGCAGAAATCGGTGATTAAACCTACAGCACATTATGAATTAACCTAACACGTCAGCTTCAAGCAGGGATTTAAAAGAAGCAATTGTAGTGGCAGATCTGGTAGTTTTACCTAAGCTGTTCCAGACAGTAATCCCGGTGACAAGCGGACTATGTTTTAAGCACTCAGTTTTGTAATTAGGAATGGCAAGTGTGTCATTGGTCGCTTGTCTAGTTGTGTAATGATGCACATAAGATACCTTGACGGCATCTTCTGAGAGGTAAAAGGGGGCAAGATTGTTGGTACATTTGTACATAAGCAATGCTCACAGATACATAAACCGCTTTTGTAAAGGCATCCAGCCTAATGTATTAAATAAGTCACTGGACGGAGTATCATACCCTTTACTTGGAATTAATCTGGCAGCACGCTTTTGTTGTTTGAACAGCTTTTCCGTGTGCATGTGAAACCTTTCGGACCAGATTTGTGAGCAATAATCAAAATAGTGGGGTAAAATAAATGCATTATAAAGCAGTTTGATAGAGCCAGCTGGAATATACGATCTCACACGGCGAAGCATACCCAACTTAGCTTGTACAGTACTCACAACCTTGTCTATCTGATCAGTCCATTTTAACTCATCATCAATAATAACTCCAAGACACTTAGTTTTATGGACTCGTTTAAGTACAGTGCCATTTACTTCCACTTTTAAGTCAGTAATGTCGTTAACTTTGACTCTAGATCCTATAATCATCACATTGGTTTTATCGTAGTTTAAGACAAGACGATTTTTATTCAACCAGCAAGAAATCTGCGTCAAAGCAAATGATAATTTTTGTTGAATTTCAGCAGTCGTTTTTCCACTGACTGTTAGAGTTGAGTCATCAGCAAACATGTCGACTACGCCATTACTGACTGAAGAAGGCATTGAATTAACAAAAATAGAAAACAATAGCGGTCCGAGGATAGAACCCTGTGGTACACCATTTACAACATTCTGAGGTTTAGAAGAAGCTTTGTCTAAGTAAACTCTTTGTGTACGACCTGACAAGTAACAGGGGCGGATCCAGGATTTTCCAAACGGGGGGGGCGTGAAAATATTCCAAGCAGCAAAATGATAAATGAAGTTTGTTGCCCCATTTCTCCCTCCCCTTCTCTCTCTCTCCCTCTTTTTTTCTTTTCTCCCTTTTTTTTTTTAATATGAAAAAGGGGGGCGTGCGCCCCCCACGCCCCCCCCCCTGGATCCGCGCCTGAGTAACTTTTAAAACCACTTCAAGGTACCCGCTGAACAGCCAAGCGAACTTAGTTTAATGAGAAGGATGTCTTGGTTAATTGTGTCAAAGGCTTTCCGCAGATCTATGAAAGCTACACCAGTTTGATCGCCACCATCAACATTTCTGCTCCACTGGTTGACCAGTTTGGCAAGAATAGTTGTAGTAGAGTGCATTGGACGAAATCCTGATTGTTTCGGGTGCATGAGTTTACGTTCATTGATATACTCATACAACTGATTGCAGACAGCACGTTCTAAGATCTATACTAACTATTGGCAAGATCGAAATAGGGCGATAGTTTCCTACATCAGATTTATCCCCAGATTTGAAGATTGGTATTACTTTAGCACTCTTCATTCCTTCAGGAACATACCCATGCTCAATAGGCAGATTAATGATTAACGTTAGCGAATGCATGATGGCAGGGGAAGCAATTTTTAACAGGCGACAGCTGATTTGATCATCCCCTGTAGATTTGCTGACATTCATACTATTGATAGTTTTCTCAACGAAAGCAGGTGAAATAGGCCTAAGCACACACCCATTATTACAAGCTTCCTCAGTGTACATATTATTGGTATCGGGTGTCATGACAGGCAATTTTTTTGTAGCGTTGCAAGCACAGTTCACAAAGTAATCATTAAAAACATCGGCAATCTGACCACTCTCGCTGCATTCCAATCCATTGACCTCAATCGAACTGGGGAGAGTACGGCTTTGCTTGGGGGTAATTTCTTTAAGGTACCTCCAGATCTTTGTGCTGTTACCCGCATTGTCACGGATCAAGCCGCAGTAATGATCGGTCTTTTGCTTATGCAACGTATGAGTGACTTTGTTACGTAATGATTTATAGTCATTCCACAAGTTTTGACAGTTGTATTTGACGGCAGCTTTGTGGGTCTGATCACGCTTTTTCATAAGCTTAACTACATCCTCTGTTATCCATGGACAAGCATTATGTCTGATTTTCTTTTTAAATAGTGGAAAATGCAAGTTCACAATATCCATGAATAGATTTTTGTCCAGGTTTGCCAAGCTAATTCAATGTCATTAATATTATCAAGGACATCCCAAGGCACATTAGATAAATCATTAATAAAATCCCGTTCACTCAGCTTCTTAAATTGCCTATACTCCATAAAATTATGCCCTTTCTATGAGGATGGATTACAGTTAAAGCAACGAACTGTATAGGTTAAAAAATTATCACTAATACTTGTACAATAAACACCATTATCAGTAAAAACATCAGGATTATTTACAAAAATCAGGTCAATGACAGTGTGGCTTTGGTTGGTAACCCTTGTTGGGGAACTAATAATTTGGTCGAACCCGTACAGTGTGGCATAAAGTTTCAAGTTATCGGTATTATTATGTGATACACCTTCATAAAAGTTACAGTTAAAATCACCTAATAAAATACATTCCTTATTCTCAGTAGAGGCAGTGGCTAAAACATTATCTAAATTATTGAAGAAATCAATGCTAGCACTTGGTGGTCTATAAAAGGCACCAACCAAAATACGGGATCTGTACTTTATTTCAATCCACACGCTTTCCAAAGCCTCAGACTCGAAACTTTCTCGCCTGGTGAACTTAACATCATTAGATATATACATAGCTACACCGCCACCATGTCTATTTCTGTCAGTTCTTACTACGGAGAAACCGTCAAATGAATGAATGAATTATGAATTCTGATTATGAGAAATTTATGATCTCAAGGAGCTGATGGGAGGAATGTCAGATTTTGATGATTATATAATACAACAAGTGTATGAAATTTACCCTTTTTGTGGTAGGCCTACAAAACAATATAGTTTTTTCTTAAGATGTTTTCAGGTGTTTCATGAATACGTTACTCTCAGATCTATACACGTTCGAAGTGTTTCTCTTAGCGTAAAACTGCTGATGAAAGGACAATTTTACAGTCTTCCCCCAATAATTCTGATTAGGCCCTATCTTGCAACAGGTTTCTTGCCAATATTCTCCATATTTCAAGGTTATTTAAGATTGTCCTTGGCGTTCTAACCGGACTTACGAACATTGCCGAGTACAACATACAGTGAGTAGAAGTTCTTTCCCAGAACGCCTTCAAAGAAGCGTGCGTTCATAATACGTTATTGCAGTTTGGGAAGGGTAATCTCATTCCGATCCCCTACTTTTTATGATCAGTTAGGACCAGTACTTAAGACTTTATAGTCCTATCTCTTAGCATTGCCTAGGACTAGTCCTAAGTTAGGAAGAGTTTTGTGAAATCGACCCCTGGTGATATTTCATCAACACGATTAATGTTTCGTAAAGGGAATCTGTGCATGTTCATGTTCAATTGCTGAAATTGAAATAAGAAACGATAATGGGGTCTTCCTTTTTCTCTTTTCTCAACTTTGTTTAACGGTCGGTATGGACAGTTAGTTGTCAAACTCTCCAATGATTACTAACCTAGTTTGATTATTCTTCGTCTTCAGAATATGAACTTACTTTTTTATTTATGAGGTGATATGTGTCATTTCTCTCTAGTTAGAGTTTCTCAAATACTATTTAAGAATCGGTGTTTTTATTGTTTCAGTTTTCCTCCATACTCCGTCATTGCAACCTCGCCATTATCAACGTATTGGTCTTCACGGTCACCTCTCACAATTGAATCTTGGTCGTCTTCATCGTAGTGAACCTGACATAATATGATCACAAAGTGTTGGGAATTTTAAGATTTTATTTAGAACACATTGAGGTTTCCCTAAACACAAGAAAATGACAATGACGGATAAGTCATTGGCCTTTAAAATAATACACTAATGTTAAAGCTGTAGTAAGTATGTGATAAAATCGATGTAAACAGAAACATCTAATAATTCCAAATGTTTAGTTTACAGATAACATTTTGAAAACACATGGTAAATCACTTTTTATATTCGTCTAGTTTTGTTCATTCTTGCTTTATCAAAAGTGAAATAATTTAGCTGGTACGGAGCCATTGATATGCCAATTGCTTTATCGAGATATTACAAATTATTATTTTAGAATCTTTTCCGAATTTTCTGACAACTATCGAGTTGTATTTCATAGCTTCCCTGATCCAACAAAACAATTAATATTAACACCCAGCAGAATAAATGACAGCCCCTTTGTTGTCAAGAATGCATTTTATATTTAGCCCTAACTCTCGAGTTTGCATTTTACACCTTTGGCCATACACTGACTTCTGTCATCAAAAATACCACGTTCGTAGCAGTTATCATAATGCCAAATTTCCTTGACGAGTTAGGAACCCGCAAAAAGGCCTCTGTCAATTCCTCTAGCGCGCAACTCTACCAGTCAGCAACTGGCTAATTAAGCCTTTTTTAGTACTCTGCGTATGAACTTAGTTAAAATCCCATTTTCCCTGACTTCGAAGGGAACACGCTTTAGAAACATAATTTTGAGTGGCCAGGGTAAGATTAGGGCGGTGCTTTGGAGCCTGCCTGAAAACAGCTGTTTGACTTCAAGTGGAGTGAAAGTGAGCATGTCGTGTAGTAATGATATTGTTTAACACACCTGACCCCACCCCATGTAAATATTCATGGATGTGCCTCTGGAATAGTGAAATACAATCTCTAGACTATCTGGATATTATTTCGAGGGATTGAAATAATTGAAATGTTTGTCTTACCTGTTCAATTTTGTTTTTACCTAAGTTTCCCCTTCGGGGCCCAGTATACTTCCAAGTTCCATTTACTCACCAATTTTTCATCACCACACCGTAATGGTTTCTTGAATAACTCAGGCAGGAAACAGTACAGGCCATCCGCACAATGTTGCGTCAAATTTGGATCTCTATTGGCTCTCTTTCCTCGACCTATTAAAACATAGTTAGTGGTCACGTGTATTGTTCATAGAAGGTTGGGGATAGAGGGTAGTGACAACTCTATAAAAGTTAGATTTAACAATTATGAAAAAGTTAAATTTGTCAAAGTTAAATCTAACGTACAATAATGTTGTACTCTCCTTTTTAATCAGATGAATTTAACTTTACAAAGAGTTGTCACTCACCGCGCTCGTTAAAGTGTTGAATTTCACAATTAGTTTTTAGAGGGGAGCCAGGGACTCCATACAGGACGCCACAACGTTACAAAATGCAGTAAACTGCGTGCCCTAATAAGAATATATTTATAAACGCGAACAAATGACAACTTTTTCTCATTGTAATTAAGACACAAGGCGAGAATGTGCACTAAAAACAACACATAAACAGACTACTGTCATGAAAAATACCACGTTCGTAGCAGTTATCATTATGCCAAATTTCCTTAACGAATAAGGAACCCGCAAAAAGGCACCGTGGAAGATTATGGTGTTTGGCTTTAGTGCCGTGTTTTGGATCGGCCAAGCGCATTGGACTAAAGCTCTGGGCCGGTGTTTCTGATCAGCAGAGTGTGGGTTCTAGTCCCGGTCTTGACACTTGTGTCTTTAAAGGTAGGATCATCGCTTGGTTTTTGTCAACGCAATGTTGATTTATATGCAAATTTATTAAGAAAGATACATTAAAGGTCATCTTTGAAATTTTCATTTGAATACTAAGTACCTAACAGCAACAAACTGTCATAAGAACATCGAATCCACCCGTTTAGCAAGGTAATAGCGGGTACCAACCGCATCTCTAGCCGTATTGAGGGCAGCGTTCAAACGGACACCACGAACCTTTCCAAAAGTCGCCTGCAGGCGATCTTTGGAGATTCAAGTGTTTCGACATACTTTTGTTGACTTCTAATCAACGTGGGCACTTCATAAGAAATAATTTCACAGGGTGCTTACTACCATAATCATCTTTACAACAATTAATAATTATAATACTAATAATAGTGTAGATTAAAGCTCCATGATGTATGTTATAAATACACTACTGGCGCCGAAATATCAAATTAGGTGAGCTTGTTAAGAATGATTTTTTAAGACAACGCATCCATAGTACACATTGAAAGGTATACAGGGTGAGGTATCACATTAATGCTGCCAGACCATGCCAGAAACACCGGGGGACCCCTTCTCTTTACGATAAGTGCTGGGTTCTTTTACGTGCATTGCACAACACACCGGACCTATGGCTTTCCGTCTCATTAGAAGGACGAAGCAATATTGGTTAAGTGTCTTGCTTAATTAAGGACACAAGTGTCACGACCGGGAACAGAACCCACAATCTGCTGATCAGAAACACCAGAGCTTGAGTACGGTGCGCTTGATCGCTCGGCCACGACACGCCAAAAGTTATACAATTTCTTTTTAAGGTCAATACCAAAGTATGACCTATACCTTTAAGCGAGACACTTATCACTTGGTCCTTCGGATGGTTCGTAAATCCGTAGGTCTCGTGCGTTGTGTAACGCACGTAAATGAACCCACAGTTACACTTTATCACTAAAAGAAGGGGTTTGCCCCGGTGTTTCTGACAATGGCTGCTGAATGCGCCGCAGCACCTTGTAAACCCTTATAATGTGCTACAATACAAAAAATTCAAAACCATGTCTTAAAATGTTTCTCTTTGTTCAAGCGCTTCGAGTACCTTATTTTGTTGTAGATACGTCCGCTATATAAAACTCCGTTCTGAAAAATACCCTTTGTTTTTTCCTTTCTTCATAATTCTGACGTGTAATTGGTAATCTACAAACACTACAAACCTAAGAAGTTTAGTTTTATAAACTTGTATATGTATTCTTTAAAGCTCTCTAATGATTTTTAAATCGTTTTCGAAATGTGAATTTCAATAAATACATCTTTATCTTAATTAATAATGTCTGCCAACAATATAAAAAAGCTGCAAACTAAGGTAACTTACCTGTTATGAGACTTACAACAAGCCCAACGACGACAGTTACCAACCAGTAAACGCAGGTATACCAGGTGTAGGAAAGAGAATATAATCCTGCAATTGGTGGTCTAAATCAAATTTTAAAAAAAATACAAACAAATCAGCGAAGTTTTCTCATGCACTTGTGGGGTACTTAGTTTTTCACTAAAACCCTAATAAACTTCCATAGTTAGCAAAAATCTATAAGAAATACTCCACTATATACCTGGGTAACCAAACATCCACATGTTTTGACTCTGACTACATCTGTCTGCACGGAGCCCCAAAAGGGGACATGTGAAGAAAAGTTGAACACTCAGGTAAAAGAGAGAACACTGAATTACATTTGTACATTTAGACTTTATGTGTATTATTTGTTTGAACACTGGGTTACATTTTTAACGTTTAGACTTTATCTGTAATCTTGTGTTGTGTGTACAATTTACCTTTCCTCTAGAATTGCTGGCATCTCTGTAATGTTTGACATCATCAGACTGTCTGGTGAGGTTGTAGTAATATTACAACCAGAGATGTCCAGTGGTAGCTTGTTGGAGCTTGGTGGGTAAATAAAGATGGCGCCTAATCCAACCCAAAATGCAAAAGCCAGTCCACTGAGTAATCCAACCAATGCACCCTTATAAAGAAAATAATAGTACATTTCAAGGACTGTGCGCTTAAAGGTATCGTACACGTTTGGTAATGACTCAAAACAAATATTAGCATAAAAACTTACTTGGTAACAAGCAACGGAGAGCCGTTGATAGTATAAAACATTGTAGGAAACGACTCCCTCTGAAGTAAACGTATATAATTTTTGAGAAAGAGGTAATTTCTCACTAAAATAATAAAAACATCTTGCAAGAAGTTTTTATTCCTATCTGAAAGCATACAAATTTGTACAACAAGGGTGTTTTTTCTTTCATCATTTTCTTGCAACTTCGATGGCCAATTGAGCCCAAATTTTCACAGGCTTGTTATTTTATGCATATGTTGGGATACACCAAGTGAGAACACTGGTCTTTGACAATTTCCAAACATGTTCAAATGCCTTTAAGAGTAAATGTTGTGAGTCAACAGGTATAAACTAATTGCTTTTCCAAGCTAGGAAAACTATTCCTACTGGATAACCAGCCAAATTTTACTTATTAGTACTTAATATCGATTCATCTGTTATGATATTCAGGTCTGCTGTTCACATTAAAATAAGATAACGTTCAACTCTGATGATATTCAGGTCTGCTGTTCACATTTAAATAAGATTTGATACCGTATTTTAAATTGTCACTGCATTGCTGTGTAATTTTCTGTTGTATGCATGCGTCGTGCCGAGTGTGCCCGCATTTCAAAGGACAAATTAATGTTTTTTAACCATATTACTACGACGAGACAAATCGTTTGGTGAGTTTTTTTAGAAGCTTTTTTCCCCAGTCAACGAGATCATCAACAATTTTCACCATTTGACAAACTGATTTCCGGCAGTCACATAAATCGAAAGTTGGTTTACTAAAGTCGGTTTGTTGATAACAAGCTCCTCAAAAAGGCTTTCGAACTGACCTTTGAATTGCTCCATGGGAAGAACATTCCCAGGCTGAACACACCCAGGAGAGGACCCCCAGCAATGCCAAAGAGGCTGATCACCAACTGTGGTTATTGAAATAAAGAGAAAACAAATAATGGTTTACAGTCCGTAAATCATGGTAAGATTTACCAACCGATCACATGTTATGTTATTAAAATCATTTACAATATTATTAAAGAATATTATTTATGATCTACTAAAATCACACATTAATGATGATTTGCTATCGTTGTTAGGGGTTGGGGTACACAAACAAACAATGGTTAACAAATATCATCGACAATTTTCATAAATGAGGGACAATGCATCCTTGTATCGTTGAATAAACCCTCATTCCCTCTTTTGTTAGACAATTATTATACACAAACTATTGGCACAATATTGGGCAAAACTCACAGACTACAAACTGATAGGAGGTTGAAACTTAATTTGTGGATACATTTGCTCATTAGACAAATTCACTTAAAATGTGTTTCTTCATCATACCAATGAATCAAAGCCTAATCACGTCAAATTTCACCGAGCTACTTTTGGCACACGAGAAATTAGCACTGAGCAATCTTGAACCTATTTCATGATGAAAAGCCCCTGCCTCTACCACCGGCGGCGGAACCGTGGGGGCCGTGGGGGCCGTTGCCCCCCCCCCCCCACCACTTTTGAAAATGTAGTCATTTTGCCCCCCCCCCCACTTTTTATCGAGCTATTGAAACCAAATTATGGTTCAGTGACAACCCCGTTTGTAATATTATACACACCTTTACATTTCTCAAAATAATCTATTTATATAACCAAAAAACAGCAATTAACGCCAAACGTAGGCGAGTTGCCATCCCCGGACAATAGATTATAGTTAATAGTAATGGCCCACGATGCACATTTCACCAGTCCTGCAGTGCGAGTCACCGCTGGTGCGAGTAGTGTACCGCATGGCCGGGCCAAACCAGCACACACGAGACTAGCGATCGGGTGTAAAAATAGGCTGACTTTATAGCGGGCTGGGTCCGGAATCCCGGCTGCGCCACAACGTGTCTGCGTGAGTTATTCCCACTAGAAGCCGTTAGCATGCACCAGCCGCAGTTACAGCCTTAGCCGCAATGTAGTGTCAGATGTTTTTTTAAATGTAGTCTCCCATTTTAATAAGGCTCACCATATACATCTGATAATAACCCCGATGTCATCTTTATTAGGCCCGAAAATATTTCTAGTTTATTTAGTTAAGCAGCTCATATTTTACCGGCAATGATAAAATGATGCGAAACGAGCCCACCCTCCCCCTGTTGACGCGTACACGACTACATGATTTGTATGTGACAAAAGCTTAATTTTGTTCATTCCCACGTAGCCCAGCGGACTACGCTAGTGCCTCTCGAGTGTAATGTTGCGCGATCGAGTAACTGTTACTTTGGGTTTTCTTCAAGTTTCTTTTTTTATCTCCCCCAAACAAAAAATTATTCTTGTTTTATTATTAAAGTTTGATTCCTATAGTTAAATCGATAGTGTTACCTTTTCTTTTTCTAGTTTGTGGCTCTCGATTATTTTTTCAAGGGAAAATTTTGCTGATTCGTATAAACGCCGATGATAATGACAATTGTGTTTCAATTTGAAAACAAGTTTCACCATCCTTGAACATGACCACCACGTAGGCCTTAATCACTATTCACTTTGCAAATTAGGTTTCCCAGAGTTTACTGAGGACTGGTGCGATGGTCCATTAGTTTTAATAGCACGTCGAACATGATGGCGCATATTACCGCGAAAGTGTTTATTTTTTCAAATTCAGTGTGCTGGGTCTCGACATTGGAGGTTCCTTGATTTGCACTGAATCACTGATGTGTGCTAGCTCACCCCCCCCCACACACACACCTATAAATGGTTTAAAATTCATCTTAATTAAAAACAAGTCAACACTGTAATGTCCTTCTTTGAAGTGCAAGGTGGAATGTAGCTCTGAGTACCGGATGGTGTGGGTCGCTGCCCTGTACATTGGTTTTACATCTGAAAGTGAAACGTGTAGTTTAGTGCAATATTGTGACCTTGTTTTGTCCTGTTTTGATTTCTGTAAAAGGTAGGATGAACAACAAACCCACTGAAACACCACCACAATTTATTTACATTAAAAATCAACAACTCTCATAAACCACTTTCTGCGCTGTCTTCAGGTCAATAGTCAAGATTTTATTTTAATAGTCATGTGGTCTCAATACTCCAAGCAACCCTGTATTATATTTACATATACGTATTCACAAATTAAATCAACCTATTTCCGATAATTCATCAAAGAAGATTTCTTGTGCGGCCGTTTTGAAAAATGCTCGTCTGCAAGTGCGCATGCTCATAAAGACACCATTCTAGAAAGAGGCTAGAGGTACGGTCGGGATGCGTCTTTATGGGCATGCGCACTCGCCACGTTATCCGATTAGCTTAGCGGCTGAATGACGTAGACACAATCTGCATTTAGTCGATCTAACAAAACACGTCTTGATGGCCAATTGGCAAATCGCAGAATGGTGGTATTGTTCAATGTATAAGGTAGTAATTTTTGTCTAACGATCGTTCCCGAAAAACGCCATCTTTACGGGCAAATTGCATTTTGGCTTACAGCTGCGTCAATCGCTCCTGTTGTTAACCCAGTCGAGTTGAAATTGGTTCAGTAATACACTTTTTAGATCGCTGAAAGTAAAATTAACTCCAAAGATTTTGTGATTTATCTGCGTAAAAGAATTGGTTCAGATAAATCACGTGAACTTAGTTATTTGAAAATGCTCGAATCACGGCCAAATTTGACAGTTTCTTTTAGGGATTGGTCTACTCTACTCCTGGAAGACCGTCAGAGTCATGTGTGGGTATATTTTGTACCCCCAACATAGCCGGTGTGTGCCAACATACCTATGTTGTGCAAATGGAAATAAAATACATATGAAAAAAGGGCCCCCCACTTTTAAAAGTGTTCCGCCGCCGCTGGCCTCTACCAACCCGCCACCTCTTCCCATGGGCCTGCACGATGTAGAGCTAACAGTATGACGCTACAGTTCCAAACCCATTTAGAAAACTTGTTGATTTTCCCATAGCGGGACCAGCACCAAGCCAAACTACAAATAGAAGAGCCCATGCTGACAAACTATAGTTTAGGAAAACCACAGTGCCTTTACTAACAGGCAAAACTGTTATTGGAATAGGAACATGGAATGTATGCTCATTATAACACCCTGGAAACTTAGATATCCTACTTCACCAACTAAGACTCTTTGAGTGGCAAATAATCGAAATGGCAGACACACAATGGACAATTCATCTGTGAGGGCTGCAAAATATTATGCTGTGGAAAGGAAACAATACACAGAGGATCAGCACTGATCTTACACAAAACGGCTCTAAATGCACTCCTAGGATATAACCCGAAATCGCCTAGAATTTGTTTCTGCTAGATTTCAAACTGAAACAGGTGCTATCACTACGCACCAAACATGACAAAAAAAGAAGATTTCTTTGATGACTTCTATGATCAATTACATAAAGACACCATGAAAAAAATGATTAGCAACAAATGAAAAAGGTCGATCAATAGCTCAATAATTTTTCCCATCGCTGACACAGGCTCAGACCACCATGGTTCAAGACAAACACAAAACAAAAATTTACAAATAACTAAGATGTGTTTAAGCTGAAACCGACAGAACACGTGTCAAACGTGAACTGAAATCGGAGGAAGAGTTTGCCCTTTGCTGGTTGATGACGACACAGAGGTTGAATCCTATGACAGGTCCCACAGTCTGCTTACCACGAGACATCTTTTAGTTTGCTGGGCAACAAAAGGAACCAACCACACAAGATCCCTGGATCAGCGGGGGTTATACAATTCGGTGTTCAGTGAAGTACAAAATAAAGTCATGCAGGATATGATATTAGATCCCACCAAGAGAGCTCATTACGACTTTCTAATCAGAGAAATTAATTTAGAGGAAGACAAAATTATGTAAAGATAGATGGATCCAAGATACACCAGCCAAATCAAACGAAGTTTATTCAACAACTAATAAGATTTCATAAGGAAATCAAATGTCAAAATGTAAAATGTGAAGAGTAAAGATGAACAAGTCCTGACAGAACTGAAGTATGTGAAACAAAGATGGAAGGAAAACTATACCAGTGTTGAAGGACTCGGACTCGGGACTCGGACTCGAGTCTGGACTCCCCTCCTTTGTTCAAGGATTCCCCCATGGATTCCCCCTCCCCCTCGGACACCAAGGACTCGGACTCGGACTAGGACTCTAATGAGGAGGACTCGACTACAACAACATTGACAAGTGCTGGGAATCTTTTTGCGACTCTGTATACTGCTGGGAATGGATATTTATGTATTTCAAATTGTCCAACAAATCTTGTTCCAATCTTCTGCGGAGGAAACGATAAACGTGGAAAGTGTGGAACGAAACAAAATCTCATGGAGACCATGCCCGATACAAGTCTGCCAGGTAACAATCAACGGGTCATTCATTTGTAAGTCCAAAAAATTTGTGACTCCAGTTGGCGACCCTGGTAGCAGGTTGTCAACTCAGTAACCAACCGAAAACTTGCCACCGGTATTCCACCACTAGAGCATGATGATAAAGTCATCAGTGACCCAAGGGAGAAAGCTGAGTGTTTAAACTCACTATTTTCATCTAAATCAGTGTTGAGTGAGCCTGATAGACATCTTCTTACTGTTAACGATCCTGCGTGTCAGCACTCCCCTGAGTATGCCAGTTTCAAAAGTGATGAAAAGAAACTCCTTAATCTGGACATCTCCAAGGCAGTTGGACCTGACCTAATCCCTGCAATCATCCTTATAAGACTATTAACGATGCATGGAGGAGGGCCCATTGCCTGCTGAATGGATAATATCCAAGGTGATTTCGGTTCACAAGAAAGAAAGCATAACCAATAGAAGCAACTAACCGCCTGTCAGCCTGCTATCAACGATCTCCAAAGTAATGGAATCCGTCGTCAATGACAGCTTGATATCTCACATTCAAACCCATAGTCTGTTTGTTGACAAGCAGTTCGGCTTTCGTGAGCATCACTCCACTATCCATCCGCTTGTTAAACTTCCTCAAGAGTGTGCTGATGCATTTGATCATCGCAACAGACATGAGGCATCTTGGCATCTCTCAAGCATTTGTACTGTGCAAGTTTTTAACTTGGATTAGCAGCTGCCTGATGTCAAACAGATCACAACAAACTGTCCTTTGAAGGGTGAAAATCGGGGTTGTCTCCTGTCCAAGTTGAGGTGCCACAAGGATCTATCTTAGGCCCAACTCCGTTTCTTGCTTACATAATTGATATCGTGAATAAAGCTGTGTCAGGTCCTCAAATACGCAGTTGACACAACAGTTTTCCGGCTGATTCCACCGTCTATTGGAGAAAGCATAAAAAGCAGCAGAAATAGAAGATCTGGCTCGGGTTGCTTTGTGAGCTCAACGCTGGCAAGTCTCCTTCAGTGCACTCAAAACAAACTCTATGGTAGTCTCTCGCAAACATGACTGGGACATTCATCCACATCCCCAAGTTCACTTCATGAATGAAGTTCTCTATTAAGAGACCACTCAAGTGGCTTTCCTTGGAGTTACCCTTACTTCACAGTTATCTTGGGTACCGCACATCACAGAAAAGGCCGAAACCAATCACTAGGCTACAAGGCATGCTTTCCAGAACATTTTACCAGATCTTGTTCCGACCGTATATATAAGGCCTGTGTGAGAAGCATTATGAAGTATGCATTACCAGTATGGAATATTGCTCCCCTACGTTCTCCGGTTCCTCGATGCACTGTAGAGGAATTCTCAAACAAATAATCACCGACATCCCCCGGAGCCTCTGCAACTCCGTCGTGACGTTGCTGGTCTGTTCATCATACAACAGGCAGCTCATGAAAAGATGTCCCATCCTTGCGAGCAGCACCATCCTCAAACATGGCTTCCATCAACCCACAAGATCGACGCGTAGCTCTGTACAGTATCACCCAATGACAATCAGACAGGTGGTATCCAGAACTGCAAGTCATCAGCGATCCTTCTCACCATTCTACACCCGACTTTGGAATTATCTCCCGAGACTATTATGGGGATCAAGAGGCCTGAGAATTTCAGACAATCTTTGACCAGACATTTTGTTCAGTTCGGCGTGAGAATCATCTCGAGTCTCTACCTAAAACCCGTTTTGGGAATATACATACTTTTTTAAAAATCAATATCAGCGTAAACAGAACAAAACTACAACAAGTGGAAACAAGTCATAATTAGGTCTGTTGAAATACAATAACAGAGTCACAAAACTGTTCAGGAAATGTCATACACAGAATATGCAAAGCCATGGGTGTTGTTCAAAACTTTCAAAAATGATCGACTGCCAAAGACATCAGAAGTTCTACAATAAAAGCTTTATAAAAGTCCTTGTCTTGTTCATCTTCCTGTACAGTTCGCAGACATGGACACTGATAACGGAGGACGAGAAAAGACCACTTTTATTTGAAATGATCTGCCTCAGTAAAATGGGTGTAACCAGACTAGAAGATCCGCAATACAACAATAAGGGAAACTCTCAGACTGAAAAAGAATTTCACTGAAAATAAATACTTACACACAAAAGACTCCGATCCTTTGCCATATCATTAAGATGAACCCCACAAGATAACCAAATGCATTCTTAGTTTCCAACATCCACGGTGCCAGACCAAAAGGGTAGGACCTGTCAAGAATTGTATGGAGTGTGTGAAGGCAGACGTATATACCTAAGATCTCCACCAATGTTTCTAGACTATGGCATACGATTATAGTGAACATGTATTGACATAATATGGTTTTAAAAAAGTGGATATATAGGGCGGGTGAACATTAGACACTGCAACATACCTGGAGAATACCTTGCTTAAGCAGAGATGTGATGTACGCCATGAAGATACAGAGGAGACCAAATCCAAAAGCTGTCAATTAAAGGCACAAATGGTTTTGTTCTTATACAAAATTCACTGAGTCAATGGATAGCACAAACAGGCTGTTGCTATAAGCTACAGGCCTACACTCTATGCATAACGATTAACCGTTTCACAACGACCATTTATACTGATTCAAAATGCGTCAAAATAATTAAATGTTATTATTAATGTGTAACTGTAATTTAAGAAAGCCCATTAGTGCCATCGCAATTTTATTTTCGAGAGCAGCTACTTAACTTCCTTGAGCAGTTATTTTTATTTTCAAGAGGAGTTATTATTTTATATTTAAGGGCAGCTATGTTATTTCCAATAACAGCTAAGGTGTTTGAATACCAGTGCGCCCCAAGGCGACCCTTGCCCGGTCAGTGTGAGGGCTTGACAGGGCCTTGTTTTCCAAAGGTCAATGGACGCACAGTCTTGTTTTAGTAACTTTCGGTAGAGCAGCTACATATATTTTCCACAGCGGCTACTTATATTTTAAAGAGTGGCTATTTATATTTTTAAGATTAGCTGTACAAAACAAATAATAATGGTTGCTCATGGAAATAAAAAGAGCTGCTCTTGAAAATAAAAATTACTGCTCTCGAAAAAAATATAACTGCTTCAGAAAATAAAAATAACTGCAGCTGCTCTTGAAAATAAGGTAGCGATGGCACTAACGGGCTTTCGTAACTATTTCAGATGTGATAGTCTTTATTCATAATGTCAAAGCATTATTTGTAAGATTAATAATGGTAGGATAACCGTGCAGTATCACGCGCTATTCGTAATGACATATTGTTTATAGCCCCAACCATACCCGGTAATAATCACTAGATTACATAACAATATTTTATTTCTGTGGAAATGTGCTTTTAGGGGCAAGTGTAAGTAAATATAATGAACAAATGAACAAAATGGCTCATGAACATGGTAGGCTACTAACCGATTCCTTTGGTAACCAGTGTGTATTTTTCTTGACTCATACGTGGAAAGCATGGCTTGACGAGATCTTCAGCCGTCACTGCAGCCAGCGCGTTCAGTCCAGATGATACCGTGCTAAAATAATAAAAGATAAATTGGTACGAAAACAACGAAATAATCAGATCCCTATAATTAGCCTAGGGTCGAGGTGTACACCATCTACGAATAAATATTCAAAAACATTTACTTCTGAGAAGGTACGTAGGTTCCACTATTTAGTATGCATAAAGTCATCTGTATTGAGTACACTTTCCGATAATCTGTCTATAACTTCTTATTTAAAGCGGCTCTGATAGTGGGCGTTGGTGTTTTGACGATGTTTCAATTAATTTTTTGCTTAAGAATCACAGACAAACTTCAATCGGCAACATAATCTTCAAGGAGCTTATTTCGTACAGCAATAATGTGCATAAACTCTACATGGTAGGCCATGATATTGGCTAGTGACAGTTCTGCAAGTTCAAAACTACCCTTGGCAATATTGTGTAAAGTATGTAATCAACTAACCTGAGAGCAGCAGAGAATATGGCGGAGGTAAAGAGACCAGGTAAACCCGGGATAGAGCCGAATAGCTCCAACATGAAGTAAGGTACAAGCTGCAAATGAACATGCACATGTCAATCAAATGGCTAGCTAGCTGAAAGTAGTCAGAGGAAACATCATAGCGTCTGTTGCTTAGTTGGTAAGTTTATTTAAACAACGTCTTATTTCACGCCATTTTGTTTAGCACAACAACCTAGTTTATTTTAACAATTAATTATAAACTCAGATGTTACCCATATTAGTTTAAAATTAAATTCAAATTCTTGCGTTAGAATTTCTCGCGGATTCTTATTTTTGAGAAAACGATCTAAGCACCCAAATCAAGTAACGACCTCCCTAAACTGGCATGCCGGTTAAGCCCATGCTTGTTCGCAGTGACGTAACCAGACGGGGGAGTGGGCGGGAGCCACCCCCCCCCCCCAAGTTCAGAAACCTTGTCTCTCCCTCTTGGCCCCTCCCCAATGTGATTGAAAAAATACACAAACTAATAGTTCGGTAGATCAAATATAAATTAGCCCCTACACCATGTCTTTGCCTCCGCTTGCCCCCCCCCCAAAAAAAAAAGTCTGGTTACGCCAACGCTCGTTTGAAATAACTTTACCTGATCTTTTTGAGCAATTTTGTTACTGCTGAATGGGTCGCATTTTTTTTCATTGTAAAATGCGAACATTACAACTCCAGTTAAGCAGGCACATGACACAACCACCATCATACCACCGGCAGCCAAAAATAGGGCACTGTTTTTGAAACAAAAAATGAAAGAAATTAATTTTTACAATTTAACCTTTTGGACGTCCGCAGTTAAATGCAGTTCGTTAAGTTTGGAAGAAAAACAACTTTATTCAATCCTAAACAGATGCAGTTATACATGTACGTGTCTTTACGAGCAGAGTAGCGAAGCGAGCGTGCCTGTGTATTCTTGGATAAGGCTAGATCAAGGCCGTGTCTTCATTGTCCAAACCATTATTATAGTAAAACAAGTCAAATTGATATAAATCACTGTTATAACAACAAAGAAACTTTATATCAATACAATCCAAAGCCAACACACTTTGTGGTATTATAGCAACCTAAGACAAATGGGAAAACGTTTTTAAAAAACATATTCCTGGCTATTTTAAAACTTACAGTTTGACTTTGGGGCTATTTGAGGGTTGGGGTAGAAACTAAAAGTCTTAAGACATAACGAGCGATGTTATGATAAGTGTATCTTCAAAGTTTAAAGGGAGGGTATACCTTTGGTAATTACTACAAAAAATAATGACCATAAAAACGTACTTGGTAAGAAGCACCGCAGCTGTTGATAATGTATAACATGTTGAGAACGATTCCCTTCTAAGGAAGGTGGTTTAAGAGAAAGGGGAGAAACGTTTCATGCATGAAACGTTTCTCAGATTTTCATTCATTTACGGATTATTCTTCCTGCATGGACATTACCGCTCCACATTTTCGGCGACATCTCAAAAACGCCACCACACTGCAAAAACTGGGGTGTTAAAATTGACACCATGCTTGTTGTCACATATAGGTATACTGAAAACAGAATTAAAATGTACACTATAAAGGGTGTTAAAATAATACTAATTTCTGCAAACACAACTATACATTGGTGTTATTTTAACACACTATTATGTGTTAATTTTTAATTTTCTCTTTGGTATCTTTATGTGACAACACCCATGATGTCAATTTAACACCCCAGTTTTTGCAGTGCACCTTTTGATGAAATTTTCACAGGTAGGTTTTTATTGTATATATCTACAGTTTAAAACAACGAACTGTTCCCAAAACCTTTTTAGACTGTAAAATGAATTAAGAACTTTTCTCCCTCTTTCCACCTTTGATTTTGTATTCTGTGTTTCCAACCTCTTGTGGTTAAACCAGCCCCTTCCTTCTTAACCACCCCCATCTCCTTATTCATTGTTCAAATCTGGCTTTTTCAGTGTGCTTTCCACCTCTCTCTCTCTTTTCTTTCCATGTGCGATGAAGGAGAGAGAGAGGGGGGTGGAGAGAGGGGAGGGAAGGATTCCGAAATTCTAATGAGCCCAACAAGCTCTTTTCTCACTCAAGTGGTCTCTACATCAACTTTTATCGCTGCCATCTTGTTGTCCCTATATTCAAATTAATCTAACAGCACTGAGGCTGTTAGTGAAAAAAATCATAATTTTAGAATTAGTATTCGGCGATCAAAGCCCACCAGGAAAACGGCAAAATAGTCTCAAAGTATTTAAACAGGAAGAAACGTTTAAGTTATCCTAAATCATAAGGCGGCTTTGCAGAAAATTCAGTTCTGAAATGTCAGTTAGTTTAAAATCCTGCTATAAAAACAAATTACGTGTTCAGTTCAAAAGCCAAAGTTTCGAAAGTTAAAAAACGTTTTGTTTCTCGTTTAGATCGACACAATAATTCTCATGATTTGTTGGGCATTCGGAGTTTCTCTTTCTTATCTGCTCATTTTCCAATAGATCCTCATGTTACTGGAACGAATTACAAGTCTCCAATTAACCTCATGCTAAAATGGTGTAAATTGACAATGTATTCGATACCCTTCAAGTGCAAATTTGTCGTCAACATCCAAAACATTTGATGACATCATTCTGAGAAAAACAGGTCTCGATTTTTTTGACAGCGGCGTAACTAGGGTAAAATTTCAGGGGGCACAAGGGGGTGCACCATTTTTTTCTAGGGGGGGGGCACTTCTGGCCAAGTTTCCGTTTGCCTTTTCCTTTAAAACAAGCCAATGCCCGTAATCGGGGGGATCAGACGGCACCCCTAAAAAAAATTAACAATAAAAAAAACTGTTAAAAAAAAGGAATACAAAAGTCTGCAAAAAATAATTACTAAAAAGTCTGCATCGTAACTGTGACTTACAACGTTAAATTATGACATTTAGAACATAAAATAATATACAACGATGTAAATAGAGGACGATATGGGTGGCATACGCCGTCTGAGCATTAAATATGCAGAAATAATATTGATACAAAGCTGTAACCGAGTTGTTTTCAGATATAATAACCAATATCATTGCAAAAATGGTGCACCAAATGGCTTGAATTGGGCATTCTTTAAAAAAAATCGAACTTCTGAGGGGGCACATCCTCCTCCTACTCCCCCTGCGTCGCTACGTGACGGGCGGCGCTAATGCGCCGATTTACCTTTTAATTTCATATTCGCCCCAAAAAATTGTTTAACAAAAAAATCCTGGTTACTGGCCTGAACAAGCCACTTTTTATCGCCTTTTTTATGTTACTTACTATTTTGTTCATAAGATAATCTGGCGTGAGTGTAAAAAAAAATATATTCTCTGCTCAAAAATGGAAAAATAGTTTTAAAAACATCGAAATTATCTCATCAAATTGTACGGGGATGTTTTGGTTATTTTCCTGACTTTTGATAACATTTATTTTCATCAAAACGGCGTTGAATTTGACCTTTTGACTGAACAAAAAGTGGAATGTAAAGATCCATTAGTTATTGAAATCCAATGACGTCAAGTTTCAAATTTCACCCTGAAAAGTCAGTTACGAACCAAAACAATTTTGTGATGTACTCATTTTGTACTCATTTTCCAATAGATAGAGTGCTCATGTAAGTGGGGAAAATTACAGGGGAACCTCATGTAAAAATGGTGTAAATTGCCATTGTATTCGATACCCTCCCAGTGCAAAAATTTGAAAATTTGATTTACGTCCCCGTATGTATAAAATGTAGAAACCAATTTTTCTCAGAATGATGTCATCAGATGTTTTGGATGTTAACAAATTTTGCACTGGGAGGGTATCGAATACAATGGCAATTTACACCATTTAAACGTGATGTTAGAGACTTGTAATTTTCCCCACTTACATGAGGACTCTATCCATTGGCAAATGAGTCAATCACAAAATTGAATTTGTCATTTCCCTTATTCTTTAACATTGTATTTCACTAGCCGTAGCTTATGTGAATGAAAAGGTTTGCAGTGAAAGCCGCGGGTAAAGCAAGCTGTTCTCTTTTACTGAATGTGAAGTTCAATGTGTAACTCGAGTCCAATGAACAGTGTTCCAACTACATGAAGTCAGCGACGTCAGCCTTGGAGAGGATGCAGTGTTGAGATGAAGTTAGAGCTAAGTGTTTATCATGATGACACTTTAATAAAAGAGATACTTTGCGCATGCCTACATATCCCGGATCTTATACATTACATGTAGTAGTTTGAGTAGGGCGCCCTCGGTTAGCGGCCAAAAGAAGGGAGCTCATTGGCCCATCCTGTGCGCTGCGCGTACAAAGATGTGCGTTTTCCATCGTTGTATGATCGTTTTACCTCTAAGATGGCGGCGTGTTGAAATCAATGCATAAGGTCTATTGCTGTTTATAAGAATGAACTAATAATGTTGATGTTTACATTTACAACTGCAGTCACCAAAGGAATAATAACAAAACAATGTCAATGTTTGTCTTGAAAGGACAAAACATTATAATGTGCGTTCACAGTTGAAACTTGTTCGTCGAAATTCGATCTAAAAAGCTAAACTACAAGTACCTTTTCTTGCTTTGATTATTTAAAAGTTTAAAGAAGGAGCAGCCCTCTATGTTCTGGAAATCAGTGACGTCAGCCTCCAGGCGGGATGCGTTGTTGAGCTGACATATCTTACCCTGCTGCCAGAGATTGAAGGAGTGGCATCGAGGCTCCACCCAGCACGCCTGACCACACCCAATGACTCCCTTAGCCGTCAGGTTCTTGATCTCATGGTTGAGCAGACACTGTGGAGAGAAGCGACCGCCATCGTCAGCTGTCAGGCAGTACACGGGATGAGGAACGCGCATCTCACAAGCAGCAAACTGAGGAGCGGAACAACGGTGATCTGCCCATCTAAAGTTGTTCTCCCAATTAGTGTATGCGGAATCAACTTTCTTACCAGGACATGACAGGTGTCCAGGATTGGTCAGATCTTTCTTGCACCCAATCCAAAGTTCAAATGGATCGGCTTCTACGTGACCATTTTGTTTCATCGGTGTAGTCATTTCTCGCTTACAATTTTTTTTTTTATTCTTTTTGAGATTCAGGCATAGCCATGGCGCTTCCAGGCCGATCACAAACCCTGAACTCATCGAACCAATTCATCCTCTCAGGCAGTAAGATGTAGCAGGTCTTGCAAAGTCAACCAGCCGGGAGGACACGCTGATGCCCTTAAGATGCCGACCATCAGAATAACAATGCGACTCATGTCGTAAAAACAAAATGCCAACATTTTATTTTTATAACATGCATGTATAAAAAGACTCCCACTTTTTAGAGTAATTGAGTACACCAGGCTGTAGCAGTTCCACGTGTTACTATACAAAATGTCAGACAGATTTTTCCCCGTATTAATTTGGTCAGAGCTCACCACAAGGTCGTCTGTTCAGTCCATCAGTGAGGAGCATTGTGGCGAAATTTGGTAAACAACGAGCCGTTGCTCGGAGATTATCATAATACAATGTCGACATAAAAGGACTTAGTATTGGCACGCATCTTATATTGATCGTATAACCTCTTCGGCTGAAGGGACACGTCAACCCTTCCTTATGGAATCCAATGTGCAGAATCTTCACTGTGTAGTCGAAGCCTTTATTAAAATTAATATGATGCCATAATAATTTTCCATTGTGAACGGATTAAAAAAGCACAAAAAGATACTATTTGGCAGTATCGGTTGGTATATTTCCAAGTCGTTGCTAATTGGAAGTAGGCGTAGCTTTATCCAGGGCCACACAGTGAAATTTTAATTCCACAATATATTTAAGTCTTTATTTTGAATGTGGTATGATAATACTCATATTATTAATTGAAAATATTGATGAGTACCGGTACCTGGTCACATTCATGGACAAACAAATCGTAATCTTGTCAGTAATTAATAATTATACCAATGATTAATCTAAGGCAATTTCATGTGGAGCAGAGATGGTATGTTCTTCAACTATAGGACTATTCGTGAAAGCAGTGACACACGATTGTTCAACAATAAATTTAATTCTGCTTCTATATTACATCTGTTTTCTTTTCTTTTTTAATCTGATGTGAAGTTCAGAGATAATTCAGGTGCTGTGTATTGGCTTCATTTAAGAGAGAGGAACAATTAACAAAGTTCTTAAAATCAATGTTTGCATGGTCACTAGTAGTAAGTTGATCAATTAATAGCAGTCACGATCATGTTTCTTACTTTCCTGTTTCCATTATGAATTTACAAGATCTGAGTTTAGACTCACAACCGTTATTAGCACAATGAGTACATCTAGTGTAACACCGTAAATTTAGCTATACCACTTCACCAAAACAGATAAGACTACATCAAGAGTAACACCGTTAAAGCTACCCAGTACTGAGGAGCAACATATAGGTGAGGTAAGACTCGACGTTTTGTATAGACTAACACTATTCACTGAGTGTTTAAAAGGTGCGGAATGTCAATTTTTGACAGAGATACGTACAATTGAACTGTCTTTTTCCCCCCTTCAGATAGAACACGCAACATCACTGAATGTCTTTGTGTTACTGATGTAGAGTGGATATTAAAATGAACCAAATCCAGGGGTTATGAGCGAGCAAGGCATTCTGGGGGGAAAATGGCGCGGCGACATTGATCAACCCTGGGAACGAGGTTGCAGGCTTGTAGTTTTTGTTGTCTAGGTAGTCTAAACATCTGACGTCACACTTCGAGGCACGTGAATAACGCCAGATACCTGCCTGACCGGACACAAATTATTGCCAGATGTACCATTGCAATCCCAATCATTAACAGACATATGTATGTTGTGAGCATGCACAGACATCAGCCTCGTTACCATGAGCAGCGCGCCGTATCGATACCTCTCGTTATGACCGAGCAAGGCATTCTGGGAAAGAAAAATGGCGCGGCGAGATCGTACAACATTGGGAACGAGGTTGCACAGACGTATAATACATGGGTGCACCCCACTAAATAAACTCCCATAGCATACAGGACAAAATAAAAATAAGTCTCACAGCTTTTTACACTAAAGGGACTCTTGAACTTTTATCCGCTGCTCAATTTGATATGGGGAGTCCCAAGGCCCGGCGAGTTACTCTCCAACCAAATAAAAACACCCCTACAGCAGTTTTCCAAACGTCCGCGCATCAATATTGAAAAATGTCCCGACACCTCTCGGCAAATAGAAAGTTGGAAGTCACAATTGGGAATATTTTTTACACTTTCCCCCTTTTATTGGGCTCTCAAATCTGTCTAATATAGAAAATGTTATCCCTATTGTAATAGAGATCAAGGCTATAGACCGACAGCACCTATGGAAATCAACGTCTGGATACCGTAATTTTGACAGCACCCGACTGTGCTCCAGTTATGTATGACAAGTAAAGGACGGTGCCTGAAATAAGACTGTTCTTCGTTTACCGATTTGTTTACTTACATGTTCGCCCTGGTGACTGTCCTGGTAGTCATACAGCGTTGTATCTGAGCCTGGTTGGCTCCGTACGTTGTTATCCACGTGAAGGATCCACCAATCAGGATCGACCAAAAGGTATGACGAATGGTTGGATCAAAGTTGAAGCTAAGGTTGGGTTGAATTTCAAAAATAAACATTATGAAGATAATCCTAGTCATTTGTTCAGGTTTTAAATGGGCTTGTCCGTACTAGTGTTGTATTTCTTATTGTGGTAATTATCAAAACATTTTCCGGGTAAATTCTTACTTCCAAAAATCAATCCTTTGACCTGACTCTGCGATCTTCCAGACATTTCCAAGACCACCAAGTCTCGAGGAACCCTCTATGATGATAGCCAGAAAACCTGCCATCATAACGCAGGTTTGAAAGACGTCTGTCCACAGCACGGCCTTCATACCACCCTGGGAATTGAAACAAGGTTGTGTATGGAAATAGTTACAAATCAGCAATAACGTGGTTTAATAATTGATTGACTTTTGATTTTAATTGTTGTTATTTTTTCAAGGAAAGTGGTAGTGGGGTGTCACAATGTGGGTTTGAATGCATTTTTGGAAATTTAAAATGGCGGCCATATCCGGCAGCCATCATTGATTTTGTGTTCAAATTTTCTATCAATGGAATATTTTTAACATGATAATATAGAATGGGCAAAATAAAACCGAAATACCCTCTAAAGGCATTTTATTATAAATTTTGTTTTTTAGTCATCACATACAACTCTGTGGCAAGTTTTATAAAAATCTGTCGAGAACTTGGAAAATATGGAAGGGAGCACTTTGTGCATCCCTGGTCCCCGTTAAATATTTTTTTCTAAAAAAAAATTTAAAAAACATCAGTCATATGCAAGCTTTTAGAACATTATCTGTCATACCATCATGGACTTCTGGGAAACACATGGAATTCTTTGCAAAAATCAACATTTCGGAAGGGCAGGACCCAATTTCATAAAGCATGTAAGCACAAAAAACTTGCTAAGCACAGAAAACTCTTGCTTAGGAAAAATAGGTTACCAGCCAAAATAGCATACAGTTATCATTGATGTGATTGGTACCCCACTCATTTCTTGCTTAGCAAAGAAATTTGCTGAGCAGAATTTTCTGCTAAATAGCTTTATGAAATTGGGCCCTGGTCGTGCGAAACTCAGCTAGTTGCAACGACCGAAGACCTTGCTAGAGTCCTGGACCAGAAAGGCCAGATGGACTGCATAATATTGGATTTCAGCAAGGCTTTCGATACTGTGCCACACCAAAGATTATTAGCCAAGCTTCGCCACAGCGGTCTTTCAGTTTATTTATTTATTTTATTTTAATTCTTTGGGCAATTCGTTATTATGAGCAGAGGCCGTCCAGGGAAAGGCAAAAGTCAAAAGAAATGTCATAACAAAAGATGTGCCCTCCCAGACCCTGCTCATTTAAAATAATAAAAATTGATATTATATAATGCACAAAAATCTAAAATTGTAGTGAAAAGTAAAACAAAAAATGGCAAGTAAGAGAATTATTAAAATGTATAGAAACCACCGTTTCTTAAGCCCCCCAAATAGACAACACAAGCAGAAACACCAACCAGACGAACTGAAATTTACAAAATAAGAAAAAATACAAAAATAATTTCTAAACAATAAATAACAAAAACATGGGTTTTTTTAAATGTACAAATCGAAGCTTATACGATCGCACTGAGTATCACATGAATACAGTATTATACATTTAGATATAAGATTACGGACCCACTTTCGCTGTAGTGTTACCATGTTTAAATTGTCTATGCCCACAGACTTTTGAGTTTAATTGAGAAATTGTGAAATCTATTTTAAGTATAGTGATACTGTAGTCTGTACTATATATTGCTTTAAATAATGGCAACTGCTGATGCCCATACGATCCGGAATGTGAGTAGGTGATGAAACGATCTGAGTAAGATCCTGGGAGATGGACAAAATGTGTGTTGATATACCAGGAATGTCAATATTACGAGAATGGTTCAGCCACTCCTTGTGATGAACATTAAAGTCACCAAATACCATGACTTGAGCAGTAGGGTGCTGATAAATAGCAGAGTAAATGCTATCAGAGATAGCATTAAGCACAGCGCAGGATGATGATGAAGGTGAACGATACAGGAAAAACAGGTAGGTTGTGGAATGGAGAAGCGAAAGGCGAAAGCACATGTATTCATGGTTGTCACATTCCAAAGTGCTTTCACGGGTTAAGGGGAGAGTTTCTTTGACATAGACACCCAGACCATGTGATGGAGGGTGGTCAAGGCGATGAAAGATATATCCTGGTAACTTAAAAGAATCTGAAGAAATTTCACAATTCAGTCTGCTCACAGATAGAGCTAGCAAATCAGAGTTGTTGAAAACAAAAGACTGAATGGAAGTGAAGTTGGAACGAAAGCCCCTGATATTGGAAAAGGCAATACCAAGAGGCTTTGAACGCCGCGCACGGGCAGGTGGATTTGCGCGAGCGGGTAAGGTTTCTTTATTCTTTGTTTGTGTCGTCATGATTGGTTGAAATTTGGAGAAAAAGAGTCTCAGCTAGCCTTAAGTTTGTAACCTGCCCAAAACAATCAGATGAACCAAATGAACTCGTCGTGCGAACACATTGTCGTAACAATGTCACCCCGATGGCCTCAGGAATGCAACCGAAAGTGGCTGCACGGACCACCAATGCATGCATGTCCATCATGGCAGTACAACCACCCCGACATTTAACACCTGTTGACAGATTAGCCTCTCAGAGCATTACCACTGAGTTCGGGATCCTGTACTACCGGGCGGCCATGACCTGCAACAAGTTTATCCGGTACCCTTCGGAGAGGCGAAGTTCAGATGATCCAGGGAGGGTCCAAGGCAAGTTTCAAGTTATGGTTTGGTCTAGACTAACTGAGAAGAGACAGAAGAAAAAATAGGAATGAGAGGGAAAGGGGAAAAACTGGCAGAACTTCGTCTAGTCCAGAAACAAGGTAGAACCTCTTCACTGGACCACTGCAAAAGATGGACATCAAAGGAAACGGTATAGAGCAACTACATTTCAAGTGGATTCAGCTGAGCCACATGCAAAGTCATACCAGAGGCAAACCTTCCTCTAGGGACTGAAATAAAAGAATCAGGTCAGAAGTTGTCAAAGTACAATCAGAAAACTATGCCGGTACAAGGAACTTGTAAACTACAGCTTAGAAATGTTAAAGAACAGAAAAAGGTATCTGGTACCATTTGTTTTAATTAAAGGTTCTAAGCAAATGCCATTGTAAGGATCAAGTATACTGCTCAACAAATGAAGTTGATTGAAGTTAAACATGAAAATATAGCAGTAACTTCAGGTGAGAACTGTACAGTTAATGGTGATACTCAAGTCGCATGTAAACCCTTCATGATCACGCGCGGAACAACGAAGTGGCACACCACCGACCTAAATCGACTCGCATAAGCGAAACCAAGAGATCACGCTAGTGTTTTCACAGGATTGGGTCACTTACCAGGAAAAGTGCGTCTACGAATAAAACCAGACTCACAACCTGTGGTAATGGCTCCACGACGTGTTCCCATCGCAATCAAATCTAAGCTCAAGGAAGAACTTGAAAGACTTGAACAACTGAAGGTCATAAATAAAATTGAAGGACCAACAGACTGTTTCCAGCTTGGTAAGTGTTGTCAAACCAAGTGGTAAACTGCGTGTCTGTATCGACCCACAACATCTAAATCAAGTACTCAAACGCGAACAATATCCACTGCCAGTCATTGATGATGTCCTGCCTAGCAAAGGTTAAGATTTTCAGTAAGGCAGACTGCAAAGAAGGATTTCTGCAGTGTGAATTGGATGAGGAGTCATCTCATCTTACTACATGCCAAACACCATGGGGCAGATATACATAACATGGTGTCGATTACCATTCGGACTAGCACCTTCTCCAGAACTTTTCCAAATGAAAATGGATCAGTGCCTCGAAGGGTTGCCAGGTATTCATACTATCACAGATGATATTTTATGGACTGATCACAAAGCACTAGTCTCCATATCAAGGAAGCCACAATTGCAAATGCACAAAAACGCTTACAACGACTGCTACTCGGAATGCATAGATAAATATTCAGTACAAACCAGGTCCTGAAATGTATCTCGCAGACACATTATCTCGTTCATATCTGAAAACCAGTAATCGTTCAGCTGTTGAGGAAGAAGTAGAGAGTGTGCACATGATTGATACTGTATCAATCACACACAAAACCTATGCACTGATCAAAGCAGCAACTACTGAGGATGAAAGTCTACAAACTGTGAAACGCTATATCCTCAGCGGTTGGCCCAAAGACAAACGACCACTTCCTTTTTCCTAAGTCGGCTCGTCCAAGAATTAGACAGAAACTTCATAAGGCACACACAGGTATTCAAAGTACACTTCACAGAGCCAGAGACAAAGTGTATTTGCCAGGCATGACATATTAAGAGCTCACTGACTACATATCGAATTGTGAGACATACAACACGTATCAAGCCGTGCACACAAAGGAACCGCTGATCAATCACCCCATACCAAGCTATCCGTGGGAAAAGATTGGAATATAAATCTTTTCTAATCTTCTGATTACTTTGAGATTGATAGCCTACCACAAGAAGGATGCCAAAACTACAGTCAAACGCTTAAAACGCCTCTTTTCAACGCACGGCATTCCGGCTATCATCTATTCAGATAAAGGTCCCCCTTATTAATTCACACGAATTCGCGAACTTCGCAAATGACTACGAATTTCAACAGGTCACCAGCTCACCAGAATACTTACAACGGTAAAGTAGAAAGGTCCCGTTAAGCTTGCAAAAACACTACTCCGAAAAAACACTGATAAAAGCAATGGAGATGTTTATCAAGCTTTGTTGGCATGGAGAAATACGCCAACGGAAGGAATGGGAAGCTCTCCTGCTCAACGCCTTTTTGGACGTCGAACGAGAACCGGTTTGCCAATCTCGCCAAATCTACTAAAACCAAAAGTGCAGAGCAATGTCCAAGCAAAGAAATAAGACAAACAACTCGTCAAAAACATCACTTTGACAAGAACGCAAAAGAACTGCCAAAGTTAAAGACAGGAGACACCATACGTATCAAACCAAGCGCGAACCGCACAAACAAACGTTGGGGAAAAGGACAAGTACAAGATCAAGTGAACATCAGATCTTACGTAAGAACAGAAGATGGACGCGAATACAGACGCAACAGAAGACATCTCAAACTCAGTTCAGAATCTTTCATGCCGCAATATGAGATTCAATTTCCCACAAATGAACAAAATGAGTTTTTAAAAAAACAAATACGACCAAACAAACACAGAACGCGAATGAGAGTACTACACGAAACACGGAAAACACAGGAAAGACTATGCACTACCAGAGACAGAATCGATAAACATCAGACGCAGCACTAGCAAACGTAGAGAGCCAGCATATCTAAAGGACTATTTAACTTAAAGTCAAAATCAGATCAAAGACATTACTACTTGATTATTTAAGTTGTTTATTGAGTTTGTGTTTCATACCTAAAGTAAGGAAAAGTTTAGGGATGCAGTTTTATGGTTAAAAGCTAAACCTGTTAAACTTACAGTGAAAACCAACTGTAAAAGTTTAAGTCACTTACTAAGGATTTGTTGTGTGCAAATTCGATGTGTTTATTACTAAGGGGCCATTCATAATTGTCGATGTTTTTTAAATTTCGATTTTTTTTTTTTCGAATTAGTGGGTGGGTGGGTCATGGTAAATAATTGAAAATCGAAATTCACTTTTCATTAAAAAAAACCCCCAAAACCCGGAAAAAAGCTAGACCGTTTGACTTGCCTGCGTACCAGCGTTCCTATGCGCGTGATGACCCGAGGTGCAATGTGTACACGTACATTATAATTTGTACAGCATGCATGTGCGTGACTCACCACTATGCAAAAAAACACCATGTGCTTGGCCCATTATGTGCAACACCATTGGGAGGACGGCCCGCGTGTGATTCGGCACAACGGACGAGTTGACTTTTGCAGCGATCGAGTTGGACAACGAACGTGTTTGACAACAGACGAGTTGAGCTTTTATATTGAAAGCACAACTGTCGAGTTAGTACAACGATCGAGTTGGTAAACGGTCGAGTTGGTCGGATTCGAGTTAGCAAGCGGTGGTCGAGCAGGCATGTGAGACCTCCGCGTCCAACATCGATCATCAAGCAGTTACTGCACAACACTCTCACACAGAGGGGGAACCTGGCATCGGGAAGCACTTTAAGTTTGCCTGTATAATCATAATATCGCGGAACCACAAGGCGTGCATGAAAAAAACGGCACGTTAACAATAAATTGCGGCCCGGCAGCTGGCCCGATATGCGGCTTGCGGTCTTCCATGAATACTTGGGCGTAGGGAAACACGCAACTCGAATTTCCAGGGTCAGAAAACGTGCGGTGGAGTTTAATTTCAACCTTGTTCCTGTATTTTTATGCAAAATTATAATCTCGTTATCACAAACACATCGCTCTCGCCGCATTTTTTTTCCCAATGTGCGTCGTCGACCGATCGTTAAATCACGAAGATTTCATTGCAAAAAGAAGTTCTGTAAAACCGATCCTCAAATTACGAATCCATGAAAGTTGCTGTTGATGAAAACATATGCAAGTACATGTACAACGAAAACAACATGAAGTTTTATTTTTAATACTGCATAACAAATCAATTTTTTTATAATCGAAATTAGGGGTGGGTGGGTGGGTCAAAAAACTTTGGAAATTTAAAAAACATCGACAATTATGAATGGCCCCACTAAGTTTGTTGAAGAGTTTGTATCTTCTTGTTATTTCTTGTAAAAAAAGGGTTGTTACGATAATTGTTATACCGCCCTCTTGTGTTAGTAACTATGGGTAGTTGCTTTGTTGGCAGCCATATTGAAGTTGGCTCCTGATATAATTATAGCCATAATTATAGCTTTGAACATGACCGATGATTAATACATAATAAAGAAGTGTTTTTGTCTCAATCAATGAACTATAAATAACAATAAAGAGCCGGAAACAAATGAACTGAACTTCCTAGATCATCTCTCAAGATGGAACGAAACATCTGGAATGAATCAAGATCCAATGAGTTTCTGGTTTTAACACGAAGTTCAGAAAACGCTTTGGGGAAACGTATAACCGCAGAATGTTTAAAAGAATCTGTTCTAGATTTACCATATGATGGAAAGGGAGAACATCGGAATGCCTGCTGTTAATCTTTAAATTGTTCAGAAAGTAAAAGTGTCAAAAACGATATGGTCAACAAAAAAGGTATGTTTAAAAATTCTCTACGTTTAGTTAAATCATCATTCCCAAAGTATTCAGTCTGTCCAGGTAGGACTGTTCCATATATCCTTCACGCAAAATCATCCTGCTAGCCCTACGTTGAATTCCTTTTCGAGTATGTCAATATGTTTCCTTTCAAAGTCTCTTGTGACATGGATGTGAAACTTTCTCACGAAGCGAACACAACAAGTCGTGATCGACGGAGTCAGCTCAGATAAAATTCACTTTTCATCCGGTGTGCCCCAGGGCATTGTGCTCGGCCCAGCAATGTTCCTCTCGTACATCATGACTTGCCAGCGACTATAAAATCCACAGTGCGTCTCCTGGCAGATGATTGTATAAGGAAATTACTTCCTCCACAAGTATACATCAATTCTCTTTGTGTCTGGTAAAACCTCTGGCTTATGAAATTTAACACCGAAAAGTGCTTCGCAATGCATATTACGCGCAAGAAAGAGCCTCTGGTTACCACCTACAAAATGGGTGATTCCGATCTCCAGGCACTTGAGGATCACACTTATCTGGGAGTGACTTACAAATTGTCCTGAAACGACAACGTCAATAAAACAGTCACCAAGTTGTTATGAGACCCTAATACATGTACATTAATTACGTGTATACAACGCACGCTGTCAATCATTGTTTGTGTGTAAGGTCGTTAACCCTAGTGGGCGGTGCTAATAGAATGATCTAGAGTAGTACTTTCTAGAAAACGACACAAATCCTTTATATACGGGCTGGGGGTAAATCTAGGTCGGGACACAAATACTCAAGACTGGTGGAAGCTACGACTTCTGTGATTGTGATTCAACTCGTTGGAGGAGCTTTTGGTAGAGTTCGCTTTTGACCGAGTGCAGTTAAAGAGCTTAATTTAAATCCGGAAAGGACATTTTCGAACTTAATCTACAGTTCGGTATTTTGGGGTCTTTTCCCCATATTTTGTGGCGGGTGTCAGATTGTGTGCCCGTCGTTGTTTCGTCTTCTTCTGGACATTTTATCGGAGTGAGTTCGCCCCGTGATAGCTCATAGTCACATCGGCAGAGAACTGTTTTACCGCCCCTGGAGTTGATCGTTTTAGAGCCAGTGTATGTGATCCTCGCTGTATCTTCTGTTGCCGTGATCCTCGCCTGTATTTAATCCAGGTTGACGTATTAGCCCGTAAGATACTTATGTTGTATAAGATCCATTTTTAATGTACACTTGTTTTATGCAATCAGTGTATGTTTGTTAAACCAAATCGGTAACTGAAGTGGTTGATAGTTTTATCATTAAATCACTTTGATTCTGTGTTCTTTACATCCGTGTCACCTTGTTTGATTTCTTTGTTGCATCTGAGAAAATTCAGGCTTTTTGAGTGATTTATATTCACGGATAGTTTGGAGATTTTTGGACCGTAACAAATTGGGGGCCTGTCCGGGAAATCGAACAAAAATAAGCCGTATATTTCTGTGTACAATTGTCAAACAAGGTTGCACGTTTTATTGTTACTAGTCTGTAGTGTTGTATCAAAATGGCTAGTGAGTTTGATGCACAAGCTTTCGTGGATTCTGAAGATTTGTCAATCGAGAAGTTGCAACAGTTATCAAAAGACGAGTTGCACGGAGTTGCCAAACACGTTCATGTAGAAATTGCTAGAAGTGCCAAAAAGGCAAAAACTAGTGAACGTTCTAGCGGGAAGACTGAACTTAGAGTTGTCTCAGTCTCCGCAAACTTTTGATCGAGAAATTGAGCTTGCAAAAATTGAGCTTGAAAAGGAAAGGCTCAGGCTTGAGTTTGAAGAAAGAGAAAAAGGAAAAGAAAGAGAAGAAAAGGCAAAAGAAAGAGAAGAAAAGGCAAAAGAAAGAAAATTTGAATTGCGTAAGCTTGAATTAGAAGTGGGTTCAAAGAAAGGCAAGGAGAGAACTCCAATTGATTTTGATCTAGCGAAAAACGTGAGGTTGGTGCCAAAATTCAACGAACACGATGTTGATACGTATTTTCTGTCGTTTGAGAATATTGCCCAAAATCTTAGTTGGCCTGAGAAATATTGGCCTTTGCTCCTGCAGAGCACTTTTGTGGGTAAGGCTCAGAAAGTCTATGCCACACTTTCAGAGGACCAATGTAGTAAATATTCTACGGTTAAGGCATCCATTTTAAATGCGTATGAGTTGGTTCCTGAGGCGTATAGACAGAAATTTAGAAAACTGACTAGATTGAATGGCCAGACCTTTGTTGAATTCGCTAGACAGGAGGAAATTGTTTTTGATCGATGGTATCAGTCTCTCAAATGTGAGAAAAATTTTGAGGAGTTAAAAGAAGTTGTCTTCATGGAAGAATTCAAAACCAGTGTCCCTCTGAGTATCAAAACCCATTTGGAAGAACACAAGATCACCAAATTAAAGAAAGCTGCAGTGGTAGCTGATGATTATGAATTAACTCATAAAATGAGTATGGGCAAACTAATTTCCAGTCAAAGGGTTTTTACAAAAACACTGAGAAGGGCAAGTCAGGTTCCGAGGCACAGTCTGGCACTGAAAGTCCAAAGAAGCCTTCATCAACCCTTAGTGGGCGGTGCTAATAGAATGATCTAGAGTAGTACTTTCTAGAAAACGACACAAATCCTTTATATACGGGCTGGGGGTAAATCTAGGTCGAGACACAAATACTCAAGACTGGTGGAAGCTACGACTTCTGTGATTGTGATTCAACTCGTTGGAGGAGCTTTTGGTAGAGTTCGCTTTTGACCGAGTGCAGTTAAAGAGCTTAATTTAAATCCGGAAAGGACATTTTCGAACTTAATCTACAGTTCGGTATTTTGGGGTCTTTTCCCCATATTTTGTGGCGGGTGTCAGATTGTGTGCCCGTCGTTGTTTCGTCTTCTTCTGGACATTTTATCGGAGTGAGTTCGCCCCGTGATAGCTCATAGTCACATCGGCAGAGAACTGTTTTACCGCCCCTGGAGTCGATCGTTTTAGAGCCAGTGTATGTGATCCTCGCTGTATCTTCTGTTGCCGTGATCCTCGCCTGTATTTCATCCAGGTTGACGTATTAGCCCGTAAGATACTTATGTTGTATAAGATCCATTTTTAATGTACACTTGTTTTATGCAATCGGTGTATGTTTGTTAAACCAAATCGGTAACTGAAGTGGTTGATAGTTTTATCATTAAATCACTTTGATTCTGTGTTCTTTACATCCGTGTCACCTTGTTTGATTTCTTTGTTGCATCTGAGAAAATTCAGGCTTTTTGAGTGATTTATATTCACGGATAGTTTGGAGATTTTTGGATCGTAACAAAGTCTAAATCAACGCTGTGGAAACAATCCAGAACCGGGAAGCCACATTTGTGAAGTGCAACAACAGCATACATAGCAGCAACCTCGTCCCCATGGTTTACTTTATTTCCAACCATGTTTACAATAGTAAACCCTGGGAGGGAAACTCCTTACTTGGACCCTGATTGGACAACGACCGGTGTACAAAAGTCTAACGTAAACATGTGAAGTTTACAGCCAGACTATTCTAATTTGCATACGTATCCAAACAATTTGGATATGCAAATGATCCAATACCAGGGTGAGAGAGCGGTCAACCTCGTACACCTCGTATACTGCTCGACACACCCTGGGGACGAGGTTGACATAGCAGTGTTTCGGTTCTTCTTTACCGTGTCCTTCCTGTTCTATATGGTGTCCCTCCAGTGGTCCGCACACAGGATGCAACGTCGTTTGCAGCGGAAAGGTCATTGGCTGTGACAGGTGAATGGAGTTGTCGACAACACAGGAGATGGCTCATAGTTTTCTTCTCCCCTTATTCGCAGGTGTCTGAGTCGGTTCGCAATCCCCATTTGACCATGTTGGTGTGGCATCTCCCGACTTGGGTGCGTAGACGGTTGAGGCTTTTCCATGTGGTCCATTTGGAGTTGGCGCCACTGGACAGACGTTCCGCGGCTGGGATGTTCATCGCTGAGGTGTTTCTCTGCGTGGCTCTTTGGTGATCTCGCCAGAGGGTGTGTCGGTAATGGTAAGAGACTTGGAATGGAAATCATAAAGAAGGCTTACTGCCCGACCAACACAAGCTTCGCTTCGTCTGGCATGACCTCAGCAATACATCAACCCCGAGGGATCAAGACAAACTAGACAAACTTCTGCTTTATCATGTATACGTCCTCAACCAAACAAAACTGTTATAAATACTAATTGTTGCCAAGAACAATATAGCCCAATGGAACAGCCTGCCATCTGACATCAGGGAGTCACCAACTATAAATACATTGTAACGAACTTAAGTTGTGTAGATGGAGATTGAGCCGACGGCCCGCCGAATACTGGAATGCCCCGTCGGAGCGGCAAATACTCGACGCTTCCAGAAAACTGACTCTGTGATTGGACGAAAGCAGCGGGCATTGACTGTGAATACAATGTATAACAAAGATTCACAATGGTTGAATGAGAAACTAGGTTGCGCCAGGTGCGCTGGCAGGACGCCAGTTGGGTTCGCGCCGTTTTCCTGTGTGTATTAAATTGATGTGCTTGATTGTATAGCAGTTGTGGAGTTGATGTTGTCCGTGTTAGGATAAAGCTGTTTGATTAACGTTGAATTCTGGTTGTACTTTCTGGGTCCTTGGTTTACTGCTGCAAAACGCCAGCAAATAAAGCTACAATATATTAAAGTCTAGAACCAACAACAGCAATCTTCTTCAAATCACACAAGGGGCTTTTTCGGATTACTAAGCTGCTCATGCACCGCGCCCTGTGCGAGATATCCAGTCTATTGGAGTTTCACAGTAGTCAACAGATGATAAATTATGTAGCTTTCTCAAAGCTGTTTACTGCTATGTCATTTTGCGCTTCCTGGCACATCAGGTTAGGACTAACTTTTTTTAAATGGATTTACGGGCCGTTGTGGGCCGTCGTGGGCCGTCGTGGGCCGTTGTGGGCCGTTGTGGGTCAGTGTATAAAATGTCTAAGATTTGCCGGAAATATAATTGAAGTATACTTACAACTGTAGTATAAGCTGTGCAAACCAGTCCGGTTGCTAAGACAGAACCCCAGAGACTGATGTTAGTTACTAAAAGAAAAAATTAACACAAATATAAAACTATAAAATAATGTATATTCTGGCCAGTTTCAATCAGAGCGTGAACGAGGAGTTATAATGTGTTGACGATTTATCGACGTTTACAATGATTGAACTGCTCGTTTACGAACAATGTTCGATTTGAACGTCAGAAATTTATTTGCAAAGCTCCACAGTCGCTTCGCTTGTCAACCATGTATTGTGTGAAAAGCAAAATTGAAGCTTTCTTTAAAAAAAAACATTTTATTCTTAATTTCCAGTTTATCGGTTTTTGGTGTTTTTGTTTTTAAGCAACATCATCTCCTAAAACTTGTTCGGTAAAACTTTATTGGTCTCTAGGCAGAGAATCCAGAAAATATAGTAAGATTCCAGGACACGATTGCCTTCTTCGATACATTCCAAATGTCGATATTATCATCATTTCATAAAATCAAGCAAACCTTTTATTATCAACCGATGTATTATGACATGTAAGACGGCGTTTAACATGATAGCACACCCGATAGGAGTGTGATTTTACAAACTTTAATCAACCGAGAGCAATCTATGGAAAACTTGTCTCCCTCAGCCTACAAATGAATTGGTTTCATTGGCGTCCATGGTATTGCAGTTTAAAGGTAAACAAAACTGCTTATGTATGCACATGCCCCTTGACGTCCCTGTGGCTAGACGCACCAGTATGTCCGACGAAAATTTGAACCATTATGTCCGACCCAATGTGTCCGACAAACCATTATGTCCGACCCATTATGTCCTAACAAACCATTATGTCCGACCCATTATGTCCAACGAACATTATGTCTGACCCAATATGTCCTAAAGACCATTATGTCCGACCATTATGACCGACAAACATCATGTTCGACAAAAATTATGTCCGACTAACAATTGTGTCCGAACCATTATGTCCGCAACGAAATAATATGCCAACATTACACCAATTAAATTGTTTCGGTACCCGCTGTTAAAATGTAGGATTCGAACTGTCTCTTTAGCTCACCGGGCAGTTTCGGTGGTCTATTGTTAAGACATCTGCTCAAGAATGGCAAAGGTCATTGGTTCGAATCCCGTTCGAGTAATTTGCCCATGGATTGTTTTTTAAAGGACTCGGGAAAGTTTCGTTCCTTCGAAATCATTTCGTTCCCTTGAATTGTTATTTCTAGTGGACGAAATAACATTTCGAAGGGAGGAACCAATTAAAGGCACTGAACACGTTTGGAAATTGTCAAAGAGCAGTGTTATCACTTGGTGTATCCCAACATATGCATAAAATAACAAGCCTGTGGAAATTTGGGCTCAATTGGTCATCGAAGTTGCAAGAAAACGATGAAAGAAAAACACCCTTGTTGTACAAATTGTTGTGCTTTCAGATAGGAATATAAACTTCTTGCAAGAAGTTTTTTTATTATTTTAGAGAGAAATTACCTCTTTCTCAAAAACTACGTTACTTCAGAGGGAGTCGTTTCCTACAATGTTTTATACTATCAACAGCTCTCCGTTGCTTGTTACCAAGTAAGTTTTTACCCTAATATTTGTTTTGAGTTATTACCAAACGTGTACGATACCTTAAAGTTATTTCGAGGAACGAAATAATATATCATTTCGGGGATATACCATCAATAAAAATTCACAGTCGGACGCCATCATTGACTCATTGAGTAACAGTTAGTTTTTAGCGTGTAATACATTTTAGTTGAGAACCAAATCACTTTTAAATCACCCAAAGCATTATATACCCTTTACACTGCAAAAATTGGGGTGTTAAAATTGACACCATTGGTGTTGTCACATATAAATACCAAAAAAGAATCAAAATTTACACCATAGGGTGTTAAAATAACACTAATTTCTGCCAAAACAATTTAAACACCCTATAATGTTAATTTTGATTCTCTCTTCGGTATCTATATGTAAAAACACCCCAGGTTTGCAGTGTAGAGGCTCCGTAGAAATGGGACCCACGGTGCCAAGTCATGGCATTGTTGCCTAAATGACGACAGCAGCATATTATCGTAGGTTTTTTCCATGAGTGCCTCTTGCTTTCTGTATTTCTATGCATGAATACAATAACAGGAAGACTTAGGGGTGTACATGTTTATAAACTACAATCACTCGTTAAAACCATCCGTTCGTGACCAGAAAGTTCGTGACCATTAAAGTGAACCTTCAAAATAATATTTAAAAAAATTATGGATTTGCCTTCGCCGGGGTTTTTTGTCTCCTTTTGCGGTCAACAACTTTTCTAAGAGATCAATACACAATGGATGTTATTATTTTCCCTCTACTTCGTTTGCCTAGCGGCGTAAGGTCAACCGGGTGCCGAATTTGTATATGCTTGAAGGGTTTATACGTGTAAACATAATTATTATGAATACATATTTAGAAAGGGAGAAGGGGAAATAATTGAGGGAATCGTGTTACCTGCGTAGCCTAATATTAAAAAATAAGGTATAGGCATATCAAATTCTTGTAGTGATCCCGATTGCAAGAGTCTCCCCTTTTGTCACATTTCAATGTTCAATCCCCACGTGGACGGTAAAGGGTTCGAGTGTTGAGTACCAATGAATGTACCAGACTGGCCTGTTGTTATTAACAAAAATAAGCAGATCAAGGGGGAGAGCGGGGGCACGTGCCCCCGGGTAAATTTGAGGGGGACTCGGGGAGGGGAGCGGGAGGGAAGGGTAAAGCAACATTACGCAATACAAAATAATAATTGCTGTACAACTGCGCATTTGTTATGACTGCCGAAGATATTCAATAAATATTTTCACCCCTGAAAACCAGAAAACTGTTGAGCAGATTATACTTACCATTTTGATAAATGTGGATTCATTATTTGTATACACGATTCCACGTGGTACCTTGTGGGACAATTTGATGAAGAGACTAATTTTGAGATGAGCTCAACGTCAAAAGTAATGCCTTTAATGATGTCATATCGACGAAAAATGTGAAATCTCGGCTTGTGTGGGCAATTTTACTATTAACTGTACCGTTTTAACCATGTCACTTTGACTGATGTTCTTAAAACATGGAAAAATGAAATAATGCACGTCTCAGTCTATTAATAAGTTGGCAGAGGGCAATTAACCATACACTCCTGACTTAGGTATTTGTTTTAATAAACAAAGGTGGGTTGGAGGAAGGGGCCACTGGGCACGCACTCCTTTATTTTTGCCAAGAGAAACGTAAATGAATAAATGGCAAAGAAGCAAAATCTCAATAAACTGGGCAAAAAGTAATGATTAAAACGCCTCTGAAATATTCTAGATTGCACCAGAGAGCATCTCATGGTAGTTTTTTTTTCACCGGGGCCCTAAAGCGGGCCCAGACCCCACGCCGTAAAGGCTTTGCGTTCGCTCATTCTTCTTGTGAAGTAAAATGCCTTACGCTATACATGCAATCATCCTAGCTAGAATGCTGATTCTACATAAACGACAAGCATGTGTCCCCCTTATATTATTAGCCAACCAATCCTCCAAAAAGAAAAGCAAAACAATAATTGCTAAAAGGCAAATAAAGCACATTTTAAAAACTAAGTATAAATAATGTTAATTGCTTGTGAAAATTTTTAGATTGCACCAGCAGAGAGCATCAGATATTAAACAAAATGTCCTGGGCCCCAGCGGGCCCTGGACCCCACGCCATAGAATTCGGAATTGCTCGAGTCGTTCTAATAGCAATATCCCGGCTAAAATGCTGTTTATATTTCAACGTTTGTCTTGTGGCCCCTTACAGCCGACCAGTTTTCCCCTAAGAATTTAACAAAACAATTGTTTAAAGGCAAATAAGGCAAAGTTCAACTGAGTGAAAACAATGTGCGAAACGCCTCTAAAGTGTCCTAGAGAGCACGTTAAGGCTTTGCGTTTCGCTCGCTCGTTCTTCTCGTAGAAATGCCCCACATACACGGTAAAGGGGTGTGACGCACGGTCATGGACCACCACCCTTTCCAGTCATACAAGGATCAATCGATGTTACTACAAACAGTTAACTTAAAGGGACACGTTGCCTTGGATCGGATGAGTTGGTCAAACCATGGAGGTATAATTAGAATTCTACCTCTATGGTCAAACAAAAAGCGTTTGAAACAGTTTGATATAAAATGCATATGGTTAGAAAGACATTATAAAAGTAGAATACAATGATCCACACCAATATGCCTCGAAATTGCGTGGTTTTCATTTTACTTTGCGAACTAACACGGTCGGCCATTTTGTGGAGTCAAAATGTTGACTCCACAAAATGGCCGACCGTGTTTGTTCACGATGTAAAAGGAAAACCACGCAATTTCGAGACATATTTGTGTGGATCATTGTATTCTACTTTTGAAACATCTTTATAAACGTATGCATTTTATAACAAACGGTTGCAAATGCTTTTTATAGACCAACTCGCCCGATCCAAGGCAACGTGTCCCTTTTGTGTGCACCCCCCCCCCCCCCCCGCTTAAAAAGTTCCTGGATCCGCGCCGGTTGTAGCACTTCGCTGTACTAAGAACACGAGACTTATTAAAGTACCACGCAGCTACCTACGCCCACTGACGACGATGTTTTAATAAGCGTATTATTATATAGACTACGTGTAGATCAAAAAAAATTTAGTATCAAGATTTCTTTGAAAACTTGTATAATTCCGGCATATTTAATATAGATGGAGAGTCTTCCTTGGTCTTACAATATGTAAAAATCCAACAGCTTCCGGAAACTGTACCAAGTCTCATGTTTTACAACAAAGTTAAGTAAATATTTATAGCAATGAGGGCTTTTCTAGGCCATTCAGACATGCTAAAACCAAAAATCTTCAGGGGGATCCGCCCTCCTCAACCCCCGCCAGGGGCTTCGCCCTGGACCCCACGCCCGTTGTGCTAAGACTCAACGCTTTCTCGCCCCCCCCCCCGCCCATACAAATACCCCGGCGCCGCCCCTGGATACAAGCACCAATTGCCTGAACTGTATTATCATACTTTAAGGCGCTATCAAACAGGCCAGCTACTGGCTTGTATACACAAAAACGTTCACAGACAGTGTTTATTCGAACGGTCACAGACCGATATACAGTGGGTCAATTATTTTTAGCCAAGCTTGTACAGAACAAATTGACCTTTTGGGTGACAAAATACATATTTACAATTATCATACATTTAAATTTTAAGAATTGATGTAATGTACGATGAACAAACCTGCATTGAGTGCCAAAGCTGGGGCGTAGATGACAATTCCCAAATACATCACCTGCAAATAAATTAACAAAATATAATATATTTAAATTATTAGAATGGGTATTGTACTGCACTATTAAGAACATTATATCGCGAAGAACTGCAATCGTTGTGAACCATTTTGTGACGTAACCCTGATAAAGGCTCTCGAGCTTATTATCAATAACCTGTCAAGCAATTAGCGCAATGCCTCCGAGGCAGAGAGGGGAAAAAGGCCATCACGAGGTTGCGAGCCCCCCCCCCCCCCGCCGGCATATATTTTTTTACACCGCAGCGAGGGGTTTTGTACTGTAACACTGTCAATTCCGTCTTGAGACAGGAGACTACGCTTAACCCTAAACCCTAACCCTAACCCTAACCCTAACCCTAAACCTAACCCTTACCCTTACCTTAACCCTCACCCTCACCCTCACCCTAACCCTAACCCTAACCCCAAACCTAACCCTTTATAGGCATAACTGTTTGTAGTCTCATCTCAAGACAGGAATTGGCAGTATTACAGTACAAAACCCCTCGCTGCGGTGTAAAAATAAAATATGCCCCCCCCCCCCCGCCGGCATGGTCAGCCCGGTTCAACCATGGGTCAACATTGGCTAAGCTTTTTCAGGGCCAACAATATATAGATGGAGCGCGTCAATTTAATTCAACAGCAAACGAACTGCAACCTTGAGAAGGCCAAGCTTGACCAGGAAAAAAAGCTGACTACTCTGAAGTCCGAGATTTCCAGCATGAAGACCCTATTGGCCAAACAGAAAACAACTTCAAGCTTGTAGGAGTGGACATAATGCAGAATTTCCAATTCTTAAATGTACAAAGGTGTTTTATTAGTCTTGAAATCTGAAGGTGTGAGTAGAGCAAATTTTTTTACCGTTCCATTATCCAATAATATCCACTATTAAACCTAAATTTTGCATACCGATGCCTAAAGCTTAACTGTACTGGCCTGCAGTGGCGTAACTAAGGGGGGAGGGGGACGGGGACGACGTGCCCCCCCCCAAAAAAAAAAAAAAAAAAAAATGGATGTCCGTGGCCCACTGCCCCCCTCCCCCCAATTTGAAATCTGGACTTTTGGGATTGGACATTTCCAGAGTAAAACGTTACATTTTATACGCTTTAACATAATAATTTTTGATGTTTTTAAAACTATTTTTTCCATTTACAAGCGCCAGATTATCTTATAAAAATAGTAAATTAAATAAAGAAGGCGCTGAAAAGGAGCTTGTTTTAAGAAAAAGGCAGGCGCGGTTCTAGAGCCAATATTTGTTGAGGTTTAGACGCTTCGCACGTGACGTCACCCTCTAACTTTCGCTTTTGGGAGTCGAAAAGCAACCTCTCTATTATACACAGCGCATTTTCATGTATTTGGCGCGTAATAAGTAGAAAGTTACAATAATCATATACAATACATGATGCAGTTGCGTGCAAATTTTGACTCCAAAACGGTGGACCGAACAAAAGCTTGCAATTAGTGACTTTTTGAGAATATTATGGGCTAGGCATATAATTGCATTTTTTTAAAAAGCTCATGTCTACTTTGCATGAAATGCGGCGTCCTTTTCGGGCAAATTTAGAAGAAGTGCCCCCTAGAAAAAATGGTGCACCCCCTGTTCCCCCCTAAAATTTAACCCCGTTTACGCCGCTGCTGGCCTGTCCTCGGGCGGCTTGGAACCGGACATTTTTCTTATTCGGAATACAACAACATTAATGTCCGGGTCCAAGCCGCCTGAGGACAGGCCAGTTAAGCTTTGGGCATCGGTATGCAAATTAAATTTAGGTTTAAATGGATATAGGGTATAAGGGTTACCGTACAGAGTGAAGGTCAAGATCATAAACAATGTTTGACAAGGGTTAAGATTAGAGTCAGTGAGTCAGGTTTGGGGTCAGGGTCAGGTTCAAAATCACCTTTATGGTTATGGTTAGGGTACAGATAGAGTCTAAATAGCGGTCTGTGTTGTTCATGTCACGGTGCATTGAATTCAGGGTCACGTTCATAACCGGGTATGGATCGTAAATTCAATGTGAACAAAACGGAACAGCTATAGGCCTAATGTCTAGTTTAATTTATTATGGTTTGATATGACAATGTATGTTGATTAGAGAGCAAAATTAGTGTTATCCACGGGATTAAAACAAACAAATAAATGAACAAGAGGTGTTCCGGGCGAATTGCCCGAACACCTAATAAATAAATATATATAGACACAGTTTTCCTATGCCTATAAAAACCACCATTGAATATTCTCGTTTCAAAAGATATACTAAATGTTTGTTGTTATCAAAACCCGGGGAAATTTACCCTACACCTATCCAGGTCGATGAATCAATTCAACAAGCAGCAAGTAACAAGAAGATTCAAGGGGCAATTTTAAGAGCACAATGCCACCTGTTTGATGTCCCTTCAGGGCCACCATACACCTGTTATGCCGGTAGTTAACGGCTTCTATTATGAAATACTGTTGCCATGTTGTATTCCAGCTGTTGTCATGGTGTTCTTGGAAGGAAACAGAACCCGCAGACCCAAACCAGTTGCTATGCCAAGTTCATTGAAACGTGATGCATGATCGGTATGAGCGACAAAACCTATAAAACACTGATACCAGTAAAAAGAAAGCCTTGTGTGTATTAACGAATACAATGGCTCCCAATGACTCTATTTCTCAATCTAAATAAGTACCGGTACAATATGGTGATTCATTAAACATTAAATGTGTAATCTGGTTGAGTGTATGTTGTATTTTTTGAAAAGTAGGAGCCTCTAGAATAAATGATCTTCTCCACATGAATATAATCTCCAAGCAGGCAGAGCCAGCTATTGAGAATTGTGCTGCGTCATCGCATGCAAACTAACATCCAGTCTGTCTTCTTCACTTAATCCCTTTTTTAAATGTATTAAACAACCGTACAAATGTTCCCCTTCTCCTTATCATCACTCACCATGTTCAGAAAGAGAGTCAGCGTGCCTGCGATGCGTACCGCTTTATTGAAACGCCTCTCAAGATACTAGAAGTAGAATAAAACTAATATTAGTTTGCAGTATATTGTTTTATAGCTGCTTGATACAAAACGAGAATCATGACCATGCGTATATATAAGCTCACTATTTAGCGTTGAATAGGCCTATACATGAAAACAAAAACAACTGAAGTGAGGTATTTGTTAAGTATGCACCAAAAGAGATTCTTCAGAAAGATTATACGAAAGTTTGTTGAAGACCATACAGTGCTTAATGCACATCGGTGTAAGGACAACAATATTACTTATCCCCGATGCAAATTTAAACCATGAACAATTAGTGTCGGTGTATGCACTCACTTAACATCATTTAGATAAAGCATATATTTCGTTGTATATCCATAATTTTAAACACCATGTACCTCGTTCGCACTTGTTACTTTGAGCCTGAAGAACACGGGAATGAAGAGCCTAGACACTACGATGGCCATTATGGGGTAGACGAGAGCGAAGAGCCAGAACATGGTCCCGTTGATGTATACCTCAGCTGGGGTCCCTAACACCGTTACAGCAGAGATGAAGCTTGCTACTAAAGACACAGCTACCGGGATGGGGTTCATGTTCCGATTTGCCAGCAGGAACTCTTTGTTGGTCTTCTGCTTTCCCCCGGTACACCCATAATACAATCCAATTGCCAGAGATATCCCTAGCATCCCACCAAAGACTACATAGTCCCACACCCCGAAATTGCCAACCATATTGATGTCATCCATGATAGCTTTTGACTACTTTTGTTAAACCGTGTACTTCTGTGTTGCAAGTCGCACTGATCAAATACTTCGTTTGACACCACCAGCGTTCCTGGGTAACCCATGGTCTCACCCACGCATGTGTAAATGAATAGTTTGGCGGGCTTCACAATGGTTTCTGGTTGTGTCTCCATTTTTCAATAGTAGCTTTTCTAGTTCCCAAAGGTCACTGTTTTAGTCTCAGGGACGAAGAAATACATATATTATCCCTTGATCTGTGCTCAACGCTCTGCTGAATACTTGATGTAGCACAGTTAAGATCTTATTGTAATAAACCTAGTTAGTATTGGCTTACCCTGTCCTTGATCTGGCCTGTCATTAAAGTGCTAGATATGTGGACAAAAGCGGTCGGGCAATCAGGTGGGTTCACAAAGCACTGCCATGCAGACTAATGCCAAGAACAAAAGAGGATGGTGGTCCACTGCAGCGTCCCCTTCCAAAATAAAAGCATGACCCCCACCACTGACAAACCCACTCCCCCTCCCCCCCCCAGTCCTGGCTACGCCGCTGTCACCGGCGGCGGAACCGGGGGGCCGAGGGGGCCGTTGCCCCCCCCCCCACTTTTGAAAATGTAGTCATTTTGCCCCCCCCCCCGCCACTTTTTATCGAGCTACTAAAACCAAATTATGGTTCACTGACAACCCCGTTTGTAATATTATACACACCTTTACATTTCTCAAAATAATCTTATTTATATAACAAAAAAACAGCAATTAACGCCAAACGTAGGCGAGTTGCCATCCCCGGACAATAGATTATAGTTAATAGTAATGGCCCACGATGCACATTTCACCAGTCCTGCAGTGCGAGCCACCGCTGGTGCGAGTAGTGTACCGCATGGCCGGGCCAAAACCAGCACACACGAGACTAGCGATCGGGTGTAAAAATAGGCTGACTTTATAGCGGGCTGGTTCCGGAATCCCAGCTGCGCCACAACGTGTCTGCGTGAGTTATTCCCACTAGAAGCCGTTAGCATGCACCAGCCGTAGCTACAGCCTTAGCCGCAATGTAGTGTCAGATGTTTTTTTAAATGTAGTCTCCCATTATAATAAGGCTCACCATATACATCTGATAATAACCCCGATGTCATCTTTATTAGGCCCCGAAAATATTTCTAGTTTATTTAGTTAAGCAGCTCATATTATTTTTACCGGTGTCAGATGCAATTGTGTCCGCCATGCAATACTGTCCGCTCCGGACACTTTTGCATATGCAATCGTGTCCGGGGCTATGCAAAACCGTCCGGCGGACACGATGTGCGTAAGCGAGCGTGCATGCACTGAACATACGTATGCACATGTGCAGCATGAATATTCACATATTTTATGATTGCAGAGAATACCCAACGGCCAAATATTTTCCCATAGGCTACGACGGGGGGGGGGTTACCTCTAGTGAGGGCGCTATTTTTTGTTGTGGTCTGGCTGACACACGTTCACGAGTTGTTTTCCCATGCAAGTTTTACGTCAAAGATCTCCTTTTCTAATGGCCTTCCTATAGCCAAGGAATCATACACAGTTGTTGAATATTACTACTACACTGACTACACTTCGTATTGTTGTCACCAATAAAGTAGAAGCACAACAGTAGAAGACAGATTCATGTGCAGTCTCATTGCAGCAACGCGTTTTAGACTATTTTCGATTTCATCACAATCTGTTTTCTTATTTTCGCGGGGAAGGGGGGAGGTTGTTTGAGTAGCGCCTTGTCACATTGACCTTTCAGAATTTGGTTCATAAAAAGTGATTTTGATAAATGGAAGCATTTCTAGATGTAGACCTAATGATCAATGCATCATGTGAAAGTCGTCTGATTAAGCGTGATTAAGCCCCCCCCCCCCCCCGTCGAAGCCTAGGGGAAAATATTTGGCCGTTGGGTATTCGCTGCAATCATAAAAGACGTGAATATTCATGCTGCACATGTGCATACGTACGTTCAGTGCATGCACGCTCGCTTCTTACGCACATCATGTCCACCGGACGGTTTTGCATAGCCCCGGACACGATTGCATATGCAAAAGTGTCTGGAGCGGACAGACAAACCGTCCGGCGGACATTATTGCATATGCAGTACTGTCCGCCGGATAGTATTGCATAGAGGACATAATTGCATGCGACACCGGCAATGATAAAATGATGCGAAACGAGCCCACCCTCCCCCTGTTGACGCGTACACGACTACATGATTTTGTATGTGACATTATGTACTGTATTTTAAAGCATAATTTTGTTCATTCCCACGTAGCCCAGCGGACTACGCTAGTGCCTCTCGAGTGCAATGTTGCGCGATCGAGTAACTGTTCATATGGGTTTTCTTCAAGTTTCTTTTTTTATCCCCCCCAAACAAAAAATTATTCTAGTTTTATTATTAAAGTTTGATTCCTATTCGATAGTGTTACCTTTTCTTTTTCTAGTTTGTGGTTCTCGATTATTTTTTCAAGTGGAATTTTTGCTGATTCGTATAAACGCCCATGATAATGACAATTGTGTTTCAATTTGAAAACAAGTTTCACCGTCCATGAACATGACCACCACGTAGGCCCTAATCACTAATCACTTTGCAAACTAGGTTTCCCAGAGTTTACTGAGGACTGGTGCGATGGGCCATTAGTTTTAATAGCACGTCGAACATGATGGCGCATATTACCGCGAAAGTGTTTATTTTTTCAAATTCATTGTGCTGGGTCTCGACATTTGAGGTTCCTTGATTTGCACTGAATCACTGATGTGTGCTAGCTCATCCCCCCCCCCCCACACCAATAAATGGTTTAAAATTCATCTTAATTAAAAACAAGTTAACACTGTAATGTCCTTCTTTGAAGTGCAAGGTGGAATGTAGCTCTGAGTAGGCCTACCGGATGGTGGGTCGCTGCCCTGTACATTTTTTTATATCTGAAAGTGAAACGTGTAGTTTGGTGCAATATTGTGACCTTGTTTTGTCCTGTTTTGATTTCTGTAAAAGGTAGGATGAACAACAAACCCACTGAAACACCACCATAATTTATTTACATTAAAAATCAACAACTCTCATAAACCACTTTCTGCGCTGTCTTCAGGTCAATAGTCAAGATTTTATTTTAATAGTCATGTGGTCTCAATACTCCAAGCAACCCTGTATTATATTAACATATACGTATTCACAAATTAAATCAACCTATTTCCGATAATTCATCAAAGAAGATTTCTTGTGCGGCCGTTTTGAAAAATGCTCGTCTGCAAGTGCGCATGCTCATAAAGACACCATTCTAGAAAGAGGCTAGAGGTACGGTCGGGATGCGTTATCCGATTAGCTTAGCGGCTGAATGACGTAGACACAATCTGCATTTAGTCGATCTAACAAAACACGTCTTGATGGCCAATTGGCAAATCGCAGAATGGTGGTATTGTTCAATGTATAAGGTATAGTAATTTTTGTCGAAAAACGCCATCTTTACGGGCAAATTGCATTTTGGCTTACAGCTGCGTCATTCGCTCCTGTTGTTAACCCAGTCGAGTTGAAGTTGGTTCAGTAATACACTTTTTAGATCGCTGAAAGTAAAATTAACTCCAAAGATCTTGTGATTAATCTGCGTAAAAGAATTGGTTCAGATAAATCACGTGAACTTAGTTATTTGAAAATGTTAGATAACGGCCAAATTTGACGGTTATTTTTAGGGATTGGTCTACTCTACTCCTGGAAGACCGTCAGAGTCATGTGTGGGTATATTTTGTACCCCCAACATAGCCGGTGTGTGCCAACATACCTATGTTGTGCAAATGGAAATAAAATACATATGAAAAAAGGGCCCCCACTTTTAAAAGTGTTCCGCCGCCGCTGGCCGCTGTACTACACCCCCAATATTGTGTCTTCATTGTGTTGTGGGAATATCGGGATTTTTTTGAGGATTTTAAGGGACACTTCTTTACAAAAGGAAAAGAGTGTGTTAAAAGTATGGGAACATTTGAGGGGACACCCTCTGCCACATATCAGGCATTGAAGTACCTTTTCTTTTTGACTCTTCGCTTGTGTGAATTCTGACTAGCATCGAATTCTGCAACGACTTTGAAACAATAGACTGTGCAAGTCTCGTTCATTATTTGAACTTCCGGGACCATTGTGGTCTCAACCATAATATATGGAGTTTTACGTGGGCGGGATTTTGTTTTGGCCATTTATTTTAGTTTAACGTAGTTTATTGCTATGGAAATTACATATGTTGTTGGGAATGCAATACTAAGTGATTAACAATATGAAAGTAAAATGTAAAAAAATCACGAAGAAAACCTGAGAATAAGACTTGACCTCCGTTTCCGGTTACTTGTACATAAGAATGCTGACAGTCATGTTGTCATTAAACCTATGTAATAGACGCACACATTCGGGCGTGATTGGCAAATTGGATATCTAACAACGTTTTCGATATGTGCGTGACTTGCACAGTCTATTAGGCTATCGTCCATGTTTTTGTACAGTTTGCAATTTTTTTACTGTGAATTCATCTCAAACAGCAAATTATTCCTGAAAGGCATACTGATACTTCGTCTCACTGACACTCTGGCCATCTTCCAAGCATTATTACTATAGTGGCCCTGAAGGGACATCGCGAATCGAAATATGCGATGTCTTGAATGGTATTGCATACTTTGCGTATCTTCTTCTTCGCGTGCCTTGCTAGATCCTAAACGCTGGCGAACATACGCCTCTGATTTCTGACCCCATGTACGATATCCACCACAGTATAGTGCCAGTTGCAATGCAAACCCCTCAATGAACCTCAATCGTTGATGCCCTCTTGCTTTGGTTTAATCAACTCGCCCATCAATGGCCAGTTTTGTTAAAGTATATCCTTTCCGATGACATGCCAAACAAAAAGTCAGTTGCAGCTTTCTGATCTTTCTAATCAGATCCCTCCTCTCTCTGATCATATTTGCACATTTGAGATTTACTTATTGCCCAGCCTTAAAGGTATCGTACACGTTTGGTAATGACTCAAAACAAATATTAGCATAAAAACTTACTTGGTAACAAGCAACGGGGAGCTGTTGGTAGTATAAAACATTGTAGGAAACGACTCCTGCTGAAGTAACGTAGTTTTTGAGAAAGAGGCAATTTCTCACTAAAATAATAAAAACTTCTTGCAAGAAGTTTTTATTCCTATATCTGGAAAGCACACAAATTTGTCTAACAAGGGTGTTTTTTCTTTCATCATTTTCTTGCAACTTCGATGACCAAATGAGCCCAAATTTTCACAGGCTTGTTATTTTATGCATATGTTGGGATACACCAAGTGAGAACACTGGTCTTTGACAATGTCCAAACGTGTTCAGTGCATTTAACTTGCATACAGCAGCACTGGCCTACGGAAGCGTATTGCCGCCACATGAATAAAAAAAATTCCCTCTCTTATCGTGTACGTACACGATAACTTATCGTGTACGTACACGATAAGTTCGGACTTATCGTGTACGTACACGATAAGTTATCGTGTACGTACACGATAAGTTTGGACTTATCGTGTACGCACACGATAAGTTATCGTGTACGTACACGATAAGAGAGAGATTTTTTTTATTCATGTGGCGGCAATACGCTTCCGTACTGGCCAGACATAGCATGGTTATAAATAATACAACTTGGTCTAAGCCTAGTTCTTGTTTGCTTATCACCATAGTCTTGCTCTACTTCTTGTTTATTGACAGACCTCTGTAATCATTTCCTCCTAATGGGATATAATGGGTTTTTGTATATCTTTTGCGCTATTTGCTATTCGTCGCTCGAAGTAAGGTGGTTGTCTTGCATTAACTATATTTTGATGTTACTGTCTCGCACCTTTGTAGTGACATCTTAGGTTGACTGACACACGTACAGACGTAGGCTACCGGTATGCCAAGAAACAAAATCCCGGTCATTGAACAGACAGCCCAGGTCTTTCCACCAGTCTTAAGCCATCAACACATCCGAGTACCGGCATCTCAAGGCCTGTGCATTATCATGTCCACCTTTCTTTGGACACCCTAGATCTACAAGCTCGATGTTTCTCTTCACCCTATCGTGGCTTCTAGCCGGAGACCCCTCCATGATCCTCAACACTGGCAGTCCTCACACCGTGCCAGGTCACCAACTCAACCCATTGACTGGTTTAATTCATTTGAAATAAACATAGGTCGAAGGTATTGTTTCTGAAGTTATCTGTACCTCTCATGCCTCATAAGCGGTACACATTGACAAAGCCGTCTCTCTGGACACGGCTTCAAGTATTGATGCATTACAACGACCCATGGCTATATAAGAGGAAATGTGAAAAGAAAAGAGATCGGACGACAATGGAACTATTCTTTTGGGTGCAGACAAAAAAGAACTCAAAAAGGAGATAGAAATCAATCTTAGAAACATTGACTGAGCGGGATTTGAACCAACAACCTCCGGTGTAACGTGCCGGCGCTTTATCAACTGAGCTACCTAGCCCTATGTTGGCGATTTCCCTATTTTGTCAATATCTTTGTTCAGGGTGCCAATCAGAAGATACAACCTGGGAAGCGGCAGCAAAGGGATCACCTTATAGGGGATGCGACTTTTTTATTTAAAATTTCAAGTAATAGACCACAAGGGAAACTGACTGGGTAAATTTGAAATAATTTGGGGTTGCACAACCATCCAACCAACCCAACATTATTTTAAATTTACCCAGTCAGTTTCCCTTGTGGTTTATGACTTGATATGAGAAATCGGCTTATGAGAGGGCTTAACATACTAATTCAAGTTTTGCTGACGTGACCCAAATTTGATCTTGTCTTCCGATTGAAAGTGGACTTTGAAGTGAAAAAAATTCCCGGGCCTCGGGCTCAGCAAACAATATGCTCTGGAATATGGGATTGGTCTCTCTGTATTAAGTAAAGTTTGAGCGCTAGGCCTAAAGGTTTCTAGTTTCAAAAAATCAAATCTTAATAACAGAATTAACTTTTCGTACATCAATATTTCCTATAAAGACATGTTTACACATTTTTCTCATTACATTTCACCAACTCTGCTAATTTGTACTAGGCATAGTGCCAAGATACAGGTCTGCTGGATAATATGACTCTACTCTTCAGTGGAGTAAGCGCTTCTTCAGGTCCTTAAATGTTACAACTTTGTTTTTCTGAATCGCAATTCACTATGGCAGACTTTCTAACTATAGAGCGACTGATCGTCTCCCTGTTGACCCAATGTACAACATTGCCGTATAGTCGAAGGTAAATGTCAATTAAAATTTTCGTACCACATTAGGGTCCCCTATAATAATTGTAAATAATTTCCCCTTATGCGTCTCATGTTAAATGCAGTAAGCACATTCATATTAAAGCCATCTGAACATTGGGCAATCGTTTTGGCACGTTCTCAAACTCTGACAAACTTTTCGACCTCCAACTCAAAACAATGTGGTTGGCAATTTAAGAAGTCGCTCCTCCTTTTTCACTAGCTAGTAAATTTAAAGAATTTGATTCGACAATTCCAATGTAGAATCTTACAAAGTGGGAAAGCCAGATTTAAAAGTATTAGTTCGAGTTTAAAATTATAAAAGGCAGTACGGTATTGGAGATGTTTTATGTGAATTTGCAAAAAGGGTTTTCATTTCTTTGCACACATGCTTTGGATAAACAAGAGTATTATTTCGGGAACAAATGTGCCTCGTTCTAAATCAGCTTATTAATTTGTCATTTGTCACCAATATTACACATACAGTTTGTATGTGAATAGTATATGGATGATTTATCAATCTTGTTACTAACACAAGTAAACTTCTAATGATTCAGTTAATACACTTTTCGGTTTTCAATTCATACGAAAGCGTCAACGCGAGATCAAAGAACATATCCGTCAACTTTATTCAATGCAATATAAATCAAATCAATAGGGTCATACTTTGGTATTGACCTCGAAAACATTTGTAATTTTTCTTCGAAAACCTACTTGTTATACATGTAACCCCTCTGACTTTATAGATCTATACTTGACACGGCTTTTCTGCTGTTTCAAGAGCTGGTACTTTATTTACAACCAATATCTGTTGACAAAGATAAACATGGTGCTCTTAAGTCTTCGTCTAAGGATAATATCTACATGTTACAATAATAATCATAAAAGTTACAGGAATACTAATGATTAAACAAGCAACTCTTTCTGCGGTTCGCGCCACTAATCTGGGCAGCGTCCGCCATCTTGAGAATCATCTATAGGAAATTATCAATTAACTTAAGCTGGATCCAAAGCAGAGCTTATTTAATAAATGCACTTGTATAAATGTAAACTAAGGGACTGACTTGTCCCAAAGGAATTTACAACAACGAATACGTAACCTGTCTTAAGGATATGAAAAGGATCTAAGGCTAGCTCCCCGTTTGTCTCCGGTATCCATGACAAACGAGTCAATAAATCAATGATTAAATAGAAAATATATACAACTAGACTATGAAGGTAAACGGAATATGATTATACTTATTCAATTGAACAATATTAATGCAAAAGTAAGCAATAAGTAATATAAAACATAATTACCTGTTGACGAAGATAAACATGGTGCTCTTAAGTCTTCGTCTAAGGATAATATGAACGGAAGCCCGCGAAAATGAAATCGCTGAGGGCGCTATTCTGGTGATATTACGTAACATATAAAGCTTACTAAAAATAGATTGCGGGCACGATAGCAAGATAGTTTCATAACCGTCACATACAGATGGTAATGGAAGAAAATATTTCGTCTGAAGTGTCCCCCATTGATTAGAAATCAATAAAACTATGTCGAACTTATGTTCCAAAGATCGCCTAGAGGCGACTTTTTGGAGATTCAAATTTTCGTGGTGTCCGCTTGTGATTGCTACGGCCAGAAATATGGTTGGTACCCGCTGTCACCGTAGATGGATTCGACGTTCTTGATGAAAATACCGTGACAGTTTATTTCCTGTTTTCTCAACAAGTAGACACTGTATTCAGCTGAACTTCCAGAGGTGACTTTTATTGTATCATTATTGACAAAAACCAAACGATGACCCTTTACCTCACAGCAACACGAATAGAATCAATAATAAGGGAATCAATGTGTGGTCAAGAGGTTTTAAACTAGTGGTTTTAACCCGCCGAACCTGGTTCTTGATCATTTTACCGAGACGAAGTCGAGGTAAAATGATCAAGAACCTGGGGTCGATTTCACAAAACTCTTCCTAACTTAGGACTAGTCCTAGGCAATGCTAAGAGATAGGACTAGTCTTATCTCTTAGCATTGCCTATAAATAGGACTAGTCCTAAGTTAGGAAGAGTTTTGTGAAATCGACCCCAGGCCTCGTAAAATCATCAAGAACCAGGCCTCGGCGGGTTTAATCCACTAGTTTAAAACCGATTCAACACACGTTGATTCCCATTCATAAATATCTTCCCCTTGAAAACATAGACACAAACCTGTAAAAAGATGAGAACAAATAGGACAGTTTTGCCCCTTTGGTCGTTTGCAGCTCACTTCGATTCTGCGTAAAATTTCTAGACCCATTGCACAACGCGGACCGCACGTTCGAATAAGATGTGCACCCTTCCAGTTTTGGACGTAAGGGAGTCAACTCTATGATTCTTGTGTACAGTTTGACTCCCAAAATGGAAAGGCGCGTATCATGTCCGAACGTGCGTTCCGCGTTGTGCAAACTGTGTTTAAACACCACTTCTAGCCGTGTTTATATCACACGTTTCGACATGACCACGTGATGTCCTCTCGACCAATCAGAATGAATAAACTGTCCCAGGTATTTAAGATTAATAAACAAACCCCACGTGGAGGGGAAACTATATATACGGTACAATTCCTTGCAGAAAGTTAACGGGTACACGTACAAAGATAACTGAATTATTCATGATTCATAAATACCCCAGACAGTTTCGCTATTCCTATTGGTGGAGAGCACGTCACGTGGGGGTGTTTAAACGGATGTTCATAAATACCCCAGACAGTTTCGCTATTCCTATTGGTGGAGAACGCGTCACGTGGGGGTGTTTAAACGGTTGATAAAGACACAGCTGAAGCTGTTTAAGACCGGCTGGCTTCGCGTGTTGGGCGCGCAAGCTCATGTACACCAATTTAAATTACGCAGAACGCAATTCATAGCTATTAGTAACAGCGCGTAATATGTGTGTACACGCGCGTATACACACCGACCGACGCGCACAAAACATTTTTACAAAAGTTTTTGGAAATTTGCAAACTTCGAAAAATTCGCAAAAGAAACAGTGTGACATTGTCTATAATTGTGATATTATATTGCTTTTTAACATAAGGGCATTTATGAACGGGAATAAAAGAGTAGTGACTCGTTCTTAAACGGCCGTTTAAAACCTTGCAGGGTCGTGGCCGTGCGATAAAGGCCCTCGCCTTCGGCTCGGGCCTTTATCACACGGCCACGACCCTGCCGGTTTTAAACGGCCGTTTAAGAACTCGTCGCCTACTCTTTTATTCCCTTAATAATGCACGGCCAAGAGTGTTTATAACCGGCTGGGCTTCGCGTATTGGACGCGCAAGCTCCGCCAATTTACTTACGCGGAACGCAACACATGGCTATAGTTCCCGCGCGTAGCCTAATCTTTTTGTACACGCGCGTACACACAACCCAACGCGCACAAAACAGAATTTTACAAAAGTTTTTTGAAAATGTACAAACTTTGATGTCAGAGATTGTCTGTTTACCACCGATTTTTTCTTATACTTTCACTTTTTAACAAAAAGGCATTTATGAATTGGAATAAATGAGTAGTGACTCGTTCTTAAACGGCCGTTTAAAACCTTGCAGGGTCGTGGCCGTGCGATAAAGGCCCTCGCCTTCGGCTCGGGCCTTTATCGCACGGCCACGACCCTGCCGGTTTTAAACGGCCGTTTAAGAACTCGTCGCCACTCTTTTATTCCCTTATTAAAGTTTGGGATGACTAGTATTGATAGCAATGGTTTCCACACTCACTGCAGCATGTGCTATCAGAAATGAGTAATAACAAGACGTACTATCATGTTACCTATCATCTGTGACATCACGGTAATACAAAATGGCCACAGAGCCTGGACATTCTGCATTCAGCCACAGTTTGTAGACTTTTCACAAGAATAAAACGAAACTATTTTAATTTATGAAGATTGCATTTTACGACTGATGTTATCAACTTTTTCATAAGAGGAAGGGGGTACGTTTCAAACTTGTTCAGCTCGTGGGGGGCAGTTCTTTATTTTGTGTTGCAAAATAATGTTCTACTGTGTGATATAAAGATTACAAATAAACTGTTGACCATTGCAATATGACTGCCATAAAATCCCAATGATTGCATAGGGTTGCAATTTTGTAATCAAGAAGGTGACATGGTCTATACTACATTGCTTCCACGCCATTGTCTAATTATAACTAGTTATTCATAGTACTTAAAACCCTGCATTGAGATTTGGTACGTTTATGCGAATTTATAAGGTAATCCGCTCATTAATCCCCCCAAAAATTGCTTTTTCAGGTATTCCACCATCTTAAAATAATATCCAATCATTCAAAATGTGCATCCGACACTAGTTTGTTTCGTTCACCCTGAAAACTCCTAAAGTTATAGCTTGCCTCAACTCCTGCAGGAGCTCTTGTGTTTAAATGGCCTCATGGGTCATAGTCTTGTCAGCCTCTTTTGATAACAGTTATCAATAGGCCAGGGCACATTGTAGCCATCACACAAAGAATTTGCGTGGCAGTGAGTTAAATGGTTAATTAGGGGGATTTTATTTTTATTTTTTCAATAAGCATCTCTAGACCCTCTGATGGGTCTTAGGCTTGATAATAATGAGATATAGCTTCATACCCCGGATGTATTACCCACAACCTACTGCAGTTCAAAGCTATCATCAATGACTGAATGTAAAATAACGCACGCAGCAGGGTTTTAAAGTGTTGCTGTTTCTAAGCTACTGGATTTACAGGTACAGGGTTCTCGTAAGTAGCAAGTTCCTCTTTGGTGTCCTTGGTGTCATCACTAGAGTCCTCTGTTGCAATGATGACCCCATCAGTGCCGACGCTGTAATCGGTCTTCTCATCCATTATCATCATTTCTTCTTTGTCGTCCTTCTTGTCAACCTATAACGGCATGATAAGAATACACACAAAATACATTCATTTTCGCAGCACCAGCAACCGAGTTGGTGCCCTGGTCTTAAAATTACAAACTTTCTCATAATTGTGTTATGTTAATAATGAGTGCTATGGAGAATCAAGTCAATGGTGAAAGAGTGACAAACTCCCAGAGAGGAAGTCCTTCACCCGAACTGGTTGGTATACCTGAGCAGGTATCACCAGATCCATACCCAAACTGCTCACAACAGGATTCGTGTTGTAACCAGGAGAAAATGGAGTAAGAGCGATAACAAAATAGCGATGGAATGTTATATTAAGAGAGCGCCGGACAAGAGAGGATACAGAAGGAGAATGATTAGATAAAGGAATGTTTGAGATTAGTGAGCAGCGTCTTTCAGACCAGGAGATCAGAACAATCAAGTGGTTAACAGACTTGGAAATTGAGGAGATGAGGATAGAACAAGCTGATAGTGAACGAATGGAGATTGTTAACAACCAAGTACCGCGGAGGAGGTGGCTGCTACTAGCTCGCAGAGAGAAAATGAGGTTGATCAGCCAGGATTGTGAGATGGTCAGGATGACGATTGTATAGACAAAGGGGAGGCTGTAGAGCTTTAGGAGGAGTGACCGAATATGTGAAAATGCTTTCCAAATGACCGAAGCTCAGACATGTTGCTGGTCGGGGTCGCCAAAACGCGCCCATGGAACCAACTTTAATTGGGTTGTAAGTTTGAAATGGAACCAATTGGATACTTTAGAACATAATATAAACGATATGTTTGCATTATACACACTGAACTGACTAGGTACTCAGCTGTTCGTTTGAGAAGAACAAACAAGATATCATTACACTGTATGTTCCAAAAGGCCAGTGACGTAACCAGATATTTTCATTTGGGGGAGGGAGGCGGGGTCAAAGACATATTTTATTCATTTAGTTCTGCCCCCGGTTTGTAAAAGACATTGTTATTTGGAGGAAATTATGTAGCATGGGCCTACAAGAAAGTAAGTTTGCCGACGCAAAGTCTTCGACCAAAGTTAAAGAAATGCATTTCCACAGTCACACCTAAATGTTTTTCCTTACATTGGTTGATTTCTTAAACACGAGAACGGTTGGAGTACATACCAACTTGTCATCCCCGCATCGTAAAGGTTTCTTGATTGATTCAGGGAGAAAGCAATAGAGGCCATCTACACAGTGTGACCTCAAAATAGGATCTGTGTCCTTACTCTTAGTTGCCCCTGTTAATGAAAGTACAAATTGACTGCTAAACATGTTGTAAAATATATATGTCAAATAGATTTTACGCAGAAAGAGAACTTTTATTTCAGCCTCTAAGATGGTGATTATTAATTTCTGTCCGGTTTAGGTCGTAACACAGTCTCTGACACCCTCGCAACCCGTCTTGCTTTCTTCACAGAAACAATTACCAAAAAATGTAGTTTACTTCCCGATGTTCTGCTTCAGTTTATGAGAAAATATTAGCATCAGTCCAATTATTTATGACCACAGAAAATAATTTCAATTCACTCAATACAATTTTGATCCTACCTACCTGTTAGAAAACTGACGAGAAGTCCAACAAATACGGTCACCAGCCAATAAACACATGCATACCAGGAATAGGATAATGTGTACAGGTTGGCAATATTCGGACTGCATTTGGAAATCAAATTTAAAAAAACTATATCATTATCCCCGATGGAAACAATCACATCCAAAAAATTAAGTACAATGAACAAGAACTGATATTATTGTTACAATCAATTTGGGAAATTACTTATGGTTAACACAAAACCGTATAAAGTACTACTATTAAGGCCTACAATCTGTAAAATAATACAAAAAGCATGAACAGCACCATCTTGGAAAAATGTTGTTCCTTAACCTAGCAATATTTTGTCTATATAAAATAGCACCGTCTATAACGTACATTTCTTGCTCAGTTGGTACCTCCGTGGTCATGAATGGAGAGCTTGTAGTCAATGTAAGATTACATCCGCTGGTTATCAACGGCGGCTTGTAGGCGTATGGTGGGTATATAATAGCCCCAATACCAACCCAGAATGCAAAGGAAAGGCCGCAGATCAACCCAGTCACGGCACCCTGATAAAGTAACGGAAAGTTAAGAGTCTTTAAAAAATCGATTCTGATTTCTGATGGTTATGAAAGTTATAATGGAGAACGGGGAGCGTGCCGGAAACGACAATAGACATGTACACAAACGGCAAACGAAAACGAGGACAAGCAACAATGACGACATATAGGACAATGATGACGGTTTCACATTTTAATTCTACGGTTCCCATAGTTTATTTCATTTCAATCAGAAAACACTTAATCCCTTTCCTGTGCTATAGTAATATCAATGAAACGATGCCAAGCGCGTGTTGTTTCTTGTCTTAGTTCTTACTTATTCCTAGGAGTTTTTCTGGTTTGTGGCTGGAAACGAATGTAAATTTTTATTCACACAGTGAGCACAATATTTGTATTAAATTATTTAATTGTTATTTTGTTTTAGTTATCAAACGTCTTAACGGTAATGGGTGCGTTCGCGTTGCTTCTTCTTTGGTTGGAAGCGGAAAATATTATTTGTAGCAATAAGCAAATGGGAACCATAGAAATAAAAATGGACGCCCTAATAATGACGATGTAAGCATTGTTCGCACGAAAGGCGCTACATCAACGCTTAGTGATTACACGTCTGCATTTGGGGTTCCTCCGCCCTTGTGGAAAACGAACCACTTCCCACAAAACACAAAAAGTTTAATTCTTTAAGTTCATAATACATATTCATGATATTAGGTAAAGTTGTGGGTACAACCTTGTGTTGGCTCTTTCAAAAAAAAGCAGCTGTTGTAGACTTGACGGTTTGAACATACCCACACAAAGACGAGCAAAGGAGATTTACCCAATATGGTTGTAACCACACAAAGACGAGCAAAATAGATTTACACAATATGGTTGTAACCACACAAAGACGAGCAAAATAGATTTACACAATATGGTTGTAATTAAGACGAGCAAAAGAGATTTACACAATATGGTTGTAACCACATAAAGACGAGCAAAAGAGATTTATGCAATATTGTTGTAACCACATATAAAGACGAGCAAAAGAGATTTACACAATATGGTTGTACCCACATTAAGACGAGCAAAAGAGATTTACACAATATGGTTGTACCCACATTAAGACGAGCAAAAGAGATTTACACAATATGGTTGTAACCACATAAAGACGAGCAAAAGAGATTTATGCAATATTGTTGTAACCACATAAAGACGAGCAAAAGAGATTTGTGCAATATTGTTGTAACCACATTAAGACGAGCAAAAGAGATTTACACAATATGGTTGTACCCTCAAGTTTACGAGTAATGGTTACTTATAAATTGTATCCACACCGTGCAAAGCTTCAAACATCACTTGTCATGATGCATGAACACGACTGCTAATGATCAGACAATAATGTGCTTCAAAGTAATTCATTCTCGAGAGCGTTCGAGTCGGTGTATAATGGTCACAAAGAGGTTTATGCTCTGAAGTACCGTTCAGTCATCAGTTACTCCTGATGGAAGGATAATAGCTCGTCAACAAAAAGATGGGTCTTGTTCGTAAGCCCGTTGAGTGGCGTTTCGGCAAAGTGTTAAAGCTCTTTCTGCATGTGTCGAGTGTAAGGAGAACCACAAGCTTACAACCATCAATCGGCAGGATGTATCGGATGGCTATAAACAGTGCTACTGACCAACTAGAAGGCCTAACCATCTTGCATAGCCTGATCACAGATTTCATGTGTATTTATGTAAACCCTCCGGAACTGGAAAACGACTTGACTCAGTATGTCGTAATCTAGCCAAAGTCGCGTTCATAACAAAAACAAAGCTGTTGGAAATATTATTTCAAGATATAGGTCTTTTTTTCTTCTTTTTTCCTCTGAAGAAGGTACACGCATGGTATGACAATTCCCTTCAATTGTTTTGTTTTATATCCGATTTAGTCTGAAAGGATCATTGACAAGTGTTTGTCAGACAATGGACAATTCCTGGTTTGAAACTTATTGCGTTATCTTGCTTTCAATTGTCTTATGTGTTCGCTATTGTAAACTCAAAGCGCAGATCCGAGCGCGAAGCTTTCGGGGTTTTGTTCTTCTTGTTTTCTTCTTTGTTTACCAATCATACACTTATATAATGCAGATTTCATAAATAAATAAATAAGTTTTATAATATAGGCATTAGGCAAACGCATACACAAAATTTCGTTTAATTTTGTATTCGTCATTATTTGGGAGAATCTTGGATCGTGGCGTGTCGTGGCCGAGCGGATAAGAACACCGAACTCAAGCTCGGGTGTTTCTGGTCAGCAGAGTGTGGGTTCGAATCCCAGTCGTGACACTTGTGTCCTTAAGCAAGACACTTAACCACATGCTTCGTCCTTCGGATGTGACGTTAAGCCGTAGGTCCCGTGTGTTGTGTAATGCACGTAAAAGAACCCAGTGCACTTATCGTAAGAGAAGGGGTTCGCCCCGGTGTTCCTGGTTTGATTGGCTGCATATTGCGCCACAGCGCCTTGTAAACCATTACACGGTGCTGTGCAAAGGAATAGGTCTCATACTTCAACAAGTAACTCCACTTACCTTGTAGGAAAAATACTGAGCGCTTTGAGACACTCATCGGGAGTATAAAGCGCTATATAAGAACTGCGTATTATTATTATTATTATTAACAATTTGATAAAACTGTCACAAGTTTGTTGAATGGTATTTTCATGAAAAAATTAAGGTGATACATTTTCGAAAAAAATGACGTACCATAATCTATGATACATTGACTATCGGTACTCTTAATAACTGCTCACCTACTCAATGTTCATGATACTGACCTTTGAATTACTCCATGGGAAGAAAAGCCCAAGACTGAAAACACCCAATAGAGGGCCTCCTGTAATGCCGAAAAGACTTAGTGCCAACTGCATCAAGAACACAAGTATATTATAAATATTTAAGAATTATGGGAGACATTTATGGACAAGCGTGTTATTAGAAATAGGTCTTATTTGTTTAGATCAGTGTATGTGATTTAATGTTCTAAATAGTGTGAGCTAAACCTACACATAAGTTGCCTAGAGAAGGTATTACAATTATAAACATTACTATTGTGAGTTGTGACAACAATGTTCCCTATGTTTTATAGATACAAAAATTGTTATGATCAAAACATCAAACCACAAAAAAATGACAAGCTATGCTTTTGATATACCTGCAAAACACCTTGGTTGAGAAGAGAAGTAACATAAGCCATAAGGATGCACAGCAAACCAAACCCCACACCTAAGAATTACAAAGGGTGAAATCAATTTTAAAAATTGAACAAAGTGGTATCAGTATAGGTTATAACCGTTTCATCTGTAAACGAAAATAATATATGCGTTAATTTAATGTGTAATGTCTTACCTTAATTGTATTTGTATAAGTTTCTAAAAGAAATTAAGGGATGTGCCTTGATCAAGTTCAAACTTTGCATAATACAAAAGTGAAAATGTCGGACATTCTTAAGATGATTTAATGTGGCATCGCGCTTTATTTTAGAGTAAGTTTGTAAACAAAAGTTGTTTACTCCGCTATGTTTGGTCACAAATTATCCAAATACACAAGTTCCCTGTTGAAACGTAGCCAAACAGCCTGGTAAATGCCTAGTTTGGTGGGATTGAAACCCAAACAACAACAGGCGCGGATCCAGGGGGGGCGTGGGGGGCGCACGCCCCCCCCCCTTTTTCATATTTAAAAAAAAAAAAAAAAAAAGGGAGAAAAGAAAAAAAGAGGGAGAGAGAGAGAAGGGGAGGGAGAAATGGGGAAGGGAAGATTTTGCTGCTTGGTATATTTTCACGCCCCCCCCCCCGTTTGGAAAATCCTGGATCCGCCCCTGAACAAGACTTGTTTAATTCCTTCGGGCGATTGTAGAGTTCTGCTGCTAAGGTCTCAAGGACAAGGCAGTCTATTGTTCTGTCTTTTAGCTAGCTGCATGGATGGCAAATATCACCGTTATTATCCTGGGTCCAATTTCATAGAGCTGCTCAAACAGAAAATATTGCTTGACAATTTTCTGCTTAGAAGAAATGGGCAGGATACCAGTCACAAATTGTGGTTTGTCCTGACAAATAGGATGTATTGGCTCTCTGCAGACTGTTACCGGGTCTTTCAAGGCTATTCAAACCTACTGTGCTTTACAATGCGATTGCGTAAACCGTGTTCGTAGATTCTCGTGCCACACCTCACTCATATAATTATTACAATATCATTGTCCCCTGGGCATGTGTAGATTTTTTTTTTTATATCTTTCGGCAATAGATCACTGAATGCACACTTGTATCTTGAAAAATGCATCCTTGTGGAGCATTCTTTTGTTCTTTCCTTTGTCCCTGCATTTAACAGTTTCCATAGACTTTGTACACAAATTTCCTTGTGGAGCACCCCGGTCTTTGAAATTTCCCTATGGAGTCCTTTTTATTTTCCCTTTTTTGTTTTGTCCTTGGTCTCCATAAGTTACCGAAAGTGAGAGCAATAAGTTAATCAAACTTGATGCTGGGTCTCGCAACACACCATAACTATACACATACATACACAATGAGTGTGTGCACACACTGCATTATGTAATGCAAACAATAAGTGAATCAAAAGTACATTAATTTGGCATGCACCAGGTTGTAAAAGGTCAGTGTCTGGTGTTATTCACGCACCTTGAAGTTTGACGTCAGATGTTTGGGCTACGTCTCGCCAGCCAATAATTACCAGCTTAAATTATCTTTAACCAATCCATTGAAAACACAGTTTTGCGTACTTTTCGTCAGTTCAGTCGTCACTGCTAAATTGGTACTCACCGATGAGTTTCGTTATCAGTGTGTACATATATTGCCCCATACGTGGAAAGCATGGCCTGACCATATCTTCAGCTGTTACTGCAGCCAGTGAATTCAGTCCAGATGATACGGTACTGAAAATGGGTGAAACTGAAACTGTGAATCAAGGCAATATGTAACTGCTTTCATAAACTTCTCATACGACTTAAATTGCACTTGAGGTTGATCTTAACATTAGACAACTTAAAGAAGATTTATGGCACAAAGGCGGGTTCAAAAAAAATAACGTAATTTAGCACAATAATTGTTGCCATTGTGGTAGGAGATTATGTTCCTCCGGAGATCTGTCCTCCCATACGGCGAACTGTGTACAAATTGCTTCTGATAGCGCCCTCTTTTGAATGAACTTCCTTCTGCCCATGTTAATTTCCCATATGGGGGACAGAATCTCCAAATTTCCCTGTGACACCGTATCAGGTTATAACGTACATTTCGTACCATTATACATCCAAAATTATCCATTGCGTGTTGTTCAATAAACCTATTATAGATATTATGTCTCACCCATGCACAACAAACATTATTGTCAGACAAAGTGGTCCTTCAGACATTAATGGTCAGTGTTCTACATACCTTAGAGCTGCACTGAAGATTGCTGAAGTGAAGAGACCAGGCAAACCCGGGAATGCTCCGAATAACTCCAACATGAAGTAAGGTATCAGCTTACAAGATAGGAATGAAAGGACAGTGTTACAGAAATCATTTAACCATAACAAAATCCACAACCAATAAGAGCATAACATTTGTTATCCACAGCAACACTAATAATTCGACAGTACTTCAATGATCAGATCCCAGTCTCAAACTCAGCAAACTTTACACTTTTTAATGGATGACTAAACGCAGTTTGATTAAAGTCATGAAAAGATATACGGTCCTCTATAGAAAGAAAATAAATTTGGTGTTATTGATGGATGTGTTTCTTGAGGCATTGTATGTCGAGCTGTCCATTTATTATGGGATATCGTGGTACTCCTACTCGTACTCGTAGTTGCCTAGCAAAGTACTCCCACTCGAAGTCCGTACTCGATCGATACTTGACCTACAATTTACTTGTTTTCGAAATTGCCATCGTAATCTTGTTTGGAGTACTCTCTCGTATTGGTTGCGATAATCGTACCCCTCAAACCTCCCTACGGTCCTGGACCAGAGGGGAACGTAAGAACCCACCAAATTTATTCTAATAACTGCGATTGCAGACATTTCTGTCAGCAAAGTGTCCAGATGTGCCCGATTTTTACCTCTTTGAAGTCAAAACACACGTTATAAGGACACGAACATGATCTCGACAATTGTGTTATAAATGAATGCCTTTTCGACCTTTTTGCATGTTACTTTTTTGGTGTGTGAATCACCGCAAACGTAAGTGTAGGAGGTACATGTTGTTAGTCTCAAGTTAAAGTTAAGGCTATGTCGAGTGTTCGATGAACGTTTAGAAGTGAACAATAGGGTCGTATGGATGAGTTGACTTACCTGATCTGTTTGGGACACCTTGTTACTTGAGTAAGGATCACATTGCTTGTCAGCGTAGAAAGAGTACATGACTAATCCACAAAGACAGGCTGCAGAAACAACAATGACCATTCCACACGCCGCCAAGAATAAGGCTCTAGTAACACAAATGACAATATTTCATACATAATTAGAAAATGTAATAACAAATATATTTAAAGAACAAGTCGATGATTGGTTGGAGATTAATGTATAAGAGGTATACTTTGTTAGTTCGTCTTTTAAGGGAGTGTCGGAGATATTTTCTTGAGAGTAATTAATTGAAGTGAATTTATTCTTCAACAACCAATGTCGTTTTCAATATTTTAGGAGTTTTTGTTCAAAACTAACGCTATGATGATCGAAATGGATGTATTTCTCCAAAGTGATAGATGGTTAAAAATTATGTCCTTTATCAAGTTCCTCGAAAACTAAAGGAATTCAATGGGTATTAAATCACTAGTTGTATGGTCAAAATTGGGGAATGTACTTTACACAGACCATTCACAAACCATCCCTGCTTGATATTTTACCTAAAAACGATATTGGAATTAATGTAATCTTAACAAAACATTACTGATGTAGTATATGAATATAATCAAACAGAAATATGTTTAGTGAATGTGGTCTTCCCAAGCTCTGTCATCTATTATCTATAAGCAGAATAAGTACTCGTACTTAAAAACAAATGCAAAACATTACAGAGCCCCTAAAGGGCCAGCTGAAAAAGGGTTGAAATTATTTCGTCCCCTTGAACACGTATTTCGTTCCTCGAAAAAATACTTTGTCCCCTCGAAATGATATCTTGTTCCCTTTAAATATTATTTCGTTCGTTTAAAACAACTATTTCGTCCCCTCAAAACTAAATTTGGAGGGAACAAACTATTATTTTGTGGGAATGAGGTATTATTTCGAGGAAACCAAATATATAGTTCCCTCGATATAGATTTATTAGCTTTCTCGAAATATTTCGCGTGAACGAAATATATTTACATGTTTTACCTGTCCCTTTAGTGGCTCTGTATTTCCGTACATTATTGATTTCTAACTAATGCTCGCTTTGGGAGGTTCTACTCACATCCTTGCTTTTGTAAGGGATCCTGTTGACATGTAGCGCTGAACCTGAGACTGGTTAACTCCAAAGGTAGTAGACCACGTGAAGGATCCTCCAATCACAATGGACCAAAACGTATGACGAATAGTCGGGTCAAAATTAAAACTGCAAGTAACAAAAAAAGAACATTTCTGAGACACAAATCTTAAGTAAAAGGTTTCGAAGGAAAATAATTGTTTGCTGGTGGAGTCCATGATAAGCCATTGAATTTTTCGGGCTATGAAAACTATTAGTTAAGAGTAATTTTTCCGAATTTTTACTTCACTGGCTCTCCTAATGAGCGTAAAACATTATAGGCCTACATACCAATGCCCAAACAGAAAGATTGACAGTCCTTTTGTACGCCAAAAACTAAATACGAAATCGTTCCCTCTAATTAATATTTCATTCACTCGAAATATTATTTTGTCCCTTAGAAATACTATTTTGAGGGACAGAAATAATATTTCGAGGCAACGAAATCATAGTAAGAGGGGACGAAATAATATTTTGCGGGAACGAACAATTTCCTTCTTCTTTTTTTCTTCTTTTTTTTCCAATTTTGTTTTTACCTGTCCGTTTATAGAATCCGTACATGAGGGACCCCGTAAAATTTTGACAAATTCTTAATCAAGAAGGTAGGTACTAACTTCCAGAAATCGATCCTTCCTCCTTCTTCTGCAATTTCCCAGACGTTTCCAATACCACCGAGTCTGATGGAACCCTCTATGATGATAGCCAGAAAACCTGCCATCATAACGCAGGTTTGAAAGACGTCTGTCCACAGCACTGCCTTCATACCACCCTGGGAATTGAAGCATAGGCCTAATAATTTCATACCAACATTAACAAAAATTAATGCAGAACACATGTATTAGGTAAAACAGTATTATTTATTGCACATACAATGTATCCGTAGGAAGTTGATTTATAGGTCGACGAAATACATGACTTAAAGAGGACACGGCTTGTTTATTCTGGACAAACGAAGACGAGAGCAATCATGAAACAGTTTGGCTTCGTCTTTCGACCAGAATTTGAGTGACATAACTATTTAAAAACATGACAGAGGGGAACATTAAGAAAACACAATATACTATAACAAGTAATTGCAAAACTAAGAAAAACTAGATGTCGTGGCTGCTCCCGTCAAAAATTATATGACAGTCGCCATCTTGGAAATAATGAAAATATCCTATGAAACACGTTAACTCGATGTAAGAACGTCGCGATGGGTATGTAAACGAAATCACCATCGCTGTGAGCTGTTAAATAAAAAATAAAAAGACCTGGTGAAATATACAATTTTATTTAATGTAGTTAACGCAAGTGCGCACCCAATCTCACTTGATGCAACCTTTGCATAATTACTGTACAATTTGTAAGTGTGGGTCCGCGACCTTTGGACCCACTCTCTTTTTCCATTTTAGCTTTGCAAGAGAGAGCACATTAATTATTCTCGATATTTTTGTTAGGAATAATGTCCGAGAGCTCTCTGTGAGTATTGTTTTGTATTTAAAACTTCTTTTTTATCAGAGAAATTTTAATTATTTGGGCTATGTTGTATCGGTTATACTTGTGTTGTAATGCATTTAAGAAGGCAGCCTCGTGTTAACCTGTTGCCTGTTTGCCATTTACATAAGTTACTGTGTTGTGCTATTTGTAATGCGTGCTTTTGATTGGAGGATTAAAATCAGTTCAAGTGCAGGAGATGATTTCATATTTTAGACATCTTAGTGATTTTACGTGTTTTGGTGAATGCTCGTCCTTTTTAATTAGAGGGCGGCCTCTTTCCCGTGTCTCTACATTTAACAAGCATTTAACGACCGGTACTGGTCGTAGTTTTAACTCTAGCCTTTTAGAAAAAGAAGGGCAGAGTGACAAATGGGGACTAAGAAACAAATTAAGAGCGCATGATATTATTAATACATTAAATCAAATAAGTGGAGATGAGCAGGTCACCTATCAAGTAGGTCTGGGTATCACTGTTTTCATACCTATTAAACACATGCAAACACATGCAAAACAACCAGTTTGACTCCAAGAATCCGATCGAGAAAAAGAGGGAGACAAAACAGAAAATGGGGAGATGAGTTAAGAACATATAGAGACATTGAGAGGGAACGAAATATAATTATTTCGTGGGAACGAAATCATTTAGCTGGTACTGAGTCCTTGATATGCCAATGCCCTTGATAATTCCAACGGCCAGCGTTGTACTTTGTACGCCGTAAACTCAAAACGTAGGCCTATATAGTATTATCTCCTTATTCTACTTTAAACTAATGAAACTTTAATTTGGTTCTACGGCAATCCTGGAATGTTACTTCAAATTAAATGGCATATCAAGGGCCCGTAGCCGCTCAATTATTTCGAGTGATTAAAATAATCTATTTCGTTCTCTCGCAATGTTATTTGCGTTCCCTCGAAATAACTGATTTCGTTCCGAACGAAATAATGTTTTTATTTGTTTAACCTTTTCAATTTGTTTTACCTGTCAATTTTAAGGGATCCGTATTCCTCGTTCGCGTAGCTAGCATAGACCTACTCTTACGGGGATAACTGTTTAGTGTCAAGAAGGAATATTCGTAACAGGATTCTGTCGTTATACCTGAATCTAGCTTATGTCAGTGGTGCATGGTGACATGCATTTCACTGCTCCTCATGCAGGCAGCAAGAATATACACGTATTAAGGTAGTTCTTTGATATCCAACGAAGCAAATTCAATTAAAGATGGACTACAACGGAATAATGATAAAGGCTGTGTTACTGTTTTCGTTCGAGAAATATATAATGATTACTAATATATTATTATTGTTCAATAAAAGTTGTTCCTTCATGCAAAAAAAACCCAAAATTGATCGGCATTCTACGACCCAGAAAAACTCAGTTTCAGCAAAAGCACTTAACTCATGAATAATTCATACTGTGTGTGTGACGTAGTACCCATGACATCGTGTGCAAGCATTTTTACCGTACAATACAATGCGGAATAACAGCGGACAAGCTAGGCCTGGTGGTAGTAGATACAAAAATTCTCTCGATCTTTGGCGCTTTCAATGTGGGGATCGATCCAGGCTTCAAACGAAACTTTGTTGCCAAACCAGACCTGCCAACCTCTGGAGTTCAAAAACTGTATTCTTTATTCCCAAAAGTCGTATTTACTGACAAAAATTGTACTAAAAAACCCCAAAACGGACGATGCAATTTTGGGGGAATAACCGATTTTCCGAGCATGCGCAGACACGTCATATCTTGTCTCAAAGCGTTTGTAACTGGTTCGCGTAATTTCACCAATAGAGGGCGTTTAATCTCACGCTATCGCATTGTTCCGAAACGCCCTCTAGCGCTCAATGTTTCTTGCATTTTTGTCTCACGCAAAGTGACAAAGACTACAGGCCTGAAAACGACGTCCGTGTGTGTGTGTGCGTGCGTTGTGTACTGTGTGATCATGCGTTGTGATGCGGTCAGCGTTTCGCTGCGCCTTCGAGTGATTTTGTTTTACGTTTATAATATATCCGACGGATATATTATATCCGTCGGATCGTGTAACGCACATTCACGCACGAAAAAGAGACAAGGAAAGAAAATGACGATAACCGTTAATCAGAATTGGATAATTATCAAATCAAAAAAGCTTCGTAAAAACTTCATGCCTCTGCATGAAAACGCATACATAATACACACGGAATAACATGGCGTCTTTTGTTTACTCTCGGTTGCTCATGGGTAGTACGTCATCACTTTTCGCTGGTTTACAAGTCCACTGGTACTATATCGTAGATTTCATTGTGGTTTTCAATGGATCTTTGCCGGGAACCAGTACAGGGCGGGAAATTTCAAAATCTAAGAATCGAGGTCTAATTTTTTCGTTCAAATTGCAACAAAATTATTTAAAGAAAAACGTGACCACAACAATAAATTGTTACCTGAACACAACATAAACAAGGTTCGATAGTCAATTTAATGTGTGAGTTTTCGTTGTAGTCCATCTTTAAAGAGTTCTTTTTGAAACAATCACTTCAAAGTATTTTTTGAAAATCTGTAGAACCAATGAGAAGTACTTCTCACGTGCTTTTCTTGATCTTAAGTTGGAGGGGGCAAAAAAACTATCGTGCAGGGATGATGATTTTTCCCGAGGATATTCTGTGCGGCCATTCCGGCGCAACGACTTGGACAGGACACCGGTAGTGGCACAATCTTGAAAAATACAGCGTAATCACGCGTGAATGACGACAGCTAAAGTTTCATCACTTCTTGATAAGAAGTATTTCTACGAAATATCAATTTGTGCAACAGTATGCACACGTTATCTACTAATAATGCGAGTTATTTTTGAAAACATTGTTCCATACTTACCACAGTAGTGTATACCGTGCAAACCAATCCAGTTGCCAGAACCGAGCCCCACAGACTTAAACCGGTCACTGAAATAAATAAATTGCAACCAAACAGTTACCGGTACTCTACAAGGTACAGTACGATATAGTCCAAACGGAAAAACGAATACATGTAGTAACTTTAATCTGAATTCAAAATTCCCACACGAAAAAAATGTTCCCATATTACCCTCAAAAAGGTGAAAAGTTTTTAAAAAAATTCTTATAGTGCGGTGAAATATAAAATGTGTTCAACCTTTGCAAAACTTTGAAAAACTCTCGACTTCATTTTTAAACTTTGCCGAATCACTGTGTACTGATAAATAAGTAATAAAGCAGGTAGGACAACGGAAATGTAGTTCATTTTATCGAATTAAGTATTTGTTCCTTCGCAATATCACTCCGTGTCTTCTCAAACATTGTTTTCGTTCGAAATATGATTTTGTTCCCTCCAATTATTTCGCTGTAAACCAAGATATTATTTCGAGGGAATAAGATGTTCCATTAGGGTGCCAATCGCAATCGCATTTAGGGGCTATCTGTTAAAAAGTGGATGATTTGGGTTGGTTGACAATAACTCTCTGTCACCATTTTGGTCTTCAGTTAAACAAACTTGCTGGCCTACATAGCTTCACTGATAAGTTAAACACACCTGCATTAAGTGCTAAGGCGGGGGCGTAGATGACAATTCCCATGTACACTACCTGTAAGAAAACATACACTGTTAGGGTAAATATTTATTGGGTAAACTCATTTTTGCATTTGTTGGTCCTTTTTTACTCAGTTATTTGGCACATTTTGCAGTTGGGTAAATATAAAAAAAAGTACCCAGCATTGGGTGTGTTTGTAGTCATATTCGTTGGGCAACCGATACCCAACAAATACTCACAATTGTTAAATTGTTTCAATTACCATTTCATTGGGTAGAAACATTTGCAATGCCCCAAAAGTTGGAGGAATTTCGTAATTTGTACAATGGTTGTGGACACTCGTTGTGGACACTCGTTGTGGAAACGTAGGACACGACGCACGTATGTCCGGGATCGCAATGTACATGTGCACAGAAGAACGACAGCAGCATCATGTCGGACCTACTGGTACTACTTCTTGACAATTGGGGTATTGGGGAATTAAGCCACATTCATCGATAAGATATGTTGGCTGTAGGGCTTACTTAAAAATGTAGACCATAAGGCTGTCTATAATGGTAGTTAAACGAACTTTCACCCCTGCTTAACTATTCTCAAGTCGTCTAGTCATAACGCACGTTACATTTGTTGTGTGTACATTATGGTGACGATCACAACCAGGCCTGGCTGGCTGTACTGTATGTAGCTGATGTTCTGTGGTAGAGGAAGTTTGTTCAGCATGCATTGGATTGAGCCATTTTCAAGATGACACAGACGCTTGCCTTTGAATTTTTTACTAGTGTAGTTGGTATTGTAGGGGTGGTTTTATTTACGATGAAAATGTTAAATAACTAAACTTGATGGGCCTAATAATTGGGTAAATTTATTTGCCAACTGTTGGTAAATTGTTATGATCCAAGATGGGCAATGTAAAGAACCCAACTGTTGGGTTTTCACATGATCAAACTGTTGGGTAAAATGTTTACCCAATAATTGGGAATGGGATTACCAAACGACCGTTGGGCGGAAGTTGCCCAATAGTTGTACAAGTTGACTATCGTACCAACGTTGGGCAAACAGTTGGGCAATTTTTGCCCATTATTTTTTACAGTGTACGAAATACTCATAAGAATGTTCATTATACACTCTAATAATTCCAGGATAAAACATATCCACTTTCGAAATTGCATGAATTCAGATCAAACTGATCCGGTTTCATGGTCTTTGCTGATGTTGTTTGTCAAATACACAAACTTAAATATACTTTTAGTAAAACACATTTACTTAACTAATACTCTGTATGTTGAATGCCGAAACACAAACCGCAAAGTCATACGTGCAACCAACCGTAAATAAAAACCACTGAAGTAAAATTAAAACTCAAATGAAAACTTACCATGTTAAGAAACAAAGTCAATGTGCCACAGATTCGAACCACCTTGTTAAAGCGCTTCTCCAGATACTGAAAACAAATAATTGTACATTATTTTGATACTAAGTAGTCTATTTGTACAATAATTTGTAGTTAATTGCATTAAAGTTATGGAATTTTGAGCGACACTGGTAGTAAGTCTGTTATCCTGACGATTCATGCAAGATTCGAGCCCCCTGCACTACCAAATAATAATTTAAAACATAGGCACATTGAAATATACGTGAATTATCTTAAATGTTATTCAACCATTGTCTCAAATAACTAAGGAGAGGGGACAAAGAAAAATAATACTTGTAATCTGCCCCCCGAAATAACATTTAGTTCCCTCGAAATAATATTTCTTTCCCGCTGTTCCTGTTTTTCTTAACCTATCCCTGATGGGTCTTACCTTTTCAGCTTTAAGTTCTTGCATATACATAGCCGAAGCAAGATATTTACAAAAAGTAGAAACTAGGTGAAGTAAGGAAATTAATTACGGTCAAAGAATCGCCTTTTGTATTCAATGTTCATGAACAGTATACTGCCACTTACCTCATTTGCACTCGTCACATTCAGTCTAAAAAACATAGGAATGAAGAGCCTCGCTACGAAAATGGCCACAATTAGGTAAGTAAAACTAAACAACCAGAACATGCTCCCATAGATGTAAACCTCAGCTGGTGTCCCTAACACTGTGATGGCAGAGATGAAGCTTGCTACCAGAGACATCGCAACCGGGATGGGGTTCATGCTTCGGTCTGCCAACAGGAATTCCTCCGTTGTACTTTGCTTTTTACCAGTACATCCATGGTAAAACCCAATGGCAAGAGAAATGCAAAGCATCCCACCAAAAACTACGTAGTCCCAAACCCCAAAAGTGCCAAATTCTTCGGCATCCGACATGTTCGCTCGCTTAATAATCAGCTTGCAGAGCTTGACTCAATGGTTCGATTTCGCCTATAGTTGATCTTCACTTATTATGGCAACGCGTTACGTGTCGCCCAGTATACTACCGCACCCACTGGACACACTATTTTCCATAAATCTACAGCTTAATATACGTCATAAATCGCTTTGATAACAAACGCTAAATGAATATTGACTATAATAGTTGAGTAACAAACAGATAAGAACTGGCACATGAGGGATTCATATCAGATTAATTGTCTGTAGATTTATTGCGTGGTAAACACTATTTTGTGTTTAGGCTTCTGATCTAAATAAGAACGCAAGGTTCTAACTGTGTAAAAGAAAGATTAACAAAAGTCAACATATTCTGGGAAACTACAAGTATTCATTCAACATAAACGGACTTTTGTCGCTGAATTATCCATTTCAAAATAAAATAACTCCACTATCGAGCTTCTGTTAATTTAATTAGCCTTTATGTAAAATAAGTAACTACGTAAAGAATCAATTTTAAAGTTGAACAAAGAAAAATTACTAGAGAGCGATTTGAACCTGTCACCTCTGGATTAACATGCTGGCATTCTACCAACTAAACCATCCAGCCCTAACAATGGCGGTCTCCCTATATACTTTGTCAATATCTTTGTTCGGTGTCGGTCAGAAGCCATTCAACCTGTAACTGCCCTTACAGCCAGGGATCACACCCACCCAAGTTTACGGGAAGTGGCAGGAGAGGGATCACCTTATGGGATGCGATTTCTTTTTTCAAATATCAAGTTAGTTCCTCTTGTGGTTTATTACTTGATATTTGAAATAAAAAGTCCCATCCCCTTGAGGTGATCCCTCTCCTGCTGCTTCCCAGGTTGTATCGTAAACTTATCGTAAACTTGGGTGTGATCCCTGGCTATACGAGAGTAACAGGTTGAACTAAAAATGTAGTATTTGTAAAGTTACAAACACTATAAGGTGTTCGGGTTTTCAATGAAAGTATTTTGTCTGCATATAGGTCATTGTTTATACAAATTTTGAAACAAACATCATAAAACTCTACCAAGACATCTAGTAGAAATGTATTTTAAACTGTTTTAACCTGCCGCTAAAGGGCGCCCTTGAATGTTATGACGTCACCAGTCCTAAGTTTTAAACCAAATCCTTGCCTGACTACAATGTTGTTGAAAACAACTCTTACAAAACAAGGCACTTCCGGCTTAGACCGGAAGTAGAGGTCGTGTAATGTCACGCACACAATACAAAAATGAAGATCTATAGCCCTTTAAACAATCCCGTGAAAAGCAGCACAGTTGCTTATTCTTGATTTGATACGGATTTTCAAAGATTAAAATATTAAATGTTTAAAAACCTTGTAATTTGACACCCGATAATGCCATTATGACATCACCACAGCAATGTCTACTACTTGTAAAGAGCAAACTATGTGCAAAGTTTGAAGGTTGTGTGTGCTTGACAAGTGTGTCTTTGTTAGCCGACAAAAATGCTTACATTTGAAGTGTGCATGGATTAGACTAACAGCCTATAATGCCAAATCAGGCTTCGTGGACTGTTAAACCTTTTGACCAATAGAGCGGAACAGCCAGTCACAGTGCTTTTGTATTATATAGTTTAAATGCTAGTCTTACAAACGTGAGCTTTAATGTCCGATTTCGACCAGAAGTTGAGGTAAAATTGGTATTGTCTCTGTGCAAAAGATTGAGGAGACTCAAAGGTACAACCTGATGTAAAAAACTTACTTCAGATATTATGTGTTGAAATTTTCAACTTCCGGTTTGGGAGTTAGGATTTATTCTAATATTAAACTTTGATTTAACGTAATTCAACACCTGAAAAGGTCATCATGACGTCACTGCAGTGGTATTATCTACTAATAACGATCTAACTATGTGTGAAGTTTAAAGTTTGTGTGAGCCTGTAAAGTGTGTCTTTGTCAGCGGACAATCGCGGGGGAGAACAAGAAGACGAAGTAATACCCCAAAAAAACGAACAAAAACAAGAGGTGTTCTGAGCTATGCTCCGAACACCTAAATACTTCTGAACAGCACCCGAACAAAGATGTTGACAAAATAGGGGAACCGCCAAAATTATGGCTAAATAACTCAGTTGGTAGAAGGCAGGCACGTTAATCAGGAGTCAGGCTCAAATCCTGCTCTAGTCATTGTTTCTTTGTTCAACCCAGTCAATTTCCCTTGTGGTTTAATACTTGGTAAGTAAAGATTATTAAGTAAAGTAAAAGATGTTTAGACTAAACGCTCACATTTATAATTGTAAATCAGGATAATTTGTGTTAATAAATTTAACGCTTAATATGAAATCCTTGTATAATAATGTGATATGATTAATGCGAGATTTCAAAGTAACATATCAACAGCCGTTTTAAATTGTAAAGAAAAGGTGATTATTTATTGGGATAGATTGTTGGGAAACAGATTTAATGATGTTCGATCAAATAGCTATATAGCTGGTATTTACAGTGCCACTAATCCATACCTCAAATCAGGCCAGTACTTTGCGGCATAGGCCTACTTCAATTTTGTAAACGCTATGACGTTTGATTGCCAACATTATTAAACCTAGGCATACCGAATTGGCAATTAAAACCTCAATGATGAAGGTTGATGTTCAAGATGGAGGCAAAAGTAACCAGTCAACGGTTATTCTCAACCAAAGCGAACACAAACGGTACCAAAAGTGTATCTACGATTGAACACTTCAACTGGTAATTTTATACTTAGCATATTATTACTTGTTATAGCTCTTTAGCAGCATAATATAACGAGAAGACACAAAGTGGTCGAAGTGTTCCAACCCCAAAACCTCCTTTGATGAACTGCGCTGTCGTTGCTATTATGAAACAATTGCACTGCTCTAAAACGCAAATGTCCTAAAGGAAAACATTATCTCACACTTTCATACATTCTTTTTTCTATATTGTCTTTAAAGAAGTACTTGAGCGAGAATTTTTGAACGGGGATGCTATTTAAACTTGTTTATAAAGTGTTTGTTTGTCATTTAATTGTAATTTTGATGTGTTTACATTTCTGGATTTTTCGTAATTATCGATCAAAAATTAGGCCCTCAAGGTTTTGAAAAACTAAAAACACTTCTGCCGTTGGCGGCGCGCTTTCATGTAACGTCATATGTGAGAGTTAGCTTAAGACTAGGAGTTAGCTTCTAACGTAAACAAATAGGAAACCGTTGTTTGTGGATGGGGATTCGATAGTTGGCGAACAAATTTGGTTAATTAACCAAGTTTCTTGTGTGCTGGGATAAAATGCCAGCATTCTGTGTGCCGTTGGTGGATGTACGGTGAATATATCCCGGCAAATGGAGTCAATGCTATAGATTTGGAAAATGGTTTACAATTTATACTTTAAAATCTTGACAAATTATTGGTTGTTCCGTTAACAGGCATCTGTTCAATCAGAAAATGTACACCATCTGAACGGTTGGCAAAACAACTGATGATGTACAGTATTGTTAACAAGTTATGAAAATACATTTTTAAAGTTTATTAGTTCAAGTTTGGGATTTTTCAGCTGGAGAATGATATAAGCTATAGACACTTCGAAATTTTGTTAAAAAATAGTAAAATTATTTTGTTCCCCAAAAATAATATTTGGTTCCCTCGCCGTGACGCACATGACTTTACAATATAAGGCAAGTTCACCAACCCCACGACTTTGTCATGTACAGTGTCAAGTGAAACTTTTATGGTACACGAAATATACTGTACATGCACTAGCCTTGATCAAGGCAGTCGCATTTTTTACTCCAAAAAAGACGCCGTAAACACACCCGTATGTGTGTGCGTAAGGTGTGTATCGCATCGCACGACCCACCCGTATACACTGTGTGTGTATCACGTCGTACGACGCCCGTACACACACTGTGCGCAGGTCATCCGCACTCGTACCACTCTCCGCATGCGGAGGCCGTCAGGCCGACAGCCTTGACGGGTCTGTAACTTCCGGGTTTAATGTGTTTCTTGATATTTTCGTCCAATATTGGACGAAAATGGAAACTCTCGGATATGCTAGTATGCAGCTCATGAATATTTAAATCTTTCGTCAGACCTATTGCAGACAACACAGGATGGGAAGCAAATGAATTATTCATTTTGACGTCCAATCACGAGCTTCTCTCACTATGACCTTTGTACCATATCAATATCATGCTTGCTGTATGTGATGCGATGTGAGTAGTTACCGACTTAATGGCGTTTGTGTGTAGCATTGTCTCAGCCAATGTTGACCGGTAAACTGCGAGGCTGGTCAGTCAGCTCACAAGTGCTGAACCCGGGCGCGGCCCTGGAGCTTTTTGCGCTGCACTCAAGTTCCCTCATTGGACTACCCTGATCACTCGCCATTCTTTTGGTTATTAATTCTGGAGTTGATGTAGTTTCTGCATCTGTCTTTTCCTGACATGTCCTCTCGAAGTCCGACTCTGTGCAGCCACACCGTCTTCATACTTTTGAATTGTTCTCAGACAGGGTCTTATAAGAATTTACTGCCAAACAAAAATTGACAGGATACAGCCACACATGATACAAGTGAAATAGATTTTTAGCTACCCTATTCTAGTGAATGTACTTGGGAAATTTGGTTAGGCAGCTCTTTTTTAGTGGGGCGGCCCAAATGATATAAAAAGTGCAATGAGCTATATGCCTTCATGATGAAACAATCAATAATGGTAGTTTATTGAGGTCTTTGTTTTGTATATTCTACCTCCAATGAATGCACCAACAATGATTAAATCACTGTTTAATGATGCAAGATGGAGACAGTAGATGGTCAATCGGGCCTTACGTCACTACGAAAAATACATCAAAAAGCGTCTTCCTGCTGGAAAATGGTGTATGTAATGTATGTAACAAATCGATCCACGCAACCTCATTTGTTTAATTCCATGCCCTCATTGTCTCGCTCAGCTGAGGAGAATACGCAACATTTTCAAATAGGTATTGTTATAACAAAGTATTCCCAAATTCAAACCGGCGCGCCAGTGTAGCCACATCTGGATTCAGCATGCATATTGCATATTCATAAGAATGAGTAAACAAGACTTCCGCCACTGACCAATGGGGTCTCGCCTTTCGCGCGTATTATAGTATCATAGTGAGTCATCGGCGGGAAGACAGAAACGTCAAGGCGTTGATCGGTGAGTGGCGCATACAGCTCACACGACCACGCGCGCACCGTATACTGAACACACAGACACCATGCACACAGCTCGGGCGGGTTGGTAGCTCGGGTTGGTAGCTCGGGTGTGTAGCGCGGCGCAAATAAAATAAAAATGAAAACAATATAATAAAATTGAGAAAAAACTCCAACGCCTTGATCAAGGCTATACATGCACACGTTCTAGCTACAGTCGATGGAAAATACAAAGTACATGTACATGTACATGTACATTTACGATACAAGCAAATTGCACACAAGGGATAGGCCCTACTTATAAACTATTGTACATGTCTACGAAAGCCCATTATCGCAAGCAAAACAATAATTTCAAATCCGTTATTACGGATTTGAATCCATTCTATTCCCATATATGGATTCGCAATCCGTATAATAACGGATTTGCAATCTGTTATTACAGATTGCGAATCCGAAAAGTAACCGTAATCCGTAATAACGGTTATTACGGATTCGCAATCTGTTATTACAGATTCGCAATCTGATATTACGGATTCGCAATCCGTATAATAACGGATTGCGAATCTGTATAAACGGATTGCGAATCCCTAATAACGGATTGTGAATCTCTACTAACGGATTGCGAATCCGTAATAACGGATTGCAAATCCGTAATAACGGATTGCGAATCCGTAATTACGGATTGTGAATCCGTAATTACGGATTGTGAATCCGTAATAACGGAATGTGAATCCGTATAACTTATTGCGAAGCCGTAATAACGGATTGTGAATCCGTATAACTTATTGCGAAGCCGTAATACTGGATTGTGAATCGGTAATAACGGATTGTGAATCCGTAATAACGGATTGTGAATCCGTAATTACGGATTGTGAATCCGTAATAACGAAATGTGAATCCGTATAACTTATTGCGAAGCCGTAATAACGGATTGTGAATCCGTATAACTTATTGCGAAGCCGTAATACTGGATTGTGAATTGGTAATAACGGATTGTGAATCCGTAATAACGTATTGCGAATCCGTAATAACTGATTGCGAAAGCCGTTGGTGGATGTACGGTGAATATATCCCGGCAAATGGAGTCAATGCTATAGATTTGGAAAATGGTTTACAATTTATACTTTAAAATCTTGACAAATTATTGGTTGTTCCGTTAACAGGCATCTGTTCAATCAGAAAATGTACACCATCTGAACGGTTGGCAAAACAACTGATGATGTACAGTATTGTTAACAAGTTATGAAAATACATTTTTAAAGTTTATTAGTTCAAGTTTGGGATTTTTCAGCTGGAGAATGATATAAGCTATAGACACTTCGAAATTTTGTTAAAAAATAGTAAAATTATTTTGTTCCCCAAAAATAATATTTGGTTCCCTCGCCGTGACGCACATGACTTTACAATATAAGGCAAGTTCACCAACCCCACGACTTTGTCATGTACAGTGTCAAGTGAAACTTTTATGGTACACGAAATATACTGTACATGCACACGTTCTAGCTACAGTCGATGGAAAATACAAAGTACATGTACATGTACATGTACATTTACGATACAAGCAAATTGCACACAAGGGATAGGCCCTACTTATAAACTATTGTACATGTCTACGAAAGCCCATTATCGCAAGCAAAACAATAATTTCAAATCCGTTATTACGGATTTGAATCCATTCTATTCCCATATATGGATTCGCAATCCGTATAATAACGGATTCGCAATCTGTTATTACAGATTGCGAATCCGAAAAGTAACCGTAATCCGTAATAACGGTTATTACGGATTCGCAATCTGTTATTACAGATTCGCAATCTGATATTACGGATTCGCAATCCGTATAATAACGGATTGCGAATCTGTATAAACGGATTGCGAATCCGTAATAACGGATTGTGAATCTCTACTAACGGATCGCGAATCCGTAATAACGGATTGCGAATCCGTAATTACGGATTGTGAATCCGTAATTACGGATTGTGAATCCGTAATAACGGAATGTGAATCCGTATAACTTATTGCGAAGCCGTAATAACGGATTGTGAATCCGTATAACTTATTGCGAAGCCGTAATACTGGATTGTGAATCGGTAATAACGGATTGTGAATCCGTAATAACGGATTGTGAATCCGTAATAACGTATTGCGAATCCGTAATAACTGATTGCGAATCCGTAATAACGGATTGCGAATCCGTAATAACGGATTGTGAATCCGTAATAACGGATTGCGTAATAACGTATTGTGAATCCGTAATAACTGATTGCGAATCCGTAATAACTGATTGCGAATCCGTAATATTGGATTGTGAATCCGGTATCCCTTGTGTGTATCCCTTTTTAAAGTCTTAGTTCAAGCATGGAGGTAGGAATTCCATGGTTCAAGTTTGGGGTTTTTCAATTGGACAATGATATCACAGCGAAACACTTGGAAATTTTGTTTAAAAAAGAGTAAAATTATTTTGTTCCCCCCCAAAAAAATACTATGTTGTTCCCTCGTGACGCACATGACTTTACAATAAGGCATCTGGACCCCCCCCCCCCCCCGATTGCCAGCTTCATTTTTGGGTACTACCGTTGCCACAACAAGCAGTTCAAATCGGTGGTTCTGATCTGCGACACGAACTCCCGAGCAGTAGCCTAGTCACGACTCCCTTTCTCTTCTCTCCTCAGGAGAACTATACCCTCTTCGCTATCAATGTGCTTGAAGAGTATATCTCTTCTTCGTAAATAATAAATCCCTCACGAGACCCGCTGCTATCTAACATTTGAGAGGATTTTCTTTTCGACGTTGCCTAAGAATAGTACTATTCCCATTGCAATGCGTACACACTGCACAGTGGTATAAACACCGCGCACCCACACGTGACGTCACACGGATTTTCTCGAGAATGATGACGTCACGGGGCTTTTCGAAAACTCAACGAAAAGCAACGTTGAGTCGTTGTCAAAACGATTTTTTTTTCGGTATTTTTAAAACATTTGCATAGGATGTGAACTGTATGTTTGTATTAATTGACCACTTGTAAATGAATTTCAGCAAATATTACTTGTTCTTTGCTCTCGTTCAAGTACTTCTTTAAAGCTCAGAAAGAAAATCACTTTTATCGCTCTGATTTAATCTGTCCATACGGTCCATTATTGAGAAACTTCCCATCGAAAAGTGGCGGAAGTCTGCTTTATATTTTAATTTGACAGTCTATCTTGGCACTTATATCTACGCTACATGTCGGTACTTGTCATCACGTTCTTATCGTCGGTCACTTCAAACATTTCTTCATCTTTGTCCTCATCTTCTTGGTGATAAACCTTTTAATAGTAAATCAAATGGCAGGAATGAAATATGGCTCAAAGTATATACTACATTTTAATTATGTAGGCAACCCCATACAATTTGCAATCGATTGTTCGAGTTCACGGGAAAATTGTAAAAACAGGGAGAGGATTTGGAAAATCTTCTCTTCAGGTGATGTGAAATACATGTTGGTTTAAAAAAAAGGGTGTTATTTTCTTTAATCTAAGCTTAACTCTTCTGTGTTGATTTTCTTTACAATTACTTTTAAGATGCAGCTTGGCAAAAATGTGTATCGCGCCGGGTCAAAAAGGCAATTTGGGTTTTTTTCTTTTTCTTTTCGGTGGGAGGGGTAGAGGCTATTTAATTTGAGATAGTGAGCAGTCTTTGCAGCATCTCACCAAACTAAAAATCACAACAAGCAGTTCGTATGTATACATACCAACTTGTCATCTCCACATCGTAAAGGTTTCTTGATTGATTCTGGCAGAAAGCAATAGAGGCCATCTACACAGTGTGACCTCAAAACGGGATCAGTATCTTTATTTTTAGGTGCACCTGTTACAGGACAAAACAAAATATACAATTATGTTTAAAATTACCCAAAATGTGTTTCAACTTACAATGTCATAAACATTATCCACCACACTTTAAAGCTGAATGTTTTAGTGTCGATTCACAGAGCATCAATGATACAATAGAATCTGCCTCCACAACACTAGAGTGTAAAAGGCAACATATCGTTATGAGACAACTTGTATGTTTAACTTTTACCTGTAATGAAACTGACAACTAGGCCAACTGTTACGGTTACCAACCAGAAGGTGCAGGCATACCACGTGTATGACAGCGTGTAAAGATCAGTAATGAATGATCTGGAAAAATGAAAGGCAGTTTGAGAGTAATAAACAAAATTGTGGGACGTCATGTTATAAATCAAACCGAGAGTACGAATCATTTAACTGCTACAGAGCCCCTGATATGCCATTTTATAAGGGCACATTATTTAAGCCAACTCTGAATAATTGTCATACTGCGATAAATGAAATGGCATATCAGGGGCTCCGTATAGCAGTTGAAAGATTTCGAGGTAACAATACAAAAATTCCCTTCAACGAAATGATTTAGAGGGAACGAAATGTTTCGAGGAACGAAATAGATTAATTCGTCCCATCAATATTCTATTTCGTTCACTCGAGAGAACAAAGTGACATCCAAGGGAACGAAATCATTTACTTTTTTGTTTTTACATTTTCAATTTTTGTTTCACCTGTCTCTTTAGGGGTTCCGTACAACCCCGCATCTTTCTAAGATGTACCAAGAGATCTACCCGATTCTTTGAATCGAACCACATGCACGGAAATAGTCCAGCACCGTTACCTTGAAGTTATATTGTCACAAATGCAATTTTCACTATACAAGTCAACGCAACAGATACAGCGTCACTGGATGGGAGATTACTAAAAGTTATCATCCATTTATCATCTCTTATTATCCAATATCGAGTTTCTTTCCCAGATCGTCCTAAGCCAGTTTTTGCGTGGTTTGTTTAAGCCTTCACAATCAATAACACTTCAAGAGTACAAAGAGGCAATACTTCAGCAGGACACAATTACAATATGTACATACCTGTCTGGTGGATCTGCCTCGGCTGTTGTCGTAATAGGCGATGTCATTGGTGTAGTCATGGTAACATTACATCCACTTGTTAATAATGGGGGCTTGTATGAATATGGTGGGTATAAAATAGACCCAATGGCGACCCAGAAGCCGAAAGCAATCCCACAGATCAATCCTACGACGGCACCCTAAATGTATCAAAGAAATATATTGTAGTTTTATGACTAATTGCCGGTTACGTTTGATCTCAACGACTTTACCATCATACGGATCCTTAGGGACAAGTAAAGAAAAACAAATACATAACAAAAGGTTAAAATTATTTTGTCCCCTCGAAATGATACATTTCCTCGACATAATATTTCGTTCCCCTGAAGAAAAAAAATAAACATTCCCCTTCGTTCCTTCGAAATATTATTTATTTCCCTCAAAATATTATTTCATTTCCTTTAAATCATTTCGTTTCCTCGAAATAATCAAACGAAATAAGTTATTTCGTAAGAACGAAATAGTATTTCGGTAGCGAATACGATATATAATTTTTTAGTATAGGCCTATAATTGTATCAAACTTTCATAAGAACTCTGTTTATTGGAAAATGAGTGCATCACGAACCTGACTTCGACCTTTGAACCCCTCGTTAAATACTACTCTTATGAATCAAGCAGTTTATTCCATTTGGTTAATTCTCAATTATGTCTTCCTGATTTTGACCTATACATTAATGTAACACCTATATGAAAACTTTCATTCCAAACTTCATGACAAAAAATAGGCCCTGCCTTAAAAACACCATGTGCCAACCACATTCGGCTTTGAGTAGACTCTAGAACAGGCTTTAGTTAACTGGAACAGGTGGCCATATGTGGCTTAATGATACCCTGAGCCTACATTGCCACTAGCTGGGACAAATCATCCATACAGTCACCCAAGTGTTGTTGTGGATTCCTCGGAAAGCGGGAAAAATGTGCCTCCGTCGATTCATCCACCAACGGCACAGGATGCCTGCATATTAGTCTTTCAAAAGCCTGAGTTGCCCTCTACCAATAACAAAATAATATTGAAGTTTCGAACCGTGTTTGTTTTCGTTTCTTTTTTTTCTTTTTTTTTTTGGGGGGGGGGAAGGTGTTCGCGCAATATGACCATCAACACCTTTGTTTTTGTTCTGTTTTTAGGTTTTCGGGCTTTAGTCGAACGTGTCTCGATCTTGTTTGAGTTGGGTTTTAATCTTCTTCTTTTACTTTTTAGATGTTCGGGCTTCAGTTTTTGTTAGATTTGTATTTATTTATCTATTTATTTATTTATTTATTTGTTTATTTATTTTATTTATTTATTTTATTATTAATATATATGTACACAAATGTCCGCCAAACAGAGGCAATCAATTGTGTTTGTGACGCACTCGACCGAAACAACCACAAATATACCATTGATAAGCCGCATTCCTCTCACATCCGAACTCTTCTAAAACTCATAATTGGAATAAATTGCTTCTAATTTTGAAATAAATATTACGTACAGAAACCCTCCACGATATCGAAAATCAAATCCTCCATTAAGCTGTACACATTCTCACTTGGTGGCGCTATAGAGATGACATTCTCATAATCTATGGCGGCAATATTGAAGAATTAAAAAAAAATGGTAATTACCATGAATCAATTGTACCTCATCCTCAAATTCACTTTTGAGATCTCAACCTGCTCAATCAACTATCTTGATTTGACAATACTCAAAGGTAATAGGTTCCAGGAAACAGGTTACTATAGACACTATAAGGTCTTTACCAAGCCCACTGAAACCTACCAATACCTACACAAATCTTCTTCCAATCCCCAACACGTGTTCAACGCATTCATTTATGGGGAAACCCTCCGTTTTGCAAGAAACACAAACAAAAAACAGAATTTCACCGAAAAAGGTGAGATGTTCAGAAACAACTTAGCAAGAGGGTACACCAATAATGAAGCGTATACACGCAGATACAAAGAGTATCATTCATGAACGGATAAATATGATTCATAACAAACCGGAAGCAAAATCAAATTCAAAAACACTTCTCGTCTTTACGACAACCTACATCCCGGCCTTATTCCACAAGGATTTATCACGGGCAATCAACAAATACTGGCCTCTAATACAGAGCAATGACACACCCTCGGGAATGTTTCCGAACCTCCCCCCCCCCCACCACCACCTTCATTGCTTTAAAAAAAAGACAACAATAAACGGGAAATGGTCGTCAGAGCAAAAAAACGACCAGATCCAAATGAATCTGAAAGTAACCTCGACCATCATTCTCCCTTCAATAATTCATTGGAAATACAAGAAACACTTGAGGATCCGATTGCTTTATTATGAACGATTTAACAATACAGATTAACGCCATATCACTCCTATTCACAAACATACCAAGACTAAGTTTTCCTTTCCCATACCATTGTTGCAACCCCACATCTTTCTAAGATGTTCTCTGAATCGACCCACATGCACCTTCCGAAAGCTAGCTATTGCTACCCAAAGGATCTGCAAAAATATCCTTTAAAGGTCATATTATTTCGGTTGAACTATTTCCCCACCACTTCCCAATTAAAATAACACAGGTAGAAATAGTCCAGCACAGTTACCATATTTAGATAGATAGATGATAGATAGATAAAAGGTTTATTGACAATAGCCATCACAGCATAAAAACTGAATTGCAACAATGATACAACATTTTAAAAACAGGAAAAGGGATAACATTAAAAGTACAACAATAAAATATAAAAAACTAGACTTATCTTGTTTGTAAATTACAAACAAACGGTGTTCGGTTTGTTTTTATAATTTGGTTTTAACCTTTTCCCGATGTGTTTCAAGCACTGTATGCTCAGTACTTTTGCGAGTTTTGAAGAAAAAAAATATATAAAAAAACATAAATTAAAAATGATTTTTCTAAATATTAAACATTAATTTAATGTTATAACATCATCGATGACGTCACCATCCCGAAAACTTATATGTGAAGTTTGTGAAGTTTCAAGTTTATTTGTGCTTGGGAAGTGTGCTTTTGTTAGCGGAAAAGCGACAGGGAGAAGAAGAAGAAGTATTACGAAAAAAAGAAAACAAAGTTAAATGTAAAAGTTCATCTTTCGGTTTGAACTGGAAGTCCAGTTCAAATGGGGCCACACTCTGTGTAGCGCTTGTGAAGTTGTAAAAACTCAATACCCAAGGATTTTATAACTGAACAAAGTTTGAAAATCGGTTGTGTAGTTCTTGAAATATGGTGTCACTTCCGGTTGACCCGGAAGTAAAGGTCAACATGGGGTCACGGTTACCCAAGGCTAATCTCCAATGCCTAAGGAGTCTATAACTGAAATTTTTTTTGAAAATCGGTTGAGTAGTTCTTGAGATATGGTGTCACTTCCGTTTGACCCGGAAGTAAAGGTCAACATGGGGTCACGGTACCCAAGGCTAATCTCCAATGCCCAAGGAGTCTATACCTGAAAACAGTTTGAAAATTGGTTGAGTAGTTCTTGAGATATGGTGTCACTTCCGGTTGACCCGAAAGTAAAGGTCAACATTGGGTCACGGTACCCAAGGCTAATCTCCAATGACCAAGGAGTCTATAACTGCAAAAAGTTTGAAAATCGGTTGAGTAGTTCTTGAGATATGGTGTCACTTCCGGTTGACCGGGAAGTAAAGGTCAACATGGGGTCACGGTTACCCAAAGCTAATATCCAATAGACCTTTATCACGGTGCGGCCATCTTGATTTGCTCCCATTCAAACCAATGTAAACAAACTTAGGCTGGAATGGAAAAATAGTCTGGTTCCTTTTTGTACAATGAATATTAGCATTCATTACTATTATTGGCTACAGGGAACATGACAAAGATGGCGGCAGTGTGATAAAGGTCAATGCCCAAGGAGTCTATAACTGAAAACAGTTTGAAAATCGGTTGTGTAGTATTTGAGATATTGTCCCTCTTCCGGATGAACCGGAAGTAAAGGTCAACATGGGGTCACGGTTACTCAAGGCTAATCTCCAATGCCCAAGGAATCTATAACTGAAAAAAGTTTGAAATCGGTTGTGTAGTTCTTGAGATATGGTCTCACTTCCGGTTGACCCGGAAGTAAAGGTCAACATGGGGTCACGGTTACCCAAGGCTAATCTCCAATGCCCAAGGATTTTATAACTGAAAAAAGTTTGAAAATCGGTTGTGTAGTTCTTGAATTATGAATGTTTAAAAAATCTGACATTTGATTGTTAGCGAGGTTTGCACGGACGGCTGTTTTAGAGACTAACAAAGCGTAATGTCAAAATCAGGTTGCGCGAACCTTGAAAAGAGACTAGACTACAAGCATGTTTGAAGGACTTTGAACCTTGCGGTCGCTTCAATGGAGCAAGCAGCCGCTCACCGTCTAACTGGTTTAGATCGCGTATTGTGTGTGTTTTCAATGCAGTTTATTCCCGCAGTTTGACAACGGGTCAATGTATACCCGATTTCAACCATAAGTGAAGGTCAAAAAGGTAACATCTTTGTGGAAAAGTTTGAGAAGGCTTAAAAATCTACAACATGATGTAAACATTGTGAGTAATGTGTATGTAAAAAGTACGAGTATTCCTTAAAGTTTGAATTGTGAAGTTTTCAACTTCCGGATTGAACAGGAAGACAAGGTCAAACGGTATAAGACTCTGTGTAGTATTTGCTACATTTGTCAAGACCTCTCCGATGATGTATAGATTGTTATAATAGCTTATGTACTTTTTGAGTTATGAATTTTTAAATGATTAAACTTCGATTTACTGTATTTCAACACTTGATTATGTCATCATGACGTCACAACTACTTGATTGAGGTTTTATCAAGGTCCTTACATGGTGTAAGTTTGAAGTTGATCTGATAAACAGAAGTTAATGTTTTTGCCGGGAAAGTGTTTTTGAAGAATTACACCAAGGCAAACTTTGACCTTTCGTTACGACCGGAAGTAAAGGTCATGTGAATTTGTCCTTAACTTTTCAAATGTTGCCCGTGTCTTGATCTATCATATGCCCAAGTATAAATATTGTAGCTGTAATATTCGGGGACATACAGGAATTCGCATATGGTCACTTTTTTACCTTAAATGGCTTGTAATTTGACACCTGATAACGTCATCATGACGTAACTAAGGCGGTTTCATCTCCTAATTTATATCTAAGTATATGTGAAGTTTCAAGTTCATATGAGCTTTGAAAAGGTACTTTTGTTAGCGGACAAGGGACGCTGAGAAGAAGAAGAAGAAGAAGTATTAAGAAAAAAAGAAAAAACTAGACTTATCTTGTTTGTAAATTACAAACAAACGGTGTTCGGTTTGTTTTTATAATTTGGTTTTAACCCTTTCCCGATCTGTTTGAAGCACTGTATACTCATTGCTTTTTAGTGTTTTATAAACAAAATGAAAAACAAAACAAAAATTAAAAACAATTAAACGGAAGTAATATCACAGGGGGTCGAACTTTGTGTAAGATTTTAAAAATACTCCAGGGTCCTTCACACGGTCCAAAGATCTTGTGTTTAGCAATTATGGTTCTCCAGATATGATTTTTCTAAATATTAAACATTGATTTATTGTAATAACATCATCGATGACGTCACCATCCCGAAAACCTATATGTGAAGTTTGTGAAGTTTCAAGTTTATATGTGCTTGTGAAGTGTACTTTTGTTAGCGGAAAAGCGACGGGGAGAAAAAGAAGAATAAGTATTTTAAAAAAAGGAAAAAAAATTAAATGTCAAATTTCATCTTTCGGTTTGAACCGGAAGTCCAGTTCAAATGGGGTTACACTCTGTGTAGCGCTTGTGAAGTTGTAAAAGCTCAATACCCAAGGATTTTATAACTGAACAAAGTTTAAAAATCGGTTGTGTAGTTCTTGAGATATAGTGTCACTTCCGGTTGACCCGGAAGTAAAGGTCAACATGGGGTCACGGCTACCTAAAGCTAATCTCCAATGCCCAAGGAGTCTATAACTGAAAACAGTTTGAAAATCGGTGTGTAGTTCTTGAGATATGGTCCCTGTTCCGGTTGACCCGGAAGTAAAGGTCAACATGGAGTCACGGTTACCCAAGGCTAATCTCCAATGCCCAAGGATTTTATAACTGAAAAAAGTTTGAAAATCGGTTGTGTTGTTCTTGAATTATGAATTTTTTAAAAATCTGACATTTGATTGTTAGCGAGGTTTGCACGGACGGCTGTTTTAGAGACTAACAAAGCGTAATGTCAAAATCAGGTTGCGCGAACCTTGAAAAGAGACTAGACTACAAGCATGTTTGAAGGACTTTGAACCTTGCGGTCGCTTCAATGGAGCAAGCAGCCGCTCACCGTCTAACTGGTTTAGATCGCGTATTGTGTGTGTTTTCAATGCAGTTTATTCCCGCAGTTTGACAACGGGTCAATGTATACCCGATTTCAACCATAAGTGAAGGTCAAAAAGGTAACATCTTTGTGGAAAAGTTTGAGAAGGCTTAAAAATCTACAACATGATGTAAACATTGTGAGTAATGTGTATGTAAAAAGTACGAGTATTCCTTAAAGTTTGAATTGTGAAGTTTTCAACTTCCGGATTGAACAGGAAGACAAGGTCAAACGGTATAAGACTCTGTGTAGTATTTGCTACATTTGTCAAGACCTCTCCGATGATGTATAGATTGTTATAATAGCTTATGTACTTTTTGAGTTATGAATTTTTAAATGATTAAACTTCGATTTACTGTATTTCAACACTTGATTATGTCATCATGACGTCACAACTACTTGATTGAGGTTTTATCAAGGTCCTTACATGGTGTAAGTTTGAAGTTGATCTGATAAACAGAAGTTAATGTTTTTGCCGGGAAAGTGTTTTTTTGAAGAATTACACCAAGGCAAACTTTGACCTTTCGTTACGACCGGAAGTAAAGGTCATGTGAATTTGTCCTTAACTTTTCAAATGTTGCCCGTGTCTTGATCTATCATATGCCCAAGTATAAATATTGTAGCTGTAATATTCGGGGACATACAGGAATTCGCATATGGTCACTTTTTTACCTTAAATGGCTTGTAATTTGACACCTGATAACGTCATCATGACGTAACTAAGGCGGTTTCATCTCCTAATTTATATCTAAGTATATGTGAAGTTTCAAGTTCATATGAGCTTTGAAAAGGTACTTTTGTTAGCGGACAAGGGACGCTGAGAAGAAGAAGAAGAAGAAGTATTAAGAAAAAAAGAAAAAACTAGACTTATCTTGTTTGTAAATTACAAACAAACGGTGTTCGGTTTGTTTTTATAATTTGGTTTTAACCCTTTCCCGATCTGTTTGAAGCACTGTATACTCATTGCTTTTTAGTGTTTTATAAACAAAATGAAAAACAAAACAAAAATTAAAAACAATTAAACGGAAGTAATATCACAGGGATCAAACTTTGTGTAAGATTTTTAAAATACTCCAGGGTCCTTCACACGGTCCAAAGATCTTGTGTTTAGCAATTATGGTTCTCCAGATATGATTTTTCTAAATATTAAACATTGATTTATTGTAATAACATCATCGATGACGTCACCATCCCGAAAACCTATATGTGAAGTTTGTGAAGTTTCAAGTTTATATGTGCTTGTGAAGTGTACTTTTGTTAGCGGAAAAGCGACGGGGAGAAAAAGAAGAATAAGTATTTTAAAAAAAGGAAAAAAAATTAAATGTCAAATTTCATCTTTCGGTTTGAACCGGAAGTCCAGTTCAAATGGGGTTACACTCTGTGTAGCGCTTGTGAAGTTGTAAAAGCTCAATACCCAAGGATTTTATAACTGAACAAAGTTTAAAAATCGGTTGTGTAGTTCTTGAGATATAGTGTCACTTCCGGTTGACCCGGAAGTAAAGGTCAACATGGGGTCACGGCTACCTAAAGCTAATCTCCAATGCCCAAGGAGTCTATAACTGAAAACAGTTTGAAAATCGGTGTGTAGTTCTTGAGATATGGTCCCTGTTCCGGTTGACCCGGAAGTAAAGGTCAACTTGGGGTCACGGTTACCCAAGGCTAATCGCCAATGCCCAAGGATTTTATAACTGAAAAAAGTTTGAAAATCGGTTGTGTTGTTCTTGAATTATGAATTTTTTAAAAATCTGACATTTGATTGTTAGCGAGGTTTGCACGGACGGCTGTTTTAGAGACTAACAAAGCGTAATGTCAAAATCAGGTTGCGCGAACCTTGAAAAGAGACTAGACTACAAGCATGTTTGAAGGACTTTGAACCTTGCGGTCGCTTCAATGGAGCAAGCAGCCGCTCACCGTCTAACTGGTTTAGATCGCGTATTGTGTGTGTGTTTTTAATGCAGTTTATTCCCGCAGTTTGACAGCGGGTCAATGTATACCCGATTTCAACCATAAGTGAAGGTCAAAAAGGTAACATCTTTGTGGAAAAGTTTGAGAAGGCTTAAAAATCTACAACATGATGTGAAAATTGTGAGTAATGTGTATGTAAAAAGTACGAGTATTCCTTAAAGTTTGAATTGTGAAGTTTTCAACTTCCGGTTTGAACAGGAAGACAAGGTCAAACGGTATAAGACTCTGTGTAGTATTTGCTACATTTGTCAAGACCTCTCCGATGATGTATAGATTGTTATAATAGCTTATGTACTTCTTGAGTTATGAATTTTTAAATGATTAAACTTCGATTTATTGTATCTCAACACTTGATGACGTCATCATGACGTCACAACTACTTGATTGAGGTTTTATCAAAGTCCTTACATGGTGTAAGTTTGAAGTTGATCTGATAATCAGAAGTTAATGTTTTTGCCGGGAAAGTGTTTTTTTGAAGAATTACACCAAGGCAAACTTTGATCTTTCGTTACGACCGGAAGTAAAGGTCATGTGAATTTGTCCTTAACTTTTCAAATGGTGCCCGTGTCTTGATCTATCATATGCCCAAGTATAAATATTGTAGCTGTAATATTCGGGGACATACAGGAATTCGCATATGGTCACTTTTTTACCTTAAATGGCGTGTAATTTGACACCTGATGACGTCATCATGACGTAACTCAAGCGGTTTCATCTCCTAATGTATATCTAAGTATATGTGAAGTTTCAAGTTCATATGAGCTTGGAAAAGGTACTTTTGTTAGCGGACAAGGGACGCTGAGAAGAAGAAGAAGAAGAAGTATTAAGAAAAAAAAGAAAGCCTTATCTTGTTTGTAAATTACAAACAAACGGTGTTCGGTTTGTTTTTATAATTTGGTTTTAACCCTTTCCCGATCTGTTTGAAGTACTGTATACTCATTGCTTTTTAGTGTTTTATAAACAAAATGAAAAACAAAACATAAACTAGACTTATCTTGTTTGTAAATTACAAACAAACGGTGTTCGGTTTGTTTTTATAATTTGGTTTTAACCCTTTCCCGATCTGTTTGAAGCACTGTATACTCAGTACTTTTACGAGTTTTGTAAAAAAACAAAACAACAAAAAAAGATAAATTAAAAACAATTAAACGGAAGTAAAGATCACAGGGGGTCAAACTTTCTGTAAGATTTTAAAAATACTACAGGGTCTTTCACATGATCCAAAAATCTTGTGTGTAGCAATTATGGTTCTTCAGATATGAATTTTGTTCAATATTAAACATTGATTTAATGTTATAACATCATCGATGACGTCACCATCCTGAAAACCTATATGTAAAGTTTGTGAAGTTTCAAGTTTATATGTGCTTGAGAAGTGTGCTTTTGTTAGCGGAAAAGCAACAGGGAGAAGAAGAAGAAGAAGTATTAAGAAAAAAAGAAAACAAAATGAAATGTAAAAGTTCATCTTTCGGTTTGACCGGAAGTCCAGTTCAAATAGGGCCACACTCTGTGTAGCGCTTGTGAAGTCAATACCCAAGGATTTTATAACTGAACAAAGTTTGAAAATCGGTTGTAGTTCTTGAGATATGGTGTCACTTCCGGTTGATCCGGAAGTAAAGGTCAACATGGGGTCACGGTTACCCAAGGCTAATCTCCAATGCCCAAGGAGTCTATACCTGAAAACAATTTTGAAAATCAGTTGAGTAGTTCTTGAGATATGGTGTCACTTCCGTTTGACCCGGAAGTAAATGTCAACATGGGGTCACGGTACCCAAGGCTAATCTCCAATGCCCAAGGAGTCTATAACTGAAAAAAGTTTGAAAATCGGTTGAGTAGTTCTTGAGATATGGTGTCACTTCCGGTTGACCCGGAAGTAAAGGTCAACATGGGGTCACGATAAACCAAAGCTAATCTACAATGCCCAAGGAGTCTATAACTGAAAACAGTTTGAAAATCGGTTGTGTAGTTCTTGAGATATTTTCCCTCTTCCGGTTGACCCGGAAGTAAAGGTCAACATGGGGTCACGGTTACCCAAGGCTAATCTCCAATGCCCAAGGAGTCTATAACTGAAAACAGTTTGAAAATCGGTTGTGTAGTTCTTTAGATATGGTCCCACTTCCGGTTGACCTGGAAGTAAAGGTCAACATGGGGTCACGGTTACCCAAGGCTAATCTCCAATGCCCAAGGATTTTATAACTGAAAAAAGTTTGAAAATCGGTTGTGTTGTTCTTGAATTATGAATTTTTTAAAAATCTGACATTTGATTGTTAGCGAGGTTTGCACGGACGGCTGTTTTCGAGACTAACAAAGCGTAATGTCAAAATCAGGTTGCGCGAACCTTGAAAAGAGACTAGACTACAAGCACGTTTGAAGGACTTTGAACCTTGCGGTTGATTGAATGGAGCAAGCAGCCGCTCACCGTCTAACTGGTTTAGATCGCGTATTGTGTGTGTTTTCAATGCAGTTTCATTCCCGCGGTTTGACAGCGGGTCAATGTATACCCGATTTCAACCATAATTGAAGGTCAAATTGGTAACATTTCTGTGGAAAAGTTTGCGGAGGAAGAACAACATATAACCTGATGTAAAAATTGTGACTGAAGTATCAGTAGTTCTTGAGATATGATTTTTTGAAATTTTCAACTTCCGGTTTGAATCGGAAGTCAAGGTCAAATGGGGTCACACTCTGTGTAGCGTTTTTTGAATTTGCAAAGGCCTTTCCGATGATGTATAGATTGTGAAAATCCACTGTGCGGTTCATGAGTTATGATTTTTTCAAATATTAAACTTTGATTTAACGTAATTCGACACCTGATGACGTCATCATGACGTAACTACAGCGGTTTCATCTCCTAATAGATATCTAACTATATGTGAAGTTTCAAGTTTATATGTGCTTGGGAAGTGTGCTTTTGTTAGCGGAAACGCGACGGGGAGAAGAAGAAGAAGAAGAAGTATTAAGAAAAAAAAAAACGAACAAAAACAAGAGGTGTTCCGGGCGGAATGCCCGAACACCTAATTAAAAACAACTAGACTTAAGCTTTTGTTAAAACAAAAACAAGGTGTTCGGTATGATTTTTTTAATATTAAACATTGATTTAAAAAATGTTATAACATCATCGATGACGTCACCATCCCGAAAACTTATATGTGAAGTTTGTGAAGTTTCAAGTTTATATGTGCTTGGGAAGTGTGCTTTTGTTAGCGGAAAAGCGACGGGGAGAAGAAGAAGAAGAAGTATTAAGAAAAAAAGAAAACAAAATTAAATGTTAAAGTTCATCTTTTTGTTTAAACCGGAAGTCCAGTTCAAATGGGGCCACACTCTGTGTAGCGCTTGTGAAGTTGTAAAAAACTCAATACCCAAGGATTTTATAACTGAACAAAGTTTGAAAATCGGTTGTGTAGTTCTTGAGATATGGTGTCACTTCCGGTTGACCCGGAAGTAAAGGTCAACATGGGGTCACGGTACCCAAGGCTTATCTCCAATGCCCAAAGAGTCTATAACTGAAAAAAGTTTGAAAATCGGTTGTGTAGTTCTTGAGATATGGTGTCACATTCGGTTGACCCGGAGGTAAGGGTCAACATGGGGTCACGGTTACCCAAGGCTAATCTCCAATGCCCAAAGAGTCTATACCTAAAAACAGTTTGAAAATCGGTTAAGTAGTTCTTGAGATATGGTGTCACTTCTGTTTGACCCGGAAGTAAAGGTCAACAGGGGGTCACGGTACCCAAGGCTAATCTCCAATGACAAAGGAGTCTATAACTGAAAAAAGTTTGAAAATCGGTTGAGTAGTTCTTGAGATATGGTGTCACTTCCGGTTGACCTGGAAGTAAAGGTCAACATGGGGTCACGGTTACCCAAAGCTAATATCCAATGCCCAAGGAGTCTATAACTGAAAACAGTTTGAAAATCGGTTGTGTAGTTCTTGAGATATGGTCCCTCTTCCGGATGACCCGGAAGTAAAGGTCAACATGGGGTCACGGTTACTCAAGGCTAATCTCCAATGCCCAAGGAGTCTATAACTGAAAAAAGGTTTGAAATCGGTTGTGTAGTTCTTGAGATATGGTCTCACTTCCAGTTGACCCGGAAGTAAAGGTCAACATGAGGTCACGGTTACCCAAGGCTAATTTCCAATGCCCAAGGATTTCATAACTGAAAACAGTTTGAAAATCGGTTGTGTAGTTCTTGAATTATGAATGTTTAAAAAATCTGGCATTTGATTGTTAGCGAGGTTTGCACGGACGGCTGTTTTAGTGACTAACAAAGCGTAATGTCAAAATCAGGTTGCGCGAACCTTGAAAAGAGACTAGACTACAAGCATGTTTGAAGGACTTTGAACCTTGCGGTCGCTTCAATGGAGCAAGCAGCCGCTCACCGTCTAACTGGTTTAGATCGCGTATTGTGTGTGTGTTTTTAATGCAGTTTATTCCCGCAGTTTGACAGCGGGTCAATGTATACCCGATTTCAACCATAAGTGAAGGTCAAAAAGGTAACATCTTTGTGGAAAAGTTTGAGAAGGCTTAAAAATCTACAACATGATGTGAAAATTGTGAGTAATGTGTATGTAAAAAGTACGAGTATTCCTTAAAGTTTGAATTGTGAAGTTTTCAACTTCCGGTTTGAACAGGAAGACAAGGTCAAACGGTATAAGACTCTGTGTAGTATTTGCTACATTTGTCAAGACCTCTCCGATGATGTATAGACTGTTATAATAGCTTATGTACTTCTAGAGTTATGAACTTTTAAATGATTAAACTTCGATTTACTGTATCTCAACACTTGATGACGTCATCATGACGTCACAACTACTTGATTGAGGTTTTATCAAGGTCCTTACATGGTGTAAGTTTGAAGTTGATCTGATAATCAGAAGTTAATGTTTTTGCCGGGAAAGTTTTTTTTTTAAGAATTACACCAAGGCAAATTTTGACCTTTCGTTACGACCGGAAGTAAAGGTCATGTGAATTTGTCCTTAACTTTTCAAATGTTGCCCATGTCTTGATCTATCATATGCCCAAGTATAAATATTGTAGCTGTAATATTCGGGGACATACAGGAATTCGCATATGGTCACTTTTTTACCTTAAATGGCTTGTAATTTGACACCTGATGACGTCATCATGACGTAACTAAAGCGGTTTCATCTCCTAATGTATATCTAAGTATATGTGAAGTTTCAAGTTCATATGAGCTTGGAAAAGGTACTTTTGTTAGCGGACAAGGGACGCTGAGAAGAAGAAGAAGAAGAAGAAGTATTAAGAAAAAAAAAGAAAAACTAGAGATGAGTTTTTGTCATGTGACAAAAACAAGGTGTTCGCGGGGAGTGATTGAATGAATAAACATTCTACCTTATCAATCCAATGCCTGGTCCAGGAGTTATGAATTTTTCAAAAAAATTAACATCAACTTCCGGTTTGGACCAGAAGTCAAGGTCAAACAGGGGTCACATTTTGTGTAGCGCGTTTAGTTTATGAAGATGATTTAGATGATGTATGGATTGTAAACCTCCACCAAGTTGAAACATTAATTTTCACTTTCCGGTTTGAACCGGAAGTCAAGGTCAAATGAGGTTACAGTGTGTAGCGTTTCTTAAATCTTTGGAGCCCTTTCTGATGATGTATAGATGATAAAAATCCAATGTGTGGTTCAGGAGTTCTGATTTTTTCAAATATTAAATTTCATCTTCCGGTTTGAACAGGAAGTAAAGGTCAATTGGGGTCACATTCTGTAAATCGTTTGTTTAGTTGTTACATACTTGTCCAATGATGTATAGATTGTAAAAATCCATTGTGTGGTTCAGGAATTATGAATTTTGAAACAATAAATTTCAGTTAATTTTCAGTTTCAAAATCGGTTGTGTAGTTCGTGAGATATGGTCCCACTTCCGGTTCACCCGGAAGTAAAGGTCAACATGGGGTCACGGTGCCCAAGGCTAATCTCCAATGCCCAAGGAGTCCATAACTGAACAAAGTTTGAAAATCGGTTGAGTAGTTCTTGAGATATGGTATCACTTCCGGTTGACCCGGAAGTAAAGGTCAACATGGGGTCACGGCTACTCAAGGCTAATCTCCAATGCCCAAGGAGTCTATACCTGAAAACAGTCTGAAAATTGGGCGAGTAGTTCTTGAGATATGGTGTCACTTCCGTTTGACCCGGAAGTAAAGGTCAACATGGGGTCACGGTACCCAAGGCTAATCTCCAATGCCCAAGGAGTCTATAACTGTAAAAAGTTTGAAAATCGGTTGAGTAGTACTTGAGATATGGTGTCACTTCCGGTTGACCCGGACGTAAAGGTCAACATGGGGTCACGGTTACCCAAAGCTAATCTCTAATGCCCAAGGAGTCTATAACTGAAAACAGTTTGATAATCGGTTGTGTAGTTCTTGAGATATGGTGTCACTTCCGGTTGACCCGGAAGTAAAGGGCAACATGGGGTCACGGCTACCCAAAGCTAATCTCTAATGCCCAAGGAGTCTATAACTGAAAACAGTTTGAAAATCGGTTGTGTAGTTCTTGAGATATAATCTCACTTCCGGTTGACCTGGAAGTAAAGGTCAATATGGGGTCACGGTCACCCAAGGCTAATCTCCAATGCCCAAGGAGTCTATAACTGAAACAAGTTTGAAAATCGATTTAGTAGTTCTTGAGATATGTTGTTACTTCCGGTTGACCCGGAAGTAAAGGTCAACATGGGGTCACGGTTACCCAAAGCTAATCTCCAATGCCCAAGGAGTCTATCACTGAAAACAGTTTGAAAATCGGTTGTGTAGTTCTTGAGATATGGTCCCACTTCCGGTTGACCCGGAAGTTAAGGTCAACATGGGATCACGGTTACCCAAGGCTAATCTCCAATGCCCAAGGAGTTTATAACTGAAAAAAGTTTGAAAATCGGTTGTGTAGTTCTTGAATTATGATTTTTTTTAAAAATCTGACATTTGATTGTTAACGAGGTTTGCACGGACGGCTGTTTTAGAGACTAACAAAGCGTAATGTCAAAATCAGGTTGCGCGAACCTTGAAAAGAGACTAGACTACAAGCATGTTTGAAGGACTTTGAACCTTGCGGTTTGATTCAATGGAGCAAGCAGCCGCTCACCGTCTAACTGGTTTAGATCGCGTATTGTGTGTGTTTTCAATGCAGTTTATTCCCGCGGTTTGACAGCGGGTCAATGTATACCCAATTACAACCATAAGTGAAGGTCAAAAAGGTAACATCTCTGTGGAAAAGTTTGAGAAGGCTTAAAAATCTACAACATGATGTAAAAATTGTGAGTAATGTGTATGTAAAAAGTACAAGTATTCCTTAAAGTTTGAATTGTGAAGTTTTCAACTTCCGGTTTGAACAGGAAGACAAGTTCAAACGGTATAAGACTCTGTTTAGTATTTGCTACATTTGTCAAGACCTCTCCGATGATGTATAGATTGTTATAATAGCATATGTACTTCTTGCGTTATGAATTTTTAAATGATTAAACTTTGATTTACTGTATTTCAACACTTGATGACGTAATCATGACGTCACAACTACTTGATTGAGGTTTTATCAGGTTCCTTACATGGTGTAAATTTGAAGTTGATCTGATAATCAGAAGTTAATGTTTTTGCCGGGAAAGTGTTTTTTTGAAGAATTACACCAAGGCAAACTTTGACCTTTCGTTACGACCGGAAGTAAAGGTCATGTGAATTTGACGTTTTCAAATGTTGCCCGTGTCTTGATCTATCATATGCTTAAATATAAATACTGTAGCTGTAATATTCGGGGACATACAGGTATTCGCATATGGTCACTTTTTTACCTTAAATGGCTTGTAATTTGACACCTGATGACGTCATCATGACGTAACTAAAGCGGTTTCATCTCCTAATGTATATCTAACTATATGTGAACTTTCAAGTTCATATGAGCTTGGAAAGGGTGCTTTTGTTTGCGGACAAGGGACGCTGAGAAGAAGAAGAAGAAGAAGTATTAAGAAAAACTAGAGATTTAGAGTTTGTCTTACCACAAACTCAAGGTGTTCGGTTCCGGGGGTGGGGGAATGACGAGCCGTTTTTCAATACAAATGGTAACGTGAAGAGTTTTTTATTTTTCTCAAAAAACATGTCATGACTTGTGAACTAAAAGGAAATGTTACTTTGAAAGGCAAGTTTACTAAGAAGTTTGTGAAGTTTCAAGTTTCTATGTGCTGGGAAGTGTGCTTTTGTTAGCGGAAAAGTGACGGGGAGAAGAAGAAGAAGAAGTATTAAGAAAAAAAGAAAACAAATTAAATGTAAAAGTTCATCTTTCGGTTTGAACCGGAAGTCCAGTTCAAATGGGGCCACATTCTGTGTAGCGCTTGTGAAGTTGTAAAAAACTCAATACCCAAGGATTTTATAACTGAACAAAGTTGATCTATCATATGTTTCAATATCAATACCATAGCTGTAATATTCGGGGACATACAGGCATTCGCATATGGTCACTTTTTTACCTTAAATGGCTTGTAATTTGACACCTGATGACGTCATCATGACGTAACTAAAGCGGTTTCATCTCTTAATAGGTATCTAACTTTATGTGAAGTTTCAAGTTCATATGAGCTTGGAAAGGGTGCTTTTGTTAGCGGACAAGGGACGCTGAGAAGAAGAAGAAGAAGTACTAGACTTAACTTTTTGTTGATAACAAAAATAAGGTGTTCGGTCGGATTCGGAAGTTTGGAAGGGGTTTAAACTTCCATTGAAATAGTTTTGCTTGAAATGGCATGCTACATTTTTGCTTGACCAATTATCCTACTCATTATATAGATTTTGAACTTGCACCTTCAAGGTGATGTCATGTTACTCTTGACGACGTCATCGTGGTGTGAACCACATTTTTGGATGTAACATATCCCAACTTGGATACATGCAAAGTTTCAGCTTGATTACTAAAGTTGTTCTGTGCTTATACTTGTTGTACGAACTAGCAGTTGCTTAAATGTAATTAAAAAATATTTCGTAAACATGACGATAAGTTTTCATCAAAAGTTAGTGAATGAGTCTCTGTTCACGTAACGTCGACACATCTCAACTGTAAGTACCACTAGTCATACAAAGTACCAGAACCTCCAACATGTCCGAGTCCATGTCCCATGACCAGGCTTCGACAAAACCAACTGTAGCTCTTGAGATATGGTGTCACTTCCGGTTGATCCGGAAGTAAAGGTCAACATGGGGTCACGGTTACCCAAGGCCAATCTCCAATGCCCAAGGAGTCTATACCTGAAAACAGTTTGAAAATCTGTTGAGTAGTTCTTGAGATATGGTGTCACTTTCCTTTGACCCGGAAGTAAAGGTCAACAGGGGGTCACGGTACCCAAGGCTAATCTCCAATGCCCAAGGAGTCTATAACTGTAAAAAGTTTGAAAATCGGTTGTGTAGTTATTGAGATATGGTCTCACTTCCGGTTGACCTGAAAGTAAAGGTCAACATGGGGTCACGGTTACCCAAGGCTAATCTCCAATGCCCAAGGAGTCTATAACTGAAAACAGTTTGAAAATCGGTTGTGTAGTTCTTGAGATATGGTCCCACTTCCGGTTGACCCGGAAGTAAGGGTCAACATGGGGTCACGGTTACCCAAGGCTAATCTCCAATGTCCAAGGAATCTATAATTGAAAAAAAGTTTGAAATCGGTTGTGTAGTTCTTGAGATATGGTCTTACTTCCGGTTGACCCGGAAGTAAAGGTCAACATGGGGTCACGGTTACCCAAGGCTAATCTCCAATGCCCAAGGATTTTATAACTGAACAAAGTTTGAAAATCGGTTGTGTAGTTCTTGAATTATGAATTTTATTAAAAATCTGACATTTGATTGTTAGCGAGGTTTGCACGGACGGCTGTTTTAGAGACTAACAAAGCGTAATGTCAAAATCAGGTGCCTGAACCTTGAAAAGAGACTAGACTACAAGCATGTTTGAAGGACTTTGAACCTTGCGGTTTGATTCAATGGAGCAAGCAGCCGCTCACCGTCTAACTGGTTTATATCGCGTATTGTGTGTGTTTTCAATGCAGTTTATTCCCGCGGTTTGACAGCGGGTCAATGTATACCCGATTTCAACCATAAGTGAAGGTCAAAAAGGTAACATCTCTGTGGAAAAGTTTGAGAAGGCTTAAAAATCTACAACATGATGTAAAAAATGTGAGTAATGTGTATGTAAAAAGTAGGAGTATTTCTTAAAGTATGAATTGTGAAGTTTTCAACTTCCGGTTTGAACAGGAAGACAAGGTCAAACGGTATAAGACTCTGTGTAGTATTTGCTACATTTGTCAAGACCTCTCCGATAATGTATAGATTGTTATAATCGCTTATGTACTTCTTGAGTTATGAATTTTTAAATGATTAAACTTCGATTTACTGTAATTTAACACTTGATGACGTCATCATGACGTCACAACTACTTGATTGAGGTTTTATCAAGTTCCTTACATGGTGTAAATTTAAAGTTAATCTGATAAACGAAAGTTAATGTTTTTGCCGGGAAAGTGTTTTTTTGAAGAATTACACCAAGGTAATCTTTGACCTTTCGTTACGACCAGAAGTAAAGGTCATGTGAATTTGGCGTTTACTTTTTAAATGTTGCCCGTGTCTTGATCTATCATATGTCGAAAAATAAATACTGTAGCTGTAATATTCGGGGACATACAGGCTTTCGCATATGGTCACTTTTTTACCTTAAATGGCTTGTAATTTGATACCTGATGACGTCATCATGACGTAACTAAAGCGGTTTCATCTCCTAATAAATATCTAACTATATGTGAAGTTTCAAGTTCATGTGATGTTGGGAAAGGTGTCTTAGTTACCGGACAAGGGACGGAGAGAATCAGAAGAAAAAGAAGAAACTAGAGATTTAGTGTTTGTTGGAACAAACACTAGGTGTTCGGATTTCATTGGGGTCAGTGTTGTGTCAATGTGTGAAATATTTTATTGAGTCGATGAAAAAATTGCTGATAGCTTTTGAAATTTCAATGTGTAAATCAATTACGTGTATACATTTAGTTTACACGGGAAATAAATGCTAACGTTCCTACCTAAGACTGCATTGAGCTCTAGAACGTGTATTTATTGAACATTCTGTTTCAATGTTCATGTAAATATTCATAAACTGTACTGTATACAAGACTTTTACTGACAATTCAAAAAAGAGCCTCTTAATATATATTTATTTTACTTCCGGTTGGACAGGAAGCCAGGTCAAATCATGTCGTTATCAATTATACAGAACTTAAACACGTAAAAACATTCACAAAAAATGCAAAGCTTAAAATCATAATAGATATATTTCTCAAGATATGATTTTTCGAAATAATAAACTTTAAATAGATCAAGTTTAACTGCACCTTTAAGGTGACTTAATAATTATATGACAATTGATGACGTCATTTGAACAGGATCTTAAATTTTGGATGTTACAAATCCCGGCTTGAACACATGCAAGGTTATAGCTTTAATCGCGCATTTTTGCCGTAAACATACATCTATGAAAAGTGCACCTTTAAGCCGACTCACGTAAAGCTTGATGACGTCATCGTAATGCGACATTAAATTCTAGATGTAAGATATCCCAACTTGAATACATGCAAGGTTTCAGCTCGATTCCACATTTTTTCTGCATTTATCAATCTTGTATTTCTGCATCTTGTATTTCACGCGATCCACGGCGATATTATTTTCGATGACGTCAATCTTCTACAAAGCTCACAGAGCAAGTTGTAGAGCCGACCGTCAACATTCCACTTTGCTCCAATGAACTATATTCTTCGGGTTTTACTCTAAACATATGGGGTGAAAACCTGGGCCTATTACTTGCACACATTAAATGTGTTAACAACTGCGCATGACAGACTGTTCTATATGTGTGCAATTAGATCACGCTACTCGCATGTATGCAACATGTGATAACACCCGGAACGATCTCAACACTATAGCGTGTTGTATGTGTTTTCAGTGGAATTCTTTTCACACGCAATTTCATTTAAGAGTCATTCGATACCGGATTTCAACCGGAAGTTAAGGTCAAATAGGTAACATGTCTGTGGAAAAGTTTGAGAGGACTTAAGGACATACAACCTGATGTTAAAATTGTTAGTAAGGTGTTTGTAAAATGTATGAATATTTCTTAAAGTATGAATTGTGAACTTTTCAACTTCCGGTTTAAACACGAAGCTGAGGTCCAATGGGGTCACACTCTGTGTGGCGTTTGCTACATTTTGCCAGACCTATCCGATGATTTATAGATTGTTGAAACAGCTTCTATAATTCTTGAGTTATGATTTTTTGAAATAATAAACTTTGATTTATTGTTTTTCAAAAACTGATGACGTCACCGTGACGTAACAACTTTTAGAATCATCTACAAGTTATGATCTACCTACATGTAAAGTTTCAAGTTAATATAAATTTTGCAACTATGCGTTTGCTTGCGGACAAACGAGATTCCGAAAAATAATAAAAACTAAAAAAAAAAAAAAAAACGAACAAAAACAATAGGTGTTCGGCTATTGCCCGAACACCTAAAAAAAACGAACAATAATAAGAGGTGTTCGGAGCAAAGCTCTCCGAACACCTAAGTAAGAAAAAAAAAAAAAAAAAAAAAAAAAACGAACAAAAACAAGAGGTGTTCCGGGCGGATTGCCCGAACACATAAAAAAAAAAACCCGAACAAAAACAAGAGGTGTTCCGGGCTGTATGCCCGAACACATAAAAAAAAAACGAACAAAAACAAGAGGTGTTCCGGGCTGTATGCCCGAACACCTAAAAAAAACGAACAAAAACAAGAGGTGTTCCGGGCTGAATGCCCGAACACCTAAAGAAAAACGAACAAAAACAAGAGGTGTTCCGGGCGGATTGCCCGAACACCTAAAAAAAAAAAACCCGAACAAAAACAAGAGGTGTTCCGGGCTGTATGCCCGAACACCTAAAAAAAAATGACCAAAAATAAGAGGTGTTCCGGGCTGTATGCCCGAACACCAAAAAAAAAAGAACAAAACCAATCGGTGTTCCGGGCTGAATGCCCGAACACCTAAAGAAAAACGAACAAAAACAAGAGGTGTTCCGGGCGGATTGCCTGAACACCTAAAAAAAAAAACCTGAACAAAAACAAGAGGTGTTCCGGGCTGTATGCGCGAACACCTAAAAAAAAAAAAAAACGAACAAAAACAAGAGGTGTTCCGGGCTGTATGCCCGAACACCTAAAAAAAAAAAAAACCCGAACAAAAATAAGAGGTGTTCCGGGCTGTATGCCTGAACACCTAAAACAAAACAAAAAACCGAACAAAAACAAGAGGTGTTCCGGGCTGTATGCCCGAACACCTAAAAAAAAAAAAAAACCCGAACAAAAATAAGAGGTGTTCCGGGCTGTATGCCCGAACACCTAAAACAAAACAAAAAACGAACAAAAACAAGAGGTGTTCTGGGCTGTATGCCCGAACACCTAAAAAACCGAACAAAAACAAGAGGTGTTCCGGGCGGATTGCCCGAACACCTAAAAAAAAAAAAACCCGAACAAAAAAAAGAGGTGTTCCGGGCTGTATGCCCGAACACCTAAAAAAAAATTTAAAAAAAACAAAAACAAGAGGTGTTCCGGGCTGTATGCCCGGACACCTAAAAAAAAAAAAAACCCGAACAAAAATAAGAGGTGTTCCGGGCTGTATGCCCGAACACCTAAAAAAAAACGAACAAAAACAAGAGGTGTTCCGGGCTGAATGCCCGAACACCTAAAGAAAAACGAACAAAAACAAGAGGTGTTCCGGGCGGATTGCCTGAACACCTAAAAAAAAAAAACCCGAACAAAAGCAAGAGGTGTTCCGGGCTGTATGCGCGAACACCTAAAAAAAAAAAAAAACGAACAAAAACAAGAGGTGTTCCGGGCTGTATGCGCGAACACCTAAAAAAAAAAAACCCGAACAAAAATAAGAGGTGTTCCGGGCTGTATGCCCGAACACCTAAAACAAAACAAAAAACCGAACAAAAACAAGAGGTGTTCCGGGCTGTATGCCCGAACACCTAAAAAACCGAACAAAAACAAGAGGTGTTCCGGGCTGTATGCCCGAACACCTAAAAAAAAAAAAAAAACCTGAACAAAAATAAGAGGTGTTCCGGGCTGTATGCCCGAACACCTAAAACAAAACAAAAAACGAACAAAAACAAGAGGTGTTCTGGGCTGTATGCCCGAACACCTAAAAAAACGAACAAAAACAAGAGGTGTTCCGGGCGGATTGCCCGAACACCTAAAAAAAAAAAAACCCGAACAAAAAAAAGAGGTGTTCCGGGCTGTATGCCCGAACACCTAAAAAAAAAAACCCCGAAAAAAAATAAGAGGTGTTCCGGGCTGTATGCCCGAACACCTAAAACAAAACAAAAAACCGAACAAAAACAAGAGGTGTTCCAGGCTGTATGCCCGAACACCTAAAAAACGAACAAAAACAAGAGGTGTTCCGGGCTGAATGCCCGAACACCTAATAAAAAATCAGCTAGCAAAAAGGGGAACAAAAAGCAAAAAGCAACCACACACCTTAGGCAAAGACACACACCACACCAGCACACCCAATAGAACAAAAACGCACGCACACACCCAATCTCACAAAAGACAGCATAATTCTAGAACACTGCAACACTAACAAAACCAATACAGCCAAACGCAAAAAGGGGATAGAAAGAACTGCATTAATTAATTATTAATTGAACAAATTGAAACTGGTTACAAAAAAGCATCGAAGTCATATATGTCATAAAATGAAGCCGCATGAGGTCAGAACGAAAATTAAAAACTTAGACAAACATTATCAAAGTCAAACAGAACTATGAGTCATCGTTGTTCCACAGATTAGCCATGTATATAAGTGGGGTTTTTTGACAGCGAGTCGTTCTACATCTAGGAATGGACAATTTGTTTGCGTTCCTTAGGTCTCTCTTATGGATTGTGCTCTTCTTTGGTGGGACCCAACTACGGAAACGCTCTGATTTCATTAGTGATTTGAAGAAATTAAGGCAAAGCTGTTTTCTTCTATCAAACAATGTGGACAACTTACAAAGCTCAAGTGCCTCATCATACGATGTGTACTGATTGCCAAGGATGATCCTACAAGCCCTTCTCTGGACTCGTTCCAGTGCAGCGCTCTCCTTGGTAGTAAGACCAGGATGCCGTACAGGGGCAGCATATTCTGCCAAGGGACGTACGAAACCAGAAAAGATTGTGATAAGATCATCCATTGGCAACTTGAAGCCCTTGAGAAGTTTCAGGAGATACAATCTGCCATTAGCCTTTTTTAGCATTTCTGCAATCTGACTATCCCATTTTAGATCAGGCCGAATGTGAATACCAAGAATTTTTGCAACTTCCACAGTGTGTAAAGTAACATTGGCAATTTTTGGAGATTGTTCGACAGGGCTGTTTTTCATGAAAGACACTTGCATGGAGGCACACTTCTCAGGTTTAAGTTTCATATGGTTCAGTGTGGCCCAGTGCTCAAATTCATCAAGGTGATCTTGCATGACAGATGGTTCGTTGTGTGCTCTTGTCTCAATCAAAGTTAGATCATCTACGTACTTCAGGGATGTAAGGGAGGTATCCGAGGCTGCATCATTAACCATGGTAACAAAACCAAGGGGGCCAATGCGAGTACCTTGGGGTACACCACCATTTAACTTGATCCAATCGCTGGTTTCACCTTGGTAGCGAACACATTGTTCTCTTTCAGTGAGAAAACTGGCGACCCACGTAACGACCGATGGGCGAACATCGAAGGAGATGAATTTTCTTAGGAGAACATTATGGTCAACTGAATCGAAGGCCTTGCTAAAATCGGTAATAACAACAGGAATTGTAGTGTCACAAATACATTTTTCAGTCAACAGATACAGCGTCACTGGATGGGATAGCACCAACATATATTATCCCATCCTCCCTGAGCTCCCCATGGTTGCATTCTACCGCCCTAAAAACCTTGGAGACATCCTAGTCAGGGCCAAACTCCCCCCCCCCCCCCCATAGACAGGCCAAACACCACCCTCAACAGAAATACAGGGTTGTCACAACTATGTACCCGCTCCAAATGTAAAAACGTGTCTCTACATCAAACCCGCACTTAACGTGAATAGTCATCGCACTGGCTCTTACAATATCAAGACCGACTCCCAATGTAACATACCTAATGTATGTTATATTCTGTAAGAGATGTGGACTACAATATGTGGGAGAGACTAAAACCAAACTCTGTCCTCACTTTCCGAACCATGTGTCTTCCATAAAGACCAAGAAACCGTACCACGTCTCCATCCACTTCAACAGCCCTAATCAAAGCGTCAGAGATGTAGTCTCAAGTAGAGTGAGAAGAGATAAGGGTTATATTAACGGAATTCCGTTGAGTCTTAATTTTTTGGCATACAAAAAAAAATGTATACAAATTTTATCGGGATAAAGATAAGATGCATTTTTGGCAAAAAGGGTGAAATACAACAATTTTTACCTTTCCCTTAAGCAGGGGCGAAATACAGGGGGCGTGGGGGCGTACGCCCCCCCTTTCCGTCAGCCAAAAGAAAAAGAAAAAATTGCCACAAGAGTGTGTGTCGTAGTTTTTTCTCTCAGAGGCAGGATGGATTTCTTTTTCATCCTTTGCCATTCACATTTTTTCTTTCTACCAAAATGAATCTTTCATGATGTGTCACTTGTAATTGGTTAGATTTGCAACAATAACATAGCATTTGAAACCTGATGTGCAAATTTGTCCGGGATAATACGACAGTAAGCTTGAATTTGAGAAACGATCTTACCCTCTATATGTTTTTAATGAATATGCATGAAACCAGATAATGCAGCGACCAGATCCAAACGTGAGATTTGTGGTATTACAATTTTCTTTGAGTAAAATTAGAAGATTGATATGGATCAAACATGCTTAAAAAGTGTGTATATTTCTCTGTTTTAGGCACACAGAGGCTTGATTGTTCACCCCTCAAAAGGTCAAAAGCTCAGAGCGTCCGGGGGCTTCGCCCCCTGGACCCCCATCGGGGCTTCACCCCTAGACCTAACCATCGATGTAACAGGAAAATTTTACAGTAAATTTAGAAGAGTGAAATGGATCAAAAGTGCTTAAACAGTGTGTCTATTTCTCTGTTTTAGGCACACAGAGGCTTCATTTTTCACCCCTCAAAAGGCCAAAAGCTCCGAGCTTCCGGGGGCTTCGCCCCCTGGACCCCATCGGGGCTTCACCTCTGGACCCCATCATCGATGTTACAGAAAAATTTCCTGTAAATTTAGAAGATTGATATGGATCTGAATTAAAGTGTGTCTATTTCTTTGTTTTGTTTGTTATATTGAAAATTGCACTATCATGTCGTTTGTCTCACCATGGAGGAAGGATCCTCCTCACCCAACAATTTTTTGTCCCTGAATAAATATTAATTGTAGACTGCATTTTTATTTTATTACTCAGGATGGCTGATTCAATGACTCCCAACTTGAAAATGATGTTTAAATAATGATCTTGCTAAAACAAAATTATTGGTTAAAGTGGTCAGATATTGCATGAGATCGCACCACAGAGCATCTAGAATCCTAACTGTATCGGAGCATTTAAGCGGGCCCCGGAACCCATGCCGTTAGGGCTTTGCGTTACGCGTTCTCAGGCGCCACAAATTGCATTCACCATTTGCTGCTTGGTACATTTTCACGCCCCCCCCCCCCTCTTTGGAAAATCCTGGATCTGCCCCTGTTAAGGGGCTCCATAATTTATCGAACAAGATTATAGTGGATTCAGTTGTGATTGTTAACAATAAAATAAGGGAGAACTGACCTTTGAATTGGTCCAGGGGAAGAAGAGACCCAGACTAAACAGACCCAGTAGTGGGCCTCCTGTAACACTCGACAAGCTGATGGCTATCTACAAGAAAATCAATGTACTTTACATATTAATAAGCAATAAACAATAATAAGCAACAAGAAAACGATAAACCATTGTTGATTAAGGTTTTGAAATCATGTTCCTTTCATAACGTTCCTTTCATATCATATAAGGTGTGGTGCAGAATCCTATTAAAATAATCAATGTGATTTATGTCTGCCAAAAACCACCTACTTTAACAGCTTTGCGATATTCAAAAACTAATAACCTTTTGCATAGACCAGTTTTTCTTACATCATTTATACTTTATAATTTCTGCATGCCCATTGATGTTTTGTGAAGACGGAAGGTATCGTTAAAGTCTAATATGACTTATTTTATAACATTTCGTTCAAACTGTTGAAGCACAAACGTATACTGGTTTCAGATTTAAAGCATAAAAGCCCGAGCCAAAAACAGTATTCTTACCACCGCAGCCAAAGCAATATATGAGGATGCATGATTAACAGGGTAAGATGGCACGAGCAATTTCTTGTTTCCTTCCATTGGCATAAACCAAAGAAAAGGGTTAAGTATACCAATGGCTGGACAGTGAGAATGCGTCTACATCGTGGTTTACTATGGATTATAATTACACAAGGTGTTGTAGTAACTTGGGCAGCGCAGTACTCCTTGCTCTTTAATGTTTGATTTCTTACCTCTAAAACTCCTTGATTTAGAAGTGAAGTGAGGAAAGCAGCAAAGATGGACAGCACTCCGAACCCAAGAGCTGGTTATAAGAGGAAGGCACAGGGTTATTAAAAATTGATATACAACATGGATTTGGGGGACAGTCGATTGGTCTCGTCCGACAAAAAGCAGGGAAAACATTACCTACATTCTCCAATACCATCAGTTCTACATGTACTCACCTATTCCTTTGGTAACCAGTGTATACTTTTCTTGACTCATACGTGGAAAGCATGGCTTGACGAGATCTTCAGCCGTCACTGCAGCCAGCGCGTTCAATCCAGATGATACCGTGCTAAGACACCGACAATGTTTGAGTAATAAAATGATATAAAGGGGAGTGCGTATAGACAATATTAAGCTTCAATTTAAATGATTTGGGGTTGAACAAAGAATAAAATTTACTAGAGCGGGATTTGAACCAACGACCTCCGGTTTAACGTACCAGCGCTCTACCAACTGAGCTACCTAGACATGTTGGTGATCTCCTTATGCTGTCAATATCTTCGTTCGGGGTGCCAGTCAGAAGCCATACAACCTTTAACTGCCGTGTGGCCAGGGGTCACACCAAAGTTTACGATACAACATGGGAGCGGCAGCCAGGGGATCACCATAAGGGGATGCGACTTGTTTATAACTTGATATTTGAAATAAAAAAGTCGCATCCCCCATAACTTCAATTTAAATAACACATTAAATGATGAAACTGGTCTTACCTGAGTGCAGCACTGAATACTGCTGAAGTGAACAGACCAGGCAGACCGGGGATGGAACCAAACAAGTCCAACATGAAGAAAGGCACAAGCTGCGAGAGGTCAATAACCGGGAGATGATGTTTGAAATAATGCTGGACGTGTTAATACTATTAATTTTTGAGAAAGAGTTTGTGTCATGAAATCCACTCCTCAAACATCCCCAATCCGTGGAAACACTAATGTGCATCAGATTGTTGACCTTTATATGGTGATTTTGTTTTTTAAAGTTTCAAATCGTCCACAATATTTAACCTTTTACGAAGACGGTTTAAATCCTTTTGGGTGCAAATTGTTTTTTTGAAGTAGAACTTCGGATCAAGTTTCACTCAACATATGTTTTTGAGGTTTGTTTGTTTGTTTTTTATAAAACCATTGGTGTGCCTAATCCGTGCTGTATGTTTATAACTGGGTTTTAAGGGGAAAATAAATCGTCAGACTTCAAAGTGAAGATTAAAAATCATAATATTTGAATTTATGTTGTTTAAAATTTGAAGTTTACCTGGTCTGTTTCAGAAACCTTGTTACTTGTATAAGGATCGCATTGCTTATCAGCGTAGTAAGAATACATCACTAGTCCAGAGAAACAGGACGTGGAAACAACCACGACCATCCCACAAGCTGCCAGAAACATCGATCTAGAATTGAGTATAAAATATTTTGGAATGCGCAAAGCTGTGTATAACTCAATAGTCTTGGTGAAAGACCTTATCGTGTTGATTTGTCACATTTTCCCCACGAGAGGGCGCTATCAAACACGAACCGCTCCAAGAGAAGGTCTTTGGAAACTCTCATTCGCCAGGTTTAGCATAATAGATTGAATATGGAAACTAATGTGACTTATTAATTTGCATATAATAATAAGAGCAGTCTAATACCCCGACGTCACCTACAGAAGTACTTAATGCTGTACATGTACATACACATGTACATTATGATAATAATACGTTGTATACTATAGTACTACTTGTAGAGAGCATGATAATCATGTGTGTGTAGGCACTAAACACAACTGCAACTAACAATAGGTGGCAGGATAACAAACTAGTGGAGAGAGTCCAGTAAACAACAAAGTGATTCTGTGAAACAATAGGTACAGAATCAATGTAGGGGAAAATATGTAAGAAATTAAAAATAAGCCAGAGGAATCTGCGGAGAAAGCGGGTTATTAAATCCTCTGCAAAAGGTTATTGACAGGTTTATTTTTTAACAACCTATTGAGAGAGAGAAGGGTAAAAATAAACCAGTGGAGAGAACAGGTTATTGACAGTAACTGTTTTTATGTTACATGAAAGAAAATAAGCAAGCAGTAAATAAAATGGGGGTGATGGGAATTTATTTGACACCAGTGTTGATGTTCAGTCAAAAGGGTTGGACTGTCTTAAGTTGGTGAATCCAGTGTGATTCTCTGAGTTTGCGGTGTGTGTCATCACCATTGCAAGCCTCAATCACTATAAGTGCAACATCTTTGACGTTGTGATTAGGGCTGTTGAAGTGGATGGAGACGGGGTACGGTTTTTTGGTCTTTATGGAAGAGACATGGTTCGCAAAGCGAAGACTGATTTTGATTTTAGTCTCTCCCACATATTGTAGTCCACATCTCTTACATGATATAACATAGACAACGTTAGGCGTGCTACATCGTGAGTCGATCTTGATATTGTAAGAAGAGCCAGTGCCCAGAACTCTTCAATTTAAAGGATATCGTACACGTTTGGTAATAACTCAAAACAAATATTAGCATAAAAACTTACTTGGTAACAAGCAACGGAGAGCTGTTGATAGTATAAAACATTGTAGGAAACGACTCCCTCTGAAGGAACGCAGTTTTTGAGAAAGAGGTAATTTCTCACTAAAATAATAACAACTTCTTGCAAGATGTTTTTATTCCTATCTGAAAGCACACAAGTTTGTACAACAAAGGTGTTTTTTCTTTCATATTTTCTTGCAACTTCGATGACCAATTGAGCCCAAATTTTCACAGGCTTGTTATTTTATGCATATGTTGGGATACACCGTAAGTGAGAACACTGGTCTTTGACAATTTCCAAACGTGTTCAGTGCCTTGAAGTGCGGGTTTGATGTTAGAGACATGTCTTACACTTGGAGCGGGTACATTGTGAAAACCCTGTATTTCTGTTGAGGGTGGTGTTTGGCCTGTGCCTAGGGTAGTTATGGCCCTGACTAGGATGTCTCCAAGGTTTTTAGGGCGGCGGAATGCAACCATGGGAAGCTCAGGGATTGCTGAGCATTATTTGTTAGAGGAGTGAAGAATAGTCATATTATTATTGAGGATTGATGAAAGTTTAGGCAGTTTAGGGTGGAAGGTGGTGACCAGGCCAACTCTCTTAGTCGGGACTTTTTGTGTGTGTGTTTAATATACATATACATAAAGAATTCCTATTGTTTCCAATGACCAGATATCATGCCTGAAACAGTAACCTAACACTTACTGTTCTTCGACAACTGGTTCAAGGTCATGACTTACTCGCGGGATTTGGTAAGAGCCCTCACAAAAATGTCCTGTGGTAATTCCTTTGGTTACTGGCATGTGGTATTCCTGTGGTAACCGGCGTGTGGTATTCCTGTGGTAACTGGCATGTGGTATTCCTGTGGTAACTGGCATGTGGTAATCCTGTGGTAACTGGCATGTGGTATTCCTGTGGTAACTGGCATGTGGTATATCTGTGGTAACTGGCATGTGGTATTCCTGTGGTAACTGGCATGTGGTAATCCTGTGGTAACTGGCATGTGGTATTCCTGTGGTAACTGGCATGTGGTATATCTGTGGTAACTGGCATGTGGTATATCTGTGGTAACTGGCATGTGGTATTCCTGTGGTAACTGGCATGTGGTACTCCTGTGGTAACTGGCGTGTGGTATTCCTGTTGTTACTGGCATGTGGTATTCTTGTGGTAACTTGCGTGTGGTATTCCTGTGGTAACTGGCATGTGGTATTCCTGTGGTAACTGGCATGTGGTATTCATGTGGTAACTGGCATGTGGTAATCCTGTGGTAACTGGCATGTGGTATTCATGTGGTAACTGGCATGTGGTAATCCTGTGGTAACTGGCATGTGGTAATCCTGTGGTAACTGGCATGTGGTATTCATGTGGTAACTGGCATGTGGTATTCATGTGGTAACTGGCATGTGGTAATCCTGTGGTAACTGTCCTGTGGTAATGTCCCAAATTGAACACAGGAATACCACAGGAATGTTCCTGTGGTAATTTGTGTGGTAATTTGTGTGGTAATTGATGAAAGTTTAGGCAGTTTAGGGTAGAAGGTGGTGACCAGGCCAACTCTCTTAGTCGGGACTTTTTGTGTGTGTGTATAATATATATATACTGTTATGAGACCCTAATACATGTACATGTAATTACGTGTATACAACGCACGCTGTCAATCATTTTCTGTGTGTAAGTCCGTTGACCCTAGTGGGCGGCGTTAATCCGTTATGAAGGATCTAGAATGATCTAGGCTCTGGAAGTTTGAAGTTAGTTTTAGAACTTTCCAGAAAACAACACAAATCCTTTATATACAGGCTGGGGATCAATCTTCGAGGGGACACAAATACTCAAGACTGGTGGAAGCTACGACTTCTGTGATTGTGATTCAACTCGTTGGAGGAGCTTTTGGTAGAGTTCGCTTTTGACCGAGTGCAGTTAAAGAGCTTAATTTAAATCCGGAAAGGACAGTTTCGAACTTAATCTACAGTTCGGTGTTTTGGGGTCTTCTTCCCCATATTTTGTGGCGGGTGTCAGATTGTGTACCCGTTGTTGCTTCGTCTTCTTCTGGACATTTTTCGGAGTGAGTTCGCCCCGTGATAGCTCATAGTCACATCGACAAAGAACTGTTTTACCGCCCCTGGAGTTGATCGTTTTAGAGCCAGTGTATGTGATCCTCGCTGTATCTTCTGTTGCCGTGATCCTCGCCTGTATTTCATCCCGGTTGACGTATTAGCCTGTGAGATTACTTATTTTGTATACGATCTATTTTAATGTACACTGGTTTTACTCAATCATTGTACGTTTGTTAAACCCAATAGGTATTTGAAGTGGCCGATAGTTTCATTATTAAATCACTTTGATTCTGTGTTCTTTACATCCGTGTCACCTTACATCCGTGTCACCTTGTTTGATTTCTTTGTGGGTAAATCTTCAGAATCCACGAAAGCTTGTGCATCAAACTCACTAGCCATTTTTATACAACACTACAGACTAGTAACAATAAAACGTGCAACCTTGTTTGACAACTGTACACAGAAATCTACGGCTTATTTTTGTTCGATTTCCCGGACAGGCCCCCAATTTGTTACGATCCAAAAATCTCCAAACTATCCGTGAATATAAATCACTCAAAAAGCCTGAATTTTCTCAGATGCAACAAAGAAATCAAACAAGGTGACACGGATGTAAAGAACACAGAATCAAAGTGATTTAATAATGAAACTATCGGCCACTTCAAATACCTATTGGGTTTAACAAACGTACAATGATTGAGTAAAACAAGTGTACATTAAAATAGATCGTATACAAAATAAGTAATCTCACGGGCTAATACGTCAACCGGGATGAAATACAGGCGAGGATCACGGCAACAGAAGATACAGCGAGGATCACATACACTGGCTCTAAAACGATCAACTCCAGGGGCGGTAAAACAGTTCTTTGCCGATGTGACTATGAGCTATCACGGGGCGAACTCACTCCGAAAAATGTTCAGAAGAAGACGATGCAACAACGGGTACACAATCTGACACCCGCCACAAAATATGGGGAAGAAGAACCCAAAATACCGAACTGTAAATTAAGTTCGAAACTGTCCTTTCCGGATTTAAATTAAGCTCTTTAACTGCACTCGGTCAAAAGCGAACTCTACCAAAAGCTCCTCCAACGAGTTGAATCACAATCACAGAAGTCGTAGCTTCCACCAGTCTTGAGTATTTGTGTCCCGTCCTAGATTTACCCCCAGCCCGTATATAAAGGATTTGTGTCGTTTTCTAGAAAGTACTACTCTAGATCATTCTATTAGCACCGCCCAGGGTTAACGACCTTACACACAAAGATTGATTGACAGCGTGCGTTGAACACACGTAACTAATGTACATGTATTAGGGTCTCATAACAATCGTTTTAGAGCCAGTGTATGTGATCCTCGCTGTATCTTCTGTTGCCGTGATCCTCGCCTGTATTTCATCCCGGTTGACGTATTAGCCTGTGAGATTACTTATTTTGTATACGATCTATTTTAATGTACACTTGTTTTACTCAATCATTGTACGTTTGTTAAACCCAATAGGTGTTTGAAGTGGCCGATAGTTTCATTATTAAATCACTTTGATTCTGTGTTCTTTACATCCGTGTCACCTTGTTTGATTTCTTTGTTGCATCTGAGAAAATTCAGGCTTTTTGAGTGATTTATATTCACGGATAGTTTGGAGATTTTTGGATCGTAACAATACATAAAGAATTCCTACTTGTTTCCGATGACCAGATATCATGCCTGAAACAGTCACCTAACACTTACTGTTCTTCGACAACTGGTTCAAGGTCATGACTTACTCGCGGGATTTGGTAAGAGTATCCCTCACAAAAATGTCCTGTGGTAATTCCTTTGGTTACTGGCATGTGGTATTCCTGTGGTAACTGGCGTGTGGTATTCCTGTGGTAACTGGCATGTGGTATTCCTGTTGTAACTGGCATGTGGTAATCCTGTGGTAACTGGCATGTGGTATTCCTGTGGTAACTGGCGTGTGGTATTCCTGTGGTAACTGGCGTGTGGTATTCCTGTGGTAACTGGCGTGTGGTAATCCTGTGGTAACTGGCGTGTGGTATTCCTGTGGTAACTGGCATGTGGTATTCCTGTGGTAACTGGCATGTGGTAACCCGGTGGTAACTGGCGTGTGGTGTTCCTGTGGTAACTGGCATGTGGTATTCCTGTGGTAACTGGAATGTGGTAATCCGGTGGTAACTGGCATATGGTACTCCTGTGGTAACTGGCGTGTGGTGTTCCTGTTGTTACTGGCATGTGGTAATAATAATAATAAAACCGCATGTATTCTTGTGGTAACTGGCGTGTGGTATTCCTGTGGTAACTGGCATGTGGTATTCCTGTGGTAACTGGCATGTGGTATTCATGTGGTAACTGGCATGTGGTAATGTCCCAAATTGACCACAGGAATACCACAGGAATGGTCCTGTGGTAATTTGTGTGGTAATTTTATGTGGTAATACCACTGGACATTTTTGTAAGGGATAATAGTCCGCAAAGCAACGATTTTCCTTGATGGAGGCCCACTTTCTCCGGGCCCTACAGTTTCTCGAACGATTGAATCCCCGATGATCCACACATCCCCTGGTGACACATAATATTGTACAGGCACTTATCTTGCAGACCCAATGATATAATTGGATAAACATGCAGTGACGTAAGCGTTCCATATCTGTATTATGATTGGTCCGAGGTGATGTCAGCTCGCTCTTGCTCTTTCGATCGTCCGCTGCGTGTGCATAATGTTTGTGGGAAATGTTGTTTTATTCATGTAATGTGTGTACATGTGTATTGACTACGAATCTCCATGTGAATTGATGCGAGGTCAAAAGTACATCTGGCAGGATCCTGCAAGGCCGGCCTCTGGTGTTTTTCACAAGTCTCGAAGTGTGTTCAGGCTAGTCGGGTCGTGTCACATCGTTTTGAACGCACTCTAGTTCTATTTACTCTATGCTCCGTACCAGAGCTGTGTATTGAGAGAGTTGCGACATGGAGGGACCAGCTTTCTCCGGTCACGTGGTTGCTGGACGCCATTTTGTTCCAAAATGCAGTACAACCCAATGGGCAGACTAGTCTGGCACCCTGTATTCGCCAATGCATTTTTTGGAGACAAAATGGCTTCTAATCGCAAGTTGTCGCAACTCTCTCAATATACGGCTCTGCTCCGTACACACTGACGGCACCCTCATCCGAATTCTCAGAATTCCCTATAATACCGTCACGTATACCGTACATTCATTTGTATTGTGTTTAATTCCATGTACAATCATCCATTATTTTATTTTACTTTGAAAAAGAAAAAACACATTGAACGAAGTGTGCTTTGTAACTTTCTACTTTGGCTGGCCACGTTTCTTCACATGAAGTACGGAGGGCCGACACTCCAGAGACTTTGCACCTGAATAATTCAAACCCTGCAGCGAGGCACCTGTTTGGTTGCAGCGCACCCGTGGTATTTTGTCAGCACAGGTTTCCAAGCTTTTCCGTAGGTTAAGAGGGTTTGTTTTGCATTATTTTTTTCAACGTTTTGTTTTTTTTAAATCTAAGGGTGTTGTTTACATGTGTAGGTATTGCCTGGGTTATTTTAGGCTTATTTGTTTTGCTTAATGAGTGCAATTGTGAGAATATTTGTTGAAGTATAGAATGATCAAGTGAACGATCTCTCCATCGAATTAATACAAATAGTCAGTATTTGTTTGACATATCATAATGTAGATCTTTGATTGGAGGGTAAATATAAGAATTAACAAATTGTATTGATCGTTTCCGGCCTCAATATTCACTACGAGGTATGAACGCATGGCGTGGTTTAGCGTGCAATAGTAAACCAACAAAACGGGTATGACGAAAATGCACGGTAAATAGTACCAAAATGCACAGTTTATGACGTAGATCATGAAATAGTATGAATGCCACAAAGATGTTCTCTTCCAATCAAAATAATGACAATCTACTGGGGTGTTTGTAATATCAAAACTGTGCTATTTGTTAAGTTCTAAATCGACCCCTTTTTAAGTCTGGCTGACGGTATGCGCGCAATTCTTATTTTGCAGAATATTTGCATATGAAATTACGTCAAATCTAAGTTACACAGCCTGGTTGAAACTTCATGTTTTGGTTTAACCGTAAAATTTGATGGCACATCGTGTATATCCTCCCGTGTCCGGTTTTCGATGTACTATGCCTTTTTCTTTGAATTAAAAAAAACCACTAATGCATTGTATCAACTGATGTCCTAATTACCTTCCTTTGTTTATTAGAAGTTTGTAATTATCGAATAACGCTCGATGAACGTTGCAGCTTTCACACCACAGTCCAATCTTTGACCCCCTGCAGTGGCGCCCCCAGAGTTTGACTTTGTCCAGTTTTCGATGTACGGTGTCCTGGTTAAGCCATACGTACAACAAAATGTCTGAAGTGAACCTGAGTGATCTGTGTGACTTTAGTTGGTTTTATGGTCGGCATTTATTTTAAATTTTTTTCAAAGTAAGTTTATTTTATACTTTTTAAAGCGATAATATGGTGTTTATGCGTTTAAAAAAATGTATAATAATAATAATAAAATAGCCGTAGATGTTTCTTTGCCTTCAAAAATATCAGAATGTCTGTTTATTTTTGTTTCTTTTTAGTCTCTTACTTAACTGATTAATAAAGATAGAAACAACATTCATAAATAATTATATATACAATTCTGATGCTTAATTATTTCGTTTTATCCCTTACAAAAATAAACCAACAGGAATCCTATAAGAATTTGTAGAAGTGACTTTTTGTAAGGGAAAACTACAACTTGCGAATTCAATCTAATTTACCACATCAAAACAAACATACTAAAAATAATCCCTGGTAGTTGTGCTTTTTCTAATTATGTTTTTTTCTTTCTTAATCATGTTGAACTGATTTGCATAATGAAATTGGTGAAACTGGAGATTGATAAAATGGTAATTGTTTTGTGGCATTTTTGGCATTTTGTTTGAAATAATAAAATGGACAGTAAATAATAGTGCCATAGTGCAAGCATAATCATGTGATTTTTGTTTAATAGGGCGCAGTTGTGTAGGCAAAAAAATTGAAAGGCAAGCAAAGGATATAAGTTATTCTTCGTCATGGCACGGACAATAAAAAATATCCTTCGCTTGCAGGCGACTAGTGCTACAGCAATATCTGAGGTGAACCCAGTGCTTGCAGTGATTGTACATGCACTGGCCCCACGAGGTCAAGTAGATTGAATTAGCAAGTTGGATGGGCCTAAAGCAGTGACAGACACAGCATTTGTCTGTATCCTCTATCTCTGTGGAGCTGTCGTCGTCGCCGTCGTCATTTGAAGAGGGGGGTCGTTGTTTGGGGACTGCAAGTGGTCGGCTTTCAGATGAAGTTGAAGCGCGACGCTTCTTTGTTTTGGGTGTTTTTTGTGTGGTTTCTTTAGGACTCTGGTCGTTTCACTTGCTGCTTCGAATTCAACTATCTTGTTTCTGGTTGTTTCTTCAGTAATAGCCTTCCCAGCGACTACAAAGCTAAGGCATCGCCTCTTTTTGGGAACCTTTAAATAAAAATGGTATATAGAATAAAGAAGAAGAGTGCATGAGATAAATACATTTTTTTATTTTTCCAATAACTTAAATGCCATTACAACTATTAAAAACGCAGAAGTTTAACTATAATCACACAGAAAGTGACATACCTTTTGTCTCTGTCCTATTGAGTCTTCTCTCTCCTTAAAAAGATCAGGTCTTGAACCAGAATTACCAGCAGATGAATGGTCACCTTGCGGACCAACCTCCACTACGTCATCAGCCAGATCATCTGCTGTTGTTTCTGTCGGCTTAGGCATCAGTACAGAATCAGAAAGGCCAGCAGATGAATGGTCACCTTGCGGGCAAACCTCCACTACGTCATCAGCCAGATCATCTACTGTTGTTTCTGTCGGCTTAGGCATCAGTACAGACTTGTTGAGAGCTTTGGCTGGAGCATACAAGGTTTCATCCACCACACCACTATTGAATGGGTAAATTCCCCTTTTCTGAACGAGCTCCTCAAGTTGTCTGGAGAAAGGGCCTTGGTATATGCATTGCATGCAATCTCACAGATTGAGTATTTGTCAATCCCTGTCGTTGAATTGGCTCGCATTTGTCGGTGGCAGAGGGGATTATAAATTCTCTCAAATGGCCCAAAACATCCCACATCCAGTGGTTGTAGGATGTGACTTGTGTGTGCAGGCAAGACGAAGAGCAATATGTTTTGCTCTCGTGCCCAGTCAATCACTGGTATGTTGATATGAGACCGATGGCCATCATAGTGAAGGAGTATTGGCTCATCTTGTGATCTGTTTGTAGAAACATATTTCAAGAAGTGTGTCGAAAGGTATGTCATGAAGATGTCAGTATTTGACCAGCCACTGCCACTGACGGTTCCCGCTACACCGGGAGAGCAACCGTTAAGTAGCTCTTGTCTCATACGCTGCCCTGGGAATATGAAGTATGGAGGTATTTGCTGGCCCAGCGCATTTCCAGCACCGATAACAGTCACAGTTATCCCTCTGCCGCTTGTCACAGCAAGTGGGGTGGAAGAGGAGGACGGACCAACGATATAAGGTGGGGAATGGTTTTGTTTGAGACCTTTTTCGTCGACATTGAAGATGCGTTCAGGGCATCCTTCAACTTGTACTTTGTCAGCATGTGATCAAGCTCAGTGAAGTATGCATTCACTACCTTTTCTGACGTTGCCTTCGCTCTATAAAGATCAAGGCTTCGTGGCTTCCTTACACTCAGTTCAGGCCATCTCTGCATGAAGTTACAAAACCATTTTAGGGTTAATGGATGATCTTTGTCCCGTTTGTTGATACTGACAGCATATGTGGAAGCTATGTCGACAACTTCGGCCCTGCTATATCCAAAACCAAGTAGAGCCATCTTCTTCAAATGGTTCACCAACTTGTTTTCCTCCTCGATGCTGAACAATGGAGGTGGCCCGGACTTGATCACTTCAGGGTTAACTCTCCCTTTGACACAATCTCTTAGGGTAGTCTCGGGGACTCCAAATTTTCTTGCAGCACTATATACCGAAATGTTGTCATCAACAACACAGCAATATTGCATAAGTTAAGGCTGTCGGAGAGTAGCTCCTGTAGCTAGTTGGCCGCCGGGATGGCCATTCTGGGCTTACGCACATGCTCTGCAGGATATAGGACACCTTATTAAGTATATTGGTTGTGATTGTTTGCTCTGAACAACTATTTGTTAAACTTATAACAATAATAATATTAGTGTATATTATTTGTATGCCTAAAATTTATTTCATTTGACATTGAGATTATTTCATGTCACATTAATGTATAAATTATTACCAACTCACTTAAAATCACATTAATGATCTCAATTAAATAAATTGTTAAATACCTACTTCACAAGCAACAAAATAAGAATAAAAATAAAAATAAAATAAATGCATTTTTTACCCTAGGTAAACAAATATTTACAATTTTTTCATGTCAAAGACAAGCAAACCCACATTCTATTAACTTTATTAAAGTTTCAGAATCTTTATTGAACCATTAGAGTAGATATCTCACAGGCACAAAATAACATTTTCATAACAAAATGACTTTAATCTACGGTAACTCCAACTCCCTAAATGCGGTGGTGCTGCCTAGCAGTGAGAAAATGATATAAGGTACATGTTCACTCGAGGCCTCCGTAGTTTTTTTCCCAGAATGCTCAGCGGGAAGTTCAGTCATTTGATTTGACCGTCATGACGTTGCGAGTTCAAAGAGTGTTTAATAAAACTTTTAGGGTGTCACAATAAATATTTACGGACCTTACAACGTAACATATTTTTGTACTTTGTGCTTTAGGCCTAAATGCACAACCTTTTTATATTTACGATAACAACTCACCGGTAAAGCTTTCACTTTCCACATTTTTCGCTGGAAGGATAAGAGACCCGATGTTTGGTAAGTCAAACAAAAATATTGGTATCTAGGGGTTGTTTACATCGCGCGCAGTGACGTAAAAGATATGCCTCGATTTTAGGGTCGCATCGAATACAGGGCGTCCCACGATACTTATTCCCTTAAAAAATAACACTTCTGGTTTCAATCCAAAAAGATATTAGCTCATTGATCTGAAATATTTTTGTAAAGATTTTACAATGATTGTAGGTCTATGATTGTAGATATAAAAGAAGATTGCATATCAAAAATTATGTTATGTGTTATCTACTTATGTGTGTTGTACACTACTCTGACTTGACTCTGACTCTGGCTCGGCATAAGTACTTTAGACTCGTACTCATCCAAGGGTTTTTGGACTCGGTCTAGACTTGATCTCTGGAGTATTTGGAGTACTCGGTTTTCGGATTTGAGGACTCAACTCCAACAATGCACATAAGTCGGGGACAAATCAGCTTATACTTTGAAAAGAGGGCTTTACAGTTGGTAAAGGTATAATTTAAAAGGGCATTGCCGTAAATTGAAGCTACTGTGCTCACATTTTTGCTCTTTTGACGGATCCTGTTGTTATATAGCGTTGAACTTGAGACTGGTTGACCCCATAAGTCGATAACCAACTGAAAGTCCCGCCAACGACAACCGACCAAAATGTATGACGAATACTTGGATCGAAAGTGAAACTGCGAAAAGGGGTAAAATATGGATTTTCAGAGTTATAGTAAATGAGAAAATATTCTTCTATTCACTTGACTAGAAAATGGTAGAGAGGAGAGGATTGTGGAATATGGATGGGGTAGAGACTTCAATACAAAGACCGAGTTATAAAAGAACACTTGCAACCCAAATGTATAGATCTGATCAGTACCTTATAAACTAAATAATACCCGAAATATTTAACCAAAATATGCCCCTGAATACACAGGGCCCTGTGCAATACCTGCAATACCTGTGGCTTTCCTCTACAAATTGATTATCTCAGCCTCAAAGTGAAAAGGGGATGTAAAGGGAAGGTATACGTTTGGTAATCACTCTTAAAATTAATGGCAATAAAAACTTACTTGGTTAGAAGTAGGCCTACAGCATCTTTCGATAGTATAAATTATTTTGAGAATCATTTCACTTCGAAGTAATGTGGTTATGGAACAAAATATCCGTTTTTATTTTTGAATCTGAGAAACGTTACTGTCAGATTCGTGTATTCTAATTCGGATTATTCTTCGCGCGGACATAATCACTCTGGATTTTCAGCGATATCAAAAAAACGCGACCACATGCAATGAAATTTTCACAGGTTAGTTTTATTGTCTACACTTTTATAGGCCTATAGAATTAAAACAATCGAACGCCTCCAAAAACCAAAGTAACTTTCACTTTAAAGGAAACTTTTTTATTAAAAACTGTTTTTGTTAATACTTTGATAATGTTATTTGTGTTTATTTGCATAACAAACATTTAACTATTTTGGCTAATAGTGTATGTTGATCAATGGAAGTTACGCATTTTTTCTGTTTTGAAAAATACCACAAAAAAGCTTACTTCCAAAAGTCGATCCTTCCTCCTTCTTCTGCAATTTTCCAGACGTTTTTAAAACCACCGAGTCGGATGGAACCCTCTATGATGATAGCCAGAAAACCTGCCATCATAACGCAGGTTTGGAAGACGTCTGTCCACAGCACGGCCTTCATACCACCCTTCATTTGAAAATAAGATATCCAAAAAAATGATGAAATAGAAATACTGCAAGAATAGCGTAAATTTTCATTGTGACAATCCTAAAGGCGTTCACTTCAGTTGGTTTATGAAGATCAGGTAAGCGTTACATAGCTTGTTTTCATGAGCGATTTTCTGCTTGGCTGTGCGCTAGACTTTCTTGGGAATCCGCATCATCCGTTCAACCTCACCATTGGCTTGTGGCATAAAGGGTATTACCTTTCTGTGTGTAAAGCCAATGTACTTTGCAAATGCAGCAAACTCTGCGCTCTGAAATGGTGGACCGTTTCCGTACGAACCACTTATGGGCAGCCAGATTCTGCCAAGCTTGGGGATGACAGACTTGGCGGATGTAGAACTCACACTGATGTCAATCTCTGGGTATTAACTGTAATCGTTGATCACAACAAGTAAATAATCACCTGTTGGCAAGTCTTTCAAGTCAATGCTGACATGAGACCATGTTGCAGTTGGGAAAGCGGACATGTGGAGAGGTTCGCTTGTCGACGTTTCAACTGTCGTTACTTGACATGGCAAACATTGAGATATGGTACGTTCTACCATGCGATCTATGCCTGGAAACCAGACTTTCTGTTGGAGTAATTGTTTGGTTTTAACAATGCCTTGGTGGCCTTCATTGGCAAGGTCAATTACACGCTGCTGCAACGATTTAGGAATCACTATGCGATGATCACGGAGTCATGAGAGTCGTTTACGCTAAGTTCGTCACGAACATGCTGGTGAGATCAGCTTTGAGATTTGCATCCGTCTCAGCAATGATCGTCTTCCATGTGTTTGTCGTTACCGCCTTTATGAAAGATTGCAGAAGAACATCATTCTTGGTAGCAATCTGAATATCAGATGTTGTCAGTGATTTGGGTACGGCATTTTTTCAAAAGTTTCAAGTCGAAATGTTGGATGGCGCCCTCTTGACCGTTTTTGTCATATTATGATTCCAACGATTACTAAAATTCCATGTTTTATACCAAGAGTACAGATAAATAAAAGTTATTACCCGAAATTCCATATCAATCTCAAGTTATTTACTAGCATATATCCTCCCGTGCGTACATGTATTAAAGTGAGTACAATCTTTCATATCAATCATGGGTTACTGGGATGAATTGGGGATTGTTTACATTCAGATTTTCACATGTCTTGCCTACAAAAGTTTATCGTTAACCAGTTATGATATGGTAGTGTTTATTGTAGTTATTGAAGTTCCTGAGTACATTATCGTTGTTGATTATTAAGTCTATTATGATTATTAATGTGTAATGGGATGAAATTGTAGGCCCCCTTTTTTTTGTAAACCCCTAGTATACCTATGTCCAGCTCGGACTAGGGCGAGTCTAGGGGTGGGTGGTTGCCTGGAGATGTGTGAGGATTGGGTGATTGGTAGCAGGCTATGCAACCAATCACGGCGCATTGAGGAAGTATTGTCCAGAGGTCAGTGACTTTACCCAAGAAAGTGGTTGGTCACTTGGCCACTGGACTCCGACAGAGGAAAGTTGTGAGAATAAACCCTCCAAGTTTCTTCAGTTGATGCACTTTGCCTCTGTCGGATATCTGCGTTGGATTGCGCCAACCCAACTTGTCGTCACAATATCATTTATATATGTTCATCCCCTGTCCTGCTCTAGGTGAGTTTGTTTTTACTTTTATCTTTCTTGTGAGCCTAGGCTTAAAAGTTAAAGTAAAGATCAGTTTGTCAATGTACATTTAATTTGAACAATCACTGCTTATTATATATTTGTGTGAGGATAGTGTTTTGGATTTTGATTTTATGGAAGTTGTAAAACAAAGTTCCTTTTGAAAGCTCTTATTTGAATTGATAATTATTGACTTGTTGTTTGCCATGCTCTTTTAACTTTTGAATACTTACAAAATGTTCATTACATTTTGTCTCTGTATTATTTTACTTGGAATTGATTTAGTTAATGTTGCTTTATTAATATCTGCATTATTTGAGAATGTATTGTGAGAAAGATTACAGTACTCTTTTATTTCATGGTTTAACACTTTAATCAAAGTTAGTATTTTCTTTGTACAGTTTTTAAGATGCACTGCTTTATTTAATTTTGATTGCATCGACCACCATGATAGTTATGTCTCCTTCAACTTACTTGAGACTGAAGGCTACTCTTTATTTTATTATTGTCTGCACTTTGCCTTGGTTTATAAGACCAGAGACTTCCGCTGAAGTCTGAGAGTTTTATTAATTGACTTGTTCATGTTTAATATTAGAAACAACTTATTTCTAATAGTACTTTTGATTCTTTCACGAGTGTTGCAAGTGACAAAGAATAGTTTTGTATTATAAGTTTAATTGGTTTAAGTTTTATGCATTTTTCCATTTTAACTTTATACTGCAACTAAACTTTTTAGTCAGTAACCCTTTTGATCATAGTTTTGCTCTATGGTTTGATATATCTTTGATTTTACTTGTTTGCATTTTTGATACTCTGCATTTACTTTTATTTGAGACTTCTTGGAAGTTTCAAGTCATTTTGTATATTATAAATGTTGCTTAAAAGTTAAAGCAATTCTCCTGTTTTTCATTGTTTATTCGAACATCCTTATTTCATGGTATCAGTGAGTCATCGTTCCATGAAATGTCTTGTATATAAATTAACCACATGCTATGCAAGAGTAATCCTTGACTGTCCATCATTTAGCCTTGTGAACTGGTCTGGGCAGAAGGTGTTACATCTTCACATCCATGGGACTGCCCTGACCAGTGTGAGATAAACATTCCCACAGTCATTGATTAACACTTACTTTATTGTTAGGATTAGTATTCCTTTCTTGTCAAAGGATTATAGGTATTAGGATAAAGTATTTAATTTAAGTTTATTTCATATTTTTGAATGGCATAGGATTAATTTTAGACTTGGCCACTGGACTCCGACAGAGGAAAGTTGTGAGAATTAACCCTCCAAGTTTCTTCAGTTTATGCATTTTGCCTCTGTCGGATATCTGCGTTGGATTGCGCCAGCCCAACTTGTCGTCACAATATTATTTATATGTTCATCCCCTGTCCTGCTCTAGGCGGATTCAAACCAAGAGAGCCAGCAGGACAGCGTATCATCACATCTTCATCTTCAATTGCATTGTAACTGGTTGTTTGGAAACAGTAATCCTGTCCCCTGATCAAGGACAAGGAACTGTTTCGCACCTCTTCAAGTTCCCCATCATCAATTTCATCGGCCCCATATTTCTTCAACTTCACGGAAGAACTTTTTCATCGTTATCTTCATTTATCTTCCAGTTGTTTTCTTCAAGTTCATCATTGTCTCAAAGTGCGCCATAGTCGTCTAAACAGATAGGCCATTCACTCCTTTGTTATATTTCCACAAGGTTTTTTTTAAAGTTTAATTGTATTTTCCTGTCACATAATTGGCTTATATGGTCGAGACCCGCCGGGTTTTCTATTAATTTCCTTTTATTTGAGAGTCCATTATTTTATACTCTCATTTAATGTACACAATACAGCGTTTTATCGCCCTTCCCTTCATTTGTAGCCGGGATAAGAATAAACCTTCACTTTTTTACAAGCAATATACCAGCGTATCCCTTGTAAATTCATTATGTCTCAGCACAGAGTGCGCTAGCCGCTTTCAAACCTGCTACAAATGGCTAGGTGTCGACTGCTTGCTGGCCGATGACAGATAGAAGTGTACACGAACAGCATCACCCTTGTCGACAACTCCGGTAGCGATCTCAAAATTTTGAAACCGTTGGTGGAATTTGGTCCAGCCCAGATATAGATTACGATCTTTGAGATAGAGCGGAGGAGGCGCTGGTATGTTGTACTGTGCCATCCCGTTGTGTCGTCAAAGTCACTCAAAATCGGTAAAAATCAACGCCATCAATCGCGTAACATCAACTTTGAAGCGTGGAATATGTACAATAATGTTCGAGGTTTCCGTCGTCGCCAATGTAATATTTGCTATTGTGTGATAGTAATTCTGACAAAGAATTGTAACGTATAAACTGGAACGGTTACATGTTTTTGTTCTCTATATATCTCTATCTTGTTATCTCTACATCGGTCAAAGGTCACATGGAAATAGAACTCTGTTGTTGTCTTAAACACATCGTCTTAAAGGAGGTTATGCATAATCCTGTATTATTCATGAACATTACACCAATGTAGCCCCAACCTCAACGCTTCCCACCGTACCCAACGTAGCCCCATCCTCAATGTTTCCCAAATATGTAACCCGTATCCAATGTACCGCAGCCCCCAGCTCAACGTTTCCCAAAGTATCCAATCTAGCCCCGACCTCAATGTTGCCCAAACATGTAACCCGTATCCAATGTAGCCCCAACCTTAATGTTTCCCAAGCATGTAACCCATACCCAACGTAGCCCCAACCTCAATGTTTCCCAAACATGTAACACGTATCCATGCTGGGACCCATGGGAGACCAGTGGTTACCACTAAAAAAAGCCACCCAGTTGAAATAAGAAATAAATCACTAAGTAATAAATAAATACCAAATGTAGCCCCAACCTCAATGTTTCCCAATTGGGTATACCCAATGTAGCCCCAACCTCAATGTTTCCGAAACATGTAACCCATACCCAATATGTAGCCCCAACCTCAATGTTTCCCAATTGGGTATACCCAATGTAGCCCCAACCTCAATGTTTCCGAAACATGTAACCCATACCCAATATGTAGCCCCAACCTCAATGTTTCCCAATTGGGTATACCCAATGTAGCCCCAACCTCAATGTTTCCGAAACATGTAACCCATACCCAATATGTAGCCCCAACCTCAATGTTTCCCAATTGGGTATACCCAATGTAGCCCCAACCTCAATGTTTCCCAAATATGTAACCCATACCCAATATGTAGCCCCAACCTCAATGTTTCCCAATTGGGTATACCCAATGTCGCCCCAACATCAATGTTTCCCAAACATGTAACACGTACCCAATACCGCCCTGACCTTCAATTTGTCCTATTGCTGTATATCATTGTTTACTCATTGAGATGTGGGTAGTAGGGCCTATAGGCCTAATTTGAAGTCATTGGTTCCCAGGATACATCTAGAGTTTAAGAGCGTATACGTTACAATGGTTTCATTTTCAACCTTTTCACTGTTGTATTCTCTTTTGAATGTAATTGTGTTTGCCACATATATAAATATGGCATTGCATCAAATGTTGATAAAATGTCACATTTAGAACAGTTTGTTGTTCTTACCACAGTTGTGTAGATCGCGCATACCAGTCCTGTTGCTAGAACAGATCCCCATAAACTGATGTGGGTAACTAAAAAATACAAGTAACAAAATGTTATTTAAAACCGTGCAGCAAGGGCCGATGCCACTACGCTGACACATTTCAATATTGCCATTGTCTGAACCACATCATACGGTGACTGCTCTATATTCCGACACCCCTACATTCCTAAAACCATCTCGTAATTTACATGCTATAGGGTTAGGGTTAGGTTCGGGTTAGGGTTAGGAATAGGAAAATACACTATAGGTGTGTCGGAACATGGGTGTGTCTGAACATAGGTGTGTAACCCATCATAATTTATATACATACCGTTAAGCTCATTATGCCATGATATCCTTAGTCTTGGTGAAAGACCTTCTCTTGTTGATTTGTCACAATTTTCCCCACGAGAGGGCGCTATCAACCACGAACCGCTCTCACCACACGAACCGCTCCAAGAGAAGGTCTTGGGAAACTCTCCTTCGTCGCTACCGAAACTGGTAGCAAACCACTACGCATGTGTCACTTTGATGATGACATAGCTGTTAATATCTCACGGCGCACGCGCAAAAACGACTATGGATGTACTGACTGAAAGTGTGAGTGTGGAAACGTGTGGGTAGGTATCCACATTCAAACCGTGGACCTATAACAAAAGGGACAATAGGTCCACGGTTGCTATCACATAGAAAAACATTGTGGTCCACGGTTGCTATCACAAAGAGTTGAACAAAGGAGGGTCCACGATTGCCGGTGTTTAGTGGATGGCGGCCGCGGCCGGTCTGTAGCTCAGCTGCAGCACCGGTGAGGCCAGCCACGACGACGGCGTCCACTGCGAAAACTTTGGGACATAGCCGTGATCGATGGTGTTTGATTTGTTTTTTGTAATAATAGAATTGATCACTTGCAGAAAGTATTTCTCAGTAAAGTCATCGGGCGTGAAAGCTAAGTGGGGCCAACAGTTTTTTCCCGTGGTATGGGTCCAGCGGGGAAGGTGGTCTCAATTAAGGAAAATCGTTGCTGCGTGGAAAATTATACTCTTACCAAATCCAAAGCATGGAGGTAGAATTAGAGTTAGCGAATGAGCCATGACCTTGGACCAGTTGTCGAAGAGCAGAAAGTGTTTGGTGACTGTTAAAGGTATCGTACACGTTTGGTAATGACTCAAAACAAATATTAGCATAAAAACTTACTTGGTAACAAGCAACGGAGAGCTGTTGATAGTATAGAACATTGTAGGAAACGACTCCCTCTGAAGTAACGTAGTTTTTGAGAAAGGGGTAATTTCTCACTAAAATAAAAACAACTTCTTGCAAGAAGTTTTTATTCCTATCTGAAAGCACACAAATTTGTACAACAAGGGTGTTTTTTTCTTTCATCATTTTCTTGCAACTTCGATGACCAATTGAGGCCAAATTTTCACAGGCTTGTTATTTTATGCATTTGTTGGGATACACCAAGTGAGAACGCTGGTCTTTGACAATTTACAAACGTGTTCAGTGCCTTTAAGACTTGACATCTGGTCATTGGAAAAAAGTAGGATTTTTTATATATAAAAATTATATTTATTTATTTATTTGGTTTTTTGTTGTTTTTTGGGGGGGTCACAAGGGCTGGTCTTGTTGTTCATGTGGTGTAGGGTTTAACAGAATTATTCAGGCTATTCAATTAAAGTTTTTGGGATTTTCCAAGGGCAAACAAATCAGAAATCAGTAGAAAGGATATCATGCTTGCTGCTTAGCTCCAAACCTAATGTTTGGGCAGCAAAATCAAGAGGTTCCTCAAAACGGTCAACCTTTTCCTACACTAACTAGCATACCTACGCAAAATACACAAACAAACAATGACACGCAACATGTACACACATTTACATTTGTTTTGGGTGCCTACACACACAGGATTATCATGCACTCTACAAGTAGTACTCTAGCCTTGATCAAGGCGTTGGAGTTTTTTTTCTCAATTTTATTTTATTGTTTTCATTTTTATTTTATTTGCGCCGCGCTACCCACCCGAGCTACCAACCCGCCCGAGCTGCGTGCACGGTGTCTGTGTGTGCAGTATGTGTGCGCGTGCTCGTGTGAGCTGTATGCGACACTCACCGAAACACGCCTTGACGGTTCTGTCTCGAAGCCAATGACTCATTACTATAATGCGCGCAAAAGGCGAGACCCCAGTGGTCGTCAGTGGCGGAAGTCTTGTTTACTCATTCTTATGAATATGCATGCAGTATCCAGATGTGGCTACTGAACTGGCGCGCCGGTTTGAATTTGGGAATACTTTGTTACAATAATATCTATCTGAAAATGTTGCGTATTCTCCTCAGCTGAGCGAGACAATGAGGGCATGGCAGGAATTAAACAAATGAGGTTGCGTGGATCAATTTGTAACATACATTACATACACCATTTTCCAGCAGGAAATGTCTCCATCTTGCATCATTAAACAGCGATTTAATCATTGTTGGTGCATTCATTGGAGGTAAAAATATACAAAACAAAGACCTCAATAAACTACCATTGTTGATTGTTTCATGAAGGCATACAGCTCATTGCACTTTTTATATCATTTTGGCCGCCCCACTAAAAAAGAGCTGCCTAACACCAAATTTCCCAAGTACACTCACTAGAACAGGGTAGCTAAAAATCCATTTCACATGTATCATGTGTGGCTGTATCCTGTCAATTTTTGTTTAGCAGTATTCTTATAAGACCCTGTCTGAGAACAATTCAAAAGTATGAAGACGGTGTGGCTGCACAGAGTCGGACTTCGAGAGGACATGTCTGGAAAACACAGATGCAGAAACTACATCAACTCCAGAATTAATAACCACTAGACTTATCTTGTTTGTAAATTACAAACAAACGGTGTTCGGTTTGTTTTTATAATTTGGTTTTAACCCTTTCCCGACCTGTTTGAAGCATTGTATACTCAGTACTTTTTAGTGTTTTATAAACAAAATGAAAAACAAACATAAATTAAAAACAATTAAACGGAAGTAATATCACAGGGGGTCGTGTGTAAGATTTTAAAAGTACTCCAGGGTCCTTCACACAGTCCAAAGATCTTGTGTTTAGCAATTATGGTTCTCCAGATATGATTTTTCTTAATATTAAACATTGATTTAATGTAATAACATCATCGATGATGTCACCATCCCGAAAACCTATATTTGAAGTTTGTGAAGTTTCAAGTTTATATGTGCTTGTGAAGTGTAAGTTTGTGAAGTTTCAAGTTTATATGTGCTTGTAAAGTGTACTTTTGTTAGCGGAAAAGCGACGGGGAGAAAAAGAAGAATAAGTATTAAAAAAAAAGAAAACAAAATTAAATAACAAATTTCATCTTTCGGTTTGAACCGGAAGTCCAGTTAAAATGGGGCTACACTCTGTGTAGCGCTTGTGGAGTTGTAAAAACTCAATACCCAAGGATTTTATAACTGAACAAAGTTTAAAAATCGGTTGTGTAGTTCTTGAGATATAGTGTCACTTCCGGTTGACCCGGAAGTAAAGGTCAATATGGGGTCACGGTACCCAAGGCTAATCTTCAATGCCCAATGAGTCTATAACTGAAAATAGTTTGAAAATCGGTTGAGTAGTTCTTGAGATATGGTGTCACTTCCGGTTGACCCGGAAGTAAAGGTCAACATGGGGTCTCGGTTACCCAAGGCTAATCTCCAATGCCCAAGGAGTCTATACCTGAAAACAGTTTGAAAATCGGTTGAGTAGTTCTTGAGATATGGTGTCACTTCCGGTTAACCCGGAAGTAAAGGTCAACATGGGGTCACGGTACTCAAGGCTAATTTCCAATGCCCAAAGAGTCTATAACTGAAAACAGTTTGAAAATCGGTTGTGTAGTTCTTGAGATATGGTCCCACTTCCGGTTAACCCGGAAGTAAAGGTCAACATGGGGTCACGGTTACCCAAGGCTAATCTCCAATGCCCAATGAGTCTATAACTGAAAAAAGTTTGAAATCGGTTGTGTAGTTCTTGAGATATGGTCTTACTTCCGGTTGACCCGGAAGTAAAGGTCAACATGGGTCACGGTTACCCAAGGCTGATTTTCAATGCCCAAGGATTTTATAACTGAAAAAGTTAGAAAATCGGTTGTGTAGTTCTTGAATTATGAATTTTTAAAAATCTGACATTGTTAGCGAGGTTTGCACGGACGGCTGTTTTAGAGACCAACAAAACGTAATGTCAAAATCAGGTTGCGCGAACCTTGAAAAGAGACTAGACTACAAGCATGTTTGAAGGACTTTGAACCTTGCGGTTTGATTCAATGGAGCAAGCAGCCGCTCACCATCTAACTGGTTTAGATCGCGTATTGTGTGTGTTTTCAACGCAGTTTATTCCCGCGGTTTGACAGCGGGTCAATGTATACCGATTTCAACCATAACTGAAGGTCAAAAAGGTAACATCTCTGTGGAAAAGTTTGAGAAGGCATAAAAATCTACAACATGATGTAAAAATTGTGAGTAATGTGTATGTAAAAAGTACGAGTATTCTTTAAAGTTTGAATTGTGAAGTTTTCAACTTCCGGTTTGAACAGGAAGACAAGGTCAAACGGTATACGACTCTGTGTAGTATTTACTACATTTGTCAAGACCTCTCCGATGATGTATAGATTGTTATAATAGCTTATGTACTTCTTGAGTTATGAATTTTTAAATGATTAAACTTCGATTTACTGTATTTCAACACTTGATGACGTCATCATGACGTCACAACTACTTGATTGAGGTTTTATCAAATTCCTTACATGGTGTAAATTTGAAGTTGATCTGATAAACAGAAGTTAATGTTTTTGCCGGGAAAGTGTTTTTGAATAATGACACCAAGGCAAACTTTGACCTTTCGTTACGACCGGAAGTAAAGGTCATGTGAATTTGGCCTTAACTTTTCAAATGTTGCCCGTGTCTTGATCTATCATATGCCCAAATATAAATACTGTAGCTGTAATATTCGGGGACATACATGCATTCGCATATGGTCACTTTTTTACCTTAAATGGCTTGTAATTTGACACCTGATGACGTCATCATGACGAAACTAAAAATGGTTTCATCTACTAATAAATATCTAACTATGTGTGAAGTTTCAAGTTTATGTGAGTTTCGAAAGTGTGTCTTTGTTAGCGGACAATCGCCGGCGAGAAGAAGAAGAAGAAGAAGTAAAAAATAAAAAAATAAAAATAAAAAAAAAACGAACAAAAACAAGAGGTGTTCCGGGCTGTGTGCCCGAACACCTAAAAAACCGAACAAAAACAAGAGGTGTTCCGGGCTGTATGCCCGAACACCTAAAAAGAATGGCGAATGATCAGGGTAGTCCAATGAGGGAACTTGAGTGCAGCGCATAAAGCTCCAGGGGCCGCGCCCGGGTTCAGCACTTGTGAGCTGACTGACATGCCTCGCAGATTACCGGTCCAAAATGGCTGAAACAATGCTACACACAAACGCCATTAAGTCGGTACCTACTCACATCGCATCACATACAGCAAGCATGATATGGTACAAAGGTCATAGTGAGAGAAGCTCGTGATTGGACATCAAAATGAATAATTCATTTGCTTCCCATCCTGTGTTGTCTGCAATAGGTCTGACGAAAGATTTAAATATTCATGAGCTGCATACTAGCATATCCGAGAGCCCCCCATTTTCGTCCAATATTGGACGAAAATATCAAGAAACACATTAAACCCGGAAGTTACAGACCCGTCAAGGCTGTCGGCCTGACGGCCTCCGCATGCGGAGAGTGGTACGAGTGCGGATGACCTGCGCACAGTGTGTGTACGGGCGTCGTGCGACGTGATACACACATTACGCACAGCGTATACGGGTGGGTTTACGGCGTCTTTTTTGGAGTGAAATGCGACTGCCTTAATCAAGGCTAGTAGTACTCGTATACAAAGTATTATTATCATAATGTACATGTACATGTACATGTAGAGCATTATGTACTTCTGTAGGTGACGTCGGGGTATTTCCGGTAGATTTCCGCGTCATCATGCGTTGAAGAATAGGACGTCCTTAGCAACACCCTTAAAAAACAGCCGTAGCCGTAGCTGTAGTCGCCAATTCGGATGCGGCCTTAGACTGCTCTGACATATGCACATTAGTTTCCATATTCAATAGATTAACACACGCGCACGCACCCACGTGTGTAAACACCGGCAATCGTGGACCCTCCTTTGTTCAACTCTTTGTGTTAGCAACCGTGGACCACAATGGTTTCCTTTGTGATAGCAACCGTGGACCTATTATCCCTTTTGTTACAGGTCCACGGTTTGAATGTGGATATACCTACACACGACCTGACGAAGTAGAGTTTCCAAATACCTTCTCTTGGAGCGGTTCGTGGGGTGCAAGCGGTTCGTGGATGATGTGGAAGATAGCACCCCCTCTTGGGGGAAAATTGTGACAAATCAACACGAGAAGGTCTTTCACCCAGACTATGATATCCTAAGCTGAACCAAGCCACACGTCCAAGATTTGGTTATGAGGGGGGCAAGACAAACCTCTGCCAGCATCCTTTGTGTACAGAATCGTTATGTCAATTGCCAGTGGTAGATGAAACCAAATAATATTTAATCAGAATCATTGGGAGGAAGCACGTGTACCGCTGTTGCAGTAAGTGGGGTTTTTTTGTACATATACATTTGTGACGTTGACTTTTATTACAGGCTTGCAACTGTTTGATAACATTAATAAATGTCCATGTGGGGTATTCCAATATTCATGTCTATTGTGCAATTTAATTTAATTGTCAAATTAATTCATATAATTTGTTGTGTTTGGCCAATTACACGTATTTCAATAGATTATGGAAAACGATGTGGTATGGTAGCCAGTGCAGCTGAAAACAAATTGGGAGTAGCGTTTTCTTAGTTGATCATTTGAACTGATGTAAAATGCAATGAAATTGGCTTATCTTGGAGGATGGGGTAAACTGTTGAGAGTTATGCACTAATTAGTGGTTTTACTGAGACAGCAACAGTACACGTGCCTTAGTGAGACCCAATCTCTAGCATATATTTCAGCGCCCTCTATCGATGAGTGTAAGATCTGCATCAAAAGACAGAAACTTTGTATTTTTTCAGGGTTTTCAATCAAGGGCATTATACATTAGGATGAGTGTATACCATCTTGTTAAAAAATATATAAAATAAAATAAAACATTTGTTTGTCATTGTGACGTCATCGGGTGTCAAATTACGTTTATTCAAAGTTTATTTTTAAAAATTAATATCATTGTTCCTTTTTTAGCTTACAGCAAATGTGACATTTTATTTTACAACGTGGCCCTATTTTGTACTTTTCCTTCCGGTCTAAACAGAAAGCTGTACACTTAAGACCTCCAGATTACCGCCGCGCTCTACCAACTGAGCTATCTATACTAGCCAAATACCAACTGAGCTATCTAGCCAATAGATAGCTCAGTTGGTAGAGCGTACCACTAGCACAATTATTTAAGAACGATTAATGGCACAAACCTGCATTGAGGGCCAAGGCAGGGGTATAGATCACAATTCCCAAATACAAAACCTGCAGTAGAAATAAAGAAAGAACAAAATACTAACATGAAAGTAAGACTTGATGCCAATGGTCTTTCATCTTGTGATATCTTCCGTTGAAGCTATCCATGTCTAGTTGCCTATGAATGGTTTGGAGCGCGTCACGTGATATGTTTATTTTTATTAGAAATCCCCGTCAGGACGATACCAGTACCAACCGCGTAACTATACCTGAGCAAGTAATGTAGGCTAATATACCCGTATCAACGACAGCATGTTGTTTCCTATAGACTATGCAAGTCTCACGCGTATCGGAACGAGAAAACACGTCAAACGAAGAATATTGTTTTCTCTGAAATCAAATCTCTGTTTTAAATTATATTTATTGATAAAATCTGAACAACAAAAATACTCATTACATGTTTATAAAATCAGTTTTAGTGTTTATAATAAATCCACATATAATTTGTTTATTATTATTGAAGCGAAATTAAAACTCTGAGACAAGGATGCTTATTTGATCTTAACTTTTCAGAAACCACTTTCGTGGGTTCGCGATGGTCACACGGGTGTCGCCTCATAGACTGCTATAAAAAGGCTTCGCGTTGCAATTACAGCATCTGGCGATTATCATCGCGCATCCAAAACAAGCGTTTACATAATTATTATACTTTTGTGATCGGAGGTGAGCACAAAATTCAAAAAACCGGAAGCTGAGGTCAAGTTTAATTCTCGGGTTTTCTTCGTTATATTAATGAATTGATTTTACTTTCATTTTTTTATCACTAAGTATTACATTCCCAACAACATATATTTTTCTTGTTCATAAACCACGTTAAAATAAAATAATTGACAAAACAAAATCTTGCCCACGTAAATCTCCATATGGTTGGGACCACACTGGTCCCGGAAGTTCAAATATGCGCGAGACTTGCACAGTCTAATAGACGTCTAGGCATAATCTATGTATGGAGGGTTATAAAACAAATCAATTGAATTTTGTGATACCGCCTAAGGAAAATAGAACGGTCCGGAAATCACCAAGGGAGTCGTACTTTTATCAATATCACTAGAAGCAGTCAGTTGTAACGCTGCATTAAAAAGCAAATAATAACAAACTTACCATATTGATGAAAAATGTAATAGTGCCCGATACCCTCGCAGCTTTATTGAAGCGTTTCTCCAGATACTGAAATAGGTCATAATATGACAACATCAATAACAATTTTTTTACGGTCATTTGTTATTAATATTTTAAAATATCACGGATCAGTTATAACTGGCATACAAATTTCTACCTCGAACATCTGTAGATAATATTACCTCATGAAAAACAGATCGGCTTATTGATCTTGTATCTGGAATTCGTGCATTGTTGGATAAGCTCAAGTGTCAATGGAAACTGGAGTATAACCTTCAGGAAGATTCTGTCAAAAGTGTTTAATGGTTCTGTGCCTGGAAACAAATGTCAATACTGAAGGCTGGTCTACCTCACTGCTGAAACAATAGTCTACCATAAGCGCTTTGATACAGTCAAAATATTCGTTAAATAGGCCAATGACAGAATGGAATTATGCGCATCAGTAATTGTAGCCAGCATTGCGTGTGATCTACTCATAGATAAAACGATACAATATTGTTGGGTTTGCGATACTAGCATTTGAACCTCTGTCACGAATACCGCTGTAATATTCAGTATCACGTCATCAAATGCCAATCAGATTAGCACCACTTAATGTTATTTGAATGAAATACATAAATGCAACTCAAACTTGAAACTGGACATCACGAGTGGGTGTGTTGAGTGTGCATTATGGTACCTTTCGATGACAATTTGGAAATAGTGAAAATGGGATCTCGAAATCAGTTTGTTTTTCTTGGAAGGCAGTCGTGTACAGTACCGCAAAAATAACAATAGAAAGAGTCCATCAACAAAGAAAACCATGGAAAGAAATGTGAGATTGGCGATTGTATTACTATTAGGTTTGTGTGGGAGGTGGGTTGGGAATCATAAAGCCTTTAAAATGTTGTGTTGCCCTCCAGTTTTGTTTTTATTTATTTGTTTATTTTATTGTTTATTCTGCTTTACTCTTCTTTTGAGATTTTAAATGCCGCTTGAAAACATTACCACATCGTTTAAAATGTAACAAAAAACATAACATACAAGATAACAGAGCATACAAAATACCGGACAATGCTTTGTTTTTATGAAAGAGCTAACATAAACATTTAACAAGCTTGAAGGGTATATCCATCTCCAAAATGAGCCAAACGGGAAGAGAAACAAAAAGGAATGTTCACAGGTAGCAGTAAAAAATATTCCGGTCACAGGCGGAATACTGGTTCCTAAACATTTTGGGGAGCGCAAGGGTGGGAAATTAACAAATAATCATAATTCAAATCGTACCTCATTTGCACTCGTTACGTTTAGCCTGAAAAAGACAGGAATAAAGAGTCTGCACACCAAAAAGGCCACAATAGGGTAGGAAAAGGCGAACAACCAGAACATGCTCCCATTGATGTAAACCTCAGCTGGGGTCCCTAAAACCGTGATGGCAGAGATGAAGCTTGCTACCAGAGACATCGCAACGGGGATGGGGTGCATGTTTCGGTCTGCTAGAAGGAACTCTCGGGTCGTCTTTTGTTTTCCTCCAGTACATCCATGATAAAACCCTATGGCAAGAGACACACCAAGCATTCCACCAAAAACTACATAATCCCAGACCTCAAAATTGCCAACATCGCCAGGGTAGTGAGCCATTGTAGCAACCTTTTTTAATAAGCAGGAAGATTGGACGACTGAATGAGCTGTTGCATTGACCGAATCGAATAATGTTATCCTTTTTGTCATGTATGTGTAACGATTACTCACTAATTTGTGCACTGATTTCATATCAGTGTTTAGGTCAATGTTCAGGTGATAATTGAACTTGACACATGATTGTCCATTTCAAGTGTTAACTGTACAATTTATTGTTTATATAAAAACAACATTTTGAGCTTTCGACATTGCCCTCAACGAAAATAAATGATAAAAAGTTGACCTACAAAATGCTTAGATTTGATGCTAAGTGAGACGAACTGAATGTTGGGTCAACATGTACCGGTAGTCTTTTTTGGGACGCTAGGGATATCTCTATAATGGAGTGTATTCATGGTTGTCACAGAGTGAAATTAAATGTAGGGAATTTACTCCAGATATTATAACCGAAGGGTAACTTAATTTATTTTACGAATGGCCGGAGTAGTGAACTTTAAGTTATATCTAGTAAAGGGACAAGTTTTTATTTTTAGTGGCCGTGCCGCGCCCCAAAAATTTCTTAGACTTGGTGAACCACCTCAAGACATACCTGCCTGTAGGTGATTTAAACGGGTTACTTGATTGGTTAATTTATTGGTTTTGCATGTTGAATATTCAAATATTGATTCATATTGATTGCACGTACATGTGTATGAACGAGCGTGTATTGTCGACACCTCCTTATCTACTGGTCACACAGTGACACTTGACGTGTTATTGTCCATCACCATGACTTATGTTAACAAACTTAAGTATTCGAGAGAACATTTGTTAAGTATCAAGCAACCTATCCCACCCAAACTTTCTTTGAGCTGTTACCAGACTATATGTGTCCTGGGAATCTGCAAGCAGAAGCATAGAAGTCGTCGTGCTGGTTCACACATTCACCGCCGTATACAAGTTGTACAAACTCGGAGTTGTAATATTGATGCCGGTGTTACCACCAGATCCGATTATGTTTCTGATATGAGACAACTCCTAAGGATTAGAGCAACCCCTTACTACAGGAAACCTTATCAACTGCCAACTTTTTATTTATGCAATGCGAGATCACTGAACAACAAGTTTGACGAATTGTACTCAACTGCAATAGATAACACTTTTGACATTGCTGCAATCACCGAAACTTGGTTTAAATCAGATCTGCCTTCTGACCTTGTGTCAATTCCCGGTTACACCATGTTCTCAAAATCACGAATTACTCAACGTGGTGGTGGTGTTGCACTATACGCAAAGGATGATCAAAATCCTCATCAACTGAATTTCAACACCCCTGATGATCTTGAGGTGCTGTGGATTAAGACCCGCCCGACACTCCTACCAAGAACTATATCACACATTGTTGTTGCTGTGGTGTATTACCCACCAAACAGTTCTGTCGCTGATCGTTTACTTGCTCATATCCATGAAACTATTGACTCTATTCTCACCAACAATCAATTTGCTGGTATAGTTATCATGGGTGATTTCAATCAGCTGGACCTTACACAACTTCTCGTTGACCCACAATTTAGACAAGTTGTCACATTGCCTACTAGAGAAGACAAAACGTTAGACAAGATCATCTCCAATGTGGCAAACCAATATGCTGTGCCACAGGTTTGCACCCCCCTCGGAAGGAGTGACCACAGCACTGTTGTTTGGTCACCCCTGAAAACTAGCTGTAGGAATGCTAATACTACATTAACGCACATCACCAGACCTCTACCTGACTCCAACATACGACAGTTTGGTTCCTGGATATGTAACCATGATTGGTCCCCAGTCATGCAAGCAGCAGACCCCAACCAACAGGCTACTGCCTTCTACAATACTCTGAATGCAGCCATTGAACATCACTTCCCAGTTCGAACAACCAAACTTCATGTAAATGACAAGCCATGGATGACTCCATCAATCAAATCACTCATTCGACAACGCCAAGATGCTTTCCATAAAAAAAATACCCGTACACGGAAATACCTGCGTAACAAGATAGTCCGGTCCATTTGCACAGCAAAGCGTGAGCACTATCACATCAAAGTTAAACGGCTGAAAGCTTCCAACCCAGCTGCTTGGTACCGGGAGATCAAGATAATTACAAATTCCAACAAAGAGAGTAAACCAATCAAAGTGCCAGGAATTGAGACGAACAATTTCTTCGATATTGCCAACAGCATAAATAACATGTTTGCTTCAGTGGCAAGTGACCTACCACCAATCAATGCGGAGGAGCTTCCTGCCTACCGACCTCTCCCTGCCTCTGTCCCAATTATCCATCCTTGGGAAGTTTATCACCAGTTGAAGCACATCAAACGTGGTAAATCTGGAGGACCAGACAACATTCCTACACGCATCATAAAAGAATATGCCTGCGAACTAAGCACGCCCTTGGCCCACATATTCAATACATCCCTTAAATCTGGTATTGTTCCAGATGTCTGGAAAAAAAGCTGTCATCATTCCTATTCCAAAAACTTCCCCTGCTTCGGTTGATAAGCTGAGACCAATCGCTTTAACAGACCACTTTGCAAAAGTTTTGGAAGGATTTGTCGCGAAATGGACTACAATTGACCTCGAACCCCATCTTGACCCACGCCAGTTTGGAAATCGAAAGGGTCTCTCTACTACACACTGCCTCATTGATCTGATGAATACTTTGTATCAGCATGCTGACCGAAACAAAACAACATCAACACTCGTCACAACTGATTTCAGCAAGGCATTTGACCTGATAGACCATAACAAAGCCATATCCAAATTGGTCAATCTAGGTGTTGAACCATGCCTCGTTCAATGGATAGCAAACTTCCTAACTAATCGTCAACAGTGTGTCCGCTATAAGGGAGTCTTATCAAACTGGACCCATACGCATGCTGGTGTACCACAAGGAACTCGGCTTGGGCCAGTTGTTTTCTCAGCAGTCATTAATGATGCGTGCAAAAATCTCAACAACCCAACCTTCTGCTGGAAATATGTAGACGACTTGAACTTAATAGAATGCCGCTCCTCTCAGGATCAGCCCCAAATGCAACAGTTAATAGATTCCCTTGTGCAATGGTCTGCCTCCAATAACATGAAGCTCAATCCCCAAAAATGCAGCTTCATGGAAATTACTTTTGCTCGGAGTCCCCCACCTCCCCCATCTCTAGAAATCAATGGCTACCGCCTGAACCAATCACAGGCCGTCAAACTACTTGGTGTTTATATCCAGCAGGATTTGAAGTGGGGTTCGCATATCAACAGTATACTCCAACGAGCTAACGGTCGAATTCATATGATTCGAGTTCTTAAGGGCCATGCTCTTCCAGTAGATGACCTAGTAACCATCTACAAAGGATACCTGCGACCACTCCTTGAATATGCAGTACCTCTCTGGAATGGAGCAATAACTCAACAACATGAACAACAATTGGAAAGAATCCAGAGGCGTGTTCTCAAGCTAATTTTAGGGGCTGGTTACAATGACTACCTCAGTGCATTAGAGTCTCTCAATTTAACAAGTCTGAGCAATCGACGTAGGTCATTGTGTTTAAAATTTGGGTCCTTCGCAAAACTAATTTGATAACTCAGCCAAAATGTAAAACAAACAGACTCAGAGATAGTGCTGTCCCTTATTTAATCAATCTTCTTAATTCCCAGTAATTAATTTGATACTGTTTTCAATTTGTCAATACGTCTCCAAGTTGTTGTTTTTTCAGCTTGGTTCTTGCCTTAGATAAAATTTGTCTTTAATAATTGCATGTAATTTTTTAAATTTTAAACTTAAAACTAATTTTCTGTATTTTTAAAGCTTTTAATTCTTATTGTAAATTGTTGCAATTCAGCATGTGGCTGCTTATAACAAGTTTGTCAATAAACCATTCTATATATAAAGTTTGGCTTGAGCGAGCAGGTAGAAAAGTTAAGGGAGGTACCACCTTGTAGGCCTACATTCCTAAATTTTCTTGTTCTGGTTTGGGAGGGTATGTGGGCCTTAGAGAATAATATTTTGCATTCGACATCTGAGTATCCCGAGGAGAGGGCGCAGCCAGCCTCGATAGTTGGCCTTAGGAGAGAGGGCATAGCCAGCCTTTGGCAACTAGAGAAAAACTATTGAGAGTTTTGAACTGGATGTATAAAATTAGTGCCGTTTGAAAGAATAGAATATTGGAGATTTCTAAGCCTGCATCAGCAGTGATACTTCGGGAAAGGCCAGGAGTCAGCAGTATTCCTGTAAGTTATCTTTTGTATTGAGCTGTATTATTTAAAGTGGAACTTTGTGATTATGGTACATTTTGGAGAGTTTATTTGTTAATATGGACATTGGAAAGAATGTTGTTCAATCTTATAGTAATGCAAAGAGCAGTCTAGTACCGGCAAGTTGGCCAACCGTTTTATAATTATGTTTATCTATTCTTGTGGTCTTTCACCAAAGAGTCGAAGTTGAACGAAGCCTCTGAGAAATCAGTTTAAATTCTTTATCGTATAATCTGAGGTAAGTTATTGTAAACAGTTTAAGGAGTATAAGCACGGTATTGATTGTGTATTTACAGGGCTCGTTACTTGGGAGAAGCCTAATTAATGAGAGTTCTTGATGGAGGATGAGCGGACCGTACCGTATTGAGTAAGAAGGACGGAACACCCCCCCCCCTTCCAAGAACTGGAGTAGTAGAACCAGAGAGGATACTGTAGCAATGTAACTATGTAGTAAATGATGTGTAAAATAAATCTGTAAATATCAAAGAAGCGTCGAACTAACTTTTGTGTGCGTGTGTATCGATGGGACAGTGGGTGGCGACAATGGTATTATGGGTGTACCAGGGGAAAGCAGAAAACCACCAATAAAGAGTTCCTGTTGGCAAATCGGAACATGAACCCCATCCCGGTAGCTGTGTCTTTAGTAGCAAGCTTCATCTCTGCTGTGATTAGCCCACCTTATTGGGCTATTATGGCTCTCTTTTAACGTAGGTCTTCTAAAACGCTAAGCGCGAGTAAGTCGAACCACTTTGATTGCAAATTTCACCCTCTTATAAACATCACATCATTGCTCCTCCATATTTAACATTATTCCTTACATTTGTGGAATTGCTATGATACATGATGGGGCTCACCAAACGATTAATTTGTCTAGATATAATGTTTTGAAAATTACAATAAAAAAATCCTACTAAAATTACATTAAAATGCTTCGTGACTGGAGTCCGCCATTTTACTTAAGGCACAATGCCTATTGATCTTGAGAAGTCAAGGCACCCGACTTTATGCAAAAACAGATGAGGACTTCCCAGATCATGAATATGCTTGAGGTGACTATAGACCTTATGCACATGACGTCATTTCAGTAGGGCGCCCTCGCTTAGAGGTCAAAAGGCGCTTGTTCATTGGCCAATCTTGTTCGCCGGGCGTACAAATCTGTGCGTTTCCACTGTTTCGTCATCGTTTTACCTCTAAGATGGCGGCTGGATGACGTCAATGCATAAGGTCTATTGAACACAAGATGCATACACATGGCATGTATGCAGCGTCATACGCGCAAACGCACGACAAAGAAACTATGTGACGTCAGCTCATTGCATATTCATGCCTTTGCAGTTGGCCAGGTGCCCTAACTTTGGCGATACTAAGATGGCGGCCTCCAGACACGACGTATTCGAATGCATTTTTTGCTAAGTTTGTTTATTCATCACTTTCAAAACATCACGATTTGGTAAGCCCCATCATGTATCATAGTACCGGTAATTCCACAAAATGTTAGGAATTAAGGTGGAGTATATACGTTGGAGCATGCGATGTATAAGACGGCGATATTTGCAATCAAAGTGGGACGGTTTGCTCGTTAGAGGGTAGGCTGTAATAGCGACTATGATAACCGACATTAAAGAGAGCCATACCAGACAACAAGGTGCACTTCAGGCGAAAATGTTTAATAATTACTTATTTATGCGTAGAATTGGGGGTTCCAGTCTTTGATTCTTATCGAGATGAGGGTGGATCAATATCAAGCATGATGGGTCCAAAAGACGAGAGTGTGAATACACACATAGACCTGGATTTGACTTGTACTTTAAAGATTAATTCAGTAGAGGCCTAAAGTAAAAACACTGAAAAATGTCACCTTTTCAACAAAATCAAATCTCAAAACAATGTCAAATGGAAATGAGAATGTTTCTAGACAGAGCATTGAGGTGAGGTGTATGGAGGGGGTGTTAGGCCTAGGCCTATAGTTGGGTCCAATGTTGGGTCCAATGTTTTGCCCTGACTTCCAAGCGGCATTTCGGGTATGGTTCCTGAAAGTTCCTGAAAATTAGATTAATTTTGAGCACAAATCATCAAACTGCATACAAAAGACCTTGATCTGTGGATCATAACGTGGAGGTTCACATGTATAGATAGGTTTCAATAGACGCCATCTTTACGGGCAAATTGCATTTTGGCTTGCAGGCGCGTCAAGCGCTCAACTTATAAACGCAACCGCGTTGTTCACTAACAAATCGTGCACATTTTTTTGCGCATTGCTGTGCGTGCTGCACGCCGTTTTCACGCGAAACGCCTGACTGTGTGTTCCAAATTGCCCGTAAAGATGGCCGTACGTCACATTGCAACCTTAAGGTCAAAAACCTCCCAACCACATCTTAACCTCGTCGCTTATTGGTTTTTAGCCTTCGTCGATATGTGATTTTTCTTTATCCTGTAGATGCAATTATTACCGGTACACCTGTTAAAATTTAACCATCTGTTATTATTGTTTGTTAATCTTTGTTCAACCCCAAATCAAAATTTAACCACTTTAAGTTTTAAAAGAATATTTAAAAAAAACAAAATTATGGGAGAAACCACAAAACTTACTACAAAATAATCCCTCCTTGTCGCAGTTACACACCTATGTTCCGACACCTCCATGTTCCTACAGCCATTTGTTCCGACACCCCTAATTTGTTCTATTACTAACCCTAGGGGGTTTTCGGGACATGGGGTTGTCGGAACATAGGGGTCAGGGGCGGATCCAGTGGGCGTGGGGGCACACACACCCCCTTTTTCTTCAGAAAAAAAATGAGAGAGACATCAAAGAGGGGAAAAATGAGGGAGAGACAACATTAATTATATAGGCCTACATGGTATCAGGCTAGACCCAGTAACTGGGGCGCTGTACTCCTTTAAAACAAATTGACATCTTCGTTCATACTAGGTGGTACGACGGTACGACCGAGGATGTCAACATTTTTAACAAAAAGGAGTACAGCGCCCCATTTACTGGGTCAAGTATACCTGGGGGGTTTTGAAAAATAAGCTATACCAATAACCCGTACCCTTGTGGATCACTATTATTTCACTGACAGACATTGTCTCAGATATTGCCTGAGATCGCACCACAGAGAATACAGAATCCAAATTTGTCCGTGGCCCTTAAGCGGACCCCCCGCCGTTACGGTACATTTCACGCCCCCCCCCCCCCGTTTGGAAAATCCTGGATCCGCCCCTGGGGTGTCGGAATATAGAGCACCCTTGTCGCACCCCCACTGCTGACACGCTTCGTTTCCGCTGCATAATAACGTGTACACAAAGTGATGGGACGGATGGGTGCTTTCAATAACTGTGTTGATCTCTACTAGCTTTAGTTCACAATAGCGTTCACGTCAGATTGTGTGGTACACATTGTAAACAGACAATTACGCTTGTCTTTCACATTCTGCAGTATGCAAGGCATGTAGGCCTACATGTACAGCTGATAGTAATTCAAACAGTCGCGGAACTAACCCATCCACCACCAAATGAGCTGTTTACACCTGCACATACACTGAAGACGACGAGGTAATACTTTACGGTCATAAAGTAGATGTCATAAAGAACCCTAACCCTAACCCTAACCCTAGCGTGTAAATCACGAGGAGGTTTTCGGAACTTTGGGTTGTCGGAACATAGGGGTGTCGGAATATAGAGCAGTCACCGACAGCCTAATATCTACCAACAGGAAAGGAAATAAATGCGGCAACTAGTAGAAGATTCTTTTAACGTAATGATGTCAGTCTACATTGTAGGTTTTGTGTATTGCATGCTGGCGTTTGGATTGGCACAGGAACGTGAAGGTGAGCGTTTGTCTTTGAAAATTCTTTTTGGTTAAACTTGCCACAAATAATCATTTCATCAAATCTATGATGACGTAAACAACACTTTTGCAATAAGAGGCCATTTTTAATTTGTTTTTTGTTGCCATCGTATTTTTGCCGCCGGATGTGATGACCATTTTTTAATTTTCATCACGCATTTAATTATATCACGTGACACATCACTACCTTTGGGGGAGTAAAACAAATAATAAGTTGACATTTTAATGAACAAGACCAAAACAAAACACAAAAACTATTAATTACTAGAAAAAAAATTGTAGTTTTCATACAAAATGCAAATGTTCTATATCTCATAATATTTCCATTGCTTACCTTACCTGCAAGGAAATACGGCCCAGAATGGTAAAGGTCATTCTGTTTGTATATAGGCTACTGCTGTAGGAATACAGGAAACACAAGTGACTCCACGAAGTGTGAGTTCGGACATTATCCTTACCTAAACATTCAAACCGCTTTCAAAATACAACACATCATTACAACATGCATGGAATACAATAAATACAAAAATGGAATCATATTCGATTCTGTTATATTGTTGAATATAACTTCTTTTCACAGAATGTGTATACACCAAACGGTCCTTGAACCATGGAGTTCCTCCATGATTGAACAGATTCGTCCGAAGCATAAACTAGTCAAGTTACATTGTTGTCAATTTGCCTTGCATGGTGGCTCTTCTTGAATAGATGAGTAATCCATGGTGGCCCTGAAAGGACATCAGATTCACTGCAAAAACTGAGGTGTTAAAATTGACACCATGGGCGTTGTCACACATAGATACAAAAAAAAGAGAATCACAATTAATTAACACCATAGGGTGTTAAAATAACACAAATGTAATTGTGTTGGGAGAAATTAGTGTTATTTTATCACCCTATGATGTAAATTTTGATTCTTGTTTGGTTTCTATTTATGACAACACCCATGGTGTCATTTTAACACCCCAGTTTTTGCAGTGTATCGCAAATATGTGCGCTTACGTGTGTGATGTCGTGAATTTTTTTAAGCGAATAATGTGCGCTTACGAACCGGTATGCGATGTCTTCAAATTATTTGCGAATAGTGCGCAGGACTGTACACTGTACGTTGGCGATGTCACGAACGGAAACAGGTCAACTCGTACGCACGCAAACTCGTACGCCTGCCAACCCGTACGCCAATTAGTCAACCCGTACGCCAACCAACTCGTACGCCCACAAACTCGTACGCCCACCAACTCGTACGCCCACCAACTCGTACACCCACCAACTCGTACGCCCACCAACTGTACGCCAGGTTTTTGAACGTGTGTTAGGAATAGTAGTACGGTACGGACGTGACTTTTATTGCTTTTTATTGACGAGACTTATGCGCATATAATCGCAAATAATTTTAGGATGCGCGCATAATGCGCGAACAATTTCACGACATCGCATAATGTATGCGCACATACATTTGCGATATCCGATGTTTAGTAATCTGACTTACAATGCGTTAGAGGTTTTTATTACACGCTTTCCTCTCCACAAAACAGTGGTAAAAGATTCTACAGAGCAGCTTTAGGCCATCAGTAACTTTAACCCTAGCTTGCAGATCGCGAGAGATTGTCGGAACATTTAGCAGTCACCATGGCACAGACCTTGGAAGACTCTTACAGTAAATACTAATTTATTATTACCCATAGAGGTTCAGTCCGTATAAATTACCAGGATCGAAAGCAACCAATTAAAAAGAAAGAAAAGGGACAACAATCAAACTTAATACTTCTTGTTCTCCCAATAGAAAAGTAGCATGTTTAAATACGCGTTACAGTGCCATTCAGGCTCAGGCATTCAAAGGTGACTCATATTACTACCCTGTCCATCAGGCCTTATAGGCCAAGGGCATTAGCTTTAACCCGGCTATAGCTCACAACAAGCTGATTTTTTCAGGACAGGTCCAGGAATATGTCTATAATAACATACTAAAAGTCCCCTAAAATCCCCCTGGAGGTCTCTCCGAAATCCAAGATGGCGTCCAAAATGGCCGCCATTTTCGAATCTTATCATAACTTTGCAACCAGACATGTTGTAAATACAAGTAAAGGGTCGAAATATATGTTTTGATGCACAAGGAATCTGATAGAATCATTATTTTGAGATTTTAAAACTCTAAGAATCTAAAACCAAGATGGCGTCCAAAATGAATGGCGTCCAAAATGACCACCATTTCGAATCTTATCATAACTTTGCAACCAGACATGTTGTAAATACAAGTAAAGGGTCGAAATATATGTTTTGATGCACAAGGAATCTGATAGAATCATTATTTTGAGATTTTAAAACTCTAAGAATCTAAAACCAAGATGGCGTCCAAAATGAATGGCGTCCAAAATGACCACCATTTCGAATCTTATCATAACTTTGCAACCAGACATGTTGTAAATACAAGTAAAGGGTCGAAATATATGTTTTGATGCACAAGGAATCTGATAGAATCATTATTTTGAGATTTTAAAACTCTAAGAATCTAAAACCAAGATGGCGTCCAAAATGAATGGCGTCCAAAATGACCACCATTTCGAATCTTATCATAACTTTGCAACCAGACATGTTGTAAATACAAGTAAAGGGTCGAAATATATGTTTTGAGGCACAAGGAATCTGATAGAATCATCTAAAACCAAGATGGCATCCAAAGTGGCGTCCAAACTGGCGTTCAAAGTGGCAACCATTTTTAATCTTATCATAACTTTAAAATCAGACATGTTGTAATTATAAATGAAGGGTCCAAATATATGTTGCTGACACGTCTCAACTCCTTATGAATATGCAGCACCATCAGCCAATGGGATTCAAAGGCTGCTAATCATTCACATTAAACAAACTTTGCATCTCAATACAATCCTGGGTTAATTTAAATAAAGTCAGTCCTCCGTAAGTTATCCTGAAACACACCATCCATCCAATCTTTGGGCACCAGACAAGGTAGCCTTGAAACTTTTGCGGGGACTCGAACATAAAGGACATTGCATCTACATGGACAATAGGTTCACTAGCCCGGCTCTGGTCTCAAAGTTGTCTGAGCTAGGGGGGGAAAAAACCTGCAAAGTCGACGATTATAATAAACACTAGACATGGGAAGGACTGATCTAGCAGGACACTAAAATAGTGGAAACGGTGTATAATAGGCGTGGGGGAGGCTTCGAAAGAAAAAAAAATGCTGTTTTGGAATTCCTTACTTGCATATTGGTTCATGATAGGTGTAAATTTGTACCTGAAAATACAGCCAATTTTCTCCGAAATTAAAAGGTGTTACGAATAATGGTTTTGGTTTTATCGGTAATTTTGCCCAAGTTCATATTGTGCGTAATCAAAACCTTTGATTTATTTTAGGTATTCAGAAACAACGTTTATCAACTTTAGAAATGTTAAGCTTTTACATTGAAACTACTCAATTTGGTATTTATTGGTCAAATAGCAAACCCATAATATATGTTTAAAGGGACACACCGGCATCGTTCGGCTACAAAATAGACTAAAACATGACTAAAAAGACTATGTATTCAGATTATGGATACAAGTTGTAAACAATGATGAATATTCGAACGTAAGATTCGCATTCAGAGAGTCCGTGCAACGGAAGCGTGTTTTTACGGCGCACCAGCGTGGGAGCTAGCGGAACGTAAACCTTGGGGCATATCCCGTACAGCCGGTGCAGTGTCTCGTGTAGTCTTGATTGGCGACGCTGTTTTTTGTACTAGCCACCAATAGAGGGCGCTACATTGACTGTTTGGAGGCTGACTCAGAAGGACTGGGCGAGTCTATAAATCTGGATCGAAACAGCGTCTTGACGATTTTGGATTTGCTGCCCGGAAAAAAACAGGCAGATCAAAACGAGGCTAATTTGCATTATGCGTTCAGCGACAGATATTGTGTATGGTACCTAGACGTAGGTAATGTTAGTATGCCTCGAGGCAATGGCTTTGAGAAAGACTGCTGTAAATGATGGTTTGAACCAGCGTTAGAATTTGCGAGAATTAAATTTGGCCTTGAAGAGTTAAAAGTCATCAAACCACCGCAGTTAGTAATTTTGTGGAAAGTAACGATTTAGTTGTAAATTCACCGACTGGATTTGGGAGAAGTGTTGTTTTTCAAGCAGCTACGTACTAAATAATATATCGGGAAAGTACTGAGTAGGCCTATACAGTGCTTAACACACATAGTGTAGGGTAAAAACAATAAATAATATATCATTAAAGACTTTTTGAATGGACTGTACGGAAACCCGGATCAATGTGACACCGTGAAGGAGAAGCCTCTTGTGATTGTACATAAAGTATCACCATACAGCAAAAGGACAGCCTTGCTATATAAACTATCATTATCAAGCACCCACACATTCGCCTTGTGTTAACTGCCAGCGATTATCGTTAGAAACTCTCCACCATTCATCACATGGTACATAGTATATACGGAAGACAGGGGAACAGTCTGATCACAGCCTGCTCACCGTTGTGCGCGTGCGTTTCATTTTGTGAATATTCAAATTGCTGCCCGAAAAAAAAATGTGGGCGGGGTCTCGGTCCAAAAGCGTCAAGACGTTCGTTTTGATCTAGATGTTCGTGTGATACAGATAATTATCTCTTCTCCAGTAATTCGTGTTGCAGACAGTAATTCGTGTTGCGATATCGCACCACGTTAAACAAAATGAACGTCGCCAATCAAGACTATGTCTCGTGGGGCCAGAGAGACAAACCCAGGGAGCATGAACTCCCCAACTTGCCGGTCTAGCCGTGAGCTTGTGGGAGGGTGGTAGGGAGCCAGACCATTATTGACGTTTTGTTTTACGATGGTTTTTAGTCTGTACCATACATATGAAGACCACTTTATAGTATGATAGTGACGGTGCAATCGTGTTCATTGAAAGTGCTGAAAAAGTTTTCTGACAAAAATTGCAAAAATACGGATCTTGGATATGCGATAGTAGGGACAGGGGGTGGGAACACTGGGCATGCTAGACCTTGCTGACTGCTGCACCCTGTCCATTTGTTTGTTTACTTTGTCTAACTAGATTATTTATTGGTATTGTTGGTTTTGAAATATGACTAGTGATCACTCTAATATTAATAACCAGTTCTTAGTAGAAGACTACAATCTAAACATTCAGGATGATCCGAATAATGAAGTCCACAACTTAAGTAACCCCTGCTATTATTCTCTTGAACAGTTTGAGGATTATGTAAACACTGACCCTCTTAATAACTTTTCTTTTAAGGCCTACTCACACATGGACGAAAAACCCCCGACGACAACTTGCGTGTACTGGCGAATAGGACATGAATAAAGTTCGTTCCCATTAGTATGTACGTTGTACATCGTTGGTGTGTTAGTATGCATGCGTTTGTGAGCTTTTGTGTCCGTTGCGATAAGTCTTGTTCGTCGGAAAAATTTTGTTGAAAAATTTGTGGCGAATAAAAGTTTCGTCTATCATTCGTTAAAACTCGTTTCAATACGTTAACCAATCGGAAAGTCTTCGCATGCGTTCGACAACTGGCGTTTGAGGTCGCAAGTTATCAGGTCGTGATCAGGTAATTTGCATATCAAGCGATCGAGGACGATCTCATGACGAATCTTTGCGTTATTTTGCGAACTTGTACGAAATGTTGCGAATAATTACGCTTCCATACGAGTCATTACTAAGGGTAACTACGACATACGAATCCACGCGAATCACAACGCATCTAAATTTCTTGAGTATCTCAGCAGCAGCCTTTCTCGCTCTCGCTCTAGATATTTTTCCTCTCCCCCTTGGCATACTTTTGCACTTACAAAACTTCAAAAAAGTTGAAAATCAAACAGCAATACGACGTGGTGTCGAGTCGGAGAAAGTTAGAAGGCAAATGACCCCACCTGGTTGTCGCCAGTCTTGTATAGCGTCCGGTAACGGCCGGACGCGGAAATACCCTTTCGGAAAGCTCTGGACGGCTTCGGAAGCATGCGCAAAGTTGCGCTTCGGTTCGCATGTTTGCGTTCCTAATCGTTAACGGAAAGATCTAAGATTTTGTTGCGCGACCCAACGCATTCTAGTGAATAATAGTAACCGCGCGTCACACTTCGTAAATCCTTCGCAACAAACAGTTCCCCTACGTTTACCCTTCGTTATATTTTAAATTATGTAACACATTTTCAAACAGTTTCGGTCAAAATTCGCCAGAACTGATACATTTACCCAACTCGCCAGGCTGCGTTTAATAGATTCGCCTATGTGTGAGGAGGCCTTTATGCATGTTAATATATAAAAATGTTTGTATAAAAATGTTGATCAACTGAAAAGCTGTCTTAGCCCATTAAGTAAGAATATTTCTGTTATAGGACTGTCTGAAACAAGTCCAATTGTAAATCACTAGAATCCACTTTCGTTGAAATTATTCCTCCTGGTAAACAGAAAAATATCATAGTAGGAGTCATTTACAAACCCCCCAATGTTAACTTTAATGATTTCGCCGTATCTTTTCGTACAATAATGGAGCGGATTACCCATGAATATAAACGGTGTCTAGTTACGGTGACTTTAATGTTAATCTTTTGGATAATGATCACTGTAGCCAGACTCAGGAATACTTAGACATAAAATTTCTTCATCGTGCATATACCTCTCATCAACAAACCCACCAGGGTAACCCAGAACACTGCCACTCTTATTGATAATATTTTTTCTAATATTCTACCCCTCCAAAATCTGGCATTTTAGTGACTGATTTGTCAGACCATTTTCCTGTAGGATTTACGTCCTTCCCTTTTTTAGTTTAAACGACCAACTTCACGACTGATTCACACCCGTGATTATTCTCAAGAAAACATATCTAATTTTAAGCACGGCTTGAATTCCTGTGACTGGTCTGTAGTCTTTAATGCACCTGATGCAAATACTGCCTTCAAGGGTTTTATTGATATTTTTGATACTCTCCACAAAAACAATATTCCCATGAAGAGTCATAAGTCTAATTCTCGCAATTTAATTCCTAAATCTCCCTGGATATGAGCTTATGTAAATCTATTTATCATAAAAACAAAGCTTTATCGAAGATACATTTCGCACCCTAACGAATGTAGTCGGTGTAAATATGTACGTTACAAAAATATATTAACTAATTTGATACGTAAACCTAAACAAAGTTACTATTCTAAACAATTTGATAAGACAAAAGGTAATATCAAAGGAACCTGGAAAGTTGTAAACAGCGTGCTTCTTAATAAGCCACGGTCCGAAATTTCCTCCATGAACATTGATGGTCACTCCGTTGATAATCCACATATTATTGTCGAACACTTCAATACTTATTTTACAAGTATAAGCAACTCACTTAGCAGTGCTATTTCACCAAGTTCGGTTAACTTCGATAGCTTTCTTCCAGATCCTAATCATAATTCTATATTTTTCACTCCAGTTAACGAACATGAAATTCATAAGAACGTTCGTAATTTGCCTGCCAAGAAAAGTGCTGGTTGTGATCATATTGGTAGTGCTATAATTAAAGATGTGATTCTGGCAATTTCCAAACCCTAACTTTTATCATGAATCTTTCTATCTCAACTGGCATCGTTCCAGATGTCATGAAAATTGCAAGGGTCACTCCTATTTTTAAGAATGGTGATTCTAAGAATGTTAATAATTACAGACCGATTTCTATTCTCACTTCGTTCTCCAAAATTCTTGAACGTATTGTTCACACACGTATGACATTTCCTAGATGATCAAAATATTTTATCTGATTCGCAATTTGGATTTCGGAAAAACACTCCAAAATTCATGCCATTATTCAGTTATTAGATAATATCACCAGTAATATGGATTTACATTCAAATACAATAGGCATATTCCTGGACCTCTTCAAGGCTTTTGATACTGTCAATCATTATTCTGTTATCGTTTACTATTATGGTATTAGAGGGGTCGCCTTGGAGTGGTTCAGCAATTACCTTTCTAATCGATGTCAATTTGTATCAATTAATGTCATTTGATCTTCCCTTCAAGAAATTTCATGTGGAGTTCCACAGGGCTCCATACTTGGACCTCTGTTATTCTCTATTTATATTAATGATTTCCATAAATCCTCAGATATTTTCTCATTTATTCTCTTTGCTGATGATAGCAACTTGTTTTATACACATCCTAACCCTGATGTACTTTTTCGAACGGTGAATTCAGAGCTTTAAAATGTCAATGTCAATGGGTGGCTTATAGTGTGGTATTGTCGACGAAATATTGAGTTGTTATTCACTAGAAGTAGCTCTTGTGGTATTAATAGTGGTTCAATGTGTTTTTACTCTGACCTGTAGATCTGCAAACTTCAATTAACTATACCATAATTACTCTCAAGGCATGTATCATTGTGACAGATTTCATTGGCATCCGGTTAGTTGGCGGCCCAGCAAGTGCACCAAACTCCGGCAACGTAGAAGTACAGCAGGAGAATGGTACTTGGCTGGATGTGTGTGATAACGATTTCTGGGGAGTTAACGACGCGATGGTAGCTTGCCGACAGCTCGGTTTCCCTGGTGTTGCACGGGCTCGGAGAGGGTCCTACTTCGGTGAAGGAGTTAATAATGGATCTCTCGGAAAAATTGGTTGCCGTGGGAGTAAGTATACTGAAAGAAAATACAGGATTGGTAATTATCCAAATTGGGGATAAGTTTCATCTGAAAGCTCTCTGATACAAAGTTAAATTGGGATAGTGCACATCCTACAGAGAAATGTTTTCGTTTAGTGTGTGAAGTTACTCTCTTAGAACGCTGCAATCGAAATAGGCACAGACAAAACACGGAAAACACTTAATCAACCATTTCCATTTCTTCTTTAAAACTGGGCCACCTATTTAATGATCATCAGAAAAAAATAGTTCCTTTTCTAACAAGGAACCATGCCCGGGTTACGATACAGCCTGGGAAGCTGCAGCATTGTTAGGGGATGCGACTTTTTCTTTTAAAATATCAAGTATTAAAACCACAAGCAAGAGAAGCGGACAGGGTGTATACAAAACAATTTATGGTGAACAAAGAAAAATAAACTAGATCGGAATTTAATCCTGCGACCCCCTCGTTTACGTGCCGGTTCTCTACCAACTGAGCTATACAGAACCTATGTTTGCGGTAGTGAGACTTCCACCAAATGTCTAGATTAGTTGGTAGAACACTGGTAGAACAAGGAGGTCTGACGTTCAATTCCCGTTTACATTTTTCTATGTTAAGCCCAAATGGAAATGTTTCTGTAAATATTCATCCAAAGATGAGTAAACCACAAACCCGCTGCATTTTGTATGGAATTTGTTTTAGCAACTTAAAGGTATCGTACTGTTACACGTTTGGTAATTGTCAAAGACCAGTGTTCTCACTTGATGTATTCCAAAATATGCATCCCAAAATATGCATGCAATAACAAGCCTGTGAAAATTTGGGCTCAATTGGTCATCGAAGTTGCAAGAAAATTATAAAAGAAAAAACACCCTTGTTGTACAAGTGTGTGCTTTCAGATAGGAATAAAAACTTCTTGCAAGAAGTTTTTACTATATTTAGTGAGAAATTATACCTCTTTCTCAAAAACTACGTTACTTCAGAGGGTGTCGTTTCCTACAATGCTTTATACTATAAAAGCTCTCCGTTGCTTGTTACCAAGGAAGTTTTTATGCTAATATTTGTTTTGAGTCATTACCAAACGTGTATGATACCTTTAAACTTGCCTTATTAACGTGATAGCGCGTTCAATCATATCGACCGAAGCTATTGGTAGTTCCTCCTGTTTTTGTAAGAGATCTAAATTTTGAAATTGATGTAAACTATAGATGGGTCGATGAGCTGTATCTGCATGATGTTGTAAGTGTTATTTTGCGGTAGGTGCCAGACTAAATAAACCACGCGATTGCCTATACCACTTTTGCTTTACAAAAAATATACAGTATATACATTATCACGTCTCACCGATTTTACGGATTGGGCAAAATCGTGAATGCGTGCGAAAATACTTTCAATGTGCACATTATTTTATCCACGACAAATAATGCAACAGAAAAAAGATATGCGCATATTTTTAAAACTAATGTCTGCAACATGGCAAATAATTTGCGCACATATTCACGACAAAATGCAACAACGTAAACATATCCGCGAATATTTGCATATTTACGCGCCTTTTTTCCAATAATTATCACAATCGGGTTTATTTCATGATACATGATATTTTATGAATTATTACTAGGCTATATATATGATATGCCGTGTTTGTGGCGTGTCGTGTCGTGTCGTGGCCGAGCGGATAAAAACACTGGCCGAACTCAAGCTCTGGTGTTTCTGATCAGCAGAGTATGGGTTCGAATCCCAGTCGTGACACTTGTGTCCTTAAGCAAGATACTTAACTACATGATTCGTCCTTCGGATGGGACGTTAAGCCGTAGGTCCCGTGTTGTGTAATGCACGTAAAAGAACCTAGTGCACTTATCGAAAAGAGAAGGGGTTCGCCCCGGTGTTCCTGGTTTGATCGGCAGCATAATGCGCCACAGCACCTTGTAAACCATTACATGGTGCTATTAGTCCATGAGCCAGGTGCTGAAATTTCACATGATTGGTACCACCTCGAGGGACTAATTCTAATATCACTTTTCTTGTTGCAAATAATCCATAACTTACCATAAACTATGATAGCCTTTCCAAAAAATTAGATTTCTATCAATTTTCGAAAGATTTTCACCATAAAATCTGAAACCTCTTAGCCTCTTTCGTTATTGTTAAGTCAACGGCTGTTTAAATAGTAACAATTTTTAAGACCATGTGTTTGCATGGAGAGAGAATAATTTGAGTGTGCATACTCAAACAGCCGTTGTATTTATCACTTTGCTGCCTGTCATTAAAAACAGATCGGCAGCCATCTTGTTTTCGCTTTGGCGACAAAATGTCGACAGTTTACAGTTGATTTTAGACCTTTGTGAGTAAACAATCAATGTGTGTATATATTTATATAGAGTAGAGGTAAGCTGTGTTGTTGTTTGTTGATGAAAAGGAGGGGAAAAGTGCAAACTGAGTAAAAAAAACAGTAAGAACGTGCCGTGAATGTGATGCCCCGTTCGCCCATTATGCTGACCGAGGACAACACGGGTGCAGCAGTCGGTGACGATCTAGATCAATTTTGTTCACATTTTGAAGTATAATTGTAGTACTAAAATACCTGGATTTCAGAAATGTAATACACAGAAAATTTGTAAATTTCATTTATTATGAATGACAGAAAAAATAACAGAAAAAGGCCGACCCAACCAAGAGCAGTTTTGGTCGGTCCGCCGTGGAGGACATGCAACGCATTAGACCTGATTATTATTTTATTTTATTTTGTAGTGTTATTTTTGGGGGCCTATTTCTTGATTTTAATTTTACGACGCTGTTTTTTTTAAATTATATAACATGTTTGCTTTTCCAATTGATAGTTATTGTTGCATAACCCTTGTCACTGTGATCATTGAGGAAGGATATTTTAAATGGCCGAGACAAAAAAGTGCTGCGCTGCTCATCTGCTCGTCACTTTCTTTTTATCGTTTTCCCAGGCTTTAGGATTCGATTCCCTCTAAAACAAAATCTACTGGTGTTTTTAGCCTTCACTATTTTACCTAGTTACTTAGAAATCATCTACCGGCTACGGGTGGCTCCCCTGACCAGAAATTAGTGAGGGGTTGCATGCGGGGAACTTGTTTTTCTTTTCTTTTCTCTTTTAATACTAGGCTTCTTCTACGCATCTCTTAAACTAGGCTTCTTCCGCTCTACTCTTTTTCTTTTGAATTTGAGTGGTTAAAGAAAAAGAATTCTAGCGCAATTGTTGTGCTTTTCTTTTCTTTGTGCGTTGTGATGCAGCGTTAAAATGCCACAGGCAGTAACAAATGGTAAGGGGCACCCTCTGCCATCCCCACCCCACCCCTATCCCCGATACGGGTAAATAGGCCTGCACAGATTTGGGGGAAATGTTTCTCCCTAAATCCACTTTTCTTTGACAGAAGTATTTAAAGCACTTCTAGGGAGACCTAACAAAAACACAAAACGCATCTGAACTCTCTCAAGAGTGTATTGTTGATTCAGTTTGATAACACCGTAACCAGACAGGTGCTGCATACTCAACTCAAGTAATGACCTATTGATTATGATAGAATAAAACTGCACCACAACCTCTAAATCTTACAAACAACATTTATAAACCAAAGGCAATGTTATATAACGTACAACAAAGGCATTTTCCAACAAAATGATACTTAAACCAATTCATTCCTCTTGATGAATGTTAATGAAAGAACATCAGCACTTATTGACGAAAAGAAACGAACGTGTTGACAGGCAGAATGCTTGCCATGTGACAAATACGACGGCTGTTTGAGTATGCACACTCAAATATTCACTCTCCGTGCAAACACATGGGCTTAACAAACTTGTACTATCTAAACGGCCGTTGACTTATCAATAACGGAAGAGGCTAAGAGGTTTCAGATTTTACGGTGAAAATCTTTCGAAAACTGGTAGAAATCTAATTTTTTGGAAAGGCTATCATAGTTTATAATAAGTTATGGATTATTTGCAACACGAAAAATGATATAACAATTAGTCCCTTGAGGTGGTACCGGCAAGTGGGGCTGGCTCATGGACTATATGTAAAGGACTTGGTCTCATACTTCAAAACGTATAGCTCCACAATACCTTGCAGGAAAGTAATGAACGTTAAAAGCGCCTTGAGCGTCACTGAGTGACGGATATGTGCGCTATATAAGAAGCCACTATTATTATTATTATTATTATTATTATTATTATTATTATTGTTGTTGTTGTTGTTGTTGTTGTTGTTGTTGTTGTTGTTGTTGTTGTCGTCGTCGTCGTCGTCGTCGTCGTCGTCGTCGTCGTCGTCGTCGTCGTCGTCGTCGTCGTCGTCGTCGTCGTCGTCGTCGTCGTCGTCGTCGTCGTCGTTGTTATTGTTATTGTTATTGTTATTGTTATTGTTATTGTTATTGTTATTGTTATTGTTATTGTTATTGTTATTGTTATTGTTATTGTTATTGTTATTGTTATTATTATTATTATCTACATTCAATGTATGTTGAGTTTGGTGTTATTGTCTCGTAGATGAACCCAATCTTGGACAATGTGGTAGCGGTCCTATTGAGAAACCCTCTAGATGTGTCGGGATGATTGGTGTTGCTGGAGTAATTTGCAAGGGTAAGATATAAACAACTTAGATGTAATTGACTTCACTTATTCTTATTTGCAGACTGTGCATAGTTTCAAGATGAGGATTAAGATTACTGCATTCTCAGCCATTTTGAATTTTCTTTTAAAGGCAAAGTTTGATGAAAATGTTTCCTCACACTACTTTTGTGCTATCTATTCGTTGTGCTAAGAAAAAGCAATCTTACAAATGTTTCTGTTTATGCATGAGCCATAATATCGGCTTCATAACTTAAATTAAACAAGCTTTAAGCTACCAATTTGGCTAAAATAAAGGCTTTTGAGCAATAAATGTGTAGGTTAATGTGAACAAAAACGACAAAAGCGAGGCGAATTGCACATTTTCATTTTTTATAAAGTTGTTTTTGTAAGCATTGAATAACGGTGGTTCTAATTGCACATACTAACGAGTAACACAAATTTACAAGAACATCACGCATTATACTGAAAGCGTTTTCGGACAAACTGTAGCATGCCACAGTTTATGTGTTTTCTTTTTTAACAGTTCCTGGTTTTATAGGATGTTACAATAATCCTCCTGACATTCCAGTATTTAGTGATGACAACATCCTAATATCCATGGACATGACAGTTGGATTGTGTCTGGACCACTGCCAGCAACAACAAATGATTTTTGCTGGGCTGACACGTAGACAGCGATGTTACTGTGGGACCAATGATATCAATATAACAGAGCGAAGACGGGACAGAGACTGTAATTGGGAATGCTCTGGGAACAAGGATGAGGTGTGTGGAGGCAGGACAACAATATCTCTCTATAACTGTAAGTTGATAAAATTGTGCAAGTGCATCCATGCGTTATCAGAATCAAAAGATTTTTACACAATAAGATGTACACCTGTGAGTTTCAGCTCATGATGCGCTTTTAACGAAAGAGCAAAAACGTGTTTAAGATTGCCGTCGATGTACTGGTCAGTGGTCAAAAAACGTTTTTCTGATCATTTTTATTATAAAGCCATTTAATTTCGCAAGGATTTGACAAATGTGTCCGACTCATTATGTCCTACAAACCATTGTGTCATTGAAGCATTCAATTTCGTTGGATTGCATTCAAAACTTACATTGTAGCACTACTAGTTTGGCAACTTTTAACTTTTAAGCATTCAAATTAGCGTGCGGGCGAATGAGGCGTAGTTAACGCATCAGACGTATTCCATTGCCAATGCCCGACCCATTATGTCCTACAAACCATTATGCCCGACCAATTATGTCCGATACAAGCCATTGCCCGACCCAATAATGTCCTACAGAACATTATGTCCCACCAATATGTCCTACAAACCATTATGTTCTAACAAACCATTATGTCCGACACATTATGTCCCACAACCCTTCATGTCCGACACAGTATGTCCCGCAAACCATTGTGTCCGACCCATTGTGTCTTACAAACCATTATGTCCGACCCATTTTGTCCTACAAACCATTATGTCCTATACAAACTCCTCCGAAGGCACTTTTGTAATGTCAATCTCTCTCAATCATGTTTAAAATCATCAGTGACACTTGGACTTTGTGAGGATCTAGGGAGTCCCGTAAACGGAGGACGTTCACCTGATGTTGGGCCGTTTCGTTATGCATCCAACATTAGCTTCCACTGTAATGAAGGATTTCATCTTTTAGGAGAAGATTTGGCAAGATGTGTTCTTGGAGATTCCCCGCAGACAGCACGGTGGGATAATCCAACGCCATACTGCCAATGTAAGTCCAGATGTCATTTTTGCCCGCCAGTGCCATATTTTCAATACTTCGTTATCAGAATTAGGCAAGGATCCAGTCAAAACTAGCGTGCCCTTTGGCAGGTTTTTTAGTCGAGTCCCCGTTATCCGAGTCCTTCATGTCCCTGATAATCATAACCGTCGATCCTCCAGATAGTCGTATGGAATATTTCTGAAAATTTGGCAATTTCCAGACATTTCTGCCACAAGTGACCAGATTTTCCCAATTGTGTATCACTTTTAAAAGATAAAATATCACTTTAAGGACACGGAATTGGTCTCCACTGTGTGATGAATTCGCGAAAAAAAACGAGCACAAACTTTCGCTACAAAAAGCTGACCGACTTGTTCGAAATCCGTTTGGGTCAACGTGTCCAGTAATCCCAAACTAATTGAAGAGCGTTTCGTGGTACGATAACAACCTTTGTTGATAGTTTTGTTTTCGGATATCGAACACTGGGACTTGATCGTTGGGACTAGAACATTTGGCCTCAAATATTTGGACTTGTTAGGTTCAATTTCTGTTATGTGCCTCCCCTTGGACCATCGTGACTCAAAAATTGGGAGTCGAACATTTTGGAATGGAACATTGGGTTTCAAACATTGGGACTTGAACTTTGGGACTCGACCATCGGGACGCAAAACATTGAGCTAGAGTATTTTGAACTAAAACATAGAAAATCGTGACTAGCACACACTGGGACTATCACATTATTATTACATGTATTATTATTATTATTATTATTATTATTATTATTATTATATTTGTTTGTATTAACAGCGATGGTGTCCTCAACTACACAAGACCCAGAAGAGGGTTATGAAAATAACAGCGCCTCAAGATCAGGTACAGTTTGGTGGTACATTATGAAAACTGCGGTCGCATTAAAATATTTACGTAAAACATTGAAAATACTTCGCATTGGTAAAGTAACAATTTGTGCCAGGTGCAAAAAGTGTCCATATAACGAGCATGTTAATTTACCTCTGGGAAAAAGGTACAGCCCGGTACACTGACATGTTAACCTAAAAATAGAGAACAACCGACTGCGAACGCATTCCTCCATCACTGTACTTACATGTGACCTCATTCTAGTCATTTTGTTAGGTGGAACACAAAATGTTACCGTAACCACGTCCGCAACCGTCAAACTGTTACACTTACGCTTTCACAATGCCTCCTTATTTTAATAAGGAGGCATTGTAAAAGCGTTAGTAAAATTTGGGTGTGGTAATTACTTAAAAGTACCAAATTTACAATACAAGCGCGTACTAAATTGTATTTCCAATATAGAATACCGCATCAAAACATATTACACGAGACGCGAACAGTGACTTTTTAAAAGTAAAATCAAGAACTTTGAAATAATTTATACATGTACATAATCCATTTTATCCCGATTCAGTGAGTAGCGAAAGCTCGTCCAGTCTAGTGCTAGTACAAACATCTACCTCCATGAAACATCATACTGACAACGTTTTTTGGAAACAAACCGCAAATCGAGGAGGCTTTCGACAGTATTACAATTCGTTTATTACAGGGATAGGCGGAAACCAAATTGCAAAAGTAAAACAAAAAAATAATATTTCGAAGGCACAAACTAGTATTTCGAAGGAACAATTATTTTTCTTTTTTACCTTTTCAATGTTTAGCCTGTCCCGTAAGTGGCTCCCTAGCTTGGGGAGAAAAATATTTGTTACATTGTAGATGGTATTTACTAAGTTTTATAAATTACTAATAAAACAGTGGAAACAGTTGTGTTTCTTTACAGCTCTTGTGTTTGAGCTCTTTGTGTTATTTGTACTATTTTGGTTTGGGTGTTTAGACACTGCTCTTAATGTGTTTTTTTTATATTGCAGGGACAATTGCTGGAATAGTCGTGGCATGCCTGGTGGTGTTTATTGTCCTCGCTCTTGGTGTAATACTTGTGGTGAGACGTAAACGGTAAGCAGGTGTTATGTGTTTTGTAAACACTGTTTTGTTTTTGTTTGAGTTTGTTTGGTTTGGTTTTTGGGGGAGGAAGGTGGGGTTTTTTTTACCAGTGAGTTTACTAACCAATTGAAACCATGTAAGTTGTCTATGGTGGCACTGTGCACATAACCTATGCATTGTTATGTAGATGCAATCACAGCGTGATATCAGATTGCAGACTGGCATAGTTTATCTATCTTCCAAAACACAGTAGATGAAACTGAATCGTCATGAATAACCATCAGTTCAATGAGAAATCATGAAATTTAGGCACTCATAGCAAAAATGCTTATGATCATTAAGGATAAAGCTATAGACTTGTGTACATCTATCTTGTAGATCCATTCAAGTCAATGTAACCATTGTGAGGATATCACGTGCTATGTGACAGGGATGGGGGCAAATGTTGGTTTCCCACCCCTTGTTTATGTACAAACAAATTAATTCCCTGTTATTATTTACAACCAGGAGAAGAACAGAAAACAGGGAAACCTCCAGGTCGCCTGAGATACAACCTGCTAACACCATCTACTCTGAGCCGATAGATCCTAGATACCAAGCCGCTCCTTCTAGACAGAGTAACACCGAATACCAAGATCTCAATCCTTCCACAACCATCAACGCTTTAGAGAAACCATACACAACCCTACAGACAAACGACCCACCAGAAAGTGGTGATGTACCTGAGTATCTTGAACTCTATGACAACCCCTCACCGAGAGAGAATGTATACAACACTGCAGATGAAGACGCCGAGTACTCTACACTTGATGAACATACTCAGAAACCTTCTACTATCAAGAAAGATAAACACAAACCCACACAAGCTGGACACTTAAGTGAAGGCAATGAGTATTCATATGCAGCAGCACCACCACAGTTCATAGGGGATTGCAACACAAATAACGCTGGTAACCAGTACATAGGCCTAATGAATCCTTGTAAACAATACACCATGGAACCAGCTAAAGAGACCCCAGAAATGGAGAATGTATATTACAGTTTTCCTCCAGATGCACAATAATGACTTGGAATTTGCTAGTTGAAAAGTTTGATGTAGAGTTCAGGTAAAACAAATAATTTAACTATTTCGTTCCCTCGAATTATTATTACGTCCCTAGAAATCATTTCGTCCCCCCGAAATAATTTCGTCCCCCCGAAATATTTCGCTCCCTCGAAATGTTTGTTTCCAGACCAAATTTGCTTTAGATCACCGTAAAAATAGTTCGGTAGTTTTGTCTTGTGCATCAATTGGCTTCAAAATTACACAGAATGGAATTACTGTTCAAAGTTTTTTGTTTGCAAACCTGCTTTATGTTGTCATTAAACGTTAGGGTCCGTGGATTTTGTGGTATCGTGCGGTGTGACGGGTCTCAGCTATCCGGCGCTGTGGTCATGGGCCCTTTTCGAAACCACGGCTTCGGCTTTGGATTCGGCTTGAGGCTCCGTTTTCTCGTCTGAAGCCCTGAGCGCGTATACCCAAAGCGCGCGGAATTGTCAAAACAACCGGCGGGCCAAGCTAGCCTGAGCCGAATCCAAAGCCAAATCTAGTCGTTTCGAAAAGGGCCCATGGTGTCTAACCGGAAAGTTCCGCGTCCCTTCTTGGTGGCGTCTGACGGTTTTAAAATTCAAATATTCAAAAAGCGGATGGATTTTTTGAAATAGAGGAAATACCAAAACGAATAATGTTGTTTATAATGCGCAGAAGCTGTTCAAATTGCGCATGACAATAAACTAATTGTTCATCTAATTCTTAACAACAATATTAAAGGTCCTATGAATTGGAAATTATTTCAAGTTTAAGTTAAACAAATATAGGCACTTATTAACCAGAAACCTACAAATGCGAGTTTGTTCAAAAATTATAGGAGGTTTATATCGCAAAATAACATAAAACTAAAGGGGAAAGAGTTCGTTACGTCATAAGAACATGCCGTCAGTCAGTGCGAGGCGATGGATACTTGTGGAGAATATGGTACAACATGCAATCTTAGGTAAATTCATGCGCTTAGTGTTTTTAACAAATCTCTTGATGTTTGGCTTTAGTAAATGCAACACTATGAAAGATGGAGAGCCAACAGTCGGAAGCCACAGGGAGACCGCCAACATTGGCGCTAGATGGTTCAGTTGGTAGAATGCCGAAGGTCGCAGGTTCAAATCACACTCTATATAGTTAATGTTAGGGCTGGACGGCTCAGTTGTTATAGAGTGCCGGTACGTAAATCCGGAGTTTGCAGGTTCAAATTCCTCTCTACTTCTTTTTTTTTGTTCAACCCAAAATTGGTTTTAAATTGACTGAGGTAGTTTCCCTTATTTGTGGTTTATTTCTTGTTATTTGAAATAAAAAGTCGCATCCCCTTGAGGTGATCCCTTGGCTACCGCTTCCCAGGTTTTATCGTAAACTTGGGTGTGATCCCTGGGTACAGGGCAGTTATAGTATGGCTTCTGACTGGCACCCCTGAACAAAGATAACGACAAAATAGGGAGACCGCCAACATATGGCTAGATGCATCATTTGGAAGAACGCCGGTGTGGCAGGAGATTCTGTCCCCCTGGAGACACCCCCCCCCCCCCAATAAGGCGAACTGTGTACACATTTCTTCTGATATCGCCCTCTTTTGAATCAACCTCCTTCAGCCCATGTTAATTCTCCATAATGGGGGACAGAATCTCCGAGGGACAGATTTTCCTAGGACAGCGGCACGTTAATCCGGCAGTTGTTGGTTCAAATCCCGCTCTAGTCAATTTTTCTTTGTTCAACCCCAAATTATTAATAATTTACCCTGTCACTTTCCCTTGTGGTTTATTACTTTATATTTGAAACTAAAAAGTCGCATTTCCTTAAGGTTATCCCTCTGCTGCCGCTTCTCAGGTTGTATCGTAAACTTGGGTGTGATCCCTGGCTTTACGGCAGTTACAGGTTGTATGGCTTCTGACTGGCACCCCGAACAAAGATACTGACATATAGGGAGGCCGCCAAGCTCTTGTAAATTCGTCTTTAATCAACCCAAAATCAGTGGCGTAACTATGGGGCAGCGGCGTAACAAGGGTAAAAATCTCAGGGGGCACAAGGGGGTGCACTATTTTTCAAGGGGGCACTTCTTGCCAAGTTGCCTCTTTACTTTAAAATAAGCCCATGACCGACGCCCCCTAAAAAAATAAACATAAACAATAAAATAAACTATAAAATTAACTATAAGAAATAAAGAATTAAAAAGTCTGCCAAAAAACAAAGTCTGCATCGTAACTGTGCAACTAATAAATAACACATAAAGCAAACAGTTTGTAATTGTTCAGTCTGTTCATTATCGTTAAATTATGAAATTTATAACATAAAATAATATACACCGCAGACAATGTATTGTTTTTACAGTCAAGTCAGATTATCTCATAAATAAAGGACATAACAAGTTGTTTAGGAAATATGCAAACGGAAACTACTTTTTCATATTTGAAAATGATGCACCACATTGTGCGTGCCCCCCCCCCTAAAATGTAACCCTTGTTCTGGCGCTCTACCCAAATTAATCAAAATTTAACCGGTTTTTCCCTAGTCGTTTATTGGTTGATAAATTGAAAGGTATACACATCAAAAACTATAATAGTTAGTATTATGTTTAATATAAAACAAACATTTATTAAGTGAAAAGTACCGTACCACTTCATAGGACCCTTAAAGGTTATTATTAATTATATATCCACATTACTTTCCTATACATAACTACTGAGCTCCTTTAATGCCGTCATGTAAGTCGCATCAACAGCAGGATTAGAATAGTGTTGCCTTCTAATACTAAGTGTCTTGTTTCCTGTATTCGTTATATCATGCATTTCCTGAAGTAAAGTCGTTTCCTGGTGGTTTTGATGTTGTTAAAGTAAAGGCAGAGACCGTGTTGGTTGGTTTTCACGTCATTATCTAAAACACAATGTCACAAGGACTTAAAGGGGATTGTACATCATTGGTTGTTGGGAGGAACGGGATTGCTGGTTTGTGTAAATGAGTATAGGAGTGTTAACGGTTTCTATTCACTTGTTTGTTTATTACAAATTCTTTATCAACATGGATATGCTCAATTAGTTGAAATTGGTTTGTAGTTGGAGCTCTGCATCCATTACGTGCATAATCTTTCATTGCAAATTCCATTGTAATGGTAAACATAAACTTCGATAAAAGAAGTAAAAGCGATTTATTAAAATACTTGTTAAATAACTAAACACAAGTATGAAATTAACTCAGTATTAATTGAATAATAACAGAAACTGAAAAGGAAGATTGTCTAAGCACAGTGAGTTTTAATGAGCGGGTACCATTGACCTTTCAGAAACACATTTAAAAATGACGCTTTTACAACGCACTATATGTGCCGTCTGATAAATTTGATGACTTTTTTTTGTAGACGGGCTTTGTGCACTGACATTTTCTTTTAATATGATACTTTTGGAGATTTCGGAAAAGTTTTACGCATTGGCCGTTGGCGTTAGTCGAATTTGCTTGTCCGAAAACTTTCATGACGTCATCAAGGAGGAGGGTGTCGGACGTTTATTAAAGCAATCACTAAGTTTGAATGGCCGGCATTAGCATGGGCCAATGGTCATTTTGGAATTTGACCCATAGGTTGACTCAAACATAATTGTGAAGGTTGAACCCCCTGCCTGCCACTGCGAACCAGGCCTACTTAATCAGCAACTTGTTGATTGTTAGGTTGATCATGTGGATAGAAATAGACACAGTATAGGAACATCCTGGTACGCACTTCTACCGGAAGTCTTTTTCCTGTTGGTTTGGTTTGATCCTGTGAGCTTGGTTCTTATACGAACTGTGTACGTGTGTAAAGAAACACTGTTTCATTGAAGAGCTTTTTTTTACGTCGTTGTGTTTTCACATAAATTATTCTAGAAATGGCCAAAGCGAATTGTCATATAGTACTGCTGATATCTATATGCATTGTGCCACAAGGAGTTGTATCTCTACAGTCAGGTAAATAAAAATGAATTGTTTGTTAGTACAAAACCATAAAGATTGTACAACATATTTATGATTGAATGAGAGGGAAAAAAATATATTTCAAATCAAAAATGTTATCTGTGATCCATCCTCCATTAATATTCACTGTCTTATGTTGTATTTTTCGATATTATTTATCACAATATAAAAGCTAACACTAATGCAAATAACATTACACCGTCGTAATGAACCAAGTTTGTTATTGTTGTTTTTATTCAAAGCAGTCAGTGGGCGCCCACTTAATACATCAGCTGTAGGCCCATTTTCGTCTGATATCAGTTTCTGCGTAAGAAACTCGTTAAACTAAAAGAATGTGTAGTATTCACCTGCGGGTGAGATTTGATCTTAGGCTTAAAATAATGTACAACTTTTCCAGATACCTTTGGTAATTACTAAACAAAATTAATTACCATAAAAACTTACTGGTAAGTAAGAAGCACTACAGCTGTTGAATGTGTATAACATTTTGAGAAACGATTCTTTTCTAAGAAATGTGGTTTAAGAGAAAGGTATTCAAAACAAATTCAATCTGAGAAACTTTTTCTGCATGAAACGTTTCCCAGTTCGCATGGGCGGATCCAGGATTTTCCAAACGGGGGGGGGCGTGAAATGTACCGTAACGGCGTGGGGTCCGAGGCCCGCTTAAGGGCCCCGGACAAATTTTGATTCTTGATTCTTTGTGGTGCGATCTCGGGCAATATCTGAGACAATGTCTGTCAGTGAAATAATAGTGTTCCACAAGGGTAAACGGGTTAGCTTATTTTGCAAACAAAATACCAGGTATGCAGGCATGAGAATGTGTTACGTAAACAAAACCTGGAAAATAGCGATTAACTATTAATTACCCCCAGCCAAGCCGTAGGCTTGTCCCGAGCTGAAGGCGAGGCGTGCCGGGGGTCCAAGGGGCAGTAGACTATAGGTACAGTAGAATTTTCAAGCAATTTTCAATGTAATTTTTTGATCTGAATGCCACATTACACAGCAGAATGTTTTATTAAAAGAATCTAAATGTATCACTCTATAACAACAATTTACAATTGATACATATTTTCAGTTCTTCAGAAAATTTTGAGATGTGGATTTCCAATAAAAAATTACAATATCATTCACCTCAGACTCAAAGACTAAAATACAAACTGTATCAAAATGATTGAAACCAGAGTATATGATGACATTAAAAATATTAAACATATAAAAACTACTCAAATATTAACACAATAAAGCGCCAATTGAAAAAAAATCATCAACATAATTTTATTTTGTATTGAAAAGTTTTTAAAACAGCTTGACGATCGATCGATTGTTGTGTGTCGAAGGCAAGGCATGCAGTCTAGAAAGAAATAGTGCGGCGAGAGCGATGTGTCTATGAGTATTAGGCCACATTAAATCTATATCGGGCATTTCAACGATGATATTTCCGCAATTTCCCTAAAAAAAACATCACTCCCTCCCCCATAACCACAAACTTTAAACCGGATTCACATTGAACTCGGAGAGGTCATATTTTGTCCCCTCTTTGATGTCTCTCTCAACTTTTTCTGAAGAAAAAGGGGGCGTGCGCCCCAACGCCCCCTTCCCCCGGATCTGCCCCTGGTTCACGTTTTCGAATTACGGATTGTTCTTCCTGCATGGACTTATAACCGCAGCTCCAGTTTTTAGGCAATATCTCGAAAACGCTACCACATTTTGAAATGAAATTTTCACAGGTTAGTTTTATCGTATTTATCTATATTTATATAGGATTAAAACAATCGAACGACTCCAAAAACCAAAGGTATACATGCCTTTAATAAAACAATGAATTCATTTTTCCCCCACTTCAAAAAGGGACCATTGTTGCCATTTCTATTTATAGTTACATTCGTTTTTATTTTGAGTGATAGGACAAGTACAAAACTTGTCTCTGTTTAATTTGTTTTCATTTGGTTCTTTAGAATTAACAGATGTTCGTCTTATCGGTGGACCGTTAAGCAGTCCTAACTCAGGCCGTGTTGAAGTCAAACTGGACGGCGAAGCCTGGCTTCCTGTGTGTGATGGAGACTGGAATGACGAGGATGGGGTTATAGCTTGTCGTCAGCTAGGATACACAGGTTATTCTCGAACCAGGACATCCTCTTACTACGATGAAGGAACAGCTGGTCCAGGATCAGTCAATCGATTCAGATGCAGAAGAGGTTTGTCGTATTTCCAATGGAAATAACAACCTCATTAACATCAATCGTATCATTATTAAGGACCAGTTATATGGTTGATCGTATCATTATTACATAAAGCAAGGACCAGCTGGTTGACATTTTCATTTCAACCATGAAGCTGGTCCTTGCTTTATGTAATATTGATACGATTGATGTTAATGAAGTTGTTAACAAAATGAAATGGAGCCTTTATAGTCGGTAACCGACTAAACTAGGGTAAAATGTTAAAGGTATTGTACACTTTTGGTAGCAGCTCAAAATCAGTGTCCACATTTTGTGTGATTCAACATATGCATGAACAAACAAACCTGTGAAAGTTTGAGCTTAATTGGTCATCGAGGTCACGAGAAAATAGTGAATAGAGACCTTATGTGTTTTCTGTTTTTTCAAATTATCGCGCGTGATAAAAACTATTTTTTTACTCATTTCTCAGAAACGATAGCATTTTAGGCAGAAATATTTTAAGGAACTCTTTCTACCATTAGTTACTTTAAATCATGTAAGTTATGTGTGAATCTGTGAACATTGTGTTTTTCGATCTTACCAATAGTGTATATGGCCTTTAAGGGGCGCAAGGGTTGCACCAATTTTTCTAGGGGGCACTTCTAGCCAAATAAAACTGTATAGTTTCCGTTTGCATTTTAAACAGGTCCCTTCAGTGCTTTTGTTATGTCATTTACTATTTTGATGTGAGTGTAAAATCAAATATATTATCTGCGTGTACATAGAAAAATAGTTTTAAAGGTTATAAAATGTAGCATTTTACTTTCTTGGTAAATTTAATCTCAAAAGTCCAGAGCTTTAATTACGCCACTGTGTGGGCGGCTTTGCAGGCTGGTACGCGAAACGTCGTTGAGTGCTTGCATGACCTTTTCGATGAGCCAAAGTAAACGGACTGCTGGTTACAGAGGTCATTCTTGTCGAGTGATGGTTTTCTTTGGGTTTGAAGTGACCATTAGAGATAGAAGTGTTTTAATGGAAAATTCCAGATGATAGTAAGGCCTATACTGAATTAGTGTTTTAAGTAATATTTGAATGTGCTGTTTGAGTAGCCAGGTTTGAATGGGATCTAGTTGACATGATTTGGTTGTGTGAGCAGGAAGAACTTAAGAAGATGGTTAAAAGAAACAAACAACAAATTGATTATCCCAGTCTGTGTGCAGGATTAGTTTTTCTGTACATGGGAACTCATATTATATGCAGGTCATCAATGCTGGCCCGAATTGTTTTTGACTTCATCGGAGTAGAGGTTATTGAATCCGTTGGCGAGGGCGCGTGCCTGCGTGGCGTGTCAAGTATTGAAGGAAAGCATTTTGTCAACTCATTAATTAAACAACCCGAAACGCATCATTGGGATATAGAGAGCTTCTACACCTAGTTGGAATTGGCTTCAACCAGAACGTCATACAAGGCTGGCTCGGTGAAATCGTATGTAGAACGATCAGCACAAGATCTGTCTTCCGCCACAAATGCGTTCAGCTCACCATTGTGCCCGTTTTGAGCGTTTTGGTTTTCTTGTGATTGCTTGCGGGTGCGAATGTCAAGGACATGCAGACCTGACGGTGAAGAGGCTAATAAGGCCTGCGCTAAATGTCGCACTTTTGCCGTGTCGAACTCAAATAATTAGAAAATGATGAATTAAATTCGACAAAAGAGCGACGTTTAGCGCAAACCTTTTATTTAAATTCGACACTGCCGTGTAGCACGGCAAGCTCTGCCGTGCTACACGGTAGTTGCACGACGTGGTGACAAACGTCGCGCTCTTGCCGTGTCGAATCAAATTGAATTCTCAGTCGGGCGATGCTCTTTGGGAATACGCATGCGCAAAACTTTTGAAAAATGTTTTATTTGTATTTTCTAATAATGTGAACATTCTCCTTGTTAGTACCGTAGCTGAGAGTATTCCGGGATGGGAAAGGAAACAACTCCCGACTGGAACAAACATAATCTGTAGATTTCAGAATTAAACTAAATGATTTTGTTTGACACTCTTTAAAAAGACGATGAACGCCACTCACCAACGATGGTAATAATAATGACAACATTTAAGTTGGGAAGCAATATTATGATTTTGTCATTAATATTGAGTGTCACAGCTCGAATTGACATCATGAAACATGACTCTTTAGCAATTTTTTGCCGCGTCGCCATTTTGAATTACTTTAAGTGCGGCAAACTATTTTACTAAATTCGACGTTTGTCACCAATTCGTTTTAATTGCCGCACTTTTGCCGTGCGAAAATCATTTGAGTTCGACACGGCAAAAGTGCGACGTTTAGCGCATGCAGGCCTAAGGCTAAGATCAGTTGATCTTCTCATTGTGACCTGTGAGTTTGGGCTGTCGCACGCTAAGTCGTCAGAGCCGACTGTGTTGAAGTTATTGTTAATAGGCCCTTTCCCGGCTCACAGCTAGCCTCCACGCTTCATAAATAGTTGGTTGGTAGGGATGAGGCTGTGTTCTTGGAGGAAGTAAACCAAAAACATGTCTAAGGTAAAGTGGTAAAAAAAGAAGTAAATTACATAAAGAAGGCACTGGAAAAGGGCCTGTACACGTTTGGTATTACTCAAAATATATATATTAGCATAAAAACTGACTTGGTAACGAGCAACAGAAAGCTGTTGGTAATATAAAACATTGTGAGAAACGACTCACTCTAAAGTAATGTTGAGAAAGAGGTAATTTCTCACTAAAATAATAAAAACTTCTCTTTTTCCTACATCTGAAAGCACACAAATTTGTACAACAAGGGTGTTTTTCTTTCATCATTTTCTTGCAACTTCGATGACCAATTGAGCCCAACTTTCACAGGCTTGTTATTTTATGCATATGTTGGGATATAGCCCACCTTGTTGAGCTGTAATGGCTCTCTTTTAACATCGGTCTTATAACACCGATGATAAAAGAGAGCCATTACAGCTCAACAAGGTGGGCTAATGTTGGGATACACCGAATGAGAACACTGGTCTTTGACAATTACCAAACGTGTACGATGCCTTTAAGAAAAAGGCAGGCGCGGTTCTAGAGCCAATATTTTTGGGGGGCTAGACCCTTTGCACGTGACGTCACCCTCTAACTTTCACTTTTGGGAGTCGAAGAGCAACCTATAGTATATCTTTATATACAGCGCATTTTACATGTAATTGGTGCGTAATATTAGAAAGTTGCAATAATCATACAATACATGATGCAGTTGCGTGCAAATTCTGACTCCAAAACGGTGGCAGAAGCTTGCAATGGTGTAACTATTAGTGACTTTGATTGAGAATATTATTGGCTAGGCATATAATTACATTGTCTGAAAACGCTCTTGTCTACTTCATTATTGAAATGTTGCGTCCTTTTCGGGCAAACTCATCGACAACTTTGTCGGGATGTTGGAGTAGTTCCTGTAACATGTCGCGATCGGTAGCAAGGCCACATAGATGTTGCTATGGTGTTCCATATGTGCCACTCCTTTGGAAAAAAATAATTCCGTCGCATTTTTTTTTTCCGTCGCATTTTTTTTTTTTGCGTCGCATTTTTTTTTTTTTCCGTCGCATTTTTTTTTTCCGTCGCATTTTTTTTTTTGCGTCGCATTTTTTTTTTGGCGTCGCATTTTTTTTTTGGCGTCGCATTTTTTTTTTTCAGGCGCATATTTTTTTTTTCCGTCGCATTTTTTTTTTTTGCGTCGCATTTTTTTTTTTTGCGTCGCATTTTTTTTTTCCGTCGCATTTTTTTTTTCCCGTCGCATTTTTTTTTTTTTCAGGCACATTTTTGTTTTTCAGGCGCATTTTTTTTTCTGAATCGGTCACGTGACCGTCACATGATGTCCATGTGATGATTTTTTGGCTCCGCTATTGCAGTTGGCGTGTGAACAATTCTATTCTTCTCCTTCAGGGTTGCGGCCATTGCTGTATTACAATTCGTTACAACTGTTTTAGACCATGTAGTGTTAAAACGCGCGTTTTTTCAAGTGTTAAAACATACTGCTTTTCTATAATTAATGCATGTATAAATTCATATTGTGCGTGGGACGCGCGCGTATACTAAGTGAGGCCAACGCAAAAAAACAAAAGGAAACACAATTTATATTCAAAATTAATGTCCACACCCGTCATCTGTGGCACCACTGTTGCCACATAACCATTCCATTCTAGGGGGTAATGATAACTGATCTCTTGGCTAGCGGGTTTCTGTCGCACTAGCACTGTAATACACGCTTCCGTTGCTCGGTTCTTTTTTCAACTGTTCTTCTCCATTCCTGGAAGACCTTTAGAGTCATGTTTTAGTGTATTTGGTAGCCTTAAAGGAACACGTTGCCTTAAAATCTCAAGAAATTTTGCTGTTTGGAAGTGTTCCATATCCTTATTAAGAGTTGTTCGTGCAATAACATGCCTTTAATGTGTTATAATTAGTGAATGGTGATTAAAAAAAACCAAACATTGCCATCTGACCCCGAGATCTGCCCCGCGAAACGTATACGTATTTCCAGCCGTAAATACCACCGTCCATGTAATGGGCAAAATGCGCGACGAACAGTCGTTACGCTAGTGCCGTAGTCAGTGGCCTGGTAAACCAGTCAGATCTCCTTGCTCTATGGTCAGATGAAAACCGGGTAATAATCTCATTTTCTACCTCGCTCGCAACTTGTAAACCGAGCTAAAGCTAGCTCAGTATTGGGTCCAAAATATCCAGCCAGGTATTTGCGGAACGGCCAGCCGCATATTCAGAATATTAGAACACATGCAGTACAGGGAGGAGACAAACTATCACATTTGGTTCACCTCCCTGTACTGCATGTGTTCTAATCGCCGGCTGGCTATATCGGGCCCAATACTGTGCTAGATTCAGCTCGGTGTTGGATATTTATTGGAATACAATAAACAGATGGTAATCGTAATATTTTTAATAAAATAATTGCTCAGTCGTAGTTCAACAGCTGCGACTGGAAATAAGACTAATAGAATTTGTCCGCCATTTATGGGAGTCAAAATCTTGACTCCCATAAATGGCGGAGCGTTTTGTTTCGCGAAAGTGAGCAAAAGCGAAGCATTTCTAAGGCACGTTTGTGTGGATAATTATATTCTACTTTTTAAACATCTTTCCGACCGTGCTCATTATACATCAAACGCTTGTTATAGCCCAAAAGCGCCCAACAGCGCCCAACCCGAAGGCAACGTGTCCCTTTAATAGCCCAACGAAGCCGGTGTGTCCCTGTAAGTTAGCAGGGTTAAGACTTAAGTGCAAACTTAAGTACTCCAAGTTAAAGGGGCACACCGGCTTCGTTGGGCTTTTAAGGCTACAAAATACACTAAAACATGACTCTAAAGGTCTTCCAGGAATGGAGAAGAACAGGGTAGTCAAATTATGGATACAAGTTGTAAATAATACAAACAAATCGAACGTAAGATTTTATTTCAGAGAGTCCGACCAACGGAAGCTTGTATTACAGTGCACAGCGTGGGGACTCGCTACACGCAACACAGGGGCAGTCGTGTAGCTGGCGAGCAGAGTATCTCGGCGGTGCTAGCGCGACAGAAACCCGCTAGCCAAGCGATAGCTGCACCTGGAAGCTCAAGAACATGTGGGAGGGGTAGGGAGCCAGACCACTAACTATACGTTGTTGTTACTGCGGGTTTGCTAGTCGGCACACCTCGCTGATCGAATCCGTTGTTTCAAAATTCTACATGACTAAATTACGTAAACAGGTAACCGGTGTGTCCCTTTAAGTGGGGCGCTTATTAGTAGCTATTCACAAAACATCTAAGTACCCCACTTATCTTAGTACCCCACTTAAATCTAAAAAAGTTAAGTTGTTAGATTAAGTTATTGCACATGCGCACAAAACATACGTCATCAATGGTTACTATGATGACTCGGACGCAATCATTCAGTTATCATTAATTACCCCCTAGAATGGAATGGTTATATTTTTCGCAACAGCGGTGCCACAGATGACGTAAATTGTGTTTCCTTTGTTTTTTTGTGTTGGCCTCACTTAGTAATATTCCATCAAGATCATAGCGCACTAGAAAGAAATTAACATGGAAAAAGGTGAGTCTTAAGGACTTTACGCAAACGAAAAGCAGATAGAGTATTAGATTCCCTAATGACAGTAGGGAGATTGTTCCAAATCATTGGCCCAAACACACTGAAAGCCTTTTGACCTAGAACTTTGTTTGCTCGGGGAACATTCAAGCGAGTGATGTCAAGTGTGGACCGAAGGAATCGTGGAGGAGTGTAATGTGACAGTAAAGTGGTAATATAACGAGGTGAAGTTTTGTTCAAGCATTCTCAATGGCAACTTGCCAAGCACCAGGTATTCTAGGATCAAATGAACAATACAGCTGTGTATCATCAGCATATAAATGAAAGTCTATGTTATGATGACGTATGATATTGCCAAGTGGGAGGGTATAAATTCCAAACATCAAGGGACCTAATATGGACCCCTGGGGTAGCCCATACTCCAAATCAACTGGATCAGAGTATAGGTTATGAATGGATACCGGACTTTGTCTACCCGAGAGATATTATTTGAACCATAGTAGTGCAGTATCTGAAACGCCTAAATCATCCCTCATTCTGTCAAGTAAAATGTCATGATCGATGGTGTCAAAGGCAGCAGACAAGTCTAATAGCACTAGAAATACAATATTAGACCTATCCATTGCTTTAAGAACGTCATCCTGAACCTTCAAAAGAGCAGTTTCAGTACTATTGTGTGTTTTATAAGCGGAACCGGGCCTGGAACAAGGCAAACGGAACTTGGCAGAAGTGCCCCCTAGAAAAAATTGTGCACCCCCTTAGGCCCCCCCCCCCCCGTAAAATTTTACCCTAGTTACGCCGCTGAGTAAACAGCTGCGATGATGCAAAGAACCATTACAAATAAAACTTGTTCCGCATGCCCTTTTTTTGGGGGGGGGGGCTACAAGTAAAGCTTGTTTAGCCAGTCACAATGTGCTTGTAAGTGTCCTATTGTGGAGTTTGTTCGACCTGACAGATACAGACACTATGTTATGTCTTGCACTTTTAGTTTAATACCCTAAGGTTGCCCCTATACACTTTCCTCCCCTTCCTAACACATTCCTACTACAGCTCAAAGTCCAATCGTCAGACTTCGATCGGTTCGTTAATGTAATTATCTTGCACAGTTTGTGGTGTCCAACACATTTTTGGTAAAAGAACCACACAATGTGGTAATTGATCCACAGTCACCACCTATCTAGATACTCCTGTCTGACATCACTGCATTCTACCCAATTACTCTAGTATTTCTTACATAGTTTGTAAGTTTCTTATTCATTAATTAATTACTTGTTCTTATTTTCCCACTCTGATTTTGTCTTTTGTGTTTCAAACCATCTTTCTATCTATCCCTTGTGATTGCAGTTATACCAGCTCGTACTTCCCGACCCTTTACCTCCTTCTTGATTACTTGTTTTTGTTAACCTTCTGCCTCTTCTGACTGCACTCTGCTCCATTATTTTCTTTCCTGTACCATCCGACTGCTTCTGTATCCATATCAATATCCATGACATACGTGTGTTCGTTGTACTTTCATTTTAGTCTCTGGTAGGTTGAAACCTGAGGCCGGCCTTCAACCATTTTTGCACATCATATACCTTGACAGAAATTGTAGGTACATGCAGGTCTATCCTATCGTTATTAATTTGTCCAGGATGCAAAAATATTGTGTCAGCTGCTTAAATGAGGATGGTCTACCTAAGTAACTTTTCAGATTAAAGTTCCTGGAATGATTTCACTTTATCTATCTTAGATTTTTATGCGTTTGTGTAACATTCTCTTTGTGTGTCACAGACAGCCATAATCTTGCTCAGTGTGATTATGAAGTATCGCCTACTGGCTGTGGTATAAGAAATGGAGCAGGTCTTATTTGTACAAGTGAGTAATAAGTCGATTACTGAACTATTATTAATTGTCTTTCATTTCCAACCAATACAATGTAAAAGCTAACTTTCACTGTCTTTCATTTTTAGTAATAAACATAACTTGACGAAGGATGTATTTTTTGTATACAAATCTATCATTTCCCAATTTTTTGGTTCAAATGAAAATTTATCTTTATATTTACCATTGTGCAGGGAACGTGAGCAAGGTTGTGGCAGCACGATCAAGTTTATAAACCTTAGAACACGTTGATTAATGTGGTCACTGTCACAACTATTTCCATTAAAATATTTTAAGCAGGTATTTAAATGCAAGTAAAGCACATTACAGAAATTGCAGCAAACTTACCATTTAAAATAGTGTTTCACCTTGCAAAATAATGTATATGAAAAAGTATGAAGCAAATATTGAATAAACTTTTGTGCTAACGTCAATGTCTTTAGCTATGTGCTTGTACTCTCCAGTATTATTGTCTTGGCAAATGGATGTTTAAAATAGTCAATCCATCTTGTATTTCTCAAAAACAAACAACAACCAAACTCCGCCTCAGAAGAGATATTAGTCTGTCATTGTAGAGCAACCTTTCCTGGACATTTCATAATACAGACACCTTGAAAGCCACCTCTTTGTTATCAAAGGTCCTCAGGTGGCAGTCTTGTACATGTACATGTACATGACTGTCTCTTTTGTGTACAATTTTAACCCTAAAATTGCAACAGTGTAAAAATGATGTAGCGTTTCATATTTGAATATTATTTATTATCAAAAGAACCAGATTTCCTTGGCTGCTACAGCAACAAAAAGAAAAACAGCATATTCCCTGAGGTTGCCTACATTGATGACCATAATATGACCATCACAGTATGTCTGAATCATTGCCGGAGTATTGCAGGCATGATGTATGCTGGTCTAGACAAAGGGAAACAGTGCTATTGTGGTGATGAGACAACTTCCTTAAGATCCAAGAAGAAAGACAGTGACTGCAAGGTGCCTTGTAGTGGGGATTCAGATGAGGTGTGTGGAGACAAGTCCAATGTGTCTGTTTATGATGGTAAGTGCCCCCCCCCCCCCCCGGCCCGCTGAACAGAAAATATAGACAGAAAAATAGGCACCCCCAACAAACACCCAAATTAAAGAGGAGGCATGGGTGGGCTTGAGCCACATGTACTACAGCTTTCTATATTTTGGGTTTTTACTATTATATTTGTTACTGTATATTTATTTTGTGTTAACCCATCCTAATCCCCCAACCTCTTGCTATATTACAAAGATACAATGTTTTTCTGTCACACATCAAGATAGGAATGCATTTTTCAGCATCTTTTCTCGAAACAAGTTTTGGAAGGGGTAACACTGTTCTCTTGTATGGGGGGGGTTCCTGTATTTGGGGTCAAAACGCTGCAGCCACTTGGGTTGGTTGGTTTTGTAACTTCACTATACATTAACATCCTGTGGTGAACCTTGAAACTGACCATTATATATCCCTTCCAAACTTAACCTGAAGAAGCAACTGATGATGGCTTGTATGTGTAAACAGTAGCATTCACTCCCAATACCTGTACCTAAAGGTAAATTCCTTCATTGGTTTTCAATGAAAACAAGGTACCACCTTTGAAAGTTTCCTCAAAGTAGAGATGTTACGTGCCTTGACATGAGTACGGCAATCGAAATAAGTAACAGTAATTTGTGGTTCTTCAATTGCTACTTATAGAAATTGACAGCTATTTTTTTTTTTGTCAGAGGAATGCTCTGTATTATCAGTCAGTTTATTTGTAAATAATAGATTATATTATTTCATTTGTAACAATCCTGAACCTTAGCTATTTTACTTTCAGTTCATTATGTGAGGCTTTCCACAGGGGATGATGTTCAAAGCTTTTTTCCCTTCTTGTTTATCAACAGTTTACCTTGGGTATTGCCAGGATCCAGGGGTTCCAACTAACAGTCGCAGAACAACGACAGAGACATCATTTCGTTATGGAGTTTTAATGGAGTTCGCTTGTGATGAAGGTTTTGAGTTGGTTGGTGCACACTCTATACAATGTCTATTTGATAATGCAGGGAATCAAGCAATATGGACAGAGTCACCGCCAAACTGCACGGGTCAGTATTAAGCTATAATAAACAAGTAGTCTTTGAGAATCCTGAAGTTTCATTCTGACTTTAATAATGTATTTTCGCCTGACGTCATCATCACAATAATCTTGGTTGCGCCATTTTGGGAGTCAATGTCCCTTTGTGTTATACAGTGTAGTGCAAAAGTAAGGTGATGTGACAGTACCTGTTGACTCCCAAAAAGGTGACAATGGCACAGTAGCTGTGTGTGATGTGTGTGCAAGGGGTCAATATGTTGGTTCACATAAATACTGGTCTTTGACAATAACCAATGTTGTTGTCCACATGCTTTAGATGTCCCATCCAAGCAATGGTTTAACGTCTTGCTCAAGGACACCAAAGCTTGAGTGCAGTGCTTTACCACACAGTCACAAGACACTCCATCTGCATCTCAAACACCGTTTCCTATGAAATAAAAAATTTACAATGTAGATCTTAAAACTGTTGACTTATCAATTTGCTTATACATTGAAAATATAATTCATTGACATTTTTTCAAGTTGTTGCTGGTCTTGCAAAATTTTAGTCTCTGAAAAAAACATTGCACATGCAGAACCATGCCTTTCAAGCACTGTTTAACTTATGGCAAAATACAAATGTAATAAACTCTCTTGAAATTTCAGAGGTAGTATCCACTGAAGCCGTTGAAGTGAATGTTCGGACCAGGACGACAGTGTCCGGAACAACACCAACCAAAGCTACTACAACTTCCAAGGATCCGACAACAGTTCTGGTAATGTTGGACACGATTTGGACCACATTAGGAATCAAAATAACCGAAAGAGAGGAGAGAGTGTATGACACTACAATGTTAACACTTACAACTGAGAAAACTGGGACAAATGACAGCAAGTATGAGACTACTATGCTAACACTTACAACCGAGATAAGCGGAAAAGAAAAACAATTTACCCCCAAATTTGTTGGACAAGGTGGTTTGACCACAGGTAAGAGATTCATTTTCACCCTAGCGTTATGCACAATATATTTGGGTCAAGGTTGTTTGTTTTAAAATCAATTGATTTATGGGGAAAAGATCACTTGTTTAAGCCTTCTTGGTATTTTTTAATACAAACTCTGATTCTTACTGTATTTTAACATTTGTACACATTTGTACTTACACATGCATGCACACCCCAACTGTACATGATCATACATGTACATCTATGTATATTTTGGAGACTATTACAGCCCCACATATATAAACTCATTATCAATCAGTCACAATGCTTGGTACTTGATTGAATGCTAAATTCCACCACCTTTTAGAGCAATTTAATGGCAGCTCCATGATTGAAGTCAGTGACTGTATGAAATCATCACTGCCGCACCACCTCTATAAAGTTCTGTGTCAGAATTGACCCACTAAAAAAGAAGGGTTCAAACTATACTCTCCTGTCAACATGATGAACATGTTAAAGTCTTGGATTTCTGACCAGTTCAACCCAGAAATGAGTTTGGCTGATTGGGATCTTCTCCAGGTAATTCTGACCAGAACTTTTTAAGACATTTGTCACAAACTGCAAGTCTGTAAAAGCAACATTTGCCTTCAGGTCAGTCCTTTATCGTGGCGTGTCGTGGCTGAGCAAATAAGAACACCGAACTCAAGCTTTGGTGTTTCTGATCAGCAGAGTGTGGGTTCGAATCCCAGTCGTGACACTTGTGTCCTTAAGCAAGACACTTAACCACATGCTTCATCCTTCGGATGGGACATTAAGCCGTAGGTCCTGTGTGTTGTGTAATGCATGTAAAAGAACCCAGTGCACTTATTGTAAAGAGAAGAGGTTCGCCCCGGTGTTCCTGGTTTGATTGGCTGCATATTAATTGCGCCACAGCACCTTGTAAACCATTACATGGTGCTACGCAAAGAAATAGGTCTCATACTTCAACACGTAACTCCACTTACCCTGTAGGAAAAATACTGAGCGCTTTGAGACACCCATCGGGAGTATAAAGCGCTGTATAAGAACTGCGTATTATTGTTTATCACGCGACCATGACCCTGCCGGTTTTAATTAAGGGAATAAAAGAGTGGCGGCGAGTTCTTAAACGGCCGTTTAAAACTGGCAGGGTCAATGCTGTGCGATAAAGGCCCTCGCCAAACGCACGGCCACGATCCTGCAAGGTTTTAAACGGCCGTTTAAGAATGAGTCCCTACTCTTTTATTCCCATTCATAAATGCCCTTTTGTTAAAAAGCAAAACAAATTACAAGTAGGCCTATAGACAATCTGTGACAATCTGTTTGAATTGTTTAGCGAATTTTCAAAGTTTGTACATTTCAAAAACTGTTGTAAAATTATGTTTTGTGCGCGTTGGTTTGTGTGTACGCGTGTGTACAAAAAGATTACGCGCGGGTATACTTATAGCTATGTACTGCGTTCCGCGTAAGTAAATTGGCGTAAATGAGCGTGCGCGCCCAACACGTGAAGCCAGCCAGTCTTAAACAGCTCCAGATGTGTCTTTATCAGCCGTTTAAACACCCCCACGTGACGTGCTCTCCACCAATAGGAATAGCAAAACTGTCAGGGTTTTTTTTTCCATTTTTAAATCTGAAACTGCACATCAATTAAGGATAGCACTTCAATCTAAAGACACTGTGATTTAACGAGTAACTTCAAGGCAATAGTAATCTTGTGAATTTAAGAATGAGAACAATTACTTAATGCTGCCATTCAAAGCTTGCCAGTAAAATAATGAAGGGTTGAATGTATTCAAAGCATTATTGTTTTTGAAAGAAGGTTTATCCATTCTTATCCTCTTGTTTTAAAAATAAAACATCACACAACCAAACTTGTATTAATTTTTCTTTCCAATTATTACTTTTGATGTATAGCAATCTTTAATGCTTTGCAATCAAATGATACTTGGAATGCCTTCTTTGAAATTTTTAAAAATTCATAGCATTTTCAATAAATGCATACGACATGGTCAGGATTGTGCGGCGAGCCATCACTTCATCTACAAGAAAAAATAACATTTCAAAAAGTTTGGTTTGATGAATAGAAACTTTTTCATTTAGAAATACATGCTGGTAATAATGCTGGTAATAAAAATAGTAATAAATAAAAAAAATGTTTTTTTCAAATAGTCTGTTGCGTTATGGAGAATGCTGTGTTTTAGTTTGTTTTTCTGTGTATCATTTAGGAGCAACAGTGGGTTTAGCAGTTGGCATTACTTCACTTTTGGCTTGTGTCAGCATACTTGTATTCATTCTAAGGAGAAGGTAATGATGTTTGAGTTATTCTTGTACAATATACCAACATACGCTTAATAAAGCCAAAAATACAATTATCATCGTTGACAAATAAGTAGTGCTCTGGAACAGTTATTAGTTACGACTTTGGTTAAAAAAAACCATTAGGTGCGAAGCCCGGAGTTGCATATGATGACTAATAGTATTTTACTGTTTTGATATTACATTATGTGTATTGTTGAATGTGTAACAATTTCCCGTGCCAGACTCAAAGTCTTTAAATGTCTTGCCTCTTTACTTTTTAGAAGCTGTGCATCTGGAAAGAGTGACTCTAGAAGGGTTAAAGATACAGCCATCCATGTTCAGCAACATTCAGTCATCTATGAAAACCCTCTAAGTCCACTTGACCCTCATTTGTATCATCTGGTAAATGAACAGAACAAATCTGAATATCAAAACCTCAACCTATCAGCTGAATCCTTGAATTTCAAATACACCCAAAATGTAACAGTTAAATCACCAAACCAAGCAGATATCAAAACACTTTCAGATCCCTATTATCTTGAGCTTGATGTCAAAACAGAATCCCAACACAAGATCTCTACACAATCTCTGGCATTATCGCATGAAGAAACGAACGTGGATGAAGACGGTTATTTGCCACTACATCATGACTCTGTTGAAAAGACAAATCCCTTGAATGACACTGATCACACAGTAAGAAATACAAATAAAGAAGGTAGGGTTTCAGCAGAGAGTCTCCAGGCACCAGTGATTAATAGCCATAATGATGAAACAGCATACTCTACGTTGGATGACTATTCCTACCCAGACTCAAATGAACATTCTAGTGGATATACTGCACTTAATGCAGAGCATAATACAATAGACAATCCAAACACGGAGTATTTCATCATAGAGGAGTCGGCTAATAACATGGGCAGTCCCATGTATAACAATGGTGGGAGTGCTGAAGCTAGTGTGACTAACAAACCTGGAAAAGTAAAGGAAAATGTCACTGAAGTTGTTGATGGGGAATATGCATATGCAGACCCTTCTCATTACATGGACATTATCTAGGCCTAGTACTATGCTGCCAGTGAATTCTTCAGACAAAAACATTTTGATTTGTTAACCAGGATCAACCTTTCATCTGTGTGTTCCAAACAATTAAAAGGAACATGGACCCTTGTGCCCATTACAGCCAAAGCTTTAGTTTTTGTGTTACAATGACGGAAAAATGCTCCACTTTTATTGTCCTCCATCATTGATGCAAAAACTACATATGTTGAATTTGATATATTTAAAGTTGTAAATGCTATACTAGTAAGGTTATTCCTGGAAAAATAATCACTCCCCACCAGTTTTGGATATACTACTCTTGAGAAAAGAATGCATCATTTTTACCAAACATAAACCTTCTGAACTGATTAAAGCAAATTAAAGTATGCATTCACAGTTGATATGCAATCAATGCACCTAAAAAACAAGTGTGTCGTGGCTGACACCGGACTCGAGCTCTGGTGTGTCTGATCAGCAGAGTGTGGGTTCGAGTCCCAGTCGTGGCACTTGTGTCCTTGAGCAAGATACTTTACCATAATTGCTTTGTCCTTCGGATGGAACATTAAAATGTATGTTCCATGTACTAGGATTGGTAGTGCACATAAAAAAGCCCAGAACACTTATTGTGAAAGAGTAGGGGTTTACCCCGGTGTTTCTGGTTCACATAGCATGCACCCTTGTTTACAGGTTTCCTCAGGCTTACGAGCTACATGTACAGTGATTAAGTTCACTTATGAGGCATCTTGGTTTCATTACCAGAAATATCTAATAATGATAATAATAATAGAGTGTCATGCTTTGTATGTTTTCAGGGATGACAGTATATTTAGTTCAGCATATACATGTGTGTAACAGCAATTGTGTGGTTCTTAAAGGAACGTTACAGAACTGGTAATTAAAATTTTCTTTAAGATCACAGATTTACATAAAACTTACACGGTCTAATGACCATGATAGTAGAAAACATCCCTAGAAATATTTCTGTCTGAAATGCCATATTTGATGAGAAATAAATAAAACTAATTTCCGATTGGAGTTTATCGCTCATGAGCGTTTTATTCATGCATTGTATAACACATGCAAATGTGTAATCGGTTTTTCACTATTTTCTTGTGACCCAGATGGCCGATCGATCTCAAACTTCTACAGGTTTGTCAGTTTATGTATATGGTGGATTATATAAAGTGCTTACACTGTTTTGTGAGCAAAAACCAATTTTGTAATGTTCCTTTAACCAAAATTACTACTTCTCAGTTCAAATGTATGATGGTGCCAAGTGGAATAAATGGGTACCATCGAGGGTAGATGTTACATGTATTTGTGGTTAGCTCAATGTGTCCTCATTTGGTAGCAAATACTAATTATCACCAAGGAGTTGAGATGGTTTCAGGAATAGCTTGGTTCCAATGAATATTGATACAATGTACAGTACAGTTTAAAGGCTTGTTGATAATGGTTTTAAAGCATATAGCTAGTTTTGAGATATAGTGGACATCATAGGAGGGTGCTACACAATGTATATGGGTGAACAAACCTTCGTATCAACTAAGCAGCACCCTCCAGTTAAGAAAAGGCTGTAAATGTATACTATTATTCCTGTAGGTAATATACATTTGTGAGAATGTTATAATACACAATCAACCTGCGTGACTCTCATACAATAAAAAGCAGTATATGTTAAAATCAAACAATCTTAACTTTTATTATCCACCAAGAAGCACATTATGTTTTTTTCTTCTTCAGTTTATTTATATTTTGTTGTGTGGGGGGAGGTCCCTGTATTTTGAAAGTGCAAATAACTATTCATGTACATCTCCTATGTCTTTCTGTTTATGAATATGATATGTAATATCTGCAAGAATAAAGAAAGATATTGTAATTATCTAATTTTGCCCTCAAATGTTTCAGAGAAAACCTTGAATATCCTCAGACACATTGTGTGAATCTATAGATACAATGAATATTTCATAAAAATATGCTTAAAATCTTTCTCTCATTAACAAACAAGAATGGTGTGTTGACAAGCACAATTGCCCCACTGACATTTATCTAATTTTTCTTGAGTTATCACTCGGACAATATATATATTTTTTTTGCCATAATGACCTTGATATTTAACCTATGGGTCATAAAAACTAAACTATAGGTCAAAGGTCAGCTATACACCTTAACTGGTCATCACTCCGCCTCTGAAAATGGCAGGCAAATCACAAATAGATTGGCCCTGTTTGGCCCGATGTTACAATGTGGTGATACAGGGGTTCAGACAGCTAGATAAAACATCGGCAAAAAATCATTTGAAACATTTTGTTTGAAAGTGAATCCAAACAAAGGTAATTATGAGCACAATAACTCCATCTGAAAGTCACGTGGTCTGCTCCCCATCAACGTATCACATAGTGTATAGCTCTAAAGTTCATGCCTACCTAGCCCTGTACAATGGCGCTGAATAAATGGAAGTAATACATTAATTATTACAATTCCAGATCCAAAACATTTTATTTAAACTAGTATATTACTGATCTAGTTGATGATTTTCCCCTTTCCGAACAAATCATATCACTTGAATATGTCAAGTAAAACATATTGAGATGAGTGGATTTTTGTCATGGGGACTTCGACCCACATTAGCCCCATGGATACACTGTGAAATGTCTGAGCAAATGTTAGTCAGACTTTCAGAATTTAAATATTGGAATTTTCATTGGTAACCACTATGTGAATATACATGTATGTCCACTTTTGTGATTTACTCATGGATAACTAAAAAATCTGAGTTTATTTTGGTTCAGTAATAAACATGTTATATTGGAAGTAAAACTAGATGTCTGATCTTGTGACTTATCTGAGCCAAATAGTTGCTTCAGATAAGACCTCTTTTTTTTATTAACCTCGAATCAGTCCAAATTTTTTGGTTAATGTAGTGGATGTAATAGATCTAGTCATGTTTTGGGGGTTATTTTTGGGGGAGAAAAGTTGACCATAGATGGGGCTTGAACCTACGACCTTCGGATTAACTTGCTAGCGCTCTACCAACTGAGCTAATGTTGGTGGTCTCCAGATTTTGTTAATATTACTTTATATTTGAAATCAAAGTTGCTTCCCTCTGCTGCCGCTTCCCAGACTGGTACCCCCGAACAAAGATATTGACAAAATAGGGAGACCGCCAACATAGGGCTAGATGGCTCAGTTGGTAGAGCGCCGGCACGTTAATCCAGAGGTTGCAGGTTCAGTCCCGCTTTAGCAAATTTGCCTTTGTCCAACCCAAAATTATTAAGAAATTAAGCTTTCAGATAAAAAGATGCGTAATTTTGGAGGAGGAATATGAGCATTGTTTTTGTCGAGACGCTGATTTCTTTTTTGCATTCGTGTCTTTTGTGATAAACAACATGACTTGTCAAGAAGCTCTACCTCATGGAAACCTCTGTCTACTCCTGGAGAGGATAACTTCTAGTCTGTCACCTCAAGATGCAACAGGATGTATGGTTGCATTTGGATGTGAACATTCTACAAACTACAAACAGTACAGAGAGAACAAGCAGAATCTCCCCTCCTCTTATTGAATGTACCGTAGAGAGATGTCACTGACCAATTACAAACAGCTGTCTCACCTAAATCAAGAATACAACAGAATCTCTAAAAACATACACTATTCGTGTTCTTTCCATTTTATTTACTTTTGGCAGTAAGTAATGTTACATTACCTGTGGAATATTTTAGCAAATAAAATTATCTAAAAACAAAAGAAATAATTGATATTACCAATCATTCATTGATTCAATCAGACATAAATTAAAAGTCCAGAATTTCAGAACCAGATCACTGTTATTTATTTTGATTGTTCTAAATCAAGATAAGCACGATGTGAACTGAGTACAAAATTCTTTCAAAGCATCAGGTTTTTTTTGCTGAAGTGTAAACATCAATCTTGATGAAACTTTTACAGGTTGATGTGTTTCTTCGAAACTAGAGGTTCAGAATAAATTTAGTTTTCTGAAAACAATGACCTACTTTCCCTTTGACACTCAGGCAATTAATCTGAATTATTATCAAAAAAAGGTTCATCTAAATTGTACCCTTTTGTTATGTTTGATTAAATTCCATCACGAAACCACTCCCACTTTCAACAGACCAAGACTATCAGACACCAATGTTTGCACTCAGTAGGTTAAGCTCTAGATTGGCCATTCTCATCTTTACAATGAATGTTGCAAAGGTCAAATAGTCAATTACAAACTTTATTTTTTGTACAATTTCTTTTAAAAATGTGAAGGATTTTGTATATATTAAGTTATGCACATAATTATGCCGTTAGGAAAGTACAGGAAGCCTATATGTGCACATGCATGTATATGACTTATTGACTTAACATTGTCAACAAGATTATACTAAATCAATAGCTAGTCTCATTACACCTTTATGATGTTTACAAGTATGTAATATGTAGCCACAGCATAACTGAATGTAATTCCATGTACATTGGATGAAGGTACTGGTGTACCAAAAGGTTTCTGATTGATGACTTCATTCACAGAAGCTGATTTGAAGTGGCAGCAGACTTACCAGATCAATCCATTGTCCTTGGAAGTGTGTGTTACATGTAAATGATGCAATGTCTGCTGCCACCTAGCATCTGAACAATGAGAATTACTCCTACAAAGTACCATAGCTTCCAGGCTAGCATTGGGTGCTAGGATTTCTTCTGTTTGTACAGGTTTTCCTGATAATACCAGTATCAGGAAAACCTGATGGCTTGTGTACTGTTGACAGTCCCCAAAGTCTCTCGTGGAGTTTTGTGACAGAAGCCAGTTGGGCAGGAGAGTATACTGATAGTAATAGGGTTACTGAAGTGTAACAGACACCATAAAGGTTGCCCCGTGGCCTGCACTAAATCATCATAAGGGAAAAGGTTCAAATCAGGGTAGAGTTATATACCATTAAGGAGCATTTTTATTTATAAAAAAAAACAGGAAGATTATCACAGCACATGTATACAGTACATAAATGTAGAAGTGGACATGTGTTTTAGCATGATTTAGATTAATAGCTTATTACATGTAGGTGCTGGTAATTGTCAGGAAACTACTCAGGTATCTTTTACCATCTCCTTCATTTGTGGAACAGTAAAGGTAAATGCCTAGCCCTCGGTGAAGCTATTGACTAGTGTCAACAGGCCGTTTGCAAACAAAAAAGTTGTACTCCACAAAAAAAAAACATTTAAACAATCTCAAAAATTCCAAGTTCCTTATTAAGACCAAGACAAACAGCATGAACATTTCAAATTCCCCTGGGTTGATTCTTTGACTAAACAATTCCATCAATGACCGCCCCTTTATGAATTCAACAGGAATTGTAAGCAAATCTCTTATCGCAGAAGTTTCTGAAATGTTTTCAAGATTGAAACCATACCCAGACCAAGTAAAGACAACAAACATTCTCATAAAATCAACAGGCCTTTTTTGTATTTTGTTTGTTTGTGTTTTCCGTAAATTTCCCAAACCTTGGCCGTAAGCCATGGCCAATAATAGGCCATGACATGCTGGAATCTCAAACTTACCTCCCATGCTGAATACAATGGTAAACAATTATGGTAACCTATCGATCTCTCGTAATCCTCGTTTGTCCAACAAAAGGACAAAGACCTTGAATTTTGGATTATTTCACAATAATTCCCACATAAAGAAAGACTTTGAGATTCAATTTCCCCTGAATTTAAAAGACTGATTTGAAGTTATCCCTCAATCTGTTGCCGAGATTTATCTTTGTGAAATTGATACAACTTGTTATAATACATTGCATTTTGGGGTTATCAATATTATTCAGTCATCTTCCTTAAAAGACTTCACTACATGTTGATCCTATATCTGGAGGTTTCATTTGGTAAGTCAAATCCACTGTAAGTTTACTCCCTCGCCAATGTTCTTGGTCAAGGTACATGTTATAGTTCAACTTCGAAATATTTCCACTTTAATGTATTTAGCTCCTTGTGAATTAAAGAAGAAGAAGAAGAAGACTGTGCCCAGTCTGCTTAGAGCCAGAATAAAGGAATCTCACTTGTTGTTCTCTGCTTTTACAAATACTTTCTAATTTGTTACATCTTGTTGAATTAAGCATGTTTTAGGTTAATGTGATAATCAACTTCATTGTCCACTCACAATTTCCATCCACTCCCTGTGGAAGCCTTCAATTCGTTGATTCCGCTGCTCGTGGAGAGACTTCTGTACTTGATGTTCGTCTGGTGCGGAATTGTTGGCTGCGAGACATAGATAATTGACTAGAGACAGGTGAATCCATAGTTGAACTTGGGTCCTCATACAAGACATGCACAGCATCACCACTGACGTTGATCAAACATTGACACTGTAGACAAAATATATGGTATTAAAATTTGCTGATAATCAGATTAAACAAAACAATATCACAGCTTATAAACAAGAACTGCGATGCTGACATCTCTTTACTTTAATAGCAAATACTGCCCAGCATAAACTAGCAGGGAATCAGCCACAAACAGTACAGATAATGTGCTATTTTGGCAGCTCTTTAAACTTGGCAACTGAAAGCATTTTGAAACAAAAGTTAACACTGCTGGTAATAAAAAACATCTCAGAAAATAAGTTGATGTGAAAATTTAGTTTCAACTTGATCTTGTTTTCTTGGCATTGCATGTTGAGGGGAATAAACATTGGGTACAAAAATAACAAAACATGAGTACAATTCTGACAAATGGGAAATTCTGATGTCACAAATTTCTGTGCGTGTTGGCGTTGGTCATGTCAACAGGCCACATGTGGTGAGACACTGTAGCGAATTCCATGTACACAGGTAACTGTTTCATGGAGTCCATCAGGTCATGATTTGGCTTTCCCAGCAAAAGGCACTGCAAACAATGAACGGATTAACTCCCTGCATGGATTTGTGCCTATAATGGCTTTAACTAAGACCTGTTCCTTTCACATACAAGCCAAGATTTTGTAAAGATTGAATATACTGCATTGTCATGAGGCCTTTCATCTCTCTCTGTGATGCAGTCTGTTGGACAGGGCATGGGTTGATGATCAGCCATTACGTAACGTAAAGGTTTTCTACTAACAGTCTCATTGTGCTTCAGAAACAATACGAGCCATTAAAATTTATAAATGTCAATTTGAAAACATCTTCATTTGGGTGTAAAAACCGAATTTCAATGACAAAACAAATTCCTAATGGCAAGAAAAACAGTTGCTTTCGACTGAAAATGATCCCGCACAGGTAATGGAGAAAGGTTTTTTTCCTGAAGCGAAGAGGGTTAAAGAACTAGTTGACGTTGGGGAATTTGTTAATAGCCCAAACTGAACCAAACCCTTTCATGGAAAAAGGAATTTAAATTCACTCAAATGATTTTTGATAAGTTAATTAATAGTTCGATTGTATGTCACATTTTACAAGATTAACATCAAGCCAAGATTTGTTGATTTATTACTAAGTTGTCTTGCTCTTCCATAACACTTCAAATTGGCACTGCTGCATTTAGGAGGAATTTAGGAGGTGAGATTGTTACAACCAAGAGCGAGCTTGTTTGGCGGCAACATTTTGGGGTGCCATTTTTGCTGGGAGCAACTTTGTTGGGGGCAATTTTTCTGAGCGGTGAAATGACCAACCTTGCCTCCAAGTGAGCCAACATAATGAGAGAAACATAACGGTACATTCCTTACCTGGTGGTTTCTGTCCTCCACTAAGCAGTCTACAAGATTATAAGCAACTAGCGCATTGCCTCCTAGTGACGCTACATGTGAGCGGATAATAGCGTTGACCTCCGAGGTGAAGTTATACATGAAGCCACTCACACCACCTGACTGTGGACAAAAATAATGAGATTTGTTGCATGATAAATAAGGACTTTTTGAAAGAGTAACTTCCTTTCAAACATCTAGTTTTCAAGAACTTGAGACTGTTTATATTGTTTTTATCATAAAAATGCATGCATTTTGGAACTATTCTGCAGTAGTTTGCTCACTGGTGAACAGCTTTATGTTTCCATACCCAGGGCTGACTTTTTGTAACTGCTTCATCTGACAAACTTGTGAATAAACAATCTGGGGCTGAAAAGGTTAAGCAGGTCTACACAATGTGGCCAAGGTCTGTGTCATTTTGTCTTACCTCTCGGACTGACATAGATTCCCTGACAAAGAAGAGATTAATGTAGCCCAAATATCTATCAATGATACCTCCTGGAATGGTAGACATAGGTGTTATCTCTACAGTTGGCCTCCATGTTGAAATCACTGGCTCCTGGTAACAAACAAACCAACAAGACAAGATTGTATTTCTTCATCAATTTATATAATAAACAGAATGAAAAATATCTGAAAAATATTGCCATGGACACAGGCAACTATTTCAACTTACCAGAAAAAGAATTCTCTTCTCAAGTTTAGAAAATTTGGTACCTGCAATGAAATAATGTAAACAATAAAGAGCACTTTTTATCATTATTTTCAACATCAATGTAAAAAATTGTTACAAAGGGTCCAGGAGAAGACAATGTATAATAAAAGAAAACAACATGGTGAACTAGACACTAAGAAGTTGAAATGTTCATGGAAATTTGACACCTGTAACCAAAGAAAGAAAGGGGAAAAACAATATAAAAACAGTAAAGTTGTGGAATGCATTCACAAAAAACCTCATTTCAAAGTTCCCTCGATTATTATGCTTTAGCCACCACTAATGAGATAAATATAGGTTACTGGAAAGATGCATGTTGATGTAAAGAATAATATTGTTTAGGTGAACTCCTACTTGTACATTTACAAAGTGTGTTACATATTCAGTTGAAAGTGACATAAAGCAAATTAGCACTTTGTCATTATAGCTTTGAAAATAAAGACATGTCTTGAGTATGGACATAAAGACCAATGGTCAGGATTCCGAACCACATCCTGATAACTCATCCTTCAAGATTTAACTCAAAGCCCTTGGAAAAACTCCATAATTAGCTTGCCTTTATCTTTGGAAAGAGGTGTAGTGGGCGAAATAGGTGTACCATCAGTTGCTTGTAGTTCCTCCATAGCAAACATCATCTCTGCATCTGTTGATTTACCTCCTGATGCCAAACACAACATATTATTATTTATTTCTCAGTTGATGATCTGTTCCAAGATGATCTGTTTCAAGGTGTTTAATTTAATATCCTTTATTGAGCCATAGGTTTACAGTGTCACAACTTTATGAGCTTAATAATTATAACAATCATTTGGGAGGCTAATCATCCTTACTTGCAGCTGTAAGGAGCGTGTTTGAGCTGCAGGCATGCAAGGGCGCCTTTGGCAGCCAGCCACATCAACCCATATGACCACAGAGCACAGCCAGAGGAAGGAAAACTCTTGTGGCACAGGAGAAAACCAATGCACAACACTACTCACATATTGCGGTTTATAAAGGTATGATAAATCATTGATTTGAGGGAGCAAATAAATATTAACCACAAAAACAATTATTCCTTTTGCTGAAACAGACAAGGGGAAAAGATCTAGTGGACAGTCTAGTTGATGAGTGTGTCGTGGCCGAGCGTATAAGAACACAGGACTCAAGCTCTGGTGTTTCTGATCAGCAGAGTGTGGGTTCGAGTCCCGGTCGTAACACTTGTGTCCTTAGTCAAGCCACTTAACCATTATTGCTGCGTCCTTCGGATGGGACGTAAAGCCGTAGGTCCCGTGTGTTGTGTAATGCTCGTAAAAGAACCCAGTGCACTTAACGTAAAGAGAAGGGGTTCGCCCCGGTGTTCCTGGTTTGACTGGCTGCATATTGCATCACAGCATCTTGTAAACCATTACATGGTGCTATGTAAAGGAAAACGGTCTCATACTTCAAAAAACATAGCTCCACAAACCTTGCAGGAAACATACTGAATGTTGGAGCGCCAGAGTGATGGATTTGAGCGCAATATAAAAAGCCATTATTATTATTATTATTTATGAGAGCTCACACCAAACTGAAAGGATGTTTATCACTGTTTGGTTCCTTGATTTGAACCTCAAGCTTTTCATTCCCTGTGAAACATGCTAAATACTTATCGGCTTCACGATCATAAGCCAAATTGATAATCATTTTTAAAATGATAAAACAGTACTATTCTGATTTGCACCAATTGTTACCCTGAAACATAAAACTTCACATGGTGGCAATCACACTGAACTAGTACCAAATTACCTTTACTTTGGGAGGCCTTTTCTGGACTGGTAACATTACTCTCTCCAAGTGTTACAGCAGATGCAGTTAACCAAAGCTGCAATCAATAATTATAACAAGAAGGATTTCAAACTGTGCTTAATATTGAACTAAGAATTGTATGTACATATCTTTAGCTTTCCCCTGATGTAGAGCTCCATAATCATTACAAATTTATTTCATCTCCATTTTTGTTTTACTCTCAAAACCACCCCTCTTATATAAAAAGTTCATTTGAACATTTTCTTCTTTTTGTTTTCTTTTCTTTTGATACATAAATCAACAAATTTTATCAAACTTAAATTACAGGGCTACACTTACAGAAAAACCAAAGTAGATAACAATAATTGTCTTACTCATTTATAGAATGCACTGCCTAACTTTTCATCAAAAGATGCAAATTTCTTTTTTCTGAATGAATTTTGACAGATGATAATGTTTCAAAATATAAAACATTAATTACTTTCGCCTATCCCCCACAATGCATTAAATACTTATTACATGCACAAGTACATGGCTGCTGGTTTGGTATATTTCAACCAAGTTTGAACTATCATTACAACATCCACGTAGATCCTTGTCATTTGATTGGAGGATTGTATGTCACACTGCATTCATTAATCAAACCACTACACAGCCTACATTATAGACCATGCATTTGAGTTCCAATCAAGCTGCATTTTCGTTACATCCCATTTTTCCTATTGCACTCTAGAGTAGACCACATCATCCATTATACCATTGTATACACAGCAGTACAAAATGCTCCCATAGTGGATGTCTGAACACCCTCTTCTATATTTTGTGTATTATTCAACTTTTATTCCCCAATCAAAAATGAAAAGATCTACTTGGGTGTTACATAAAACAAAGTAACAAGTGTTTGCAATGAAGACAATATTTTCACTCCTTGAATGTTCCATCTTTCAACTCAAGGAAATATTCTCACCATTGTACTCATAAATATTCATACCATTGCATTCATAAATATTCATACCATAACTTCTCTTTGAAATGCCCTTTATGAGAAAGACTAACCTGTATAACATCATCATCTGGTACATTGATATCATAGCAGACACTACACAGACAACATGGAGCCATGGAACGAAGCTTAAAACACATCCCCTGTACAGCAGATGCAGAAAAATCATGCATTGTTAAAGGAACGTTACAGAACTGGTAATTAAAATTTTCTTTAAGATCACAGATTTACATAAAACTTACACGGTCTAATGATGATAATAAGAGAAAACATCCCTAGAAATATTTCTGTCTGAAATGCCATATTTGATGAGAAATAAATAAAACTAATTTCCGATTGGAGTTTATCGCTCATGAGCGTTTTATTCGTGCATTGTATAACACATGCAAATGTGTAATCGGTTTTTCACTATTTTCTCGTGACCCAGATGGCCGATCGATCTCAAACTTCTACAGGTTTGTCAGTTTATGTATATGGTGGATTATATAAAGTGCTTAACTGTTTTGTTAGCAAAAACCAATTATGTAATGTTCCTTTAAAGAAATATCTACAGAAACAAATATCTGAACATTTTCTAATATCTTTTTGATATTTCAAGAAAATAAACAGGACTTGCAATCCACTGATACAGATCTTTTGGAGACAAGTCAGACAGCTAAAAGGCATACTGTCATTTTCCCAAGGCTGTTTACTGGTCAGCAAATTTCAGAGCTTACGATAGTAGAAAATGTAGAGAATTTAGTAGAGCATTTACAGCAATGGATTTACATAAGCTCTGCTGGCAACTTTGCATGTCCACAGCTTCCCTGATGATAGCTGTGATTATGGCAGATATTTTCCTACCGCCGATTTGTAAACAGAAATCATCTGCCTGCATACAGGCTTTGTAAAACTGGACCTAGGTATATGGGTTTGGGTTTTTTCATTTTTTTTACTTCATGCAAGTTACCCCAAACAAGGCTTAAAAGCAAATCTTGGTATTGAGGGGATACAACATGTACAAGAAGAAAATGTTTAAGATGAAAATAAATCAGGGGAGCTAAAGGTAGGAATTGATATTCCTCTTAAAACAGTCTAGATTGTAGGATGGAAGGAAACATGCACCAGGCAAGGAGTTCAAAAGAGATGCAGTACGTGGAATAAAGCTGTTGGAATGGCTATCATTTGAAGTGTTGTTTGAAGCTCTGCATGGTGTGGACAAATAAGAAGTAACTAAAATAAATAGTAAACTTGCGGGTACAACCATGTGTAAAAACTCTTTTGTGGGAGTGTTGACCCCACCGGCTCTTTTCAGAGCCAACACTCCCACAAAAGAGTTTTTACACATGGTTGTACCCGCAAGTTCACTATTTATTTTAGTTACTTCTTATGGCTATTATTTTGTTCTCCATCTCAGCACAGCAAGAGTGTATGGGTGAGAAAAAGTAAACAGCCAGGTTTCATGCTCAAACAACCTGATAGGAGGAAACGGTTTGACACACTGGTGGCACATTTACCATGAAAATATCTGTAGAAAAGACAGAGGCTGGCAACAGACCTACGGTGGGAAAGAATGTCTATATGGACCCAAATTGTGCTTAACAGCCTAGTTCATTGGATCAAGGGTTTAAATTCCAGTACCCTGGCCTGTAAATTGTTTTCCACATGACATAGGAAAGCAAAGTATATACCGGTAGTGCTAGGCACATTGGTGTAGAGTAAAACAAAAACAAGATTCTAGTGGTTGCACTGAAAGAAAACCTTGGTAAATTACACAATCAACTACTACTGCGCAAAAATTGGGTTAAATAGCTGTTTTTATGCATTTCTTTAAAGATAGAATCAAACAAAGTGTCCCTACATGTGGTTGAAATTTAGTGAGCAGTTGGTTAACTGATTGTATCATAACTATCTACTGGATAAATGACAGTGCTATCCCAATACCTGAATAAGTTCATCAAATATTGGTGCAAAGTGTTTGGTTGAAGACTCAGCAAGGGTCTGTGTTCTCATCATGGTGAACATCTGAAGATGCTTGACAGGCCGGAGATTCCCTGGTGCTATCTCTGTAGTACAACTAAACAATCCTACAATCAAACAACAAATATCCACATGTGTGATGCTATTATGACACCACTTTCAAGTCAACCCAAAGTGGACATTAAATCAAATATAGTTTAGCTCTGAGACAACGGAGGTATTCACAGACTTCGCATTCACAGACGACATTGTTATGATTAGTGATGACATAAATGTGCAAAGAGATTACTCAAGTATAATGCATCATCTGTAGGACTGGCTCTTCATCAACAATAAAGACCCTCGTGGCAAAGTCCTTAGTGTATACAGGGCCCAATTTCATAGAGCTGTTTAACGGCCGATTTTGTGCTTACTGAGCGCGTTTCCATATCATAGCGCTGCTAACCGTAAGCACACGAAAAGGCATGCTAACCTTCCGGTGCTTACTGTATGAAAATGAATGACGTAACAATGCAAATCCATGGTGAACGCACAAGATGGCCGCCCAATTTTCTTGGTAACCTGTGAAATACGCTTATGAACCAGCAAATTTTTCTGCTAAAGTTGGCACAAAAATATGCTTACCGTTAAGCAGCGCTATGAAATTGGGCCCTGATTGCAGTCAGCGGCAAAACTTAGGTAAATGTTCAGGGGTATGCCATTTTTTGTAGGGTGGCACTTCAGGCCAATTTTGAATTAAAACTGTGGTTGGTTTCGTTTTGCATTTTTTAATTCTTTCATACAAGCTTTTAAAATGCCTCATTTTAATCCAGAATGTTTTAATCTCAAAGGTCCACACTTTCAATGGACACACTTCATCACCATATTGGTACGCTATGGACTTGAACATTGTCTTTCTTCTCTCAATGGTCAGTTCACATCTTTCCAAGATACTTTGAAGGCAAAGGTGAAAATCAAAACAAATCACAAGCCTTTGTTTATTCTATTTACCTGTTGGGAGCTCAGGATCAAACAAACTCCAGACTGTCTCCTTATCTTCAACATCATCCACCTGTCAATTGAAATCAAATTTGTTCCTCAAGTTTCTACAACTGTGGTAAACACAGCTAATTTCAGCCTCAGGAAAACATATTTGCCTGGCTTACTACATGTAGTATGTGCAGGAAATTGAAATTTTATATAATCCATGAACTCGCTTGATGAAGTTGGGCTTCACATACATGTAGATCTTCATGCCGGGGCAAAAAAAAAATGTTGACCAAATAATATACCCTTTAACTACACCTGTAAACCATGTTTATTTAAAACTACACCAATATTGTATTTTGCTTAAACGTCTCAGAAATCTTTTAAGTTTTTGAACCAACATGATGTTATCCCCTTCTTACCGTAAGGACGTAAGTATCTTTCTGTGTTGGAAGAAACTGAGCCTCAGTGAGTTCCTCAGTGCTCTCTGTTATAACTGGCTGAGGACTATCTAATGCTGATGACTCACCCAATGAGTCCTGAGTAGCAATAAAATGATAAGTTACTCCATTGTAACAGTAGTATTATATCAAAGCAGCATTGTACACAAAATGTACACAACTTGTAATCTCACTTCACAGGTGGAAAAAACAAATAGATTAAAAGTCAGCTTTAGGAGAAAAAAAGCCTTCCACCTGTATTGACTAGTAGGATGGCCAACACTAGTGTACACTGTGCTTTTAGAGTCCTTCAGAACTGCAGGTACTACGGTGGGAGTTGAACCCACCACCGAAAGAGACAGCCTCTTTCAGTAGATAATTTACGTCCCATTTCTATTGCCTGTGTCTTTGACGAATTTTGTACAAGCTGAATTATGTGTAATATCCAAGCTTATCTTGAAAAACAACAATATGTTTCGCTTTAAAGAACTTCCACTGTACACAGTTTGATTAATTTATCAGACAAAGAACACAACAATACAAATAGTTCTAAGAACTGTAGTGTTATTGTCACAACAGATTTCTCAAAAGCTTTCGACCATGTTGGCCATAATATTTTGTTTACCAAATTCATGAATCTAGGTGATTACCACTCATTCCTTGGGTGTGCAGCTTTCTGAGTAACTGAACATAAGCTGTCTTGTGCCAAAGCAACCTCTCTGAGTGGTGTACTACTCATGCTGGTGTTCCTCAAGGAACCAAACTCGGCCCTGTTGCCTTTTTGGCAATGCTTAATGATGCTGGCTCAATCTCACCACACGTCACCCCATGTCAAAATAGCTATAAGGTGTGACCTTAATCGCCTTCGCATAAATGGGCATTAGATAATAACATGAAACTGAACCCCAGTTAGTGCAAAGCTATTACTGTGAGTTTTTATCCACAGTCCCTTTGTCATTTGTAAATATGATTCTATTGTTGAACAGGGTAATTTTCTGACATCCAAAATGACCTGAAGTGGAACTTGCAAATTAACAAACGGGCATTTCTTTTAATAATAAATTATATTTCAAAGACAACTCAAACGCTGTGGCATCCTGGTTGATGACTTAGTGAGGGTTTATGTACAATATGTTTGTCTATCAGTGGAGTACGCCAGTCCTGTCTGGCATTCAGGGTTAACCAGTGCTGAATTGAACCCTTTTGCAAAATTGCAAAAGAGAGCACTCAGAACCATTCTCTCTATTGATCTAAGCAGACATACTTCTTGCCAGTTTATCTGCAAAAATTGAAAATGACACACTCATAGTAAGAAATGATCAGTTCTCCCTTAAATTGAGTACAAAATGTTGAGATTTGGAATACAGAGAATGGCCCCTCCCTGTAGGTCCATCAATCTTGCCAACTCCAAACTACTTGCCATCCCTCTTTGCCGAACCAAAATATATAAAAACAACCCCATCCCTTTCTTGAACTAAAATGCTTAAAAATAATTCTTAATTGTGTGTTTTTGTATTTCTATGTTCTTCTTTGTTAGTTCATTTTTGTATGTTTTACTTTTTTGTGAATTCATATGTAATTCTGCCCTTGGACCACTAGATTTGAATGTTTTTAAAAAACAGAATAACAATAAAAATAACCTCATCATCGGGATAAATATATAAACAATAACAAATCTTACTGTTAAGTGAAGATCGTATATATCTCTGTTCCTTGCTGTAATGTCTAGAATGTTCTTCTGAATCGACTGAAATTGTTTCTCACCACCTCCAGACTAATCAGGAGAAATACAAGGACAAATGTTACAATGATGGGCATGGTTAATACAATAAATTAGACACAGCCTGAACAGCTGAATAAAACTGTATTAGTTTTCGGGACACTTGTCTTGCAAAATAATACAAAACATAATTTTGTTATGTTTTAGAAATGATAGCAAACCTTACGAAAACATAAGAAATATTGTTAATTTGGGATATCACATTTGTTATGACCTGTGAATCAATTCTTGCAGATGTATGCAGTCACTATGGTCTCTATAAAGTTAGAGATATAGCTTCATATTCCATAACAAAATTATGCCTCAAATTTGTGAAGGATTCCCTCCCATATAAAATGAACATACACATATCATAATGATTCAAAAAACGTTGTCATCTGCAAAGCACATTTTGGTTTCGTTTGTGTGATTATGGCACAAAATACCTGTAAAACACACACAATAAACTAACTAATGGTCTGATAATTGTCATCGACCCCAACATCACACATGGGTGGCTGTGCCATGATCACCATTTTGGGAGTCAATAGGTATGCATGTAAATACCACACACAAGGACAATAGCTTCCAAAATGGTGCAAGTAAGATTATTGTAATGATGACGTTAGGTGAATTGGGTCAATAGCACTGTATATCAATATTGTGGCAGTGCCATTCTTAAAGGTACATTGTGTGTACTCTCAAACTGCAGTCCACCCTTCCTTGACCAATGACAGGTGCAAAATTTGTCATTATGCAAGCATAGCTTTAGTTTATGACATACAACCCTGTGAGTGTGGTACTGTAGTAAAATTGCCCCTACGCTTCCTGTTACCCTTCCATTATATTTGGTTCGGTCCGCCCCTCACATCAATCACACCTTGGCAGGGTGTGTATCAGTCCAGCCCAGTTAATTTATTTTTATTTTGTTCACTTTGTGTGTGGAGGCCTATTCAAAAAACCATGTGCAGGCAGTCTGCTGGGTGCTGTGCTTGAGTAAGGTTGTACTGGTAAATTTGGAGGAGGGCTGGGAAGAATTTGCCTGGGCATGGCCGGAGAGAGCCCCATTGCTATGACCAAGTAAGTTGCAAGCTTGACTTTTAAAAAGCCCCTGTGTATGAAACAGACTTATGGCAGTTCCACCATAATCTGTTTCATACCTTTTGACCATCACCGAGCCCCATTTTTGATCTTTATTTATTGTTCCTATTTCTGGCCAAAATCCTCTAAAATTTGTATTAATGCAGCCTTAAGCTACCCTAAAATCATTCATAAATGTAGAGTACTATTAGAGCTTGGTACAACCCATTTATCTGTAGCCTTAAGCTACCCTTAAATCATTTACAAACGTAGAGTACTATTAGGGATTGGTACAACCCATTTATCTGTAGCCTTAAGCTACCCTTAAATCATTTATAAACGTAGAGTACTATTAGAGCTTGGTACAACCCATTTATCTGTAGCCTTAAGCTACCCTTAAATCATTTATAAACGTAGAGTACTATTAGGGATTGGTACAACCCATTTATCTGTAGCCTTAAGCTACCCTTAAATCATTTATAAACGTAGAGTACTATTAGAGCTTGGTACAACCCATTTATCTGTAGCCTTAAGCTACCCTTAAATCATTTATAAACGTAGAGTACTATTAGAGCTTGGTACAACCCATTTATCTGTAGCCTTAAGCTACCCTTAAATCATTTACAAACGTAGAGTACTATTAGAGCTTGGTACAACCCATTTATCTGTAGCCTTAAGCTACCCTTAAATCATTTACAAACGTAGAGTACTATTAGGGATTGGTACAACCCATTTATCTGTAGCCTTAAGCTACCCTTAAATCATTTATAAACGTAGAGTACTATTAGGGATTGGTACAACCCATTTATCTGTAGCCTTAAGCTACCCTTAAATCATTTATAAACGTAGAGTACTATTAGGGATTGGTACAAACCATTTATCTGTAGCCTTAAGCTACCCTTAAATCATTTATATACGTAGAGTACTATTAGGGATTGGTACAACCCATTTATCTGTAGCCTTAAGCTACCCTTAAATCATTTATAAACGTAGAGTACTATTAGAGCTTGGTACAACCCATTTATCTGTAGCCATATGTGAGGTAGGAGTAGTGCTAAATAAATTAAGTAGAAGTGCATATAATTCCAGCTCTTTTTCTATGATTTATTCCAATGTCTCGCTGTGACCCAGTCCACGCTACAGTACCATTGCATTAACAGAGATGTAATAGTGACGTTATAACATGTTGTTATCAGACAATGAATTAGTGTACAGTTAAGATATGATGTACCAAGGTTTTACATGACAAACCATGAGACTGGTCTCCAGGAACTACTCTTCATATCTAGACAAGATAAAGACAGAGAAACGGGTTATACCTTACCTTGCCTGTGATTTTCAAGAGGGATGGGGGCGGCAGTGCAGTCACATAAGAAGCAGTAGCTGTCTGCACAATCAAAACAAGCATTTACACAGCATTTCAAACTATCCAGGTATTTTTGTTTGCTTTTGAAAAATCTTTGCACAACGATGACAATTTTGTTTTTATCTAACACTTCAAATGTTCAACATTACAGTCAAAATTTAAATTCTTATTAATTTTTAGTTCTAAAGTGTTCATCTTTAATACTAATTAATTTTAAACTGCTAAGGATTCTTCGGTTATTGAAGTAAAATCTTTGTATTTTTAAATATGAATAAATTAATTAAACTGAATCCAACTTACAGCTACACCAATGAGTAAAGTTTCTCCAACGATGATCTGTACATGGACACCAAATAAAGCATTCATTCCCTTTACCTACACAGTCAGAGATTAAACAAATCACAAAATGTAATATTAATACAACGCATTTAATAGAGGCTTTAAAATCAAGTGACCAAAGTGCCTTAAACTATTACTGTCATTGTTCAGGTCAAAGGCATTCCAGAAACCATCTAAATTCTTAGGTGTGTTTGGCCCTGGCTGATAATACATGTATGGTAGTTGTGAAACTATGGCTGTGTCCGAATCAGCGGCTATAGCTACGGCTATTGCTGGGTGGCTGAACTATCATGCGTTGAAGTATATGACGTCCTTAGCAACACCCTTAGCAACAGTTGTAGCCGTAGCTGTAGCCACCAATTCGGATACGGCCTAATCAATCATAATAGCAATATCGTTAATGTATAATTGCTTGTGGTAACACCATGTGTATACCTACTTTGCTGTGTAGATTTTTGTTCTTTGAGAACTTGTCTTGCTATATTCTACTGCCGCAGAGTAGATTTCAGAATTCAGGGCAATCACACACAATGGGCATCCCACACAATAACACTGAGCCCCCCAATCAGAGTTCTCCTTTCAGAAGAACCAATCAGAGCAGTGACTGACTGAGGATTGAAGGGACTTCTCATTATTAACTTCACTGCCGCGGAGTGAGTGCTTAATTGGTCTCAACGTTTCAACTAGCTTGCTCTAGTCATTTTCAGGAGACTGAAACTTCAGGAGACTGAAGAGTGTGAGACATGTTAGTCTGTGTAGAGTCAGTCACTGCTCTGATTGGTTCTTCTGAAAGGAGAACTCTGATTGGGGGGATCAGTGTTATTGTGTGGGATGCCCATTGTGTGTGATTGCCCTGAATTCCGAAATCTACTCCGCGGCAGTAGAATATAGCAAGACAAGTTCTCAAAGAACAAAAATCTACACAGCAAAGTAGATATACACGTGGTGTTACCGAAAGCCAAATATACATTGATACCCACCATGCAATGCTAAAAATCTTATATAATTTACATTAAAACATAAATTTGGATTTCCTCTGAGTCTGATTACTCAACAAAAGCAGCAACAAAATGATGCAACAGTTTATTGCATGGCATGACGTTTACCTTGAGCTTATTCATCAGCTGCCTGTGTAGTTCATATTCCATGAAGGGCAGCGCCTGAAAAGAAATTCATTTGGACTTAAATAACCTTGCTTTCTATAAGAGCACATTGATTCTCAACTCCCTTTAGTACCATCAAATCATGTTCGTAAGTGTGACATAATTCTACTGTAAGCCACGCCCACTTCACACAAACTGGCTCCACTGATTACCAGAAGCCCATAGGGGTTGCATTGAGCTAGTTTTTCTTAGATGATTTATGCAAGAAAAGTTTCGAAATTGGACATGGCTTTTACATACAATCTTAAAAGACTGAGGTCTTGGCAGATTTAAAAGTTTCTGTGATTTTTCACACGTATTGCCAGCTTACGAATACCAGAGACAGAAATAGAGAAAAATTTGGGAGTGCAGCAGATAGGCTCGCATGTGATGCAATGGCTTACCAACAAGTATATGTACATGTAGTGTAGTGTACCAGTTAGGCAAAAAACAAATATCTTGAATGCCACATGAATGAGTAAAACAAAATGGTGATTCCTTGGATCGTGTCAGTGAAAGCCTTGTGGGAAGAATATTTTTTTATTTCATAACTAAAATCTTACTGCTAGTAGGACAAACTTAACAATTAGGGTAATTCAAATCGTGGCAATTTCATGCTTGCAGAAATTTCATCTTAAATGAGCGCGAATTGTTTACTTCTCATCTCACGCTTCAAAGTTTTCGCAAGCTTTCAAACAACACCAGGTAATGAATTGACCTACATTTCATGAGTACAAGTGTAGCTGGTTACCACTGAACTATCAAGTTTTTGTTCTTAATCATCATTAGTACCAGTGAAATGATGAAGTATCGCATGTGCTTCCTGGTGGGTGCATTCAAATTATTAGCGTGACGCACTTTTTAAAAATGGTAGCGCAAATGTTCATGCAGTCAGAACGCAGCCCACCAGTTGCATACGTTTGTATCATTCACAAACATTCTCCATGAATCAAGCTTCCACTGATGTATTATTTGACAGTTTTTCTTTTGGTTTCCACAATGAACAAAGTCAAGTAAATGCACCAAGTAGAGCAACAAGATCACATCGCTGTCAGCCATTTTGATAGTGCACAGAACACACACATAGGTGGTCACCAAGTAACGGAGCATATGCTCAAAAGGTCATGCACATAGGTCTTCACGCATGCGTGGCAAGACCGCTTTTGCAAGGAATGCCCGACAATAAACAACATTTCGTTTCAAACGAGGGAGTGCACAAGGTTCCTTCCAAAAAATTCCTCTAGCGTAAGTTTTTGTTGTAGGTCGGTACCTACTACAAATTTCACAATGTTTGAGAAAATTTTGCAAGGAATGTAGACCATGTAAAGAATTGCTGTCCTTTCACATGAAGCTCATTTTGTAATATTTTGCAAACATTGAGAAAAATTCGCCAGGAATGTTGCTCTTTTCCGTCATGTAAAAAGGGCTTAACGTGCATGACGCTAGAGTAACGATACAGTAAAGCTACAGTATAGGTAGCGTTTTTCAGTCACATCTGTAACGTCGGTGACCTAGCTCCTTTATCATTCCTGCTCAGCTGGTCAATCAGAGATGGAGAATGCACAGAGACTCTGGATTAATTATCTTCTGACTGTCCATCAACATGAAAATTACCTGAACCAGCTTGGAATGCGTATTTATGGGTCAGCGAAGACACGCTACGCATACGTTGGCCATTCATTGGCCATTCGTTGCGTATGTTAAGCATTCGTTGGATAACGCTACGCATGCGCTGTCATTCGTTATATGGACGCTAGTTATGCGCTCAGCATTTGTTCCTCATTCATTGGGCATTCGCTTATGTTAGGAGTTCGCTAAGAAAAAGATTTTTGGACAAGAATTTGAGTGTATCTGGACTTTGTCAAATTTTCAGAAAAAAAATCAGTACCCTAGGCATAAGTTGGCTCTATACGCTACTATGTGACAGGGCCTTGAGTCATGAAATACCCAAACAATTCACACAGGCTTTCAGTTTGTTTTATACTTACATCACTTATCATGGCTGCATTAGTTTCTCCTTGTGCCTTCTTCTTACTGCGGCATATACTAGCCTGCAGACAGCATCCCCTGCCAGTAAAGTGCAACTCAGAGGGAGGTTCAATTGTAGTGAATAACACTTCTGGTACCTTGGATCTCCTGATACACAACATTTCAATGGTCAGATATGAGGGGAATTTATTGGAAATTATGAATTAAGGCATTTTGAATTTTGGGAATTTTTGGAATTTTTACGCTTCCTTGACATTAAAAATGTTAATTCATTGGGGTTTTTCTCTGAACAAGTCATTGCAGTGGATTCATGAGATGCTTGTGGATCTTAAAAGGTAAATAAGTAAAGGGGTTGATCTTACATCTTGACTGGGTACACATTTGGTTGCCCCGAAATACCTTAATGTTTCCAACAGTCGAAATGCCAATCAAGCCAGTCTGTTTCTTTACATTTGACCTAGGAGGTCCAAAAACAACAGGCTTCTGGGGGATCCAAAGACCAATCCACACACCAAGTTTGGAGATAATATGCCAAGTCCTTCTCAAGTTATCGTTTGGATGTTTCTTTTGTTTTAGCCATAATTACCTTGACATTTGGCCTAGAGGGTCCACAAACAATAGGCTTCTGGGGGACCCCATGACCAATCCACAAACCAAGTTTGGAGTTGATATGCCATGTTCTTCTTGAGACCTTCTTGAGACTATATTTCCTTTGTTTTCGTCATAATGACCTTGACATTTGATCAAGGGGATCCAAAAGTGATAGGCTTTTGGGGGATACAATATAATTCAATACAATACAATAAACACATTTATAGAGCACTCTTTACTCATGAAAGATGGTTACACAGCACTGAACAGAGTCTAGAAAATTAACCAAATAATACAGTTAAACATGTACATGTAGGTCATTGTTCAAAAAGATGAGTTTTCAGAGCCTCCTTAAAAGCGTCCTAAAAGAAGGAGAGCAGCGGATGCACTGTGGAAGCTCATTCCAGAGTCGAGGTGCATGTACCTGGAATGCATGGTCACTAGCTGGGCTGTATGTTTTGGGCACAGAGTACATGTAGGTTAAAGTTTAAACTTGGGATATCTAAACCAATCCATTAACCACACACAAAAACTTAAAAAGTTCTTTCACTTGTCCCTGTACTTTACATTCTCCATTAGACTCTGTACCACACCCCTATATTTAGAATTTCAATATGGAGACCTTTTGTTTTTTCTTTTTTCCTTGGTCTCCTTAAGGTACCGAATTTTCAATTCAATTCAATTCAAAAAGCTGTATTCATCCTAGACTAGGCAATTAAAAACACCTATGCCTGCAAGTGTGTAAACACCTGCAATCAGGGACCTCCTATATCCCTCTTTTGTTTGTACTTTTTGGCAACAGCTCCTATTTGTTTTGTACACACTTTCCAACTGGGTACCTTTACTCAACAGGGGACCCTGTTGTCCTTTTTTGTTATAGGTGCCTGGTTTGAATGTGTATTCCCTATACCCACCCAAATCTGTCGGAAACAGTACACCCCTTCAATGGCTTGACCAATCACAGGGCATAAAAATGAAATTCAAAATGTATCAGTTTTTGAAAGAGTAAATTCATGAAAATTCTCTTACTTTTTAATAAAGGGATGACACAAACTACAATGGCACAATTACATTTGTTTTAGGAAAAGTAGAAACTAGTCAACACTCATTAAGAACATATAAGCATGGGATGATACATCATTAGGATTGGTGAGAGAAAATTCTATGCAATTCCTCCAAGTTTCAAAAAACACATCAATGGAAGGAAAGTCTGCATCACTAATCAGTTCCATGCAGTACATCTCTTACAAAAATGCAGCAATGTTTTTAAGGTTTGTTAAAACTTGGGTGTGACCCCTGGCTATACGATAGTTACAAATTGAATGACTTCTAACTGGCACCCCGAACAAAGCTATTGCAAAATAGGGAGACCGCCAACATCAGGGCTAGATGGCTCAGTTGGTGGAGCACCAGCACGCTAATCCAGAGGTCACAGGTTCAAGTCCTGCTGTAGTCATTTCTCCTTTGTTCAACCCAAAATTACTTAAAATTTACCTAGTTAACCTTGTGGTTTAATACTTGATAAATAAAATGAAGTAACATGCATGCTATCCTGGTGCATTATGACTTACTTGCAGATGGAACACTTGTTAAGTGTGACAGGAAATGGTAGAGATGCTTCGCTGTATGGAATGTGGCAGATGGAACACGTAGGGCAAGATTCAACAGTGACAGTGGTGGGATTGTCACTCATCATACTGAAAAACAGGCAATAGTTCCTGCTACATTAGCTTTCATATTATTTTACATACACAAAGCTAAACATTAAATAAAGAAAAAAAGATTGGGGACGAGGTCTTAAACAGCCATTTAAAACCGGCAGGGTCTTGGCGGGTGATAAAGGACCGAGCCTTTACACTGCCACGACCATGCAAAGTTTGAAATAGCCATTTATTCCCACTCATAAATACACTTTTTATTAAAAAGCATACAAATAAAGGAAAAACTGTTATTTCTTGAACTTGCTTTTTGTAATATTTTTTAATTCCAGTCCTCAGGCCGATTCAAAAAGATTCCAATTTCATGCGAGGCTCAATGGTTTTGTGTCTGGGGTATTCATGAAGGAAATGGAACAGACAGAGTGAGATTCAGTGTTGGTGAAATACATGCTGTGTACTCACAGTGTAACAGCAGGAAATGATAGGAATTCTTTGTCGTATGGAATTTTAACATTTTCTTTGTCGTATGGAATTTTAACATTAAATTGTGGAAAGGGTTACTGATTACTGTTTCGGATTTTGTTGTACACAGCAGGATCCAAGTGGAATGTTAATGGGTTGCCATTATTTTTCAAGTCAATTTTACCACAAAAACAACATCTACATTTCAGTGATTGGAGGTGACTTATCCTGGCTGTTTTGCGGAAGATTCTGTTGGAAGTCCTGTCGATCTAAAGACATTGTCAGAATGTTCTGCGATGAGAGCGGTACAACTGGATACTGGAATGCTGCTAGATTGATGATGGCTGCTGTACCTGTGGCGGACAACAAACAGATCTCATCACTGCAACAAAACCACAGAAAAAGACGAAATGGTTAACCCTTAGCATTAGATGACATTATGTGAATTGATTTGACTGAATCTAAACTCACCATATGCTGGTTGTTTCTTTGTATCCAATTACAGCATGACATCCCATAGTAGTGGCATGAGACCTAATTTCAGTTCGTATTTCAGTCCACCAAGCATCTCTGGTTTCTGGCTCATCTAAATTTCACAAAACAAAATACAATTGCTTAAAATTCTGATCCAATTTCTATCAGGACACTCAGGAACCTTTTTGAAAACTTCACAGTGTGAAAGAATGTAATCTTTCAAAACTCTATAAATGAATTGGTACCTGGGTTATGGATCCTGTCCAGCAGTTTGACTGAGCGTGCAGTAACAACTCCACCCAGGTGAACAAGGAAACCAGGAGGAAATTTCTTGATGGTAAAGAATGGATATTCCTGTAAAAAATGCAGATAAAGGATACCCAAACAAATTGTAATTTTTGTGCGTGCAAGAAAATAATTTGGTTGCCTCATACCCCAACAACAAATAAACATATGAACTACACTGTCTTTTTGTGTTGCAAGAAACTGCTGTTTAGATTGATTTAAGTAAATTCATGAACACAAATTAATACTCCGAATTCCCCCAAACTTAACAATACTTTGAAGCGAGTTTAAAGGCAGCCTGCCGTGTAGTGGCTTTTGGAGAGTTAAGTCAACAAGGATGTTAAAATAAAAATGCTAAGTGATGCTAAGGTTTAAGTAGACCTGTGGAGGATCCAGTTAATGATCAAATATACAAAGGGAATTCTGTTTACAAACTCACCAAGATATCGATAGTTATAGGGGGGAGACCTGTTTTTGGTAGCATTGATATCCGTTGGGGAAGACCACCTCCGCTCCCACTGCTGCCTAATTTCTCCTGACTACCAACTGGATCAAATAAATAATCAATAACAAATAATCAAACAATAACAAGTCTGAAGACCTCACACAACTGGTAACCTTTAAATTGAATTTTGTTTTTTTCCTTCTGGGAATAAGTATATATTATTATCATAAAGACTGATGTTTGCATACATAAAAAGTGACAAATCATTGTTTAGATTTATTGCGAAGGTAGATTGCATGTATTTTGCAAAAAAGAAAGTCTCATACCTCAGAAAATGATAAATGATTTGGACTAATTCTATTTATATAGATTCAGGTCTGAATCAGTAGATAGGTCTGAATCAGATGAGTTGTGACTCAGGGGCAACCTTAGGGTAGTGACCTGGATGCTGGTTGTTCAATTCATTGCAACAGCTTACCGAGAGGGACAGTAGATAGGTCTGAATCAGATGAGTTGTGACTCAGGGGCAACCTTAGGGTAGTGACCTGGACGCTGGTTGTTCAATTCATTGCAACAGCTTACCGAGAGTGACAGTAGATAGGTCTGAATCAGATGAGTTGTGACTCAGGGGCAACCTTAGGGTAGTGACCTGGACGCTGGTTGTTCAATTCATTGCAACAGCTTACCGAGAGGGACAGTAGATAGGTCTGAATCAGATGAGTTGTGACTCAGGGGCAACCTTAGGGTAGTGACCTGGACGCTGGTTGTTCAATTCATTGCAACAGCTTACCGAGAGGGACAGTAGATAGGTCTGAATCAGATGAGTTGTGACTCAGGGGTAACCTTAGGGTTGTGACCTGGACGCTGGTTGTTCAATTCATTGCAACAGCTTACCAAGAGGGACAGTAGGTCTGAATCAGATGAGTTGTGACTCAGGGGTAACCTTAGGGTTGTGACCTGGACGCTGGTTGTTCAATTCATTGCAACAGCTTACCAAGAGGGACAGTAGGTCTGAATCAGATGAGTTGTGACTCAGGGGTAACCTTAGGGTTGTGACCTGGACGCTGGTTGTTCAATTCATTGCAACAGCTTACCGAGAGGGACAGTAGATAGGTCTGAATCAGATGAGTGTCTACAGGGAGCAACCTTAGATGGAGATCTTGGAGCTGGTTGAGACATCTGCTGGGTAAATGCCAGGGAGTTGTGTGTAGTCAAATCAGGTGTGTCCTCCAGCAAAGGAAATCTGGATAAAAACAAGGTATAGAGTTGTTGCTTTGAAATAAACAGTTTGGTTAATAGTTTATAAAAAAAACATCAACTGAGTTCAAATAAACTACACATTTCTCAATTCAAAACTCTCTACCCCCAACTCCCCAAGAGCATTGCCCTGTTCCCCTCACAAAAATGCAACCCAATTTTAGGGTACACTTATTCTTCGACTGGATTCCCTCCTTCCAATGAGGAAGTGCTGGCTGATCCCCAATCAGGACACATTTGGATTCCAATACAATTAATGTTTCTATAAAGATTTGCAAACACTTTCACACAAAAAAAACATACACTTTGTCCTCAATCGACGATACTCATGGTTGCCTTTATAAAGTTGTCATGCTCGGTGTAAACATTTTCTATCTCCTAAATAAGCATTTGTTTAACACATGAGTTTGAATGCACAGAATAATGTCATACATGTATATCTCAAATTATCCAGCCAAATTAGCATAGTTACCAGCCAAGTATTCAACCAATTGCCTTACTCTTTAGGATTGAGCTGATCTTGTGGTGGACTGGTAGAGAGGGGTGATATCATTGGATTAGCTCTTTGAATCATTGCTGCAGTACCAATACCTCGTACTACTATACCAGACTCTCCCTCCAAATCAAAACACTGCCAGTACCTGTAACACATATCAACAGTTCTTCAACAAATAAGTGGTTACTTTATGCAGAAAATAAATAGATGGTGTAATTGTTCATAATAAATCCAGAATCTACAAACAGGCTTTGTCAATTCTACAAGCTGAATTGCATAGTCATAAGGATCAAAGGGGCCGTTATGGATGAATGCATTTGTAAAGGTCACGGCTACCTTGGGGCTTGCTATGGGTTGGCCGACCATGTATAAAAGAACCACCATATTTTTTACAAGAATCTTTACGCACGATTCCTTTTATGTGAGCCACTGCAATCCCAACCTGCTGTGATGTTACCAGCCAAACCAGTGAGACGGTAATGTTTACACAGAAACAAAATTTTACAATTAAAAACAAAATCTTACAATGTACAGAACTATGTTTGCTTTTGATTTTTGTTGAACGCAGTTCAGCATAAACTGAGTAAAAACTGTTTTATTTCATTTCAAAATCTTCAAAACTTATATTATTTTATGGTCATTTTAAATGCCAGAAAAGTGAAAGGTCGGAACTTCAAAAGTCAATTTGCTAAACTTGGAGACTTAAAAAAGTCGGAACTGAAAATAAAAGTAGGTTTTCAAAGTTCAAAAGTTGAAAATCCGCCAAAAGTCGGAAGAATCTCATCCCTTCCGAGCTCAAATAAAAATTTATGTTTATTGGACAAAAGTTACACTTCGACCTTGTTAAATAAATTCAGCCGTCTAACTTTTCTTAAAAAACAACAACATAAACAGCAGGTCGATCAAAAGGTCTTTCACCTCTGACCATAGTTATAGATTGTTTATCTGGCATGCGCTTATCTCACTCTGATCTCTATATCCACAGTGTGACCGCAGTCTTGCATGATATCTGACCCGTTACAAAAAGTAGGAAAATTGTATGAGTACAACAAGTTCTGAACTACATGCACATGTAATATTCAATCATGTAAAAGGTAATTGAAATTGTTAATTAATTTTCAAAAAAATTAATTCATCACAACAATTTATAAGACATTTTTGTGAACATGCAAAGATATGTACTGCACAATGCAGCAAACTCCTCCATGTACATGCGCTGATAATATCATGCTGCATTTAAGATGATACAAGGAACACAGGCCAGGTCATAAGTTAACTGTATTTCACAAGATAACTTGATGACATATAAGATGACATATGCATACAGTTTTCTTGAGACTATATGATTTGATTGAATTTGTCCTTCCCAGATCCATTATTCCATCACTTTTATGCAGTACTTTAAATGATACTGTTTCAGATTATTCTGTTTATTTAAAAAGTGAGGTCAAAATTAATTTACTTGTCCAAACCTACCATGTACCATCTCTTTAAAAGATAAGCCTCTTCAAACTTGAAAATTTAAACAACTGAGCTCTTCTTAAAGCACATGTTGTAAAAACCTCGAAAGCCCTTACCCCAAGACTGCATTGCCTTCTCTCTCTAGCACCTTCAGCCCAATCTTTCTCTGCAGCTCTCCAGAAAGTTTGGAGAATAGTTGCTGTCTCGCCTCATTGGAGGCCCTTGGGGTTCGAATCATATCAATCCACTACCACAACAAAGTAAATAATATAGGTTCGTCAGTTAGATATGGTAAAACATTACAGTGAATTTTACAGCAGAAAATTTCCATCAAAATAATTTCAAAAATTGAATGGATCAGTAAATTTGTTGAAGATGTGACATGGACTGATAAACTCTGACAAAATGTAGAATCCTCTCTGATGTTTGAATGTCATTTTGAACCATGCAAGTGATCTAATCCTGCCATTGTCTGACGTTTGGGATTAATAACTACCGTAATTTCCTGCGTATAAGGCACAGTATGGGGGTCATTGTGATGGTATAAGAACACTTACCATGATAGAAAGGGATCGTAAAAAAATTGCTTTATAGATTTTCTTTTTACACAACGAGCGCGCACAAACACACATTGTCACAACGTTTCCCATTGAATGGGCTGCTAGCCTTTGTTATCTCGCTCTTTTGCATGCTACAAATACCTTTTATCATCCAGGAGCTCTTAGTACTTGTTAGCTCCTCTAAACGAGAGTAGACTGCATATTTATTTTGTAAGGACTCAGAAAGGACCGAGTTCATCAACATAGAGCAAAACAATGTCATTTCATTCCTGATGTAATAATTACAAAATAGTCCAAAAGCTTGAAAATTGAACTAATCACAAAAATTGTGCTGCATTAATATTATAAACATGTACATCATGTACATCATTATAAACATGTACATGTACATCATGCCACTGAAGCAATCATTTTTAATTACTGGCTCCTTGCATAGCACACTTTTAGGACTGCTGCAAGGAATTATTTTGTTCAACCTTCTCAAAAGCACACAGCTTTGAAATTGCCCTCTGCTTTCTAAGGCTGATGTCAGAGCAAACGTTGGGAAATCATAAGAACCCTAAATGTATTTACCTGATACTCAGGATCATCGTTTACCACCAATTCCTCAACAAAACCATGGATTGCACTCACAGTGTAACATGTAGGGATGCCACTTGCTGTAATGAAAAAAGAAACAATCTCATACAACTATGTAGTGTTGACACAAAACTCTCTTACCACTGGTCTGCATGTATACCAAACTGTTTCCAATTTATGCAAAATTGATCCCTAGAAACACATCCCTAAACACAGGTTGCAATATGACGTAATCAGGTTGCAATATTGCAAATCGGCCATCTTTACGGGGAAACTCATTGCACAATTGGTTAGTGAACAACGCAACTGCAAGCAAAAATGCAACTTGCCCGTAAAAATGGCATCTATTGGGAACTATCTACAGAGAAGAAGGAAAGCAAAAGATCAAGGGAAGGAATACAAAAACAGCCAATTCAAAATGTAAACAATGATATGGCATGGGCAATAGGAGACTTTGGAACACTGGCAGCAGTCCTACCAGGTAAACCACGTGACTATTACAAGTAAACTTGTGGATACCATCAACTTAAATGGATCTGTGTTGTATCTGTGCACTTTTCAGTAAGGAAAGGGGTTTGGCCCGGTGTTTCTTAAATGGCACATCACGCTGCACATCACCTTTAAACAAAATAAGCACTTTAAGACGCCTGTAGATAAAGCACTATATAAGAACTGATTATTAGCAACGTTGTCGTAAATCTTTCAAGCAGCAGATGGTAAGCTACATGTTTATAGCTTATACTACCGGTCAGCAAGCTCACTCATTGGCTTGTTATTGACCCTATGGTGATTTTTCATGCTGCTCAAACTTCTGTTTCTTTCCTTCCTCTCAGTAGTTCTGATCTGCCCATAGGGAGACAGGGTATACACCATGTATGCTCTGCACCCACACACGGACTAAAAAGAGTCTCCTCGTATTTGATATACTCACAGCTGAAAAACTGAACACCACAAGACGACTCTTTGAATTTGCTGACATTCTCAAGCAAGTCTACCTTAACAATCACACTAATCTCCCCACGAAGACCATGCATGGTGTCATAGATCGGTAGCCACCCAGATATTTCGGATACCCCATCTTTCCAAAGTAATGGGTTGAGATCAATGTACACCTGAAATACACAGAGAAAGATGTCAAGAGATTGTACACGCTTTGACTTCTTGAAGGTTTCTGATTTCATTCAAACTGTTCTAGGTGTCAAAAACATGAAAGGTACAATGTACAACATCTCCTTCAAAAGAATTGTATTTCAGGGCTATTATTTTGATTTCCTACAGAATTCATTTATATACATACTAAAAGGGCTTGTAAGAAGACAAATCTAAAGTAGAATGAAATTATCAAGGGCTATTCAGATACATGTAGAAGTAGCTTTTGAGGTCAAATAGTAATTTACCTTTCCAATGGCGTCATGTGCACTGTATGTGTCATAGTCCATAATCCTGAAAATATAACAAAGAAAGTTATTTAACAAATAGAACAGCCAAAGTAAACCACATTGGTACATGTAACCCTCTGAAAAGTACCGAATCCTTGGTTCACCTCTGAGCAGTACCAAAATCCTTGGTGCACCTCTGAGAACTACTGACACTAGCGGAATCCTTGGTTCACCTCTGAGCACTACCAAATCCTTGGTTCACCTCTGAGTACTACCAGATCCTTGGTGCACCTCTGAGCACTACTGAATCCTTGATTCACCTCTGAGCACTACTGAATCCTTGGTTCACCTCTGAGCACTACCGAATCCTTGGTTCACCTCTGAGCACTACTGAATCCTTGGTTCACCTCTGAGCACTACCGAATCCTTGGTTCACCTCTGAGTACTACCAGATCCTAGGTGCACCTCTGAGAACTACTGAATCCTTGAGCACTACTGAATCCTTGGTGCACCTCTGAGCACTACCGAATCCTTGGTGCACCTCTGAGCACTACTGAATCCTTGGTGCACCTCTGAGCACTACCGAATCCTTACTTCACCTCTGAGCACTACCGAATCCTTGGTGCACCTCTGAGAACTACTGAATCCTTGGTTCACCTCTGAGCACTACTGAATCCTTGGTGTACCTCTGAGCACTACTGAATCCTTGGTGTACCTCTGAGCACTACCGAATCCTTGGTGCACCTCTGAGCACTACCGAATCCTTACTTCACCTCTGAGCACTACTGAATCCTTAGTGCACCTCTGAGAACTACTGAATCCTTGGTTCACCTCTGAGCACTACTGAATCCTTGGTGTACCTCTGAGCACTACCGAATCCTTGGTTCACCTCTGAGCACTACCGAATCCTTGGTTCACCTCTGAGCACTACTGAACCCTTGGTTCACCTCTGAGCACTACTGAATCCTTGGTGCACCTCTGAGCACTACCGAATCCTAACTTCACCTCTAAGCACTACTACATCGTTGGTGCACCTCTGAGCACTATTGAATCCTTGGTTCACCTCTGAGCACTACTGAATCCTTGGTTTACCTCTGAGAACTACTGAATCCTTGGTTCACCTCTAAGCGCTATTGAATCCTTGGTGCACCTCTGAGCACTACTGAATCCTTACTTCACCTCTGAGCACTACCGAATCCTTACTCCACCTCTGAGCATTACTGGATCCTTGGTTCACCTCTGAGAACTACTGAATCCTTGGTTCACCTCTGAGCACTACTGAATCCTTGGTGCACCTCCGAGAACTACTGAATCCTTGGTTCACCTCTGAGCACCACTGAATCCTTGGTGTAGCTCTGAGCACTAGCGAATCCTTGGTTCACCTCTGAGCACTACTGAATCCTTGGTTCACCTCTGAGCACTACTGAATCCTTGGTTCACCTCTGAGCACTACTGAATCCTTGGTGCACCTCTGAGCACTACCGAATCCTTACTTCACCTCTGAGCACTACTAAATCATTGGTGCACCTCTGAGCACTACTGAATCCTTGGTTCACCTCTGAGCACTACTGAATCCTTGGTGCACCTCTGAGCACTACTGAATCCTTGGTTCACCTCTGAGCACTACTGAATCCTTGGTGCACCTCTGAGCACTACTGAATCCTTGGTTCACCTCTGAGCACTACCGAATCCTTGGTTCACTTCTGAGCACTACTGAATCCTTGGTTCACTTCTGAGCACTACCGAATCCTTGGTTCACCTCTGAGCACTACTGAATCCTTGGTTCACCTCTGAGCACTACTGGATTCTTGGTTCACCTCTGAGCACTACTGAATCCTTGGTTCACCTCTGAGCACTACTGAATTTTTGGTACACCTCTGAGCACCACTGAATCCTCGGTGTACCTCTGAGCACTACCAAATCCTTGGTTCACCTTTAGCACCACCGAATCCTTGGTTCACCTTTTAGCACTACCGAATCCTTGGTTCACCTCTGAGCACTACTGAATCCTTGGTTCACCTCTGAGCACTTCCAAATTCTTGGTTCACCTTTTAGCACTACCGAATCCTTGGTTCACCTCTGAGCACTACCAAATCCTTGGTTCACCTCTGAGCCTCTGAGCACTACTGAATCCTTGGTTCACCTCTGAGCACTACCAAATCCTTGGTTCACCTTTTAGCACTACCGAATCCTTGGTTCACCTTTTAGCACTACCGAATCCTTGGTTCACCTCTGAGCACTACCAAATCCTTGGTTCACCTCTGAGCACTACTGAATCCTTGGTTCACCTCTGAGAACTACTGAATCCTTGGTTCACCTCTAAGCACTACTGAATCTTTTGTGCACCTCTGAGCACTACCGAATCCTTGGTACACCTCTGAGCACTACCGAATCCTTACTTCACCTCTGAGCATTCCTGGATCCTTGGTTCACCTCTGAGAACTACTGAATCCTTGGTTCACCTCGTGAGCACTACTGAATCCTTGTTGCACCTCTGAGCACTACCGAATCCTTACTTCACCTCTGAGCACTACTGAATCCTCGGTGTACCTCTGAGCACTTCCAAATCCTTGGTTCACCTTTTAGCACCACCGAATCCTTGGTTCACCTTTTAGCACTACCGAATCCTTGGTTCACCTCTGAGCACTACTGAATCCTTGGTTCACCTCTGAGCACTTCCAAATTCTTGGTTCACCTTTTAGCACTACCGAATCCTTGGTTCACCTCTGAGCACTACCAAATCCTTGGTTCACCTCTGAGCCTCTGAGCACTACTGAATCCTTGGTTCACCTCTGAGCACTACCAAATCCTTGGTTCACCTTTTAGCACTACCGAATCCTTGGTTCACCTTTTAGCACTATTGAATCCTTGGTTCACCTCTGAGCACTACCAAATCCTTGGTTCACCTCTGAGCACTACTGAATCCTTGGTTCACCTCTGAGAACTACTGAATCCTTGGTTCACCTCTAAGCACTACTGAATCTTTTGTGCACCTCTGAGCACTACCGAATCCTTGGTACACCTCTGAGCACTACCGAATCCTTACTTCACCTCTGAGCATTACTGGATCCTTGGTTCACCTCTGAGAACTACTGAATCCTTGGTTCACCTCGTGAGCACTACTGAATCCTTGTTGCACCTCTGAGCACTACCGAATCCTTACTTCACCTCTGAGCACTACTGAATCCTTTGTGCACCTCCGAGAACTACTGAATCCTTGGTTCACCTCTGAGCACCACTGAATCCTTGGTGTAGCTCTGAGCACTACCGAATCCTTGGTTCACCTCTGAGCACTACCGAATCCTTGGTTCACCTCTGAGCACTACTGAACCCTTGGTTCACCTCTGAGCACTACTGAATCCTTGGTTCACCTCTGAGCACTACTGAATCCTTGGTGCACCTCTGAGCACTACTGAATCCTTGGTGCACCTCCGAGAACTACTGAATCCTTGGTTCACCTCTGAGCACCACTGAATCCTTGGTGTAGCTCTGAGCACTACCGAATCCTTGGTTCACCTCTGAGCACCACTGAATCCTTGGTGTAGCTCTGAGCACTACCGAATCCTTGGTTCACCTCTGAGCACTACTGAATCCTTGGTTCACCTCTGAGCACTACTGAATCCTTGGTTCACCTCTGAGCACTACTGAATCCTTGGTGCACCTCTGAGCACTACCGAATCCTTACTTCACCTCTGAGCACTACTAAATCATTGGTGCACCTCTGAGCACTACTGAATCCTTGGTTCACCTCTGAGCACTACTGAATCCTTGGTGCACCTCTGAGCACTACTGAATCCTTGGTTCACCTCTGAGCACTACTGAATCCTGGTGCACCTCTGAGCACTACTGAATCCTTGGTTCACCTCTGAGCACTACCGAATCCTTGGTTCACTTCTGAGCACTACTGAATCCTTGGTTCACTTCTGAGCACTACCGAATCCTTGGTTCACCTCTGAGCACTACTGAATCCTTGGTTCACCTCTGAGCACTACTGGATTCTTGGTTCACCTCTGAGCACTACTGAATCCTTGGTTCACCTCTGAGCACTACTGAATCCTTGGTACACCTCTGAGCACCACTGAATCCTCGGTGTACCTCTGAGCACTACCAAATCCTTGGTTCACCTTTTAGCACCACCGAATCCTTGGTTCACCTTTTAGCACTACCGAATCCTTGGTTCACCTCTGAGCACTACTGAATCCTTGGTTCACCTCTGAGCACTTCCAAATTCTTGGTTCACCTTTTAGCACTACCGAATCCTTGGTTCACCTCTGAGCACTACCAAATCCTTGGTTCACCTCTGAGCCTCTGAGCACTACTGAATCCTTGGTTCACCTCTGAGCACTACCAAATCCTTGGTTCACCTTTTAGCACTACCGAATCCTTGGTTCACCTTTTAGCACTACCGAATCCTTGGTTCACCTCTGAGCACTACCAAATCCTTGGTTCACCTCTGAGCACTACTGAATCCTTGGTTCACCTCTGAGAACTACTGAATCCTTGGTTCACCTCTAAGCACTACTGAATCTTTTGTGCACCTCTGAGCACTACCGAATCCTTGGTACACCTCTGAGCACTACCGAATCCTTACTTCACCTCTGAGCATTCCTGGATCCTTGGTTCACCTCTGAGCACTACTGAATCCTTGGTTCACCTCGTGAGCACTACTGAATCCTTGTTGCACCTCTGAGCACTACCGAATCCTTACTTCACCTCTGAGCACTACTGAATCCTCGGTGTACCTCTGAGCACTTCCAAATCCTTGGTTCACCTTTTAGCACCACCGAATCCTTGGTTCACCTTTTAGCACTACTGAATCCTTGGTTCACCTCTGAGCACTACTGAATCCTTGGTTCACCTCTGAGCACTTCCAAATTCTTGGTTCACCTTTTAGCACTACCGAATCCTTGGTTCACCTCTGAGCACTACCAAATCCTTGGTTCACCTCTGAGCCTCTGAGCACTACTGAATCCTTGGTTCACCTCTGAGCACTACCAAATCCTTGGTTCACCTTTTAGCACTACCGAATCCTTGGTTCACCTTTTAGCACTACCGAATCCTTGGTTCACCTCTGAGCACTACTGAATCCTTGGTGCACCTCTGAGCACTACTGAATCCTTGGTTCACCTCTGAGCACTACTGAATCCTTGGTTCACCTCTGAGCACTACCGAATCCTTGGTTCACCTTTTAGCACTACCGAATCCTTGGTTCACCTTTTAGCACTACCGAATCCTTGGTTCACCTCTGAGCACCACTGAATCCTCGGTGTACCGCTGAGAACTACTGAATCCTCGGTGTACCTCTGAACATTACTGAATCCTCGGTGATAGAAACAATGAAGGAATAACACATGGAGTAGCATTAACATCTGACATCACACTTCAAGGGTCGTTATTAACGCTAGATACCAGCCTTGAGCGCCTGGCAGGATCCTGCCAGATGTACCTTTGACCTCGCATCCTATACACACGGACGGAGATTCATAGTCTATACACAGGTGTACACATATTATACATTGTGAATAAAACAACATTACATACAAACATTATGCACAAGGCCGCAGCAGCAGATGATCGAAAGTACAGTGAACTGCTGGTGTAGCTGACAAACTACGTCATTTCAGAGCAGACCAATCGTAACACAGAAATTAAAAGCTTATACTACTGCAAGTTATCAATTTAAAGCAAGTTATCCACTGAAATCATTGGGCCTGTAAGACCAGTGCCTTTCGGATAAAGACAGGGGACCAGTTTACACATGGGGTACCATAAAGGAATAAATACATGTACCGGTACTCAAGTTAAAATCAATAATAAACTAATTTGTGCACAATGCACTTTGGACCCCCAGCCAAGGGGGCCATGAAATAGGAATTGAAAATGTACAAAACAGGCAATGCAAAGTGGTTACCGATTATCCTACTAGTACAATGTATGTATTTTTCATTTTTAACAAGTTGAGTATTTTGGAATGGGAATAAATGACTGCTGACTTAGCTTTTAAAAAGCCATTCAAAAATTGTTACCACTCTTTTATTCCCTTACATGTACTACAGGCCTCGAATTACACAGCGGCCACAATGGGCAGTTCCGTCGATGCCCTTGTAACTGGCCAAGATGCCCCTCAAAAAATTACCTTCTTCACGACCATAATTGCCATGCCCTTTATCCCCGTTGGCCAACGTGCCCTTTTTTAATAGGAGTTTAATATTCCCATACATTTTCAGTGTTGTCCAGAAATGCCGGCTGCCAGCAATTTCACCGGCTGCTGGGTTCTTTGCCGCCGGCTACTTTTTTAACTTTTTTTCCCAGTTGAAGATTTTTCAATGATAAAAGAAAAAAAACTTTTCTACCAAAGTCGCCAGTAAAACAAAAGTCTGACGATCCTTTTCTTTATTGTTAGCCCAATACACTATCCAGCCCTGTCCTGGGATAATGATTGACACTCCTATTGAGATCCAGATACTTCTTACATTGTTTCAGTTTGTAATACTCTTGCTTCACTCACAAGACAAGCCGTGTGCGCTGTGTCTCTGTGATTTTATGACCTAGTTTTGTGACCCTTAGGAGTGAGTAAAGTATTCTATTAAACCTGGAAAGTGTGTTGACATCTGCTGGCTTATAGTTTTACGGTTTGTTTATAAATAAGATATGATTTCTCAATATCTTATTCATGTAAATTGTTTCATCGGGTTTACCACCCATAGAGGAACCTCTTGCTAATTTTCAAATTTGTTACTTCTTTTTTTTAAGGGTAACAAAACTTATTCAATAAAGATACCCCTCATAAATTAATGGCCTTCGTGCGTTTTCTATTTGCCCTCCAAATTTTTGCTTGTTCCAAGGCCAAAGTAGCCTTGCCCTAAATATTTTGTAATTCGAGGCCTGCTACTTTTGTTCATAACAAAGCCGTTCAAGCATGAAAGAAGAATACTAAAGCTACCTGAGCTGGAGTGGTTCATCTTGCAATTCTTCATCATCGACCTTTAAACAAGAACAAAGAACACACATTTTAACGTACATAATTAAGCATTCATTGTGATAAATCAAAGTAAACAAATAACACAAAATGCCAACAACTAAGTCACTTCATTACGGGCCATTACGGGCTCACACTATTATTATTATTAAAGTTGACAACATTTTCACGATCGTACTAAGCGTAAATCAGTGAAGGGTGGAGCCTGCATACAACCTTAAAATGTGAATAAAATGTTGATTTTTTTATGCCGCAGACTTTTATACCACAGAGAAAAAATTTAATACACATATTTTTCCAAACCAAAAAGCATTTACAGCATTAAAACATCTGCAGAAAAATCCGCCCACCTTCAAATGGATACATGTATCTCCTGGCAGTGCTCAGACTACTGCTAGCTGCACAAGCCAAAATCTTCATTTTGTAAACCTTGTACTAATGAATGTACAGTGTACTGCATAAATTGTACAAATACATGTACAGTGAACTGACCTGAGAATGAGTGTGCAAAGTAAGGATTGTGACTTTTGATATAGACTGGTAAAAATCTTGTACAGGAAGATGGAATCAACTATATTTTTACATAGCGAAGTGAAAAGTAAAAAAATGTGAGAACATTATATTTTGTTAATTGTTTTGGGGTTTTGTTTTGTTTTTATATTCAGATTTGCGGACTGGATATTCTGGTCAAAGTCACTAGCTCAATCATTAATTACAAAATCTTTTGGCTGGTTATAGTGGGAACAAAAAACATATACACAATGTATGTGCATCAACATTGAACACAAAATATTGATCAGTACGACTTTGGGGGAGGGGGATCTTGAAAAGTTGCTCTCTGTACGACCTTGACAACTTTGACAAGATGTTGACAACTTTGGAAAACCCCTCAGCGCAAAGGACATTTTGGTTTCTTTTGGCTGCTCAATTGAATTTGTTTCCATTTAAAAATGTAAAGAAGATGACTACAGTTTTCAATGGGTCCTTTTTCTATCCACAGCAACATTAGATAAACAGTTTTTATTCAACAGTGCCAAAGAGATGAACGAATCTTGCTTACCTCAAATTTAAACCACTCAGATTGCCACTGTGGGTTGAGGGACTTACGACACACCTCGGTCTTATAGTTTACTTGTCCAAGTTTTACCTTGATGAATAACAAAGAAAACAAACATTTTTGTCCCAATAAATACAACTTTTGTTTGCTGTAAAACACTACCTGAGGAACAACATGAGATGCAGCCTCCTTGTTTGACACCACCTACATACACAAGATAATTATTTCTTTCCCAAATGGGGTCTCAATTTGTATACTCAACGTCATTATTTTCATTGCCCTATTCCCAACTTTTCACGCACATATACTTGTTAGTGCGAGTGGTGAAAGAATTTAGTTCAGTTCAGTTCAGTGCAGTTATATTGAGAATGACAAGCATAGACAGCTACCCAATCATCATATAAAAACATCCAGTATTGGCACTGTTATTAAAAGGGTCTATCTACTCTTCCTTATTCATCACTTTTTCAAGGTTACCGGCTTGAAGAATGACTCAAGGTCAGTACAAGTTTTTTCAAGCTTCTTATTTTACAAAAAAGCAGATTTAATGTTTATTATATCAGATTCAATTAAAGTTATAATTTTTTTTTTTGTGTGTGTGAAGACATTTTGTGGAGCATGAAGTGATTGGAAGTGCCATATATGTACTGTACCTCAACAAATGCATCAGCCAAGTCACTGGCTCTATCCATGACAGGGAGGTCCCGTGCTGCAATGACCTGCACCTTCAGTTTACCAGGCATTGTGGAGACTCAATACATCAGCGATCTAGAATGGAGAAGTAGTTACATACACAACTTATATACTGAATCAAAATCAATAAAGGAAGTGACAACCCAGAGCTGACCCCACACTGGTAGCTGTGTAATCCCATTATGTAACCTTAAGGGTGCTATTTTATGGGCTGCCTTGTCTCCTGTGTCTGCTCTTTGTTATCTGTTTAAAATCACTGGGTTTTTCTGCCATCCACTACCTTTCTTCGAACTATGTGTTTTTAACACATTTTTCGTGTGTGTAGACCAAGGCCTGTAGCTCCGCTTTCAACCCTCTTGTTTTGAGTCCTCTTGTCCGAAGAAAATCCTTCAAAGCATCCACATTCCATAGTCTGATCCCTTCTAAAGTTAGTTCAGATGCATTTTCGTCCATTATTCAGTGAAAAAAAACGGTGCAAAAATGTCGTTTTCAGCGATACTATCAGATCAATATTACGCAAATTGGCTATTCACTTATGCACACTAGTACGAGTAGCTATGGGCAACGCTCCTTGTTTATAAATCTCCCGTGACCTATGACCAAAGTACAACAATGCATTGCGCGCTGAGATTGCGAAAAGGCTTATAGCTAGAGTGGCCGAAGGGAGAATTGCAAAGATTATTACTGACACTATACAGCCAAATATAGACAAACGCCATTATGTCCACCACCCACTGCCTGATCGACGTCTATCATCAACTTGCTTCTGGTGCGGAAAAAACTAGTAATATCAGTACGCTCGCCTTAACAGAGATTTTTCAAAGGCATTTGATGTTTTGACCACAGAATTGCCTTTGACAATTTGCTGAAGATGGATTTGTCAACGGCCATCATACAGAGGGTGGTTGACTTCCTCTCCTTATAATAGGAACCAAAGAGTCAATACAAAATATGATATTCTGACTGGGCACATCTTTTTCAGGTTGTGTCCCACAAGGCACAAAACTGGCTCCAATCATGTTCAAGATACATGTTTTATTTAAAACGTTCAAAAATTTGCGGTCAAATGACTGAATTGCATTTTAAATTTACAATTTGAAAAACATTAAAAGTAAAAAAAAAAGGTTAAACAAACTTTAAGTAAAATTAAAAATAAATATTAAAATCAAATTTGCATCACAAAAGGTGAAAAGTGGCCTGTGGGCATCAAAAAAAGTGATGAAACAGCCTGGAGAAATATAAAAGAAGAGAGAGAGATCTTTAAAAAAAACGTACAAATTAACTGTTTAGAAGAGATGTCAGGTACGGAAGGGGGCTGCATTTGAAACGCTTTGTATTGCACTATAAGTTGTAGGATCCATATTGGTTTGTGTTTCTTAATTTCATGGACGAGGTATACCCAAAGGCAGGAAACAAGGCTGAGAATCTGTCAGTGCAGCTTGACTTTATGGCAAACTCCCTGCAAATTCGTGTTCTATGATCGTGGAGTGTGTCGAGCTGCAGGGTGGCCAAAGCTTTGGAATAAGTTTCATATTCACTGGCATAAACTCGCATAAATTAATAACCGGTCAAGAATCAAATCAGACAAAACAATGGAGTCTAAGTTTTCATGACTGGAAAATGTGGAGTGATGATTTTCAAAAGCCATTCGGTCTACCATTTATATGCAAAAATGCATGGATAACTTTTTGATTTTCACAGATGAAAAGTTGGGTAGGGTTTATATTGATTTTCACTATTCCAATTCTGACTTCTTTTTTTTTCCTTTTTGGGTCCGAGTTCAAGAGTTGCAGAAATGTGCAACTCTGATGCTGTGCAATTCTGCAACTCAACGTTGCACCGAGTAGTGCACTATTGCAGAATTTGCACTTTGCGCGGACTGAAATGCGATGTTTACTGCCAGATATGGAGACTGATTGGCACTTTCATTTCACTTAATTTTCAAGGTAAAACAAGTGGGTTTTTTTTTTTCAAAAACTAAAATAACAGATTTCCTAATGCTATAGCGTGGAGCAATGACCAGATGTCCTTGGACCCTGGAGTCCAGTCGAGCTGGAATTCGTGCACTGCACATAGGCCCCTAATTATTATTTATTGTTTGTAAATCATTTATAAAATCTCACGAATTAGATAAAACGGGTGGCTATATGTTGTACCAAGTCGTTAAGTGTTCTATAAATGAATAAATTGAAAGGTAACACCACACTTCTCACTGTTTTCAAACTTACATTGAAGCCTAACTGTTATGAGAACACGAATGAAGTCAGTATTATGTAGTAAGATGGGTCAGTCTCAAGAGTCTCTTCATCAACTTAATCTCATTCTCATCCCAGAGTTGAACGGTAATGTCATTGCCTTCTCAGTGTGTCATGCGTGAGTTAGTTGCAGCATCAGTGTGTCGACAGCTAACCAATCACCAACAGAGGGCGCTAAATTGTTCCCTTCGAACAGGGAGCCGATTTCACAAAGCAATAAAATTCACCGCAAGACAAAAATTAATTTTCAGTATCACCACAGTGATTTTTATTGTGACATCACACTTTACGAAGCAACTACGATTGATTTGCAGTTACGATCAATCTTAGATCTTTGTGAAATCGGCCCCAGAACAAGTGCCTATAGCTACTGCCTGGTGGGCGCGATTCGTTCGTATTAAAATGTTGTACGTAATTTGGGGGAGGGGGTAGGGGCACTCGGAGGATCATCATTTTGTAGAATAGGGCTTGGTAAAGGGCCGTACAAAACGGTACGCAATCTGTTTTGTCTTATGATCACATTTGAACTTACAAAAGGTGTTGGTGGGGTCCCGTTTACTGCCGCAGCGAGGGGTTTTGTACTGTAACATATGAAGAACTCATATGGAAAAGTAGTCTCTTTTGCGCTGGATAATTAGGCTATACACGCACTCAAAGTACAGGCTGAAAATCAGTATCTCGACGCAAAATGCTTTGCCACGAAAAATTAAAAAGATGTACAAGAACGGGGTGCTCGGCATTCTAATTTATATTAATTTGTCTTTAAAATCATTGTGATTTTATTTAAAATGATCACAATAACTCGTCGGACGGTCATGCAAAATGTTTTTCAAAATAACCCAAAACGCAGCATTTTAGATAAATATTGTGTGCCCTACACGGCGCACTTCCAATAAACAACTCTGCACACCCAGAGCTGTGTATGTGCACACCGATTGTGAGACGCCCTCATTCGTTAACTAAATCACTTGTGTAGGTGGGGTTTCCACCATTTACCGCTGTATTTATTCTTTTACCTTGTGTATCAACTTTGCTGTGATTGGTTGAATATTTTCGTCGGACAGGATAAAACAGTGAAAACATCAAAACTGTTTTCCAATCAAATGCGATGTAACTTACACCACGGTACGGTTCAATGTATTACAATTTGACCTCTGTGTGTATACCACCCGCGCGCGCACGCACACAGTGTTAATGCACTGTGATGTGCATTATAAACACAGCGCTTTGATTTATTGAGACTTTTCCTATTAAACTTTTCCATATGCGGCCCCGTTTCGTGCAGATAATTCCTCACACTGTGTGAGCTGACTGTGGTAAGGCTTGAGTGCACAGCCAGAAATGGGATCATTCATTTACATTGTAGGGGGACAAAAGTCCACTTCGTATGAAGTGGCAGGAAGCAAGAGGTTTATTTAAAACAAAAACCTTGCAGTAATTGGGAGTAATAAATCAATTTCATTGAAATAAATTAAGTCGCATAAAATGTAGAGTAGATTACAGACATTATAAAGAAATATTGAACATAGTTTAAATGATGACAATTCCGTCTTGAGATGGGAGACTTACGTCTAACCCTAAACCCTAACTCTAACCCTAACCCTCACCCTAACCCTAACCCCAACCCAAACCCTAAACCTAACCCTAATGCCGCCCGCGCGCACCCTTCTCGTTCCTTTTCTCCAACGCCATGTTACGAAGCATGATTTTGGATGTTTGCACGTCCGGGTTGAGTTTTAGAACTTGGGGAAGGAAAAATATGTTCCTGGCAATGATGCATATTTGGCTGAGATAGTAGTATGTATTAGGTATTTTTGAAAATGTCCGTATCCGACTGCCACGTTTTCACTCACGGTTACCAATCTCATTTGAGTGAACAAGATGTTATTTTATTTCATAACTAGAACAGCGAAGCTGCCATGGCGAGCTGCCGATCGCCCGCTAGAAAAACAATGACTAATAGAAAAACCAATTATTTGATCAAATTAATGGTGGCAATATTTGATCCAGGTTTCAAGTGGATAATTCATTTCAAGAAGAAGTTATGGCCACTCAAGCTTTTCATTGTTCGATAAACTGGAACAGGTGTCATATGAGTTTTATTCTTTTATATGAATCTGCATGTCAATGACAATATTTGATATAAGTTTAAAGTTGATACATCATTGCAGTAAGGAGTTAGAGCCACTCAAGGTTGTTATTGTTTTAGCTCGTTCAACTGGAACGGGTGTCATACTAATGAGTTTTATTCTTTATACAAATCTGCATGTCAGTGGCAAAATGTGATATAAGTTTCAAATCGATCATTGCATTAAGGAGCTATGGGCATTCAAAGTATCTCATTGTTTTAACTCACTCATCTGGAACCATTGAAACAATCACGAGTTTCATTCTTAGTGTGACTGTGTAATATGTGCATGTCTGTGTTAATGTTGCCTGGTTGTAAGTCAAAGTTTACATAAGTCAGTTTTAAAACTTTAACATTTACTCTGACCCTGGCTCTTTAAAATCCAGGGGCCAATGTTTAGCCTAGCATTGTTTTATTCCCAAAAAAATTAACAATTCCTTAATTAAAAACATGATTGAGAACCACAAAAGATGACTGTCACTGTATACTGATCTCACTTGGGATTTTAAATTCCATAAAACAACTCAACACTTAAAAGTTGAAGCTTCATACTAAAACTTTAACATTCTTCACACTGAATGCGGACGGCCGGACGGACAGACAGACATCTGTACATAGTGGGGTTTCCACCGGTTGTGACTATGACCCCTTTTCTTTAATCTTTTCTGTTTTTAAACGTTGTGGGTTGAGCCCCACAATCTCAAAAAAACCACAAAGTTCCTACCTATACATAGTCCCTTAACGTCGCTCTTGTAAGCTCAGACGGACGGACGGACAGACGGACGGAAAATGTCATTACATTATAGGCTCACTCTGCTTCGCAGCTCGCCAATAAATGAAAAAGTGGCAGTCGCACACGAAAATGTTACTGGTGTTTTTATTTGCCAAGACTTGCGTCGACCAAACTGACGTACTGCCATAAGCAATCCACGGGTTTCTTTGCATTGACATTTTAAAAGGCACCGATGCAAGTTGTACAATTTCTATTAGGCCTTTATCTGTTTGTACGTTACTTCTGTATTCTAATGGTCTGTATTTATTTATTTTCTAGATTTTTGTATTTCTTTATTTATTGATTTCTTTGTACGGTTTCTTTGTACCTCTACTTCCTTATTTTTGTGTGTCTAGGTATGATTTTAATTTATTTATTTGTATATTTCGGTATCTGTATTTTTGTTTGTGTGTTTCTCTTTATTTGTTGAGAAGTTTGTTTCTTTAATTCTTTCTTCTATTTTTTTAGACAGAGTAACGTGGACTATGACGCACGCGAACAAGCAGAAATTTTCTGCTAACCCTAGTGAAATACGCTTGACGTAAGCGAGGAATTCCCTGCTTCCGTCCGTAAGCGCCGTTTCTTTGCTTACAGTAAAACAGCATGAAATCGGGCCCGGGGAAGTCGCCATACCAACAACCGAGATGGTGGAACTTCTCATCCAAGATTATTTTAAGATGGCGCGCTTGAAATCCAAGATAGCGTTACGGCTTTAAAATAGTATACGGTAGATTATGTAAGACATTTAAGTCGAGACTCACCCTGTACACAGTCCTTGTGATGCAATGTGATCTAGCTTACCCTTTGAAGCTATAAATGGAACTGTAATCATTAGATATTCATAGTTTTGAAAAAGCCCGCTTTATACTGTTTTTGTTCTTTCACTGAACACGCGTCTTGTTACTATACTTGTATGAACTGTCTACGTGGTTTACCATCAGGAATAGATTAGTTTTGTATACGTCAGTGCTTGGACTTATTTTAACGCTTTGCCTAAGGAAACTCAGTACAAGAACCGTCTTCGTTTTTCTACACAGCTCCGAGTCCACCGTTTCCCGACAACCAGGTCGATCAGGACCAAAACGACCAGACGATCTTGGCGAGGCGAGGGTAATCTCCAGGGGGCAAGGGCCCTGGTTGGGTAGGGTTAGATCTCCCAGATAACGGCAACTCGGGTCATAGGCTTTCATTTTCATGGCCCCAGTTTTCACGCTTAATGAAACCAATAAAGCTCATATTATAAAGGTGGCCCTGAAGGGACACCGCAAAATAGCAAATGACGTGTTGGCATACGTATGCGATGTCGTGAAATTATTCGCTAATAATGTGCGCATACGTATTCGAATATAATTATTTGCAATGTCGTGAATTTTATTGCACACCTGTCGCATACCCCGAGATGATGTCATAGTTGCGGACTTGGTGACCTAAGGAGTACTTGGCACCAAAGCAGGAAAGTATAGTCATGCCCCTTAAGCATGGCTATGACTTGTACCCAGAAGTTGCAGAATATTGGCACCAGGCTAATTCTAGCCACTCAGAAAACCACCTTGCCTCGCTCACCTCACAACAATGACTACCGCTAATTTCGACTGGATGCAAGAAACTCCCAAAATAATTACACATTTTATTCAAAGGTATAATGCAACCAAGTAGGCCTATCCGAACAAATTCACGACATTGCGTATGTATTTTACATACGTATGCGCATATAATTTATTCGCGAAAAACCTCACGACATCGCATACGTATGCGCACATATGCGATTACCCTTCAGGGCCACCAAACACAAAAGAGATTTACACACCCGCAAAGTTACATGCCTACTTCTTTAAGTTCAAACGGTCATCAAAGGACAACAACTAATGTTGAAGTTAAAGGCACTGTACACGTTTGGTAATTACTCAAAATATATATTAGCATAAAAACTTACTTGGTAACGAGCAACGGAGGGCTGTTGATAGTATAAAACATTGTGAGAAACAACTCCCTCTGAAGTAGCGTAGTTTTTGAGAAAGAGGTAATTTCTCACTAAAATAATAAAAGACTTCTTGCAAGAAGCCTTTTATTCCTATCTGAAAGCACACAAATTTGTACAACAAGGGTGTTTTTTCTTTCATCGTTTTCTTGCAACTTCAACGACCAATTGAGCCCAAATTTTCACAGGCTTGTTATTTTATGCATATTGTGGCGGGCACAGACCGTTATCCAGTCTATGATTATTAACTCGGACCCTTTCCCTTGCTAGCTCAAGTTAAAGTCACTAAGCGGACTTAAGGCTGAGTGACGAGATTCGTTTGGGAGGAAGTATACCGCCCGATTATAAAAGATTGTACACCTCTCTGTCAGAGTACACACAGTTCCCTAAAATAATCACACAAATAGGACACAGTTTAACAATGACCTTGACCTCAAAAGTAATTTATTGACATTCACCTTCAACTCCAGAAGTTGGGCAAAATAACCTAGCCTGTAAGCACTTAGAATGTGAGACCCCAAATTATCTACAAGTCATGTAAACAACTACCTAGCAATACTCAATACCAGTGAAAGGCAACACATACACAGAGCACCACGCCGCGGTTGCACGCCTAGCCCAGCGCAACACCAGCTGCCTTGGGCCTTGAGCACACAGCTCGGTCCCGGCAACAACACACGACCCGCTCCGCTACACAGCCCTCCCAGAATCCAGTAGTTGTCTGCCTCGCACACAGCGACGGCAACCATTGGGTCGTTGCACTTAACCCAGTTCAACTACACCGCAGTACAGCTAGCTCCGGCTGATCGTCTTGTGTATTTATCACGACGATCGCCTGCACGCGCACAGCCTTAAATAACGCTGCCTAAAATGCACAAATACCGCCAAAATTCACACAGAAAATAACACACTCACGTCTCTGTTCTAATCTTCTTCCCCACAGGCTCCTTTTACCCTCAATATTACTCCCAATTTACACAAAGTAATGAATAACTCTCATATACTTACTGTACTTGATGTACTTGAATTTCTGGCACAAGTCCCTCCCTGCAACCCAAAACAGCAGCTTTTTATCACGCTTTCCTGAAAGCCATGTGCACGCCCAACAGCGCACAATATCTTACATAAACTCAACTAACTTCTTAAAAGTTACGGGCAACTAGCCCAACTGAACTACAACTACCGCACCAATCAGAGTTCACCTGACTTCTCGTGGCGGGAACTTGCACCTTGCACCAACCCTATTGGTGCAAGCTGAACACATGACTGATGACGTCGTTCACATATCACGTGCGACGTCACATGACGAATTCAACTCATGCAATTCCATCACAAAGGCCCGAGCTTGGCCGAGTATGACCCCATACTCTTAGCCATACCTAACACAAAAATGGAATGCATGAAACTTCACAAACTTTTAAAATACAATATAACACATAAGAAAACACCTTTAAGCCAATTACGTATGCACAGAAAGTCCCCCTGAAACTTCACCTAAATTTGCTCATTAAATATGCACAAGTTTAACTCAAAGGAAATTTTCACCAATATTTGCTCGTTACGTATGCGCAAAGTTTCTAACATGACCAGGACTTTACACTTTATACAATAAAAATGGACTTACTTGATTTTACACAGAATACAACATGTGATCTTTGGCTGATTACACTTGCATAGCTTCGTTCTTTACACAAAATCAAACATTTCGTCTTAAATTACACATTTACACACTGATTCAAAAATTTACCTGGGATTCCTTACACAATGATCAAAATGGACTTTTCGCTTATACATGGCAAAGATCAAGGCACTACGTTACATAAATAAACACTTATGGATATGAAAATAGACATAGAAAAATATATGATGTACTAAAACCTGTAAATGCTGGCAAAAAGGGATAAGATACCTTATGAACCATGGCAAGAAACTAATAGTAAGAAACTAATGACAAGGGAACCCGACTGGCTTGCCCTCCTCGTCAACCTGTACTTGATGGAAGTGTTGGGTGCGCGACTCCTCTCTCTTGATTACCCGGCCATCTAGGATGTACTCTGCGGTGATGTGTCGCTTCACTATAGCGAATCTCATCCTCTTTGGCAGTGGGGCAGCCAGGCCTCCCTCTGGGAACAACTGGGTAGGGGGTCGGTCAAGGGTTGGTGCCGTTGAGGAGGCAGACGATGAAGTGGAGGATGAGGCTGCGGCTGCAGCTTCCCTCATCTGCTCTAACATAGCCCGTGGTTTCCCACCTGTTCCCCGGGCAGGGCCGACGACTTTTGGGATCGGGGCGGTTGGACTCATTTGCTCTTCTGTCTGAGCAGGTGGGGCAACTGTGGGGGGCCAGGCTGTGTCCTGTAGCTCTGCCATCGGGGTTGGCGACAGAGATAACACAGCTACCTCCCCCTGCAGAGGCATCTCAACATTCTCTGAACGGGGGTCCCCAGCTGACTCCACCTCCACTCTGGCCACTGACGGTTCCCCTGTCTGCAGTGCATCGCTGGCTCTTCTGTTAGACTCTGGGTGAGCCTCTCTGAGGTGGCGCATGATGGTCCCAAGTTGACCAGCTTTGTATGAGCAAAACTCACAGGACATGGTTCTCTCTCCATGCTGTGCCTCGATGTGCTGCCACAGGCCCGGCCTGTTGGGGTAGGAGTTCATGCACTGCCTGCATCTGTAACGCCGAGGTTTGGCGACCACCTTGCCAGCCCCTTTCTGCATCCTGACTGGTTTGATAAACCAGAAAGAAACGAGAGCAAGAGAGGGGTCATTACTCTACTGCAACCAATCTCACAACAACTCTCCCAAATAAACCACTACGTACAACAACTTCAGGGGGGAACTTTCCCCTTCCCCTTCAAAACTTAATTTTTGTTACAATGCACTGTGACTTTAGCGCAACTACATATGGGAATTTTCATCCTTCCCGCTCAAAACACTAAATATTTACAACGATTGGCCCTAACGATACCTAAGAGGCAACCTGTGTGTTCGCCTCGGGTTATGCCTGGCCAGCGTGTTCACTTTTTCTACTGGCAGATTACTCTGCATGTCTTCACCCAGTCCTTCTGCATCAGAGGCAGGGACCAACTCATTGTTGCTGGGGACAACCTCCTCTAGGGAGCTCTCCACCTCCAGAACCTCCTCCTGCGAGGGTGTAACCTTCTCGATGAGGGGGCTCTCTGTCACCTCCTCACGAGGGGCAGCCACCTCTCCAGCAAGGGGGCTTTCCGTCACCACCTCACTAGATGGACTGTCCCAAGGTTCAATTGCCTCCCCAACATACGGCTTCAACCTGTCAACATGGACAACTTTGAGTTTGCCTCCCTTCCTCAACTGGATGCGAACAACCACATCAGACAGTTTCTTAACCACGAGCCAAGGTCCTTCCCATCGCAATTGCAGTTTGGGGGACAAGTGCTTTTTCTTGGCCGGGTTGAACAACCACACAAACTGTCCCTCTCTCAGACCATGCTCTGATGCACGCCTGTCATAGTTCTTCTTCTGTCTCTTGGCACTCTTGCCGAGACACTCCTCTGCCCTACCATGTGCTATTTGCATGTTACCCCTCAACCTTTCGGCAAAGTCAGTTTTGGTGTCTTCCTGATTTTCGGGACACCCTGCCACCAAATCTACTGGAAGATAAACCTCCCGGCCAAGCATCATCATGTTTGGCGACTCTCCAGTCGATTCCTGAGGAGTACATCGATACGCAAAGGTGGCATAGGAAGGAACTCATCCCAGTCCTTCTGCCTCTTCTTTGGATCGATCATGACTGACACCATGTTGATTAGCGTCTTATTAAACCTTTCAACCATGCCATCTGATTTTGGATTATAGGCGGTCGTTCGGGTTTTTGTGATTCCAAGGAGCCGGCACATCTCACTAAACACCTCAGATTCAAAATTCCGGCCCTGATCAGAATGAAGTTCTTGGGGCACCCCAAACTTACAAACAAATTCGTTCACCAGTTTCAGGGCAACCGTACCCGCAGTGGAGTCAGGAAGCGGATATGCCTCCATCCACTTGGTGCAATAGTCACCCACCACCATGATCCACAGGTTACCACTGTCTGTCTTAGGCAGTGGCCCGAGCAAGTCTATTGCTACCCGTTCCATAGGAACGCCAACACGATACTGCTGTAAAGGGGCAACCCTTCTCTTTGCAGCAGACTTCCTCCTGGCACAGAGGTCACAAACCCTCAAACATGACCGAACATCCGCAGACATTCCTGGCCAAAAATACCTGTATTTGACCTTGGCGAGTGTCTTATTAACACCTAAGTGTCCACTGAGTTGCCCACCATGCAACTCACTGAGGATACCCTTCCTGAACTTCTGTGGCAAGACCAGGAGCCATCTTATCAACTTCCCATCATCCGACTCCCATCGTTTGTAGAGAAGCCCCTCCTTGACTTCTAGTTGATCCCATTGGGACCAATAGGTCTTGGAGGCTACTGAGGAGTGGGACTGCGTCTTCCACTCTGGACGACTACTACCATCCTCTTTGGACTTGAGGACCCAACTCATCGTCCCATCGCCCAGCTGTGCCTCTCGCAAAGCATCCCTCGAAATGATAGGTCTGGCCTCCAGACCCCTTACAATCAACTCCTCACCCTTAGGTTTTACCCCGGGTTTCTCACCACTTGGCTGCTCATCAATGGTCATCTCTTGTCGGCCGCACTGTTTGCACTGTCTCCGCGACAACCCATCAGCGTTGCCATGCTTTCTACCGGGTCTATGCTCCACCGTCAAGTCATACTGTGAGATGACTTCCATCCATCGAGCCAGCTGACCCTCCGGGTTCTTAAAATTAAGGACCCACTGCAATGCAGCATGGTCAGTTCTTACTTTGACCTTCTGACCATACAAATACTGTTTGAAATACTTCAAATACATGACCACAGCCAACAACTCACGTCGAGTCACGCAATAGTTGCGCTCAGGTCTACTGAGCTTGCGACTTGCGTAAGCCAGGACTTTTTCCTCACCATCTTGGACCTGTGAGAGTACCGCCCCGATGCCCTCTCCACTGGCATCGGTGTCCAAGACAAAATCACCTTCTGGATTGGGGTATGACAAGATTGGGGCAGACTGCATTCTGTCCTTCAACTCATCAAATGCCCCTTGGCAAGACTCCGTCCATGCAAATTCCCTTGATTTCTCAGTCAAGGCATGCAACGGACTGGCAATTTCCGCAAACCTACAAATGAACTTCCGGTAATAAGAGGCGAGGCCCAAAAAGCTTCTCACATCTCTTACACACTTCGGAGTAGGCCATTCGGCTACAGCTTTCACCTTTTCCGGGTCTGTTGCTACCCCCTCTGAGGACACAATGTGCCCCAGATAAGCCACTGACTTTTGAAGCAAGTGACACTTGCTGGGCTTCAATTTGAGTCCTGCATGTCGCAATCTGTCCAACACAACTCTCAGACGATGTAGAGTTTCCATTACTGTTCGACCAAAAACAATGACATCGTCTAAGTAAACCAACAAGATCTCCCACTGCAACCCAGCCATGACCTTTTCCATGAGCCGTTCAAACGTTGCCGGGGCGTTGCATAACCCAAAGGGCATGCATTTCCACTTGTACAAACCATTTCTCACAACAAATGTTGACTTTTGGCTGGCGTCCTCATCAAGAGCAACTTGCCAATACCCTGATGCCAAGTCAAGTGTCGTAAACCACTTAGCCCCATTCAGAGCGTCAAAAGTTTCATCGATACGTGGCACAGGATATGCATCTTTGATGGTGACTGCGTTCAACTTTCTGTAATCCACACAGAAACGCTGAGTCCCATCCTTTTTCCGAACCAAAACAACATTTGCAGCCCATGGACTGTCTGAGGGCTCAATAACACCTCTCTTCTCGAGATCTGCCACCTGTCTCTGGATTTCTTGCTGATTGCAGTAGGGGTGCTTTCTTGGCCTTTCTTTGACTGGCCTGGCACTTCCCGTCTTAATTTGGTGTTCAACAATATTGGTTTTTCCAATGTCATGTTCTCCCCTTGAGAACACATCCTGATAGTCATGCAAGCACTTCTGAACCTCACTGTAGTACTTAGCCTCAAGGTTGGCCGTACCCGCTCATATAAGTCGTGCAAGTGCACAGGAGAGTATTCACTGCACTCGGTGGAGATGCTAATTCTCCATACCCAGAGTCGGCCTCAACTTCGGAGAGGGTTCCCACTGTGGTCCCCTCACGGGCCACCTTCTCTCCCCTACCAGGGTTGAACACCCTCAATGGAATAACTTCCGACTCGCCATCTACCAGGGACCTGGCCAGCACCAAGCCCTTCTTCGCCAACTCACCGCCACCCTCAATAGGTTCAACCATGGCCGGACCTATCAAAGCAGCCTTCCTTCGAGCAATAACGCCCGGGACAACAGCCTCATGGCCCGATGGAATCACTGTAGTTCTTAAAACTACCACACGCCCAATGAAGGATTCACCAGCCTTGCCAGTGCACTTTATTCGCTCACCATTGAGCCTCCATTCCTTCGACTGGAAATCTAGTGTTCCACCAGTGGGCAGTAGAAAGTCCATCCCCAGAATGCCTGGGTATTTCATTTCTGTGAAAATGGCCTTCACCATGTGTGTTGTCCTTCCAACTTGCACTTCCACAGGTGCCTTCCCCAGGGTGGGAATACGACTACCATCAACCTGTCTAACAACCACACCATCTGTCTCCAAGACGGGTCTTTGCTCCTTGGGTATTTCGTAATAGATTGAACTACTTATCAATGTGTCGGTGGACCCGTATCGATTAAAAATCGACACTTGGTAGCCCTTACCGACCCTTCTACAAACATACCCATGCGGGAGTAACACCAGGTCCGGGCAGAGTAACTTCTCTTTGCCCATCCCCATGCTTAGACCTCTCCTCTATGTCGTCATTGTCATGTTGGCGTTTGGACCCTCTTGAACATCCAGCCTGACTGGGGATCCTGCAGGAGGCTGATTGGCGTTTCCCGACACCCGAGTCTTCGTTTCGGGGCTTCTTGCACTCTCGTGCGAAATGCCCCTCCAACCCACAATTATAGCACTTCCGGCCACCAGCTGGACCCGATGGGGACTTGTGCACTTGGTCTGTGGACACGTCCCTTTGTTGAACTGACTCACAGGCCTTCTGACCTGACAAGTTTTTACAAAACTCCGCCAAAGATTTCAAGCTCTGAGCCTGCTCACTAAGATGGGCCTCTAATGAACCAAGCCTCATCTCCACACTAGAGTCCAAAGCCCTTGCTAATTTAGCGGGCCTTCGGTCCACCAACCTTTGCAGTTCAACACTCTCAAAATTAGCAGTCTCCAAGGCTGCTTGGATGGCTTCGTCCAAGTTCTTCGGACGGGCTCTATTGATGCCCTCCCGCACCGAATGACTATCCACTGCATCTACAAAGTGATTTCTAGCCAACCGGTCACGTGCATCTTCCTGAATTTCAGGGTACGCCCGTGCCGTCAACTCATAGATCGCCTGACCCAGTTCCTGCAGTGACTCCTTCGGACCTTGCCGCCTATGTCTCAATTCAACTAGGTAGTTCTCACTCTGCCTACCTGACCCGAAACGTCTCTCCAATAGTTTGACAAGTGCACTATAAGTGTACTTTTGTCCTGATTCGCCCAACATTCGGAGGGCGTTCCCCTGCAAGCCTGCAGTCAGATACTTTGCAGCTTGTTCATCAGTCCAACCATTCACCTCACGACACGATTCAAAATGGCGGTAATACTCCTTCCAGAGAACCTTGCCATTATACCGATCAGGGACTATGTTCGGGCGACGACTTTTTAGTCGCTCCAAAAGGTCCTTCTGATCCGTGTCACTTCCAGCCGGGACTTCACTCTTCAGTGGCTGGGGCCTCACTGAAGGGTGGTCCTTCACAGCCGAACTGCTGCTTTGTGTTACTTCCACTGGGTGGGTAGCACAGCTTAGCAGTTCGCTGCTTGATTTCTTCGGGCCATTTCCCGTCGTCCAAAAATGGGTTTCGGCTTTTGAACTATGTTCAGCGACAATTTGTCCTGACAAGAACAGTGCCCATACGACAACTGGAGGCAGTGTTGGTGGCTCCTTGGCTATTGGGTTTAACTCAGTTGGGGAAAATTGTGCCGCACTTCCGCCCCGCAGAGGTGTACTACCCACCATGCCAACCCTTCCCGACATGGGATCCATTTCTGGTTCCTTCATGTCCGCACTCCACCAGTCAACCGGTGGACGAGAGGCATACCCTGCTGTCTCTTTCGTCACCAGTAATTCCACCTCAGAATCCACACTCTGCCTCACACGCCTTCCATCATGAGGCATGTCTTCCTTGGGCATTCCGTTCATGGACGCCTCTAATTTCTTTGCAACAAGTTCTTTTTCAAGTTGCAGGATTTGGTAATCCATGCGGAGCTTCTGTAACTCAGACTCTGTACCCGACGGGTCCATGGTAACCTTTGACCCCACACTCATACTGCTATCTCTCTCTCCGCAGTACCCTGTGTGGATGCCACCCAACGAGTACCACGTCTCTGCTGTTGGATTTCACTCTATACACAACAAATTTCCACTGCCAAAATACACAACAATATGTACCAGAGTCAACCCAACAAAAACTGAAATCACCAGACACACGACGAGTGACCATAAGTTTGCTAGAAACTACACCGTTGCCACACTCGGCCACTGGCCACTAGGTGACTGCGTCACTTCTAGCGCAGCAGTCTGTGTTGCAATTCTTCGTTGTTCCAAACTACGCAAAACTCTGGCACTGTTCGTCTGACTAGTCAAAGTGTGAATTCGGATCAGTGTCAAATTCTGGTCCCTCGCAATTCGTCGTAACCGCCTCAACTCCAAGCGAGTCTTGGCAAACTGACAAACCGCAACTAGAGCAACAATTGCAATAATCACCGACAGCACAACAACAATCCACAATCGCATTGCCAATTATTGAACCTGTGTACTATCTCCTTTCCCCGGGATAGAGGAGGATTAATTTCAACAGAGAGTTTAACTTAATCAATTATAATCATCCCACTTCTGACACCATTTGTGGCGGGCACAGACCGTTATCCAGTCTATGATTATTAACTCGGACCCTTTCCCTTGCTAGCTCAAGTTAAAGTCACTAAGCGGACTTAAGGCTGAGTGACGAGATTCGTTGGGAGGAAGTATACCGCCCGATTATAAAAGATTGTACACCTCTCTGTCAGAGTACACACAGTTCCCTAAAATAATCACACAAATAGGACACAGTTTAACAATGACCTTGACCTCAAAAGTAATTTATTGACATTCACCTTCAACTCCAGAAGTTGGGCAAAATAACCTAGCCTGTAAGCACTTAGAATGTGAGACCCCAAATTATCTACAAGTCATGTAAACAACTACCTAGCAATACTCAATACCAGTGAAAGGCAACACATACACAGAGCACCACGCCGCGGTTGCACGCCTAGCCCAGCGCAACACCAGCTGCCTTGGGCCTTGAGCACACAGCTCGGTCCCGGCAACAACACACGACCCGCTCCGCTACACAGCCCTCCCAGAATCCAGTAGTTGTCTGCCTCGCACACAGCGACGGCAACCATTGGGTCGTTGCACTTAACCCAGTTCAACTACACCGCAGTACAGCTAGCTCCGGCTGATCGTCTTGTGTATTTATCACGACGATCGCCTGCACGCGCACAGCCTTAAATAACGCTGCCTAAAATGCACAAATACCGCCAAAATTCACACAGAAAATAACACACTCACGTCTCTGTTCTAATCTTCTTCCCCACAGGCTCCTTTTACCCTCAATATTACTCCCAATTTACACAAAGTAATGAATAACTCTCATATACTTACTGTACTTGATGTACTTGAATTTCTGGCACAAGTCCCTCCCTGCAACCCAAAACAGCAGCTTTTTATCACGCTTTCCTGAAAGCCATGTGCACGCCCAACAGCGCACAATATCTTACATAAACTCAACTAACTTCTTAAAAGTTACGGGCAACTAGCCCAACTGAACTACAACTACCGCACCAATCAGAGTTCACCTGACTTCTCGTGGCGGGAACTTGCACCTTGCACCAACCCTATTGGTGCAAGCTGAACACATGACTGATGACGTCGTTCACATATCACGTGCGACGTCACATGACGAATTCAACTCATGCAATTCCATCACAATATGTTGGGATGCACCAAATGAGAATACTGGTCTTTGACAATTACCAAACGTGTTCAGTGCCTTTTAAGACCACGTCGATTTTTTCACACATCGTATTTTGGACTCTCGAAATCAAAACTATTTTTCACTCATTTCGTTCAATGGCATCCACTAATGTGTCTTTGCCCCCGCTTGCCCCGCCCCCCACCGCAAAGCTTTTGTGTCAATGCTGGGAAGAAGGCACGGTACCACGACCTTAAGGATGCTAACATTTAATAACAAACAAACAAGGGAAGACTTATAGCGACTGTAACCATTATGAATAGTGCTTTCGATCTTGTCGCTCAACCGAAACAGACAGGCCTTACTTTCTGAAACGGCCGTCTGAAAACAAAACCTGATTTAAAAACACGTACACGCATCAACAAGAAGTGCATAGCCATTTTTCTTTTTGCGAAGCAAACAGGTAAACACGCGGATCTACATATATGAGTTATACTGTGTGCAAACTCATTAAGAGGACATCCTGCACAGGGTATTCCGCACCATCATCGAGCCTGGCCTCGTAAATGCTGTTCAATTCCAGGACATCCTATATACACGATGTTTAAAGTTCCCATAAACGTAAATGTTCCTGAGGATTCACACACCTTACAGGATTCTAACAATAATGATGACCAAAGGAGACAAGAAAACCAACCAAGCGGCGTCTGCTACTTGTAAGTAAAACCCGTGGTACTTAAGTTATTGATCGAATATGTGTAACCCCAGCGTTATGAAGGTTGCTTTGATTGATTTTGTTTTTGTATTGGAAAAACTGTCTAAAGTAAAGGAAAATAACACTATCGAGATTTATTTGAGGACGTTGAGATTTAAGCCACCAAATCGATTGAAATGATATGAATTGTTTGGCCTGTAAAATTATCCAGTACTCAAAAAGAAAAAAAAAGGAAAATAAATGTCTGACCGCGGTTGGCAGCGATTAGACTCAGAAGAGTCAACTGAATCCCGGTCCATGGGACGACTACATGTATTGTGAAAAGGCGAATGTTTGGTGTGTTTTTTTCATCAGCAAGCTTCTGCAATGATGGGTATATGTTTTCACGAGGGGTTTGGGTTCAACTCAACACCGTCTTGTTTGTAAACATAAAACCTACATAGTTATTGATGTATAGGGCCTAAAAACAGCCTTATTTCGTTTACAGGTTAAAATCAAATATATTTTATTTTACAAATACTAGTTTTATTTTATTTTAAATTGATCTATCTCAGTCTTTTTTCTTTTTTTTTTCTTTTTTTTGGGGGGGAAGTTACAAGAATTCTGAATTCAATCATCTGCAACAAACTTCATCCCTTTATAGGTTCAAACCAATGTAACAAAACTGTCCCTGCACATGTCTAGTTGAGTTTCACAGTTCATAATCGTCAAAAGCAGTGTTGTAGTCAGGACCAGGCCGTCCGAGACCAAGACCAAGACCGACATTCCGGGGGGGACACCAAATTTCCGTGGTTTGGGTGGGGAGCACGCATGGTCTCGGACTTAATAGTCTTGGTCTCCCCCAAGACCAGTCTCGACGACTACAACCCTGCAAATTAGTTAAGGTAGAAAGTACAGCTTTACAAAAAGCATTAAGACAAGAGAACATTGTGGCACGACAACAATAACTATGTTTTTTAAGGAGAGCTTTATCTACGGGCGTATCAATTAAAGCACTTTAAGGTATCGTACACGTTTGGTAATGACTCAAAACAAATATTGGCATAAAAACTTACTTGGTAACGAGCAACGGAGAGCTGTTGATAGTATAAAACATTGTAGGAAACGACCCCCTCTGAAGCAACGTAGTTTTTTGAGAAAGAGGTAATTTCTCACTAAAATAATAAAAACTTCTTGCAAGAAGTTTTTATTCCTATATCTGAAAGCACACAAATTTTGTACAACAAGGGTGTTTTTTCTTTCAACATTTTCTTGCAACTTCAATGACCAATTGAGCCCAAATTTTCACAGGCTTGTTATTTTATGCATATGTTTGGATACACCAAGTGAGAACACTGGTCTTTGACAATTTCCAAACGTGTTCAGTGCCTTTAAGACAGGTTTTTGAATTATGAGACCCATGTAGCCAATGTAAGGGTAAGCCATACCTGAAACACCCGGGCAAACCCATTCTCTTAGCGATAAGCATGACACATTACGGGACCTTCCGCTTTACGTCCCATCAGAAGACGAAGCAATAAGTATCTTGCCTAAGGTCGGAAGTGATGTCGAGACCGGGACTCGAACCCTAATCTGAAACACCGAAACTTGAGTTCGGTCCGGACTACACCTACACGATAACATTAAATTACTTACAGCGCAGAACTAATGCAAAATAATCTAACATTAGACCTACTCGTTATCCCTAATGCATGAATTGTCAGCAACTATGTTGAATAATTGAAGTCAACTAGCTAGAAAGTTTGACGAACTATGTCCATCTCTCAGAAAGTTCGCAGAAAAGTTTGGTGACCCTTGCACCAAAGCACCCTGGAAGTACAGTGGGTTTTTGTTACCTTACATTCATAGCCAGGCGTTATTATTGTGAACATTATTTGATTTACAGTTTTGTCTGGCTCTGACTATAACTACAGTCATTGTTAGACGGAGGATTTCCACGTATGCTTCTGTGTATAATGTATACGTTTAAGCTAAACACTATGGTGACCAAGGTCCGTTTTTGTTTGTGTATTTCCAACCTCTTGTGGTCAAACCAACCCCTTCCCTCCTTCATTGTTCATCCCTTGCTCTTTCTCTGTGTGCTTCTTGCCTGTCGCTCTCTTTTCATCTCTTTCCACTTGACTGCTTCTGATGTACACCAGTATACCTATTTGTTTTGTATGTGTTGTGTTGACATTAATTAAGCTTTCGAGAAAGAATCTGCTAGGGTCGAAACGGCCATTAACTATTTTTAGGTGTCGGGCCAACAGCCGAAAACCTATTGTTATTGCACTGGGTGTTTTTTGTGTTTTTTTGTGTTGGTTTTTTGTGTTTTTTGTGGTTGCTTTTTGGTTTGTTTTTTTGGTTTTTGTTTTTGTTTTGTTTTTTGTTTTGGGGGGGGGGTTTGGGGGGTGTTTTTTGTTTGTTTGGGGGGTTTTTGTGTTGGGTTTTTTTTGTTGTTTTTTTTGTTTTTGTTTTTGTTTTGTTTTTTTTTTTGGGGGGGGGGGTTCCCAAGTCTTCTTCCTTACTAAGCTTTAAAGGGACATATAGGTGAACAAAACAATCTGGAAAAATCTTCGTTCGAACGAAAATAATCTTCGTTCGAACGAAAAACATTCGAACGAAAAACATCTTCGTTCGAATAAACAAGAAGATTATTTTCGTTCGAGCAAAGAAATTTCCCCGATTTTTTCTTCTTCACCTATGTCCCTTTAAAAGCTCCGTACCACTGAACTTCCTCCAGGAGGTTGAAGAAAAAGTAAAGGTCGTAAAGACTTTAAACTTGCCACGTACTTAGACCTTTTTTTTAAACATATCTGAGAACCTAATTGCTACTGTCACAGGTCTTCCTAACTTTTGCCTTTAAGTAATTATTGAAGGACCTGGTCGGTTCGTCTATATTAGTTAAAATAAAAGATCAAAGATGCATTGCTCCTTCTTGTTATTGTTCAAACCAATCATTAATCAAAACATATAATGTATATCTCCTTACAATATCAACCTCCTGTTGTCATGGCTCCCCTTGCACATAGCGACCATAACACTGTTCTGTGGCGTCCAAAAGTCAATCTTATTCTAAATAATCAGACATGTACCAAAACTACTAGACCAATGAAGCTGTCTTCTGTTCGTGAGTTTGGTCAATGGATTACGCAATTTGATTGGTCAGATATTTATGATGCATCAGGCACTCAAAATAAATGTAGTGTATTTTATGACATTCTGAATAAAGCTATCAGTGAATATTTTCCCACTAAGTCTATAAAATTACACATTTATGATAAACCCTGGATGACATCAGAAATCAAATCATTAATTAAGAGTAGGCAGAATTTATTTTCTGAAGGCAATGTTAGATGGAAATCTGTTAGGAATAAGATCATTCGTAAAGTTGCCTCTGCTAAAAAAGATTTTTATCATAATCATGTCCAAAATCTAAAAACCAAAAATCCGGCTGGGTGGTATCGTACCATAAAACTGATGACTTCAGGCACTACTCCAAACCCTACAATTAACCCACCACCTGGAACGAATTGTAGTAATGATATGGATATTGCGAATAGCATCAATAATCATTTCACCTCGATTGGTAATAATTTATGTCCTTTGGATTTATCATCGCTTCCAGCTTATCTCCCTTCTCCTGAGCTTTGTCCAACCGTTCAAGAATGGGAGGTATTTTTTCAACTAACTAAGATCAGTTGTAGGAAGGCTGGAGGTCCGGATGGAATTCCAGCCCCGATTATTCGTGAATTTGCATATGAATTGAGTAAACCTCTTTCACACATTCTTAATTCATCGTACCAGGAAGGTGTGGTTCCTAATCAGTGGAAACAAGCCGTTGTTATTCCTCTGCCCAAAAGTTCTCCCCAACTTGGAACAAACTTCGTCCTATTTCTTTAACTGATCATTTTGCCAAATTAGCTGAACATTTCGTTGTCCAGTGGATCATTTCAGATATCCAAGATAACTTGGATCCTAATCAGTATGGTAACAGAAAAGGAGTATCTACTTCCCATTATCTAGTTAAACTTGTTGATAATTTAAACGCTCATGCTGAGCTTACGAAGAGTCACAGTTCCTTGGTTGTTACAGATTTTACTAAGGCTTTTGATCTAGTTGATCATAATATTGTTATTCGTGATTTGCTTCACCTGGGTGCACGCCAATCAATTGTCCCCTGGGTTTGTAACTTTTTAACCAACAGATCTCAGTGTGTCAAATATAAACAAATTCTGTCCAATTATAATGTCCTTAAGGGTGGTCTCCCACAAGGGACTAAGTTCGGGCCGTTGGGTTTTCTTGCTAAAATTAATAGTACAGTTCATTCTGAAAATGTCACTAATAGTCGATTGCTTAGTTTGAAATATGTTGACGATTTGACTATTGTGGAGAACACTGTAAGTAAAGATTTTCACAATATGCAATCTGTTTTGAATGAGTTCAGTGAATGGACTATTCAAAATAATATGAAAATCAATCTAGATAAGTGTGCTACAATGACTGTATGCTTTATGAAGAATATCCCTCAGTTTCCTCCTCTACAAATTTCATCCACTGATCTCCACACTGTCGATTGTGTTAAGATTCTTGGCATCTTAATAAGTTCTGACCTCAAATGGGATAAACATGTTGATCAGATTTATCGTAAAGCTAGCAGTAAGATATACATGCTCAAACTATTGAAAAAGTTTCACTTATCCATTCCAGATTTATTAACAATTTATAAGGGTTACGTAAGACCTTTGACAGAGTATGCAGTCCCAGTATGGAATGCAGGGCTAACTAGAGCTCATGTCAACAAATTGGAGATTATTCAAAAGCGAGCTCTTAAGATTATTTTGGGTTTGGGTTATGTCAATTACGACCATGCTCTTATTAATTGCAATTTAGTGTCTCTCCATGACCGTAGAAAAAATCTTTGCATCAGCTTTGCAACAAAGCTAAAAGATTCCGATGTGTTCCGTCAGTGGTTACCCCAGCCAAGAGGTTCTAGTATGCAATATCAATTAAGAAACACTAACAATCTTTCCGAAATTAAGTGCAAAACAAACAGATACAAAAATAGTCCGATACCTTACTTTATCAGTATTTTGAACCAAGTATAATTTTCTCTTTTTTAAGTGTGTGCTTTGTTTTTGTTTTTTGAATGTATTTTGTGTAAACCCGTTGCTTTTTTTTAAATATGTAATTTGATGTACATTGCAATGTTTTTAAATTTGTAATTGTGAACTTTGTAGCAATTTAGCCCCTGGGCTACAAATGCATTGTTTTAATAAACCAGAAATAATAATAATAATAATAATACCATGCGCTACGGTACAGAATCCCCTGTCGCTGAACGGCAAGTTGACATCTCTTTGCTATATTGTTATCATAAATTGTACAAAATATTAAATTTCCATGATTAATCACTCAATAAAAGACATTTAGTAATGATATTCTTGTGTACAGGATGCTCATAATAGCTGTTCTGGTAAGCAAACAGCTCCATGCACGCTAGCACAAGTGTATATGCACGTACACGTGTTGTGTGCATGCACAATGATGACGTGTGTATCTATATTTAGCGCGCTGCGTTTAAGACGAGGTTCGGATAATACGAGGAAAATGGGCAAGTCCGGCGGACCTCGTTATAACGGGAGTCGACTGACAATAAATTTACAATTGTTGGGATTTAAGTACAATCGTCAGAAATAGGCTTCGCTATCCTATTGTCGAGCGGAGCTTCATGGGGGATACTCGTCAGAGGTTGGTCAGCAATACAAAGGAATGGAATCGTCAGAGGTTGATATCAACAGTACAAAGGGATGGAATTGGCGAAGAGGCGGACCGGGCTGGCTCCCCAAAGCGTGATCTGTAAGGGACAGGGTAGATAAACAATACACCGGAGTAATTCGTTGTGATCACCTCGAAATCATTAACGCTTCTAATTATAAAGAACAAGACAGTAAAATCATTTTAAAAAACAATTTGCGACAGGGTCCGACACTACCATAATGAAAGCTCTTGACGTGATCCCTGTGACCTTTTCTTCCGGTCAACACCGGAAGTTGAAGTGAAAATAAATATTCCCGGGCCTAGTTTTGAGGTCTGCAAACAAAAATTATAAAGAATTCACGAACACCTGCGTGTTTGTTGTTCACAAACACTGTACGTCTAATTTGTTTTTTGTTTTACATAAAAGTTATCAACGACATCATCTCCGGTCCATATTATATTGATTTATATTTAAGCGTAACGTCACATAGTTTTTAACTCACGATAAACCAGAGAATACTTCGTCAAAGGTTGTTAATAGAAAAGAAGGATTTGCAAATTTATGGAAAATAGTCATTTAGCATTTTGTCTATAGTCCGGCAACCAATGTCCGATTTTATTAGTTCGTGAGGAATTAAGGGACATTTCTTCTGTCACTTTTAGAAAGCAGTTTGTTTTTATAATACAACTATTCATTACCATACAGGTGATAACATTATTCCAAAGAAAGAAAAAAATCATTTTGAGATACATTGACCCTATCAGAACCGGGCACAATCTATATTTTTGACCGTAACTTTTTAACGCTGCACCGATCACCACCAAATTGTTTCTGCCTTTTCCCAATACTCATCAATGTCGTATTTTTTATTTGTTTAATACTTCTTCTTTTTTTTCAATTTTATTGGGAGTTAACTGTGAGGCATGGCAACCGTTTTTGACGTTGGGTCAGACGCTTTTAGAATTTATTTCCGTTAATTTCGATAATCTTTTTCAACAAAATTTCTATTTGCAAGTCTAATTGGTGAAAATGAACATTGTGGCAAGTTAAAAAAAGCCCTTTCCTGGTAGGGTTTAACCCCTTTTTTAAAAGTTCTCTGTTGAAGGCAAATAAAATGAAAGATAAGTCACATAAAACATCAAATTAACAGTTCAGAATTATCTATTATAATTATAATAGTTCACATAAAGTTGTCTTTGTAAAGTGGCGTGTTACTGTTATGATCGCGCAATGTAGGCCATCAAGACTCAAGTTCTGATGGCTGAATCGTCTAAATCGTCGGAGTAGGTCTTATGCCAGGACTGAGATGGTGTATTGTGTTGGTCTGAATAGCGATTTTTATGAGACTTGCCAGATATATTCAGTTCACCAAGTTCTGCATAGACCTATTGACGTTAAAACAAATAATTAAGGGCATTTTTATTTTTATTTTTTGTGCAAATTTTGGTAAACATAGGGGTTTCCCCTATAGTTTCAGTATTGTTTGTCCAAATGCTATCAAACTTTGCAAAAATGTTTATTGTATTACTGATTGAGTCACCGTTGGTTCGCTATAAGGATTGTTTTATCCCATAAGGAGAAATAGTATTTTTTTTATTTGTCCACTTGTTTTATTGAGGTCATATCAATTCAGATATATACATAAATTGGTAAACAATACAAGCAACTAGCATACCACTAAGTATAACAAATTATCATGCTTTGGGCTGTACATAAACATTCATTTTCTGTGTTTCCTTTTTAACATTTTAACAATAACCTTTACTTCATAAAGGTTTTCAATGATACTGTTATTGTGGTTATTTATTTGTTATTATGATCAATATATAGGTATGCGAGAGTTCTGGCACGTTACTGGTACGCGATATGTTTGCTGGTGTTCTTTGTTGTCAACGTTGTATCTGCAATATCCTTCATTTTGTACGAGCTGCCGGATATTTCAGAGCCATCCAAGGTAAAAAAAAAAACAAGAAATAAACAGACACGCATCTTCATCTCACACGGGAAAACATACATAAACACTGACTGAATAAACTACTGTAACACATGGCATGAATATAATTCTTTCACGATGCCCACGTGTGTATGGCTATACTCTGCCCCTCAATCTATACTTCATGGGTGAGCCTACGTACTTGTCATATTGATAGTCGCTATATGCTAAGGGATAAAGGCCCTATCGCACGGCCACGACCCTGCCGGTTTTCAAACGGCCGTTTAAGAACTCGTCGCTACTCTTTTATTCCCTTATTAATCTTTATTACACGTGAGAGATATCTCCTCTCCTGAAATATCACGTAGGCCTAATTATGAAACAATCCGTTTTACTTCTAACGTGTCGTGCTCTTTACGTGGATTTATGTAGCCCTATGCTGACGTATTACAGCTTTTGGTATTACCACCGCGCCCAACAATAGTGTTGGTGCGCGAGATAATGTGTAATTTGCATATTTCATGGAAATGGTGCATATTATTTGATAGAGATCAATGGATTTTATGCAATGACGTCATTAGAGGAAACGATGATGAAACAATGGAAACCCACATCTATATGCATGTCGCGCTGCGCACAGGATAGGCACATGAACCAACCTCATTCACAGGAGTGATCGACCTTGCCGCACCATTTTCCAGCACGCCTTGCTTGTTCATAACCCCTGGTATTGGTTAATTGAAATGTGTTCAATTACGCCTATGGTCGATGCGCTCTACGCGCGCGCTCAATTAGTACAGTGGCCCTCAGAGGCATCAACTCAACGTCGCACTTTTGCCGTGTCGAACTCAAATGATTTTCACACGGCAAAAGTGCGGCAATTAAAACGAATTGGTGACAAACGTCGAATTTAATAAAATAGTTTGCCGCACTAAAAGTAATTCAAAATGGCGACACGGGAAAAAAATTGCTAGAGTCATGTTTCATGATGGCAAATCGAGCTGTGACACTCAAATTTTAATGACAAAATCATAATGATATTGTTCCGCACATTAAATGGCCTATTATTACAATCGTTGGTGAGTGGCGTTCATCGTCTTTTTTAAGAGTGTCAAACAAAATCTATTAATTTAATTCTGAAAATATACAGATTATGTTTGTTCCCGTCAGAAGTTGTTTCACATCCCATCCCGGAATACTCACAGCTACGGTACTAACAAGGAGAACGTTCACATTATTACAAAACACACACAAAACATATTTCAAAAGCTTTGCGCATGCGTATTCCCAAAAAGCATCGCCCGACTGAGAATTCAATTTGATTCGACACGGCAAGAGCGCTTCGTTTGTCACCACGTCGTGCAACTACCGTGTAGCACGGCAGAGCTTGCCGTGCTACACGGAGTGTCGAACTTAAATCAAAAGTTTGCGCTAAACGTCGCTCTTTTGTCGAATTTAACTCATCATTTTCTGATTATTTGAGTTCGACACGGCAAAGGTGCGACGTTTAGCGCAGGCCTAACATGTACAATGTATGCAGTTAGGGCCCAAGGGTTAACATGACCTATTTTCATTAAGGTATTTAACAGAAAACATTGCTTGACAAATTTCTTGCTAAGCAAAATTGAGTGAGGCACCATTCACAATAATGCAAACTTAATGTAATTTTGGCTGGTTATAACCTGTCTTGCTAAATAATACTTTTCTGTTCTTAGCAAGTTTTCGTGCTTACACAGAGCCTCACTACCCTGGGCAGCGCGCCGTATCGATACCTTTCATCACTAACCCCTGGAAGGGAAGTGCTGAAGAAACGATGCTGACTGGCTGACCAAAAGTGACTGCTCTGCGCGCACGCTTGTTACACACTTTCGCTTGTAGCAAGCTTGTATGGTGCTTAGTACACGCGTGTCAAAATGCAAGTACCTTGACGTTATCCACTTCAAATTAATCAATCATGTCTTTACGCGGTCACCCTAAACTGCACACGGTTATTTCAAGATCATATAAGAATGAGAGGGGACCAGTTGCTCTGACTTGATGGCGCTGATCGCACACTGTGCGTACGTCTCTAGCATAGAATGGATCAACCACGTGACTATTAAAAATGTCCAATACTTGGATATTTCAAAGTCACACTTCCAGGGGTTATGATTGAGCAAGGCATTCTGGGAAAAAATAGCGCGGCGAGATCCTACACCACTCTGAAAACGTTCGTTCCCAGTGGTGTACGATCTCGCCGCGCTATTTTTCCAAGAATGCCTTGCTCGATCCCGTGGAAGTGTTCATTTGAAATATTCAACTTTAAAACACACCTCTTGATAGTTCTGTATCCTGGTTGGCTGAAACACGGTCACGTGGGGTTAGGTTTAGTCCCACTCAAGCTTACACGCTTCACCGAACTAAGCCCAGCTTATCCAGTTCCCGCCTTCGCGCAACACCAAGCTCAAGTATATAGGCCTATCTTAAGCAGCATCCAGCAACAGAGTCCAGCATTCTCCCGAAGACGATCAGAGCATACTGATTGAAACGTTGAGTCGTTAACCAACGGTTCTACCCAAAATTAGCAATATTTTCAGCAAATCTGGGAAAAAATTGGAAAGAAGCTGGTTTCAACTGATATTGGTAGGTATGGGTGTCAGTTACCACCAAAAAAAGGTAAGGACCAATAGTGGGTGGGGAAATCGTTTCCCCGGGGGGTCATTAAAACCCGGGGGTCAATGACCCAAAATTTGCCCAAAGTATGTTGTGTTTGGTATCAAATGAAAGGAAATTTAATTTTAAACTCTGTATGTTATGTTCATTTTGTCATTTAATCATCCTGTGAAAAGTTAAGCTTGATTGAAGACGTGGCGCTTGTTAACAGGTCATTACACAAATTCCAATGTAAAAAATCTTAAAACTATCATTACACGTTACTATGTATCTATCAAAGTGTATTACACTGTTTTAAGGCTCAATTTGGTTCAAGACACGTTAAGTGGAAGTGCAATGCTTTGATCATATCAGTAAAACTACCGGTAACTTACAGGTCAAGAGTGACAGTATAAGCTCATTAAAGACCCTACAAGTTTGGCCAAAACAAACGGCTTGAATTATTCAGTTTCCTCCTCTACATCGCTCAGTTCTTCGGTGTCTGTAACTTCTGCTCCATTGGAGCAATGTCCACAGCACACTCCACATGCAGACACACATGACATGCCAGCCTTCATACAACTACATTTCATGGTTTGGCACTGCCTCTCCCCTTCCTTACAGTTACAGCAAATTCCTTTTGACAGATTTTCTGGGGCAATACCTCCGACAAGCATCTTTGGTCTTAATTTCTGTTTGTGATGCTTTGGAACGGGCAAACCCAGGGCTATACGCTATACCCAAACCAACAAGAAAACACGCACAGTGTCTTTTAGAACTTATCATTGGCGCAAACGTCTTTGAGTTTAAAGGCACCTGGAAATAGTTTTTTTCATATGTATATTAACAATAAAACAATTTTTTGAGTAATTGTTTGTCACGATTTATATGTGAAAAAAATTGACAAAGTTGTTTGAAGGTGACTCCGCCCATCCCTTTTGTGACGTCAATCGAGGCAGACTTCGCCGCGATCGAACATCGACCCCCCTCGAACTTGCCTGCATTTACGTGCCGGTAGTGAGCTTGTACGTTTCGTTTGGTTATCCCAAAAAAAGGGATTTTTCGTGCATTTTCCCGGCAATGCCGACCAGGTGTATCTGGATGCAGCAAAACGACTAAAGATGGGGTCAGTTAGCATTTGTTTCCTGCAGATCCCTAATATAGGCAGTTACGGGCATCGAAAGTCAGGCTAACGAGGGCAAAGTGGTCCGGTCCGACATCGTTTTCAGCGCTGCAGCGAACATGTTTCTGGTGTTCGGATCGACTTGAGCTGTATGCCGCGCCGCGGCGCGCCGATCCGATTTGTCATCACGGCGGCCGCTCGAATACCTCGTATTATCCGTGTTCTCGTTATGACCGTGCTCGTATCTTCCGTTTTTTAAGACATAGAAACGCGCATGGGACAGTTCGGGACCGGTGAAAACCTCGTATAAACGTCGACTGTACACTCTCCTAGGATTGCATTGGGTAACGTCCGAATACGAAAATGCATCATACTGATCAGGTACCCAGACGTAATGTACAGGGCCAGACTACACATTTTCTCTTCAAATATCCCGCGCCTCGATTGACGTCACGAATAGCGCCATGTAAACGGGGGCCTATTTTTAAATGTTTAATTAAAATAAAAACACAATGTTTGAACCTTAGTTAATTGTTTATTCACATTCCACTTATCAAAATGTACATATTAACGACAAAAGCTTTATTTTGACAAAATACCACTGCCAGGTGCCTTTAATAACAGGTTCTATAGACAAACGATAGGCGTGGCGATGGGTAGCGAATGCAGTCCAGAAATATGTGATATCAGTCACTCTGTTCAAATACGAAAAAAGAAACAATTCTCCCAAACAACCCCGAAATAGTGTCATACATGAGATATGGGATGATGTTTTAATCATTTACAATGGCAACCGGAACAGGGCGGAGGGTTTGATTAGGACGCTAAACAACTTGCATCCAACATTGAAATTCACTTCGGAGATATCTGAACAACAAGTTACTTTCTTAGACCTCGTCATTTACAAAGGAGAACGTTTTCAAAAAGAAGGGAAACTGGATACTCGAGTAGCTACGAAAGAAACAGATACATTCCAATACCTTGCTCGAGATTCAGCACACCCTAAATCAGTATTTGGCGGCGTTATTAAGGGTGAAACGACAAGATACAAACGTATGTACACACTCAAAAGACTTTGAGGAGAAGGTTAATTTCTTCAAGACTAAACTGCTAGAACGTGGATACAACACGGAAGAATTGACCCGCTTCACAAAAGTAAGCGAAGACCACTGAAATTCAATGTTGGCTGCCTCACCTATTATAAAGCAACAGACAATATTTAATCCTCCACTTGTCTTCATCCTGCCATACTTTCCACAGGTCCATCATTCCACCCTTAAACGGGCTCTCTTTAAACACTGGCACCTTTTGGAAGGAAATGTTTATCTCAAAAAACTCTTCCCAGTCCCAACACTGTTGGCCTACAAACGACATAAAAACACAATAGGACACAATAATACGATCTAGATTGCAAGACCCTACCGAAAAAGACTCGTTAAGGAGTTAGATGAAGAAAACTTGCAAATCTTAATCGAATTATTGGAAGAACAGCAGTACTTGGCTGAATAAGCACAGCGAGAAACAAGACTCAAGTGAAAGGGGTGAGACAATAAGCAATAGCCCAACATACACAGATGGGCTCAGCATTATTATCACCGGTTTAACAAAACTTGAACTTGGACAAACCTCTCCTTTGGCAAAAAAACAAAATATTTTGGGGGTTTTCTTGTACAAAAAAGTAGGTATATGACCATGGCCTATGGACACCCACTTCCCACACAGAGGTCTTGATATCTCATTATAAAACAATTAGAAGTGGTCCAGGCATGGTTAAACACCCTATGCCCCTTTGGCCATCGATTACATACACATTTTTGCTCCCCAGCCTCTTTATGGCCACCGCCGGAAACAGTTTCAAATTTCCCGCACACAAGTTTACACAACGTTAATTGGCCAGAGACTGTTTGAGCAAACCTGTGGCTGGGTAATAATTTACTCTGTCTGTCTTTTCCCCCCAACCCCAACCCCCACCTTCCATTAAACCCAACCATCCGACCTCCCAAGTCATATAAACAAATCGTTGCATAAGAACTAATGCCTTGCACTTCTCATACATAAAACATGCCGGCACTGAATTTTACGCAATTAATATCACAGATATGACATATCACACGTTATGAGAAGATACAACATCTCACTTGGAATGTTTCTAAGCATACCTCAAAAAAATAGTAAACTTCATGGAAGATATGCTGTTCCTCACCACATTTCCCCCCCCACTACCCCCCCCCACACCACTCATTCAATGCCCTTCTCTCTCTCTTCAGTCCAAATTTTCGTTTAAAACAAAAACACGCCTCCAATGGTTTCAGAATAGCCTGTCCCAAAAAAAGTGCTCTTCACCCTCCAATGATTGCGCCTAAACCATTACGGATATTTGAAACATATACCGGTTTCTTACGTTTTCTGTTTGTCTCAAGGCCTCTACATACACTAATAAAGTTGTTTGATGCACACAATTCCTGGTGAAAAAACAATCAGAACTGTCTTCGTGGCTACACTGTCTTCCCTATTCACAAAAGTTCTCTGCAGGCTACATGTATGATTTCGCTCTTCCTTTCCAAACATTTCTTAAGAATGATGTCTACTGGAACAATGCCAGAGACTCTGCAATACAGTATCTAGATACAATGCACACAATTAATGGGCTCGCTGATGTCTTGTTAACCAGCACCACATCTTCAAATAAGCTTAACTTTTCATAGGATGATAAATTGACAAGATGAACATCACTTACAGAGTTTAAAATTAAATTTCCTTTCATTTGATACCAAACACAACATACTTTGGGCAAATTTTGGGTCATTGACCCCCGGGTTTTAATGACCCCCCGGGGAAACGATTTCCCCATCCCCTATTGGTCCTTACTTCTTTTGGGTGGTTACGGACACTCATACCTACCATTATCAGTTGAAACCAGCTTCTTTCCAATTTTTTCCCAGATGAATCCTAATATGGGGATACACTCAAAAGAGATATTCACATGGTGTTACCGCAAACCTCTCTTAGTTAAAACATTTATACAAAAGATGGAAACTCACTGTTTGCTCATAATTAACGTCATTACTCGATGAAAAGGTTTACAGCCTTTACCCATATCAATTTCACTTATTTTATCAATCGTTGATGTTATAGAGCGTGAAAGTTTTCCTAAAATGATGGGTGTTTTTTTCTCTACTTCGATTTTTTTCTTTACGTCTACTTCTATACTGGCTTTTTCCGGTACTTCTATTCTTTTTAAATTCGTTTTAACGTTTTGTGAAACGAGGTGATCATACAGTGTTGTGGAGATAGATTATTCAATGGTGTGTAGTTTCGCCAGCATCTGCTCAATGTCACTGTGAGGGAAATTCTTTAAATGTCATCATTGTTCAAAAGTAGAGACAAAGATACTTTCATTAGGTAGAGACTAGCATAAAATCTTAGACATCAAAGTCTACTTTCGAATCAGTACATGGTTCTCGATCAATTTGACGCTTGTTGTGAGGGTAAATCACTATATTTGTATATTGAAGATATTGAATAATATCGCAGGTAACAGTTTTTATTCTCCGCAGGGTTTTGAGACACGAGGGACAACGATAACATCTCGTTATCGAGGTCTTAGCAATCTCATGCTACACCGTGATGCCCTGCTGACCAACATTCCTCAAACTACAAATAATGACATCACACTGCCCCCATGGCAAGAACGAACCAAACGATCCGACAGTTCGGAACTCAGTTCCGAAATTCAGTTCTGCCATACTATGTGTAAGTAGACACCATTAAGCAGGCCCGTAACTAAGAGGCGGGTGGACGCCCCCCCCCCCAAGAAAAAAAAAGAAAAAGAAAAAACCCAATAATAAATCAATATTCCTGGTTATTGGCCTGCCATTAAGAAACTTGCGTTTGGTCGCCGTTATAATTACTGCTGAAAACGTTTATTGTGCACCAAGGAGAGCACAGTCATGGAAAGCGTCTGCTCACAATAACGAGTCAAAAGACGTTCACTAAAGAGCAATTCATTCGATGAATAAACAGATATACTTTTTTCAAATTGCAATAAAAAATAACATAAATATGTGATAAGATTTAGCTTGAACTGATGGCTGTTCGTCCAAGTATTTGTTAGTCTATTCGGGACCCATGACTTCTTTTACCTGTCCCCAACTGAAATATTCATTTGATTCCGTTAAGCCTAAGAATGATTATTTTCTTCAACACGTATTTGCAGGCATGCACATATTGTCTAAAACGTCATCAAATACAAATATTATAATGTCTGATGTCACCAAGTGTTATGTTGGCTCATACATGGTTGTGTTTTCCTTGATTTGCCTTTGCAGGGGACTGGAATGACTATGTTGCAAACATGGTGTTTGAGACTGAAGCCGGTGGAAATATTCTTACTTTGGAAGCTGTTAAATCTGTATGTACAGCAAGTGACCGACTTGTAACAAGTCATCCTTTATACTCCAAGAACTGTCTCTGTCTTGGTAACTACGCTCATCGAGCCTGTCCCAATACCTGGTCGATAGGAGAGCACATAGCACTGTTAAACAACAAGACATCATGTACAGATATCATTGATGGAGATATAGCAAATACTGTAAATTTACTTGTACAGTGCGCTCCATACGTCTACAACCGAACGCGTCCCGAGTTGCTATCTCAAGGAGCGGGTTCGATACCCGCTGGCTGCGGTCAACATAACTTCGCTGTGCATACGATTCTCTCGTACCTCCTGCCCCTAGAATTCAGTGAGTATATCCTCGAACACAATACATCAACGTCGTCTACAATCACAGCAGTATTCTTCCCTATACTCGGCAATAATACAGACATCTTAGAGACAATCTACTTGGAAAGTGTCAGCCAGCAGTCATATTCAGATGGTTTAACAAGTCTAAAAGCTGTTGAATTTTTTATCAAAGTAGACTTATTTAATGAAATACTACTGGTGGATACCCTATACCTTGGTATTGGCATGGCCGTTATTTTCGTTGTTATTTGGATGTACACAGGGGCGTTCCTAGTTACCATAGGTTCTATTCTCAACATGGTATTCTCATTGATTTTGGGTTATTTCTTCTTCACTGTGGTGTTAGTCAGACCTTTTTTTCCAGTTGGCAACATAATTTTAGCTTCTATTTTAATTGTTGGGGTCGGGGCCGACGACACGTTTGTATTCATGGACTTGTGGAAAAAGTGCAAATCAGAGTTTGGTGCCGACGATTTACCGCTTGTAATCCATGAAACCTTACGTCATGCCGCAGCAACAATGCTTGTAACGAGTGTTACTACGACATCGGCCCTGTTCGCCACTGTCGTCAGCAATATAACGGCTATAAAATGCTTTGCTATATATTCTGGTATCTCCATCATGATGAATTTTGTGTTAACACTTACCCTACTTCCAGCGGTACTCGTCATGCAACACAAATTTACTCTCTGTTGCTACTCACCAGGCACAACTGGTTCTGAAACGAGAAACAGTTCCTGTACTACTTTGCTTAGACCTTTCAAAGTGTTATACGAAGATTTTATCCCATGGCTCGTGTTAAAGTTCAAGTTTATGTGGGTAATACTGTTTGTATCCTTAATGGCAGGGAGCGCTATTGTGATATTTTATCACCCAGGGTTGCAACTCCCAACTCAGTCTGACTCTCAATTTTTCACCAGCTCACATTTGTTTGAACAGTTTGATTTCGTCTACAAGAAACGGTTTTTATACACACAGCAACAGGATTCCGACTTCGTTGGTTGTCTCGTATGGGGTGTTCAGGCAGTTGACAATGGAGATCCCTGGAATCCGGATGATGTTGGAACTTTAGTGCTGGATGAAACTTTCAAGTTTTCCAGCCCTGAAGAACAGTCGTGGTTGTTACATTTGTGTTCAGAGATTCGGAACCAAAGTTTCTTTAAATCAGAAATGCAGATGACGTGTTTCATAGAGGACTTTGTTGATTTAATGCAGCTGGGTTGCGTCAATGCCTTAACAGGTGAAGATGCAAACCCCTGCTGCAACCAGACAAGTTTCCCATATGACTCTTCTCTCTTTGAAACATGCATCAAGTTATTTTCAATTCAAGGATACTTTCCGAACTTGTATTTCAATAAAGAATTTTCAAAACTAGCAGCCATCCAAGAAATTTTCCCAACAGTCTTTCCCAGTAGTTTTAACTACGCCACCAATGACAAGCTGTGGAGAACTATCAACGATTGGGTAGAGGACAGCTTACATTCGGCACCAGGGTCACTGCAGGGTGGTTGGTTTCTCTCAAGCTTGCCCCAGATCCCGGGGGTCCTGTTCTATGATCTCCGGCAGAATCTTGTATCTGGTACCGGCCTGTCGATGCTCTTGACCTTGGCATTAGCTTCCATCATACTACTCCTTACTATACAGAATGGCTTGCTTACTATCATGGCGATAGTGACCATCACAGGTGTTGTTTCAGTCACCGTAGCAAGTCTTGTTCTCCTAGGATGGGAGCTGAATGTTCTTGAAGCAACCATTATCACTCTTGCAGTTGGGTTGTCAGTGGACTTCACTATACATTACGGCGTAGCCTACAAACTTGCCCCAAGTGTGGACAGAAAAAACCGTACACAATATTCACTCAAGTCGATGACTGCAGCTATTACTATGGCTGCTTTATCTACCTTCATCGCGGGGGCGTTGGTGTTGCCTGCCACAGTGCTCTCTTATCATCAGTTTGGTGTGTTCCTTATGCTTGTAGTCAGCATCAGTTGGTGTTATGGGACTTTCTTCTTCCAATCTCTCTGTATGTGTCTAGGTCCTGAAGACGTTTGTGGTGACATACCTTGTTTAATACCATGTTGTGAATGCTTAAGATTGGTCAACAAACCTACAAAAGGTATTGCACCAGATCATGACGATCCTTTATCTAACAAAAACGTATATGAAATAAAGGTTTACGAGACGCATGAAAACCCCTTTATTACCCCAAAACACAAAGAAGAGGTGATTTTGTATTCAACAAGCGATGATTAAGTTTTTATCTTTATTGTATAATGTATTTATTTTAAGTGTGTGTGTATATTATAAATAAATGTGGTAATAGAAAATTGGGTAATTGAAGTTTGTTGAAAATATGCCATCAATTTGTAAAATACATTATTTGTATAGAAGGTAAGAACTGTTGGACAGGAAGAAATCCAAGTTTACTTTGAGATTTACTGTGAGACTGTTATTTCAATATTACGTTTAATCTTATTGTATCAACAAGAACACTAAGTTTAAAAAAATTCCCAGAAAGAAAAACAAGCACTCTAATAATTATAAGCTCCTTCACATTATGTCTTCATATACATTGTCGCTGACTATGAGATCTGGGAAGGTGTCGTCGGAAGAAAATGGAATTGTCAAAGTATCAGTAATGGCTCCTGCTGTGCGCAAAACATGAACGTCTTGTTACAGACACCACATTTCGCCCACCCCACCATATGTCATCACCAGGAGAGAAGAGACAGGATGCGCACGATTGTGAGGGTGACGAAAAGCCTTACGAGGCGCTGAGTGTTGGATCATGGTTGGACAAACCATAGACTATACTAATCTCCAAATTCAACATCTGCTTTAAGTGAAAGAAAACTGCCAGGAGACTCAATACTGCAAAAAAACCTTTGTAAAGACATGGAAACCAAACTCACAAAATAAACCTCGAGTGGGCCAATATGGAAGAAGCCTGGGGGCCTTCAGGGTCCAACACTACGCAAACACCACGATTGGTGCAGTCCTTACTTGTTGAGAAAAACCGTCTCCTAAAGGGCATACCAAAACACAACACATCTAAATCAAAAAGGGATGTCAATGTCTTCCATTCAATACAAAGAACTGTTCATGCCAAGTTGCGAGCGATGCTATAACAGAAAAGGGGAAATCCTTGACAGAAGAAAGAGCGGAACACTTCGAAAATGTCTTGAACCGCCCCTTGACCATCATTGGGTTTGCAATAGAGTGCCTGCTTCAAGCTGAATTCAACACACCTCTTGCCGATCTTACCTGTGCAGATGAGGTGAATGAGGCCATTACGCCCCTCTCGAGCCGCAAGGCACCCGACCTGATGCCACCCCTGCAGAAATCTACAATGTCGGCGGCCCCTGTCCCATCTCACAGCTCAATTTGGCACAACGTTAGAGACACAACAAAGGACCAATGATGGTTCAACGAAAACAAGTTATGTTGCGCCAACGTCAGCCACCGACGTTGGCCAATGTTGCGTAAATATTAGCCATCAACGTTGGGCCAATGCAACTTTGCTCATCGGCATTACATTGTCCCAACGTTGAACCACAACAAAGGACCAATGATGGGCCAACAAAAACAAGTTATATTACCCCAACGTCAGCCACCAACATTGGGCCAATGTTGAATACCAATATTGGCCCAATGTACTTTTGCTCATCGGCGTTACGTTGGGCCAACGTTAAAGTTGGCCCAAAATCCGCCCCACTAATAACCTATGTTGGCTCAACATTGCCCCAACGTTGTTCCAACGTACCGTTATTCTAAAACAATAACTTAGAGTTGATCTTTCTTTTCATGTAGTTACACTCTTTATAATTAATTCAACTAATTGGTGTATGTTAATTTATACTTATAATTTATATTATTTACATGTAATTATGATACTAAACTAAATACATCCTACAATCACTATCTAAACAGGCCTATACATCCGTCTACACTGCATGTCTTGTATTTATATAGTCAAGGATCCATAGACTTTCCAGTCATGGTTTACACCTTTTTTAATTCAAACTGTTGAATTTTTAATTTACATGTTTGAATTACAAATATTTGTTCGTACTTTCGATGTACATATTTTCTTACAGACGAATTATACACAAAAGTACAAAAACTTGCATTGGATAACTAAATTCAACCAAATTGTTATGATATTATCAACGAAAAATCACACACTTCCACAAATTTGCATTTATGTCAACGTTGGCGCAACGTTGGCTCAATGTTGGCTCAATATTAGCGTAATCGTCTAATGCTATTACTGAGTACTGACCATAAAACTTTGTTTTATAACTAACAAGCAAACTATTATTTGTAAAAAACCCAGTTATATTTTATGCCCAGATAGTTATTTTTAACCACATTTGGTTATAGCCCCTGCCGCATATTAGTAGGGTCATATCTTTGGATTCCGTGACCATTTTTTGCTACCTTTTTGTCTTGATGGATTTGACTTCAGGAACCATTTAAAAGGAAAATAAGCTCCTATGTACCTCTGAAATGTGATAGGAACTTTTTTTATAGCGCAATATTCAAAATGGCCGCCGACGCCATCTTGAAAAGCATAAATTGTAATAGCTCTGGCACCAGATGACCTAGGGTGCGTTTTGGCGGCGATAACCAAAAACTGTTTCGGTTGTTGGTCGGTTCTGCTGTTCAGACTGAACGATAACCGAGTTGTGAGCTCGGTTACCGTTTTGGTTATGACGTGAAAAACAATTATTGGTCACAGCCGCCAAAACGCACCCCTAGACGGACAAAAGAGATGTCCTTTTTCACTATATCTGGCATGACAAATCCACTGGAGTGGTAATTGTAAGGTTTGGGGACCATCTTGACCTCTAAATCCAAGATGGCCGCCGTCGCCATCTTGAAAAACATAACTTGCATTAGCTCTGGCACCAGATGACCTAGACAGACAAAAGAGATGTCATTTTCCAATATATTTAGCATTACAAATCCACTGGAATGGTAATTGTAGAGTTTGGGATCATCCTGACCTCCAAATTCAAGATGGCCGCCGTCGCCATCTTGAAAATTAATGTGAAAACTCTGGCACAAGAAGAGCTATATAGAACAAATAGGTTGTCATTTTCCACTATTTCTGGCATTACAAATTATTTTAAAAATGTTTTTCATAGTTGATTGATTGAAAAATGATGGTGCTGTCCAATTCAGTGACACTCCAACACTGTTGACTTGAGATAAACATAAAACCGTAAAAGTGTTTTTACATGTTTTATGGGTATGGGTCAGCGTCTGGGTATTATGTTCGTATTTTGTCAAGTTGACTGGGGTGGTTGGCGAACATAAAAAGAACCAGAAGAACCGGTTGACAAATGTGTAAGGAAAGTTATTATTTTTGCATGGGGGAGATATGATATGACCCTACTATATTGTCTAAGTATGATTCTTAATACAAATGGTTGGCAATATTTAAGAATCCTGAAGAAAAAAGAAAGATATTGGCTTAAAACCATTGTGTTAAATGTTATGTACAACATGGTGGTTATGTAAACTAATAACCACTGTTGGCTCAACATTGAGTGCCGACGTAAAACCATGTGATAATGTCGACCTAAAGCCTAGAGCCAATATTGGTCCTATGTCGGAAACCAACACAATGCCGATGTTGCTTTCCCACTAATATTAATAACCACTGTTGGCTCAACATTGAGTGCCGACGTAAAACCAATGTGGTAAATCCGACTTAGAGCCAATATTGGTCCTATGTCGGAAACCAACACAATGCCGATATTACTTTCCCACTAATAACCAACGTTGGCTCAACATTGAGTGCCAACGTAAAACAAAATCCGACTTAAAGCCAACATTGGTCCTGTGTCGGAAACCATGCGGAAACCAACACAATGCCGATGTTGCTTTCCCACTAATAACCACTGTTGGCTCAACATTGAGTGCCAACGTAAAACCAATGTGTAAATCCGACCTAGAGCCAATATGGTCCTATGTCGGAAACCAACACAATGCCGATATTACTTTCCCACTAATAACTAACGTTGGCTCAACATTGAGTGCCGACGTAAAACCAATGTGGTAAATCCGACTTAGAGCCAACGTTGGTCCTATGTAGGAAACCAACACAATGCCGATGTTGCTTTCCCACTAATAACCAACGTTGGCTCAACATTGAGTGCCAACGTAAAACAAAATCCGACTTAAAGCCAACGTTGGTCCTATGTCGGAAACCATGCGGAAACCAACACAATGCCGATATTACTTTCCCACTAATATTAATAACCAACGTTGGCTCAACATTGAGTGCCAACGTAAAACAAAATCCGACTTAAAGCCAACATTGGTCCTATGTAGGAAACCAACACAATGCCGATGTTGCTTTCCCACTAATAACCAACGTTGGCTCAACATTGAGTGCAAACGTAAAACAAAATCCGACTTAAAGCCAACATTGGTCCTGTGTCGGAAACCAACACAATGCCGATGTTGCTTTCCCACTAATATTAATAACCAACGTTGGCTCAACATTGAGTGCCAACGTAAAACCAATGTGTAAATCAGACCAAGAGCCAACATTGGTCCTATGTCGGAAACCAACACAATGCCGATATTACTTTCCCACTAATAACCAACGTTGGCTCAACATTGAGTGCCAACGTAAAACAAAATCCGACTTAAAGCCAACATTGGTCCTATGTCGGAAACCATGCGGAAACCAACACAATGCCGATATTGCTTTCCCACTAATAACCACTGTAGCTGTCCCAGAGATCGGATTGAGTTTACGCAATAAAATAAAGTTAAACAGATGTTCTCACTGAAGTGTCTGGATTTATCATTTATTTTAGAATGTCAGGGTTCAGTCGCAGAGGTTATTTGTATGATACTCCTGTCAATCCTTCCTATATCTCACTCCGTGAAAACCTTTAAAATAGAGCAAGAATACAACAATAAACTCTTAGGTAATAAAGCTTAACAAATGAGCAACATTTACCAATAAACACTACACATGTACCAACTGGAACATGTCTGACCCTTGACCTAGATTCATACGACAGCGACCTACATGTACATGACCTAATTTCCATTAGTCATAACCTTAAACAATCAAGTCAATAAAGAACTCTCCTTTGAATGATTAACTTCTACTCAGTAGACAGATTTCCTTAAGAGTATAACGTTGGCAACATTTAAAGTCTTGAATGTCTGTAACCAGGGTGGCCTAACGTTGTTTACGAACGTTGTTTACGATTCGCACATGAAAATGTGGTTTCATAGCAATTTATTTAACTGCAATTTTACCGCAAAAATACTCTTTAAATAAACCTTTCATCAAATACATAATGACAAGCGAAATATTACTTTACCTCCATGCCGCTTTGTTTACAGCAATTAACACTTTCGGAAGGAAGAATTAAGTGTTCTTTAGTGCAAACTTTCTCAGGTACAACGTTTTTCGTGAATCTAAAAAGAATGGCGTCAACATCGCTTGAGGGCGCTGTTACATCACACAATAACTGATCAATATCTGTTACATGGCTCCTCTAAATTAGATACTAATTTACCTCCAAGTAGAAACACACAATACAGCGAATCACTTGATACAAGGGCACATCTGCTGCTCTTGTCCTTTCCTGCAGTTAAACAATCTCAAAAGAGCAATCATTTTCACAGAAAATTAACCTTTAAAACAAATCCATAAAATGAAAGTACAACTCAACAACTTGAAAGTCCTAAACTTTTGCGAAATTTGCATAATGCCTGTTACTTCATTTGAACAAACTTATCGAGCAAACTATCACTCTTTTACAGTCATGAATTTCAACCTTGAATGTCCATAGACACTAAATTTAGTCTGGACCAGTTTTAATAAATTTTCACTGTTTGAAATTACAGTTCTACCAATTTGAAGAAATAAACACAGATCCAACTTGGAAATCTAATAAATGATCAGTTTGATTTAATTTTTCGCACAATTGTTCTGGTTCCTCGGCTGGGAATCCTCAGTCTCTGAGTGACATACCTTTAATGTTCAAGTCTCTACAGGAAGAAGGAGAACTAATTTGTGAATTGGGCGGTCTAGAGTTTTCAGTGGTTTGATCCGTCTTCCCTTATTATCAATGTCTGTATCACCAACCACGACTTTCACCTTACGAACATGCTCGTCATCCGATGGATAAACTTCCTCAACACGTGCCAGTGACCAACGATTTCGTGGAGTGTCATCATCCTTAAGCATCACAATGTCTCCAACTTGGGAATCTCTCTGGTGGTGCGTCCATTTTTGACGGGCCTGCAAACCTTGAAGAAACTCTCTCCTCCAACGTGTCCAGAATTCATTCGTGAGATGCTGCACCCTCTTCCAACGCTTTGTGGAGTACAAATCTTCTCTCTGGAAGTTTCCCGGTGGTGGAAGAAGAATCTTTGACTTCATCGTTAATAAGTGGTTTGGTGTCAAAGGCTCTGGATGACTCGGGTCACCTAGTGGGTCAACAGTCAGCGGTCTACTGTTGATGATAGCCGTTGCTTCACACAAGAAGGTGCGTAGGGATTCATCATCTAGTTGTTGGCCAGACTGATGCATCAAGGTTTGCAGGATGCTGCGGGTTGGCCGAATGAGTCGTTCCCATACACCACCCATGTGGCTTGCAGATGGAACGTTGAATTTGAACTGGACGTAATCGCATCCTTCCTTCAGTAGAGAATTTTTGATTCGATGATGATCAATTTCAGCCAAACTCTTCTTGAACTCGGTCTCCGCACCTACAAAATTAGTGCCTCTGTCTGACCTAAGATGACGCACTGGACCACGTAAAGCTGTGAATCTCCGATAGGCATTTATGAAGGCATCAGTGTTCATGAAATTCAAAGTTTCAATGTGTACAGCTCTAGAGGCCAAGCAAGTAAAGATGAGACCATACCTTTTCAACTCCTTTCTGCCCTCCTTTATCACGAAAGGCCCAAAACAGTCCATACCACAATAAGTGAAGGGGGGAGTTGGCGTTACTCTGTCAATTGGCAGGTCAGCCATCTTCTGTGTCTGAGGTGAGAATCTGAGCCTGGAGCAAGTCACACATCTTCGGATAACTCTAGAGACTGCAACACTGCCACCAACTATCCAAAAGCCGCTGGCTCTGAGTAAGTTGAGCGTCATACCACGTCCTTGGTGAGCGGTCTTCTAGTGATAATGACGGATGATCAATTCAGTTATGTGGTGCTTCTTGGGGAGAATAGCTGGATGTTTGAGCTCATAGGATTCGTCCATTCTTCCGATGCGTCCTCCCACTCTAAGCAGACCATACTCATCTATGAATGGATCTAAGCAGTGTAGACGGTTACTCCTTTTGATACGCCGTCTGATCTGTCTCTCTGTCTCTGGTTCGCCACTGTTTCGCAGATTCTTCAGGTTGGAGATTTCATCAGCAAAGGACGACTCCTGCAGTAATTTTAAAATCTCCACCTCGGCAAGACGCAGATCCTCTACTGTTACTTGAGGAACAGCGGGAAGAGATGATGTGGTCTGGAGATGCTTCTCCCTGCACCGTCTCTTTAGGCACTGGGTGAAACGCTTGCAATTTGCAACTGCTCTCTTGGTTCCATGCCAGGTGGAAAAACGACTCAACCTATCGAAGTCGAAAGCTGGTGTGTTGGAATGTGTAGCATAGGTTTGAGATTTCTTCACCTCGGGGTCGGCTAACTGCACTTCGAATTCCGCTTTGTCACTAGACAGTGGGAGGTCTTCTTTCCAAAGCAAACCTGGCCCTGATAACCAATTTGATGTTTCGATGAGTTGGTTGACTGTCAAACCTCGGGAAGCAGAGTCAGCTGGATTATCATGGGTGTCAACATGATGCCACTGGGAAGGAGAAGAGTTGTCTCTAATGTGTTTAATCCTATTGGCAACAAAGACGAGGAATCGCTTCAATTCATTGTTGATGTATCCAAGAACAGTGCTGTCTGTCCAGAAGAACTCTTCATCACAATCAAAGTTGAGTTCTTTTCGCAAGAGGGAGCTGACTCTGACAGAAACGACAGCCGCATTCAGCTCGAGGCGAGGTATTGTAACAGATCTCAGCGGTGCAACTCTGGATTTCCCCATCACCAAAGTGCAGTGTACACGCCCGTCTTTGTTGATAAGCCTCAAGTAGGTACACTGGCCATATCCAAAACTGCTGGCATCTGAGAAATGATGAAGTTGGGATTTCTGGATGTCACCAAAATCACTTGGCTTGTAGCACCTCTTTATGGACAGCGATTCAAGGTTTTGTAAGTCAGTTCTCCACCTTTCCCATCTTGTTCTTAGTTGTTCTGGCAGAGGGTCATCCCAATCAGCTGACCCCTTACACAGTTCTTGGAGAATCCCTTTCCCTACCAGCATGACAGGTGCAAGCAGGCCCAGTGGGTCGTAGACTGACATAACAGTAGATAAAATCCCTCGTCGTGTGAGTGGCTTGTCTTGAAGTGTAATTCTGAACTTGAATGAGTCGGACTCTACGCACCACTGTACGCCTAATGCTCTTTCAAGGGGAAGATCATCGTGAAGAAGATTTATCTCTTTTATACCCTTTGCTCGCTCATCTACTGGTACAGAATCCAAAACTATTCTTGAATTCGATACAAACTTGTGGAGTCGGAGTCCTGCTCTTTGGCAAAGCTGCTTTGTTCTTGTGATCATACCGATCGCTTCTTCAGTGGTGGCAACTGACTTTACTCCATCATCTACATAAAAATCATGATGAATGAAGTTCAACACATCACAGCCGAACTCAACGGAATGATCTCTGGCCAACTGTTTGAGAGCAAAATTTGAACATCCCGGTGATGAGGCCGCTCCAAATATGTGTACCTTCATGCGAAACTCACTGGGATGTTGACGGTAGTTCCCATCCGGCCACCACAAGAACCTCAAATAGTCTCGATGTTGAACATCCACCCTAAACTGGTAGAACATTTCCTTGACATCACATATGAATGCGATCCTTTCTTGTCTGAACCGACAAAGTACTCCCACAAGTTTATTTGTCAAGTCTGGACCAGTGAGCAGGTGACTGTTGAGTGACTCGCCCTTGTACTGTGCACTGCAATCAAACACTACTCTCAGTTTGTTTGGTTGTTGTACGCCATGATGAGGAATATACCAAACAGAATTCTCACCAGTGCAGTTTGGCACAGGCTCTGCATAATCATTTTCAATGAGGGCATCTATGCACTTCCGGTATCTCTCATAATACTGTGGATCTTGAATGAACTTGTTTCTGAGGTGTTCCAGTCTCTTGAATGCCAAAAACTTATTGTTTGGCAACTTGGGCTCACTTCCGTTGAACGGCAAAGGCATTTCATAGTGACCGTCCTCAGTGACATGAATTTTGTCCTCCATGATTTTCATGAACTTGACATCCGCCTGAGAAAATGAAGAGCTCTCATCTCTCGCTTCGGAGAAGTCTGCCTCCAGCAGACGTGTCACTTGAGGGGGGCTTATTTCTTCCTTTGTCATGATGTTTTGAGTGAACACCACTTGTTTCTTAGAGCTGTCATCAGCAACTATGTCAGTGGGAATTTCACATGCCGTGACACGATGACTGACACCAATCACATCTTCAACGTCACCTTCATGGCTATTCGGATTAATCTCACCAACATCCTAAGTCCGTTAGTATCCCATAAGGCCCATCACCAACCGGTGGGATTACTTCTCGTGGAGCCAAGGCCTTAGTGCAGTCATATCCGATGAGAAGGCCTATTTCACAGGGCTGAACGGGGAGTAGATATTTTGTCAGAGTTGATAGATGTGCATGTGCGCTTGCCATGTCTGGACTCGGGATGTGGTTTCTGTTGGCAGGCATAATGTCTCTTGAGTATGTAGCCGGCAGTAAAATCTTCTTGTCACTGTTGTGTGCACGAACAACAAGTCCCTCAATCTTTTCACTTGGGACTCTTTTGGCTTTGCTCGTCATTGTGGAGAGGAGTAGGTTGACTTTCACTCCTACCAGTCCCATTGAGCACCTTGTAGAGTCAAGGATGAAGGTTGTGTCTGACTGTGTGTCTACAAGAGCATAAACCATTCTCTCCTTTGGTTCGGATTTGTGTGACAGCCAGACAGGGACCACCATGGTGCTCCGCAAGCTGCTTTGGTTCTCGCTGAAATGGCACACCATCATGTTTGAACTGGGGGTAGTTGCCACTTCATGTTGGGTTTCCTGCTTCGAAGTTGTCTGTTGATTGTGAGCCTTGCCGCTGTCTCCGTGAAGAGGGGTGGGATGACGTCTTTTACAGACAGTGCATGTGTTTCTTCTCTTGCAGTCTTTAGATCTGTGCCCTCTGCGAAGACATCCATAACACAGACCATTTTCCTTTATGAAGACCTTGCGTTCATGAAGGGTTTTTGAAGCAAACACATCACAGCTGTCTAGACTATGTGATTTTGAGCAAACAATGCAGGCACTGTTTGGGGTCTTGTATTCTGTCTGTTGTTTAGAGGGGTCTCTTTCACCTGTCATACTGGTTGACAGAGATCTTGCGCTAGTTGCTACGGTTGATTGTCTTTTCTTCAAACTATTAAGAGAGGTCACAGGGTCGCACGCAATGTTTGACTCCTTTTCCAGGAATGAGGAAAACTCTCGAAAGGTTGGGTAGATTTTTTTCTTTTCCTTCCAATCGGCTACAATGCGTCCCCATCTCACAATCAACCATTCGGGTAGCTTGGCTAACAATTTTCGGTTTTCTCTCTCATCATTGAGGAGGTTGAGGTTTCCGTTTCTTTCCATCGCAGTTACACACTGACGGAGAAAATCAGACAATCGTCTTAGGCCGTATGCATCTCTGGAGGCGACGTTGGGCCAAGAATCCAATTTATCTCTGAATGCATTCGAAATAAGGAAGGGGTCACCATATCGTTTATCAAGTGCTTTCTTCGCCTCCATATATGACGTCTCGTCATTTACAAGAGAGAAACCCTCCACTAGCTCCAGTGCTTCACCCTTGAGATATTTTCTCAAGTAGAAGAAACGCTCAGCTGGAGGAACCAGTCTGCCTCCGAGTTCGATGAGAATTTCATAGGCCTGTTTCCAGTTGGTATACTGCATGGGGTTTCCAGAAAACACAATTGGCTCTGGTGGAGGCAGTCTGTTCATCCTCCACTGTTCAATCAAACTATCTGTAATACATGTAGTCATCTTATCTCCCTCTGGTACCTTCAACTCTTCGGATACAGGCTCTAATTGTTCATTCTCTGCAGGAGGTGAGGTGTTTGTATTGTTCACCCACTGCTCACAGTCACTAAGTCTTTGGGATGTTACTGACCTGCGGGATTTGGGGGACGAAGATGATCTGGCGGATTTGGATCTGACAGAGCTTGTTGATGAAGAACTGGTTTTTCTGCTAGCAAACATGTTATGGGTTTGCTTCATCAAGGTGGCATGTTCTATCTCTGCATCATCAAGTTCTTCCAGGCTGTCCTCATCTACATGTAGATTTGATTTCAATAATAACTCAGCCAGATTATTCTGCGTTTCAATGGCCTTGTCTATGGCCTGTTGTGTTACATCCCTCTGTAACTTGATAGTAGATATCTCTTCATCATCACAAAGTAGAGCTCTCAACTTGTTTCCTGCTCTGCGCCATGATGTCAAACTACTTCGGAATTCTTTCCGTCTCAATTCTGCTTGCCACTGAACCCCCTTTTCAGTTTGCTTGTGGTCTCTACTCGCTTCTTCAGTAGTCATATTCGCTGTCGCAATTAGGTACAGCGTCAAAAAGCATCAAAGTCGGTAGGTTCAGTTCTGTTTGATGGTGGAGGTTTTCACTGTAGCTGTCCCCGAGATCGGATTGAGTTTACGCAATAAAACAAAGTTAAACAGATGTTCTCACTGAAGTGTCTGGATTTATCATTTATTTTAGAATGTCAGGGTTCAGTCGCAGAGGTTATTTGTATGATACTCCTGTCAATCCTTCCTATATCTCACTCCGTGAAAACCTTTAAAATAGAACAAGAATACAACAATAAACTCTTATAGGTAATAAAGCTTAACAAATGAGCAACATTTACCAATAAACACTACACATGTACCAACTGGAACATGTCTGACCCTTGACCTAGATTCATACGACAGCGACCTACATGTACATGACCTAATTTCCATTAGTCATAACCTTAAACAATCAAGTCAATAAAGAACTCTCCTTTGAATGATTAACTTCTACTCAGTAGACAGATTTCCTTAAGAGTATAACGTTGGCAACATTTAAAGTCTTGAATGTCTGTAACCAGGGTGGCCTAACGTTGTTTACGATTCGCACATGAAAATGTGGTTTCATAGCAATTTATTTAACTGCAATTTTACCGCAAAAATACTCTTTAAATAAACCTTTCATCAAATACATAATGACAAGCGAAATATTACTTTACCTCCATGCCGCTTTGTTTACAGCAATTAACACTTTCGGAAGGAAGAATTAAGTGTTCTTTAGTGCAAACTTTCTCAGGTACAACGTTTTTTGTGAATCTAAAAAGAATGCCGTCAACATCGCTTGAGGGCGCTGTTACATCACACAATAACTGATCAATATCTGTTACAACCACTGTTGGCTCAACATTGAGTGCCGACGTAAGAAAAAAAGTGGTTATGTTGACCTAGAGCCAACATTTGTCCTATGTCGGAAACCAACACAATGCCGATATTGCTTTTCCACTAATAACCAACGTTGGCTTAACATTGAGCGCCAACGTAATACCAATGTGATTCTTCCGACCTAGAGCCAACATTGGCCCAATGTCAGAAACAAGCATGCCAATGCCGATCATGGCGACGTCGTGCCAACGTGGGCCGACGTCAAAAGCTGACACAATACCAACGCCAACATTGCCGACCAAAAGCCAACGTTGGACCAATGTATGAATGCTATATGGGGCTGCGTCAGGCAGTCTATGCTAAAGTCGATGCTAAAGTTGCACAGGGGGGTTTTGGGTGTGTCCTATAGCGCTAACGCTGCCCTCCAAAAAATATATGTTGCCCTGTGACAGCTCGCTGTAGAAAGGTATTTTTGGTAGTCGCTCGTCGCTCATCTTAACAATGTGTTCAGACCATCGCAAAATGAGCTCTACTCAACCATGACTCAACAGAGTATGATTGGTTGGGAGCTTTGCACGATTGAGACCCCTGTTTCAGGACTCTTCTCTACAACGTTACGTGCAACAGCTGCGCAGACAGGTCAGATGAAACCGATTTAGTTGTTGGCTTTGTAAACTTTATCTTCGTCTGGAGGCTGCAGAGTCCTTTTCTTCCATACATTCTTGCGGAGTCTGCCAAAGGATGTACTTGCCTTTGCGCTCCGGAAGGATGACCTCTTCATTAATATGAATGGCTCTGGAGAGCGTGCTGCCCAGTTATAGGTTAACCTGTCCACGACCTCAAGGGTCTGACCCTTCACCGTACGTAATGTTTGGCTGTGATGTACTGGGACTGCTGGCTGGTGCAGGACTCCCGTTGTCACAGGCAGAAGAAACTTTGTCCAGACACCACTGTATCTCAAGCTTCGAGCCTTGAGGACACAGTCAGCAGCATTATACAGTAAAATAGGGAAGGGAGACCTTGCCTCCTGAAATTTGGTCTTAGCCTGTATGACGGCTCAAGTTGAACAGTTTGCCATCCATGTGATATCGTGTGTCAAAGCCATCTGCAGCGTCCGGAAAGGCTTCATGCAGCATGGCGTGTGGGTTAAAACATCACAACCATGTTGCACATAATATTGAACGCCTGGAAGGCTTCTGATGCATCTCTGCTGTCGATTACTCAAGCGAACATCCTGTCATGGAAGGAATGCACTTTTCCTGGAGGGGTGCAGAAAATATCATGTCTCTGTGCCACGCCCTTTCCTGAAGCACACTGGCTCTCTGCTTACACTACTTGCATTGGGTCCTAATTATGAGATATAAGTTATAATTATGACTTTCTATTAAAGGCACCGTACACTTTTGGTAATGACTCAAAACAAATATTAGCATAAAAACTTACTTGGTAACAAGCAACGGAGAGCTGTTGATAGTATAAAACACTGTAGGAAACAATTCCTCTGAAGTAACGTAGTTTTTGAGAAAGAGTTAATTTCTCACTAAAATAATAAAAACGTCTTGCAAGAAGTTTTTATTCCTATCTGAAAGCACACAAATTTGTACAACAAGGGTGTTTTTTCTTTCATCATTTTCTTGCCACTTCGATGACCAATTGAGCCCAAATTTTCACAGGCTTGTTATTTTATGCATATGTTGGGATACATCAAGTGAGAACACTGGTCTTTGACAATTTCTAAACGTGTTCAGTGCCTTTACGGTCTCCCAATATCCCTTATCCCGTAAAGACGGGTGTTTGACTGTGAAAAAAAAAAGGTGAAACGAGTACCATATATACGGATGTATGAGTGCTACAAAATAATAAGTATACTTTTTCCATCGAGATTTATGTATGTAACTGTAAATATAAAAGAGCTTAAACTTGAAATTGGAACGTTTTTTCTTAAAAGTTGCTTTTTTATTATTAACATACAATGTATAAAGATAATGTGAAACTCAATCCGATAGCCTTTTTTAAACCACAGTATTCAGCACTGATTTTCGGATACTCTGACTCATTTTTAGGGTGAGCTTCACGTGTGAGTTTTCAGGACATGTAAACCAAACCTATATACAACCTGTAGGACTACATAGGCATTTTACGTAAATGGATATCTTGGATAAAATGTATTTCGATTAAAATCGAACTATAGTCTTGAAAGTGCATTTATTTGTCGTAATAAATCCGTCCATTTTGATCCCGATAGACATGTGAACTATTTTTGTTTTGTTCTGTGTTTTTATCACCTATGCTACCAAATTGACATCTTAAAAGGGGTAAAAGTTAAAGATTTAAATAGTAACAAATATTTCAAATGGGTTTTGGGTTTTTACGAAACGACTTGAATGCAAAAAAAGTAAACTTTACTGAAAAAATTGCACCTTTTAAAACAATCTTTTGACACAGTACCCATTTACCTTTGAACGAGGAAAAAATTTGCAGTTAGGGGCATTTTGGCGTCCGTGACCCCCCCCCCCATGTTTTTGTCTAACAACATATTATTGTTTCCATTATTTGCTTAGTATTTTGTTTGTCCAAATGTGATAAAACTTTGGAAACTTTATTTATGCTTTCCTACAGGGGTCACAGTTGCGGAACAATAATTGGTGCACAGGGGTGCACTACACAAATAGGCCACAATTTGTGCGCCAAACTGATTGTCATAATTTGTAGGCCCTCAATTTCTTTTGACTAATAATTTGGATGTAGTCACGCAGTTATAGAATGTGTAATTATGACAACTTATCACATGTTGGTTCTGTGCTTCAACATTTTAGGAGACTTGATAAACTTAGGCTTTAAAAAGTTGGTCCTATTTGGCTTTGAAAGTGGAGGAGTGGTTCATAACAACTGGCAGCAAGTCGGTTTGGAAAAAGCACATTTTCGGGTGCTTCTTTTCCAGGGCTGGAACAATTCCAAATGGCTTACCTGCCAAAAATTGAAAAGAGATCTGAAGTTAAGTTGTCCGAAAATATATTTGATTGGTTTTCAAGAGGCTGATAGACTTTGAAGTAGATCTTGTGAGTATTTTTGAACAATTAGCATTTATTGCTATGGAAGTTTATTTAGTGTTGTGCCCTTTAGGGTGCAATGATGAGGCCTGGTCGACAATTCTGTAGTATTTCTTGGCCTGAAAAGTTGGAAATTAGCATGCTAAGAATATTCCATTGAACATAATTATCTAGAGTCTTAGGCTATAGACCGTGCGAGTCTCGCACGTTGAACATATTTTTTTGGAACCACTTTGGTCCCACGTGCGTTGCTTTATCGCATGAAGGAAAGAAACTTGCGCATTATAAGGGGTCCCAATATTCAAATACGAGTGAGACTTACACAATCTATTGTAACTAAATTAAAATAATATAATACAAATTATCGGGGTCAGCATTTACCATGGCAACCATTTATCTGTCTGTTTCATTCACTATTTTAAAAATAAGTTGTTTTTTATTTGTTAAGTGACATTGATGTGTCACGTGATAGTGTTTTAAATGTTTAACTGTTAAATTGCAGCCATATCTGGCGGCCATCTTGGATTTTGTTCTTTCAGCCTAAATTTAGGGGGTTCAAAATAGTACCGGTATCAAGTTCTTTTTCAATGGATAAACTATTATTAAAGGCGGGTATACTTTTGGTAATTGTCAAAGACCAGTATCTTCACTTGGTGTATCCCAACTTGAATAAAATAATAAACCTGTGAAAATTTTGCCTCAATTGATCATCGAAGTTGCAAGAAAATAATAAGAGAAAAACACCATTGTTGCATGTGTGCTGTCAGATTCAAATGTTTGCGTGAAAAATTACCTCTTTCTCTAAAACTACATTATTAGGGGTCGTTCCTAACAATGTATTTTTTTAAAATATCATTGACAGCTCCCCGGTGCTCTTTACCGAGTAAGTTTGTATTGTCATTGACTTGTGGAGGGTCATTACCAATAGTAGGCCTACACACTGCCTTTAAATGCCAATTTCCAAATTTTCAGGCCAAGAAATAAAGAATTGTCAACCAAGCATCACCATTGCACACTTGGCGACCCGAGTGAGAAGATATATTAATAGTAGGCCTATGTCAAAATAAACAAGTTTGCAATGTTTTATAGCATTTGGACAACAAAATAAGGAACTAATGGAAACAATATTTTTTTTACCCTAAAATGGGCAGAAAACTACAAAACAATTCCCTCTAAGTGTCACAAAAATCGGTCAAGAACTTTGGAAAACACAGGGGGGGGAGTTCCCCCGTCCCGTAAGTCCCCAAAAGCCAGGCCCTGATTAGTACGTCATGTTGCAATTTATGTAGCTTGTTGTATTGTCCTTATATGATGTTTCTTACTCACTGATTGGTGTTCACTAAGAGGGTGAACTCAAGACTGTGCTTGGATTATGCACATGATGTCGAGGGCGCCCTCGCCTAGAGGTCAAAAGGAGGCTGTTCATTGGCCAATCCTGTGCGCCGCGCGTACAAATCTGTGCGTTTCGATTGTTTCGTCGTCGTTTTATCTCTAAGATGGCGGCTAGATGACGTCAATGCATAAAGTCTATTGTTTATCAGCCCTATATTTAAACAGTAAGTAGCTGCATATAATGAGCGTTTCAAATACCGCGCGCCAGCATCCGTTATACTCATATTCTATATCTATGGTTAGGGCCGTGTCCGAACTGGCGGCTACTGCTATATACGCCTACGGCAAAATTTTTACGTCATCATGCGTTGAAGTAAAGGATGTCCTTAGCAACAGTCGCAGTCGTAGCTGTAGCCGCCAATTCGGATACGGTGTCAGATGCAATTGTGTCCGCCATGCAAGTGTCGTGGCCGAGCGGTTAACCGAGCGGTTAAGAGCACCGAATTCAAACTCTGGTGTTTCTGATCAGCAGCGTGTGGGTTCGAATCCCCAGCCGTGACACTTGTGTCCTTAAGCAAGACACTTAACCAAGACACTTAACCATTGCTTCGTCCTTCGGATGGGACGTAAAGCCGTTGGTCCCATGTGTTGTGTAACGCATGTAAAAGAACCCAGTGCACTTATCGAAAAGAGAAGGGGTTCGCCCCGGTGTTCCTGGTTGTGGCTATACTGAATGCGCCGTAGCACCTTGTAAAAAACATTTTAAGGTGCTACATAATTGGGTCTCATAATAATATTCATAACTTCAATAACCCATCTTTCTGTTTAAAGTATATACTAAGCGCCTTGTGTACCTTGTTTGGATAGATACGTGCGCTATATAAGACTTCGATTTTATTATTATACTCGGTGTGTGCTGCACTGTGCACTTTTAATTAGCTGTAACAGCTTTTCAAATACCGCGCACCCTGTGCTAGATTCAGCTGGCTGGCGCAAAGCTGCTGCATCTCGCATCCTTCGGCATTGTAAGAGCAGGGCAGGCCGCGATTTTTTTTTCCTGAACCTTTCAGGCAGTGTCCGTGGAGTTTAAGCCAATAAGAGCGAGGACGTCACATAATACCGCTTTTTGATTGTTCAATGGCCCACGTACAAATGTATACGGACACTGCCTGAAAGGTTCAGGAAACAAAATCGCGGGCAGGCCAGGGCCCAATTTCATAGAGCTGCTAAGCACAAAAATTTGCTTATATAGCATGAAATTTCTTCCTTGATAAAAACAGGATTACAAACCAAATTTCCATGTGATTTTAAGGATAAGCAAACAACAGCTGAATACCAGTAACAAGCAATATGCAACACATGGAAATTTGGTTGGTAATCGTGTTTTTATCAAGGAAGAAATTTCATGCTAAGCAAATTTTTGTGCTGAGCAGCTCTATGAAATTGGGCCCAGGTGTTCAGGGGTTCAAAGGTTACTTTTCGTAGCACGAATTTGTCGTTTGCTTGTTTGACGAGCCTACCCCTTTATCCCTTTCAGCCACAAAAGTTCCGCTGTGGCCCACGTTATTTGATCACTCAAGCGTGAAGCTATGGTGTTCCTATGTGCCACTCCTTTGGAAAAAAACAGTTCCGTCGCATTTTTTTTTTGCGTCGCATTTTTTTTTTTTTCGTCGCATTTTGTTTTTTGCGTCGCATTTTTTGTTTTTTCCGTCGCATTTTTTTTTTGCGTCGCATTTGTTTTTTTCCGTCGCATTTTTTTTTCCGTCGCTTTTTTTTTTGTCCATCATGGGTCCACGTGACTATCACATGACTCCGAAGGAAATTCGACCTTTATGAGGCATACCGCAGTTGCCAAAATGTATATACCTTTCTTTTGTTGATAAACAAACCGCGCTAGTTGGCATGGACGGCCGAATGTTAGCAAAACATTCAATCGTGTTAACAAATGGTGTGTCCAAATTCAACATTTCGGTAAACTTTCAATCAACCAAAAATACATACCATGATTGGTTGCTTTATTTCCAACAAACTCAACACTATTTTTGAATATTTGTGTAACATTATTACAAACTGTGGCTATCTGCTTATGCTTTGCATTTATGGCTTTCCATAGTTTTCCAACCTCGGTTGGCAAAAACTTGGGCTGTGACGTTTCAAAAGAAAGGTCTATACGTTGCTTCATCCACAGTCGAGACCAGGGGCGGTATTCACGAAACTTAACTTAGTGGAGTACTTAAGTTTGCACTTAAGTCTTAAGCACCCTGCTAACTTAAAGGGACACACCGGCTTCGTTGGGCTATTTAGACTACAAAATACACTAAAACATGACTCCAAAGGTCTAGTCTACCAGGAATGGAGAAGAACAGTTGAGAAAAGAAACCATCAAATTTTGCCGTTTTTACGCATTTTTCAAAAAACGAAGGTCATGTGGGTTATCCGAACCACTTTTTTGGTTCGGATAGCCCTCGTGATCTTCGGAGTTAGTTTTACTTCCAGCCGTATAAACATTAATTACTGCACCGAATTAAACTCTGTTTTTTAACAAGAATTCATGAATATTTGACACACAAAAATTGGTTTTCAAATTATGAATACAAGTTGTAAATAATACAAAAAAAATAGAACGTAAGATTTTATTTCAGGGAGTCCGAGCAACGGAAGCATGTATTACAGTGCACAGCGTGGGGACTCGCAACACGCAACACAGGGGCAGTCGTGTATCTGGCGAGCAGAGTATCTCGGCGGTGCTAGCGCGACAGAAACCCGCTAGCCAAGAGATAGCTGTACTTGGAAGCTCATGAACATGTAGGAGGGGTAGGGAGCCAGACCACCAACTATACGTTGTTGTTACTGCGGGTTTGCTAGACGGTACACCTCGCTGATCGAATCCGTTATTTCAAAATTCTACATGACTAAATTACGTAAACAGGTAACCGGTGTGTCCCTTTAAGTGGGGCGCTTAGCTATTCACAAAACATCTAAGTACCCCACTTATCTTAGTACCCTACTTAAATCTAAAAAAGTTAAGTTGTTAGATGAAGTTAGTGCACATGCGCACAAAACATACGTCATCAATGGTTACTATGATGACTCGGACGCAATCAATCAATTATTATCATTACCCCCTTATTTGTTCGCAACAGCGGTGCCATAGATGACGGGTGTGGATATTAATTTTTAATATAAATTGTGTTTCCTTTGTTTTTTGTGCGTTGGCCTCACTTAGTATACGCGCACGTCCCACGCACAATATGAATTTAGACATGCATAAATTATAGAAAAGCAGTATGTTTAAACAATTGAAAAAAATGTTAGACGCGCGCGTTTTAACACTACATGGGGTGCGTTCCACTTGTGCAAACGTTGCCAACGTTTGCGCACGTTTGCCAACAATTTCGAGTGGAACGAGTTGTGCGCCGCCAACGTTGGCGAACGTTACCAACCATTGGCAAACGTATTTCTGAGGTGTTGGTGGGTGGTTTTCAAAATGGCGGACAACATGATTCTTGTCACGAAAATAATTTTAATGTGTTTCAGTGATTGATAACGCAGTAGGTGGAGTTGAAATAACAACTTAATTAGTTTATGTGGTGATATACAAACGAGGACTAAAATATATCTACAATACAGCAAAAACCAATTTACACAAAATACAAAACATACGGTGTCGCCATCTTCATTACAGAGCGCCGCCATAATGACATCGCGAAGTGCGCAACCAATCGTTCCAAAGAGCACAAACGTTTGCGCAAACGGTTGCGATCTGTTTGCGCAAGTGGAACGCACCCATGGTCTAAAACAGTTGTAACGAATTGTAATACGACAATGGCCGCAACCCTGAAGGAGAAGAATATAATTTTTAACACGCCATAAACTGCAATAGACTGTGCAAGTCTCGCGCGTATCGGAACGAGAAAACACGTCAAACGAAGAACTTTGTTTTTTTCTAAAAATCAAATCTTTGTTTGAATGACAAACTCTGAACAACAAAAATACTCATTACATGTTTATATAATCAGTTTTAGTTTTTATAATAAATAAACAAATAATGTGTTAATTATTATTGAAACAAAATTGAAACTCTTGGACAAGGATGCTTATTTGATCTTAACTTTTCAGAAACCCCTTACGCGGATTCGCGAAGGTCACACGGGCGTAAAATTAACGCTTGACGCAGATTTTAGAGGACGCTGACGCATCAACAATCATAGACTTCTATGAAAAGGCTTCGCGTTGCAATTACAGCATCTGGCGATTATCATCGCGCATCCAAAACAAGCGTTTACATAAGTTTTGTGATCGGAGGTGAGCACAAAATTCTTAGTTTTTTGCATGTAACCGGAAGCTGAGGTCAAGTTTAATTATCGGGTTTTCTTCGTTATATTGTTGAATTGATTTTACTTTCATATTTTTTATAACTAAGTATTACATTCCCAACGATATATTTACTTTTCATGGTTATTAACCACGTTAAACTAAAATAATTGACAAAACAAAATCTTGCCCACGTAAATCTCCATATGGTTGGGACCACAATGGTCCCGGAAGTTCAAATATGCGCGAGACTTGCAGTCTATAGCAGAGCCAAAAAATCATCACATGGAAATCATGTGACAAATGTTGAATTTAGACACACCATTTGTTAACACGATTGAATGTTTTGCTAACATTCGGCCGTCCATGCCAACCAGCGCGGTTTGTTTATCAACAAAAGAAAGGTATATACATTTTGGCAACTGCGGTATGCCTCATAAAGGTCGAATTTCCTTCGGAGTCATGTGATAGTCACGTGGACCCACGATGGACATAAAAAAGCGACGGGAAAAAAAATGCGACGGAAAAGAAAAAAAAATGCGACGGAAAAAAAAAATGCGACGGAAAAAACAAAAATGCGACGCAAAAAAAAAATGCGACGGAATTGTGGCACATTATGGAACACCATATTAAGCACACATTCTCACACAACAGGAAGCTTGTGTTCAAAGTTCAATTTTACAAACTCTATTATTACCTTGAAGATTTCATTTTAGAGCATAATAAAGTAATACAAATTTTCGTAGGCCTACTCATTGAATTTATTTTCATATAATTTAAAAATCATTCAAATCAGCCAATCAAATGTCTAAGTTCTTGGTCTTTGTTTCCCAAGTGTGTTCTGTAAACCCAAACACTTTTTAGCACACAACCATATGGCGCTCCGAAGGTGTTTGGCATTTCGGATCTTTCCACTCCAATTTGAAGTGATTGCATCATAGCAACTCTCTTATATTTTGATAGAGATCAATGTATTTTACCACCATTGAAAAGATCCGATCTTTCCCTTTCCAATGATGGCAAGTTTGGGTGTGGAAGGTGACCAAACATGGACAAAACTGTCGTACTCATTGAATTTCTTTTCATATAATTTAAAAATCATTCAAATCAACCAATCAAATAATGTCCAAGTTCTTGGTCTTTGTTTCCCAAGTGTGGACAAAACTACAGCTTTTTAACAAATGGCCTTTGTGCTCAGGCTGAGTGCTTTTGTGTGTGTTATCTTGGGAGACTAAAGTCGCCATTGGGGCTCAAGCAGGGTATAGTCATTGTTCTATTTTATATTGACTGGATAGGACACGTTGCGCCGCCATGCGTCAACCGCGCGCGTATTTTCAAGACGATTTGAAAATTGAAACGCGGGGGTACTTGTCACACCACTCTGTACGCAACGCCGCGGCAAACAATGAAGTTTCGTGCTGGAGCAAAATTATTTGCATCAAAATTTACTAATTTCTCCTCAGTTTTGGAACAAGATGTGAAAGAAATTTAATTTAAATCTAAAGGTTCAAATGCAACAATGGTGAACTGATGAACAGTACACCAATCCAGGCGCGCAAGTGCTGGGCGCCGCCATGGGCGCCGCGCGCCACTGCTGCGGTGTACTTGTGCCTAATTTTGTGCACAAAGACACGAGACATCGTTTCCCTTTTCACTTTTTATGGAAATTTAATGTCTTCCTCGACAATCTATGAAATTTCTCTGACATGGCTGCATGATATGACGATTTACTACATTCTTGATAATTTTTTTTAATTAAGCACAGAGTAAAATACTGAAATTCTGACAAAATACTCTGCCGATGTCGACTATCATAAATATGCAGTTTCCGCGTCTTTTCCCCCTAACTCACCTAAGACAAGCACCGTTTTCAAGATGATTCAGTTTCTATTTAGTTGCAAATATCTGTGGTCAGTGATCTACATAAGTATTTCATGATGTCCTGGAAAGGAAATCGTGTAAGTCGTTGAGGAAAACATTTAATTTCCATAAAGAGTGAAAAGGAACATGATTTCCTCATGTCTTTGTGCACAAAACTAGGCACATGTGCACCGCAGCAGTGGCGCGCGGTGCTCAACACTTGCGCGCTCGGTGCGCGTCGGATTGGTCTATAGGTTATCAGAACGCCAGACGCACTGGGCCCAACTTCATGGCTCTGCTTACCGTAAGCAAAGAATCGGCGCTTACGGAAGCAGGGAATTCTGCGCTAACGTCATGCGTATTTCACGGGTTAGCAAGGATTTTTTGCTTCTGCGCGTGCGTACTCCACGTTACTAGGCATTCCTCGCTTACACAGCTAGCGCAGAAATTCGGCGCTTGCACAGTAAGCGGAGAACTTGGATCGTAAGCGCAGAATTCGGCGGTAACCAGAGCCATGAAATCCATGGGCCCAGATGTTCAGAAAATTTGAATTTCCATTCACCAAAGTAAGTGTTTTAGTCTGGATCTGGATCTGGATAGTTACTACGTAACACTCCTGGGCCAAATTTCATAGAGCTGCTTAAGCACAAAAAGTAGCTGAGCACAACATAATTATGCTTACCAGAACAGGGTTACCAGCCAAAACACTATGTCACATGTACAATTTGTGACTCATATCCTGCTCATTTCTGCTTAGCAAAAAATGTTTAAGCAATATTTTCTGCTTAAGCAGCTCCATGAAACTGGCCCTGCAGCTGTTTTGAAGACTTTGTTATCTCGGATGGTAGTAACGTGAGCAAGTCCCTTGCGCGTGCGTGTTTTTGGAGGGAGGCAGGGGGCACGTACGGGTAAAATTTGAGAGAGAGAGAAAAAAACCCAAAACACGGGTTTTTGTTTTGTTTTTTTGCTACTGCTTGTTTAAAAATTAGCCAGAGGTGTGACTGGTCATGTGGGTTTTTTTTCCCCAGCGACAGGAGGGATTTCTTTTTCATCCTATGCCGTTCACCAGTGGCGTAACTAGACATTTTCATTTGGGGGGGGGGGGGCAAGTGGGGGAAAAGATTAAATTTGGGGGGGGGCCAAAGAAGTGCAAGATTATCATTAAATATTATGTTAACTGATAGTTGATACAACCCCAGCTGATACACACCAATGCAGTTCTAAAACAGTCTACATAGTTTGCAGGTAACAAAAGATTGCAAAAACAACCAAATCTTAGAGAACTTGTCATTTTTATAAGTTAAAACTTTTCCACTGTATATAAGGATTAAATTACCAACAGTGATTACCAAGTATCAATTTAGGGTTGTGCACGGTATTGTCAAATTAGGCTCTGTGACTACTAATTAAATTATTGTTTGTATGCTTTATTTCAGTGTAAATACCCAAAACATAATAATTGTGACAAGTGTAAGCCATTCAAAAAAATCAAAATCAAAATACAGGATTGAAATTGTGGGTAATCACATTTGTGTGCTTGTCAGGGCATTTGTGCTACTAGCGCTCCCAGTATTACTAACAGATACATCTTCTTCGAAATTCTCCTCGGCGGAATTTTCGGATGCAGGGTCCATGCAATACTCTGATGGTATACCACATCAGAATCAGAATCTTTCCCGTCTATGCCTCTTAGGTGTTGGAGCACGAGGCAAAGACGGGCGCTTTGATATGGAGAAGAAAATGGTCTAAGCTACCTTTTTCGCTGGCGATTTTGCTGTTTAAATCTCCCTGTTGTGCATCTGAGTACAATGTGTTTACGGAGCTATTGGTCTGCGTTCAGGAGCCCAATTTCATGACTCTGCTTACCGTGGAATTCTGCGCTTACGCCCAGCTGCGTCCCATATAAATACACACGTTACAATGCGCGTCAGCGCAGAATTATTTGGTAAGCAGTGCCATGAAATTGGGCCCAGACCACCACGTATTAAACTGAACTTTGTGACTTCCTGCACTCTCTGTAACCGCAAAACCACAACATACATTTACCGCCAATACAATCGCGCACACGTTTCCATGCATTGTCGGCATGACTGCGTTATAGTCCACATACTGATATGAATAAAAGTTTTTACTTTTTACGGCAGCGTTTTATGCGGCCTTCAAAAAAGACGCCGTAAACCCACCCGTATACGCTGTGCGTAATGTGTGTATCACATCGCACGACGCCCGTACACACACTGTGCGCAGGTCATCCGCACTCGTACCACTCTCCGCATGCGGAGGCCGTCAGGCCGACAGCTTTGACGGGTCTGTAACTTCCGGGTTTAATGTGTTTCTTGATATTTTCGTCCAATATTGGACGAAAATGGGGGGGCTCTCGGATGCTAGTATGCAGCTCATGAATATTTAACTATTTCGTCAGACCTATTGCAGACAACACAGGATGGGAAGCAAATGAATTATTCATTTTGACGTCCAATCACGAGCTTCTCTCACTATGACCTTTGTACCATATCATGCTTGCTGTTTGTGATGCGATGTGAGTAGGTACCGACTTAATGGGGTTTGTGTGTAGCATTGTCTCGGCCATTTTGGACCGGTAATCTGCGAGGCAGGTCAGTCAGCTCACAAGTGCTGAACCCGGGCGCGGCCCCTGGAGCTTTATGCGCTGCACTCAAGTTCCCTCATTGGACTACCCTCGGATCATTCGCCATTCTTTTGGTTATTAATTCTGGAGTTGATGTAGTTTCTGCATCTGTGTTTTTCTGACATGTCCTCTCGAAGTCCGACTCTGTGCAGCCACTCACACCGTCTTCATACTTTTGAATAGTTCTCAGACAGGGTCTTATAAGAATTTACTGCTAAACAAAAATTGACAGGATACAGCCACACATGATTATCCATGTGAAATAGATTTTTAGCTACCCTGTTCTAGTGAGTGTACTTGGGAAATTTGGTGTTAGGCAGCTTTTTTTTAGTTGGGCGGCCAAAATGATATAAAAAGTGCAATGAGCTATATGCCTTGATGAAACAATCAACAATGGTAGTTTATTGAGGTCTTTGTTTTGTATATTTTTACCTCCAATGAATGCACCAACAATGATTAAATCACTGTTTAATGATGCAAGATGGAGACATTTCCTGCTAGAAAATGGTGTATGTAATGTATGTTACAAATTGATCCACGCAACCTCATTTGTTTAATTCCTGCCATGCCCTCATTGTCTCTCTCAGCTGAGGAGAATACGCAACATTTTCATATAGATATTATTATTTTACAAAGTATTCCCAAATTCAAACCGGCGCGCCAGTTCGGTAGCCACATCTGGATACTGCATGCATATTCATAAGAATGAGTAAACAAGACTTCCGCCACTGACCAATGGGGTCTCGCCTTTCGCGCGCATTATAGTAATGAGTCATTGGCTTCGAGACAGAACCGTCAAGGCGTTGTTTCGGTGAGTGTCGCATACAGCTCACACGATCGAGCACGCGCATCTTTACTGCACACACAGACTACGTGCACAGCACACAGCTCGGGCGGGTTGGTAGCTCGGGCGGGTTGGTAGCTCGGGCGGGTTGGTAGCTCGGGCGGGTTGGTAGCTCGGGCGGGTTGGTAGCTCGGGTGGGTAGCGCGGCGCAAATAAAATAAAAATGAAAACAATAAAATAAAATTGAGAAAAAAAACCTCCAACGCCTTGATCAAGGCTATAAAGACAGTGGACACTATTGCCAAAGACCAGTCTTCTCACTTGGTGTATCTCAACATATGCATAAAATAACAAGCCTGTGAAAACTTGAGCTCAATACTTGGTCATCGAGGTTGCGAGATAACAATGAAAGAAAAAAACAACCTTGTCACACGGAGTTCTGTGCTTTCAGATGCAAGTTGATTTCGAGACCTCATCTAATTTTGAGGTCTCGAAATCAAATTCGTGGAAAATTACTTCTTTCTCGAAAACTACTCCACTTCAGAGGGAGCCGTTTCTCACAATGTTTTATACTATCAACCTCTCCCCAATACTTGTTACTAAGTTAGGTTTTTATGCTAATAAATATTTTGAGTAATTACCAATAGTAGTGTCCACTGCCTTTAAACGATTTATATATGATAAGAATATACTTTTCTGTGATTTCATATGGGGGGGGCAAGGGTTCTGAGGGGGGGGGCGCAGGCTTTTTTTCTTTCTGCCAAAATGAATCATTCATTAAGTCACTTGTAATTGCTTAGATTTGCAACATTAACATAAGAATTTGAAACCTGACAGGCCAATTTGTCCGGAATAAAATACATTTCATGTCGTTCCGGCATTCAAGTGTAAAGACTGCACTAAGCTTGAATTTGAAAAAAAGGCCAGATATTGTCCACTATGTTTTTAATGAATATGCAAGAAACCAGATAATGCAGCGATCAGATCCAAACGCGAGATTTGTGGCATTAAAATTTTCTTTGAGTACATTTAGAAGATTTAAATGGATCAGAAGTACTTAAAAAGTGTGTATATTATTTTCTCTGTTTTAGGCACATGTTGATTTGTCACCCCTCAAAACGCCAAAGGCTCAGAGCTTACGGGTGTTTCGCCCCCTGGACCCCACCAGGAGCCGTAAGGCTAGACTTGACTCAAGTCCCAATCCCGTGCCATCGCCATAAAACTATTGTTTTGTGATGGTCTGCATTCCCCAACCTGTTCCGCACGCGGGACAGGGACTTGACGATGCCGCAGTCGCCTGATATGTAAATGTATTCACTTATGAATATGTAAACTTGCTGCGTTATACGTGTTGTCCAATCAAACGCATTCAAAAAGAAGACTCGTTCATTTGTAATTTGTGGGGGTTAAGTACTTAGATGAGGATTGAAATACATTTTTAAATAACCGATTAATTATAAAAAGAAAGTACTGAATGTTCATTAAAATTTAAGTTAATACGTTGTAACATACATTTGGGTCGGTTTTGTTTGCAAAATTTGAACTTTGGGAAGTGCAATTCAACGACTTTGGTACCGACACCCACTTGCCTGCTGATGAGTTTGCCCGCACCCCACGTGTCACCGCGTTTAGACGCGTGCACTTACAATGTCTCGCACTGTGATGTCACAGAGTGTAATGAATATTTTACCGGCGGGGCAGCGCTTCCACGCTCCCATTGGTTTTGTGCATCTCCCCATTTGGGGAGATTTTCCAATAAAAACGTGCAGTGTAAGAAACGACCTCGTCAAGTCCATTGATCTCTATTATATTGACTGGATAGGACACGTCGAGCGCGTTTGTACACGTTCGATGATCCACGGTGCGGGACGCCGTGTAGTCGCTCTAGACTGTTCACAAGAGAAAACACGCACGCGCAAGGGACTTGCTCACGCATAAACGTACATGAAACCTAAAGCAAAATGTCGAGGTCTATTCATGGTAAAGTTTACGTAACGTCTGATGATCACCCCCTTAAAAACAGAGGAGTTTGCTGGATAAAATACACATACGGGGAAATCTGTTCCATTTAAGATATCGTATGCGATTAGGATCTTACAGCGATCAAACAGATCCGACCAGAAGACAAAAGACTAGTTTTAAACATAGTCAAAGTATAACGTTAAGCAGATAATAAATACAGACTAAAACACTTACTTGGTGAATGGAAATTCAAATTTTCTGAACATCTGTGCGTGTGGCGTTCTGACACCCGATAACTGCGCAATAGTTCACCATTGTTGTGTGTGAACCTTTGGATTTTACTTAGATTACTTTCACATCTTGTTATAAAACTGAGTAAAAGTGAGTAAATTTTGTTGCAAATAAATTTGCTCCGGCACGAAACTTCATATGTTTGCGTTGCGTGCAGAATGGTGTGACGACCCCCGCGTTTCAATTTTCAAATCATCTTGAAAATACGGGCGCGTTGACGCATGGCGGCGCAACGTGTCCTATCCAGTCAAGAGATCAACGGTCAAGTCCCATTCTCGGGACCACATTTTGACGGCGAGCGCGCACTGTACGGCTTGTTTGCTAGTTGGCGCGATATGCTTGGGTACCTCTCGCACGAGAACGGGACTTGAATCAAGTCTACCGTAAGGCCGGCCCCTGGACCCCACCGGTTTTTTTTTTGCCCCCCCCCCCCCCCAAATACAAAATCCTGGGTGCGCCGTTGTATAGGCTTATTCTTGGGGAATTCGGAAAATGCCGCGGAGAGACCGTACACAACTACTGAGAGCGAGGTTGTACACCACTGGTTACGAGATGGGATCAAACCAGGGATCAAACAACCTCGTCCCCATGGTTTACTTTATTTCCAACCATGTTTACAATAGTAAACCCTGGGAGGGAAACTCCTTACTTGGACCCTGATTGGACAACGACTGGTGTACAAAAGTCTAACGTAAACATGTTAAGTTGCACTCATTCAGTATTTACCATGTTCACAGCCAGACTATTCTAATTTGCATACGTATCCAAAAATGTTGGATATGCGAATGATCCAATACCAGGGTGAGAGAGCGGTCAACCTCGTACTGCTCGACACACCTTGGGACGAGGTTGGGGATCAAACGTTAGATAGGTATAGTCGGGTGCTAGCTGTCAAAACTACGGTAGCCTGACGTTTGTATACATTGTTGATCTCCGTAATGAATGGTGTTTGTTGGGGTCCTCCTAAAAGCCGACAACTCGCCGACAATGCCGACAACAAGTCCAGAGTGCCGACAACACGCCGACAACAAGTTTCAAATACCTCAAAAGCAGCAAATAAACCAAAGATTTATTAGAAATATGTGTACTATGTAATATTAACAAAAATGCAATGGTATAACTTCACGAAAAGTCTGAATATTTAACCAGGAAAAACCGAACTTACACGGAGTTCGGTCGGACGCCATCTTGGCCTAAAAATCGTGTTTCGACCATTCCATTATAATACGGGTAAGATGGATTTAGCAAAACAACAGAGGGCGGGCGTCATGTGAAGACCTAGCTGTACATAGCCTTGATCAAGGCAGTCGCATTTTTCACTCCAAAAAAGACGCCGTAAACACACCCGTATGTGTGTGCGTAAGGTGTGTATCGCATCGCACGACCCACCCGTATACACTGTGTGTGTATCACGTCGTACGACGCCCGTACACACACTGTGCGCAGGTCATCCGCACTCGTACCACTCTCCGCATGCGGAGGCCGTCAGGCCGACAGCCTTGACGGGTCTGTAACTTCCGGGTTTAATGTGTTTCTTGATATTTTCGTCCAATATTGGACGAAAATGGGGGGCTCTCGGATATGCTAGTATGCAGCTCATGAATATTTAAATCTTTCGTCAGACCTATTGCAGACAACACAGGATGGGAAGCAAATGAATTATTCATTTTAACGTCCAATCACGAGCTTCTCTCACTATGACCTTTGTACCATATCAATATCATGCTTGCTGTATGTGATGCGATGTGAGTAGTTACCGACTTAATGGCGTTTGTGTGTAGCATTGTCTCAGTCATTTTTGACCGGTAATATGCGAGGCTGGTCAGTCAGCTCACAAGTGCTGAACCCGGGCGCGGCCCCTGGAGCTTTTTGCGCTGCACTCAAGTTCCCTCATTGGACTACCCTGATCACTCGCCATTCTTTTGGTTATTAATTCTGGAGTTGATGTAGTTTCTGCATCTGTCTTTTCCTGACATGTCCTCTCGAAGTCCGATTCTGTGCAGCCACACCGTCTTCATACTTTTGAATTGTTCTCAGACAGGGTCTTATAAGAATTTACTGCCAAACAAAAATTGACAGGATACAGCCACACATGATACATGTGAAATAGATTTTTAGCTACCCTATTCTAGTGAATGTACTTGGGAAATTTGGTTAGGCAGCTCTTTTTTAGTGGGGCGGCCCAAATGATATAAAAAGTGCAATGAGCTATATGCCTTCATGATGAAACAATCAATAATGGTAGTTTATTGAGGTCTTTGTATTGTATATTCTACCTCCAATGAATGCACCAACAATGATTAAATCACTGTTTAATGATGCAAGATGGAGACAGTAGATGGTCAATCGGGCCTTACGTCACTACGAAAATACATCAGAAAGCGTCTTCCTGCTGGAAAATGGTGTATGTAATGTATGTAACAAATCGATCCACGCAACCTCATTTGTTTAATTCCATGCCCTCATTGTCTCGCTCAGCTGAGGAGAATACGCAACATTTTCAGATAGATATTATTATAACAAAGTATTCCCAAATTCAAACCAGCGCGCCAGTGTAGCCACATCTGGATTCTGCATGCATATTCATAAGAATGAGTAAACAAGACTTCCGCCACTGACCAATGGGGTCTCGCCTTTCGCGCGCATTATAGTAATGAGTCATCGGCGGGGAGACAGAAACGTCAAGGCGTTGATCCGTCGGTGAGTGGCGCATACAGCTCACACGAGCACGCGCGCACACTGCACACACAGACACACAGACACCATGCACACAGCTAGCTCGGGCGGGTTGGTAGCTCGGGTTGGTAGCTCGGGTGTGTAGCGCGGCGCAAATAAAATAAAAATGAAAACAATAAAATAAAATTGAGAAAAACTCCAACGCCTTGATCAAGGCTAAGCTGTACACAGTGTGAAGGTCTTCACATGACGCCCGCCCTCTGTTGTTTTGCTAAATCCATCTTACCCGTATAATAATGGAATGGTCAAAACACGGTTTTAAGGCCAAGATGGCGTCCGACCGCACTCCGTGTAAGATCGGTTTTTTTTCTGGTTAAAAATTCAGTCTTTTCGTGAAGTTATGCCATTGCATTTTTTTAATATTACATAGTACACATTTTTATAATAAATCCTTGGTTTATTTGCTGTTTTTGAGGTAGTTGAAACTTGTTGTCGGCGTGTTGACGGCACTGTGGACTTGTTGTCGGCGTTGTCGGCGAGTTGTCGGCTTTTAGTAGGACCGGTTTGTTGTATATACTGACGCGACTTCAGCTGTATTATTACGTAATTTAACATGATTAGTACATCCTAATATTAAATAATATTAATTTTTTATGGAATCAGTGATGGGAGACTCAAAGGAAGTAATTTGGAAGCGACGCGGTGGTCCAAAGACCAATGCAAAGAGGTGGACTGACCAGGATAACAACCCATGTGTTTCAGTGAGTTTTGAGTTTTACTTTTTTACTATTTTAATATCCTACACTGTGACCGGTTTTCGGGGTACTATAGCTTTTTCTTTGAAAAAAAAATACAAAAATGCCATATATCAACTGATGCCCTAATTGGCTTCCTTTGTTTATAACAAGTATGCAAACATACATTAAAACTTGATAGACATTGAAACTTTCACACCACGCACCGATCTTTGATGACTTCAATAGCGTCCCATTTGTTTTGAGTTTTACCTGTTTTCAAGGCAAACAAGAAAGTATGGTGTCCCGGTGAAGCCATACGTGGAAGAAACATCTGCAGTGACTACAAGTGTTCTGTGAGACTTTGTGTATGACTCTATAGTCTTCATTTTATTCAAAATATTTTTTATTTAATTTTAAAAATTACCATGGTAATTTGCAAAAACTTTTAAAAAAAATTTAAAAACTAGACATAATTGCATTTGTGCACAAATGCAGAGCTGTTTCGCTTATATTTTTTTCAAATTACTCGATAAAGTGAATATGAAAGTCTTGTAGTGTGTACATAATCAAGTTAATAATACAATATTTAATGCCTAGTACGATCGAATTCATTGTCTTTATATCTTGTAAAACTTACCGTTAAGACAATATAACCTGACAAATTATGACGTCATGATGACCAAAACAATTTTTTCGAAGCAGTTATGACATATCAAGCCTGTTTAAAAAAGAATTAGGATTAAAGTATGTTCCGTTAGCAATTTCTGACTTAAAGGGGCAAAAAATGAAAAAATCATAACAAACTTTGTGATGATGTCATCATGACGTCACTTCACAATTTGCAAGAACGTGCCAATATCTAACAACCTACCAAGTTTCAACATGATCACGCTTATACTTCGAGAGATATACGACTTCAAAAAGTGCACCTTTAATGCCGTGTCACGTGACCCCCGATGACGTCATTGATCTGAAACTTCACACATATGATGGCTGTCTGACGATCAACATATAATTAAAAAAGAATTTTGATTTAATCATGTTCCGTTAGCAATTTCTGACTTAAAGGGGCAAAAAATGAAAAAATCATAACAAATCGTGTGATGACATCATTATGACGTCATTACTAGTTCAACAAGAACTTGCCATTATCTAATGACTTGCCACGTTTCAACATGATCGCATAATTACTTCGGGAGTTATACGAGTTCAAAAAGTGCACCTTTAATGCCGCGTCACGTGACCCCCGATGACGTCATTGATCTGAAACTTCACACATATGATGGCTGCTTGACGATCAACATATGTGTAAAGTTTGAAGTGATTGCACAAAACTTCACCACACACATCTTCAAAAAGTCCATTTTGAAGAGTTTTCAACCTGTCGCTAGAGGGCGCTCTTGCGTATTGTTACGTCATTGATATTTTTTTTGAACTGCTTACCCTTGCCAAACACTAACATCGTTGAAAAGCAACTTCATAACTTTTGCCACTTTTGAATTACGAGGCACTTCCGGTTTCGACCGGAAGTAGAGGTCATGTGAGGTCACGCACACGAAACAAAATGAAGACCTTATTTGTCCCTACCCAATCCCGCAAACAGATACCTACTACAGTTGGGACGCCCCAACTTGAACACTCAAGTTTGGACCAGTCCCAACTATAGTTGGGACGATTGTCAAGTTGGGACGGAACAATCACATTTGGTAATTGTCAAAGACCAGTGTTCTCACTTGGTACCAGTGTTCTCACTTGGTGTATCCCAACTTCACTTATATGCATAAAATAACAAGCCTGTGAAAATGTGGGCTCTATTGGTCATTGAAGTTGCAAGAAAATGATGAAAGAAAAAACACCCTTGTTTTGTACAAATTTGTGTGCTTTCAGATGGGAATAAAAACTTCTTGCAAGAAGTTTTTATTATTTTAGTGAGAAATTACCTCTTTCTCCAAAACTACGTTACTTCATAGGGAGTCGTTTCCTACAATGTTTTATACTATCAACAGCTCTCCGTTGCTTGTCACCAAGTAAGGTTTTATGCTAATATTTGTTTTGAGTAATTAACAAACGTGTACGATACCTTTAATTAACTGGGGCGCGCGCTGTACTCCTTTTTTTTTTTTTTTTTACATCTTCGGTCGTACTAGCGCCCCAGATAACTTTTGTAGTTAACGATGGGATATTTTAATTTGCTATGATTTTCCAAACACCCATCCTCAAAAAATGTCCCAAAATTACAAAAAGACCCAACAAAATAGCTTGAAAATCACCTACTGCTGTTCTCGATATATGTCAAAGATGCTACATCAGGCATTTAAATTGTACTCATGACCATTATTTGTGCTCAAAATTTATGATTTTTAGTCCACTATCGGAGAAACCATCCACAGGTGTTTGCAGGTGATCATCTTGAAGGTTGTAACGACTTTTTTACAAATTGGTAGGGAACCCTGAAATAATTGATTCACCCAACTGTTGTCCCGTTATATGCAACAGACCCTAACAGAAGGTTGTAACGACTTTTTACAAAGTGCTAGGGAACCCTGAAATAATTGATTCACCCAACTGTTGTCCCTTTATACGCAACAGACCCTAACAGACAACTACCAGCCAAAATTAAGACAATCCTGTGATTAATTCAGAAATTAGGGGTGTACAAAGTCAGGATGTCACATTTATAACAAGGACATTTTCTATTCTGTTGTCTGTTATGAACACAACCATTTTTGACACTCTAATTTCCTTAATAGTAAATACCCAAAGGAATGACTCAGTTTTGACTTGTACAATTAGAAAGTGGTAAGTGGTTATGTAAATTAACAAATTTAGGTAAACTGACATGTCCGAGTCTTACACAAGGTGGTACTCGAGGTGCTTGAACAAAAGAGAAGTGTATTTTTAAAGAAATGTTTTTGAAGTTTGTTTAATTATGAGAATTATTTATGTAGCATCATTCATATTAAGGGTTTACAAAGTGCTGTGTGGCATTCAGCAGCCACTTCCAGAAAGTTAACACAGGGGCAAACCCCTTCCTTCTCTATTAAGCAATAAGCGTAACTGGGTTCTTTTATGTGCAGAACACAACGCACAGGACATACCGCATTACGTCCCATCTGAAGGACAATGCAATAATGGTTTTAGTATCAAAGCCGGAACTCGAACCCACACTCTGCTGATCAGAAACACCAGATCTTGAGTCCGGTGTGCTTGACCGGTGTGCTTGACCACTTGGTCACGACACGCCACAGACAGTAAAATCTAAATGAATACACAATAGGAAAAGGGGCATACACTGTACCTTCTATCCCACATATTGAGCACAAAATGAAGAGAGTTAAGCAACAGAGATTATAGTCAGCCAAGTGTCCAGACTTGACTGATGTTCACCTCTTACATACATTAATAAAATAAATAATAATAATAATAAGACTTGTAATGCGCACATATCCACCCTGCTGGGTGTTCAAGGCGCAGTAAAAAACCAAAAACCAAACAAAACAAAACAAAGACAAAACAGACACAACAAAATTAGTCCTTGAAAACCTGTGACATAAGATAGGTTTTGAGAAGAGATTTGAATTTTGTGGTACAAAGACAAGATCTAAGATTAAGTGGTAGAGAGTTCCAGATGCGTGGCGCAGCTGAAGAAAATATAAGCCTGATATAAGCACCAATAATACAGGAGACTTGAGCAATAAAAGTGCAATGTAAAAATAATGTAAAAATTATTTGTTATTTTTTTTTATATTTATAGGAGGCGAATGCATCATATGAGTGTCTCCATGAAACCAACTTTGACAGAAAGTTGTGCCAGACGTATTTTGTTAATTATCAAAACTGTCAGAAGTTTTGGGTAAGCCCCATACAATGTACATGTGTGAATTATTTTTGATTACATGTACCTGTACATGTATGCTGTCGCAAACAAAGTTGTTTTATGTAAACACATTATTGCACATTACATTTATCAGGCCTAAAACTTAACTTAAAGGGATTGTAAACGTTTGGTAATTGGAACCCACTGTTTGTTTCGATCCTATATAGTTGTAGATATACCATAAAACTAACCTGTGAAAATTTCATTTCAAAAGGTGGCAGTTTTTGAGACATTGTCGAAAAATCTTGAGCGGTTATGTTCACGCAGGAAGAATGATCTGCAATTGAAATACACAATCTGAGAAATGTTACTGTCAGTAAGTCTTCTCAGATTCAAATTTTGGGGGATAACTTTTTCCATAACTGCAGTAATTCTAAGTGAAAAGTTTCTCAAAATGCATCATACTATCCAAAGCTGCTGTACCTGGTTTTTTTTATAAGTTTTCAGACTCGTTACCAAATGTAAACAGACCCTTTAAGATGGCCATGGCTTTTGTTTCCCCTTTGGCAAGTGTGCCCCTGGATATAAACTGCATTACATGAATTCATAGCCAATATTTTTCTATGGGTCTTCTCCCCCTTGTAGCACAACCACATCTTCCCTGCCCTTTCTCCCCATAGTCCAGAAGATGTACATGTATACATGTATGTATGTAAGTGGAAACTATGTGCACTTTGTGGTAAAACATCATACTTGGCACACACATGTGTTTTACTCAAACATTAAACAAATAAGTGCCATCTCTGAAATGAAGGGCTATGCAGGGTCTCTAACAGCTCAAAATCTTCGAAAGTATCAAACTTTTAGGTCTATTGTTTTTCAAATTGGCAGCCATATTTGTTCAAAATGGTGGCCAATTCGCATCAATACATAACTCAGAGTCAGAGTTCTAGAATCTTCATTTTGTGTTATTGATTTGAAGAGTCTAGCAGTTCAAAAGAAACATTTTAAACATGTCAAACTTTTAAGATTCCCATTTTCAAAATGGTGGCCATATTTTGATAAAAATTGCATCCATTTCGGATAATAATAATAATACACAGTAACTTAGGAAGTAAGAGGTCTAGAATTGTAAAAGCTCTAACTTCTCAATAAAACCATTTTAAGTGAATCAAACTTTTAAACTTAATGGCTGCCAAATAATTTGAAAAGGGTGGCCATTTTGCATAGTGATTGTATAGGCCTATACTTTATCTTGGGAACTTATAAGTATTGAATCCTCATTTTGGGAACTTATAAGTATTGAATCCTCATTTTGATGGCTAGTTTTAGATTTTAAGGGTCTCTAACAGCTCAATACAACCATTTTTGAGTGAGCCAGAAGGTCGGGTGTGCCATTTTTAAAAATGGTTGCCATTTTGCATTAATTATGATAATTCACCATAACTCAGGGGTGAGAGGTCTAGAATGTTATGTTGGTGCAGGCCTAACAGTTCAAAAGGGGCATTTTCAAATGTATCAGACTTTCAGAGGTACATGTGTACTGTAGCAAAGGAACTAAGGATAAAGAAGATTCAGTGGTCAGTATGACAATGTATGAGGGAGCCAGAGGAGACTGAGGAGTAAATAATAATAATAATAAATATTCATAAATACCCCAGACAGTTTCGCTATTCCTATTGGTGGAGAGCACGTCACGTGGGGGTGTTTAAACAGATGATAATGCACGGCCAAGAGTGTTTATAACCGGCTGGGCTTCGCGTATTGGACGCGCAAGCTCCGCCAATTTACTTATGCGGAACGCAATATAATATGGCTATTAGTTCCCGCGCGTAGCCTAATCTTGTTGTACACGTGCGTACACACAACCCAACGTGCACAAAAAAGAATTTTACAAAAGTTTTTGAAAATGTACAAACTTCGATGTCAGAGATTGTCTTTTTACCACCGATTTTCCTTTTTCTTTCACTTTTTAACAAAAAGGCATTTATGAATGGGAATAAATGAGTAGTGACTCGTTCTTAAACGGCCGTTTAAAACCTTGCAGGGTCGTGGCCGTGCGATAAAGGCCCGCGCCTTCGGCTCGGGCCTTTATCGCACGGCCACGACCCTGCCGGTTTTAAACGGCTGTTTAAGAACTCGTCGCCACTCTTTTATTCCCTTAATAATAAGACTTGTAATGCGCACATATCCACCCTGCTGGGTGTTCAAGGCGCAGTAAAAAACAAAACAAAACAAAACAAAGACACAACAAAATTAGTCCTTGAAAACCTGTGACATAAGATGAGTTTTGAGAAGAGATTTGAATTTTGTGGTACAAAGACAAGATCTAAGATTAAGTGGTAGAGAGTTCCAGATGCGTGGCGCAGCTGAAGAAAAAGACCTGTCACCCCATGAGTGTCGAGACTTGGGTTCAATGAGGAGAAGCATGGAACTTGATCGAAGACTCCTTGATGGAGTGTAAACTTAAAGTAGTTCAGAAATATAGTGGGGAGCCTTGCCATTAAGTGCTTTGTGGACAATGAGCATCAGCTTGAAGATGATTCGTTGAGAGATAGGGAGCCAATGTAGTTGTTTCAGAATGGGGGTGATAGAACAGGATTTTCTAGACAGTGTCACAATGCGGGCAGCGGTATTTTGGAGGCGTTGAAGACGGGAAATCTGGTTGTTAGGAAGACTGTAGAGAAGAGCATTGCCGTTGTCAAGACGAGAAGTAACAAATGCATGAATGACCTTTTCAGTGGCACTTTTGTCCAAGTACTTGCGAATCTTACCAATATTCCTGATGTGATATGATGACAGACGAACGATGTTGTTGATGTGTGGTTGAAGTGTCATCGATGAATCAAAAATAACCCCTAAGTTCCGAGCTTGCAGCGAGGGAGCTATCCGAGCATCACCGATGGAAATGTATGGCACTGAAACCTTTGTTAACTGTTGACGTGACCCAAATAGAAGGACCTCTGTCTTATCATCATTTAACTTCAGGAAGTTTTGTTGTGTCCAACGTCGAATCTCTTGGATGCATTTCTCAAGTCTTGCAATAGATGCATTGGCGTTTTCTTGAGAAGATTTAAACGTGATGTATAACATAACATAACAAAACAATTAAAATTTATAAGGCGCTATTCCATCAAGATCATAGCACACTAGAAAGAAATTAACATGGGAAAAGGTGAGTCTTAAGGACTTTACGAAAAGCAGATAGAGTATTAGATTCCCTAATGACAGTAGGGAGATTGTTCCAAATCATTGGCCCAGCCACACTGAAAGCCTTTTGACCCAGAACTTTGTTTGCTCGGGGAACATTCAAGCAAGTGATGTCAAGTGTGGACCGAAGGAATCGTGGAGGAGTGTAATGTGACAGTAAAGTGGTAATATAACGAGGTGTAGTTTTGTTCAAGCATTTAAAAACTAGAAGAGTAATTTTAAAATGGATACGTTCTCTAATTGGTAGCCAATGAAGTTCCCTAAGTGATGGAGTAATATGTTCTCTCAAGGGTGTGGAACATATTAAACGAGCTGCACTATTTTGTAATCGTTGAACTCTGTCCAATTCATATGACGTGGCACCAAATAAAAGGAGATTGCCATAGTCAATACGAGAGAGGACTAAAGCTCTTACAACATGATGGAGAGCATCCTTATCAAGGTACCGTTTGATTCTCCTTAAGTTACGTAATTGAAAATTTATTGATTGGCAGAGGCTAGAAACCTGCTTGCTCATTGTCATGTGCGAATCAAATTTTATTCCTAAATTGCGGACAGAATCAGTAGGGTCAATCGATGTATCACCCATATGCAAAGATATCTTCGGCAGTTTCTTAAGGTTTTGGGGAGTACCAAGCACAATGAACTCGGTTTTATTTTCATTGAGCTTTAGCTTGTTAGAAGTCATCCAGTTTTGAACATCAGTAATACACAGCTGCAGTTTCTCAATGGCAACTTGCCAAGCACCAGGTATTCTAGGATCAAAAGAACAATACAGCTGTGTATCATCAGCATATAAATGAAAGTCTACGTTATGATGACGTATGATATTGCCAAGTGGAAGGGTATAAATTCCAAACATCAAGGGACCTAATATTGACCCCTGGGGTAGCCCATACTCCAAATCAACTGGATCAGAGTATAGGTTACGAATAGATACCCGACTTTGTCTTCCCGAGAGATATGATTTGAACCATAGTAGTGCAGTATCTGAAACGCCTAAATCATCCCTCATTCTGTCAAGTAAAATATCATGATCGATGGTGTCAAAGGCAGCAGACAAGTCTAATAGCACTAGAAATACAATATTAGACCTATCCATTGCTTTAAGAACGTCATCCTGAACCTTCAAAAGAGCAGTTTCAGTACTATTGTGTGTTTTATAAGCGGACTGATATAGCTCATCAAGGTTATTGATTGACATGTGTTGCTTCAATTGTTTAGCAGCAGCTTTCTCGATGAGTTTTGCAACGAATCTTATATTTGAAACTGGCCGATAACTACTTAATGCATTGTGATCTAATGAAGGCTTCTTTAATATTGGTGAGATTATGGCTTGACCAAGTGTGTTTGGGAAAGAGCCAGATGAAAGAGAAGCATTGATGATTGAAGTAAGAGTGGGTAACACAATGTTTAAATGATCTTTCAAAAGCCAAGTAGGAATAGTGTCAAGGGCACAAGATTTACTAGCAAAGCCTTTGACCAATTTAAACACAGCTTCCTCCGAAAATGGTTCAAAGTTAGAAAATAGTGCAGCCCTTTGTTCAATATGCACAGTAGAATCAATTGCAGGCATGATTAGGTTATCCCTGTGGCCATTAAGTGCAGTGCGAATATTGTCTACCTTGTTTTTGAAAACAAGTGTCGTCTGGGGTCCTACTACTTGCCGTCAACTCGCCGTCCACTCACTTGTGCCGTCAACTCGCCGTCAACTCCTCCAATATACATTTAAAATCCACAAAAGAAGCATAGAACTGTAAAGTATTAGCTAAAAGAGAATTCTCATAAGTTTTAGGTTACATTTCGGAATAAAAATTTAGTTTTTTTTCCTGTGAAAAAATTATCTCGCTTGCACAACATGGCAACTGAGGGCGCTTTTCCTGCATATGGATTAGTCTTGGCCCAAGATGTCAATGATTGGTACTATTTATTTATCAACACAAAATCGTTTTTGTAAATGAAATTTTACCGAAAACCATAGGAAATATGTAGTTTAGCCCAGACTTAACACTTCCATGCCCCATTTATAAATTTTTGATGTATATTTAATGAGTTGACGGCACGAAAATGAGTTGACGGTGAGTTGACGGCAAGTCGACGAGTTGACGGCAAGTAGTAGGACCGGTCGTCTGCGTACACATGGTAATTCAGATTAAATTTCAGGATGATGTCACGAATCGGTAAAGTGTACAGCGTAAACCACTGCGGGCCCAGTACCGACCCCTGTGGCACAGAGTAGTTCAAAACAACAGGGTCTGATATTGCGGTGCTAATACATACATGCTGAGTTCTATTGTAGAGATACGATTTGCACCATGCTAGGGCTGTGTCCTCTATGCCAAGGTGATTCTGGAGCCGAGAGAGAAGGATGTTGTGATCAACAGTGTCAAAGGCAGCACTCAAGTCTAGCAGGACTAGTGCTGTTAGGTTACCATTGTCCATTGCAGAAAGAATATCGTTGCTCACATGGACTAGTGCAGCTTCTGTCCCATGGAAAGGCTTGTATGCTGACTGGAACACGTCGGACCGGTTGAAATTATGAATGTGATCAGAAATGCGTGATGAAACTACTCGTTCGATGACTTTTCCAAGATATTTTAAGTTTGCAACCGGTCTGTAGTTTTTGAATATCTCCTTGTCCAGGTTTGGTTTCTTGATGAGCGGCCTGATGTAGGAAACTTTGAGGCTATCGGGGGTGCGTATTTATCCAAGATGTCACTGATAGTACTCTCATATTGGCTGACATAGGAATCCAAGCAGTCGTGATCAATTTCCAGCTTTGCTAAATGAGTTCCTATGTCGCGGAACACTTCAGGAGAATTCACATGTTTCCACTGTCGGCTCTTTATAGTGACGGTTGGGACTTTGGGCTTGCACAGACTCAAGTTACACATGACTGCATAATGGTCTGAGAATCCAGGTAGAATAACAAAGTTTGAGACAATAGGTGGGGTGATGTCACAAGTTATGACAAGGTCCAGGCAATGACCTAGACGATGAGTCGGCTCCTTGATATGCTGGGTAAGACCGAAAGCCTGAAGTAGATGCTTAAACTGGTTTGCATTGGTGTTGTGGATGTCATCAACATGAATTTTAAAGTCACCGGTGATGATGATTTCCGATGGATGAAGGAGATATTCTAAAATCAAATTCTCAAATTCCTTAAGAAAACTTGAGAAAGTCACATGTTGGCCGTTAGAATCTCTTTCAGGTCTGTATACAATGACAAGGCGAACAGATTTAGAGTTTCCGGAAACCTCAGCATGAAGAGATTCAAAAGTTGTGTATTGGACGTCATTACTTTTCACAGAGACAGATAAAGTAGATCTGTACAGTATTGCAACTCCTCCACCGGTCTTGTGAGGTCTTGGGATGTGTTGAAAGTAGTAGCCAGCAGGGGTACACTGACGACATGTTAAGTTGTCATCTGGTCTCAGCCACGTTTCTGAAACGGCAACAAGGTCCAGATCTTTTTGCAGAACAAAATCAGCAAAATCGTCATACTTGTTACAGATGGACTGTGTGTTCAGAACACAAAGGCTGAGTTGAGATTTGGCAGGAGTCACTGGTGCTAGAACAGATGGGGGTGTAACTTCAGGTATAGGGAGTTTATTAACAGTTCTACGGCGACCAGCTTTTTTACCACGATGTGTAGGTCGGTAAACAGTGCTGGGATTTACATTAAGGCCAAGATTCTGCAATGTAAATTTACAGGAAGGCAGAGTTGAGGCACGTGTGGATGGGGCATAACGGAGACTGAGAAGCTTGTTACGTGAGTAGGAATTTGCAGAGTTTGGACTAGCTTCTGCTGAGTTTGAGTTATTTTCAGCTTCAGGGCCAGGATTTACAGCAATGTCACCGAAGATCACAATTTCCAAATGAAAAGTGGCTGGGGAATTGTCATAATGTGACACAGGGCGTTTCAAATATTTTCGATGCTGGATGAATCCTAGCTGTGACTTTGGCAGAATGCAAGCACTAAGCCCAATTGATGCTGATGGAACAAAGCTGACCACAGATGAGTCAGTGCAGTACAATGGTCTAGCAAGCAGGGAGAGAATAAAAAGGATACTTACCTCCATTGTCCCCAGATGGGCGAACAATGTCCATGGACGAGGTGGCTGACTGCACAGCATGCAGCCGCCAAAGTGTGTGTTAGCTTTACACCAGAATTTTCAAATGAGACAGTGAAAAATTCCAACAGAAAATCACTATTTTCACAACTCAGATGACTCCAGGACACACAGAAAAAAGTCTTGTAGATTCCAGGTGTAGTAACAAATCCAGTTGTATAAGAATAAGAACACAAAATGAGCAATATACTAAGAAATTAACAAACAAATACAGAGCTGATTTGAGTGGCTGCTGTCAGGCGCTCAGTCAAATACACTTGGAGTGGATAGTGGACACTGGATATGAGAGGAACATCTGAACATTGGCCAGGTTGAGGAAGCCAAAAGGGACCGAACTGTTGATGTACAAGTGATAGATTCATTGATCAGGATTTGGGAGCCATTGAGACTGAGGAGTGGACAATAGAATAATAATTTAGAAAAAATCATTGGTCAAGATGATGGAACCGAGAGAGACCATGCAAGGGGGTAGAAAGCATGGGTATGAGATGTAGAAGATCCAGTGGTGAGGATGAAGGAGCTAAGAGATACAGAGAGGGGAAATAAGACCATAGATATCAGATATAGAAGATCAATGGGATACCAATGGATTGATGATGGGATCTTGGATATAAAAGTACCATTTGTCAGGAATAACAGGATTGCAAACCAATAGACCCCCTGCATATGGTGTCACAAGCTCAAGCGTCCTCGCTAAATTCAAAGGGAGACCTATCATTGGCTGAGATTTGTGCGTTGCACGTATGTGCTTGCAGTGCTTGCACGTTCCATTGTTTGACCTAAGGAATGACTGCCTATGCAAGGGGTCCATGGTAACCAAGAGGTTGATAATGGGACCGTGGTAAGCCGTGTTAAAGAAGATCCATTGGTCAGGATGAGGGAACAAAGGGAGATCAAGGAGTTGATGATGGGACAGTGTTATGGTGCATTATTAACTGGATTAAATTAAAATTGGAAAAAACTGACTCACTGAAAAATGGTTACAGACCCTTAAAACTACTATCTGAAAATTAAGATTCACTACCTCATACTTCCCCCAAGACAGTGTTTTAAAGGTAGGGTCACTTCGAAGCACCATACAGGCAGAAAAACTCTTGCTTCTGATGTCCACTCAAATTAGTTCCTTTTTTACATAGGACCCAGATTTGTTCAGTAGGACCCAGATTTGTTCAGGACCCTTCCCTAATGACTATTGTTTCCTAAATTTTGCCATAATTAATACTGGAATTTATTTTCTGATTATCCAACAGCTGAATGTTCAAAGAGAGAGGAGAAAACTTGGAATTAAACCATCACTTCCACCAGCAGAGGAAAGGAACAGAATTATTCAAGAGAGACAGTAATATTAAAACCATTTGTACTGCTGTGAATACTGATAGACATGGTCTGGGATTAAGCGAACAAAAGTATCAGACTAATTGCTTGAACCAAACATTGGACAGCTCAGGGATTTGTTGAAGTACGTCCAGTGCACTCCATCAAGTTGATTTTACCTGGTTTAGCTGTAAGATTTAACTAACGAAGCATCATAGTCTCAACTCGTAGTACATGTAGTTTTATTGCCTGAGAAATGAACATTAGTGGAGTAGTATGTATGGTTAACTTGACACGCTTTCAACCCCTCATACCATTGGTCTCAATATCCTGCGCTTTGATACCCAAGCAGATCCTGCTCTCTACTTTTGTCAATTCATAGCACTGTTCTTTGTGTGATTTTCACACATGTGGGCAGCTGCTTTGTAAGTGAGGCATGAGTGATGATCTCTGTTGCATTTCCATACACATCATGTACAATTTGTTTGTCTGCACCAATTATACACATCATCATCATATAATGACAAAACTTTCAGCCCAAAGATGGCCAACAGGCCAACTCAAAACTCAAAACTGCTTATGTGCCTTTTGATAATTGAATTAATCATGGGATGAGGTCAATGAACATTAAGGTGTTGTCGAGCAATAACAAATATTCAATTTTCTTTTATGTTTCATTTTCATAGCCTTATTTTACTGACATGTTTATTTCATTAAGGATGTAGCACTCCCAGTAAATGCAGTTTGTAAGTAAATGCAGTTTGTAAATAAAAGTACCACCACAAAGCAAGATTGCTTCAGTTATGTCTTTGATTGCCAATTGGTTAAATGGATTTTAACCATAGTTGTTTTGTTTTGATTTTGACATAATAATAGTGGCTTCTTATATAGGCTAGAGCTCAAATCCATCACTCAATGGCGCTCCAAAATTCAGTATTTTTCCTGCAAGGTATGTGGAGCTACATTGTTTTGTAGTATGAGATCTTTTTCCTTTAAATAGCACCATATAATGCAGCCAATCAAACCAGGAACACCAGGGCGAACCCCTTCTCTTTACGAAAAGTGCACTGGGTTCTTCAACGTGCATTACACAACACACGGGACCTACAGCTTTTAGTCCCATCCAAAGGACGCAGCAATAATGGTTAAGTGTCTTGCTTGAGGACACAAGTGTCACAACCGGGACTCAAACCCACACTCTGCTGAGCCGAAACACCAGAGCTCGAGTCCGGTGCTCTTATCCGTTCGACCACGACATGCCACGACTGTCTTTGTTAGTTTACATATTACAGAAGACCTTCATTACATATTTTGTAGACTTGATCTGTGACTTAAAGAGTTTTTCACATTTTCTGTTAGAAAAAGAAAAAAAGAAAAGAAACAAAATGTGCTGAAGAATACTGAAGATCATAAGATGCTAGCCTAATTGTCATTATTATACTGTAGTACTAGTTTGTAAATCTGTGTCAATTTCTGTAGGATTCTATGCATACCTAATGTAATTGCAAGTATTGCATGTACATGAATTTATATTACTGCATAGTGCATACCGCCAGAACCAACACCCCTTTCTTATTTCTTATCACCAGAAGTTTGATAGTGACATTACATTTTGATTGTCATTATTGCATATTTTCAATTCTTTTTGCCGCTTCAAAACACAAGTCTAATAAGATACTGTGATTATACTTTAATTCCAAAGTAAGGTATGCTACCTAAACATCAATAGGGTGGACTAGCAAATTATGTATTTACAAGAAAATTGAACTGAAATTCGGGTTAAGAATACGTTGATATAGTATTGGTTAATTGGGGCTTGCATTAGAAAAGGACTCGTACTTTGTGGACTCGGACTGGGACATCAGGAAATGGTATGGTAAGGACTCGGACACCAAGGATGAGGACGAGGATGAGGAGGACTCGACTACAACACCGATTAACAGATTATGCGTTCACGCTCGAACATTTTTTATTCGATGAGGCATAGAAAAGAACAAACGCACTTGCATGCAAATGACCGTGCAACAGCTGTACAAAAATGTACAACATGGGTTTGTACACAAACATGGATGCACTCGCAGGGCTTCAAAACACAGGGCTTCACATCCTTAGTTAGCGTTCTTGTCAATATATATAGCTCTATGAGTTTGATAGAGAGATAAGGAAGTGTGGAAAAGATACTTGATACTACTGAGGAATTAATGCAACTGAAACCTAAGTGCAAGATAACATAAACACACAAAAAATTAAGCTCATCTTGAGAAGACAATCCTCCTTTCAAAGCAGTTTTTTTACTCCCATATTCACAAACCATGCATCTCCACCTGTTAACATGACACAAGGGAATCTTCTTAGCTCTTCCTTTTGTCGGTTGCTAAAACAACAATCAGCATCACCAAATATGAGATAGTAGATTTATTTCTCATATTTTCATCGGATTAAGTGCCAACCTGAGACCATAGAGATAGGACTACGGAAGGAGTTACAACTCTCTTACTTCAGAGTAAACATGATCACCGCCGCAAATACCTTGCAGTCATATGCTAATCATATTGTGACTGCTGACACAAACATCCACCTTGCGGCGGTCAGCCAATTGTCCATAGCATGCAGAGCTGCGCAGTGAATTTTGGGTAATCGGCGTGCGCAGAACCCCAAACCAGTAGTTCTGCTGAATGAAAGCATTTCAGGAAAAGAATATTCACAGTCTTAAAATGTTTGGATTTGTGGTTTGGAGTTGGCTAAGGTTGGCCACATCATCAATTAACATGTTCAACAAGAAAAACTCACTCCCTTCCAGATGCACACTTTTTTGACTCAGAAAATCCATGAAAATTGTATATGTCAGTTTTAACAAAAGTCATAATTCTTGCATGAATTTTGAAGATTTTTGTGTATATTCTCTTAGCCTTGGTTGATTTTCAAAAACAAAACATTGACGGAAACTTGTCATTAAAATCTTCGCGATTGCGTGCGTCTTTATGAACCAGGGTGAACTGTACTCGACTGCGCATTCGATGAAGTCTTATTTGACGCGAAATATCTTCTCCATTATTGTGGAATATCTTGCAGCGAAATGACGTCAGAAAATATGACACAGTATTCTTCAACGCAGGTCCCAAATGAGCTGTAGTTTACCAGTGTAAAATGCGGCGTTGCACATGCTACACAAAGGGTTCGTTTGGCTCATTGATCACTATTGTTACTGCCGGGGAGGTTCGAACTCCTTCCGTGGTCCTATCTCTATGCTGAGACTGACATCATTTATATTTCGCATACTAGGATTACAAAGAGATAATTCATATGTACCAAATGCTGATTCATGTCAGAAGACAATCACTCTCATCCCTGTTCGGCTTGCTAACCTCATTCGAATACAGAAAATACAAAGTATAACTGCAGCAGTACAAAAAGAATTTGAAGTACAAATAACAAGTACAGTTTATAAATGACCTAAAACAAAGTGCAAAGAAAACAATGTAAGCTTTGGCATCTAACACATTTTACATGTAGGTATTGGATGTGGTCATTTTAAAAAGAGATGGCTAAATGTGGGGGTAAAGAACCTGCTAGGAAAGAATTGGATTGTCTTCTCAGTATCAAGTATCTTTTCCACATCTTTTCCATCTTTTTCTCAGTCAAACTCATAGAGCTATATTATATTGACAAGAGCACCAACTTGCCCTAGGTTTTTTACCCTGCGAGTGCATCCATGCTTGTGTATAAACCTATGTAAAAGCTTGACATTTTTGTACAGCTGTTCCACGGCCATTTGCATGTAAGTGCGTTTGTTTTTTACTATGCCTCATTGAATCAAAAATGCCCGAGTGTGAATGCATAATCTGTTGATGTGCGTTCAAGACTGTCAGGGGGCCAATTTCGATGCACTTTAACCCGTCTGTGCCATGACGAGGTGACTTTTTAAAATAAATTCATTATCGCACCATTTTTTGAAGCAGATTTTGTGTCCTTGACATCTAGAGAAGCATCTAATCACAAATAGACTTATCTAGTAAAAAAACCCACATTCATCAACATTTTGGCACATTTGTGAAACATGTCTGCACCGAGGAGACTTTTAAAAAAATTATGCATGTATACCAGTGAGTTGGCGCTCTAGCCAATACATATCAGTGTTGTAGTCGAGTCAATGACTTCGAGGCCAAGTCTGAATCCTAGCTCTCCGAGGCCAAGCCCAAAGTGTCCGAGGCCAAGGCCAGTTATATTATGCACACAGTAAAACTAAAAACAGGGGAAACTTTACACAAAGGTAATATTTTTAAACGGTTTTATTTTATCAAAGCAAATACTTTTCCTTTTCTGACTGTTGCATTTGTGAAATCTATCTGTTTTGTTGTGGCTTCCTTACGCAGATAGAGCTTCATTAAAATTCCACAATACAAAGGACATTTTTGGCAGTGATGGCTATTGCTGGGAAGTTCCTGGGAAGTTATGCATTTTAATGAGGCTGAATGTAAATGCACCTCGGTCAAAGCCACAACCAGCAGACAGATTCGACGAACTGCCTACAAGCACATGTTAACATTCCGATTCATATATGTATGATTTATCTTACACTTCTAAAATTTACTTTAAAAAGTCACCACGTCATGTTCATTACATTACATTGGGGATAGCCTTGCCCGATATAAAGTCCGGTTGTGAACTTGAGTTGCATCTTTTGCGCTCGTAAATTTTCCCAATTTCCGTCTGTGAAACCTCAGGACCGCTTCAGTAATTGTACTTTATCACGATAACATTTTTGGGGGAAAGTAAATGGTGGGAAATTTGAGTCAAACAAAACAGGTGGCCACGAACCAGCCAAGGCCAAGACTGAGACATTACAAAGCAAGGATGAGACCGGCCTTGAGACCTCCAACACTGATATATACAGCTCTATGGTCAAACTTCACAGCCACTTATTCATTGGCCTGACTGGAACATCAGCATGTTTTTAAAAAAAGGGCAAACTCAAAGGCCCTCTCAGAGTTTTGTCAATTTTAAATTGTACTTGAACTTCAAACAGTGTCATACGATTTGGTTCCTGGCTGCCTGTTCTCAGTAGATCAGTTTCAAACTTGTCTCCTGCATCTGGTGGTGACATGTCAGAAAATGACAATGTTTGCAAAAGTGGATTGATTGAAAAGGAAGATATTCTGGAAGAAAAAGGTTTGAAGGACAAATTTGACGTTTTGCCGAGTGAATGACAGTTGGTCGTGCCATAATTTCAGTTTCTTTAATGCAAGACTCTCCCAGCAGAAACAAGACTAGAAATTAACAGTGTTAAAACAAACGCAAGGCTTTAGGTGGAGAAAGAGTGTTTGAGATGCTGGATTCAGAGGTTTCAGTGTAGAGTCAGTCACTGCTCTGATTGGTTCTTTTTAAAGGAGAACTGTGGTAACTGTGGTTGGAGGGCTCAGAGTTATTGTGTGGGTTGCCCATTGTGTGCGAGTGCCCTGTGTACTGGAGCATGTCAGTAGACTGTGGGATATCAGTTGAGTAGTATGGTTGGAACGTGTGCCAAATACTGCTGATGAAATAGCCGATGTCTGGAGGAACAGTATCGCTGGATCTCAATAGCTTCTCTGATGGTTCACTAAAGTTAAGATCCATTGAGTATTTTGGCAGAATTCCAATTTTTAATGCCAAATTACAATTTGACCCTGAGCCTAATTATTCCTTGATGTAAAGACCGAGCGATTAAATCCAGGCAAAGGGACTCGACAATTACGCCCGTTTTGGATGAAATATACTGCTGATACTCTAAACCTCCGTTGATACACATGTTACTCTAAAACACAGGTACCTCGAGACATAGGAGTGTTGGTGACAAATCATACAACCGTTTATTCAGCAATCAATACTCAATTGAACAATGTACATGATTTGACAGAGATTTGGTTTATTGACGACCTGTGTACAAAGTTCAGGGGTCAGATGAATTTACTAGAATAGGGCATTATCTGTCAAACTAATCTGTACGATCGTGTGTAACCAACAATAATTACAGTAAACAGCAGCAACTACAGTTGAAGTAACTATCAACACTTTGAAGTAAACAACACCTGCATGTTTTACCATTAGCAATTGTGGCAACAACATTGATTAATAGTGATCACAATAGCTAGTTAACTGTAAAGTAACCATTGGTTTTTGTGTGACCAACAACGACCTCAATGGGTAGGTCGTTGCCGATGGTACAACCTATGTAACACATCTAGAACAAGCAATGCACTCAAAGTTACTAACGGTACTTCCAGAAAAAAATTCCTAGCGCACACATGGAAACTGCATCACTCGCACAGTGTGCTTTTATCCTGGCATGCCGTTACATGTACTTATACACTACACAATTCAATCTAGAATATCTTGCTTTTAGGGCTTTAGCAGAATCACTAGCATGTCAAAAAAGCCATGTTGTAAATAAGCACTTGGTCTTAAAAAATGTGCATTAATTAACCAAATATATACAGTTCACATGGTGAATTGATACTTCAAATTTCACTCTACCCTTATTTGCAGGTTGTGCTAAGCACTTCTTACGTACTCGACACCAAACTTGTGACCGACTTGCTCTACCTGCCAAAAAGCATGTGGTCCAAAAAAATACAATATAAATGTGCACCCGGCCAGTCTTGGTCACTACCAGTGCTAAGTTCCGCCTATTTGCAATGCGTCTAGGAATCATCCCACTTTTTACCTGCAAAATACATTACCTTAAATATCACACTTCAGTCCGAATATCCGAATTTCTAGCACAATTTGATGTAGTATGTAATTCCATTTTTTTTTTTTTAAAGAAGGAGCCTTTTGTTAAGGGATGTTGTCAAGTTCTTTCTGGCAATGTAAATTTAGATTTTGGAAATTAATATATTTCTTAACTCATTAACTTTGATAAATCACATTAACAAAAGCATGCAGGTTTAATTAATCACCTGCAGGGACTACTTCAAAGGTTTCTTGACACAAACCCATACCTAAGTACCATTGAACAAAGATCCAAAATGGTCCTGACAAAGACCAGCCCAAACACTGGGATATTAGTGGTTGCTTTGAGATTTTTAATATTGGCCAGCTTTTTAATATCATACCGGTATTCATGGTCTATTCAATGGGCATTAAAGATGATAATTGTTGATTTAATCATTTCACTGAGACACACAAATATTAACAATAATAATAAAGCATTTGTAAAGTGCACTTTTTAAATAATTCGGTGTTGAGCAAAGAAAAATTGATTGGAGTGGGATTTTAACCAATGACCTCCATTTTAACGTGCCAGCGCCCTACCAACTGAGTTATCTAGCCCTTCGTTGGCAGTCTCCCTATTTTGTCAATATCCTTGTTTGGGGGTGCCAGTCAGAAGCCTTACAACCGTTAGCTGCCAAGTAGCCAGGGATCACACCCAAGTTAAGGGTGAGGCAGCCAGGGGATCACCTTAAGGGGATGCAACTTTTTTAATTGAAATATCAAGTTGTAATTCACAAGGGAAACTGACTGGGTAAATTTTTTAATAATTTGGGGATAAACAAAGAAAAATTTACTTTTTAGTTGAAAACATTCAAAGGCACTGGCCAAAAGAGTTGTATCTGGGGTTTTTTTTCTTTCTTTTGTTTCAAGTACCATATTACTTACACGTACATTGTATATGTAATGCATGACATTTGGTGGTGAAATCAATTTTTCCTTCATATCAATTTACCAGAAATTAAAAAAGAGCTGCAAACTGGACCTTTCTTAAGATACTTAAGACAATGGTGCTTCGAAGGAAAGCCCTGATTGAGGAGGAAATCCCACAACAAACTCTTTATTTACCAACCTAAACAAGAGTTTTCATTATTGTGCTGCTGTTTTCTGAATAATTTCATCTGATTGCTTACACTGGCACACATGTACATTCAAATAATCATGCTCTTGAATTGAAGCCCAACGTAACCTACCACAAGACTGAAGTCTTTACAAGTTGATGCAGTTGATCACACAAGTCACCTAGAGAAACGTTCTGTCACAAAAAAAAACCACAAGTAAGATTATTTAAGATGAACTCTTTAAAATAAAAAAATACTACAATATGATGAAAATTTGTTTGAAAATATAAGATAAGTTTTTGGTAATTTTGGCGGTCAATTTCACTTTCATGCATTTGTATTCAAGTGATTTTGCCTCTTCAGTTGAAACCATCATTCAACGTTGGACTTTGGACAGGCAACAAAGTTCATCGTTCTCCTAACGTTGGTGTGTCAATGATGGCAGCGCACAATGTGGCACTTCGTCTCTAACCTGTGTCAAGTTCAAGTTGAAATTGTTTCCCTTATTACCCTTCTGATGGCTTGATGAGATGTCCACCTGCTTAAGTGATTTGTATAACTAAGAAAATTTAATCGAAATGAAAATCAGCATTGGCTTCTTAGTAGTAAAACATAGACTATTAGTCAACACGAGTGGTATACAATGTGTGAACGAATGGATCAACTGTACTCTCACTGCCTCTACATCATTCCTTCATGGAGACAGGTGATTGATATATGAATGGATGGACTGTACTCTCACTGCCTCTACATCAATCCTTCATGGAGACAGGTGATTGATATATGAATGGATGGACTGTACTCACTGCCTCTACATCATTCCTTCAGGGAGACAGGTGATTGATATATGAATAGATGGACTGTACTCTCACTGCCTCTACATCATTCCTTCATGGAGACAGGTGATTGATATATGAATGGATGGACTGTACTCACACTTCCTCTACATCATCCCTTCATGGAGACAGGTGATTGATATATGAATGGATGGACTGTACTCTCACTGCCTCTACATCATTCCTTCATGGAGACAGGTGATTGATATATGAAAAGATGGACTGTACTCTCACTGCCTCTACATCATTCCTTCATGTAGACAGGTGATTGATATATGAATGGATGGACTGTACTCACTGCCTCTACATCATTCCTTCATGTAGACAGGTGATTGATATATGAATGGATGGACTGTACTCACTGCCTCTACATCATTCCTTCATGAAGACAGGGGATTGATATATGAATGGATGGACTGTACACTCACTGCCTCTACATCATTCCTTCATGGAGACAGGTGATTGATTGATGAATGGATGGACCGAACTCACTGCCTCTACATCATTCCTTCATGGAGACAGGTGATTGATATATGAATAGATGGACTGTACTCTCACTGCCTCTACATCATTCCTTCATGGAGACAGGTGATTGATATATGAATGGATGGACTGTACTCTCACTGCCTCTACATCATTCCTTCATGGAGACAGATGATTGATTGATGAATGGATGGACTGAACTCACTGCCTCTACATCATTTCTTCATGGAGACAGATGATTGATATATGAATAGATGGACTGTACTCTCACTGCCTCTACATCATTCATTCATGGAGACAGATGATTGATTGATGAATGGATGGACTGAACTCACTGCCTCTACATCATTCCTTCAGGGAGACAGGTGATTGATATATGAATGGATGGACTGTACTCTCACTGCCTCTACATCATTCCTTCATGGAGACAGGTGATTGATATATGAATGGATGGACTGTACTCTCACTGCCTCTACATCATTCCTTCATGGAGACAGGTGATTGATATATGAATGGATGGACTGTACTCTCACTGCCTCTACATCATTCCTTCATGGAGACAGGTGATTGATATATGAATGGATGGACTGTACTCTCACTGCCTCTACATCATTCCTTCATGGAGACAGGTGATTAATATATGAATGGATGGACTGTACTCTCACTGCCTCTACATCATTCCTTCAGGGAGACAGGTGATTGATATATGAATGGATGGACTGTACTCTCACTGCCTCTACATCATTCCTTCATGGAGACAGGTGATTGATATATGAATGGATGGACTGTACTCTCACTGCCTCTACATCATTCCTTCATGGAGACAGGTGATTGATATATGAATGGATGGACTGTACTCTCACTGCCTCTACATCATTCCTTCATGGAGACAGGTGATTGATATATGAATGGATGGACTGTACTCACTGCCACTACATCATTCCTTCAGGGAGACAGGGGATTGATATATGAATGGATGGACTGTACTCTCACTGCCTCTACATCATTCCTTCATGGAGACAGGTGATTGATATATGAATGGATGGACTGTACTCTCACTGCCTCTACATCATTCCTTCATGGAGACAGGTGATTGATATATGAATGGATGGACTGTACTCTCACTGCCTCTACATCATTCCTTCAGGGAGACAGGTGATTGATATATGAATGGATGGACTGTACACTCACTGCCTCTACATCATTCCTTCATGGAGACAGGTGATTGATATATGAATGGATGGACTGTACTCTCACTGCCTCTACATCATTCCTTCATGGAGACAGGTGATTGATATATGAATGGATGGACTGAACTCACTGCCTCTACATCATTCCTTCATGGAGACAGGGGATTGATATATGAATGGATGGACTGTACTCTCACTGCCTCTACATCATTCCTTCAGGGAGACAGGTGATTGATATATGAATGGATGGACTGTACACTCACTGCCTCTACATCATTCCTTCATGGAGACAGGTGATTGATATATGAATGGATGGACTGTACTCTCACTGCCACTACATCATTCCTTCATGGAGACAGGTGATTGATATATGAATGGATGGACTGTACTCTCACTGCCACTACATCATTCCTTCAGGGAGACAGGCGATTGATATATGAATGGATGGACTGTACACTCACTGCCTCTACATCATTCCTTCATGGACACAGGTGATTGATATATGAATGGATGGACTGTACTCTCACTTCCTCTACATCATTCCTTCATGTAGACAGGTGATTGATATATGAATGGATGGACTGAACTCACTGCCTCTACATCATTCCTTCAGGGAGACAGGTGTATGATATATGAATGGATGGACTGTACTCTCACTGCCTCTACATCATTCCTTCATGGAGACAGATAATTGATTGATGAATGGATGGACTGAACTCACTGCCTCTACATCATTCCTTCATGGAGACAGGTGATTGATATATGAATGGATGGACTGTACACTCACTGCCTCTACATCATTCCTTCATGGAGACAGGTGATTGATATATGAATGGATGGACTGTACTCTCACTGCCACTACATCATTCCTTCATGGAGACAGGTGATTGATATATGAATGGATGGACTGTACTCTCACTGCCACTACATCATTCCTTCAGGGAGACAGGCGATTGATATATGAATGGATGGACTGTACTCTCACTGCCTCTACATCATTCCTTCATGGACACAGGTGATTGATATATGAATGGATGGACTGTACTCTCACTTCCTCTACATCATTCCTTCATGTAGACAGGTGATTGATATATGAATGGATGGACTGAACTCACTGCCTCTACATCATTCCTTCAGGGAGACAGGTGATTGATATATGAATGGATGGACTGTACTCTCACTGCCTCTACATCATTCCTTCATGGAGACAGGTGATTGATATATGAATGGATGGACTGTACTCTCACTGCCTCTACATCATTCCTTCATGGAGACAGATAATTGATTGATGAATGGATGGACTGAACTCACTGCCTCTACATCATTCCTTCATGGAGACAGGTGATTGATATATGAATGGATGGACTGTACTCACTGCCTCTACATCATTCCTTCATGGAGACAGGGGATTGATATATGAATGGATGGACTGTACACTCACTGCCTCTACATCATTCCTTCATGGAGACAGATGATTGATATATGAATGGATGGACTGTACTCTCACTGCCTCTACATCATTCTTTCATGGAGACAGGTGATTGATATATGAATGGATGGACTGTACTCTCACTGCCTCTACATCATTCCTTCAGGGAGACAGGTGATTGATTGATGAATGGATGGACTGTACTCTCACTGCCTCTACATCATTCCTTCATGGAGACAGATGATTGATATATGAATGGATGGACTGTACTCTCACTGCCTGTACATCATTCCTTCATGGAGACAGGGGATTGATATATGAATGGATGGACTGTACACTCACTGCCTCTACATCATTCCTTCATGGAGACAGATGATTGATATATGAATGGATGGACTGTACTCTCACTGCCTCTACATCATTCTTTCATGGAGACAGGTGATTGATATATGAATGGATGGACTGTACTCTCACTGCCTCCACATCATTCCTTCAGGGAGACAGGTGATTGATTGATGAATGGATGGACTGTACTCTCACTGCCTCTACATCATTCCTTCATGGAGACAGATGATTGATATATGAATGGATGGACTGTACTCTCACTGCCTGTACATCATTCCTTCATGGAGACAGGGGATTGATATATGAATGGATGGACTGTACTCACTGCCTCTACATCATTCCTTCATGGAGACAGATGATTGATGAATGGATGGACTGTACTCTCACTGCCTCTACATCATTCCTCCAGGGAGACAGGTGATTGATATATGAATGGATAGACTGTACTCTCACTGCCTCTACATCATTCCTTCATGGAGACAGGTGATTGATATATGAATGGATGGACTGTACTCACTGCCTCTGCATCATTCCTTCAGGGAGACAGGTGATTGATATATGAATGGATGGACTGTACTCTCACTGCCTCTACATCATTCCTTCATGGAGACAGATGATTGATATATGAATGGATGGACTGTACGCTCACTGCTACATCATTCCTTCATGGAGACAGATGATTTATATGAATGGATGGACTGTACTCTCACTGCCTCTACATCATTCCTTCATGGAGACAGGTGATTGATATATGAATGGATGGACTGTACTCTCACTTCCTCTACATCATTCCTTCATGGAGACAGGTGATTGATATATGAATGGATGGACTGTACTCTCACTTCCTCTACATCATTCCTTCATGGAGACAGGTGATTGATATATGAATGGATGGACTGTACTCTCACTTCCTCTACATCATTCCTTCAGGGAGACAGGTGATTGATATATGAATGGATGGACTGTACTCTCACTGCCTCTACATCATTCCTTCATGGAGACAGGTGATTGATATATGAATGGATGGACTGTACTCTCACTGCCTCTACATCATTCCTTCATGGAGACAGGTGATTGATATATGAATGGATGGACTGTACTCTCACTGCCTCTACATCATTCCTTCATGGAGACAGATGATTGATATATGAATGGATGGACTGTACGCTCACTGCTACATCATTCCTTCATGGAGACAGATGATTTATATGAATGGATGGACTGTACTCTTACTGCCTCTGCATCATTCCTTCATGGAGACAGATGATTGATATATGAATGGATGGACTGTACTCTCACTGCCTCTACATCATTCCTTCAGGGAGACAGGTGATTGATGAATGGATGGACTGTACTCACACTTCCTCTACATCATTCCTTCAGGGAGACAGGTGATTGATATATGAATGGATGGACTGTACTCACTGCCTCTGCATCATTCCTTCATGGAGACAGGCGATTGATATATGAATGGATGGACTGTACTCTCACTGCCTCTACATCATCCCTTCAGGGAGACAGGTGATTGATATATGAATGGATGGACTGTACTCACACTTCCTCTACATCATTCCTTCATGAAGACAGGTGATTGATATATGAATGGATGGACTGTACTCTCACTGCCTCTACATCATTCCTTCAGGGAGACAGGTGATTGATATATGAATGGATGGACTGTACTCACTGCCTCTACATCATTCCTTCATGGAGACAGATGATTGATATATGAATGGATGGACTGTACTCTCACTGCCTCTACATCATTCCTTCATGGAGACAGGTGATTGATATATGAATGGATGGACTGTACTCACTGCCTCTACATCATTCCTTCATGGAGACAGATGATTGATATATGAATGGATGGACTGTACTCTCACTGCCTCTACATCATTCCTTCATGGAGACAGGTGATTGATATATGAATGGATGGACTGTACTCTCACTGCCTCTACATCATTCCTTCATGGAGACAGGTGATTGATATATGAATGGATGGACTGTACTCTCACTGCCTCTACATCATTCCTTCAGGGAGACAGGTGATTGATTGATGAATGGATGGACTGAACTCACTGCCTCTACATCATTCCTTCATGGAGACAGGGGATTGATATATGAATGGATGGACTGTACTCACTGCCTCTACATCATTCCTTCATGGAGACAGGGGATTGATATATGAATGGATGGACTGTACTCTCACTGCCTCTACATCATTCCTTCATGGAGACAGGTGATTGATATATGAATGGATGGACTGTACTCTCACTGCCACTACATCATTCCTTCAGGGAGACAGGCGATTGATATATGAATGGATGGACTGTACACTCACTGCCTCTACATCATTCCTTCATGGACACAGGTGATTGATATATGAATGGATGGACTGTACTCTCACTTCCTCTACATCATTCCTTCATGTAGACAGGTGATTGATATATGAATGGATGGACTGACCTCACTGCCTCTACATCATTCCTTCAGGGAGACAGGTGATTGATATATGAATGGATGGACTGTACTCTCACTGCCTCTACATCATTCCTTCATGGAGACAGATAATTGATTGATGAATGGATGGACTGTACTCTCACTTCCTCTACATCATTCCTTCATGTAGACAGGTGATTGATATATGAATGGATGGACTGTACTCACTGCCTCTACATCATACCTTCATGGAGACAGGGGATTGATATATGAATGGATGGACTGTACTCACTGCCTCTACATCATACCTTCATGGAGACAGGGGATTGATATATGAATGGATGGACTGTACTCACTGCCTCTACATCATTCCTTCAGGGAGACAGGTGATTGATATATGAATGGATAGACTGTACTCACTGCCTCTACATCATTCCTTCATGGAGACAGGTGATTGATTGATGAATGGATGGACCGAACTCACTGCCTCTACATCATTCCTTCATGGAGACAGGTGATTGATATATGAATGGATGGACTGTACTCTCACTGCCTCTACATCATTCCTTCATGGAGACAGGTGATTGATATATGAATGGATGGACTGTACTCTCACTGCCTCTACATCATTCCTTCATGGAGACAGGTGATTGATATATGAATGGATGGACTGTACTCACTGCCTCTGCATCATTCCTTCATGGAGACAGGTGATTGATATATGAATGGATGGACTGTACTCACTGCCTCTACATCATTCCTTCATGAAGACAGGTGATTGATATATGAATGGATGGACTGTACTCACACTGCCTCTACATCATTCTTTCATGGAGACAGATGATTGATATATGAATGGATGGACTGTACTCACTGCCTCTACATCATACCTTCATGGAGACAGGTGATTGATATATGAATGGATGGACTGTACTCACACTGCCTCTACATCATTCTTTCATGGAGACAGGTGATTGATATATGAATGGATGGACTGTACTCACACTTCCTCTACATCATTCCTTCATGAAGACAGGTGATTGATATATGAATGGATGGACTGTACTCACACTTCCTCTACATCATTCCTTCATGGAGACAGGTGATTGATATATGAATGGATGGACTGTACTCACTGCCTCTGCATCATTCCTTCAGGGAGACAGGTGATTGATATATGAATGGATGGACTGTACTCTCACTGCCTTTACATCATTCCTTCATGGAGACAGGTGATTAATATATGAATGGATGGACTGTACTCTCACTTCCGCTACATCATTCTTTCATGGAGACAGATGATTGATGAATGGATCGACTGGGTACTCACACTTCCTCTACATCATTTCTGAATGGAGACACAGCTGTTATAAGTCGCACAACCTCAGTACCCTGTGTGTGGGAAGCAGTCAATTATTATTGTAGAGGCCTCATGCCTAAATGCCCCCCTAAATTTTCATTATGCCCCTCCCCCTAAATTTTCAACTATTATGCCCCCTCTAATTATTCAACAGCTGCTTGACAGCACCCCTTTGTTTCAACAGTCATAGTTTTAACCAATCAGAAGCCTGGAAATAACCCCAGTGAGTAAGTATTATGGGATCACCATGTGCACCACACACAGCATGCGCGCAGCCATGCCATCCCGTGTCATACTGGATGTGATGTTGCAGTGAGTGCACTATAGACAAATTAAAACTGTGAAGCCCTACTTACTGTGTTTTCTGTTTACATCCTTTCAATACAGAATTCGTCATATCTTCAAATTAATGCGCACCTCGGAGTAAACCTCGGTTTACGACAGGTGTAACATTATTATTAGCTGTTCCGACGTAGCGGTCGGAACAGCTATTGTTTTTCGTCAAGATTTTTATTTTTTTCTTATTCTTTGTTTCTGCCTAAATCCCACAGCATTTGCACACATTTTTTGGTTAAAGCCTAATATCCTAAAGCGTAAATACGAAAGAGTAAGATCCAGTATATAATTGAAGCTTAGTACAAAACTTAACTCAAAATGTAAACAATTTTAAAATTCTTAATTAATTAGCCACTTTACAGCGAGGTGAATATTTAATTAGCCAACCTTGTGAGCACCATATCTCAAAAAGGATACTCCCGATCGTGAAACTTTTTTCAGTTTTAGACTCCTGGAATACTGTGTATGTGCATCCCGGCCTAACATTACGTGTACGTCATCATGACGTCATACTTATAGGCGTGTTTTCTTTTTGTGTACAAATTGTTAACGTTTATGATACGTTAGGTGGTTTAAAATACAATATTTTCAAAATAACTTAATTGTTAGTTTCCTGATAGACATAAATTGTTTTGAAAAGTCAAATACTTTTTATAAGTGGTATTCCGAGCCCAAAAATTTTATCAAAGCACCACTATAATTAGTCATCATTAATTAGTCCCGGCACCATGGCTACAACGCCGTATTTTTTTTGTTAGATCCAGTTACCTTCAAAGTATCAGTTAAATTAGTATGTGGTTCGCACACTGTGCGAATCTTACTAAGAATGGGACTTGCGCAGTCCACCTTAAATTAGTTTGCATATGTCTTAGATTAAAATTCTTAATTAATTAATCACGTGACAGCTGTGTGAATATTTAATTAGCGAAATTTGAGCTATCATATCTCAAGAAGTATGCATCCGATCCACAAACTGTTTTCAGTTATGGATTTGTCATGTATAGTTGATGTTAGTTCTGGCCCAACATTACCCGCGACGTCATAATGACGTCACTAATTGCGCGTTTCCACCTGTGTACAAACCGCATGGCGCTATAAATGTAAATGTTTTGCTGGTCAAAAACACAATATTACAAAATAAATTAATTTAGAATAAGTTGCATATCATCGTGTTCCTTATCAAATTTGTCAGTATAAAAACATGTTTTTGTTAATGTGACGTCATCAGATGTCAAATTACGGTAAATCAAATTTTATTACTCAAAAAAAACCATACCGCCTGAACCACAAGTCATAAAACTAAAATGTTTGTTTTGTATGGTAGCTTTTAACAAATGTGAAACTTTATTAACTAAGATGACCCCACTTTGACCCTCTACTTCCGGTCCAAACAGGAAGTTCAAATATTGAAAACATATCTCCCGAACCACATGTCATAAGGTTGTAATGGTTGTGTTGTATTGTAGCTTAATTGCAACACTTGCGAAATTTTATTCAAAACCTTACTTTGACCTTTACTTCCGGTCTTAATAGGAAGCTCAAAAATTGGTATTTCTGATGCAATAGTGTTAATGTGGAGAAGCACACAATTTACATAACTGAATGCACACTTTTGTAATGCAGCACATGAGGGTATTATGGGCACAATTTTGTGTAAGTTGCTAGATCTAAGAGTCCAGAAATCTGCTGCCATTGCCTGTGACTAGTAAGAGTCATACATGTACATGTATCTTCTTTCCGCACAAGGCTTGCTGTAATCAAACTTGTTATTATGAGTAGAAATCAAAGCTCACATCCATATTAGTCATTGCCTCTTTCAAAATATCTTGAGCAGACTTTAAAGAGACATCCACCATGCTCTTTCCATCAACCATCATCAATTGATCGCCTTTCAAAATTGCACCTGTCAACACAACAAGAAATGAGACAAATCAACAGTGGTTTATGTAACAAATGATGATAGTAAGGGGCACTTACATCTTACATGTATGAAGATATTGAAAAGGTTGCATTGAAAGTGTTCTTTGATCTTCTCTACACTTGTATTGACTCCCTAAGACATCTTTCAAACTTCAACTTCCTTTAATATTCTTTACCCTTCTCTTTGAAGTATGCGGTCAACATTGGTGATTATCAATGACCAGTATTTGCACTCAACATATACGAATCTGTGAAAACTCCTTTTGGTCATTGGAGTCACTAGAAAATAGCATCAGATTTCAGATTCTGAGATCAAAATTTATTTTTTATTCATTTCTCAAAAACTATGGCATTTCAAGCAAAAATATGTCATGGGAAGTTTTCCACCATGACCGTCTTTAAACCATGAAAGTTATGTCCAAATCTGTTAATATTTATATTTTCAATCTTACATGTACCATACACCCTTTATTGCAAAATAGTTTGATCCTTGCTGTATGAAATTTTAAGTTACATGTGTATTGTGTAAGAAATTTATTGTAAAATACGAGTGTCGGTCATTTTGAGTGTTTCATTAGTGATTATAAGTTGTACATTTCTAAGCCTTAGACTTTAAAGAAACTTGTAAATTGCAAAATCTCTACTGGGAAGATGCCAATGTCACCAACAAAGACCTTTTCCAGGATCCCATAGAAGAGATCCCAGGTTCAACCTCCCTCGACAACAGTGGACAGCTCTTAAAAGGATACGGACCCTTTACGCCAGAACAGCTCATCACATGAACAAATAGAAGATGACAGACTGCCCTGACCATATGTCCTGTACTCTTAGGTGCTTCCCTGGAGGTCTCAAAGCAATCCTTGAATCCACAGATACAGCACTGGCCTGGCTTTCTAATCAAGATCAGACCCTCTAAGCTGCTCACCATACAAAAGAAGAAGATTGAAACTTGCCTGAAGTAGAAGTGTATTAGTTTTGACTGGAATACTTTAGTTTTGTGCATCTACGTTTATTTTAAAATCATTTAAACAAAAATTGTGACTTTCTGTTTGAAAGTTTAAACGTTTCTAGTGATTCCAATTCAAATTGAGAAACATGCAGAACTACGATGCAAGGTAAACGTAATCACTCCTGCCAGCTCTTTATTTTCTGTGTGTATTTTGAGCCAACTGTAAAGGAGGATCAGATGTCAATGCACTTTTCAGGATTAAAAAATGCAATGCTACCCAGTCTTGATAGTAATAGATCTGCAGTGTGTTGGCACATCCTTTGTGTGCTTGGTGCCCTAGTGCTTTCGGTATATAAAGCAAGTGTATAACAAATTAAAGGAGATTAGGATAAACAATATTCCCGACCAGCAAAAGGGATGTCAATCAATCTGAATTGATTAACTTTATCCCAGTTTGGTTTCAGTAAATAATGATAACTCATTAGATTGTAAAAAAAAAAATTTGAATTTGTTGGTAGTGTTGTTATTTCTATTTCCTTTCTTTTACTTTTTTACTTACTTTTACTATTTCCACTGTTAGCAAAGACAGTGAGGGTATGACCTGGTGACCTACATCTTGTGACATAATTTGAGGTTTCTACTAAACATTTATATAAACAAAGGTCCACAAGCGACACCGTCCAGAACCTTCTCTGGACTTGTTTATCTAGTGTAAATTTATGTATTACTGTTTTCTAAGAACAAGCACAAGATATTGATTTTTAAGAGACTTTTCTGGAACTTTAACATAATAAAAGAGGCTGAAGAGTGTAGACCAGAAAGAGCTAGCAGTGAATATTGTCTTGTGGACTGAGTTCTGTGTCCTATTTTGAAGACCCTGTATCACACTCTTCTGTTTTTCTACAGACTGAGACCTGTATTTTAAAGTGTTGATCACTATACTCTGGTTCTCTATCTAAACGCTCTGTGTTTCTTGTTCCTGAGTCAAGCATCAAGTCAAGAGTATTACCTCCTTTGTGCCTGTTTCAAACCCTCATTGTAAGATTTTCTGGTTTTGATTGTAGGCCCATAGCATCATTATTGATTGCATTTTTCTGGTTAAAGGCATTGTACACTGGTAATTGGAGCCTATTGTTCTTTTCAAACCTATATAGTTGTAGATATATACCATAAAACTAACCTGTGAAAATTTAATTTCAAAAGGTGGTAGCATTTTGTACACACAGGAAGAATAATCTGCATTGGAATACACACTCTGAGAAGAGTTATATTCAAATGTTTTGGGGGATAAAAAGTTATATATTTTTCCATAACTGCAGTACTTCGAAGTGAAAAGTTTCTCAAAAGGCATTATACTATCCAAAGCTGCTGTACTCCTTACCAAGTAAGTTTTGATTAACATTAATTATCAGAGTCATTACCAAACGTGTACGATGCCTTTAAGGATCCTTTATATTTTTAGACTACTCTCCAGTGTTTACAATTAAACCATCTTAATATGTATAAATCTCGTTTGATTTCGTTGTTACATCTGACAACTTTTAGGCTTTGATAATAAGACTTTGGGGGTTTTGTTTCAGAATTGTTGGATGATAACAGTATAGTTAAGCAATGATTAGATGCAAGAGTCAGTTTGTGGCTAAATTAATCTGGGCTTGATTTCACAACAAGCTAAGATTGATCTTAGGACTTGTAGGATGAGTATCACTCTCAGTTGCTAGGCAATGTGTTGTGCCACAATACAAATCATTATGGTGATATTGACTAAGTGTAAGTGCTTTGTGAAATTGACTGCAAGAATCACACAAAGTAAAATGACGGTCACTGGATCAAGAATGTCAATTACTTTTTGTTGTTGTGTTTTTGATTAGGATCTAATATGTACATTGTAAGTTGCAGTCTCCCCAGCCTTCTGAGTCCAGACCCAGGAAATAACAAACATCACAGATTCACCAAAAGAGTCTACTGCCTGCCTGAAGAAAAAAATGCCTCTAAAACCTTGTGCCAATTAAAACAATTTTGTTAACTCTAAAGAACATAGTTTAACCAACATGTGATCAAATTTGCTTCTTCTCTTTTTTTAATACAGTTTAAATACACCTTTACTCCTGCCCCAGTACTGGAGTTACCACCTGAATGAGGCTTCCCTTTAACAAAATGCGACAAAAGGAATCAACTCATTGAGAGGCAAAAATCAACGGTTATCTAATGAATTTACAGCTCCATGTGCATCACTGCAAATCACTACACTAAAAAACAAAAGCATACAGAAATGGTCATCATTCATACTACATAATTAAAAAAACACAAAAGAAACTACTGCAAACAAAAATAAAACAAAAGAGCCGAAAATGATTTACCACTTTGCTGAGCTGCTCCATCTGCATAGATTTCTGAGACAACAATTCTGCCAGCAAGAGGTGAACCAATGCCTCCTTCAATAAGCATCTGCAATGGTCTGTCCTTTACAATCTCAACCTTACAAAGTGTACGTCCATCAATCACTCTAGGGCTAAACTGCAAATCAAATCAAAAACCCGATGACACAAAATCCAATTTCAGAAAGTTTAAAATCTTTTAAATTGGAAAGCATGACACTAGTTGTGTTGGATGATGGCTAACATATGCTTTATGAAGTACTTAAATCTAAAATGAAAGTTACAAAATTTAATTAAGTTAAATCGAGGGGAAAACAAGAAAAAGTACATCTAGTTTACAAAAACTAAGTATAAAAACAATGGGAGAACAAAGAGAAGTCCTCGATTTATCGGGTCAACAAAAAAATGGGTGCGTGTGTGCGTGTGTGTGTACGCTACATACGAAGTGTGGACCTGAGAACAAAAGAGGTCTACATAATGTAGGGACTTAAAACACTATGTGGACTTACACACGTCCACACAGTGTCTTTTACAGCGTTAAGGAATGTTGTATGGTATCACAGGCAATGATTGAAACGTATTTAACAGAAGATAATACCAGAGTGTAAGGATCTTTGCTCCACCAAGGTCCTGGTGGAGGGTTACTCTGTCCATAGTGTGATTGCTGAAGGCGACTTTGACTCTGCAGGGCTGAAACTTTGCTATGACCTCCTATCTTTTTCTCAACACTAAAACCTCTGTATTTCTCCTGAAAATAATGTCAATTAAATTACATACCGTAGTAAATGACAGTAAATCACCAAGAGAAAGTTTTAAAAACCAATAAATGTACCGTAAATTCGGCGTATAATGATGTATTAATATTGAAGATCCAAAACCATTTTTTAAAGAAAGATCGTTGGTAAAATATTTCTAGGTGAAAAAAACACTTTTGTTCTAACAAACAAAACAAGAACCTGCAAAATATGGCCTCTTCATGTGTGGTCATGGTATGGCTTACATGGTGGCACGGCTTATACTCTAACTAACATTCTGTGAAGTTATCTTTACAGTTTTCTATTGATCCCTTGCACGATGTGCAGCGCACTTACCAGTGCCTATCCTGTCCCCCATTTCGGGAGTCAAAAATGTTGCAAGTCAACACAGACCAAAATAATACATTTCGCAGCCATGAGACAGAATTAGTGCTAGGGTAGATGAACAAGATGTTGGAAAGCATTATTCCCATTGAAGAGATGCAGGAATCATGATTGTAAAGCTTCCAACCCCAATTCGCTTGTCTTAAAGTTTCCAGATGACACTACTGTTATTGATTTGATTCAAAATGAGGATGAAAGTGCTTATTGTTCACAGATTACTTCTGTTGCAAAATGGTGTGAGGAAAATAATCTTGTATTAATTGTCAAGGAGCTGATTGTGGACTTCCGTAGGAAACATAAAAACATTAAAGAGTCTATTTATATTGATGACAATGCTATAGAATAGGTAGATAGTTACAGATTACTTGGTACTCACGATGCCAATAACCTGACTTGGAACATAAGTTTTCAGAAAATTCTAAAGAAGGCCCAATAACATTTTTTTTTTTTTACGCAAATGGTGTTCGTAAGTGTAGTTAATTTTTACCGGGCTATAGTTGAAAGCATTCTTTGTTCATCCATCATTGTTTGGTTTGGTAGTGTTTCTGCCAGTGATCTTCAGAAGTTGAATTCTGTTGTTGGATCAGCAGAAAGGATTACTGGTACTAGCCTGCCATCATTGGAATCAATTTATTATGACAGACTGTGGACTTATTTCATCCAGCAGCAGATTATTTCCAATTACTTCAATCCAACCGACGTCTCAAGCATTTCTATGCTAGAAAGTGGTTTACTGAGTGCATTTATCCTCTTGAACTTCATGTTTTTAATGGTATCTAGTTTGTTTTAATTTCAGTTTATTTCTGTTTGTGTTAGTTTTCTTTATTCTATTGTTTAAGGGTTATTTATTTTTTAGAGACAACAAATTATGATGTTATGATTTTTAACTTTATAAACATTAGCTGAATAAATTATCTTAATTTTTGTTATATCTTTACATGCGTTTCCCACTCTTCTTCAATGTTGCTTATCACAATCATTGTTAGTAACAGAACCTTACTAAAGTGTTAATATAATACAGAATATCTGTATCCAATTCACCTTCAAGTTTGTTTTCTGATTTAGTTTGAATCTTTATTTGAATGTTACTGTCTTGATCAGAAAAGAAACATTGAACTTGGGATACGTCCATTGAAAGTTTTTTACCACATACATGTACACACAGACATTCAAGCCCAAGAAAGGATGGATACATGCATCTAGCTTCACTTGTTGTGATGACAGAGCCAGAAAATCTTTTATAATTCAAATTATTGTCTTGCATTTTGAAAACATAAATTCCAAACTGTGAAGCCAAAGCATAAACAACAAAATAACTTTTTTTTTCTTCAAAAACCAGACTTGATAAATTGAGATAATATTACCGGTTTGCTGTTAGATTTGAATGACCAGTTGCTACTCAGACTTTCTTTGCCAATGCTGTCTGTCTTATCCTCAGAAGACTGGGCTGGTGCTTTGTCTTGGGATGCATTTACTTCACACGTTGATTGATTTTCACCTGTCTCTGGTGATTGTTTAGGAATTGGTGATACATCAGCTCTGTCCCAAACACAAAATAGTTCAATGGTCATTTGGTGATGTTTAATGAAGCAGAAAACGCATACAGTTAGAGAGTTGACCAAAATGAAAAGTTTAATACTCTTAAAGTCTTATTCAAAAGATATCACTGTCAATTTTGAATCCTTCTTTCCTGACACTCAAAGGATAAAAGAGACCTTTAAAGGAGCAATTATACATTCACATGAACAATTTGAGTTGACTGCTGGGTTGCCTCTTCTAATAAACTCTTCTGAGTGCCCCAACTCTCATTACTACCAAAAAATCATAACAAAAAAATAATGATAGTTAACAACATGAAATAAATCCCTATATATTATACACAACTAAACAATCTTGGCTTTCCCTTATGTGAACCTGAATGAGGGAGCATGCTTGTTGGGTACCATTTGGAGGATTAAAAGGCCTGTAGTTGAAATTTAGCAAGTACATGTAACAACCTACATCTGTTAAGTTTAACAAAGCTACAAGGGTTGCAATTACACTAGCTGAATGACTCAATTCAAGGATTAATAAGGTACTCACCCTGCCAACAAATACTTTGATTTTTCTAATGGAAGTGCGTCAGAATCCATTACCTGGAATACAACAGATAAACAATCATTCAGTTTGTGTATTTGGTATTCATTTGGTTTAAAGGTCATGAGTTCCAAGAAATAGATATGTATTGACAATTATAAATCTGACAAGTTACTTATTTTAGACTTGATACTTGAGAATTACTTCTTTCTGAAATATTGAAATAAAATGAAAGATAATTGTTACCAAGCTTTTACTTCCTATTTCAACTTGCTATTAACAGAGTAAGGCACAGGGTAACTACAAAGTAAATGTCATGCACAAAATCAAGTTGAGCACAAAATCTGAAAGGTACATGGGAGGGGTTATGTTATTCTAATAGGGTATTTGTTAAAAGGCGTTGGATTGGGATAAGTTACAAACCATCGTGTACCTTATATGAAAAACACATTTTTGTTACTCTGACCTCATCAGGTGTCAAATTACGGTAATTCAAAGCTTATTCCTTTAAAAAATCTCCTGAACCACATGTCCTAAAGACGTAATGTTTGTGTTGTCTTGTAGCTTTTAACACTTGCGACATTTTATTCAAGGCCACTTTGACATTTACTTCCGGTCAAAACAGGAAGCTCAAAACTTTAAAAAATCATATCTCCTTAACCACATGTCATAAAGTCACAATGTTTGTGTTGTTTTGTAGCTTTTAACAATTGCGAAATGTTATTCAAAAGGATGACCCTAGTTTGACCTTTACTTCCAGTTCAAACAGGAAGCTCAAACGTTGATAAAAAATCATATCTTCTGAACCACATGTCATAATTGTTTTTACAGTTGAAGCACAGAAACTAAGTTACTTACTTCATGTGTAGTAAACAAACAGTAAAACCAGAACAGCTTTGTGATTGTTAGTTACAATTGTTAGTTACAATCACTATGTCTAGTTGTACTTAATAAGTTTATTTATATTTTATAAGTATATTATTATTTCATTAATATCACAACAGGCAAATAAAAGATCGCAATTTCATTTATGCCGATAACTCCTCAACTCGGGCTACCTCCCATAGCTTTAGATCTCAAGGGTCTTTCGCAGGATCCTAGCTGTTTCCATAAGCACCATCTTCTGTAGTAGATCAACCCTAACAATTGTTTCAATCTGCTCCAAAAACAACAGGGACTACTTTCACTTTCACCTGCCAAATCTTACAAAAGCCTTGGTACTTCTTGATCGCTTTTATCTTCTTCGAAGCTACCCTTATATTTACTCGCACAGCTACATGTATGTCAATGAGATGACACATCTTCTTCTTCTTATCTAAGACTACAACATCCGGATGTCTATGTTCTATAACGTGATCAGTTTGAATGTTAAAGTCCCAGAGGATCTTGACCTGGTCGGTCTCTACGACTTTCTACGGAACTTGGTCGTACCATTTTGCAAGCACTTGGACACCATACTTCTTACACCAATCCCAGTGAATCACCTTGGCCAATTTGTCATGTCTTCCTTTGTACTCTGTCTGGGTCATCATACTACATTCGCTGACAATATGAAATACAGTCTCTTCTATTACACATTCCTCTGTTCTCCACTCTTTAATCCAATTCACAGACTTGCAGCTCGCCACTTCTTCTGTACATCTCAAGAACCGGCCATGGTGGCTTTTTCCCTCCAATCTTGGTGTCTAAATTTCCTCTTTCCTTTCCCTCTTGTACTCCTTCGGTCCAACTTTACCTCTGTGTGCTTTTGTACAATGTTCAGCAAATTCTCCTCAGTGCTCCTGACATGACATTGCAAGCTCCTTCACTCGATGTTGACACTATCTTCCACACTCAGTAACCCCCTTCCGTCCTCTGACCTCAGAAGATAGAGTCTGCTGCAACCTCGTCCCCAAGGTGTGTCGAGCAGTACGAGGTTGACCGCTCTCTCACCCTGGTATTGGATCATTTGCATATCCAAAAATGTTGGATAAGTATGCAAATTAGAGTAGTCTGGCTGTGTACATGGTGAATACTGAATGAGTATACTTAACATACATTAGACTTTTGTACACCAGTCGTTGTTCAATCAGGGTCCAAGTAAGGAGTTTCCCTCCCAGGGTTTACTATTGTAAACATGGTTGGAAATAAAGTAAACCATGGGCACGAGGTCGAGTCTGCTGGCATTCGCCCGAGGATGTAGCTTGCCATGGTCATCAATTTTCTTGTTCTCCTGTCAGCGACATTTAGATCTTCCTTAGTCCACTTGATAATAACCGCACTGTACCTTATCAAAGAAACGGCCCATGTGTTAATCGCCTTGACCATATTCCCCCCCTCGTTCAGTTTGTACTTCAAACATTTCTTCACCCGCCTGATGTACTCTGCCCTCAGCCATACCCTTGATCCTCCTAAAGGATGTGGTCCGATTCTAGTACACCAAGGTACCAATAACTTTCCTTCTCACCTAAAGCCCTCATCTGTGCACCATCTGGCAGAGCGATGCCATCAGAATGTACCCTCTTTCTCCTCTTCATGGTCAGAAGCACATATCTCGATCCAGACCAAACTGCATCCCAATGTCATCTCTGAAAATCCTGATGGTCTGCACCAATGAATCGTTCTCCTTCTCTTTCTCTGCAAACAACTTCAAATCGTCAATAAAAAGCAGACCCTTTGAGCATTGAAGATTGAACTTGGGTTACCATGACCAAATGTTGACCTTTACTTCCGGGTCAACCGAAAGTGGGACCATATCTCAAGAACTACACAACCGATTTTCAATTTCTTTTCAGTTATAGATAGTCCTTTGAGCATACATTGAACTTCGGTTACCATGACCCCATGTAGACCTTTACTTCCGGGTCAACCGGAAGTGGGACCAGATCTCAAGAAGTACACACCTGATATGCAATTTCTTTTCAGTTATAGACCCTTTGAGCATTGAAGATTGAACTTGGGTTACCGTGACCCAATGTTGACCTTTACTTCCGGGTCAACTGGAAGTGGGACCATATCTCAAGAACTACACAGCCAATTTTCGAATTCTTTTCAGTTTTAAACCTTTTTAGCATGTAAAAATACACAGAACAGCTTTGTGCTTGTTCACAAACACCTAATGTCTAGTTATTATTATTTGTATGCTACCTTTGCCAGGTGTGTTCTGGTGAAGCCTTTTGAATTAACATTTAGAATCCAATGTCGAAACGGAAGAATGTAAAAAATAATGCGGCTGCGTCTGTTTTGTGTGAGGCTCTGGCTCCAATATTTCCATGCCCTGATTGAGTGTTCTATAGCACTGTGCAAAAACCAATGAACTGTCTATGGATTCAAATCCATGTCAATATTGCTGCAAATAAGGCTATACTTATAAATAACAAAAACATAACAGAACATTTTAAGCAGACAATTGCAAACACATATTTAATTACCAATATTTACTACAATTAATCGGGATACTTTTTGGTTTCACGGCGGTCGCTATCTTTGATCTTAATGAATCCAGCTCAAAACAAGATCTGTTGGAATAAAATCTTGATAGTAAACATGATGTTGCAATAAAAAATAGCCATATCAGCGATCACAATCCATGTAACTATGTATGTTAAAAGTGAACCCAACATTGTATCTAATGGTCCTGTTAGGAGTAAAAATGGCCATTATTAGAAAGGAAAAAAGCAGCTAACCTTCTGAGATCGAAGAGAAATGGTCAGCTGGCTACTTGATTTAAGCTCCATCACTGCTGCATCATGGGTAATATTCAAGAAGTTTGTACCATTGACATCAAGAATCTGATCCCCAACCTACATGTACAAAGTCAGTCATCAGAAGTAGGATCAGATGGTGAACCTGAATTTCCAATCATATTCAAGTATTGCATTTCTCATATAGGTGGGTGTTCAGAGTTTTCCAGTCTCCATTACGAAGACTACAAAAAGATTTGAATCTGAAATAAAATGGTTTGCAGGAATCTGACTTTTGTGTCTAATATTTACTGGCTTAATATATCCTCAATTCAATCATGACAATAGCCGAAAACGCCATAATTCAAATATTATTTTAAAAGTAAAAATAAAATTCTTAAGTTTTACACTTATAAATATAAATTAAACACTGCCCCCCCCTTGTCGCTGATGTTAAATTGAATAATCATCTCCTGTCAATTACCCTCTGCCAGAGATAATAACAACTTACTTTCTTGAATACTTGAAATCTTCTTTATGTTTTGGATATTTTGTAGGTAGAATTTTGTGCGTTGGATATTTTACCACCTGTTCAAACCTCATTAACTCATTATTGGGTTGGGAAGCAGACATTGTGCCAGCTAACTGCTCCATTATCAAGTTCTTGATAATGGGTAACAAAGTTTCTGATTTGGGTGCACCCTAGACTTGGTTCCAAGTCTGTGATCGTGGTTTTTAGTCGTCCTGATAGCCGATACATTATTGGCTGAAACAGCGCCCTCTTGTGGATAAACCTCCGTCTTGAACCTACAATCACAGACTTGGGAACATTGTTCGTCGGTTTGTACACACCCTATGGTGAATTAGTCCAAAAGTGGACGGAACACTCTGATTGGTCAGAATCTCCGAGGCCCTTAATAAAATGCACATTCAAACTTAACCGTTTATACCACGGGATAATAGTAGGAAATACAACATTGATGCACTTGTAACTAGTCTGTCTCTGCTCGGTGATTCAACTTACAGTTTGGAAACACAAAAAAACAAAGTGATTCTAGTTATTTTATTCAAAATACGTAAAAAACGTTGGGAAAATCTTTGGACGATACCATTCAAATCAAAGGTATCATAATTTTTCGTCTAGTAAGGATCGGGTTGTTTGTCATGTTTATTTTTCAACATTTTGAGATTAAATCTTGTGTTATTTTATGTATAAACTATATATAGCGTACTGTACGTACAAAGCACTATAAAATAAAAGCAATGGGTCGATTTTACAGGAAAATGCTGAAGCGATTTCATCCTATTGGGAATAGACGCAGCCAATGGGAGTTTTGTGGTCTCCTGATTGGTCATCTCTCTGGCATAGTGTTGTTATGTAAATGTCAGTAGTGAATAAATGAATATCCCGTATACACAAGAGGGTCAAGTCTGAGATTGCGAGTTAGAGCGCGTGATAGCAAATCTGCGGGGGAATTCTGCGTGGCTGATGCAGAGAAATAACCGCAAGCTCAGACTTGAAATCAAGTCTAGGTGCACTCCTAATGGGAAATTCACGTGATGTTTATCACCAGGTTTCAAGATTAAAATAAAGTTAAAGTAAGTTTGTAACATTGTCAGACAGATTTGTCTTAGAAAAAAGGGCTTACCAAAATACTTCTAAAGGTCATTGTTTTGTTTCCTGTCAATCAGGAGCTAGATCAACATAAAGTACTCACTATACACATACCATCTTGGTGTTATGAAATTAGTTGAGTGATCCTCTATGTTTATCAATTTGTACACCTTCAGGGCCAAAAACAATGACGTTTTGGCATGGTACAATGTTCTATGCAAATCGTTGGGGGAAAAAAAAGTTTTCTATAGGATGCCAACTATGTTTATCGTTACCAGCAAGGTACAAGTAGCAAAAGAAATAGAACACTCATTGAAAAGAATTTATTTTCTGTGAATACAGTCAATCTAATCAATTCAAATTCACTAACCATCTTTCAGAAAACATGCAGGGAGGCAGAACTTTGACAAGTTAACATGCAGGAAGGCAGAACTTTGACAAGTTAACATGCAGGGAGGCAGAACTTTGACAAGTTTGTGGAAGTAAGTTAAAACCACTCATGTTTCTTTCATCTGATATTCAAATAATATTAAGCAATAATTGCACTTTACCTGTAGGCCCATTTTCTGAGCCAATGACCCATTACTGATTGTCAGGATGAATATACCAGGCTCATTATTCTGTCCAGTTCCAATCCCACAACCCAACTTCTTGCCAGTCTGTAGATTAACAAACACTTTACGATCTGTCTCTTTACCAACTTCATTGCTAGTCTCCAATTCAATCTGCAAATTAAGAAAGAATGTCAAGCATTGCTATGTTACTGAAATGCACTTGATAAGCCACTAACTATAAAAAATTGAAAAAGTATACATACAATGTAAAATATTACAACAATATACAATTGTTGCACGCTGTGGCGGGATCCATGGTGTTCCCGAGGGTGTACAAAACCCATGGATCCGGTCACAGCGTGCAACAATTGTATATTGTTATAACATGGTAAAAGATTCCTCTTCTGTTGTTATCTTCAAACATTATTACGACTAAGTTGGCATAGTTTAATAAACAGACGAACAGTTCTTCAATTTAAACAATTTTGCACTGTTCCCTCGAGCCCGGGCTGTTTCTAATTGTACAAGGTGCTGTAAATCGACCAACGGTGGGGACGATCAAGGTAATGTATCCCTAGGGATACATCACTCACGTAACCCCCATGCGCTGTGCGTGATGTGTAGTGCGCATCCTTAAGAATAAATATAGACGCTAGCAATGCACATCCTTTTTTTATGGATAACGCAGTACGCAATATGCATGTTTTTCATTTTTACGCGTTACGCGTTACGCACAACGCATGTCGGACAGATGGATTTCCGGCCTAAGCCATGTTACATGCGTCTTTGTATCACATCACGTGATTGGTTCTCGACCAGTAACAATTCACAATCTGTTACCGTGATATAACAAGAATACATGTATAACATATTAAATTACATAAAAGTGGTTTTGAAGAAAGCAGACTAAGAGAGACCATGTGGGGTGTTTTGACAGAGTTCAGGTCCCAGTCATGGCACTTGTATCCTTGAGCGTGATACTAACCATATGCCAGAGGACGTGTTGGCAAGCAAAATTTTCTTTTTTCAATGGCACAAAAATGGGGACCTTCTGAACATGCATAAAAAGTTTCTATGTGCTTGGAGCGATGACTTGGCATCCTACTTGGAACATTCTGACATGTCTGTGTGGGACAAGTTCAACGGCTGATGACGTGTTGACTCACTCATCAGAAGGCTCATTGTGTAGCATGCACTATGCATGTACTCAGGGTGTCAAGCTTTGTTGGCCCAATAAGACTGGAATTAAAAATCAATTTCACTCTTAAACAAATACATTAATTGTGTAATCCCCAAACACAGACCTTCATTTCTGACGAACCAGGATTATAATAGACTGAATGGCTGCCACAACTTTTTCTATTGTTTTGAGCATGGCGGTACATGTATGTGGGAGATGCGAGCGTGCCATGGCCGATTATTGGACAGCAAAGTCACACTGAACATAAGAGGGCTTTCCTAAAAGTTTTCTCAAACTGTAAATCCCTGTACCAACTACCGTATTTTCCTGCGGATAAGACGCGTCTTATCCGACTTTTTTGACCCCCAAAACGTCGGTGCGTCTTATCTTTCGGTGTGCCTTGTCTGCTGACGATTGATTTTTTTTTTGATGATCACTGCGTGAAATAATAAATACCTTCTTGTCCAGTTCAAATCAACGGTCTTTGTGTGAGGAATCCTTACTCAATAATGCGGTCAAACGTCAAACAAGGCTGAACTATTTAGACACTGAGACCCTATTTTCGTCCGAACAATGCCGCAACCCCCCAGACCGTGCTTTCATTCCAACAATGCCGCAACGTGTTGTTGATCCCCCATGACCGTGCTTTCATTCCAACAATGCCGCAATGCGTCTAGCCCCCCCCCCCCCTTAACGATGGTGCTTTCGGTCCCACACAGACATCGGCGTCGTACAAACGTTTTTCTGTGTGGCCGAGTATTCGTTCCGATAATGCATTCGACAGTCAATGCATTAACCCAACCTCTATTGTGTGGTGAATTTTAGGGTTGTTATTACAATCGGCATTATTTTAAAACCCAAGTCAACAAGGTTCTTCCATTCACCGCGTTTTGGTGTTGCTCAAAGGTGTGCTGTTGGTTTTTTCTGCAAGTCTGAAGATGAGGATGAAATCCGGCATATTCTCTCCACCGGCCACCTGATATACAGCTTCAATTAAATCTTGAAGAATCAACTAAACCAACCATCCTTTTCAGGACGACCAAACCAGAAAAGAGATGGTTCATGTGTCTGTTCGATCGTTGGTGCAACCATAGTCTAGAAAAAGTTATATGGTGCAACATTGTGCAAGTCATGCAAGTTCCACGCGCGCGAACGTCAGTCAACAATGAGAAACGGTCAGAAATGGTTTCAAACGTATTTATAACTAATTTAAATAGATTTTAATCATTAAATTTCTTCCCTTGAAAAAAAATATATATCCAGGGTCGGCCGTATTTTTAGGGTCGGTCGGGTTACGCCAACATAACATTTTTTTTTTTTATGCCTTATTCTTCGAATTAGCTGCCGGTCAGCCAATCAGAACATTAAAAACAAAAGCGATTGTATCTACAGTTCCCGATGTCATAAAAACAAATTTGTGACAAAAACAACTAGGCCTAACCTTTGTAAATTTGTTCATTGTGAAAATTAATTTGTTAATCCTTACATCTAAACACAGGCAATGCATCTTTAATGTAACCAATATTACAAAATGTATCACACAGCTAAACGATAGTGCCATTTGAATCCACATAGACTCCTGAAGATTCCATTTAAATATGAATAATGTATACCTGAGAGTGATGGTTCTGGTTTCTGCCAACAAGCCTCCATGTGATGTGATCACTTCTTTCAGTTTTCTCAGGTAGCATACCAACACCTACCAACAGAATGATATCATTACCAACTGATCATTACTCATTTACTCAAAATAGGTCATCAGCTTTTTGTAAATTATCTGGGCCAAAAGTTTGGCTCACAAAAGTCACAGGATGGGTACACCTACATAAAGTTGTACTTCCAGTCATGTATCATCTTCATTAATGAACCAAATTAAACTCTGATTTTTTTACAGTTATCTGTGAGTAAATAACAAAAGTGAACAAACATTAACACAGTGCTTAAAAATTAATAATGATGATGGAGACACCAGCTAAAAATTGAAATTCTGAAAGTCTAAGTAATGTTCCATGGCTTGAACAGTATCCATGGAGATAAATGTATAGCACGTCAAAGACCTCATGACAAAAATCCATCATTTCAATAAACTAATAATGATTTGTTGAGAATCAATCAAACAGATCAATAGTATAGGTTTTCCCGCCATTTTTGTCAAAAAGTAGCCTGTTTCACTTTCAAGTTATAAACCACAAGGGAAACTGACTGGGTAAATTTCAATTAATTTTGGGTTAAACAAAGAAAAAATTGACAAGAGCAGAGCCACCCCCCCTATTTCAGCCGACTGAAAACAACATTAATTGATCAACATTAAAATTAAATTCCTAATTTCAAAATGAGTAAAATGGAATGTCTACAACACTTCTGAAATGTAGTGGATTGCATCAGAGAGCATACGGTTTGAATTTTTCCAAAACCTCTAAGCTATCACTCTACAACTCCACAAACAGTTTGAACTCAAAACATGCCAAAGATAGTATTCTGTCAATCTGCAAGGGCTTTGCTGTGAATTTTTCTAAAACACTGGAAAATCATTCTATTGTGAATTTCTTCCATGCACTCAGAAAAAGAAAATATCCCTGTCACAAACAGAGGTTAAATTTGAGTGCACGTTGAGACTGACTTTACATACCTGTATAATTGGTATCTCTATCTACATAAATAAAAGGAATTGATCTTACTAACGTCTGACTTTCAGTTTGATGATTTTGCTCATAGACAAGGCTGCTATTACTTCACTGTGAGTAGCTCGCTTAATGTTGTAACCATTCACACCAACTATTTCATCACCAACCTAAAAAAAGAATAAAATATAAACATGCCTCAACATAAAATTGAATTAAGTCTGAATTTGCTTCATTTAGGAAAATTCTTTTTCACAAGGGTTTGATGTGGGTAGGTGCCAACATTAGTAGCTACAAAAGTAAAACTTCACAATTTCAATGGTAAACCATATATGTTCCTTGTGTTTAACTATATGATAGAAGAAACGTCAGCTACATAAATAAGTTTGTTTGAACATTTATCAATTTTCAGAAGACTAACTCAAATGAATGTTTAGTTTCTGCCCTATTACACCAGTGTATAACAATGATAAACCATACACTGTTTATATTTTCTTTTAGTTTTGCAGAAAAAAAACCTGATGGTATATCCAGCAATTCTCAAACCCTTTAGCTCACCTACTAAGGTCAGTTAGAATGCTAAAAACAAGTTGTAGGCAAAACAATGTCAAAACCATTCTGTACTTTTAATGTTGCTTTAGTTGATTCAAGACAGTTTTATCAAGAGCTTGCACACAACCAGATTAGCCATACCTTGAGTCCTTTCTGTGAAGCCCATGACTTGGGTGTTACCTTAGATACAAATATGCCAACATCAAACTCGACCCCACCTCTCAAGGAAAAACCAAGATTCTCAGATCCCTGGCGATCAAAGTGTATGCTTCTCAGTTTTTTGCTGTAACAAGACAGCAAAAATATTTATTACTGTATTAAAGCAAATTACAAAATTACTGATGAAAATGGACAAATTGTTTTGGGGATAAATTTTAAACTAGTTTCATATGTTTTGGCAAAGAGTTGTCTCCCCCCAAAAAACCAACCCCACAAACAAACAAGGTTTCTTGTGTTTTAAGAAAAAAAATACAAAAAAACACCAGAAAGCTAGCTCCATCGATATGAAATAAATTGAATTAATTACAGGTATTGTGATGGATAAGATGATTAAGAGTCATTCCAGTTTCTCAGTCGGGGAGAAGGAATGCAGTTATTGGTTATTTATTGTCTTGTAATATTTAAGAGTCAGTCCATTTTCTCGGTCTGGGAGAAGGAATGCAGTTATTGTCTTGTAATATTTAAGAGTCATTCCAATTTCTCGGTCTGGGAGAAGGAATGCAGTTATTTGTAATTGTCTTGTAATAATTAGACATTCCAGTTCTCCCTATCTGGGAGAAGGAATGCAGTTAATGGTTATTGTTAATCTTACAGACCACTCTAATAAAACCACTGGGCCTTAGAGCTCGGGTGGCAGTCTTGTCCTGTGGCAGGGAGCAGGAGGTTGTGGTCGGAGGCTGGGTGTTAGTTTTTCTGTATAAAGTTGGGTTGTTTAAGTTGTATAAGTTGCAGCCAGTCATCCGACCATTATTAAGGTAATACCATTTATTTATTTTAGTTTAGGAGTGTCCCGAAATCTTTGCTTTGCCAGACTTTGTTTAGTATTTTCCTTTGTGGCAAAAAGCCTTGTCATTTGGTATACGTTGTTTGGATGGTCCCGTTAAGGGATAAAATATAACTATGTATCGGCATTTCGTTTCCATCTTGTTTCAATTATTCTGTTCTCGATTTCTCTTAGTGATTTTAGTTGTTCGTATTCCTAATTTCTACTGGCGGTGAATTTAATCCGCTACAGTTTTGGTGGCAGCGGTGGGATTGCGGATAAATTATTTATTTAATTAGGTACGACTCAATTACTTAAGATGGGATCGAGAACAGATTTGGCTGGTCAGTTGAACCAAACACTAAGACTTTTAGACAAGGAAATACAGTCTAGAAGAGAAAGGCTGGCTGAGTTAAGGACGACACAAAGTTCCAGTGTTCCCAGCCACAGGTCTGCCCCTTCGGGTAGACTAAGACTGCCACCTCGGGACACTCCTATAGTTGTAAATGAAGTTTTAGGTGCTGGTTCTCCTAGTTTGGACACTCCTAGTACTGATTTTTGTTCATTACCACAACATTCCAATATGCCCAATAGGACTAATGACGTACCAGTAGCTTTAAGTAGTACTTTAAGACAGCCAGGCACGGTAAAGCCAGTCGTTCAGCCAGATAATTACGATGGTAGCAAGTCATTCGAGGATTGGTTAACTAATTTGAATTTATGTAGCCAGATAAACGGGTGGTCCTTAGACCAGAAAACTAGATTTCTAGCCGTGAGGTTGCGAGGGCCAGCCCTCCAGGTTTATACTGACTTAGCTGATTCAATTAAACTTGATTTTTCTGCAGTTGTCAATGCGTTGAAAGATCGATTTTCTCCAAGGACAGACAGGTCTGTATAGGGCTAAGCTTAAAGTAAGAACACGCAGGAAAAGCGAGAAGTTGCCCGAGTTAGCTAGTGATATTCGCAGACTTGTTTTTAAAGCGTACCCTGAGGTATCAGCAGAACTTAGGGAAGAGTTAGGCAGAGATCATTTTATAGAGGCATTAGACTTACCTGAGGTTAGAATGCAAGTAAGAAGGACTAAACCTAGAGACCTCGGAGCTGCCCTTACTGCGGCACTAGAAGAAGAGGCCTTTATTCAGGTTGAGTATAACAAGACTGATATGTTGCAGAGGATAGGTGCTAATGCATGTCAGAGTAAGCCAACTACTACTAGTGCCTCATGTGATACTGAGCTACATGTACCTACTCAGGATGGTCTTAAACTTAAGGTTGAACAATTAGAACAAACTGTAAATGAGCTTCAGACTATTCTCAAAGAAAAGCAGTCGAGTAATAGGCTTAGACGACCTAGGGGTCCCATTGTGTGTTGGAATTGTAGGCAGGAAGGCCACAGACAGTTCAAGTGTCCGTATAATGCCCCCAACCCAACCAACCCAACCAACCGCAAGTTTTCCGGAACACCTCGTCTAACGAGCAGGGAAACCAGGTGGGGCTGAGTATGGGGCCGGTACCCAGCCAACATTGAACTGTGAGGCCAAGAGTACAATTTTTGTCAGGGGTAAGGTAAATAGTGTTGATGTTAAATTTTTGTTAGATACAGGGTCATCAGTAACAATTTTACACCCACTTACTTGGGAGTTATTGCCTTTGAATGTGAGACAGACACTGCATTCTTGTAGTGAGTCCATAATAGCTGCCGAAGGTACGGCACTTAAGGTGAAGGGTTGTGCAGAAATAGTCATTAGACTCGGTAATCTTGTAAGACGTCATGCAATTTTTGTCGCACCCATTACGCAGGCTGGCATTTTGGGCTTAGATTTTCTTTCAAATCAGGGAGGAGTGTTGGATTTGCCTAAACAGAAGTTGAGGTTCGGTAAATTTGAAGTGCCAGTGACACATGAGAATGTGGATACTGGTAACTGTTGTAGGGTTTCTGTAGCAGAAACTATTACAATCCCGTCGGGTCAGGAGGCTATAGTCCCAGGGGAAGTACATGTTCGTGCTATAGGCACACGAGGTGGGTTACTAGAACCGTCAAGATGTTATGTGGCCAAAGATAATAGTATGTTAATTGGACGTACATTTGCCAATTGTGATAAAAATAACTATGTGCCAATTAGAATGTTAAACTTGAAAACAGATGCAACTACGGTGTACAAAGGTACCCAGGTAGCAGTTTTGCAACCTGCAAGTGTAACTCAAGCTGTGGAAAACCATGAATGCACAAGTAATGGCTCAAATTCTCAGTTGGAAGAGTTGTATCAAAAAAGTTCAGAACACTTAACAGGTGAACAAAAAGTTAAGTTAAAGAACATGTTACATGATTATGACAGTGTGTTTTCAAAAGATGGGAGCTTGGCCAAACGAATGTAGTGTATCATAACATAGAAACCTTTGATGCTAGGCCAAAACGGCAGCCTGCGCGCAGATTACCTCATCACCAACGAGCAGAGGCTCAAAAGCAGGTAGAAGACATGTTAGAAAAAGGGGTCATTTCTCCATCCAGTAGCCTGTGGGCAAGTCCTGTCATTCTGGTTAAAAAAAAGACGGGACCACTAGGTTTTGCATCGATTACAGAAAATTAAACGATGTCACTTATAAGGATGCATACCCGTTACCACGCGTTGATGACAGCCTTGACACACTATCTGGCTCAAAGTGGTTCTCGTCGTTAGACTTAGCTAGTGGCTATTGGCAGGTTGAAGTTGACCCCAAAGATAAGTGTAAAACGGCTTTCACAACGGGAACTGGTTTATATGAGTTTAACATGATGCCTTTTGGCCTATGTAATGCTCAGTACTTTCGAAAGATTAATGGAGCGTGTCCTAGCTGGTTTACATTGGCAGACATGTTTGGTATACATTGATGATATTTTGGTATTTGCCCAGACTTTTGAAGAACACAGCTCACGACTGGGTGAAGTTTTTAGCAGGCTTTCAGCCGCAGGCCTCAAACTGAAACCAAAAAAATGTTTTCTGTTTAAAAAGAAGTTTTGTATCTTGGGCACATTGTGTCAGACCAAGGTGTGTCCACTGACCCAGAAAAAACACGTAAAATACTAGACTGGCCAACGCCATGTAAGCTTGCTGAAGTGCGTAGTTTTCTTGGGTTATGTTCCTATTATCGACGTTTCATTCAAAATTTTGCTCTTATAGCATCACCACTTCATAAACTGACTCATAAGAACGTAGGTTTTAAATGGACTATCGAGTGTGAACAGTCTTTTCAGGAACTTAAACGTAAGCTAACTTCTGCAAGTATTCTTACATTTCCTGACTTTTCAAAGCCTTTTATTCTAGATACAGATGCTAGCGATAAGGGCATTGGTGGAGTTCTTTCACAAATCCAAGAAGGACAAGAGAAAGTTATAAGTTACGGAAGTCGTAAATTGACTAAAAGTGAACGAAATTACAGTGTAACAAAGAGAGAACTCCTCGCAGTTGTACATTTTGTGAAACACTTTAAACATTACTTATACGGGAGAAAATTTACCATACGCACCGACCATGGCTCACTAAGATGGCTGTGCAATTTCAAAGATGTACAAGGCCAATTGGCCAGATGGATAGAAACTTTGAGTGCGTTTGACTATGAAATTTGTTATAGACAGGGAAGTCAACATAAAAATGCAGATTCCCTTTCAAGACCAAATCACCCGCGACGAAACCGTCAACCTCCCCGCTGGATGCAAACAGGAGATTTCGTGATCTAACCGAACTTGAACATTTTGATTTATGGGCTTTACATGCTACATTTTGATGGTGCTCCTTTGGGCTGCAGACCAACTGTGGACACTTTCTTCATTTAAAAGCCTATGTAACATCTAGTAAAACAAATGTTCATTTGAACCTATCTCCATGAAGTTTTGCAAATCATCTTTGGACATTATATGATACCGATTGATATTAATAATAAGTAGGGTAGATGGCCTTAGCTTTCGATCCAGACCGGACCTTCTTCAGAGGCATAAAACAAGTACAAACAAATACATATCCATTTATAGAAAAAGAGAGGGGAAAGGGATTAAGGGAAGGATCCAGAAAGAAGCGGGAAAATTATAGCCAATCAAAGTTTCTATTTCAGAAACAATTGGTGGCTATGAACCAATAGGAGTAAAGTGGTGAGGACAAAGGATGTATAGTATGAAAGGATGGATTACTGGACCATAAAAGTGGTAAATGCATTGTTCGATAACAATGCAGGGAAACATGAAAGGGTGGGATTGGAGAGCAAGTTGCATCATGATGCAACTAACAATGGTCAATTAAAGAATAGCAAGATCAAAGGTAGGATGATATTAAAAATAGGTGTGAGGGACCTGTGGAAAAAAAAGGTTACTACATGAGATATTTATAGTAAGAAATTTATAAAAAACAAATTATTGACAGAAAAAATGTGTTTATTTACACTTTATTTACAGAATATATACAACAAATGAATTATCAGGCAGAGGAGTGAAGTGGAGGGTAATGGGAAGTTATTTAACACCAGTGTTTATGTTTAGTCCAAAGGGTTGGACTGTCTTGAGTTGGTGAATCCAGTGTGATTGATATTAATATATATATTTTTTATTCACCATTAAGTCGTGGGGACACGCCTTCTGTGGGAGGAGGGTAGTGTGATGGATAAGATGATTAAGAGTCATTCCAGTTTCTCAGTCGGGGAGAAGGAATGCAGTTATTGGTTATTGTCTTGTAATATTTAAGAGTCATTCCAGTTTCTCAGTCGGGGAGAAGGAATGCAGTTATTGGTTATTGTCTTGTAATATTTAAGAGTCAGTCCAGTTTCTCGGTCTGGGAGAAGGAATGCAGTTATTGTCTTGTAATATTTAAGAGTCATTCCAATTTCTCGGTCTGGGAGAAGGAATGCAGTTATTTGTAATTGTCTTGTAATAATTAGACATTCCAGTTCTCCCTATCTGGGAGAAGGAATGCAGTTAATGGTTATTGTTAATCTTACAGACCACTCTAATAAAACCACTGGGCCTTAGAGCTCGGGGTGGCAGTCTTGTCCTGTGGCAGGGAGCAGGAGGTTGTGGTCGGAGGCTGGGTGTTAGTTTTTCTGTATAAAGTTGGGTTGTTTAAGTTGTATAAGTTGCAGCCAGTCATCCGACCATTATTAAGGTAATACCATTTATTTATTTTAGGTTAGGAGTGTCCCGAAATCTTTGCTTTGCCAGACTTTGTTTAGTATTTTCCTTTGTGGCAAAAAGCCTTGTCATTTGGTATACGTTGTTTGGATGGTCCCGTTAAGGGATAAAATATAACTATGTATCGGCATTTCGTTTCCATCTTGTTTCAATTATTCTGTTCTCGATTTCTCTTAGTGATTTTAGTTGTTCGTATTCCTAATTTCTACTGGCGGTGAATTTAATCCGCTACAGTATACAGTTAACTGCAGTTTTTAAAAAATAAAGAGGTAAATACGAGGCAAATCAAAGACTTTGAACTGTGTTTTTTTGCAAATCAAAGACTTTGAACTGTGTTTTTCAATTTTCAATGATACAGCTGAGAAACAAAAAATGAGGAAACCACTGCAACGCTGCATGCCTATAAATATGATGATCAAAACTAACAATAGGTTTTAAAAAGTGCATGTACAATCTGCTGAACATGTGCACAAGGTGCATAGAAAAGGAAAAAGTTAACACATAAATTATGGTTGTTATTGTTGTGTTAAATTTCACCACTTAAAACTTAGCAGATTCACTAAAAAATGTCCTTGATTATAAACACTGTCATCACACACCAATGCCATGGGAACCCTTACTACACTGCTAAAAATGATATTCTTGTAATGAGAAATTATCTTATTTTAGGGAAAACATTATTGTGTCACTCTCAGGAAAATATTTCTATTCAGATTGTTTGGAGTGACACAAGAAAAGTTTTCTTAAAATAACATTTGTTCTATATTTCAAGAAAATTATTTTTAGCAGTGTATATTATGTGATGCGCCTTTTTCTCACTGACACTGAATTACATTTCTCTGTTTTACTTGCACATACCTAGGTAATGAAGGGATTAGCTGATTGTAGAGAGCCTGTTGAGATGGCTGGATGAAAGGACGCACTTGATCAAACAATACAACACGATGTGGATGGCTAACCACTGATCCCAAGCAATCCACAAACTTTGATACTTCATGATTCCTATAGAATAGAAAAAGAAAGTGCAACATGGGTTAAAACATCAGGAAGAGTGACGATGGTCGTATCATCCTTGGACCAATCTTAGTAAAGGAATGATTCCTGCAGTACATGTACGTCCTTTATTGCCTTAAACTTTGTTTCAGGCATTTCCAAAGGTCTTTAAGATTTTTGAATTCTGTTGAAAAATTTGTGGTTGTCTAATAATATACAAATATTGGATGCATGTGAGTGTATTGTCACAGAATATAGTCATGGTAAAATCTGGACTATTCCATTTCATGAGGTGAAGCAGAGTGAAATGGAAAAGCCAAATTTCACCGAGTGTTTTTCACCAAAAGTGTTACAGAGTTAGCAGCAACAATGGCATTTGGTGGGAAACACAGTACATGGATAAGCCAAATTTCACCAAGTGTTTTTCACCAAAAGTGTTACAGAGTTAGCAGCAACAATGGCATTTGGTGGGAAACACAGTACATTTACCATCTGTGAAAATAACATTCAATGTTACTCTGATTATAGATTTAGGACTGTGAGCCTAGGCAAGATCTTAACAGGACTGACACCTGGGATCCTATTAGCCAATAGTACAGCTGACCATCTACTTCAGGCCAGAAGCAAGGGAACCATCTTCAAATACTTTGGAGTGTTGGCGACGATAGGAAGCATTCATTAAAGCAGAAGGGGGTTAAGTCGTGGAGGCAGAGCCTGTACACGTTTCTTTCAAAGCCTGTTAAAAGGAATTAATAATATAGCTCAGAGAGTTTATGAACTCTGATTGGTCAAAGATGGTCATGTGGGGATCATGTGATATAAAGACCGGCTCTGTGAACTTAGCAAATAAATGGCCCCTGAACAAGCACATTTTTAGAGGGTTCTGACTGCACGAGCATACCACATGAAAAACATCGGCAAAAGAAAAATCACAAATTCTGAAATCGTTTACCATTTCTTTTGTTCAAGGTATTTTACTTGGCAAAGACAGTGTAAGGACCCGTTCTTCACTGCATGGTAATGACCTTGATCGGTGGCTGGCCGCTATTAATAACAGCAGTCACCCACCAACCACACAGTGAAGACTGGGTCCTGCTCACACTGTTAAATTGCCTAATTGACATGTGTTTTAAATGTATTTTGTAAACCATTCAAGTCAGACAGTTGTACAGTCCCTACAGATCATTTTAAAAAACTGCACGTTATCTATTTTATTTTACTCTAGCCTAAGCACCTTAAGAAAATAAATGTATTGGTTCTTTTAATCAATCTATTCCTGTTTTCTTTACCCGGTTCTTTTCTCTCTCTTCTCATACACTGAGCTCATAGTTTGGATTGCTCCTTTCCTGCATTCTCAGACTCCCTAGAACTTCCCAGTCTGAGAAGCCCACTGATGTTGATGACAATAGGGAGCTTTCGTTTTGGACGACGGATGGTTCTGCAATGGTGAAAATGACACCTCGAGCTATCTGCGCATGCGTCGACTCTGAGGCTTCGTCGGCCTTCAATTTCTACGACAGTACTTGGGGTGATTCTGCGTTGTGCTGAAAACGACAACGTTTGGGTTCAACCTACTAATAAATATTCATACATTTGACCTACGACCCTAACTTTTGACGTATTGTACCCACAAGCAAGATGGATGATGCAACAAAGTTGTTGGAAAGTATTTACTCGGTAAGTTTCATTGTTTCAGGCCTTGAATTACACGCCACGCACGACGGCCAGTGCCGTCGAAGCCCTATTAAATTGTAACTGACTTTATTTAATGTTAGCCCCACACGTAGGCCTACGTACTATCCATGGCCTGACCTAATCCTCTGCAGTTTGTTATACATTGTTTTATAGTTATACTTATAGTTTGTATGAATTTGTAATAATACTCTTGCTTCACAATGACTCAGAAAACAGGCCGCCTGCGTGGTGTCTTCGTGGTTTTTGACCTGGTTTTGTGACCCTTAGGAGTACGTGGGAATAGTGTTGACCTGGTTTTGTGATAGGAGTTGGGAATAGTGATTTAATTAAAAACCTGGAAAATGTGTTGACATCTATGCTGGCTTATAGTTTTACGGTTTATGAGCACAGCCACATTCATGAATCATGGGTACACTTTTTGTTACAAGGACACAATGAACAACATATTTGAGTAACTCTTTGCAGATCTTGTATTTGACAAATTCAAGTACTTTGTATTCATCATTGACACAAATAAACAAAAAACATTGAGATAACTGCTACATCAGTGGTTTTCAAACTGTCGTTTATAAAATGGACACAACAAAAATGTGTACCCATGATTGTGGCTGTGCACATATGCATAAGATATGATTTATCTGTATCTTGCTCATGTAAATTGTTTCGTCGGGTTTACCACCCATAGCAGTGCATAGGGGAACATCTCGCAAATTTTCAATTATTTTAATTTGTTTTTATTTTTTTAAAGGGTAATGGAACTCATTCAAAAAAGATGATATTGTTTTAATTAATTTAAAAAATAAAACTAAGTCATGCATCGTATTTGTAATTTGTTTTACAACTCATAACTTGTATTGCCTTCTTGCGTTTCTAATTTTTTGGCCTTGGTGCCCTATCTGCTGCTCTTGGCTTCAAAATTTGGCTCGCTCCAAGGCCAAAGTGGCCCTGCCCTAAAAATTGTGTAATTCGAGTTTGAGGCCTGTTATTTAACGGTTTTATTGCCCCAAAAAGGGGCAACTGATTGTTGAAATCTGATTTATGACGCCCTTTTAAAGATTTGAAGGTGTCTCGTGTGGTTACTACACAATTGTTAATGTTTTCCTTTTCTTTTGTAATCCAGTGTAGGCCTACTAGGCTATGTGGTGTTAATCATGTAGGTGTGATGTATACAGTGTATGAGTAGGACTAGTATTAAACATCATGGACTTGCTGGGGTCCCATATATATTTTTTAAATTCCAAACAAACAGAGATTGGGTACACACAAGCCAACGCGCACAAAATATTCGCTAAACAAACAGGGCCCAAATTTGCTTAGCATGAAATTTCTTCCTTTATAAACACAGGAGTACCAACCAAATTTCCATGTGATTTTCAGGATAAGCAAACAACAGCTGAATACCAGTAACAAGCAATATGCAACACATGGAAATTTGGTTGGTAATACTGTCTTTATCAAGGAAGAAATTTCATGCTAAGCAAATTTTTGTGCTTAGCAGCTCTATGAAATTTGGCCCAGATTGCCTTTATCGCACGGCCACAACCCTGCCAGTTTTAAACGGCCGTTTAAGAACTCGTTGCCACTCTTTTATTCCCTTATTAATATTCAAAATCATAATTAATTTGGATTAAGGAAAAATCTTTTTGATTTACGTTTGGATGGTTAGAAAAAATGGACACTTTTGTTTTAGATCCTGGTCCATAAATTAAATCTGAAAGTTGTTATAAAAAAATTTCTTTGAATTGATTTCTGTCTAAATCTTATTTTCATAATGACAGGAAATGTGCACAACTAGTGAGAAAATGATTGACTGTGACAAGCCGGAGGAGAAGGATGATAGCAGCCAAATCCTCCCAAACACATGTAGCAGGCCTTCTACTGATAAGAAGTAAGTTCAAGTTAATTAAAGTAAGCACGTTAATATTCTCAATCTGAGTCAGCTCAGTCCCCCCACAACACCAAATAAGGCTGCCAGTAACTAAATAATGATAAAAAATAGCCGTGTTAGTCTGATGGACAAAACAAGACATGTAGTGGTAGAAGTAAGTGTTGCTACGGAAGCAGTTTTTTATGTAATTAGTTAGTCTTTAAGTGCTACCACTACATTCCTAGTAACCAAATTATAAAGTTCTTGCATTAGTGTAAAGTAAAACACTAACACTAAGCATTTACCCAATCAGGTAATTATTTTCCCTCTTGTGAGAATGATTTACAAACTTTTTTTCTATTGCAGGAAGAAGTCACAATGGACCAAAGCTATGGAGGTTTTCTTACTCCGTGAACTAGTGGTTCAAAACCCCTTCAAGCACAGACATGGATCACAGGAGAGAGGGAAGGTATGGGAGCAGGTTGCCACAGCTCTCCATCCTCTTACTCAATCATTAAAGACAGCCATAACCCTCAACCAAAGAACCGTCAGAGACAAGTACAAAGGGCTGAAATCCAAACTAAAGCTAACAAACAACAGAGAAAGGGCTGCCTCTGGTATCAGCACAGAAGAAACAGATGCGCAAAGAGAAATAAGAGAACTAGTTCAGCAGTTGGAAGAGATGGAGTTAGATGCTGAGTTGATCCCACCTCAAAAAAAGGATGATGAAGAGCAGAAGCGGTTAGATGGAGTAGAGATGCAGAAACTGATGTTGGAGAGATTTTCTGAGACCAAAAAGAGGTATATTTGGACTGGTTATGACAATTTAAAAACCTTCAGTAAAAATTGTTATAATTTTCTGAATTCTAATAAGCCTTTGACTTCAGTGTCCTGCCAACACACTATAAACCATACCAATGCATTGTTTACCTGTTTCTGTAAGATAATTGGACAAAAAGTTAACTTCTAAAGTTAACTCAGATTTCTAAATCCAAACATATCATAACATTATTACCCCATCTTGTAGTCTTTGTAATGCCTGTGAATTTATGTCTTCCTCTTTCAGACAGAATGGTGACAGAACATGTACCACACCGAGGAAGAGAAGAAATAATGGTACGGAGACTTTCAGTATTATAGAGAGAAAGATGGAGATGGATCAAGAACTTAGAAAAGATGAGATGATGAGAAGAAAGGAGGAAGAGGGAAGAAGAAAGCAAGAAGAAAGAGACAGGGAACAGCGGCTCGAGCTTCTGCAGCAGCAACAGATGCAACAGCAACAACAAATGCAACAACAGCTAATTCAGCAGCAACAATTTATGCAGCAACAAGCACAGCAGATGCAGACCATGATGATGGCAATGTTTAAAACTCTTGAAAAGAAAGACTAAAGGCTAAAATACCAGACAAGCTCATTGGCTGTTTGTTTGTTTGTGTTACTATCTTTGAGTAGATGATGATTGCAATGTTTATTGATGTATACATATATTATGTTAATTGTTATGTGCTTGATAAATAATATGAAGTCATCTATGGTAAGATACGTACATGTATAGTTATCAGAAATGTTTGTTATTCATTCATTTTATAGTAGATCAACTGTTGTTTTAAAGTTATTTAGTGTTAATAAAGTAATTCTCACTTTAACTTGTTGATCAATAAATTAATTACAGGCTACTTAATACGAAAGGACCCTATACATGTAGACCTTCATCTTGATTTTTCTCCCATTCAAATTAATGTAACCAAACCGAGGCTGGAAGAAATAATAGTCTGGTTCCTTTCTGTGCAATAAGTATTATTAGCAATAATTAGCACTGATTACTATTATTGGATACGGAACATAACCTAAGATAGTAGTAGCATGATGATGGTCTATAGGTTAGCCTACATCCTAGATTGCCTTTGGCACATGACGACTGCACAGTGTTTGCAGTACCCCCCTTAATACTTATAAATAGTAACAATGCAAACAGGAAAGGTTGTATAATTTATGTTTTATTTGCCCCAAATACAGCATTTACATCGGGTAATTAGTGGTAGTGCTGTATTACAACTTTTAGAAACATGCATTTATTGAAAATTGGGGAATTGTGTTTTTATCTAGATCCTGTTGAAAAAAAAGAAATGGCAAAAAATTCAAATTCGTTATGTACATGTAAGTCATTGATTTTGCTATGATGTGATTTTGACACTGTTAAAAAGTAATGCAGTTGTTTTGAAACAAATAAATAATTTTCACAATTCCAAAAGAAACTGAACCCTGTGTGATTGGTGAACTTCCAGTATGGCATTTATTTCCTTCTAGGGAATGGCGATACTGAAGATGAATGATTAGCACCCGTAAGTTTCATAGATCCAATAATATGTTTTGAATGTCAAAGTGGGTTGACCCCAAACCAACTAGTTGAATTTTGTATGGATTATCAAAGCATAGGACCCATTATAACATAAATAAGGGAACAGACAACAAAATTGGATCAAGTATCCCTCTAGAAAATGTGATGGCTATGAAAAAATGCCATTTGGATGAATCGTGGCCCTAAATACTAAATAGAGCTGTTGGGTATAGGGATCACACTTTAGTTGCCAGCCTGAAAATACTCCTCTAGCATTGGTGGCTCGACTCCGAAAAGATTTGAAGTGTTGTTACCGTACAAACAAGTATGGGCATTAGTCAATAATCCACAAACAGCGTAGATCTTCCCACAAGCAGAAAGGCATACTTTCTGGGACTTCTTAAAGTCTACAAACTTAAAAAAATTGACAATGTCTCCAAAAAGCCACTCTACAGTTATGCGGACACTTGACATAGATTTGTTATATGCCTCTTGGTCTGGTGTGAGGTTCCCTTTGAATGGTGCTTGCAAATGTGCTCTCAATGGGTAGGCTCGATCACCGTAGATGCACATAACTTGCCCTGCTGCATCATATGATCGTTGCTCAAGTTCTCTCAGTAGTCCAGACAACCTCAGCATGTAGCAGTCATGCCTGCGACCCTCTATTGGTCCATACAAATGGGCAATCATCCCGTTAGCGGCTGTAACTGACTGGAACTTAAGAGCATGAAGTCTTTTATGTCCATTATACATGACTCGCTGATTTTGTGTGGGGCGGCATATGGGGCGGACTGTACCGTCTACAAATCCCCAGCAATTTGTGAGGGCAGCCATTTTAGCACTAACTGCTCCAGCATACTCTTCCAGATGCCTTGGACTGAGCCATTGTTGATCAAGAGTCTGGAATTTATGGTTAAACATGTCATACAAATGGTCTGTCATAAAGTTTGTGATTAGGCAAAGTTGGGGTACAGATCTGCCAAAGTCCTTGATCATGTCTCCATATCTGCAAGGGTACGCAAATCTTGTTAAAGTTACGCATAGGGCCTCCATTCCGTCAACCCGTGTACCATTTGCACATCTAATTCTATCAGGGACTTGAAGCACGTTCTTCAGTTTGAACAGATCGTTCTTCAGGAATCTGAGAAAAAGATAAGAAGCAAAAAGAACACATTGCTTTAACCCTTGGTTGGGCTATACTGCAAAGTGCAAGGCGATCTGTTGCTCACCTAGAAACTGTCATAAAAAACATTTGACAAATCATAAATTAAAAATCATCAAGAGCAGCAAATTTTATTTAATTGGCCTACACAGCTCCCCAAGAGTGGGTGTCATTAAACATATTTCATGGATTTTAACATTACTCTCTCTCGAGACAATCACTCAGTTAATTTCTGGCTTCATCGATATCAGACAACAATTTACCTCTTGCCATTATTTATATGTGTTTTTTTATTTATGTACATTCCCATTTTCCCCAAATTTCACATTCCTTACACTCGTATTTCCCTTGCTCATAAAACTATTTTACATGAGGGACCCATGTGTTTGGAACATGCTATTGAACAACCCAAGCCTCTAAAAAAGTGTATTAAACGTGTCTTTAAATCTGACACATTGGAATCTTATTTTGGATGAGAATTGTTCAGTCTAAAATTTGGGTAAATTCATCGTAGTTGCAAGCTCTATTCAGAAAGCATTACGATCACTTAGATAATTTCGAGGGAGAAGGCACTTTTCGCCACACTTACGACAGTACTAACATGTAGTTTTAGTCAAAACATATGGAGGTAGAAATAGCAGTACATGTACCGACAGACTTGTTTTGCGTGTTGGCTTACCTGAAATATGAGTTGCATTCATCGTCGTTGAAGTTGTCCAAATCAAAAGCTTCATAATCCAAGTATTTAAAATCACTATTGGTGGGCTTGTTGAAGTCATACAGCAGCGAAAATTCATCTTCATTAATTATATCTGAGCAATAACTGAATACTAATGCTTCTCTGACTCGATGAAGATTTGCCATTTTGGAAAGTGATGTTGTTTACATGTATATGTCACCCCGAAAATCTCGCACATGCGCAGTCGGCATACCGAACTCTTCTGGTCATGTGATCAACTCGCCTGATCATGTGATCAACTCAAAGTTATCATCCTGAAAAATCGAAATGAGTTGTCTGCGGAACGGAAACTTGTTACCACGACGGTCATGGTGTAAATTTCCACCGTTGTAGCCTACATCCGTCGTCCAAAACGAAAACTCCCTAATACTGAACCTGGCCAACGTACTCATAGTTTTTCTCGATTGAATTACAATCGATATTTTTCTAGGTGGGTACTGAGCCAGGCTTCAAAATATCTTGGTCTTCGTTACCAAACTTTCTTTCACTTGATTGGAAGAATCTCTGCAATCGTCCCTAAAAAGGGGTTGAACAAATCAGTGACCACTTTGTTGAGGTGGTATTATTTTTTGTATAATGGTATAGGAAGTCACTTGATTCCATAGGAGTTAGAAAAAGAAGAACCTCTGTATTCTTTAGCCTTTCTGGAACATCCACCAACAACACATAAATTACGTAATGCCGTCTTTGTCGAAACAATTACAGGAAACTCAGAAGGGTCCTCACCAAGTAAAACTACCAATAGACAAAAAAACACTTGACAAAGATGGATGCCAATTTTTATGACCCTGGTAAAACGTTACAATTTAGGCTGGTCCTTTATCATTGACTTTGTATTGCATGTCTAAGACCGTAGTCAGAAACCATGCAAAAGCAAAGCCAACAGTGGGAAAGATCCACTCATTCAATAATTGAAGAAGGTTGTAAGAAAGCAATCATACTGAAACTGAAATAATAACTAACAACAAATTATAAACACTTCTATAGTCGAATTAGTGTGGGAAATTTCATTAGTTATTCTTTAAACTTTACATGCAATGTACCATCCAGACGATCGTGACCAAAAGTCACGATGAACAAAATAATCCATTCCAACCCAACTTATGACAATAGAAAGACAACCAAATCCTTATAAATATAAATGTACCAACACATTGAACTGTGCGTCTTAAAAACACTAAAACAAAACTAATTCAATAGAATTACTCACGTCTGGTAGTCCCTCAAATACTTGAACAACAAGTCTCTTTCAGATTCAACCTCAATCAACTCCTTTATCTTTAAAACAAAATAAAAATACATTGCATAAAGAAAAAGTTGATGTTATTGTAGAAAAAGTTTATGACGTCAATAATGTTGAACTGTTTAAATAAAGTGTTGTGGCCCTGTCACACCTTGATGTTTTAGCCAGCGTATGCCGACGTATAACAAATTTAAGTTAAGAGCACGCTGAAGCACGCAGGGTATACGTCATAGTATGGCAAGGTCGTCGATGCATGCACACAATTTTCGACGTATGCCAGCGTATGGCTCATAAGTCCCGCATACGCGGGCCATAAGTTTTAGGTAAGTTATGCGATCGTTGACACACGTTCACACACGCTACTTGTAAGTTACTCATAAGTCGACATACGTCGAGATAATGTCTAGCGTACCCAAAACTTATTTTTACCCTATGAGTAACGTGCTGTGAACCTATGTCAAACTTATCTCCAACGCATATTGACGTATCATGTAGATGTTTTGACGTGTAACAGGCTCAAAAATCAAGTTTGGAAACAGCATTATGATGTAGTTGTAATGTGTTTTATTCCATTTTTCCAACAGTGGAGGTCTACCTCTTTGTAAAAATCAAAGGGAATTAAACACATTAATCTGAGAAAACAAAACCATGCAGTTTCCACCTGTCACAATTCTCCACTGCTAAAATGTTGGGTTCCACACCAACGGCAAGGTGTACAAAATAAAAAGTGAAATGAGTAATCAATGCAGCCTAAGACCATGCTAAGACTAATGAAAAATTACTTGAACTACATAAAATGATCAGAAAAGGAAACAAACTTGTTACAGTAAAAACATTGTAAAATGTAAAAACTTGAACTTGTCTTGTAAAATGCAAGTACATTGTAATCCTACCATAAACATTTTTTTCAACGTGACTTAACCAAAAACAAAAAGGTTCATGAAACTCAATTGGAAAACTGTCACTTTACAGTCACTCATAAACGATAACCACAGGCATACAAAACAAGGGTAAAATACTTTTCAGCAAGGAAAAAGTAGAATTTCCAGGAAAAAATCAAGAAAAATTAAAAATAACTTCTCCAGCATAAATTTGACGATTCAATCAATTTCCTTTTAGAAAAATGCACCTAAAAGCATAACAGGTTTGAGAACACTCATCACATCAATCAAAATAATGAATAGTATAGTATAACATAAATCACGGTTAAGACACTTCTTGGATACGGGCAAGAAAAACTGTTCAAAGTTCAAGGTGAAATAAGTTCAATAATATGGTGAGGTGGTTGGGTCTCTACTGCTTGTCTGAAACCAGTGGTAGTACAAATTCAACAAACACAGAAAGTCATTGAAGGCTGATCAGATACTGATAGTGATTAGTGTCAAAAGTTACTGAAATGTACAAGGACAGGGACTGGAATACACGCAGCGGGGGGTCCTCACACCAAGATCTTGAAGAAGTGAAGCATCAACGAATCCACTTTATACTCTCCTTTCTTTGATGATAGTAGTAGTAGCGTACAGAATGCTTCCCTGAAGAACACCATGTCTCAAGTAGAAACCAATGGAGACTGCTGGATCTTGCCTTCCTCCACCCATTGAGTCCCTTGACGGGTCACCTCAATGTCATGGAACGGCTCCCAACACCGTCTTATCACCGCATAACATTGTGTGATATGTCGTCGTTAATTCCGTCAACTGCAACTACCAAGACCATCCTTCCCTCCAGAAAAACGAACTGATGTCCATCCATGGTCCCGCAACAGAGAAAGATGATTACAGGTGAAGCAAGTAGCTCGTCTGGATTACAGTTTCCCGACTACCTCCATAAGATAGTCACACATGCAACATGATGTTCATGTACATGGTTAGCTGCAATTTCACCTCCTGTATCAATCACAACCTCTGCTGTCCACAGCATCCTTCATCCAGTCCGAAATCTCTCTCTCTCTCTCTCTTCATCCTTCATCCATCAATGCCTTTTGGTAGAGATCCACTGGTGATTGTCTCAATGAAATCAGTTCCTTCCTTCACGTACATGTACCTCCCATCAAAAACTTTGAGTTGATCAGTTCTTTGTCGATACAGCATGGCATACAGGTACAAACTGCAGCACTGGCCGGGGTTCTTCCACTGTGAAATAAACTTGATCCTGTCTACGACGCCAAATGTAACAGGCTCAAAAATCAAGTCTGGAAACAGCATTATGATGACTAGATGTAATGTTTTATTTCCATTTTTCCCACAGTGGAAACCGCGCGCAGCCAGCGCTGTACAAAACTATATCTCTTTAAAACTTAACTCCTTACAGAATGATGTCTTGCAACGTTGCAACCAACTGAACTTAGATTATGAAAAAAAGACCCACAGGAACCAGTGTACAGCATTCTTGGTCTATGACTAAGCTAATGAATAAACATGAAACAACTATCAATACAAAGGAATATCCAAATGAGACTAGTGCTACTTGTGACTTCTCAAGCTCCAATAAAAAAAGACCATGGGGTGCAAAGATTAAGATTAAGATTGGCTAAAGAACACTCCCACAGATGCAATAAACAATTAAATGAAATCTAATGGCATGAAAGACAAAGAAGTAAACCATGGAGGTCTACCTCTTTGTAAAAATCAAAGGGAATTAAACACATTAATCTGAGAAAACAAAACCATGCAGTTTCCACCTGTCACAGACGTTTTCCGGACGACCACAGAACTTACTGAACGTGTTTCTAACCTACAGCTTCCGTATAATGGTGTATTGGCAGCATATAAAAATGGGGTTCGCAGGAGGAACCCGTCAGTACTCCTCAAGACTCCATGGTGAGCAGATGTCTAGTGCAGTTATGATTTGAATCGTCGAGCGGCAGCCTTTTTATAGGCTACGACACGTGATCGTCGGCGATACGCTGCCGCGCGCTATGCATAAGTTAGACTATCATTGGACATAAGTTGTGAACGCCGGGAACACGCTAAGCATTCGTTGGTTTAAGTTATCAGTAAGTTATCAAAACCTTCTTAAGTTACTATCCTGATATGTATACGTAGAACTCGTTATGAATACGCTATGTATTGCCAAAAAATGAAAAAAACACATCGATAGTTCAGTGTATGCCAGCGTTTTAGAGAAATTTTGATACGTCGGCATACGGTGGCTCATAAAACATCAAGGTGTGACAGGGCCATCAAGAAGTGAATCCCAGAGAGCAAATGTCAGTAGGCTGAACTAATCTCAAAAAGAGAAGAGGGAGTTGCAGACACTAGCAATTAGGAGAAGACCTGGCAGCATCAATACAGAGAAAATAATAGTATTGCCCACACCCCTGCAATCAATTTTAAATAGGCCTAATTATTATATTTAACTTTCACTGCCTGAGAAGAGAAAAGTCAGGCTAGAAGTATGTACACTGAATACAACACTATCATCAGGGAAGATTTCACATTTGTAGAGCTTCTGATCGAGTAGCACTTACGAGTATAGTCATCGGCAAGAATTCTGCACCCTTTCCAAATCATTGCACCCGACTGATACTGGTTGCACCTGACTGATAATACTCTAAAGTTGGGCGAACGAAAGAGGTATATATACTGACAAGATCACTTGTGCTCAGATAAAAATATTTAAATTCACAGAGCTTAGCCATTGAGTTTATATGTGTGTGCCACTTTAAGTCTGCTGAATATAAACACCCAAAGGCTTAACCACTAATTTAATTCAGTGATTGCAGCTGGAGATTGGATCTGACACTGGCATTGCAGGTTTCAATGACAGTCATGTCAACGTATATTTTGAAATATCTTCTATTCCTATTTTATGAAGGATCTCCAAGCTTAAAAATACATGTTTAAATTGCCTCGGCAGCCATGATATTTGCACTAATCACCGTGGTCTGATGAAATGGTAACAAACGGTGATGTACCCAAAAGGTAGTTTACAGATTATTTGAATAAACAGAAACAGAATTAAAAGCTTTGGTCCCTCCATTAAAGGGACGCACCGGCTTCGTTGGGCTATTAGAATGGTTCCTGTGACAAGATATCATCTTGTTTAGCGCCCTCAGGTGGCAGCTCCTCCAACTGTAGCCATAAGTCAAGCATCCGAGTTATCCAAGGAAAGAATTAAAACCTTGGAAGAACCTGCAGCCACAAAAGTGCATGCAGTGTACAAACAAAAGCAACGAAAACCAGCACGTAGTGATGGTGCACGACAGAAAGCATCAACACATGGAAGAATCTGCAAATTATGTGGGCTACAGCACGAATTTGTATAAGAGAACTGCCCAGCATATGGCAAGGAATGCACAAAGTGTCACAAGATGAACCACTTTGCTAAACAATGCCTTACAAAAAGTACCAGAGTTTATGCGGTCCCAGATGACGACAGTTCCGATGACTCATATTACGAGGAACTCATGACCACGGAGCTCGTACCAGAGAAAATCCACACAGTGGAGAAATCATTCGCGAAGAACATTAGATGCCAAAATGATGATAGCGAAAAAACAAGTTCTACTTCAAATCGACTCAGGAGCAACTTGTAATGTGATCCCAAAACATCTGGTTGGAGATGCACAGCTCACAGAGACTAAGCAAGTGTTGTCCATATACAACAAGACAACACTGAGCCCACTTGGGCGATGCAAACTAAAGGTGGTCAACCTCAAGAACCAGAAGAAGTACAAGGTAGATTTTGTTGTTGTGAAAGATGAACGAGTGACACCCATGCTAGGGAGTAGAACAGCTCAACAGATGGGCATGATAGAAGTTCATCATGAGATTGTTGCGTATGCTGCTCCACCAATGCAGACAGTGAAGTCAACTGAACAACTGATCACTGAGTTTGCAGATGTTTTTGAAGGAACAGGATGCCTCGAGAACAAATATGATGTGGATTCGACTGTCACACCCGAGGTGCACCCACCGAGACGTGTGCCAATTGCCTTGAAACAGAAGCTGAAGGGAGAGTTAGACAACTGACTGAAACAGAAATCGTCAAACCAGTTGATACACCTAGGCCATGGGTATCAAGACTGGTCTGTGTCGTCAACCACACAAACTGCGAATTTGTCTCGATCCCAAAGATCTTAACAAAGCACTCAACAAAAGTCACTACCCAATGAAGACGATTGATGATATCCTTCCCGACTTGAATAATGCCAAAGTATTCTCCCTTCTAGATGCAAAGAATGGTTTCTGGCATGTTGAGGTAGATAAAGAAAGCTCATACCTGACAACGTTCAACACACCATTTGGCAAATACAGATGGTTGCGAATTCCATTTGGAATCAGCATGGCACCAGAGAATTCCAACGACGACAAGACCAAGTCGTAGAAGGTCTTGAAGGAGTTCAAACCATCTGATGATATACTTGTATTCGGGAAAGAGGATACAATGGCTGAAGCAACAGCCGACCATGACATGAAGCTAAAAACACTGTTGGAAAGATGCCGTCAGAGAAATTTGAAGCTAAACATAGCCAAATTGAAGCTCAAATGAGACAGGTGCCATTCATGGGACACCTCATCACAGTAGAAGGTCTAAAGCCTGACACAGCAAAGGTGAAAGCTGTGCAAGAGATGCCGTTAGAAGCCATCCAACAAGACAGAGCTACAAAGATTAATTGGCTTTGTCAATTATCTCAGCAAGTTTCTTCAACAGCTGAGTGCTACCTGTGAGCCACTGAGAAAGTTGACACAGAAGGACACAGACTGGTGTTGGCTAGATAGCCAACCATTGCTAAGATGGTAACCACGGCACCAAGGTACTGAAGTATGATCCAAAAGAGGAGCTCACTCTGCAGTCCGATGCATCAAAGACCGGACTAGGGGCAGCTTTGATGCAGAAAGGTCAGCCTGTTACATGCAAGAAGAGCCCTCACTGACTGTGAAACTAGATACGCTCAAATCGAGAACGAGCTATCTTCTGTCATTTTTGGCCTGGAACAGTTTCATCAGTTCACATATGTTCGCCAAGTAAATGTGCAGACGGACCATGATTGTTCTTAAACGCCTAAGCGTCTGCAGAGGATGTTGATGAGACTACAGGCCTATGATGTACAGGTCTCCTACCACTAGGGTAAAGAAATGTATCTGGCGGATACACTTAGCAGAACATACCTACCCGAGAAACCGCAAGATTGTTTTCAAAAGGGATTAGAAACAGTCAAAGATGAAACACCTGCCTATCACTCCACAACGATTGAATGACATACAACAGCACACAGCAAATGATCAAACGCTGATGTTGCTAAAAGATTCCATATTGAATGGATGGCCTGAAATAAAATGGGAGGTTCCCAGCCTGCTCCTCACCCCATACTTTGACATTAGAGATGAACGAAGCATCCAGGATGGACTTCTCTTTAGGGGAAAGAGTCATCGTACCAAAGTCCCTCCGAAGTAGTATGCTTCAACGCATACACTCATCTCACCTCGGAATTGAAGGATGTCTCCGTCGTGCACGAGAATGTCTGTACTTGCCGGGTATCACAGCAGAGGTGAAAGATTTCATTCAGAAGTGTGACATCTGCATATCACTTGAGTCCAAGCAGCAGAAAGAAACTCTACATCCTCATGAAATTCCAAATAGGCCATGGGCAAAACTTGGAGCAGACCAGTGTGTTCAAGGTGAAAAGAATTACCTCATCACAGTGGACTACTACTCCAACTTCTAGGAAATCGACTACCTGGAAGATACCACAGCAAAGACAGAAATCAGAAAGCTCAAAGCTACATGTAACTCTGCTCGCCATTTATTCCTTATGTTCTGATCACCGACAATGGACCCCAGTTCACATCAGAACAGTTCAAAATTTTTACCACGACCTGGGAATTCACGCATAAGACGTCAACCCCATACTACCCTCAGAGCAACGGCAAAATGGCTAAGATGCTGTTGAAGAAAGCTGAGAAAGCCAGAGCAGACCCATATCTAGCACTACTAGATTTCAGCAATACCTCATCTCAAGGACTGTCCAGCAGCCCAGTTCAACGGCTGATGAATTGCAGGACCAAGACACTGCTGCCTTCAACAAATAAACTGCTCGAGCCAAAAATCATCACAAAGGTTCCCCAACAACTCGCTGACAACATATAGAAACGGCAGGCATATCACTATGACAAAAGAGCGAAAGACCTACCTCCACTGACAGTCAGTGAAATGGTTCGAGTTAGACCAATGAAAAACAAAGTACAAGTAAAAGAAAGAGATCGTAACCCGCAAGAAAACCAAACCTCGATCATATGAAGTGATGACCCAAACCGGCAAAGTGTACCGCAGAAATCGCAGAGATCTCCGCAGCACCAAAGAGGATCAAAGTCTGATCAACCCAAACTTTGACACAAATGTACCAAAGGAGGAAACAACCATTGAAGCGAATATAGAACCACTACAAGACGCAGGACAACCAGAATCTTCTTACAGTGAAACTTCAAATCAATCCCAAAGGTTTTTGGTCATACATTAAGAATTTCCCTAAAGAAAACCTTGGTATTTATCGGATCTAAAACAGGGCGATATGGTCATCAGCAACAGCAAAACTATAATGGCTAATATTCTGCACAAATACTTTCAAAATGTCTTCAATCAGGAACAAAAAGATTCAGAAGCTAGTGTCTCCTGATGGAAAACCATTTGAAGACATCCACATCATAAGCAAGGCGTGGAAAAACTGTTAGAGGATCTTAAGCACCAGGCCCAGATACCTCCTTGGTTATTGAAGATAGTAGCTAAACCTCTGGCACCTATTCTAAGAGATGTCTTCCAAACCTTGGTGAACAGTAATGATGTCCCCTCATTTTGGGAGACCGCAATCATATGGATTTGTTTCATGAAAAATGTCAACCTAAGATCACAGCTAAATTGCTAGGATGTGTACTGTAGTAAGCAGTGCTACATTGTCTGTATGGAGCTCCCGTGAGATAAGAATCTAGCCTACCTCCATGATCTAGCTAAGTAGAAGATCAGGCCATTATTGATAATGGGGGTTCTTGGTACAATGTGCATCATTGTGAATAAACAGTTTGTCAATTCAAAATAATAACACAACAACCCAGTCAAAAATAACACAAAACTTTCAATATAACTACAGAAAACAAACGCTTTTCCTGTTTTTCATCAGAATTTTTAGAGGCTGGCAAACAAGTTTTTTTTGTAGTAAGCCTTGGCTTAACTTGGCAGGGCCATGACCGCACACACCGGCTTTTATCACCCCCATAAGAAAATGCTCTGACCCATACTAAGCTGCAACAGTCTAATTTTTTTCTCAAGTAATACCAAGGTTGAACATTTCTTCTGCCCTTTTCTATCCCAAATATACCACTAAACTTCTAGATCTTTATATGCATATTATTCTTTGACTGGTCCAAGGAAATAATATCTTAATAAGAAAACCTACTTTGATTCTCAGCATCTGTCCTCAGTGTATAGATTTGGCAGATTTTTGTGGCATTGAATAGGCTCTTTGAAACAGACTCTATATATTGGATGTTCAGTTTGACTGGCCCAAAGTTTGTCCAATCAAACTCATTGTTACATCATTGAAAAGAGCACGAAATAAGCTTTGATGTCTCGAGTGAAATATTTTAATAGACCGTGTAGTTCATGAGTTACCCTTTAAAACAACAACAAGGCGATGCGACAGCAAAATATGACAAAAAACTCGCCGCCTCAAATCCAAAAGATTCATATTTTTTAATGAGGTTTTGTAAGGTCTAATGTTTTACCCACCAGAAAATAAAAGATGATTATTTTATTTAGGTAAGAAATTGAACTCAACTTTTCCAAGTGAAACTTTTTTAAACATTGAATCGTTTTTGAGTAAATGACTTTTAGAAAATGTGTCAAAATTGAGCGTGTTTTGGTCAGATTTTTGGCACTTTTGTCTGCATTTACTGCCAATGCACGTAACTTGACCAACAAATCCATACGAATGGTCCCGCCATCTTTAAAAAAGGAGCTTAATCTGATCCTTCAAACTACCGGCCAATATCATTGACATCTGTCATCTGTAAAATATTGGGGAACATATCATATCCAGCCATGTCATGAAACACCTGGAGAAGCATCTTAACTGATAACCAAAATCTTCAGAGCAAGGAGATCAACAGAAACCCAACTTATAAAAAAACTGCACTTGACGACATCAGCCAACTAATAGACAAAAGGGAAACAGTTGACGCAGCAATTTTACTTTTTAGCTGTTTCGTAGCGCAGCGCAGCGAAACAGCTCTTGTTTTCGTTAAAGTTTTTTTTTTAGCTGTTTCGTAGCGCAGCACAGCGAAACAGCTCTTGTTTTCGTTTAAGTTTTTTTTTTAGCTGTTTCGTAGCGAAGCGCAGTGAAACAGCTCTTGTTTTCGTTAAAAAAAATTTTTTATTAGGTGTTTGGGCATTAGCTCGAACAACTCTTTGTTTTTGTTCGGTTTTTTTTTTTGGTTTTTTTTAGGTGTTCGGGCATTAAGCCCGAACAACTCCTTGTTTTTGTTCGGTTTTTTGTTTTGTTAGGTGTTCGGGCATTCAGCCCGAACAACTCTTTGTTATTGTTCGGTTTTTTTTTTTTTAGTTCTTGTTTTTCTTCTGATAGTCGTTTGTCCGCAAAAAAAACCATAGATGCGAACCTTGGATGAACTTGAAACTTTGCATGCAGTTAGATTATAACTGGGAGATGCCAAGTGAGTTGTGACGTAATGATTACGTCATCAGGTGTCGAATTACAGTAAATCAAAGTTTAATATTTCAAAAAATCATAACTCGATAACAAATTAATGGATTTCAACAATCTATGCATCATCGGACAGGTCTTATAAAACTCAACAAACGCTACACAAAGAGTGACCCCGTTTGACCTTGACCTCCGGCTCAAAATGTAAGTTGAACATTTCGTTAGTAATAGCCCTCGGAAGCACGTTCCGCTCCATTGATCACGAGGTCCAAAGCCTACGTGCGCTGTAGTGGCATGATTTCCGTACAAGTTTTGACGTGTCGCAGTTCAACGCACTATAACGCAAGCTTATCAATGGCGCAATAGCACTGCAGAATTGAATTCCGCTCAACCTGTGCCATGTTCAGTGTCAAGTTGTTCCCCTATTCGCCCTTTTGATGGCTCATGGTGGTCATGGAATCAAAGACGAAGTTTTACTGAGATGGCCACCTGCTTCAGTGATTCGTATGACTTTTAATTATGTGAGAAATAAAGCTATAAAGTTTTCACACCCGTTGTTTTTTTCCCATCCTTATTTCCTTGCTGTGTATGATGCACCACATATAGGTAAGAAATAGTACTCTCTCATTATGTTATAAGTCAAAAAAGAGGGAGACTTTTTGCCGTTTCATGACTTGCCTTTGTCTTTTCATAATTATTCAAAACAAAGTGTTTTTCTTTCAATAATCTATTAAAAACCCACACTTGTGAATGAATGAAAAATCAATGTCTTAAAAATCACCGATAGCTCTACTTTACTATTTACTTATTTTAATGACATCATCATCAGTGCATATGTTTCAACAATCAATGTTTCATACACAGATACTTCATGAGTATATAATTCACTGTGTATTTGAAACCCTGTTGAAAAATAATTATAAATTTAAAAATAATAATGTGAACATGATTAGCATAGTATTTATTTAATCATAAAAGATCAATATTCATTGAAAAAAAAAAAAAAATAAAGTAAATGGCAGCATGGCTTGTGAGTAATTTAGCGGCTCGTTTGAAGATATGCAACCAAGATGAAATGGAATTCAAAAAATGATGCTCTGTATGAAAAGGTCAATTTAAATTAAATTATGTACTCTTTTGCTGAAAACACTTTGTAATCGTATCTTGAGAAATACATCTATTATGATTTTTTAAGCTTTGCATTTTTTGTGAATGTTTTATGTGTGAAAGTTCTATTTAATTGATAATGACATGATTTGACCTGGCTTCCTGTCCAACCGGAACTAAACGAAATACATATTAAGAGGCTCTTTTTTTTAATTTTCAGGAAAAGTCTTGTATACTTACTATCAGTACAGTTTATGAATATTTACATGAAAATTGAAACAGATAATCAATTAATACACGTCTTAGAGCTCAATGCAGTCTTAAGTAGGAACATCATCATTTCTTTCCCGTGTTAACTAAACGTATACACGTAAATGATTTACACTTTGAAATTTCAAAAGCTATCAACAATCTTTTCATCGACTCAATAAAATAGTTCACACATTGACACAACACTGACCCCGATGAAATCCGAACACCTAGTGTTTGTTCCAACAAACACTAAAGCTCTAGTTTTTTATTTGTTTTGCTTATTCTTCTGATAGTCGTTTGTCCGCAAAAAAAAACATACTTGCAAACCTTTGATCAACTTGAAACTTAATGTGACATTAGAACATAACGAGCAGAAGGTGTGTGAGCAATGACGTCATGATGACGTCATCAGGTGTCAAATTACAAGCCATTTTAGTTCAAAAAGTGCCCTCATGCCAATGCCTACAGTAGGTCTCTGAATATTACAGCTATGGTATTCATATTTGGGCATATGATAGATCAAGATACGGGCAACATTTAAAAAGTTAACGTCAAATTCACATGACCTTTACTTCCGGTCGTACCGGAAGGTCAAAGTTTGCCTTTCTGCAATTCTTAACAAAAAATCATTTCCTGGCAAAATTCTTAACTTTCGTTCATCTGATCAACTTCAAATTTACACCATGTTAGAAACTGGATGAAACCTCCATCAAGTTGTTGTGACGTAATGATTACGTCATCAGGTGTCGAATTACAGTAAATCAAAGTTTAATATTTCAAAAAATCATAACTCGATAACAATTTGATGGATTATAACAATCTATACATCATCGGACAGGTTTTTTAAAACTCAACAAACGCTACACAAAGAGTGACCCCGTTTGACCTTGACCTCGGGCTCAAAATGTAAGTTGAACATTTCGTTAGTAATAGCCCTCGGAAGCACGTTCCGCTCCTTTGATCACGAGGTCCAAAGCCTACGTGCACTGTAGTGGCATGATTTCCGTGCAAGTTTTGACGTGTCGCAGTTCAATGTACTTATAACGCAAGCTTATCAATGGCGCAATAACACTGCAGAACTAAATTCCGCTCAACCTGTGCCATGTTCAGCGTCTAGTTGTTCCCCTATTCGCCCTTTTGATGGCTCATGGTGACCATGGAATCGAAGACGAAGTTTTACTGAGATGGCCACCTGCTTCAGTGATTCGTATGACTTTTAATTACGCGAGAAATAAAGCTATAAAGTTTTCACACCCGTTGTTGTGTTCCATCCTTATTTCCTTGCTGAGTGTATGGTGCACCATAGAGGTAGAAATAGTACTCAACTCATTATGTTATTAGTCAAAATTCACGAGAGGCTTAGACTTGCCGTCTATATGACTTGCCTTTGTCTTTCATAATTATCCAAAACAGGTGTGTTTTCTTTCAATATTCTAAATTTAACCCACCATTCTGTATGAATGAAAATCAATGTCTAAAAAATGCAACCGATAGCTCATACTATGCTTGACTTATTTTAATGACATCATCATCAGTTCATATGTTTTGAACAATCAATGTTTCATGCACCGATAATTCATGAGTATCCAACTCACTGTATTTGAAACCCCGATGAAAACTTCTAATAATTGTAAATTAATAATGTCAACATGATAAGCATAGTTGGATTTATTAATTCATAAAGAATCAATATTCATTGAAAAATAAATAAACTTCAGTAAATGGCTGACATGGCTGTTCTTGTGAGTAATTCAGCGGCTCGTTTGAAGATATGCAACCAAGATGAAAGGGAATTCAAAAAAATGATGCTCTGTATGAAAAGGACAATTTACTCTAATAATTTGCTGAAAACACTTTGTAATCGTATCTTGAGAAATACATCTATTATGATTTTTTAAGCTTTGCATTTTTTGTGAATGTTTTATGTGTGAAAGTTCTGTGTAATTGATAATGACATGATTTGACCTGGCTTCCTGTCCAACCGGAAGTAAAAGAAATACAAATTAAGAGGCTCGTTTTTGAATTGTCAGGAAAAGTCTTGTATACTAACTATCAGTACAGTTTATGAATATTTACATGAAAATTGAAACAGATAATCAATTAATACACGTCTTATAGCTCAATGCAGTCTTAAGTAGGAACATTATCATTTCTTTCCCATGTAAACTAAATGTATACACGTAATTGATTTACACTTCGAAATTTCAAAAGCTATCAACAATCTTTTCATCGACTCAGTAAAATAGTTCACACATTGACACAACACTGACCCCGGTAAAATCCGAACACCTAGTGTTTGTTCCAACAAACACTAAAGCTCTAGTTTTCTTTTAGTTTTGCTTATTCTTCTCAGTGGGCTTTGTCCGCAAGCAAACGCATACTTGCGAACCTTTGATCAACTTGAAACTTCAGGTGAAGTTAGAACATAAGTATCAGAAGCTCAGTAAGTTGTGACGTCACGATTACGTCATCGGGTGTCAAGTTACAAGTCATTTAAGTTCAAAAAGTGGCCATATGCCAATGCCTGTATGTCTCTGAATATTTGAGCTACATTATTCATATTTGTGCATATGATAGATCAAGACACGGGCAACATTTGACAAGTTAACGCCAAATTCACATGACCTTTACTTCCGGTCGTACCGAAAGGTCAAAGTTTGACCTTGTGTAATTCTATAAAAATAATTTTCCCGGCAAAAACTTCTGTATATCAAATCGACTTCAAATTTACACCATGTAAGGACCTTAATAAAACCTTAATCAAGTAGTTGTGACGTCATGATGACCTCATCAAGTGTTAAAATACAGTAATTCAAAGTTTAATTCTTTAAAAATTCATAACTCAAGAAGTACAAACGCTATTATAACAATCTACACGTCATCGGAGAGGTCTTTAAAAAGTAAGCAAATACTTCGCAGAGTCTTATACCGTTTGACCTCAGCTTCCTGTTCAAACCGGAAGTTGAAAAGTTCACAATTCATACTTTAAGAAATATTCATACATTTTACAAACACCTTACTCACAGTTTTAACATCAGATTGTATGTCCTTAAGTCCTCTCAAACTTTTCCACAGACATGTTACCTATTTGACCTTAACTTCCGGTTGAAATCCGGTATCGAATGACTCTTAAATTAAATTGCGTGTGAAAAGAATTGCACTGTAAACACATACAACGCGCTATAGTGTTGAGATCATTCCGGGTGTTATCACATGTTGCATACATGCGTGTAGCGTGATCTAATTAGTTATGCACACATATAGAACAGTCTGTCATGCGCAGTAGTTAAAACATTTAATGTGTGTAAGTAATAGGCCCAGGTTTTCACCCCATATGTTTAGAGTAAAACCCGAAGAATAGGTCATTGGAGCAAAGTGAATTGTTGCTCTGTGAGCTTTGTAGAAGATTGATGTCATCAAAAATTAATATCGCCGTGGATCGCGTGAACTTAAAGGTGCAGTAATACAAGATTGATAAATGCAGAAAAAATGTGCAATAGAGCTGAAACCTTGCATGTATTCAAGTTGGGATGTGTTACATCTAGAATTTGACTTCGCGTTACGATGACGTCATCAAGCTTTATGTGACGTCGGCTTAAAGGTGCACTTTTCAAAGATGTATGTTTACGGCAAAAATGCGCAATTAAAGCTATAACCTTGCATGTATTCAAGCCGGGATTTGTAACATCCAAAATTTAAGATCCTGTTCAAATGACGACATCAATTGTCATATAATTATGAAGTCACCTTAAAGGTGCAGTTTAACTTTATCTATTTAAAGTTTATTATTTCGAAAAATCATATCTCGAGAAATATATCTATTATGATTTTAAGCTTTGCATTTTTGTGAAAGTTTTATGTGTTAAAGTTCTGTATAATTGATAATGACATGATTTGACCTGGCTTCCTGTCTATCCGGAAGTAAAATAAATATATATTAAGAGGCTCTTTTTTTAATTGTCAGTAACAGTCTTGTATACAGTACAGTTTATGAGTATTTACATGAACATTGAAACAGAATATTCAATTAATACACGTTCTAGAGCTCAATGCAGTCTTAAGTAGGAACGTTAGCATTTATTTCCCATGTAAACTAAATGTATACACGTAATTGATTTACACTATGAAATTTCATAAGCTATCAACAATTTTTTCATCGACTCAATAAAATATTTCACACATTGACACAACACTGACCCAAATGAAATCCGAACACCTAGTGTTTGTTCCAACAAACACTAAATCTCTAGTTATTATTTTTATTTTTTTTATTTGTCTGTTTCAGACAAAGCGGCCTTTTACATAGTTCCTAAAGAGCAATTGCAATGAAACTTTCAGTGATGAAAGGTATTGGTGGACTAATGGTCCTAAAACAATGACGTCATGATGACGTCATCACCTGCCACATGACGTCATCTTAAAGGTAATCAATTTTAAATATTTGAAAATCTATATCAAATCAGCCACAAGAGACCGTAGGTTTCTGTTTGTGGGATTGGGTAGGGATAAATCAGGTCTTCATTTTGTTTTGTGTGCGTGACCTCACATGACCTCTACTTCCGGTCGAAACTGGAAGTGCCCTCTAATTCAAAAGTGGCGAAAGTTATGTAGTTGCTTTTCAACGATGTTAGTGTCTGGCATGGTGGGCAGTTAAAAAAAAAATAGCGATGACGTCACGATACACAAGAGCGCCCTCTAGCGGCAGGTTGAAAACTGTTCAAAATGGACTTTTTGAAGATGTGTGTGGTGAAGTTTTGTGCAATCACTTCAAAATTCACACATATGTTGGTCATCAGGCAGCCATCGCATGTGTGAAGTTTCAGATCAATGACATCATCGGGGGTCACGTGACACGGCATTAAAGGTGCACTTTTTGAACTACATGTAGTATAACTCCCGAAGTAATGATGCGATCATGTTGAAACTTGGTAGGTTGTTTGATACTAGCAAGTTCTTGTGAATTGTGAAATGACGTCATGATGACATCATCACTTGATTTTTAAAGATTTTTTTCATTTTTGCACCTTTAAGTCATAAATTGCTAACTGAACATGGTATAACTTATATAAAAAAAATAATAGGCTGGATTGGTCATAACTGCTTTGAATACAAAAAGAAATTCAGTTGAGAAATTTGAAAACTTTATTAACGAAACAGCTCTGCATTTGTGCACAATTGCAATCAGCTCTCGTTTAAAGGTACAGTTTTACAAGATATATATGTGGAGAATGAATTCGATCTCACAAGGCATTAAATATTGTATTATCAAGTTGATTATGTACACACTACAACACTTTCATATTCACTTGATTAATTTGAAACAATTATACACGAAACAGCTCTGCATTTGTGCACAAATGCAATCAGCTCTCGTTTTTAGCTGTTTCGTAGTGAAGCGCAGCGAAACAGCTCTTGTTTTTGTTAGAGTTTTTTTTATTATTTTTTTTTTAGCTGTTTTGTAGCGCAGCGTAGCGAAACAGCTCTTGTTTTTGTTAAAGTTTTTATTAGCTGTTTCGTAGCTCAGCGCAGCGAAACAGCTCTTGTTTTCGTTAAGAAATTCGTTATGATGACGTCATCACCGGTCACATGACGTCATCTTAAAGGTGTTTTATTAAAATGTTTGAAAATCTATGACAAATCAACCACAACAGACCGTAGACATCTGTTTACGGGATTGGGTAGGGATAAATTGGGGCTTCATTTTATTTTGTGTGCGTGACCTCACATGACCTCTACTTCCGGTCGAAACGGGCCAAAAACGAAAGTGCCCTGTAACTGAAAAGTGGTAAAAGTTATGAAGTTTTTTCGCCAGGATAAAAGTGTCTAGCTAGGGTGGGCAATTCAAAAAAAGTATTGATGACGTCACAAATTGCAACAGCGCCCTCTAGCGGCAGGTTGAAAATTCTTCAAAATGGACTTTTTGAAGATGTCTGTGGCGAAGTTTTTTGTAATCACTTCAAATTTTACACACACGTTAACTGTCAGACAGGCATATATGTGTGAAGTTTCAGATCAATGACGTTATCGGGGGTCACGTGACGCGGCATTAAAGAAGCACTTTATGAAGTCGTATAACTCTCGAAGTAATGACGCCATTATGTTTAAACTATGTAGATTATTAGATATTGGCAAGTTCTCATGAATTGTGGAATGACATCATGATGACGTCATCACATGATTTTTAATGATTTTTTCCATTTTTAACCCTTTAACACATCAATTGCTATCTGAACATGGTGTAAACCAAATGATTTCTTTATTTATGCCAGATTGGGCAAATTGCTTTGAATACACAACAAATTTAAAACTCAAATGAGAAATTTGAAATGTTATTGACAAATCAGCTATGTATTTGTGCAATGCCATAAGGTTGCGTGCCATAGCCTCACGCACACATTTGTTGTACACGAAGTACATGTACAATGCCACGCCAATGTGCGTAATCATTTGTACACGAAGTACAATGCCATGCCAATGTGCGTAATCATTTGTACACAAATACCATGCCGTGTCCTTGTACACACACCCGATTGCGTGTATTCCGTATGCAGTTGCATTTTGTACACAGGTGATATAGCGTGTAGTTTCCAATGTGATATCCTCATGCACATTCTTAATTGTACACAAGCAATGGCAAGCTCCGTAATGGTTCCTAAAGAACAATTGCAACCAAACTTTCAAAGTGCTGTTTTGCAATGTTCCCAAAGAGCAATTGCAATGAAACTTTCAGTGATGAAAGGTATTGGTGCAATGATCATTACAAAACAAGGATGTCATTATGACTTCATCACAAGTCACGTGACGTCATCTTAAAGGTGTTGTGTTTTAAATATTTGAAAATCTATAACAAATCAGCCACAAGAGACCGTAGGTTTCTGTTTGCGGGATTGGGTAGGGATAAATTAGGTCTTCATTTTGTTTTGTGTGCGTGACCTCACATGACCTCTACTTCCGGTCGAAACCGGAAGTGCCCTCTAATTCAAAAGTGGTGAAAGTTATGTAGTTGCTTTCAACGATGTTAGTGTCTGGCAAGGGTGGGCAGTTAAAAAAAAATAGTGATGACGTCACAAAATCTAACAACGCCCTCTAGCGACAGGTTGAAAACTCTTCAAAATGGACTTTTTGAAGATGTGTGTGGTGAAGTTTTGTGCAATCACTTCAAAATTTACACATATGTTGATCGTCAGGCAGCCATCATATGTGTGAAGTTTCAGATCAATGACGTCATCGGGGGTCACGTGACACGGCATTAAAGGTGCACTTTTTGAAGTCGTATATCTCTCGAAGTATTAGCGCGATCATGTTGAAACTTGGTAGGTTGTTACATATTGGCACGTTCGTACAAATTTGGAAGTGACGTCATGATGACGTCATCACACGATTTGTTATGATTTTTTCATTTTTTGCCCCTTTAAGTCAGAAATTGCTAACAGAACATGCTTTAATCCAAATTCTTTTAAAAACAGGCTTGATATGTCATTACTGATTCGAAAAATATTTCACGTCATCATGACGTCATCATTTCTCAGGTTGTATTATCTTAAAGGTACACTTTCGCAAGATATAGCCTATAATAGACAATGAATTCGATCTCACAATGCATTTAATATTGTGTTATTAAGTTGATTATGTACACACTACAACACTTTCATATTCACTTGATTAATTTGAAAAAATTATAAATGAAACAGCTCTGCATTTGTGCACAAATGCAATCATGTCTAGTTTTTTTAAAGCTTCTGATGTGTACCCCATATAGGCTCCTACTCAATAAACTTTGTCAGTATGAAATTACAGAATCTCTTCACAATGAATTCAAACAACTTTCCCAAGTAGTGGTCAAGAACAAAAAAGTCATAAGTCATCGTTGAAGGTTAGGCCTCAGAAATAGTGCAAGTAACATCTGGTGTTCCACAACAATCTGTTATCAGATCTTTGCTGTTTTGGGGTATTTCATCTACAGTCCAACTACTTCAAAAACTTGAGCTCTGGCAAAACAAGTGGCAGATGAAATTCAATCCTCAAAAATAAGCCCTGTCCATGGTGCCCGGAAACAAACCAAAACTACATACTCTGTTGTCAATAAAATTTTCACAAGTATCTTGGCGTCACCATCACAATACCTTATGCCGAAAAAAAATTGAATACCCGAAGTGTCTAAGAAATCTCAAAGAGTGCTTGGCATTGTCTGTCGAAACCTATGGAACTGCTGTGAAGCTAAAAGAAACTGCCAACAAGAACATACTGGAATATCCGCATCTCATCTGACATCCATCATAGGAAACAAGCAGCAATAGGCAACACATCGGATTTATCAAGAATATTTATCAAACTATACTCACTTCTCTAAAAACAACACTAGAAACTAGGCGAAAAGTCAGTACACTAACTATGTGTACAAAATTCTCAACAAATCAGTACACGTATATTTTAGAGTTGGACCCAGTAACTGGGGCGCTGTACTCCTTTTCAACAAATTTAGACATCTTCGGTAGTGCTAGTTAACTGCGGTAGTGCTAGTAAACTGCTACATGTAGTACGACCGAAGCATACCGAAGATGTCAAAAACAAATTAAAGGAGTAAAGCGCCCAAGTTACTGGGTCTAGTAGTAGCACGTAGATATCTCAATAATGGAATGCTACATGTACATCTGATCCAAAATAATCATTCATCACCTTGGGGACATAAGCAGAAACTTGTGCAGGGATGCGCACCAGAACTAGAATTTTCGAAATCAGTTTCCATGTTTCTTTCAAAGAACAATCGGAGACTGGACTTCCACCTAGATTCATTGATGGCATCCCAATTGATGGCATCCCAATAATCGCACTCTGCACTTAAAGGTCACTTTTGGTAAGATCGAAAAACACAAATGTTCACAGATTCATACATAACTTACATGATTTAAAGTAAATAAGAGTAGAAAGGGTTCCTTGAAATATTTCTGCCTAAAATGCTATCGATTCTGAGAAATGAGTAAAACAATAGCTTTAATCACGCATGATAAAAACTTGATGTTTGAAAAAAAAGGAAAACACATTTATAAGGTCTCTTTTCTACGGTGGCTCAAATTCGCCAATTCCTAGCTGGGTTTTTTACAGCAATATATCGCCATACTATTGCGTTATACCGCCGTATTATTGCGTTAAATCGCCGTACTATTGCGTTATATCGCCGTATTTTTTTGCGTTATATCGCCGTACTATTGCGTTATATCGCTGTATTTTATTGCGTTATATCACCATATTTTATTGCGATAGCCTATATCGCTATACCATAGTACCAGGGGCAGATCCAGGATTTTTTAAACGGGGAGGCACAACGGCGCAACCAGGATTTCGATTGGGGGAGGCGGGGGCTAACAAAAAAAACTTATGGGGTCCTGGGGCCGGCCCTGAAGCTCTGATGAGCCTTTGGCGTTTCGAGGGGTGAAAAATCAAGCCTCCGTGTGCCTAAAACAGAGAAATAGACACACTAATTTAAGCACTTCAGATCCATCAATCTTTTAAATTTACTGGAAAAATTTCTGTAACATTGATGGGGGTCCGTCCAGGGACGAAGCCCCGCTGGGGTCCAGGTGCGGGGGCAAAGCCCCCGCAAGCTCTGAGCTTTTGCCGTTTTGAGGGGTGAAAAATCAAGCCTACATGTGCCTAAAACAGAGAAATAGACACACTTGTTAAGCACTTCAGATCCATATCAATCTTTTAAATTTACTGGAAAAATTTCTGTAACATTGATGGGGGTCCAGGGCGAAGCCCCGCTGGGGTCCAGGGGCGGGGGCAAAGCCCCGGCAAGCTCTGAGCTTTCGCCGTTTTGAGGGGGGAGAAAAATCAAGCCTCCGTGTGCCTAAAAACAGAGAAAAAGACACACTTTTTAAGCACTTTTGATCCATATCACTCTTCTAATTTTACTCAAAGAAAATTTCAATCCCACAAATTTCGTGTTTGGATTTGGTCGCTGCATTATCTGGTTTCATGCATTTATATTCATTAAAAACATAGTGGGTAAAATCTGGCGTTTCTCAAATTCAAGCTTAGTGTAGTCTTTATTGAATGCCGGAACGATATGAAATATATTTTATCCTGGACAAAATGGCACGTCAGGTTTCAAATGCTTTGAATTAATGTTATTGTTGCAAATCTAAACAATTACAAGTGACATCATGAAAGATTCACTTTGGCAGAAAGAAAAAAAATGTGAATGGCATAGGATGAAAAAGAAATCCATCCAGCCGCTGGCTAATTTTTAAACAGGCAGTATTAAAAATAAATAAATACAAAATTACCCGGATCCGTGCCTGAGTAGGCCTACGGCACAAAAATACAAGGCACGCCGTCCGAGGGCATCCAAAATTTCTTCTCTGGTGAGTTGGGACCTTGTTTTAATTACTTTAATTATTTAATTATTCGTTAATATGTTTTGGTAATTCGAGCAGTCCTATATTATAAAAACTAGCGAAATATTTAATAAAGACACACGGCGATTTAACGCAATAGTACGGCGATACAACGCAATAAAATAAAGCGATATTATAACGCAATAAAATACGGCGATCGCCGATATAATGCAATAGTATGGCGATATATCGCAATACATTACGGCGATATATCGCAATAGTACGGTGAACCCAATAGTACAGCGATATATCGCAACAGTACGACGATATATCGCCGTACTAGGGCGATATAAGTATATAACGCCGTAAAAAAACATGACTTTTCCAGAAATTGGCGAATATGAGCCACTGTACTTTTCACTATTTTTTCTTGACCTCGATGACCAATTGAGCTCAAACTTTCACAGCTTTGTTTGTGAATGCATATGTTGAATCACACAAAATGTGGACACTGATTTTGAGCTGGTGTACAATTTAAGAAAAAATCTGCTGACCCTATATGGAGGAAAATAATAATTTAAGTTACCAAAGTTGGTGTGAGTGTGACTGAATGTGATGCTTTGCCGTCGACTTGAATAATAGGCTATAGCCGACCAATGAAAATGAACATTAATTACATTTCGGACCAATCACAACTTAACACTAAATGATGACGTCATCATAGACATTTAAAAACATCACCATTGAATTCTACGAATTCGATAACCACTAGAACTTAAGGTTTACTTTTACCAACAAACACCTAAAACATAATGTTGGCTCACTTCATCTCATTCTTGCCCTCTGTGCAGCGCATAATGGCCGGGGTCAATCCCTCGAACTTTCTCAAGACTTTTCAAGGAAATTATATCACTCCCCTTCCGGTAAATAAAATGTCATTCAGAGGACAGCCGCGGAAACATTACCTTCAACTGGAATGAGTGGCTACTGCTGGTACTTTTCCCTTCCATTTTCATTGTTATTAAGAGGGTATACCATCAGATTCGTCAGAACAGAATGAGAATATTGAACACACACCTTCACCACTGGCCGCAACCTTGTTGTATTTTGTAGAGACTTTGTACTGCATGCATCATGCAGCAGTTATCAGCTCTTGCCCCCGGCCCATGCGGCTGCTGCGGCCCTGCATAAATATTTCAATTAAAGTACAAAGTCCACTGTCTATGTTAAAGAAAACGAGTACTTCCAATCATTCATTTAATGACTATATCGTAGGGTTCACCTAATTGTTACAGTGGTGCATACGGAAACGTTAAAGGGAATTGAGAAGGAAAGAAAAAGAACATAAACATTTTGACTTGGGCCTATAGCATCTCATTGACTTAATTAATAATTGTCATTTCATAATTATGAGATGTCTAAAAACACTAATGAGTCATAATGACTTGTGTAATTATGAGACGTTATTCATAAAACTATATGACCCCCCCCCCCCCAGTGTCCCTTTAACTTTTCCGTACTGAGCATGCAGCACACCAGACAGACACATAAACATGGACTGGCAAAGAGGTAATTGGATCGGAGCATGAGAGGGACAGACTAGCTGTGGTGGTGTGACCAGAAGAGGGACATCCACCATCCGGTCCGCGTGAGGGGGGGGGGGGGGGATGCGTCCTCGAGGGAGGTCCCTCTTCTAATTACTCACAGTCCCTCGGAGTGTAGACGTGCTCTGTGACCTCATTGCCAGTCCAAATAACACAACTCGGTCCGAAATATGAAATATGAAATTAGAAGAGAAACTTCCCAGATTCAGTTTTTGAGTTGTTCACTGTTAACATCATCATCATCATCATCATCATCATCATCATCATCATCATCATCATCATCATCATCATCATCATCATCATCATCATCATCATCATCATCATCATCATCATCATCATCATCATCATCATCATCATCATCATCATCATCATCATCATCATCATCATCATCATCATCATCATCATCATCATCATCATCATCATCATCAGAACCTGGAAGAAGAAGAAGAAGAAGAGAGGGCGCTGCTAACCAGTCAATTTTTTTTAAAGGAATATACTATTGCCCGCTTCGGGAACTATACACCAATCCGGGAGCGCAAGTGGTGGGCGCCGCGCGCGCCATGCTGTAGACTTGTGGACAAGTCGTTAATGGTCTGCCGCGGTGAGATAGTCGAGTTGTGGCGGTGCTCTCGCGAGATCACTGCTCTCGCGCGAACTGCTGGTTGCCGTAGTCGTGAGAGCAGTAGTCTCGCGGGCCAGCAGTCTCGCGAGAATACCGCGGGAATTGCGGGGAGATTCGGAATAGAGTCGGAACGCTATCACCGAGTCGGAACGCTATCACAGCGACAGACATTTAACGACTATACCACAAGTCTAGCCATGCTGCGGTGTACATGCGCCTATTTTTATGCACAAGGACACGAGAAAATCGTTTCCCTTCTCTCTTTATGGGAATTGAATGTCTTCCTCGACAATCTATGCAATTTCCCTGACATGGCTGCATGATATAACGATGTACTACATTCTTGATAAATTTTTAAAAGAAAGTAAAATACTGAAATTCTGACAAAATACCTTGCCGATATTTAATTGCAAATACTTGTGGTCAGTGATCTACATTGGTATATCATGATGTCCTGTCAAGGAAATTGTGCAAGTCGTTGAGGGAAACATCTAATTTCCATAGAGAGTGAAAAGGAACACGATTTCCTCATGTCTTTGTGCAATGGGCACTGACGACACCGCAACAGTGGCGCGCGGTGCCCAACACTTGCGCGCCCGGATTGGTGTATACACCAATTCGGGCGCGCAAGTGCTGGGCGCCGCGCGCGCCATGCTACGGTGTACTTGTGCCTATTTTTGTGCACAAAGACACGAGAAAATCGTTTCCCTTTGCTCTTTTTTATGGGAATTGAATGTCTTCCTCGACAATCTATGCAATTTCCCTGACATGGCTGCATGATAAAACGATGTACTATACATTCTTGATTTTTTTTTTAAATTCAGCAGAAAGTAAAATTATAATACTGAAATTCTGACAAAATACCTTGCCGATGCAACGCATTAAACTATGCGAGTATGCAGTTTCCGCGTCTATGACCCTTAAACTCACCTAAGACATGCACCGTTTTCAGGATGATTCGGTTTTTATTTAGTTGCAAATATTTGTGGTCAGTGATCTACGTTGGTATATCATGATGTCCTGTCAAGGAAATTGTGTAAGTTGTTGAGGAAAACATCTAATTTCCATAGAGAGTGAAGGAACACGATTTCCTCATGTCTCTGTGCATAATCTGGGCACTAACGACAGCAGTGGCGCGCGGTGCCCAACACTTGCGCGCCCGGATTGGTGTATAGTTCCCGCAAATTACGCGGGAGACGGAAGCTTGACGCGCGTCTAGTTCGCGGTAGCGCAAAACCTCATGCACTACTTACATTATTCATAAATACCCCGGACAGTTTCGCTATTCTGATTGGTCGAGAGGACGTCACGTTGGGGTGTTTAAACGGACGATGGCCCTTTTCGAAACGACCGGCTTCGGCTTCGGATTCGGCTCAGGCTAGCTAGGCCCCTCAGTTGTTTTGAATCTAAAGCCGAAGCCGGTCGTTTCGAAAAGGGCCGGCTAGAAGTGTTTAAACACGGCTGACTTCGCGTGATGGGCGCGCACGCTCATTTACGCCAATTTACTTACGCGGAACGCAGTACAAAGCTATTAGTATACCCGCGCATAATATTGTTGTACACGCGCGTACACACAAACCAACGCGCACAAAACAGAATTTTAAAAAAGTTTTTGAAAATGTACAAACTTCGAAAATTTGCTCAAACAGATTGTCACAGATTGTCTATAATAGGCTTTTGTAATTTTTTTAATCGCTTTTTAACAAAAGGGCATTTATGAATGGGAATAAAAGAGTATAGGGACTCGTTCTTAAACGACCGTTTAAAACCTTGCAGGGTCGTGGCCGTGCGACAAAGGCCCGAGCCGATTCTCTTGTTCATAAACTGGGACAGTTTATTCATTCTAATTGGTCGAGAGGGCATCACGTGGCCGTGTTTAAATAAGGGAATAAAAGAGTAGGCGACGAGTTCTTAAACGGCCGTTTAAAACCGGCAGGGTCGTGGCCGTGTGATAAAGGCCCGAGCCGAAGGCGAGGGCCTTTATCGCACGGCCACGACCCTGCAAGGTTTTAAACGGCCGTTTAAGAACGAGTCACTACTCTTTTATTCCCGTTCATAAATGCCCTTATGTTAAAAAGCAATATAATATCACAATTATAGACAATGTCACACTGTTTCTTTTGCGAATTTTTCGAAGTTTGCAAATTTCCAAAAACTTTTGTAAAAATGTTTTGTGCGCGTCGGTCGGTGTGTATACGCGCGTGTACACACATATTACGCGCTGTTACTAATAGCTATGAATTGCGTTCTGCGTAATTTAAATTGGTGTACATGAGCTTGCGCGCCCAACACGCGAAGCCAGCCGGTCTTAAACAGCTTCAGCTGTGTCTTTATCAACCGTTTAAACACCCCCACGTGACGCGTTCTCCACCAATAGGAATAGCGAAACTGTCTGGGGTATTTATGAACGTGCGATATAAACACGGCTAGAAGTGTTTAAACCAATGGTTTAAACACAGTTTGCACAACGCGGAACGCACGTTCGGACATACGCGCCCTTTCATTTTGGGAGTCAAACTGTACACACAAGAATCATAGAGTTGACTCCCGAAGCCGCGTTCGCATTGCACTTTATGGTTAACTTACCGCCGCAAATTGTTAACTTACCGATTAAGTCCAAGTGCGAACAGCCGGTAACTTACAGGGGTGGTAAATTACCGCCACAGCGCTGTAACTTAACAGGTCGATTCGAGTCGCGGTAACTTAACAATCAATGTTAACTTAACAGGGACAAGAAGTCCAATGCTAACGCACCAGTCCGGTAACTTAACAATACTGTCACGTGACTTCCGTTATCGGGTCACGAATATAGTGACCTAGCCTGTGACCTCGAATCTGGGATCCGTCCGCCCGGCGCAGGCGCACGGACAGTAACAAAAACTAAGAATACATAATTATGATTTAAGAGAGGATGCACAACGTTAGAGGGCACTGATTACAAAATGAATTTTTAACTAGGAACAAAAACGACACTACGTCACTTCCGCTTGTTCTATCTAAAAGGTCAGGGAGGGCGTCCTCTCGAGATCTAATTTGTCAACCTACGCGGCGTCCCTGGTAAGTTACCGGACACAAATTAATCCAAGTGCGAACAGCTGTTAACTTACCGGTAAGTTAACGTTACTTACCGGCCCGGTAAGTTACCAGACCCAAAAGTCCAATGCGAACGCGGCTTAAAACTATTTGTATAATTCAAGAACTGTGTGTGATTTCCTTAAAACGGCAATAAACTTGGTCAAAATAAGGGAATCTGGGGAGTAAAACTTTAACGCTGAAACTTTACGAAACTCGTGTGTAGAAGTGCTTAGTCTTGAACTCAAGGCGCACAGTAACAATGAACTTCACAGTAAACATGTCAGTCATGACATCCCAACGCCCCAAACGTGACGGAATGTCACCAAAAAATAAACTCTAGAACACAGTCAAGGTTTGATGAGGCAAAAAATATGCGGAGAATTCCGTGTGTCCAATAACGCATATATCCAAATCACAGTCCATTAATCGACGTCTGATCGTTCTGATTTCTTCGTGAGCAAAATGAGCTTTGCCACTGGTCTCTCGAAATTTGAGCCATCGGCAAACCTGATCCCAACGACTCTCACGAGGTCATCTTTTCCTGGATATGTTCACAACTTCGGCCATTTTCCAGGAGCCACGCTTTTTGTCCTCACTGATGACGATCACAATGTCTCCCTCCTGTAGGTTCTCAACCGATTGTTGCCACTTTTGGCGCGGAGAGAGGTTGTGGATGCACTCATCATCCAGCGTTGCCAAAAACCGTCAACCATATTGCAGATCTTCTTGCGCTTCCGCAAGTTTCACATGGGACTTCGGGGCAAGTCGCCTCTTCCAATCAAGAAGTGATTTGGTGTCAGTGGTGGATGGTCGAGTGGTGATGATGACTTGGCAGTTAAGGGTCGACTGTTGATGAGACCGGATATCGGGCAGAACACTCTCCCACTCTACGAACGTCAGACGATCTGCTTTTACCAGATGTCTCCCAAACTCCTATACCCGTAGCATCTTCAGAAGCATCACTTACACCATGTAGAGAAACTTCAGGCAAAGGTCTCTTTCCCCTGTATGGCTCTGGAATCAGGCATCTTGGAATTGTAATGCTGATCACCTCCTCAAGGTCCCTGTTGATATCTTCTAGTATGGCATAGAGGGGGGTGTCCCAATCAAGGTTCAACTGCCATAACTTCTGCAAGAGGATCTTAGGTCGGACAAGGTGTCCAGACAGCATGCCGAAGACGTCGTAGTAAGAGGCAGTTTGTGCTAGGATGTTGCGTGTGCTTGATACGCTCCGAGTTGGCTTAACTTCTTTAACTTTCAATGTGTCCTTCACGAGGTCCCACTTAGTGCCCAAAGCAACTGCTATTTTGGTATCTTCTGTTCTGTCGCACACTTCCTCTGCATTTGATTGCTATTTTCTGATGGCAAAGTTGCCCTTTTCAAGGGTCTTTGTCAGTTTAGACTTAAGTTTGAGAGCTTCTTTGGTGTCAACAACGGATTAATTAAGGTCGTCCATGTAAAATTGGTCAACGACCAATTTCTTCATCTGCTCATCACCTGGTGCATGCACAGCTACAACGTGTCTCAGGGTCACAATGGCAGCAGTTGGAGATGGCTTGTCCCCAAAGGTGACCGTTGTCAACTCCATACTTGGATGGGGTGATTCGGATTCTCACGAAACACAAATCTGTGAAAGCGAGCGTCGTCAGGTTTTATTTTGATGGCTTGAAACATCTTGCTGATGTCTGCAATGATGCCCACTTCGTTTTCTCGGAATCGGAGTGCAACCTCAAACAGATCAGAGTTTATATTCTCACCCTTGATGAGATAATCATGCAGTGAGCAACCCTGGTAGGCTACCTTGCCTTCACATCGTATACTACTCTGACAGGAGTTGTCTTCGAGTCTTTGGTGACAGCAAAGTGATAGGAACCATATCTTCATCCCAGCATCTCTGTCTCGTTGCACCTCTTCCTTTGAGACATGTCTAGAAACACCTCGCTTAAGTTGGTCTCTCATTTGCTTGCAGTATGTTCCCCACTCTTCAGGCCTGTTTCTGAACTGATTTTCTAAGCTTTTCTGTCTTTTGACTGCATAAACGTAGTTGTCAGGTAGATCGTCAGGTGATTTCTTCCACGGCAGTTGAATCTCATATGAACCATCTGGAAGTTGGGTCACACTTTGCTGCATGGCTTCGGTCGCGCCCTTGTTGAGGAGATCGGAAGAGCATTTTACACTTTCTTGGCTCCAGGCCAACAGTCTCTAGGCCGATGAACTCTTCAATTGGTCCAATGGCTGACACATTGACGTAGTTCAACAGTGAGGTCGAGCTAGCATATCTTCCACCTTGAATGAACCAGCTAAAGGGGGATCTGACGGCTACAGGCTCATTGGACTTTCCACCAAGGATGTAGTCTTCCCAGATCATCAATGTGTGTTGTCAACACCCAGTAGTACATCATTGTCTCTGATGGGGCAATGCGGATGTCAACTTCACTCAGATGATCGTATACTGTTGGAGATGTTCCGGTAAAATCGGAGTGTCACTGCAGGGTTGATCAATTTCAGTGACAGTCAATGGGCATGACCAGTTTCCTCCAACGTCTTCGATGTGACAGTCCAACAGTCTTAACTTTCTTGTGATCTTGCCGCCACCAACAAGACTTAGATCATGATTCTGGTAAACATATCCCGATCTGTTCTGGGGAAGATTCCTTCTCTAATAAAAGTGTGGCCTGGCTACTGCCATCCAGTAGGATGCGTACTTGTCTACGGATGTTACCGCATCGGAGATACCCAACGACCATGGGTAGAGTGCCCTGTAGTTTACTCTCACTGGTGGTCACGGCTGTTACGTTGACGGAGCCACTGTTTGTTCGAAAAGGGTTCTGCTTTGCTGCTCGATTGATTTGGAGTACCATTATACTTTTCTTTTCATACATGGCAGGGCAGATGGCTGTAAAGTGAAGATCACTACCACACGTCGCGATCCTACATGGAGCTACAAACTGACAGGAGTTGTGATCATGGGGGGCTTACCAGCTACGCAGTTGTTGTGCCCACAACAGAGCAGATATTGTTCTTTCTCATTATTTCGTACTTCTCTTTCTGCGGTAGGCTCTTAAACTTGTTGCAAGTTTTCAGGAAGTGTGTGCGTGTATCAGGGTGTAGGGCACACTTAACAAACCCTGACCGTCTATCCTTGCCAAGTTGGTACTGCTTACTTGAATCATTTACTGTGGCAGCATTTGAAGACCTGGACATTCTGTATTGTTGTGGTGGAGGGGCCAATGGACTATCCACACCGGCAGGCTTCGCCTTCTCTAGTAACAATAGTTGGCTATACAACCACTTGACAAGTCCGGTGAGGGAATCATCAATGTGGTCATCTCTCACACTCTTATAGTAGGCAATACGATGCTCTCTGGTAGCTTCTGTTTAATTTGGCTCAGCATAATTTTACTATTCAGCTCACCAGAGAGGCCGACAGTCTCTGCTCGAGTCTCAAATGTTCGGAGTGTCTGGACAAAACGATCCATGGCAGAGAGGTTTGTTCTGCCCTTACTTTCATATGGTTTTAGGTTGTCAAGGTCCTTTATCAGTAAGCTGTCTACAACTTTGTCTTGATCGCCGTAGCACTCGTCCAGTACCTGCCAGGCTCGCTCTGTATTGATGCAACCTCTTATCTTATCGCGTTCTCTGGCGTTTGGACATTGACTCTGTCAGCTGATAGACACATTCTATCTCTGTTAAGCCTGTAGAACAGTGGGTGAACAAATCCCCGAACCGCATGTAGTCTTTGAGGTCGCCTGAACACTGGGAATTTCATTCTTGCCATCTTCGGAGTGGATGAAGTAGAAGGGCGACAAAAAGGAGATTGTGTAAACTTGGCCGGACTAGATACTGAAGGTAGAGTTCCTGTGCTCACAGGCTGGATAGGAACTGTTGACATCAAAAGCGACGGTACTAGTAGCGCTGGACTGGATGATACCCCTGGGGGAGTTCCTGTGCTCACAGGCAGGATATGAACTGTTGACATCCAAGGCGACGGTAGCGCTGGACTGGATGGTATGGGGGAGTTCCTGTGCTCACAGGCGGGATAGGAACTATTGACGTCGTAGAAGACGATGCCAGTGCAGCTGGAGTGGATACCGATGTCAGAGTTCCTGTGCTCACAGGCTGGGTAGGAACTGTTGATGTCAGGTTTGGTTGGAGTAGCCGGAGAGAGGGGAAACGATTGGTTGAATGGGGGGGGGGGTGCGACTGCTGGTCGATGACCCGTCTTGTACGTAGCAATACCTGAACGAACTCAGTTTCACACTCTGCCATCCAATCTTCCTCAATCTCAAAGTCTTCTTGCTCTTCTATGGCATCCATTTAGCTCGGAGTGTTTCTCTTCAATCTTTCCGAACTGTTTTTCTGCTTTGGTGATGTATTTCCGTAGCATTTCTAAATCAACAGAATCATCTTCTGCCAGATGGTCCATCATCGTTAGTGTCCTCGTTAACTGGCCCTTGGTGTTCCGTCTTGATAACTTCAGCTTGTTGATGTCAGTCATGGTGTAAGTTGAAGTTGTACAAGGTGTAGTACACTAGAGTTGTTGAAGATGTGACGAAATCATAAAGTTTTACCACGTTGTTGCAATAAATTGACGAAGAAAGCTGCTTTAAACTGTTCAACTGCTTTAATACTATTCAGCTCCTTTAAACTATTTGTATAATTCAACAACTGTGTGTGACTTCCTTAAAACAGCAATAAACTTGGTCACAATGAGGGAATCTGGAGAGTAAAACTTTAACGCTGAAACTTTACGAAACTCGTGTGTAGAAGTGCTTAGTCTTGACCTCAAGGCGCACACTGAGTAACAATGAACTTCACGCGTCATGGGAAACAGTAAACATGTCATGTCATGACACACAGGACTAATTAAAATATCCAATATATTTAGATATTTCAACAGGACTAATTAAAATCCCTTATATTTGGATACTTTGAAGTCACACTTCCAGGGGTTACAATCGAGCAAGGCATTCGGGGAAAGAAAAGCAAAATGGCGCGGCGAGTTTCGTTAGTACTGCCTGTTTAAAAATTAGCCACAAGTGTGTGTGGTTCAGTATTTTCCCCCATAGATTACTTTTTCATCCTATGCAACTCACGTTTTCATTCTGCCAAAATGAATCTTTCATGTATGTCACTTGTAATTGTTTAGATTTGCAACAATAAATAGCATTTGAAACCTGATTTGCCAATTTGTACGGGATAATACGACAGTAAGCTTGAATTTGAGAAAATGTTTTTAATGAATATGCATGAAACCAAATAATGCAGCGACCAGATCCAAACGTGAGATTTGTGGTATTACAATTTTCTTTGAGTAAAATTAGAAGATTGATATGGATCAAAAGTGCTTAAAAAGTGTGTCTATTTCTCTGTTTTTGGTTAATTATATTGAAAATTGCACTATCATATCGTTTGTCTCACCATGGAGGAAGGATCCTCCTCACCCAACACTTTTTTGTCCCTGAATAAATATTAATTGCAGCCTGCATTTTGATTTTATAACTCAGAATGGCTGATTCAATACTCCCAACTCGAAAATGATGTTTAAATAATGATCTTGCTGAAACAAAATTGGTTATAAGTGGTAAGATATTGCATGAGATCGCACCATAGAGCGTCTAGAATCCTAACTGTTTCGGAGCATTTAAGCGGGCCCCGGAACCGATGCCGTTAGGGCTTCGAGTTACGCGCTCTCAGGCGCCACAAATTGCATTCACCATTTGCTGCTTGGTACATTTTCACGCCCCCCTCGCCCCTTTGGAAAATCCTGGATCCGCCCCTGGTGCCTCCTCCAAATTATCACACGTGGCTGTCACGTGACTGTGCAATACCGCTCTCCAGAGGTAGGCCTACGTATAATAGGCCTAATACAATACACAAGCCCGATTGTGTCGGCAACACAAGCTCAAGTGTGAATATTTCTGAAAGCATTCCTTACTCCAAGAATAGTCAATGGACGTAATTCTCTTAGGACTAGGGTTGCTAGAGTTTTTAAAGGCCTTTGAGGATAATCGAGTAAGTGAATTCAAATCTAAAAACAGGCGACGGGCGACGGGCGACGGGCGACGGACTACGGCAGATATGGAATTCCATAGTATCGATACCTCTCCTCACTAACCCTTGGGAGGGAAACACTGAAAAACGCTGATTGGCTCCCAAAAGTGACTGATTTGCGTTTACACTTAACATTCGAGCGCTAGTGGGGCGCTTAGTACGCGCGTTTCGACGCAATACATTTCAAATAAATCATGTTTTTACATGGTCTCCCTAAACTGCATACAGTTAGACGTATCACAAGATCGAAAAAGAATGGGAGGGGCCAGTTGCTCGATGGGCGTTTACGAATCCACGGCTTCGGCTTCGGCTTCGGCTCAGGCTAGCTAGGCCCCTCTCAGTTGTTTTGACTATACGCGTGCTATGCGTTCAGGAATTCAGACGAGAGAACAGAGCTTGAAGTCTCTAACAGAATGGATCAACCACAGGACTAATTAAAATAGCCAAATATATGGGCAACTTTCGTTTCACACTTCCAGGGTGTACAATCGAGCAAGGCATTCTGGGAAAGAAAACAAAATGGCGCGGCGAGATCGTACACCATGGGAACGCGGTTGGGTGGCGACTAAACTTGACTAGACCATGACTAGACCGACTAGCAGGGAGATTGACTATATCGAACCATGCACTGGAGAATGGTCGACTATATGGTCAATTCAAGAGCTTCTGGTTCCAATATACGGCTCTGGTCAAGTCTAGTCGCCCACCCGAACTTGCTCCAGGGGGTTACAATCGAGCAAGGCATTCTGGGAAAGAAAAACAAAATGGCGCGGCGAGATCCTACACCACTGGGAACGAGGTTGGACTTGATGCGTCTTTTGACAGCACGCTTTGCGTAGTCTCTAATACAGAATGGATCAACCACAGGACTAACTAAAATGGAAATTCAAATTTGCTGAACACCTGTGCGTCTGGCGTTCTACCAACCTATATATAACTGCTGAACATTTCACCCAGCGTGTTAGCCAGCGAGCCGGGCAAGCCGTGTTAGCACGGCCATTTGGGCTGAAAACACGGGCAAAATTTTGATGCACGGCTTGGTCATGTTGGTTGAAGCCGTGTTGTCTAATTGTTTATAATTTCAGTGAAAAATTACTGAACTTTATTTTGTTGTTTTGTTTGTGGAAAAGTTTAAAAACTGCAGATAGTAAAGCTTTTACTAGTTTTCCTTCTTCTTTTCGAATCAAAATTTGATTGTGCCCGCACGTCGACGCAGCCGTGACACTGTGCAAAACGCTGAACACATAACGATCACGATGTACACAACGCACGATCCCGTGCGACACATCGTTTCCAATTTATAGGCTTGTAGTCTTTTTTATTTCGTTACTTTGCGTGCGACAATAAATGCAATTAATATTGAACGCTAGAGGGCGTTTTAGAACAATTCGATAGCGCGAGAGTAAACGCCCTCTATTGGTGAAATTACGCGATAGCATACAAAACCAAGTTACAAACGCCTTGACCAAAGACTTGACGTTTCTACGCATGCTCGGGAAACAGGCGCGGATCCAGGGGGGGCGGGGGCGTGGGGGCGCACGCCCCCCCTTTTTCATATAAAAAAAAAAAAAAAAATGAGGGAGAAAAGAAAAAAAGAGGGAGAGAGAGAGAAGGAGGAGGGGGGAGAAATGGGGAAGGGAAGATTTTGCTGCTTGGTATATTTTCACGCCCCCCCGTTTGGAAAAACCTGGATCCGCCCCTGGGAAAAGCGGTTATAGACCTTATGCACATGATGTCATAACAGTAGGGCGCCCTCGTCTAGAGGTCAAAAGGAGGTTGTTCATTGACCAATCCTGTGCGCCGCGCGTACAAATCTGTGCGTTTCGATTGTTTCGTCATCGTTTTACCTCTAAGATGGCGGCTGGATGACGTCAATGCATAAGGTCCATTGGTCTATTGCCCCGAAATTGCAATGTCATCATCCCTGGTGCGCGCACGCTAAAACCATTATACAGCATTGTCGTTGCTGGTGCGCACGCATATTCTTTCGACAGCATGGTCAACGGAGCACAGTTCCGTCAAAATTGTAGCTTGTTTACGAAAAACTACAGAACGTGTAGGCTTCATTCTACAAAAATGACAAATTTAGGATACCCTGGATGAACAAAAAGAGTATTTTACTGTATAATGTAAGATTTTTTCTTCTTGATTTTGTATTGTTTTGTTGTTTTGGGGGGGTTATTTTGCGGGGTGAGTGCGCGAAGTCAAAATGCTGTGATGAAGATGTTTTTGATCAAATGCGCTGTAATTGCAACAAATTTTTTAAACTCGAAATTTTGTTTATGAAACGGACGGTTACACGCGTAACCGACCGTTTCAGAAACGGTTACACGTTTACAAAAATAACCGTAAACGCACAGCCTTACAAATGAGCAAATTTTTTTTAAAATATTTTGTGCCGACCCTAATTTTTAGAGCAACAAAATATAACACCAAAATAAAACGTGTTTATGTCCCTACCGACCCTATTTTTCCCCCAGTGTAATATAGGAAACACACATATTATTTTGTTTGGCCTTCTTGACCTGTCAAATAACGACATCGATGATGTCGTCCAGCACGGCTAAGATAACAGACTTTTTCTCAAAGGTACGACAAACTTAGCACGTAAATTTATAAAAGAAAGAAAAATAGAGAATAATAATACTTGCAAGTAGGCCTACATCGGGATCGGGGTCTAATTTATACTAATAAAGTTGTAGGCCAGCCCATGCTAGCCCATGGAGAAAAATGCTAGCCGAGCCGATCCATGATTCGTAGCCTATGCATCGGGATTTCGCCCTAAATTTGCCTAAGTGACGATTGACCTGTATTGACCATCATGGGAATAACAGTTTGAGATTTTGATCTTGACATTTTTCAGAAGGCAAACGTTTTTGTTTAATTATTCATTACTTTTGGTGTAAGTCTTTATTGAAAAACAAAAATAAAACAGACTTAGTTATAACCTGTTTGAAATGATTCATGTGTCATTGTTTGCATCTTCTTTGTTACAATGTTTAATCATAATTGCAATCACGGAGCAAAAATAGTGGACGTCTTTTATCTTTACAATCTATTTTTGCTGTAAAGCCTCTCTTTTTCAGTTCAAAAAAGCAAAAATTCAAATCAAAAAAGTTCTCTTGTACCGGAGAAATAGGTGCCAGAAATGCATCAGAAACCACCAGAGAGCATCTACAGTAGCCAGAGCTTCCAGGGCCCTTAAGCGGGCCCTGGACCCCGGCCGAGACAGACTTCGCGCTACGCGCTCGTATTGTGTGCTTCGCACACAATTTTTTTATTTTTAAGTTGCACTCCCACTTTTTCAGATTGCACTCCCACTTTCTAAATTCCTGGCTAAGACACTGATTTCACCATTGTTGTATTTGAACCTTTAGATTTATATTAAATTTCTTTCACATCTTGTTCAAAAACTGAGGAGAAATGAGTAAATTTTGATTCAAATAATTTTGCTCCAGCACGAAACTTCATTTGTTTGCGTGGCGTACAGAATGGTGTGACGACCACCGCGTTTCAATTTTCAAATCGTCTTGAAAATACGCGCGCGGTTGACGCATGGAGGCGCAACGTGTCCTATCCAGTCAATAAAATAGAGATCAATAATGAATAGGACATGTTGCGCCGAATGCGTCAACCGCGGGCGTATTTTCAAGACGTTTTTAAAATTGAAACGCAATTATTTGCATCAAAATTTACTCAATCCCTCATTTTTTGACCAAGATGTGAAAGAAATTTAAATCAAATCCAAAGGTTCAAATACAACAAATGTGAACTGTTAGGCAGTTATAATAGGTTGTCAGAACGCCAGACACACAGATGCTCAGGAAATTTGAATTTCCATTCACCAAGTAAGTGTTTTAGTCTGTATTGATTATCTGCTATTCCCGCGTGACACCATCAAAAGAAATTCACAATCGAACATCATCATTGACTCATTGAGTAACAGTTAGATTTTAGCGTGTAATACATTTTAGTTGAGAACCAAATCACTTTTAAATCGCCCAAAGCATTATTTAAAGACCCTTTTGACTTAACAAAATCAATTCAAGCTAAATTTATTTTAAAGGCACTGTACACGTTTGGTAATTACTCAAAATAAATATTAGCATACAAACTGACTTGGTAACGAGCAACGGAGAGCTGTTGATAGTATAAAACATTGTGAGAAACGACTCCCTCTAAAGTAACGTAGTTTTTGAGAAAGAGGTAATTTCTCACTAAAATAATAAAAGACTTCTTGCAAGAAGCCTTTTATTCCTATCTGAAAGCACACAAGTTTGTACAACAAGGGTGTTTTTTCTTTCATCATTTTCTTGCAACTTCGAAGACCAATTGAGCCCATATTTTCACAGGCTTGTTATTTTATGCATATTTTGGGATACACCAAGTGAGAACACTGGTCTTTGACAATTACCAAACGTGTTCAGTGCCTTTAAAATGAGCCCACATGTGTCTCTTTGTAGAGTTTATACCACTTTACCTTATTAGTACCAATGCTGAGTAATTGCTGTACAATTCCTATGGGAATTCCGGAAGAGCTGGTTATTGATGGATTTTTGTGTGTGAAAAAACCCCCCAAAGGAAACAAAAGCGAACAATAACAAAATAAGGTGCTGGCACACTCATAACAAGCGATCATCATTATAGTCAGTTTATTTGTTATGAAAATGCAGGTTATTTTTAATTGTTCGCATAAATGAAACCACTCAACTCTTTGAGGATAAAAGTATAGCTATTTGAAAGATCTTCATGTTACTTTCAAATGAGCCTAGTATTAAGTTTGCGTGGACAATTTTACATAATCTGGTTTATTGAATTCAATTTGAAAAATAATTAAATCACTTGCCATTATAACAAAGGTTTTGATACTCATTATAGTTTTATACAAAAAACATTTTTCAAATGGTCTTGAACCAAATCTATCAAAGTCTGTAAACATGTTTCCGTTCAAATTTGTGTAGAATTTGCCTTTATGTGAATACGGTTTGTACACCTTTGCTTTGTAAATTGTTTGTACCATATATAGGTCTATATGAAATACCGGTAGTTAATGATAAGTCATGTTTAATTTCATCGAAGGCTTGCAACAAATAAATGGGCCATCCCTTTTCAAAATCGTTTCCATAAACCAAGAACCACTGTGACAAAAACTTTACTCAAAGTTTCTGCTTTAACTCAAATCAGAAATCAGTTCATTACAAAATCATTTTGATACCCAGAAAATAAAATGTCAAATGCCTTTTTATATAGAGTTTACATCTTGATCAACGGCCTTAAGGGGGGCTTCGTTGACTTTAAAAGAGTGATTGGCCAGAGGGAACCACAATCAAAATATACCTGCCGTGAATATTAATCTAGAGTTTATAACAATAAGACCAGCCTTCCGAAATTCATTTCTATAAACAGAATGATGGATTGAGTGGACCAATCTCAGTGGCCGTTTTGTCAAGTCATAATATGTTATACCTGAATTTGACCGACCCAAACGGCTTTCTATGACCACGTAGCATATTACATCGGAGATGGCAATCATAAGGAGACATTGTCATTATACACATTATTACTTTGATAGGGATGTTTTAATAGGAACTCAAATGTTTTAAAAGGGATAACCATTTTGTTTTAATAAGTTAGATTTGGCTCAAAATTCAAGATTTATACAGTTGCCATGCATGACTATTGGAATTTAAGTTGCAGGAATGATCGAAACAATTCCAAAAGTGTACATCCTTCTCAGATTTACACTTGGCTTCTGATCCTGGTGACAATGTTCATCACTTGTTATGAATATGTTTTGAGCCAAATTGCGCATAACAAAGTGCAAACTTCGTTTTCCACTTTATCATGAAAAATCTAATATATAGCCTGTCAGCAGATGCTTTCTATTATAAGAACAACCCGAAGCAATATTTTGCCTATGTTAAAACTTTGTTTTAATTACTATAATAAAGGGATAACATCAATCGTAAAATTGTTTCAAAAAATAGTCCCCGTTATTAAACTTTGAATCACGTTAATCTCGTTGACAATAATTACACAACTTTTGTTGATCTTGAAAATTCAGCCATCTTATTATAAATCCAATAAAGGGACACATTGCACATATTGACTTATACGGTTTCAAACTAAAACTAACATTGGTTCCTCACCTATTTGGTGGTTTAAAATAATCAGTTTTCTCACCGTAACTAACTCACTCTTTCGGATACTTACTCTTTTAGTGAAAGAAAAGCTAATAGTATTATTCTAATTAGTAAGAGTCGAATAATGGGAAATTCTTAAAAGAATAGGCCTATAACTGCCTCTTATTTTGTTAGATATCAAAGGTTTTATGAAAGTTATACCCCCAGTGATGTGAAATTCTGGACAAGAAATCTTTGCTGTTTATATGCTCAAGAAAAACACAAATGTTTATATAAACATTTTAAACAAGAAGTTTTTTCATGTTAAACGCTGGTCTCTTCTGATTCAGATTTAGAAGAACTTGGTTGATGGGCAATATTCTCCGTACTGTCCTTTGGTGCAACCAAATCAAGCAGTGCCTCCTCGTCTTCTGACATTACAGGAATTGGGTCAACTGATTGAACTGCTCCACTTGAAGTGTTCTCTAGCTCCATTTTAATTGCCAGCTTGTCAGGAAACGAGGTGTCATTAGTAACTGACATGGACTGATGTGTAATATCATCCCAAAGTGACTTGTCTGAAATGTGTAAAACCAAAGATGATAACTTATTATTTAATTGCATCGAGCTAAAGAACAATATTCTATTTTGTTTAACCCTATTTGAAAGGCACGTTTAGTGCACTGTATACTCGCATGGATCCTCAGTCATGCTTATTGAAAATGCAAAGGGACCACCGTATATTTGAAAGCAAATTGTATTGACGTCTAAATAACTTTTAGCAGCGAGTACTGCAGACAATTTATTTGATGCAGTATTAACATTGGAAGAGTTTTAATATTAAAGCACATGTGGACAACATTGTCAAGACCAGTACCCGCAGTTTTGTGACCAAACAAACATGAAATAATAAATTTGTGAAATACAGCTCAATCAGTCTTCAGAGTCACGAGAAAATAGTAAAACAAAACACTATTAATTGTGTTTTCACTGTTTTCAAACAAGGAGTTTTTTTGGTTTCGCAAGATAGATCAGAACTATTTTTTCAATCATTATTCTCTGAAAACTATATGTTTTCGTTTTGAAACAGCATCATCTGTAAAAAAAATCGTTCATGAGAAAAAAAAGTTTCCAGCGAAAATCGATTCATGCAACTTAAAACTAATTGAGCTAAACACATAGGACTATACTGTCCCAAACATTGAGAGTACAAGAGAAAACGTATATAGGGGGCCTACAATTACCACCATAGCGATGTACATGATAAGTTCATTACACATTACACGAGAGATAAACAAATTATATCATTAATGAAAACATGGTTGTCAAAAATAATAAAAACACTCCCAACAAACAAAATAGACAAAACCCCCACAAACATGTTTGAACAGATGATTTATAAGTCATTAATAAAAATTGATTTTGAAACATCTGTCCTGTCCGCTGTTTAAAGACACACGCTCGTCAAATAATCCAAAAAAGTGCCATGGGATTGTTTACATCCAATTGTGGTATTTTTGTTTAACCTATAAACGCAGATAATGTTGTTCTAATTAGTTTCAGTGTTGTTTGTATTTGAATTGGTCTCGGTCTACCCCCAGTCTTTGTTTTTCATTCTGCAACATGCCTGGTTTGTCCTCACAGATCCACGATGGATGCTGCCTGTTTGAAAAGTATTCATTGTAGGCTATGAATTTTTTTATTGGGGGCTATTATAAACAAACATTTAAAAGATACAAAGGCCTAATTCCTGCGTCACCGCATTGGCAAATTTTGGTTAGTTTTCCATTTTGGTCGCCATAGTAGTTGACTTCTACCTCCATGTTTGAACTAATCGTTGACGGAAAGTTTACATTTTGAGCTTGCACCAAATTTGGTGTTGGGTCTAAATGCAAGCTTAAATTACTTTCAGCGCTTGCATGAAACGGCATGGCGATCGCTAAAAAAAATTACACCATAAAGCAACAGCAGCAGCGCGCAAACAAGGCTTCACAGCTCCATTGTGAAGGAACCCACGCGCACTGCAAATGTTAATACCTCACAATATTTATCAAGTTTCTCCGGCCCCCCCCCCCCCCCCCCCCCACAGTGTTGGTGGTAAACATCTTTACACAAACGTCCTAAGAAAATTTCTAAGGAAACGAAAAATCTAAGGAAATTTTAAGGAAATTTCAAAAATCTAAGGAAATTTTAAGGACATTTCAAAAATCTAAGGAAATTTTAAGGGAATTTTAAAATTGTAAGAAAATTGTAAAGAAATTTGAGAATAAAAGCAAATCATATAAAAAAATTACAATGAAACATGAAAACTGGCCATTTTAGGGTCCACCTGAGCGAAAAATGGCGCAGATGAGATCGATCACGACTGGGAACGAGGCTGGTTGCATCGCTCCACATGATGACTGTGTGTGTGGTTTGTACTACTACATTATTTTCCATTATTTTGCATACTGTACAGTCATGTTGTGTTGTTTGTTCATTGCTGTTTGACTAAAATTGGGACTTTTATCTAAGAAAATTTAAAGGAAATCCTCCCAAAAATCTAAGGAATTTTCTTTTAATCTAAGGGAAAAATTATGTCAATCTAAGGAAATTCAATTTTGGGAAGTGGAAGCATGGTGCAGAATCACCTTTTGTTGCGCTCATCGGTTTGCAGCTGGATGACGGTGGTGGTGGTGCTTGCACACTGAGTGCAATAAAGATTGTACCTATGATGATTGTATTATGCCGTAGTTTACTTTGTGTACAGCGTGCGAAAATGTTTTTTGTTGTCTTTATAGCAAAATGAGAACCTAACTATTATTGTCATTTGTCAAGTTACAATACAACGTTTTTGTGTTTTTTGGTCAATGTTGGTGTGGAGGGGGTATAAAAAACTATAAGAGACACACAAAATAATGTGGACCCAGACACCTGTGGGTTCGGATTGACCAATAACTGTATTTTACGTCGAAATAACGACCGACTAAACGACGGAGGCAGGAGAATGGCATCACAAAACAACAATTAACAACAAACAAAATAAAGAGAAAAGAGAAAATCATTAGCACCAGAAATATGGAAGAGCTCTTTCATAAACTAAGATGAAGCACTGATATTTCCCTGTCAGTGATGCGATCAAGCAAAATGAGTCGTTTGTCAACCCAGGTCATTTTTCATGTTTTTATAAATTTGAAAAGAGCATAATCTTTGCTTTAATACTGTTAAAACCCCATGTTGATACCACCTTTGGTTCAAAAGTTGTGAAAGTAGAAACACCAAGAGATGTGAGAAAATGAAACTGAGAAAAGGGGGTTTAAGTCGAGTTGTTAATTGAAACTACATCGGCACATTTTCTTTCAATGCTAATTTTAACCCCTTTTTGATGTTATTTAGCAGGAAGGAAGTTGCCAATATAAAATAAGAGATATTTTGGCATTTAAATTTACAAAAAAAAAATAGTTTGGGAAATTTCACCCCTGTTAGCCTGTTTTGGCTTGTTTCTCCATACTGATACTTCCGACAAACGACTCATTTAGCTTGATCGCATCACTGACAGGGAAATATCAGTGCTTCATCTTAGTTTATGAAAAAGCTCTTCGCTCTTTTCAAATTTATAAAAACATGAAAAATGACCTAGGTTGACAAACGACTCATTTAGCTTGATCGCATCACTGGAACAAGCCTGATTTGTTAGACATTAATCCATCCAGTAGGCCTACAAAGTTATTTATCAACCAAAACAAACATGAGAAACATTGTCCTATGCAGTCTTGAAATAACTAATAATCCTCAAATAGATAAGTATATTCTTATAAAAGTCGTACACTTTACCAGGAATAATAGGTTTCAACAAGAAAAACCCACTTTGACAGACAGGGAAATAAGTCATTCATCAAGCCACTCTTTAACGCATTAGTTAAGAGGGCGCTATTACGGCATAAAACTAGGTCAAAGGTCACCATTAAATCAGTGAGATATGCTCAGTCTACTCAAGTTTGGCATAGAAAACAGCATTAACCTATATCACAAGTAGCACTAGCTTAGTCAATAACCCATATCACAAGTAGCATTAACTTAAGTCAAAAATCAGTTACTTGGAAAATACAATAGTAGCATATATTATTAACGTCCATGAACTAGCGATACAGCATGGCCCTCATGTAGGTACCACGATGGTCTAATGTTATCAACTTTAGTTTACACTAGTGCACAATCTGATCAGTCTATCCGCTTATGTGTAGACTACCGTCGCCTAAATGTAGTGACCATAAAGAACTCCTTCCCCCTGCCTAGGATAGATGAATCGCTGCAAGCTCTGGGCGGTGCCAAATACTTTAGCGTTTTAGATTTGACTTCAGGTTTTTACCAGGTCGCGATGGACGAGAAAGACACCGACAAGACAGCATTTGTCACACCATTTGGCCTGTGGGTATACACGCGACTACATTTTGGCCTGTGTAACAGCCCAGCCACCTTTCAAAGAGTCATGCAACGAAGTTTGGGCGACCAGGCGTTCCAGAGTGTCTTAATCTACTTGGATGACGTCATAGTGTTTTCTAATACATTCGAAGAACATCTCGAACGTCTGGAACTTGTTCTATCTCGACTGCAGCAGTTTGGCCTAAAGCTGAAACTAAAGAAGTGTAGATTCTTCAAGTCTCGAGTCAAATACCTGGGGCATCTTGTAGTGGCAGGAGAAGGAGTGAAGCCTGACCCAGAAAAGATAGCAGTAGTAGAAAGTTGGCTCAGTTGGCCAGAGCCAACAACTGTCACCGAACTCGGGGGCGTTTCTTGGTTTTGCGGGGTTTTTCCGTAAATTCATTTACCAATACTCCAGCGTCATAGCGCCCCTTCTCTATTATCTCAAGGGTACGTCGCATAAGGGGAAAGTCAAATTGGGACGGAAGAGGATAGAGCTTGATGAGGCGGCACGTTCAGCATTCCAGTCACTGAAGACAAAACTAATCGAAGCTCCTGTCCTGAAATTCGCAGACTTCACCCTGCCATTCATCGTGGAAACTGATGCGAGCAGTCGTGGACTCGGCACCGTCTTGTCGCAACAACAAAGTGGTTCAAAATCAGTCATTGCCTATGCCTCAAGATCATTGCGACCAGCTGAAAAGAACGACAAAAACTACTCAGCATTCAAGTTGGAGTTGCTAGCAATACGATGGGCTCTATGTCAGGCTTTCAGGGACTACCTGATGGGGAACAAGTGCACAGTCTTCACAGATCACAACCCTTTGAAGTACCTAGATACAGCAAACCTGAGTGCTGTCGAATTACGCTGGGTACAACAGATGTCATCGTTTGACTTCACCATGGAGTACCGTACAGGCAGGAGTAATTCAGCCCCAGATGTGCTGTCCAGATTGCACCAGGAAACTGTTGATAGGCAGCCTAGCGCTCCACCACAAGAAGATAACGTGATAGCCACTGATACGCACCCTACTACCTACCCAGAAGAAAGCAATGAACTATCCTTGTGCACCCTTCGTACAACCTTTGGCCCACCAGATGTAGGGACAGATTTTCCCCAGTTTTGTCTTACCAAATTCAAGTAGCCAATGAGGTGGGCAGCCAGAGCATACCAGGATACTCCCCACAAATGTTGAGGGACTTTCAGATGGAGGACTACATCATACAGAGGGTCAGAGCCTATGTAGAGAGACAAAGTCGACCTTCAAGGCAAGAGAGAACCGATGATCCACATGACGTTACATGACGTTACCTCTACAAGAGAGGAGTGCTATATCGCAGCTCCACCTTGAAGGGGGATAGTGGATGCGAGCGGTTGGTGGTTCCCGCTAAACTCCAGAACAAGGTGCTGACTCTGTTTCATGATAATGCAGGCCACTTCGGAGCCAAGAGGACCATGAGGCTACTAAGAACACGTCCTCCACTAGGCACAATGCGAGCAACGGCGCCATTGGAGATCGTGGCCATGGACTTTGCTGTACTGGAACAATCGTCAGGTGGATATGAAAACGTGGTTACACCCCTATGTTCCGACACCCCTATGTTCCGACACCCCTATGTTCCGACAACCCTGGTGTATTTTCCTATTCCTAACCCTAACCCCAACCCTAACCCTAACCCTAACCCTATGTAAATCATGAGGGGGTTGTCGGAACATAGGGGTGTCGGAATATAGGGGTGTCGGAATATAGAACAGTCCCCGAAAACGTGCTTGTCCTAACTGACATTTTTACAAAGTTCGCATGGGCTGTACCGACGAGAGACCAGTGGGCGGACACTGTGGCTAAGGCTCTTGTGAAACACCTCATCATTCCATCCATACGGAGCACCCCTGAGGCTGCACTCGGATAATGGGAAGTGTTTTGAGGCTCAAGTTGTCCGGGAGCTTTGTAACCTCTACAGTATTGGCCGCTCACACACCACCCCCTACCATCCACAGGGTAATGGACAGTGTGAGTGGTTTAACAGGACCATACATAATCTACTGGTAACTCTACCTGCTAACAAGAAGTCGAGGTGGACAGAATTTCTTCCTCACCTGGTTTCCATTTACAACAATACCACCCATTCTAGTACCGGATATGAGCCATTCTTCTTGCTGTTTGGTAGGACTGCGCATCTCCCCCAACACCTCAGGTTGGGTGTAGATCTCCCTCAAGTTGATGGAGACACTGTACATCAATATGTCCGGAATGGCATGCAACTAGACCTCGCACAAAAAACTGCAGGGACGAACCTGGACAAAGTAGCAGAAGCAAGACGAACTGTACACGACAAGGATGTTTTCGAGCGGCCATTATCCACCGGAGAATATGTTTTGGTTAGAGATCGCACTCATCGTGGGAGGAGTAAAATTCAAAACTTCTGGGAGGCAGCCCCTTATCTAGTTGTGGAACAACCTTTCGAGGGACAACCTGTTTATAAGGTACGCAACGCAAAGGGATGGAAGAAAACTCTACATCGTAGTGAGCTCAAGCATTGCTCTTGGGATGTCAGACCACCCCTAGATGAACTACCCAACTCAACCAAGACTGCTACCACCACTAGAAACACTGGATCTGATGAGACATCAACTTGTGAAGATGATTGGGGAGTCACACTCACAGTATCCCCGGAAACGACACCCATCCTGCCACCCACCTTGCCAAGCAGTTCACATTCTACCAAGGACGATATGCAAACCGGCCCAGCCAAAGTTGTGACGTTTCGGACCCCTCTCGTGATGGAGGTCCAGTCTGACATTTGTGTCACTGTCGATGAACCAACCCCTCCCGAGCTTACCACCACCAGCACCACTGGATCTTCATCAACTTGTGGAGATGACCCGGGGGTCACACCCGCCCTGCCACCCACCTTGCCAACCGATTCACATTCTATCAAGGACGACATGCAAGCCGACCCAGCCTCAGTCGTGAAGTTTCGGACCCCTATCGAGATGGAGGACCAGTCTGACATCTGTGCCACTGTCGATGAACCTATATCCACCCTGAGCCAAAGCCAAACGTCATTCACGGGGATCTCAATGACGTTTCTTCTTCATTTAGCCAGAGCGACGAAGTCTGTGTCAGGTCTGGAGTGGCATCAGATGACCCGGAGGATCGACAGACGCGTGTCCGAAGGTCTAGGCGTACCACCCAGGGCAATTACTGCCCAGCAGGTATCAATTTTCCAATGTTGTTCGGTTGTTAACTCTAGTAAGGGATATGATGATCGTTCCTACCGAACAGGAAACAAGTAGTTCAGATTCTGAATAATATGCAAGTTTATTGATAGATAAGTTTAAACATTTATAGTCAGAACCCGATCATCTTTCATTCCAAAGATACATTGGAACTTATCCACAGCATTTTGTATTGTTGAAAAAATGTAGCATCTTGAAATGTTATATAGTATTTCTTCTCGTCACTCTAAGAGTCCATTGCGATACTGACTTAGTCTTGGGGCTCTTCTATTCAAGAGACCCCTAGTTCAGTGATTGCTGTTTTGTTGGTACTTGTACCGAGATTGTTGATGTTTGCTACTAACTGTATCGTGCGCCTGCGTTTTTTAGCGATGGCAGCCATTGTTTATATACTATGTTAAAGGTGTTATATTGCTACGCATGTATACTATGTTAAAGGCGTTGTATTCTTTTATTATGCATGTTTTGTTTTTGTTAACAATTTACGGATTCTTAGATTTAGTCCCCTATAACGGATTGACTTGTCGTCGTGGCGACGACAATTTTGTGTAGGAGAAGATGTAGAGGTGGCATCGTTACTCTGCTGTTCGGCGCTGCATTTGTTACTTTACCATTTAGCTGACATAAATCCAGGCAACTGGGCGGTGTCAGAGCTGTGTATTGAGAGAGTTGCGACATGGAGGGACCAGCTTTCTCCGGTCACGTGGTTGCTGGACGCCATTTTGTTCCAAAATGCAGTACAACCCAATGGGCAGACTAGTCTGGCACCCTGTATTCGCCAATGCATTTTTTGGAGACAAAATGGCTTCTAATCGCAAGTTGTCGCAACTCTCTCAATATACGGCTCTGGGCGGTGTGTCGGGAGGGCGCCATCACGCGGCGGGGGCTGGTTATGCCATTCTCCTGCCTCCGTCGTTGGTCGGTCGTTATTCCGACGTCAAATACAGTTATTGGTCAATCCGGACCCACAGGTAGGTGTCTGGGTCCACATTATTTTGTGTGTCTCTTAAGTTATAAGACACTTCCCCCCCTCCACATTGGGAATTGCTACGGAGCCCGGGAAGGGACAGTGGAAGAAAAAAATATGCAGGGCCTAATTCGTTCAAACGGTTTAGTAATCCGTTTGAACGAATTAATAATCCGTTCGCACGGTTTAGTAATCCGTTCGAACCAATTAATAATCCGTTCGCACAGTTTAATAATCCGTTCGAACGAATTAGTAATCCGTTCGCACGGTTTAATAATCTGTTCGCACGAATTATAATAATCCGTTCGCACGGTTTAGTAATCCGTGGGAACGAATTAATAATCCGTTCGCACGGTTTAGTAATCCGTGCGAACGAATTAGTAATCCGTTCGCACGGTTTAGCCAAGGCATGAAAAGGCGCTGCACGCGCATGAGTACAACAACACTGCTTCAAGATGGCGGAGGGCAGTGACACAAGTAGTTCTGACTGACATATCTGATGACGACCGTGTTGGTAAGTTGGGCAATCTTTATCAGTATGATTGGATAAAGATGCATCAATTGACAAACTTACCAACAAGGTCATCATTATGTCAGAACTATTTGCATCGCAGCCCTCCGCCATCTTGAAGCAAATTGATGTTGTGAGTGGATCATTTACGCATGCGTGCAGCGCCATTTTCATGCCTTAGCTAAACCGTGCGAACGGATTCCTAATTCGTTCGAACGGAGTATTAAACCGTGTGAACAGATTACTAATTTGTTCGAACGGATTATTAAACTGTGCAAACGGATTATTAATTCGTTCGAACGGATTGCTAATTCGTTCGAACGGATTACTAAACCGTGCGAACGGATTATTAATTCGTTCGAACCTCGTTCGAACGGATTACTAAACCGTGCGAACGAATTAGGCCCTGCATATTTTTTTTCTTCCCCTGTCCCTTCCCGGGCTCCGTAAATTGCCGTTATAATTGAATTGGTAAATTTTAGATCAATATTAAATTTGTCAAAAGCGTAGGGCTGCCATTTGTTTTCTTATAAATTAGTTTAATTACAAAAAACGTTTTTTTAGTATCAAATTTAGAAACTAACTTTTTCATATTGGACTGACAAAACGCGTGCACAAATTTGCAGCGCGCAAAGTTAAAATGCACATTTTTGAGATTTGCGCGCGCAAGATAACGGTTTGCGCGCAAAATGTTAAAACTTGGGCGTCATAATAGTGTGCATAGTCGTCTATTCAGTCTAAAGACTTAGCTACTCTCGTCGTCGTACGCTTTGCACTTTCGTGGAGGCCTACTCTGGTGTCAAAAATGACACGAAAATCTACGAATAAAACATAGCAATGTCAATACTACGAAAATAATGTAATCTCATTGTACGAAAATGTCAAATTTTTCTGAGAAATTTGATCGAAAAGCGGCAACTTGTAAGCTTTTGCTGACACTCGTTCCTCAAGTTTTGCAAATGCAATGCAATTCAACGCTAACTACCACCAGTCGTTATCCTGCTGTGTTAGAGAAATGTTCGAAACGGGTAACGAAACGACAAAGGAGTGGCCGAATCGGAAAGAAACAGCTCTTCGCTTCTTGCTGTCTGTCACTTACAAATACCCCATTCGTAACAAAGGGTAAGACAGATAATTGAGATTGGACAGATTTTGCGACTGCACTGGCCTTGCCCTTTCTGCTTTCGAGTTTGATGTCATTGTAATTGTTTTAAAAACAATAACAACATATAAAGTATATTATTATTATTAACATCCAATAACTTTAAAGAATAACTAGACATGATTGCATTTGTGCACAAATGCAGAGCTGTTTCGTTTATAATTTTTTCAAATTAATCAAGTGAATATGAAAGTGTTGTAGTGTGTACATAATCAACTTAATTACACAATATTAAATGCGTTGTGAGATCGAATTCATTGTCTAAATCTTGGAAAAATGTCCTTTAAGATAATATAACCTGAGAAATGATGACGTCATGATGACGTGCAATATTTTTCGAATCAGTAATGACATATCAAGACTGTTTTTAAAAGAATTTGGATTAAAGCATGTTCTGTTAGCAATTTCTGACTTAAAGGGGCAAAAAATGAGAAAATTATAACAAATCGTTTGATGATGTCATCATGACGTCATTACAAGTTAAATAGGAACTTGCCATTATCTAACGACTTGCCACGTTTCAACATGATCGCACTAATACTTCGGGAGATACACGACTTCAAAAAGTGCACCTTTAATGCCGCGTCACGTGACCCCCGACCCGATGACGTCATTGATCTGAAACTTCACACATATGATGGCTGCTTGACGATCAACATGTGTGTAAAATTTGAAGTGATTGCACAAAACTTCACCACACACATCTTCAAAAAGTCCATTTTGAAGAGTTTTCAACCTGCCGCTAGAGGGCGCTCTTGTGTATCGTGACGTCATCGGTATTTTTTTTTAATTGCCCACCCGTGCCAGACACTAACATTGTTAAAAGCAAGTTCGTAACTTTTGCCACTTTTGAATTACGAGGCACTTCCGGTTTCAACCGGAAGTAGAGGTCATGTGAGGTCACGCACACAAAACAAAATGAAGACCTGATTTATCCCTACCCAATCCCGCAAACAGAAACCTACGGTCTCTTGTGGCTGATTTGATACGGATTTTCAAACATTTAAAATTGATTACCTTTAAGATGACGTCACGTGGCAGGTGATGACGTCATCATGACGTCATTGTTTTAGGACCATTATTCCACCAATACCTTTCATCACTGAAAGTTTCATTGCAATTGCTCTTTAGGAACTATTAAAAGGCTGCTTTGTCTGAAACAGACAAATAAAAAAAATAATAATAATAATAAATAAAAAACTTTTAACGAAAACAAGAGCTGTTTCGCTGCGCTGCGCTACGAAACAGCTAATTACATTATAATATTACAAACAAGCATGACTATAGACCCAGTGTTGCCCTGGGGCGATGTACTCCTTCAAAAATTCTTTTGTTGACATCTTCGGCCGTACAACCGCAGATGTCAAAAAGGAGTAGGCCTGCAGCGCCCCAGTTTATACTGGGTCCAGACTAGCTAAAGACCCATCCTGGGGTGCTGACTCCTTATTTTAAGTTTAAAACATTGTTGACATCTTCGGTAGTAGTAGTACGACCGAAGATGTCAAAAACATTTTTTAAGGAGTACAGGCGCCCCGCCCCAGTTCTGGGTCTACCTAAAGCTTGACAAGTTATGATTTTTAAAAGAAATCTTGAAAATAATGGGCATAATAAACTTTCTGATTTTCTATTGATGGAAATTTCCCTTTCAGTTTTAGTATGATTTGAAAACTCCAGGCCTGTCCTGTGGTAGCAGAGCTCAGTCCAACAAATCTCCCTATCCGATATTGTGCATACAGTGTGAGTGTAACTAGATAAGTTAAAATAACATTAGCCATCTTGCAGCTTGTCCTAACTACAGGGAACAATACTCACTAAGTACTGTGTAACAACTTGTCTAGTACTAAGTACTCTACTACTAGGTTGGTCCAATCACAGACTATGATGAACGTATGAAAAGTTTGACTCTGTGAAAAGTATGATGTTAGTTGCAAACCTAATCGGGGCCCAATTTCATGGCTCCGCTTACTCTGCTAAATTCTGCGCTTGCGATCACCATTCTTCGCTGACACAGGGCAAGCCCCTCCCCCAAATGAGATTTTTAATATATGCATACAAAATGAATGGTTCAATTCAATTCATTAAATACATGTAGGCCCCCAAAAAGTCACGTCTGCCCCCGCTTCTCCCCTCGGACCCTCAAATGAAAATGTCTGGATACGCCACTAATCACGTCACATGATACAGTATGTGTGAGGTGGAGCAGTCCTGGAATTACATGGAGGACACTGAGGCCATGGCCTCTGTTGCCCCTGGTCTTGGCCTTGGTGCCCCTTCAACAGTTTCACGTAGACTTAAAACATTTTCAAATGGAAGTGCCCTATTGCAAAATGAAAATGGCCTTGCCTTCTCAAAGATAAAATTCCAGAACTGGTGGTTCATAAAAATTCCTCAATGTACTCATGTTCATGTTTATAATACAATGTTTACAATACAATAAGTAAAGAGGAATTGAAAAATGATCGTCCTGTGGCCAATTTGAAATTCGTAGGAAAAATCTTTGACAAATTGTATCAAATCAATTACTGTCTGTCATTTCTAACAATCTCCTGCAAGATCCGTTCTAGTCTGCCTACAGGAAAAACCAGTGTTGAAACTGCCTTGCTTCGTGTAGAAAACGACATCTTGAATGAAATGGATGGAGGCAAAATTATAGCAATTGTTTTATTAGACATCGGTGCTGCTCTCGACACCGTCAATCATACCATCATGCTTAAGAGAATGGAATCCATGGGCGTTGGTGGAACTGCCTTAAAGTGGTGTAAGTCACCTTGACAACCGTGAACAATGTGTTTGTATTGAAAATTTGTTTTCGGAAGCTGGGTCGGCAATGGTTAACCATCTACACCTCTCCCATTCGGCTTATCATTGAACGTTTCAATATTCACTATCACATCAATGCCGATGATATGCAGATCTCTCATTCAAACCTGTGCAGCAAGTTGTTGACTACAACCTCGAGGCATGTATATAAGCGAAATCCGACAGTGGATAAAAGCAAATTTTGTCAAATTAAATGATGAAAAAACAGAACTCATACTCATCGGGTTACAACGACAACTGGACAAGGTCACGGTTCATCACATTACTATAGGAGGCTCGAATGTTACTCCAATCAAACGCGTTTGCAACCTAGGAGTCATAATGGATTCTACAATGTCTTTTCACCCACACATTTCTCAGATTTCACAAATGACAGCTAAACAATCTCAGAAATCTCGGCATCTCTCGAAACAAGCAACAGAGCAGTTAGTACATGCTTTCATTACCTCTTGCCTTGACATGTGTAACTCTCTTCTCTTTGGCATTCATCAACAACAATTGAACACACTCCGACGTAGACAAAATACTGCAGCATGCCGAATTACACGCACCAGGCTTTCTACACAGATAACTCCTATTCTGTAACACCTTCACTGGCTTCGGATTAAATTTAGAATCATGTACAATCTCATGCTTCTCGCTTATCGCTCACTGCACAACATCTCTCCCCAGTATTTATTTGCGCTTATTAGCTCCTCACCACACCAGTCGTTCTGGTCTCAGGTCTGAAAATCAACAACTTCTTGCTGTACCGAGATTGTATCGATCTTGGGGGGATAGATCTTTTCATATAGCTGCCCCTCGTCTGTGGATCAGTCTTCCCATAAATATTCGATCTACATAGTACATGTAGCACTTCCCTCAGCTCTTTCAAAATGGCTCTCAAAACTCACTACTACAACTTAGCCTACTTTACCAGAGCATAATCCTCCTGCTTGTCAGACTGTACATAATTAGGGCCTATTCATGTAGTATATTGGTTTTTTGTTAAGTTGTTTCTTTTTTAGCGCCATTCAGAGCACCTTTGATTAGGTGGATGTGTGCGCTTTATAAGTAATCACAGTTATTACATTAAAATGTGTTTTTTACTAGATTTAGAGACTTTAATGGGTGGAATTATCATTTTACGAATATGTAACAACATAAAAATTATCTGACAAAGTATTTATAACAGTCCTTCAGATAAATATTCCTTCTGAAATACTGTTATAAAGTTAAGGTAATAATAACATTTGAAGACCCCAGTGGATGATACTACTATAGGGAGGTAAGCAGGACGGTTAAATACCTGATGGCATTACTGGTATCTTTTAATACATGTTAATTAAATAAAACACAATCCATAGTATGGTGCTAAAATTTGAAAGTGTCTAAAAGCTTTACAACTTGCCTAAATATTTGTAAAAACTGTCACAGATGGTGCTGTCATAGTAGTTAAATTGCAAAGTCATTTGCATTGAATACAAATATCACTCTTCATGATTTATGTGAAGGCCATGCATTGGCGTGTCGTGGCCGAGTGGATAAGAACACCGAACATTCAACTCTGGTGTTTCTGTTTAGCAGAGTGTGGGTTCGAATCCCAGTCATGACACTTGTGTCCTTAAGCAAGACACTTAACCACATGCTTTGTCCTTCGGATGTGACGTTAAGCCGTAGGTCCCGTGTGTTGTGTTATGCACGTAAAAGAACCCAGTACACTTATCGTAAAGAGAAGGGGTTCGCCCCGGTGTTCCTGGTTTGATTGGCTGCATATTGCGCCACAGCACCTTTAAACCATTACATGGTGCTAGATGCAAAGGAATAGGTCTCATACTTCAACACGTAACTCCATTTACCTTGTAGGAAAAATACTGAGTGCTTTGAGACACCCATCGGGAGTATAAAGTGCTATATAAGAACTGCATTATTATTATTATTATTATTGTAAGATTGAAAACATAAATGTTCACAGATCTACTAGGCTATATATTTTTTAGGAATGAGCAAAACAATTAATAGTGATCTCGGGAGTATGAAATCCAATGTCTCAACATAGAGAAAGGGTTTCAAATAGTGAAAAAAGGTGATGAGGTTTTTCTCTATTTTCTTGCAGGGCTAATACTTTATGGAGGCAATTACCTCTATTGCTCCTGGTCATTGCCTCCGTTCCCATTGAAATGTTCTAATAGAAATTTACAATTTCCTCATAGAGGTGCCCTTTACCAAGGAGAAAACGCTTTGGTGCCCTTGCCCTTTGAAGAACGAAGCTTCAGGCCTGTTCTTGTAGCTTCAATGGCTGATTGAGCTTTAACTTATACAGGAACCGTTTGTTATTTCATATTTCATATTCATGTTGAGTCACATAAAGTGCGAAAACTGGTCAATGTTGGCTGCCTGTTAAAAAAATCAAGGCTTACAAGATGATGACTTATAGATCAAAATTAGAACTAAAATCCCACCTTAAGTAACTAGTGGTAAGCATTCATTTGGGCATAAACGACGTAAATGAGACTCATGAGCAAGCTACATGTATACTGTAATGCAGTTACAATTATTATCGTAACCCTCAATCCTTTTGATGGGAGGGTTACTTGGGCTGGCCGCAATTTCACCTCATTGTAGGCCATTTCTTTCAGCCTAGTGAAAAGATTTACATGGTTTTATTCAAGGCCACCCCCCCCCCCCCGGTACGCTTCTGGACATACCAAATACAGATGTGACCCCATTTGACCTTTCCAACCAAATGAACAATCTCCTGAAATACATTACATCAAACCAATCTTTGTGTTTTATTGAGCTTATAATATCCAAATGGTATTTTGTAAAACTGGTGTAACCCCCAATTACCGCTCCTTCTGGTCTAAACCAAAATTTAAATTAATTCAATAACAAGTTCAATACATTGTACAGTGTACACTACATGTACAGTATCTCTTTAAAACAACATGTCGATAATCTGGAATCGTATTGCAATGTGACATTTCCTACACATTATGTGACCCCCATTTGACCATCCTTCTGGTCTTAACCCAAAGTTCAAATACAAATCAATAATAGGCATTAATTTGTTTTTTCACCAAGTTGATGTTCATTATTTAACTGAGAAATTTGCTGTTTAATGTGAAGATGAAATTACCAAATCAGCTGGGTTTTCATTCACGAATACAATTGACCTCTAATTTCAGTTGAACTATTCTTTTTAAATGAAATTATAGAAACACATGTAAAGCAGCCTAAATTTGTTGTTATTTAGAAAGGAAGTCTTCAATTTATCTTTTGGGGAATCTATCATTATATGTACAGGTGACCTGCTGGGGAATTTGAAGGAACAAACAGGGGGTGAAAGACGTCTTTGGAAGCGGGAGAGAAGTAGTATGTGGTGGGATGTTGTAGTCAAAGACCACTGGACAGATAACGACTGGATTGAAAATTTCAGGTAAATTTACTGTGCATTATTAATTGGTTGAGAGTGTTTAATCCCCATCACACCTTCTATCATGTCTACATTTTAAGGACATGAAGTATGTGACTACAAAGTGACCAATGTTAAGCCAGAGATTGTTTATACAATGTATAATACTCGGGACATGCCTCATGTAAGAAAGAGTTTGTAAAAGCAGCCTCAAGGAGGAACTAAGATTCATGAAAGAGTTTATCTTTTGCCACGAATAATGTGTTCTGTTGTATACATGTATGTACGTCTAGACAGAATTAGTTTGCAATTGCTCTTTGAATTCGCTTGTTCCATGTTTTTCTTTTCAAGACCTTGGTCTTTACCAGCCAGAGAAACATCTTTTGTCATAATAAACAATCATTATCTTTAAATGCAGCACTGAACAAGGACAATTGGTGTTAGCTACAGAGCTGAATTTAAGGATTTTGATTATAAATTCACCTCAACTTCTGGTTTTGACTGGAAGAGAAGGGCAAAATGGGGTTCAATCTCTGTTTGACTTAATGCGAAGTGTTTGATGAGATTTCCGAAGATGTATAGGTTGTCAAAATCTATTGTATGGTTCAGGCATTCAGACAGTTTTTTAATATTAAAGTTTTTACTAATGTAATTTGACACTTGATGACATCATGACGTCATTGTTCAGGTTATGTCTTGATGTTGGGGGTTCGATTGTCTGATGAGTTTCATGGTTCAAAGTCAGTTTCAGTTTTGAGTTAAATGCTAGACTCAAGACTCAAGACTCATAAGATAATGAAAACAGTGACGTTTAACTTTACTATTTGTGTGTTGATTTTTGTTTTAAAGGGTCACTTGTATTGCAGCTACAGTACACACATTCCTCTGTGTGATTCTTTTTGGACCTGTTCCTGGAGGGTTTTAACAGAAATTGAAAAATATATTTAATCAAGGAGTTTTTATCAACAAATCGTTAAGCAGGAGCTAGTTTCCATTTACCCAAGATACAAAATATGTATTCTTGCCATGTCAATCTGCTCATTGCAAGTGTAGAAAGGGTGCACATGGTTCTCAACACGGGGTTTTGTCCGGACGCTGCGCCCGGACAAAATTTTCAAAATACAAAATGCGCCCGGACAAAAAATGTAGCGCCCAGAAAAAATAGTCGTGCGCCCGGACAAAAAAATCTGCGCCCAGACAAAAAATCGCAGCCACTGTTTGGTCCTAAATTAGTGTCAATCAGTAATTTCCACAATGAAACGATCGTTATTAATCACCGCGCACGTGCCGAGCAAGTATAAGAAATCGCACTGTTTTTCACGGCGCCCCCGCGGCACACATAACAGCCATCATTTCAATCTACGTAAATCATACACACGGACCATAGAGCTATCGCTGGCAGTGCATCGTGCAGTTGCGCTGCCAATAGCAGGTTTGTTTGGGGCTTTTGTTTTTTGCGGGACAGGTAACAGCCGTCCCCTCATGAACATCGTTGGGCAGTGAGGCACCATACACGATGCATATAGTTTTGTGTGGTGGGTTCAGGTAAGTGCATAGTAGCATGTGGTTTTTTGTAGTGCTTGCCTCGTGGTTTTTCATGTCATAATATACGCACGGAAATAACGTCATTTCTATAAATAGAAACAACACGCAGAGCTGAGTCATACTACTGGTTCCAAAACACACTACCGGTACCACCGGTCCATATTTAATGGCGGGACTAGAACTCGCTATGCAGCCAAATACTCCTGTGATGCACCGATCGTGGATGGAGGGGATGATGTCGGCACCGCACTAGTGGGCGGTGGAATCCTATTTTTAAAAAATCTGTGTTGAATATCATACAATTTTAATGATAAGTGGAATCCTACATTTTAAAAAATTACGACTGTCTGATGAAAGAAAGACTGTGCTCTGAAAGACTACCGGCAGGACCGTGCGTTAGGCCCAGTTACATACGTAAAGCCCTGGAATTAGGAACCCTTATTTACAACGTAATTTGCGCTTGCACATTACAAGCATTGCTTGCGTGAAAATCACCCGGCGGCCAGCGCCGCCAGCGTGCGCCCAGACAAAAATTGACCCAGTGGAGAACCCTGGGTGCAGTTTGATGCTTCAGATGTATATTAGATTAGCTAAATAACTTTTGGTTGGGTTTATTTTCAGATTGTTAACTACTTCTCAGTTCATATCGTATCATGGAAAAAGGAAAATCACACTAGTACATAAAGCTTTGCATTAGTCTACAACTCTAGCAACTTTTTCATTAATGTTTTCAAAATAACAAAAGTGTTCATGAAACACTTGGTTTTTCCACTTTTAAAAACAAAGGATTTAAAATCAGTGTTAAATCAGTAGAAACAAAACAAAGTACACAGAAGATGGTACTTTATATTTGAAAGGACCCTCCAGGTGACTTTTACTGTAGTCATGGTAGTTAGCATTATCCTGCCCATCCCGGACAAAACAAATAAAGGTTAATAAAGACCTACAAAAATACATCATAACACATGTACAGTCTGCATTCTGTACCTGCTTATAAAATGTTTACAAATATTTATTTAGTTTGCCTCATACATGTATGTAACTGCATCTACATTTTATATACTGTCACTACAGGGTAGGTCTTTAACTCTTGCAGTCCCGTTTTTATATTTTGTATTCATGTTTAGTACATCTTGTCCTTGGGCATTGTTTGCAATATTTGTTTTACATAATAATGTGCAGCCCATGAGGGGTCAAAGTTATTTTTGCAAAATTGGAATTTCAAATTGTGCTTTTAGATTATGCAGAAAATGTTAAGAGCAATATGTGGTTTATACAGGGCCAAACAAGGGACAGGGTAATATTTAATCTATTTAAATCAATTTAACATGAAATTTATGTTTTTTATTTTTATTTTTATTTTTGATAACCACAGAATGTCAAAAGCCACATTTATGTTCATCTGTGAGAAGATGCGAGATAAGATAACATACCATAACACGAACATGCGCAGAGCACTACCAGTAGAGCAAAGGATGGCCATAACTATATGGAGGCTTGCCACTAATTGTGGGTACCGTATCATAGGCGACCTTTTTGGTGTTGGACGATCCACTGTGTGTATGATCATTCAGCAGACATGCAAGGCTTTTGCCTCATCCATGCAGAAGGAATATATGGAAGTCTTTGCTCCAGGAAAAGTTCAGGTACAATTTAACGTCCGTCGATATATCAATATTACTCAAATAATTGATATTATTTTGACATCCATATTGCCGATGTGACTTTTTATCAAAGTATCAACATTTTCGATATATCAACAAAGTTTGATGTATCAAAAAATGTTGATGTATCAAAAATTTCTATGTTCCTAAATGATATTGAAAACACTGAAAGAGTGTCAGATTATCCAGAAAATATCCGGGTTTTATTATTAGTAAAGCTGCCGTCTTTATTTGTAGTTTACAACATTTGAGTATGCCTATTAAATAAAATACGTTTGGCGACCAACTGCGCTTGTGAAGTTGTTCTCTGTGTTTCACCGTGGCCCGCTGTGGTAGTTCACGACCACCTGCACAGTAAAACCTCAAAAGAAACCGGCCTTGCCACCCGCCCCAGCCTAGTCAACAACACGTTTTTCAAGTTGTCCGCATCCACAGATATCAAAAAAAAAAAAATTAGTTTGAAACTTTAAAGTGGGCAGTGGCAAGTTATCCCACATCCCTGTTTGTTATTTACAGAAGATAAGAGAGATGTTTTTTAGGCATTGAGGCTGTCGCTATTTTAATGCGGCTTTCTTTTATTACCGTACTGTATTGTACATGTATTATGGTTAACAGTTGAGCCTGCATGACGGTCTATTAAAATTAAACAACGGATTTTGGAAATCTATCAGTGTGTCTGGTCTCTCAAACTACATTTAAAATTATTTGTTGTACAATTGTTCATAAATTTTCCTTTAAATAGGCCTGTGTGCTTTTTCAAACCCTAGCAGCTGAGCCCTTACCGAGGTTTGGATTTATAACTACACCAAAACACAAATCTCAAAGTCGCCCTGCAACTTGATTGACACTTCTGTGCCAGAACGCAGTGAGTCATGACCATTGTTGAACACTTTGCGAACTCCTATGTCTGCGTCTGACTCCTTATGTCGGTGACTCACAAAGGCTCTGTGTCATTTATGGGTGGCCAATCACGAGTCGGGAATTACGGGGAGCGTACTCTGCATGATGTTATTCGCCTAGCAAGTGGAAGCGGTTACGGTAATCATGTCTATGATCTTCGTTGTAAAACCAAAAATATGCGGGCTCGCGCAATTCGATATTGTTGGGACTAACAAAAAGTGCGGAGGATCAAGCCGAAAACCGGTATACATGTTTATGCAACCCTGCTAAACTGTCGGTCTTATGTAAAAAGCTGTTTTTTGGCTTCATCTTGCAAACGGGAAATAATCGATATATCGAGTATACTCGATATTGAGTTTCCGATATATACTGATTATTCAAAAAAACTGACATCGACGGACGTTAGTACAATTACCATGTTCAGCAGTATCTTTCATTGATTTTATTCACCCACTTACCTTGTGAATAAACTTTAAAAATTACTTATTCTTTCTGAATGCAGGTGACCATTGACAGTTTTTCAAACAAATATGGATTCCCACAAGTAGGTGGTTGCATTGGTACTTGTCAAATCCCAATCAAGCTCCCAGAATCAAATCATTCCCTGGATTACATCAGTGCCAAAGGAAACCCATCAATATTTCTTCAGGTAAAACCACAGTGGAAAACAAATTGCATTTTAACGTCCATGAATTATTTTAAAAATATTTGCTGTCGGATGACGCCTTTTTCAGCAAAACTTTCAAACCGAATAACAATGGACTTTTGTGCAATTTGTGAGGCAGGCGGACAATGGAGAAGATTGTTTCAGAAGTCCAGACGACATGAGATAAACGCATGAATCAGTCTTTTCATTGTCTGTTGATCTAGATGCTTCCTTAAATTTCCAATTATATGAAGGGCTAGTGTTGAAGAATGACAAATATTGTGTATTTGATTTTACAAGCTGAGGTCCGGTGTGATACTTATTTCGAGGGTTGTGATCTGTGAGTCGACAACATGAATGCTATGGATTTTGGTTCGGTGCTGGTGTTTGGAAGTGATGTGAAGAGCCTCTGTTTTGTCATTGTTTATAACCGTAGCATGTTTGTGGATACCATGGTTTGATGTGACTGACGCAAGATTCAATGTTGAATATATGACAGTTGGGCCTTGGTTTTCAGCCATGGTGACATAGAGCTGGAAATCATCAGCATATAACATGCACTTGATGCATTTTTATAAACCACAAGGGAAACTGACTGGGTAAATTTTTTTATAATTTGGGTTTGAACAAATTTATTTGTAAACTACTGCACAGACCTTGACACGAATTGTGGTGGGAGAATTCATTTACTTTACGTGGGGCAAAACCTACTAATATCCCCTTAACTTCCGTATTTAATTCTTTTTATTTGTCTTTGTATCCCTATATAACGCTTCAGTAATTAATTGTTATTTATCTTCATATCCCTTAAATTATAACGCATCTGTATTTAATAGTTCGAGGACTCTCCACGAGCGAGAGGGCGCTAATACAAGTTCACCATTGTTTATAGGGTATGCAAGTACGATCCTGCCATCGTTAGATAAACCATAGAAAGGACCATGGATAAGCCAGCAAACCAAAATGCATGAATGAAAGGTTCAAAGGTTGGAACGATACCAGGTCTGCAACACAATGGCTCTGTGGAGGTGTTGACCGTGTTCAATGTACAATGTGTTTAACTGGCAATGTACACAGTAACGGCGATCGTGTTTGTTTCATGATGCATTTAAGAGTGTTTTTAAATCGTTAATATTGTCAAGGAAAGCATACAAAACCTCAATTGAACTGCTGCTGGATCCAAGTTAGAGCATAGGCTTTCATTTGATGTATTGTTTGTGTTTTTTAAGACTGTACTTTCTGAGATCGAATGTTCACAAAATTTAATGTGTAAATGCTATGAGAATTTTTCAGATGGAAGTATACGAAAACAAAAACAATATCTGTACGAAAACAAAGGTGGTTTCGGCGTTTTTTTGTTTTTTTGTGTTTTTTTTGGGGGGGGGATAGTGATACCAAGGCTTGTTGAAAGCATTTTTATTGGCAATGGTTCCATCAAGAATACTGTATTGAATTGATAGGAACATGCCTTTATTATTTGAGTTGTACAGTTTGTAATGTTGAATGGGTTGTATTGTTTTCACATATACAGGGAATAGTTGATGAAAAGGGGCAGTTCATGGACATGACTGCTGGGCGGTATGGATCAACCTCAGAAGTACAGGTATTCTCCCAATCTCACTTGTATGAAGCAGCATCCAAAGGAACCTTATTCCAAAATTCTGCTATAGACATTGAAGGTGTGAATGTGCCTGCACAACTACTTGCAGGTCCAGGCTACCCATTATTGCCAAATGTCACAACAGCTTATTACACACAGGAGGGTCAACTTAACAAGCAACAACACCTTTTTAATCAACAGGTAGTTAACAGTAGCCTTATGAATCAGGTAAAGTAGGGTGGGAGAGAATCGGAAGTAGACTTTTTTTACAGATCATACATGTATACAGTATGAAGTGTAACCATAAGACCCCCTAGCAAAACATATAAAGCCTTCCCTTTAAAAACCACTTTAGCCACTCGTCCAGTTTTTCTCTAGTAGAGCTACTAAACAACAGTGGATCTAGGGTTAAGTTTAGGGGTAGGGGCGAAGCCAAAGGGAAAGAAATTGTGAGCTCAAAGGGAAAGAATTGTGAGCTCAAAGCCTTTTTGGGGGTGCTGCCTCGGGGGGGGGGGGGGACTGGAAAGGGCCCAAGAAATTGTTTTAAAAGCTTCTGGACAATTTCAAGTGTGATGCAAGCATTTTCAGTTGAAGAAGCAACTAGTAATTAAAGCTGCCAACTTCTTTCAAAAGAAGTTATCTTTTTATTAGACTTCCAACATTCTGACATCATTCGTGGAATGCCTGGGGCATGCTTTAGTGTCCACTTTAGGCTAGTAGACATGTGAGACATTATGTTAATTAAACTTAAGCAACTATTATTTCTCTAATAAATAGGTTTATCAATTGTTAATCTTTGAAGGTGGCTGATGTTAGGAGAGTAGTAGACAAGGCATTTTCACGTCTGAAAGGTCGATGGCAAATCCTGATGAGAAGAAATGAACACAAAATAGCACTGATACCTTCCATAGCCACAACATGCTGCATCTTGCACAACATTTGTGAACAACGTGATGAGGTATTCAGTATAGATCTTATGGACGGACAAGAGGACATTGAAACTCCAGCTGTACCAACCAGCAAACAAGAAGATTCTGTTGCTCAAAACATTAGGCATGCTCTTACCGTGAATATTTACAAAAAACTTGGTCCTTTGTAAAAAACTCCTGTACTCCTACATAAAAAAACACGGTCTTCTTAAAATTACTATGAACTTGTTTGCAAAGAGAATTAAATACTGACATTATGTTGCATGTAATTTTTCTGCCACAGAAGGTTTTTGCCCCGTTTGTTTGTCTGTCTTTTTCTGTCAGTCTCTCTGGCAGTATGGATTCTACAAAATTTGTGGACAATTTTATTGTGAGTCAAGGAGCTATCAATTAGGTTTTAGTGAATATCCGGATCGTTTTGTGGCTCCAAGATAATTTTAAAGTTATGTATCTTTGAGAACTGACATACATATTTTTACATTTATAATACAATTTTAAAATTTTAATGTGTATGTAGTTGCTGGGCACCTCTGAAAAACAGTGTTTCACTGAGAGGTTTCCCCAGGGTAAATAAGAAATAAATAAATACAAATGATTAATACCTACAGCTGCAAAACTGAATTGCATACTGTTTTATCCATCCATAGCTACATGGTTTATTCACCAAAATGAATCACTTACTGTGAAACAAATGAGTTAATATTGAACAAGAATGCTGTATTGACAAACACAAATGCCCCGCTGAGATTAACCTCATTCTTAAGTTATCGCTTGGACAACATTTCTTTTATTTAAGCCATAATAACCTTTACATTTAACTTGGGGGTCCAAAAACAATAGGCTTCTGGGGGATCCCAAGACCAATCCACAAATCAAGTTTGGAGTTGATATGCCAAGTCCTTCTTGAGTTATCACTTGGACAACATTTCTTTTGTTTTAGCCATAATGACCTTTACATTTAACTAAGGGGGTCCAAAAACAATAGGATTCTGAGAGATCCCAAGACCAATCCACACACCAAGTTTGCAGTTGATATGCCAAGTCCTTCTTGAGTAATCGCTTGGACATTGATTGCACACACACACACACCCATCCTTGCGGATCCGGTTTGTGGGGTACTGCTATTGTTGTTCTATTATTCCCTTTTCTGAAGAATTCCCTTGTGGGGCCCAATTGTTCCTATTGAAATGACCTTGTGGGGTCAATTGTTCCATTGTTGTCAGGACCCCACATATGCCCTTCCGTGTGTCCACACCCACACGCGTATAAACACACAATCGTGGACCCTCCTTTGTTCAACTCTTTGTGATAGCAACCGTGGACCACAATGTTTTCCTTTTGTTATACAGGGTGTCTCAAAAAAAGGTAATCCTACTGTAAAGGGTTTTTATGGCCAGACTATATGTTTACCAGCAGAAAGCATGGCATCATCTTAAAGCCGAAGCCTTGTGCTTTTCAATGATACCTTGGGTTACATTCCAGGGTCACTCATCATGGAGCACCACTGTCTTGAAGTTGTGGTGCAAAAATGTAGGTCCCCGGTTTGAATGTGGATACTTACCCACACCCACATGTGTAAACACCAGCAATCGTGTACCCTCCTTTTCTTCAACTCTTTGTGATAGCAACCGTGGACCTATTATCCCTTTTGTTATAGGTCCACAGTTTGAATGTGGATACCTACCCACACAAACACAAAAGTAATAATGTATCCCAAATGTTGACGCTCATGGTGTACATGTATGAACATTAATATCCTGGTCATTGGCCAGCTACATGTATTTCTTTCCTTAATGTTAAACAATTACCCTGAGGTGAGAGAATCATAGTTGTTAAGTGTTTTGCTAAAAAGGGTGAATGAACCCATACATACTTGAACCTTTCGTGACATGCCATAATAAAAGAAATGATGCAGTAGATTGAAGACTTCTCAAAGACTTGTCATTGCTTTTTTTAGCGACGCCCCAATTGGTTTGTACACAATTCCCTTTCAATTAAGTCCTCTGTGTGGAAACGTAGACTCACCAGACACACAAATATTTGCCGACCGGCTAAATCAAGAATTTCTCGTTGTTGTTCTCATTCTTTTGACTTCAATAGAAAAGTAAATTGAAATGTTTGATTTATTGAATCATTTGATCATTTTCCTGATATTTGCAACAGGTAGACACTAACCCTCTGCAGTCATTTCATTGTTATCAGGTCTTTTTCAAAAATATTTTTTATTCAAAACAATACCCATTTCCATTATAAATTGTACTGCAAGCTTCTTTGCTTTGATACAAGTAACTACATAAGAAAATGACTCAAACTTGTGTAAGTTCTCATAATGTCTGAGACCCTAGTACATTGAGTATACATTATTTTTTGGGTCTATACTTCTATGGTCTATACTGTAATATCTCAAAAAGGCTAATTAAGCTTTTATCAGAGAGAAAAATGTATTCATGACTGCTCTACATATTGAATTCAACTTGTAACATAATTTGAGGGAATCATTTTGGTTTTGGTATGGGGGCTGTCTGTAAGTGACCTAATTTTTAATCATCTTTTTGGCACCAAAGAGTCATCACAATTGACCATTTTTTACTAAACTTACCATTGGGAGGAGCACCTGCCTCAGCTTCTAGTTGCCTAAAAGCAGCATCATCACTTAAGCTGTCAGCTGAAGCAATTTTATCAGCTATCAATGGCTTTATCAACGGTGTATTCTTGCCCTCCTGGTTCTCCTGTGCAGCAAACATTTTATAAGATTAACTTGAATTTTCTGTCCAAAACTTATTGAATATATTATGGATTTTTAACAGGTAACAGGTACAGCCACAAGGAGAGTCAGATTTACACGTTCAATATTCTTTTTAATAAACAGAGAGCTATTTGGATAAATACACACCACCAAGCTGATATGCGGATTGAAGGTCTTGAGACCACTTTTTGCTGTTTTTAGTGTTTGTCTCAGAGTTATTTAAAAACAGTTGTTCCTTAAAGTTTATATTTTTTGTTCATGAATAAGAATTAAGTACATGTAACAGTCCTGATGTACATACCATTTGTTGTTTCTCAACAATCAATAAAACATGGTCAATAAGGGCATTTTTTGTTTTCTTCTCATTTCAAAAAATTGATGAGGAAATCTATAAATTTGTTTTATTTGTCTTTCAATGGTATGGTACATATGACTGGTGTTAGAAAGAACAAATTTTTTCCAGTCCTCTAAATATTGTTAAATATTATACACATCTGGCAATGAGGTTACTAGTGCGCGAAGAGGGTCCTATTTCCCAAGTCCAAATGGAATTGAACATGGAAATAATAATAATCTAAGCACTTACATAGCGTTCTTACGCAGAAAAGGTACGACAACGCTTTACAACAATAAATATTACAGCAATCAACAATTAACAAGGCAAATGAATGAGAATGAAATAAAAAGCCTTGTAAGCAAAATAAGTCTGGAAAAGGTGAGTTTTAAGCGATGTTTTGAATTCAGTAAGTGAAATGGCATGACGTATTTGATAAGGAAGATTGTTCCAAAGGTTTGGAGCAGCTTGGAAGATAAAGAGTATCTGGTTTGAGGTTTTGTGAGAATCCTTGTATCTGAGTTGGAACGGAGTTTGCGATAAGGCTGGTAAGGAGGGACAAGTTCAGTAAGGTAAGAAGGAGCAGTTTCGTTTTTGTTAACTTGCTGTCCGCTGTTCACATAACTATTCACATCACAACTATTTCCCACAAGTTACGCACACACAATGTCTTGACGTGCATCTAAAAAGTAGTTCACGATGGTGCAAATTTCATGTACTCCTATTTTATTGAACCCCATGTGACTGTGTTTCAGCCAACCAGAATACAGAACCAGCAAAAAGTGTGTTATAAAACATGTATATCTTACAACCAAATCCGTAAATATTTCATGAAATCAGTTATGGTCATGTTTTTGAGAATGTACTTAACAACGATCTGTGTTTTGTCAAGGGATTTGTACTCATTCATATTATTATTTGGGTTTTTAAAATTTGAAAACAAGTGTTGGGGACATTATTTCTAGCACATGGCATTGTTTCCGACAGAAAAAGTTCTCAGAACAATTGGCTTTGGTGAAAAGGTTATAAAAATTGCTTTTTAAAATTAAAAATTGCAGACGAGTTTTGTTTTTCTTACAAATTTTGGGGGCATTTCAGGGTGAATCATATAAACAAACTCGCGTGTTTGTGCATGTGGGAGTTTGAAGCTGGCATATAAAACCTTGTTTGCAGCTTTTTTGGCATAGCTGTGCTAAGTTATTTAAACTCATGCTACATGCTATGTATAATATAGTGTAAAAACAACCTACACTGTGCTTTGCAAAGCCTTGTCTGTTGAAAAATGAAGGAATATGTTGAATTAGAATTATTGTTAAAACAGTTTTACTGGTGCGAGCTGATATTAATTAAACTCACACACACTATAGAGACCTCTGTGATGACTTTATTTCATCAAGATAGTTTATTCTCATCTGTGGCTTAGTATAGTATAGAGAAAAACAAGTGAAGAAGAATAAAATGGAGAACATGTATTTATAGAACTAATAGATCTGACATGGTGGTCAGTGGGTGAATGGAACTACAGGTACCAGTGTTGCCCCTTTGGATAAATTATTGGGTAGAAGAGATGTAGGATTCTGGTTGGTTTCCCTAGAAAAGGGAGCCCTGGGTGATTTTGTAAATGTAATTTGATGGCAGGATTTGAAGCTTACACTTTGTTACTGGTTGACACTAATCAGATTATGGGCCATTGTCTGGTAGTCTTGGTTCTTACGTTTACGGTTTTTAGTTGTGCTACACAGCTGCAGGACATTTGTTTGTTTGTTTTGTTATATGCAAGGTCATCCCAAACAAGGCTTAAAAGCCACTTTTGGTAAGGTGCTACAGGTTGTAGCGTTGATCCCAACTCTTTACCAACAAGATTAACATAACACTTCTGCACTCTATCAAATAAAGACAAATGACAGGCAGAAGCTCTGGCCCAAATGTGACAACATTACTCCATTAGGGGACGTATAGTTGTATTATACAGGTAGAGAGTAGCATCAGGAGGTAAGAACTTCCAAGCTCAATAAAGACAACCAACTCGCATGGAAACACTCTTTTAATACAAATGCCTGAGATATACCTCTCCCAACTGGCATTAGTGGAGATGTCAAGTCAAAGAAGGCGAAAATCTGATATCTCAAGGCAAAGTCGATGGACCCATATGAATGGATGGAAATGTATCATCTCTAGATCGAGACAGAGACAGTAGTTTATTTTTCTTTGCATAAAAGGTTACTAGCCAATCGTTCCCCCCTTCAACACGCTCTTTATATCATTAATCAGTGAGACACCCACCTCACAGCGAGAAGTGTTGGAAGAGTTGGGGGAAACACAGTAGAGGGTTGAATGATCAGTATAAAAGGCGAGCTGAGACAAAACTTCATCGAGCAAATCATTAATGTGAACAAGTAAGAAATTAGGACTAAGTACTAAGCCCTGTGGAACACCAGAATTGATAGGAGAAGATTGCCCTCAAGGACAACCTTCAACTTGCGATTGGAAAGGAAAGCAGAGATTATATATATCATTCTGCCAGACAAAACACATGACAAGCTTGTGGGGCAGGCCAGTATGCCATACTTAGTCGAAGACGATGTCCAATGGAGATGGCCATTGTTACAACTTGAGCCTCACCCCTGCAATCTAAGGCCCTACTAAAATGATCGGTAATAAGGGAAAGCAGTCAGTTACAAGGTCATTGTCCTCCAGGTATCCAAGGGGCTATATATTGATCAACAAAGCACTCAACAATCTTACCTATTATGGGAAGCAGACTAATTAGACGATAAATTAGTAGATTCAGAACGCTCACCAGCATCCTTAAAGACAGAGACAATGGATGCCACTTTTCAAGATGAAGGAAAAACTGAGACTGCCAAGCACATATTGAATAGCTTGGCAAGAATAGGTGAGAGTTCTGGGAACATTTGTTTCTAAATAATTGCAGGGATTCCATCAGGGCCAGTAACCTTGGAGGCATCCAAGGAACAAACAGTCTGGGCAATCCTTTTGGAATGATAAGAGGATCAGATCAACAGTGGCTGTAAGTGATGGAAAGGCAGGAAGTGGATGCCCTCATCATCGAGTGTGGAGTTGGAAACAAAGTTGTCATCAAAAAGGTTTGCCTTATTTTGAGGAGAAGTAAGAACTTTGGGTCCATGAGAGAGGGAAGGAATGAACCACAGTTCAGTAAACTATTGGCAATCCGCCAAAAGTCCCTGGAACCAAGCCGCTGTGTTGAAATAAAACTAGCAACAGAGTTTGCATATTGCTGCTTATAGCATCATCTTCGAGCTTCTCGATAACTTGTCTGCTGCCAATTCAGGACCAAGACCTAGAATCGATGAACTGGGCACATCAGTGAGAAAACTTTAAAAAAAACATCCCAGTCAGCCTTTCCAATCTAAAATACAGTACAGTGAAAAGGCTAGAATTTAGTTGCAGAAGAAGAACATGACACTGAAACAGAGACAATTGAGTGATCTGAGTTACCAATTGGAGGCAAGACCTTGGCAACACATTCAACTTCTGGGTTAGAACACAACAAGAGGTCCTGCAGGTACCTATATCGGAAGCCTATCCGGAATAAGATTAGGGGATGAAACGATCTGAGTAAGATCCTGGGAGATGGAAAAATTGATGTTGCAATACCAGGAATGTCAATATTTTGAGAACGGGTCAGCCACTCCTTGTGGTGAATATTTAAGTCATCAAATACCATGACTTGAGCAGAAGGGTGCTGAGAAATATCAGAATCGATGCTATCAGAGATGGCATTAAGATAACACTGCGCAGGATGATGATGACGGACCACTAGTCCATGCATGTCTATGGCAGTACAACAACCTCAACATTTTACACCTGTTGATAGATCAGCTTCTTAGAGCATCATCACTGAGTCAAATGTCCTCCAATTTGTCTTTAGGACAAGTCCTATAGTCAGCAAAATGTTGATTAAGGTGGAGATTTGAGCCAGCAGAAACAACATCCTACAATTCAGCAGAAACAATGTTTTTTTTGTAGTCAAAAGTCCTTCCTAATGAGCTTTTCCTATGAAACATGCTAATTACATTCACGCATGCGTACAGACACTATTCAAACGTCACAGAGTTGAGCACTTAGGCAGATGCACAAACACATATGCATCACGCCACATCGATCAGCCCCATACAAAAAAGGCATGATGTTCCCTCAGTTTGCGATCCAGTAGTGTTGGTGTGCACACGTGATGTGCAATCTAAATATTTCTTGGGAAAGGTCTATTCAGCATATATGTTTCATTAAACAAAGTGGTTACATTGAACTACATGTATGGTGATGCGATGCTGCCCAACTAAGCACAGAAATCAGGAGTATAAAAACCCAGCACAAGACCAACCAAGAAGTTGCTTGGAGAATAATGGAGATGTGACTTAAGTGCCAACTTGAGTCTAACGATGATTCCCGTAAATACAACTTCTTGGTTTGTAACATACTGTTTTTTCTAGGCTTGTATTAAGGAACAAAATACTATAATGTTCAAAGTTCCAATGAAGATGAGATAATATCTTCTTTTTCCTTTCTTAATTGTGAGGATGTTACATGCAATATTAGGCTGGCGTGTGTATAATTATGAGAGATGCATGGCTAAAACGAGGCCACACACCCTTACATATGGTAGTTACGGGGTACTTCCATTGTTATTCTATTATTCCCTTTTCTGAAGAAATCCTTGTGGGCTAGCATTGTTCTATTGTTAAAAGTACCCCGCAAGTTGGAGTGTGTAAGGGCACATTGTGTTACACCACTGCTGGAATTGAGAAAATTAGTGTCTGCAGCATGTCTACTCAACCAGTCTCCAACCAATTAGCATCGAATTAGAGTGCAAAAAATTAGAAACTGTATCTGGCAGTCGCCAATTTGAAGCCAGCTATAGTTTAAATTCACCATCAGTGTGGCTCTAGTGTTGTAAATGGTTGATTTGTTCGTGAGAGATAAGAAGAAGTTAAATTATGCTCTTGAACACCAAAATAGCAGTGTGATAATCCCACCTTTTTCAAGTCTTGCCTATAATTCCTTAATCATACCATTGACAAACATCTATGTATGTACCATGTTTAAACGGAGTCCAAACAGCTGCTGAACAAAGATACGCAGTTGACAAATGTGTGTATGTGTCATGTTTACACGGTCGCTCCACACGATGGAAACACACTAGGTCCTTCTGAAATTGGGGAAGTGCTTTTAAAAGGAAGGGTGATACAGGCCATTAGGCTTATAACCCTTTCGTAGCCAAATTGTTTGGACATAAACAACTGCTGGTGACCGCATTGTTTGATCACTCAAGCGTGAAACACACATTCTTACACCTTCTTCGTTCAAAGGCCATTTTAAAAAAATCCATTATCTCCTTGAAGATATTGTTTTACAGCAAAATAAGTAACCGAAAAGTTTTAACTTATTGAATTCCCTTTCATATTTCAGGAAACTGAACTCCTTTGACGTAGATAAAACCATTTTAGAATTGTTTTATAACACTATTTTACAAAGTGTGTTATCTTTTAGCCTTATTTGTGTCTACGGAAATATGCTATCTCGGGACAAACATTCTTTCTTAAGGGTAGTTAAGCAGGCTAGAAGAATAATCGGAACTCAACTACAAAACCATGCTGAGGCACTTTACCATGATCAAGTATGTACTAAAGTGAATATGATTCTGTCGGACCCATCCCACCCCATTAATCCTAAGTTTTTATCAAGTCGTCGGGGGGATCGCCTTTTACAATGGAAAATTAGAACACAACGCTATAACAACTCGTTTGTCCCAACTGCAATTCGTTTTAACAATGATTTAGAGAAGCTGTGCTATTCTGAGTTTTTCAGTTTTATGGATTACCTTTTGTGAATATTCAACATTGTATATAAATAATTATAATTATGAATCTTTTTAATACTACCTTAAAAATATTGTTATTCTTATTGATGCTCTTTCTTTCCTGTATTAGCTTAATCTATCTGTCAGTCTGTTTATTGTTCTAAATTTTAGTGTTTTTGTCTGTACTGTTTGAATCAAGGCCAGTTTAATTTCCCCAGTGTGGGATAATAAAGTTTTTATCTTATCTTATCTTATCTTATATAATCCAAAAATCATTGAGATCGGTCAATAAATGTCAAAAGTTTTGTTTTTCTTTCCTCTGTGCAATCTGATTATGACATCTCCTTTTTTGTCACCAGAGACCCTGGTTTCGACATTGTCAGAGACATTTACAATCTGTTCAGCCAAGCCTCTGCTGCTCATTTAAATCTTGACAAATCTAAGGGGTTATGGGTCGTATCATGGGCTTCAAGGTCAGATCAGCCATTGGTTTTCAAATGGAACAATCAAGGGTTAGTCAAGCTAGGCAAGTCAAATGCTTTTGTTAAAAAAAACTTTTAAAAATAGTGGTCTATGTGTCGCCTGAAAATCCAAAAATGTCTCTCGCAATTGGAAAAGACTGTCCCAAATGTCTCTTAAAGGCGGCATCCTCATGGCTAACCAACTTGCCGCATCCAAACTGTTTCGTGTCCTAGCCACACTTGGGTGAAGGACTACAAAGTCAACTTAAAAAGTTTCAAAACAGGGCAGCAAGAGTCATCCTATTTGCTCATAGTAGGACTCATTGCATCACACGCTGTTTGAAAGTTAGCCCTCGGTTCAATGTAAGGAAACATGAGGAGGTCTAATTAAACTCACAAGGTAAATAGTAACACTATTGTTAGCAGCTCATAATCTGGACAACAAACGTTATCTTTAATTGTCCAGTTATTGCACAAACCTCAGTTAATATACAAACACAAACCTCCACCTTTAGTTTTCAAAGATTCTAGGGTCCTGTCCTGTCTAACAGAGTCAGACTTCAGTAATTTTACAGCAATGTTTAGAATATTTTAGTTGACCCAGGTCTCTGTAAAACTCAAGAAACAAGCCTCACGATTCTCATGCAAGTATCGTGTGCAGGCAATAAGTTGATAAATTTTGCTAGATAAAGTCAAACACTATCAAATAAAATGGTTTGTTCGTTGAGCTGTTGTACAACTTCATACGCCTCCCCGCTTTCCTCTTTTTCTTGGTTTAATTCCTTGCGGAAAGTCATGGTATCTCGGTTTCTGGTTTATGGGCGAAGGTCGGAGGTCATAAGCAGTGCTGACCTTGTGTATATAATACGGGATTTTGTCCAGGCAAGAGTACCGGCACAAACACTCATCAAAAATGTGAAAACAGCAATGAAATCACAAAGAAGAAGATCACATGAGTTCTACACAGAACATAAAGTATGATGACAGACATTAGAAAGACTGCAGCATCCACAAAAGGTGAAACACAAAACACACATAACTGAACAAGGATGGCGGCTTGTGTAGCACCCTCAAGATGCCTTGAACCGGTTTTACACATTACAATATCCTATCTTCCAGGTTAGACCTGTGACATTTAAAGAAATAAATTCATATCTAACTACAAAGAATAATAGACGTTAAATTTGCATTGGGATAAAGAATATTGTTTGGTTTTCCCCATTCACCAATGTGTGTAAAACAATGTATACTCGGTTACTTTCCCCTGAGTCCTGTGAAAAAAAAAAAAGTTTCATCTTTGTGTTATAATAAAGAAATAACCAACGTGACATTTTTTTTATCCATGACCCTATTTGACCTTTCCTTTAAGTAAAACAAAAAGCTCAAACAAAAATTCTTTAAGCGTGACCCTGGATGGGTGCTGCTGCCCCACATGTGGATGTGGCAAGGAGGTCCAAATCCTGGTGTGTTAGCGACATTTACTGCATAGTGGTCTTCAAACATACTAATGAGCTGCGAACCCTGGCTAGGAAGTTTGCATCGTATACAATCACATCCCACCGATACAAGAGTGCAAGGTGGGTTGGAAAAGGATACCCTGTGAAACCCAATTGGCCTAGAGGAACATAAAAGGCAAAACCAATGTCACACTAAACACATACACACTATGTAAAAATAGCAAAAAAAGGGACAAAGGGACTCACCTAGGCTAGGGAGGTCCCAGCTGGAGAAGGTCTTGCAGATGAGATGAAGCTTGGCTAGCCCCACTCAATACTGCTCTGCCCTCTGTCTGGAGAAAGCCCTTCAAATTGCACTCAGTGAAGGAGTTAGGAGTTTTCCAAAATACCTCTTGGGTGATGTCACCTATAGATAGGCCCAAGCAGTAGACTCTGCCCTAATATCATGCGCATGGACCAACTTATTGGCCTCGCCTGTTGATACATCCATGGCTAAGTGGATGGCAGTAACAAGACTTTGACCAATTGTGTCATGAGAAGCCATCCAATTTGGCGGGGTCGTCGTAACAAATAGCTGCAAACGCCTGATTTGAAGTGCCTATGTGCGGCTGATGTCACTCTGACACAGGTTCTGTCTAGGAAGCCCCTGTGGATAGCCACTATGGCCAATCGGTAGTTTTAATCGTGGCCTTCGTGAGGTAAGTCTCAAACAAGTAAAGCAGGAAATCTGCAACTTCCCCTAGAGAAGTATCGGGTGATGAAGAGATCAGAAGAGATCAGTGCGACACCGCAGGTAAAAATGTCTTAATCTACTTTTGTAAATTTTTCTGGTCACACTATTTGATTGCAGGCTGCAATCATCGCAGCCTGTTGAGAAAAGCCTGCTGTGCAGAGGGTTCACATGACAGCACCCAGCACGTGAGGTGGAGTTCCTGTGGAGCCGGGTGTGGGAGACCTGAGCTGGGCTGTGAAACAGGATGTCCGTTTTCTTTGGAAGCACAACTGGCCGGTGAACAAAGAGTCTAGCCAGCCTTGGGAACCATGGCTGGCGGGACCAGAAGGGGGAAATGAGGAGGACCTTGCAGTTCTTCTGCTCCAGTTTGGTTAGTACCCAATGGATGAGGGAGAAAAGGAGGAAGGCATAGGCAAGCAGCCCTTCCGAATGTATCACGATTGCATCTGTCTGCCATCAACATGTGGTTCGTCAATCAGAAGAAAAGCGACTGAGTGGCCCTGATGGCATAGCGTCCACTCTGTTGGGAGGATCCAACCCCTGGAGAGGGCGACAGCAGTGACGTTTTCCTCACCTGGAAGATGGGCTGCGTAAGCATGACCTTATGGCGCATGCACCATGTGAGCATGCATGCACAGTTGGCCCAACCACGTGCACCCCTGGTGATTGTTGCGCTCCGGCCACCCTCACTATTTATTTGGGTAAAAACCTGGGATGAGGTAAAAAGCATGGGAGCGCTGTAAATTCTAATAGGGTACCATAGTACCAGAACCAAAAGAATTCCCAGTGTTATGGTCTGATGGGAGGGTGGGAGGGGGTGGGGTTTACTTGAGAACTCCAGAACTCCTGCATAATGCGGGTGGCAAATAGATCCGACAACGAAGCAGAAATCGTTTGAAAGGCTTGCATGAAAGTCGTTCCTCAAAACCAAGTCCTCATGTCTGTGGTGTTTGTCACGATTGGATCAGTCCGCAGAGTCGTCCGAACTTGAAGAAAAACGGTGCAGTCGTGAGCCCTTATAATTTTGTTTCCTCTTCTTTTTCGAAGAGCGTCCCCGGGGTACATATGTTGATAATTCAGATGAACCCTGGGGCAACAGGAACCCCAACAATTAGTAAAATTTGATGCTGAGACCAGTCCCTTAAGAGTGAGCCAGACGGCCAGTGGATCTGCTCGGGCAGTCTGATCTGCATCACTTATGTCGTTCCAGGCCTACAGTACCCAATTTGGTGATCGCTGCCCAGTCCGGTAGACGTATAAAAGTTCATCCTGGGGATAGGCATGTAAGTGGGCAGTAAAAAAAAAAACCTGAAATCTTTTGGTGAATAATAATAATAATAATAGTGGCTTCTTATATAGCGCACATATCCGTCACTCAGTGACGCTCAAGGCGCTTTTAGCGTTCATTATTTTTCTGCAAGGTATTGTGGAGCTACGTTTTTGAAGTATGAGACCAAGTCCTTTACATAGCACCATGTAATGGTTTACAAGGTGCTGTGGCGCAATATGCTGCCGATCAAACCAGGAACACCGGGGCGAACCCCTTCTCTTTTCGATAAGTGCACCGGGTTCTTTTACGTGCATTACACAACACACGGGACCTACGGCTTAATGTCCCATCCGAAGGACGAAGCATGTGGTTAAGTGTCTTGCTTAAGGACACAAGTGTCACGACTGGGATTCGAACCCACACTCTGCTGATCAGAAACACCAGAGCTTGAGTTCGGTGTTCTTATCCGCTCGGCCACGACATGCCCCAAATATAGCTTGGTGAATATAGCGCAATGCCACAACAGCATGGTATCTTGGTGTTACCCCATTTTTACCTGCAGACTTGAGGTCTAATGCCACAAACTTGTGATTGCTGGTTGCCATGGTTGATCCTGTAGGAATTCCGCTTTACTGTTATTCAACATAAATGTCCGATAACAGTGAATGATTTGGATTGAAAACAGAAAAATTTTCCACTGGTAAACCTGCAGCCTGCACCCGCTGACTAGATAGTTTGACCTTCCATTGAGCAACTCAATTTGAGACAACCAAACCATTGACAAACTCAACCATCTGTATGCTGATTGCAAAGATAAATCACCCATTGAGACAGACAAATTTTGAGACGAGTTGCCTGATGTTGCATGCCCTGTTGCTTAACCCAAATACATACATACAATCATGGTTACCTCATGTTCGTGTATCTGTTTAAGTCTAGCCCAAACATGATGTCACTCTTCCAAACCCCATGGTTCAGACACGGCTGAGTTTTCTGCTATTTACCGGGTCTAATCCCAGACTATTGTGTCAAATTCACAGCCCGATCTAAATGATGTGCAGCTCGATGCCGGGTTCCATTTCTCTGTGTGCAAGAAGTGTATACTATTTGGACAAAAAGCGGCATCTAGTATTCATGGTGCAGCTGGGAAAAAAGTGGAGCCTTGAGAAAAAACCATGGAACAAGGAAATTAACAAAAAATGGATTTAAAGGCCGTTGGCACCCTGTGTTGGTTACCTCTACAGTTAAGTAGAGTGACGCAGACTACAGGTTTTACTTAACTATAAGATCACACAAGTAACAATTCTTCTTTCTAGCCTATTTCACTCCACTGAAGGAGGAAAGCCTCTCCATTTCACTCTATCCTGCGCTGTCTGTTGCCAAGCAATGCCCCTGTGTGTACTTATTTCATCTCTCCATCTTCTTTTTTGTCTCCCTCTTTTTCTTGTTCAGTTTCTTTGAGTCCAGTTTGCTGTTTTGCAAGTAACAATAAAGAGACTCAAATAACCATAGAGTTTTAGTATTAGTGTTAGTTATTGTGTAACCCCCTATTCCAGACCTTTGTTCTGTTGTTTTACAACTGTGGCTTACAAGAATGGACAGGCTGCCACCATTGTTCGTCGTTGTATTCGGCTCAATGGAAGGTCAGCCTGAGCATTCCAATATTCTAGCATACCATGGTAGATTATCGACAATGGCTCAATGTGAATCAGGGTGAGTGCTTACTCATATTTTCTCACACCAACATCAAATCCCGATGCTAATTATGAGAACCTTTGTTGTCATTCCTTTATCAAGTCAGGGTTTCATTGTGGCAACGATATCTTCAAAGGAAAATGATTATACCAGAAGCTCCAAAAAGTTCACATAATTAATACTGCAGTTTGGCACGGAATCTTTTTTCGAATACCAACCCTATGTTGTTAGCAAATGAAGGGCATTGGCCTTTAGTTTTTTGCCAGGTAAGTTCAATAAAAAACTTGTTTGATTATTGAAGAACTTTCCTTTGTCAAAAAATATCTAACGTAGTTCAGGAAGTTTGAGGAGTTTGAGAAGAAACAACCGCAGATGTGATAACAAGTTATTGTGCCACAAATTGTTCCAATCTAACTTGCAAATGGTATATTTTATCTGAGGATCATAGAATGAGATTGATGATGAAGTAAAGCCCATTGACACTCAATAACTGAAAAAACAATAAAGTCATCAATCATAGTGGCATGTACATGGTGACATTTTGTAACTATGAACTAAGAAAATTGTAGAAAATGGCTACCCATCTTTCAGCTTATTGATACCTATCTACCCTTCTTTCAGCTTAGTGATACCTATCTACCCTTCTTTCAGCTTAGTGATACCTATCTACCCTTCTTTCAGCTTAGTGATACCTATCTACCCTTCTTTCAGCTTAGTGATACCTATCTACCATTCTTTCAGCTTAGTGATACCTATCTACCCTTCTTTCAGCTTAGTGATACCTATCTACCCTTCTTTCAGCTTAGTGATACCTATCTACCCTTCTTTCAGCTTAGCGATACCTATCTACCCTTCTTTCAGCTTAGTGATACCTATCTACCCTTCTTTCAGCTTATAGGGATACCTATCTACCCTTCTTTCAGCTTAGTGATACCTATCTACCCTTCTTTCAGCTTAGTGATACCTATCTACCCTTCTTTCAGGTTAGTGATACCTATCTACCCTTCTTTCAGCTTAGTGATACCTATCTACCCTTCTTTCAGCTTAGTGATATCTATCTACCCTTCTTTTAGCTTAGTGATACCTATCTACCCTTCTTTTAGCTTAGTGATACCTATCTACCCTTTTTTAGCTCAATGATACCTATTTACCCTTCTTTTAGCTTAGTGATATCTTGCTCCACCTCTTCCAGCTATGTGACATCTGCGGCTACCCCTATTTGGGTTTAGTGACATCTTGCTACCTGCAGCTCTACACCAGCTTAGCAATGGTTGAATTATTACAGAGATGGATAATTTGTTATGTGTATGATCATTGTTGTCAGTAGGGTGTAAGAAAGCAAGCATAGACAACATTTGAGACAAAGCCGTTATTATGAAGTGTGATCTGCCAAGAGATGCCTGATGGAGCAGAATAGCCTTCTAAACACTTATGCAAGACTATGGCCAATATCAGAAGGAAATCCATTCAATAATTTGGTACTCACAAGGCTACAGATTCTGCATAATCACAAATCATAAAATATTAGCATAAATGCTGATAGTAAATGTTGTGTATCATATTTTAAAGATAAAACCGCAATCCCAAGGTCTGGTCAGTATGAGAGGCAAAATTATCCACTTTTGGGATATGATTAGTTCATTACCCACAAAGCAAGCAACACAATGCTTTTGGGCCAGGATGTATTAAATTTTGAATAAGTTGTTAATACAAGGATGACTAAATGAAATTGACCCTAATGTCTATAGAACGGTTTGAATTCACATTGATTACATGAGATGTTGTAGATACAAATCAGAGAAGCCTTAAAGAACCAACTTCAAGTATTTAATAGATGTTAATTTTGCATCAGGGATAAAGAATATAATTTGTTTTTACCCTTAGACCGATGTGTATTAAGCACTGTATACCCAGTACTTTCCCGAGTTCTGTTCTTCAACAAGCTAGCCCGGTAGCTAGAGGCAGTTCGAATCATATGTGTTAGCAGCGGATACCGCAACGATTTAATAGATGTTAATTTTGCATCGGGATAAAGAATATAATTTGTTTTTACCCTTATAGGCCTAATTTTATTTTATTTTATGTTGGCGTAACCCGACCAACCCTTAAAATACGGCCGACACTGGAAGTATACAATTGTTTTCAATTAATTAATTTCAATAATTAAAGTCTATAGAGATCTGACAGTGTTTTCCAGTAGCGGCTGTCGGCCATCGCCGGCTACTGGGTCCTTTGGTCGCCGCCTACTTTTTCTGAATTTTTTCCCCAAGTTGAAGTTTTGTCAATGATTTAAAAAAAACCTTCTCTATGCATAAACGAAGTTGCAGTGAAAAAAAAATCAGACATCCTTTTCTTTGTTTAATGTCAGCCCCAGACAATCTCCAGCCTTGGGAGAATGATTGACACTCCTATTGTACTCTTACCTTAATCCTCTGCAGTTTGTTATACATTGTTTCAGTTTGTCTTAAAAGACAAGCCAAGTGAGGTGTCTTTGTGTTTTTTTGACCTGGTGTTGTGACCCTTAGGAGTGGGTATATAGTGTTCTATATTAATCATGGAAAGTGTGTTGACATCTGCTGGCTTAAAGTTTTTTACTGGAATGGTAGAACATAGAAACAGTTGAACAGTTAACTGGAAATCACAAGTTTCAGTTTAACTGTTTTGGAAATAAACCTAGGTGCACAACATAGATAATTTGAATAGGAATATTATTATATGGGATTTAAGACATTGCATGGTGAGCTATCAATGTATATTCGGTTTGCAGTAACACCATGTGTATATCTACTTTGCTGAGTAGATTTTGTTTTGGAATATTATTATTTTCTTATTGTAATATGAACAGCCAGTAGTGTGAATACATCAAAGTTCTTGTGACTTCCAAGGATTTTATGTTTTAGTTGGAACAATTTTCATGTGTACAACAAACCCTTCCTACTGACAGGGAAAACATAAAAAGACTTGGAATGAAATCAAAGTACATGGTTTAGAAGTCGATCAATGTAACAAAGAATGTGACGATTATCCCCCCCTCAAAAACAAAAAATAATAATAACAATAATCCCTACCTACCTACCCTATTTTTTCTGGCCCCGTTACGCCAACACAATTTATTTTGTTTTGGCCTTACAACGATGTGTATTCAGCACTGTATACTTAGTACTTTCTCGAGTTCTGTGAAAATAATTCCACAGGCAAATCACTCGGGTGGGATTCGAACCCACGACCTTTGCATTGCTAGAGAAGATGTCTTACCACTAGACCTTTTTAAGGGTAAAAACAAATTATATTCTTTATCCCGATGCAAAATTAACATCTATTAAATCGTTGCAGTATCCGCTGCTAACATATATGATTCGAACTGCCTCTACCCACTGGAATAGCACGATGGTCTAGTGGTAAGACATCTGCTATAGCAACTGCAATGCAAGGGTCAGGGGTTCGAATCCTAATTAATCCCACCCGAGTGATTCACCTGTAGATTTTTTTTCACAGAACTTGGGAAAGTACTTAGTATACAGTGCTTGATACACATCGGTGTAAGGGTAAAAACAAATTATATTCAACATCAAGTAATTATCTTTACCTACATACAGGAAAAAGGGCTTACAACTGACCTGACTAAGAGCCAGGTAAGAACTTCCGCCACAACATCTTAAGGATTAAATACTGTATAAATAAAGCAGTCAGTCAATTCAACTTATCAGAGTAAAAGGGAGTGGAATTTTATTTAACCGTACACAGCTTATTGACAACAAATATCTAGAACTTAAATTTAAAAAATTCTAAAATATTTTGACAATTTTTAAACCAAAGTTCTTAAGCTTCATCCTAATTTAATAATTGTATTTGGGATTCTTTAAAAAGCTTGATTTAAATTAACCTTAGTTCAATGAAAATCTGAAATGTCAAGCTCTCAGAAAGCAACCCATTAATTTAATTAAAAAGGAATATATGTTAAAAATTTGTTTTTATAATGTTCATGGATGTGATAATTGGTGCCTACGACTAGTCTGGGGTCGTAAAGAAAACAAATTTGCATTTTATATATCCTCATAATGAATATGTTTCATGGTCACATGGGGTTTATCTGAAGAATGAACTTGGTGAAATTGAGATTTGGCATTTAGAATGAAGGGTCTCTCAATGAGACACCACCATAGTATAAGGTACATGAAGTAAAGTGGGTGGTTCAACTGACTGATCTACAAAACTAAGACCAATGAGAAAGTTAATCAACTGAACAATTATAATGTGGGATGTCACTTTCCATATGCTGTGAACAAATTATAACACTTGAACAGAGCTAGTGATTTTGGGACAGTTGATAAACCTGGCTTAAGTTCAGAAAAGTTTAGCTGGCATATTAGTCTGGCTGCTGTTCATTGCACCATACACCATACACCATACAGTCTCCATTTTGAAGTTTTAAAGAAAACAATCTTGGTTTATTTTAGGGCAACAAATACACCAATCCACTATGTCTACACACAATAGCCACTGCCTAGCTAATAAACTTTGTGGCCACACAAAAATGTACAATACAGCTGTAATGGTGGCAGCTTTTAATACTTTGTTATGGAATTTTATTGTGTCTCACCAAACTTTGTCAAACCTTGGTTGTGCATTAAGTGCTAAAGCTTTGTTCTTGCCCTGTGTCTTATATAAGCTATATGTAGGAATTGTGTGATCTATGTAATTTATGTAATTTTTTGTTAATATTTTTGGATGTATTTATCTTGTAGCATTTTAATTATTAATCTCAAAGAGGTAACTGGCTGAGTAATTTTTTGAGAGTGTAATAAACATTGTACTCTGCGGTGAAAACCCAGAGTTGGCAATCTTTAAGTGCAGCCTGAAAGTGGGAGAGAGGAATCCCACAATTTTAGTCTCTTCATTTCGAAAATGCTACCTTTGAGTGACATTGAAAGAGTCAGTTTCAAAGATCTCAGTGTATTTTGTCTCTTTCTTTTTGGCATCTAGTCGGTTTTTAAGGTTTTATGTTTATTTTGGTATTTAAGTTATGTCTTTTTGGTCTTTAATTTTTATTGACTTAAAACTTACTTTTGGTTTTTTGATCAATACTCGATTTGCATTTTGAAGAAATAATTTTTGTTTTATAGTTCCCTTGTCAAAAACTTAACAAGGATCCAGGAATTTTACCAGGGGTGGTGTTGGGGGGTTGCCTAAAAAAAGTTGCTAGGTCAAAAATTACAAGGTTTGCAGTATCCGCTATAAACGCAAAAGGCGCAGTGCAGCTGGTGGGCATGAATGCATATTATGAGTGCATTGAGTCTAGATTTCACTTTGTGTTGAAACTTGTAATACAATGTAGCATTCCAACTTTGGGACTTTGAAAAACAGACCTTTATTTTCAGTTTGACTTTTTGAAATCTTTTACTTTGGCAAGCTGCAGTTGAAGTTCCGACCTTTCATTTTCTGACATTTAAAATGACAATAACATATTATAAGTTTTGAAGAATGTGAAATGAAATAAAACGGATGTCGGACACTTCATACCTTTGCCACTTCGTACCCTGGACACTTCGTACCTTCGGGACACTTCGTACCGTAACCAAATTGGTCACTTCGTACCGTGGGCGGGGTGCGAAGTGACCATCAGATGAGTCACTTCGTACCTTCAGTAAAATTATAAAAGTATATAACTGAATACATCATGAATTGTTATCAATGTCTAAAATGTGAAAGTCCTTGTCAGTGTGAAGTTTAAAATATCATAATTTAATGTAACATTCGTGCGGATCAGCCATTCGTTCCAATTAGCCAGTAGAGGGCGCCGCTCCGCTGGAAGTTTGTGAGCCCCGATCTCCTGGCGATGTTTACGGATATGTAGGTATGCTGTTTTGCGGTGGTAATGGGTCATTAGCTGTAATGGGTCATTAGCTGTAATGGGTCATTAGCTGTTAATGTTCTGTTTACTATAACGCAATCTATTGATTACGTTACCCCCAGTTATAACGCAATCTATTGATTACGTTACCCCCAGTTTGCATAAACTCAACTCATCAATCACAAAGCGAAAAATATTCAGTGGACAAGTAAATAAATAAAACACCATTTGGGTTTGATTCGTTTTTATTTCATAGCCTACATCACTATCAGTCAACATGTAAATAAATAAAACATTATTTGGGTTCGGTCAACATGTAAACAAATAAAACACCATTTGAGTTTAATTCGGGTTTTTTCATACTCATCACCATCAGTCAACACGTAATTATTATTAAATCATTAATGCACGGCGCCCTCAATCGGTGCAATAAGTCTATTGACGACACCGTCTATTAATATTATTAGCAATGTTTCGGTGCAATAAGTCTATTGACGACACCGTCTATATTATTAGCAATGTTTCTAGATGCAGAAATCCAGAAACTATGCAGAAATCCTGAAGGTACGAAGTGTCTCGTGAGAAGGTACGAAGTGTCTCAAGGGAAGGTACGAAGTGTCCAAGGTACGAAGTGTCCAAAGACACTTCGTACCTTCAAAAGGTACGAAGTGTCCAGGGTACGAAGTGGCAAAGGTACGAAGTGTCCTGACACCAATAAAACAAGTTTTTGCTCGCTATTCTGCTTTGTAATATGCCACGCTGTTTCTCTGCATGCAGCAATGCCCTGAAGGCAGAACATTTTGAAAATGTAAATAAAGGTGCACAGAGCTGTTGTTTAACAAAAGCTGAAAATGAGCACTTTCTAAGTGTGAAGGTGAAATGTACATGTAAGAATATAAAACAACTGACATAGGGATCCAACATGAGTCTAAGGATTTACTTCTTTGTCTAATTCAATTGATTCCGAGGCTAAATATTTCTTAGGATGCACTTTCATTCCTAAGAAAGATGGTAGCCCTTAATGAATACACACAAGGTTTTCCTCAAAGGAACGAGTTAGCTTTGTGCATGCAAAGAAAGTAGTGAACATTATATTTCAACTAATTCATGATAACCTATATGAAGATATATCCAAAATTTAAGGAAGTGTTTATTTTACCTCTTGCAATGATACATGTACCTGACTAGAAGTTTGGGTACCCTGTACTGGAGTACCATACTCTGTGATACCATGTGCTGGGATTCCTTGTGGCTCATCAGGAGGAGCAGCTAGGCATTGTGCCTCAGCAGCTACTTGACGTACTGCATGCACAACATGGATTTCTATAAAAAAAAATATATATATAGTTTACATTCTTACAGGTGAAAAAATACTCTGTGCAGCTGAGACTGAAAATATTGGTTAGCCCTTGGCCCTTGCGTTTGCCACAGTCAATAAAAACCAATAAGGTTGAGTTATGTTTACCATCTTGTGGTTTGACTAGATGCTGTTTCTCCTCCATTACTACATTCTCCTCTTTCCTAACTTTGATGATACAACAGCAACATAACAAAAAGAGCAACACAGCAACGCCTCCACCAGCAACTGGAAATAAAAAATACAGTCAAATTATATTGTCAGCTTTTTAAAATACAACAATCATTCTTAAGAATCATGTGTGTACATTTCCCACTATTTTAGCCTATAAAGAACTAGTAAAGTAATAACAAAACATTAAGTATCTGTTATAACCTAAATTCTAAACAGTGCTTTGTTGCTTTGTACATCACTGGATATTGCTAGGGCCATATTTTGGAAGGTTTACCATGTGAAATCATGTTTCGTGCTATAAATATGGACCAAACAGCCACAAAAAAAAAAATTCATACAAATTGTTGAAGTTTTAATAAACACAAAATGTGTGTACAAATAAATCAGACTACACCTAGTGATCCTTTCACTATCTAATGTGTTAATTTAGAACCTCAAACATTGCACTTCATTTAATGTCATTTATTTTCACATCATTTAGTGCCAGCACCAAATTCAGGATGAAGCAAAATATTTGGTAAAAGTATAAAATGATATTACAATATTTCCCGACATATCAATTTTTTTAAATTTAACACAAATGAATTAGACATAAAAACAAATACAGGTCAAACAATATACAAAGCTAACAGTAGAAACAAAAAGTAAATAACAGCAAACAGACTCTGAAAAAACCTGAGGAAAAGATGGGCTGGGGTGGGAGGGTATGGTGATTTAGGAGTGAGCTACAACATTTAATAGACCGTGCAAGTCTCGCGCGTATTCAAACATTTTTGGGACCACTTTGGTCCCACGTACGATGCTTTAACGCGTGAAGGAAACAAACTCACGCGCTTTAACGGGTCCCAATGTTCGAATACGCACGAGAATTGCACAGTCTATTGACTTTAGTTTTAAAGGTAGTAAATGACTGGTGAAAAATATCAATATCGGGGTTGGTAAGGATGATGGAATTATACAGGGATGAAAGCTATTATTTGTTAACTTTTTTAGGAATTTGGATATGGTTTTGGTGAATAAAATCATCAATGAACCAAAAATTTACGAAAAATAGGTTTCATAACAATGTATCACAGCACCCTCTAGAAATGGGTTTCACCACTTCAAGTTGGATGACTTGTATATCCACCAAATTTTTTCAGGATTGGCTTATGGCGGACAGTTCATTACGACCACAACAGTAGCGCCCTAATTGTTTTTGGGGCAGTCGGAAGGCTGACGGAAACATCCACTCAGATATTCCATTGTGTAGTGTACACAGGCAACTGCACCTACCATGCTATGCTCTGATTCACCCGTACAAAGGGGAACACCAGGTATTGGAAAACATGCCTCGTAATACCCCTTTTCCGGGGGTTATTGTGTAATCCCCGATTCCAGACGTTTGTCTTGTTGTTATACAAATGTGACATACAAGAATGGACAGGCTGCCACCATTGTTTATCATTGTATTCAGCTACTTGGGAGGCAGGTCCGAGCAATCTGAGATTCCTGAGATTCCATCATACCATTTGGAAGTAGTCTCTAGGTCTGCCTAATGGCACACCTGCCAGTGAATGATGGATGCCTCTTGATTGTGCCTCGTCATATAGTGTCGGCTGCCATCATCTTACATTCACTGATTAAATGGTGGATATAGTCTCTGCAGCTTCTCCACACATTCAGCACATGCCAGCAACCTGGATCTTAAAGATGTTCTTTTCAAATGAATGTTTGTGTGTATGACTTGATAATGAATAGCCGCCACTACTTTCTCTGTTTATGTTTGAGCTAACCATGCTGTAGAATGCTACCATGGAAGTATTGAAGCTTCAGCTAATTTGCAATGATGACCATGGAGAAGCTTTACTAATCTCTCATGGCATCAGCAGCATACAATGTAACTGCTGTATTTTTGTTTAGATTATCAGAAAAGATCCCAATCAGCCCCTCTGACAGAATGCATTTGCCTGTTTGATGATTGAGTGCATGGGTTTGCTATCAAGATAAAATTTGTTCATGATATCGTCAGCAATTTCACAAAGTGCCAAAAACATGAAAAATCGATAAAAAACTTATTTTGACTTTTTTGTTGGTTTCGATTTAGTTGAACGGTATCCAAGAATTTACAAAGTTTGAGGTCTAAAAATCGTCTAGTTTCTTAATTATGCTAAGTTGATGAAAGACAAAAACCTCAAGAACCTGGAAATGCGTTTTCCTTAAGAGCCAAAACCCTATTTGTCACGCGCCCGCGTTAAAGATACGGCTGGCACAGCGCCAATCATGAGTGCTTCGGCTTTTGAGTTTTCACGAAGTGCCAAAAACTTTGACCTACAATGTTTTACGAAAAGGCCAAAAAATGCCAAAACCTGGAATTGCGTTTTCACGAAGAGCCCAAAAGTGTATTGGTTTTATCCGCTGGCACAGTGCCAAAAGTGGGTGCTCTGGCTTTTGCATTTTCAAAAACCGCTAAAACCTGGAATTGCGTTTTCACAAAGAGCCCAAAAGTGTATTGGTTTTATTCTCTGGCACAGTGCCAAAAGTGGGTGCTCCGGCTTTTGTGTTTTCACGAACAGCCAAAAACTTTACACACGACGCGCTGCACACAGACCACGTTTTGTGCAGTTTTCACGAAGGGACAATTTTGTTAATTAAATAAATACTCATAATTAAACCGTTATGGACAAAATTGAAAACAGATTTGTATGATTTAAGATTTCTAATTCCCTGATATGTAAAATTTTAAAGATTAAACCGCAAATAGTCTACCAACCAGTAATTTCAAAATTAGCTTAACTTCAAATGCGGTTTTCTCCAAACATACATTTTTGGCTGTACAAGACTTTTTGGCACTTCGTGAAATTGCTGACAATATGAATAAGCCAGCCAGCTTTTATTTCGACAAACCTACCCAATCACTGTTGGATTGTACATTCCTTCCAACTGAACAAATCCTCGTCCTCAAATCTTGCATGGGAGATAAAAACGTTTTACAGCTGCCCTAAAGTGGTGTAATTGATGTCTTGTCATAAGCTTTCTTGTTACTTAACCAAGCTGTCATATTTCATCTTTCTACCATTTTATGATATAAAGCTGTACAGCAGCACAGGAACAGCAAAGCTGAATACTGAAGTCCCACAGGACCGAATGTTGAAGTCCCAGAGGATCTTGACCTGGGGCCAATTTTACCAAGAGCTTAGATTGATCTTAACTGCAAATCAATCGTAGATGCTAAAGTAAAGTGTGATGTCACAATACTATTGTAACACTGATAACTAATCTTTAAGATGAATCTTAGTGCTTTGTGAAATCGAGCCCTGGTCGGTCTCTACAACTTTCTCTGGAACATGCATGGTCGTACCACTTCGCAAGCACTTGGACACCATACTTCACAGAGCTCAGTGAAACGGTCTTCCTTTGTACTCCGTCTGAGCCTGCCAAATCTGACAAAGTTCTCCAGCAAGATCTTGGTACTTCTCGATCTTTTCCATCTCCTTTGAAGCTACCCTTATACCACCCAGCACAACTATGTCAATAAGATGACACATCTTCTTCTTCTTACCTAAGACTCCAACATCCAGACGCCTATGTTCTATGTTCTGCCTTGTTACACATTCCACACATAGGAGAGACGTTTGCTTCTCTAACCTTGCCTTCATTACATTTGTCATTAGAGACTGGTCTTGCTCTCCTTAACCAATTCAAGGATTTGCTGCTTGCCACTTCTTCAGTGCATCTCAAGAACCGGCCATGAAGTCAAGTGGTTTGTTCCTCCAATCTTGGTTTCTTTCCTCTGTTCTTCCCTTTTGTACTCCTATGGCCCAACTTTGTCTGCCTTCAAGTACTTTTGCGCAATTTTCAACAAGTTCTCCTCGGTGCTGTTGACACTGTCTGCCACGCTCAGTAACCCCCTTCCACCCTCTGACCACAGAAGATAGAGTCTGCTGACATTCGCCCGAGGATGTAGCACGGCATGCATGGTCATAAATTTTCTTGTTCTCCTGTCAGTGACATTTAGATCTTCCCTAGTCCACTCGACAAAACCCGCACTGTACCTCATCAAAGACACGGCCAATGTGTTAATTGCCTTAATCATGTTCCCTTCGTTCAGTTTAGACTTCAAACATTTCTTCACCTGCCTGATGTATTCTGCACTAAGCCTTAACTTTGACTACTCAGGAAGGACATGATGACCAGGGTTGTAGCTAGACCAATTTCAGTGGTGGGCACTAAATCAAACATTTTCGAAGACAACCAAGGGCGAGCGAACAAGTGGAACGCTAAAGCGGTTTATGGCCGGGGTCCAAGGGGGGACCACAAGGGCCTCTAGAGGTCTAGATGCAACAGAACTGTTGGATTTTAGGCTTTTTGTGGAGTAAAAACCAGTATTCTGAAGCACTATTTAGGGTTGGAAAAATGCTCAAGACTCTGTTCCTTGAAATAATTGCAATGTTATGTATAATGATCATCACATGATGTTGAATGTTGATTTGATATGTTGAATGATGATGTGTTTTTTGTATTTGTAGTAGGATTTCTGAACTAAAATGGAATGGATCAAAATAATAGCAATACTGTTATTATTTGTGTCAATGTTATCAAAAGAGAGAAAATTACACAAATTAACAGGAATTTAACTACTCTTAAAGTTATCAATCATTCATATAACATTCACAATCACAGTTCCGAAATGTAAAATCCTCAAATTCCTGCTATCAACAAAGCAAAAAAAAAAAATGGGCCCACAGGTGACAAATTGCACACTGGATTTATAAAAAAACATAAGCAGTCAGCCTGCCAAGTCCACAAAAACAATTTATTGAGACCATCTACTATAACCAGAATGCCCTACAAGCCAGACATTGCCGACTGTCCCCACTCACCCCCTCAGTCCCTGACAAAATTCCTCTACATGTAGATGTGCCTCAATATTATTGTAGCAACTGAGATTTTAAAAGATACAAAATTGTTACACTTAGTTGCAACTTGATACAACGTATAACAATGCTTCAACATTTTTGCTTTGTACACTGCATGCTGCTGCCACCAGCCCACATTATTGACCACAATTATTCAAGTCATGGGGCCATCATTGCTGAAGCATAGGTTTCCAAACTGTTCATGTTATGGGGCCATGCAATAAGTTGAATGGCCTTTGACTGCTTCTTTCTCTGTGATTTTTGAGACTCCTTATCATCAGCTTCATTGTGTCTGAGGTCAATGCACAGTGGACAATATTTTGATTTATTCTGGGGGAAATCTGTGCTGGGCGGCACAGTGTATTTTGCTCAAAGTGCTGGGCGTAAATTTTGAGTTTCGGGCAGGCCCAACCAAGCGCCGCCCACTTTGGCTATAACACTGATGATGACACTTCTTTGATTTATCTAAGACTACAACATCAGGAAGCCTTTGTTTTATAACATGATCAGTCTGAATGTTAAAGTCTAAGAGGATCTTGACCTGGTTGGTCTCTTCAACTTTCTCTGGAACATGGTCGTGCCATTTCGCAAGCACTTTGACACCATACAAAGTTTCTTACTTCTTACAATCCCTGTGAATCACCTTGGCCACTTTGTCATGTTTTACTTTGTACTCCGTCTGGGCCATCATACTACATTTGCTGACAATATGAAATACAGTCTCCTCTGCCTTATAACACATTCTACACATAGGAAAGATGTTTGCTTTGTATTTCCTTGCCTTCATTACGTTCGTCCTAAGAGACTGGTCTTGCACCGCAGTATTCAAGCCCTAAGTTTCCTTCTTCAGTTCTCCGCTCCTTAACCAATTCAAGGAATGGCCGGTTTCACATTTCCTTCTGGATGAAACCAGAAGTTGAAGTGAAAAATATTATAAAGCACTATAAAGAATGGTCTTCCAAGTTAGAACTTGAAGATGGTTTCAGTGGATAAAATCTTCTATGACATCTAAACTTTCCCCCCAAAAAGGAATAAATACATCATAGTGTGGTCACAGCAACGATCATAGCTTGCAGTTCATTTTTGTAAAAACATGACCCAATTCTGACCTTTCCTTCGGGACCAAACCACAAATTGAAATGATAAAATATTATTGGAGGTCTACAGAGCACACATATGCATTCAATATCTATAATATTTCACTTGATAGCGTAACTTTTTTTATTTTAATATACTGTAAATTTCACACTGTTTAAACACTTCACTTTTTAGCATACATGTTCACTGCTTTATGTTTGTGCTGCATATTTCTATATTGCTTGTAGAGTAAATTGTTATATTATAACTTGTTCTTGTTTTGCTTTTCCTATCTTTAATACCCTGCTTTAAACCTTATTTGTTATTGTTTGAAATGTTACTTTTATCTACAATGCATTAATCTACATGCATTGCTGTTTCTAAGATACATAAAGATATATCATTTGCTGGGTTTTTTCCAAAGTGTTCATAACCTTCTGTTTTGTTCTGATATTATGTATATCACTCATTAAATTATTTGTTGTTAATTTGAATAATATTTACTTCTAATCTACTAATATATCATCGAGTCAGTGCAAAAGCAATTGTCAAGCATTGTATTTTGCTTAAAATAGCCTGAATGTACACACAAAACAAGTCACTGCGACACAACGTTTTTCCACAGGGCATTTTTGTGCGAGATAACGTTTTTGCAAACTTGCGATACAACAGTTTTTGTACTGACATGACGATATTAATGTTTACCTTATCTTTTGTTGTAATCCTGGCTTCAACTTTCAATGAATATAAGGCCCTCAACAAAAGTATTTTTCAAATGAAAAGGATACACTTTTAAAGTAAAAAAAAATTAAAAAGGAAATAAATAAATAAATATACGTGATCAGTAAAATGATTGTCCATGACCTTATATGGAGGTAAAAACTACCACTACAGTAATGTGGATCAAGCGTGTTTATTTGTACAAGGATTTCTGAACAAAGTAATGTCTTACCGGCAGCAATAAGGATCCAGTTGATTGGAGACGATGATACTAACTCAGGTGGAAGAGAAATCTCAATACCCTGAACTGCTTGAGAATTCCAAGGCGGCATAGTACGCATCTGTGAATAACACAACATCTTAATATCAATTCATCTGTGTTGTACCTTCAGGGGCAAAATATCAAACTTGGTTTAAGTAGAAGATCAATATCTACCAAAACGTTGACCATCACATTTATCTTTTGGCATTTATAGTATGCTACTTCTTTGCAACCTATCCTGATATCTAGAACTGTTTTAAAGGGTTACAATGCAAAATTATGTATGACACATGAGGGATATATCCCTAGGCAGCGAGGATTCAAGTTTGCTGGAACTTAAAATCCATCAGGGCCATTTTCTGTTTTTCTATAATGGCAACCAAAGTTTGTGCTTGGCAGGAATGGTTCAAACTTTTAAGCCCTTCTGTAAATAAGCGATGGCCCTGCCCAATTCAGTGGCACTCAAAAACTGTTGAATCGATATGCATAAAAACTGCCTAAGCCCCATCACACCGAACTCGTTCTCACTACGTTCTGAAAAAATGTATCCGAACGGGCTTAAACTGTGTGCAATGGAGTGGACAGTAGTAGCAACTTTTTTACGGTCTGTTTACAAACTTCATCATGGACAGGCTCGGACGGGTTTGATCAGGAATGGTGCTCCAGAACTTTGAGCCTGCTCAAAATTTTCGGGCGACCATCTCGTTTTGCAATTAGACGGAGTGGCAATGTACTTAAAATGAGATGGATCGTACTTTGAACGGAATTGCTGTACTTGGATCGTACTAGGGACGTGCTATGACATGGTGCGGTCGGGCGTCAATTGGATGTACATGTGCAGACCGGGTCCGTTGTAGCACGTTCATCCGTTCACAGACAGACCCAACTTGGCCGCATTACGTCCTTAGTGCGTCTTAAATACGATCAAAACAAAATAACAAGTTCTGAACAAGTTTGCAACACGTTTCTACACAGTTCTAAAAGTTGCTGTAAGTTCTGGGTACGCTTATTGGGTTCTTACGCAGTTCTTAAAAATCCACCCTGTCTGCAGTACAATCAGTTAAGGTATGGTATAAATAGGGGCCGTTTTCTCACTGGTTCATTATTTGGGCACAATATTTTTACAGTTTACATCTGTTTTACTAATGAGAATGAGGACTGGCAGAAACGTGCTGGGTTTTTATAGCCGTCAGGCCAGGACAGGATTACAATTACGTCCTGAACGCACTAGGGACGATTAGATGAGGACGTGGTCAGAACAAGTTAAACTGTCTGTGAACGAGGTGATCAAGTTACGAACTAGTTAGAATGGATTTCGAGGTATAAGGAACGAAGTAGAACTAGTTACGAACCAGTTTAAACTGACTACAGAAGGGCTTGGACTGCTTGGAAACGGTGTCTTCACGAGGTGAGCGGTTAATTTTACCCAATCTGAACTTGATATAAACGGACTGCTGACGGCATAAAGACGAGATGGACGTATCGAGAACTGTTTATTAACTAACTAGGGTCACATTACAGACATTGTCCGGCCAAAGCTATACGTTCTAGCTAGACCACAACCCATTTTACAATTTATTAGGACGGGTTCGGACGTTTAGAGAACTAGTTTGGTGTGACCGAGGCTTTATACCAACCTATTGTCTAGATGGTATAAATGCAAACAAATGTTAATGATTTCTCATTTCAACCCTAGCAGAGTCTTTCTCAAAGGCTATATATCCTTTGAGAAATCCTTTCTCATTTACCCTGATTTAAGAAAGACTTTGCTAGGGTCGAAACGTGGGACCATTAACAATTGTTTGCATGCATAAAACCGTAAGCATCTTTTTAAAGGTTTTAATTTATGTGTAGGGTCTGTGTCTGGATATTGTTTTCGTGGGTGGGTAATTTTGACTGGGGATTTCAGCAAATGTAGAGACCAGAAGAACCAGTATGACTATTGGGTCAGTGCCAGGAACGAGTACGCGAGACCAGAAGAACCAGTATGACTATTGGGTCAGTGCCAGGAACAAGTACGTGAGACCAGGAGAACCAGTATGACTATTGGGTTAGTGCCAGGAACAAGTACGCGAGACCAGAAGAACCAGTATGACTATTGGGTCAGTTCCAGGAACAAGTACGCGAGACCAGAAGAACCAGTATGACTATTGGGTCAGTGCCAGGAACAAGTACGCGAGACCAGAAGAACCAGTATGACTATTGGGTCAGTGCCATAGGAACAAGTACGCGAGACCAGAAGAACCAGTATGACTATTGGGCCAGTTCCAGGAACAAGTACGCGAGACCAGAAGAACCAGTATGACTATTGGGTCAGTGCCAGGAACAAGTACGCGAGACCAGAAGAACCAGTATGACTATTGGGTCAGTGCCATAGGAACAAGTACGCGAGACCAGAAGAACCAGTATGACTATTGGGTCAGTGGCAGGAACAAGTACGCGAGACCAGAAGAACCAGTATGACTATTGGGTCAGTGAGGAACAAGTACGCAAGACCAGAAGAACCAGTATGACTATTGGGTCAGTGCCATAGGAACAAGTACGCGAGACCAAAAGAACCAGTATGACTATTGGGTCAGTGCCAGGAACAAGTACGCGAGACCAGAAGAACCAGTATGACTATTGGGTCAGTGCCAGGAACAAGTACGCGAGACCAGAAAAACCAGTATGACTATTGGGTCAGTGCCAGGAACAAGTACGCGAGACCAGAAGAACCAGTATGACTATTGGGTTAGTGCCAGGAACAAGTACGCGAGACCAGAAGAACCAGTATGACTATTGGGCCAGTTCCAGGAACAAGTACGCGAGACCAGAAGAACCAGTATGACTATTGGGTCAGTGCCAGGAACAAGTACGCGAGACCAGAAGAACCAGTATGACTATTGGGTCAGTGCCATAGGAACAAGTACGCCAGACCAGAAGAACCAGTATGACTATTGGGTCAGTGCCAGGAACAAGTACGCGAGACCAGAAGAACCAGTATGACTATTGGGTCAGTGCCAGGAACAAGTACGCGAGACCAGAAGAACCAGTATGACTATTGGGTCAGTGCCAGGAACAAGTACGCGAGACCAGAAGAACCAGTATGACTATTGGGTCAGTGCCAGGAACAAGTACGCGAGACCAGAAGAACCAGTATGACTATTGGGTCAGTTCCAGGAACAAGTACGCGAGACCAGAAGAACCAGTATGACTATTGGGTCAGTGCCAGGAACAAGTACGCGAGACCAGAAGAACCAGTATGACTTTTGGGTCAGTGCCAGGAAAAAAACACGCGAGACCAGAAGAACCAGTATGACTATTGGGTAAGTGCCAGGAACAAGTACGCGAGACCAGAAGAACCAGTATTTTCATGGTGACGCCCACGTCGGCTGCACTGCTGTAAAATTCTGCTCTTCAAACACTGTCGAATTTCTCCTTTTTTTTTTATAGTCTTTTTTATTGTTTAACTGCTCCGTCGTCGGTACTTGTCAGCCAGTTTGATACTAGTATCAGTGATGATTTCTATATAGTTTCTTCATTTTAACTGTTTTGGAGCTGCACAGCACCCGATCCATGTGAGTTTTGTACATAGCTTGACATTGATATCCATCTTGTACTATACATTCATATACTGCACACGCTCTACTTGAAATAAGGAGAACAATGGCTCACAACCTCGTTACTCGACCCTTTACCTCCAAGAAATGGATCGAACTCAAGAAGTTTAAAATTGTACGCACTACAAAGAGAGGTTACCGTGGCGGCATGTTACGTAACAAATTTCCAATTCCAACAGTGGTCACCCCTCCAACTCATTCACCATTAACAAAGCCATTCGTAGGTCTGTATGTGAGCATAACTTAGTGTGCGTTTCAGAAACGTCCCCGGCTGTCACTATAACTCAAAAATCAAGACTTGCAATATGGAATGCTAATTCATTGAAGAAGAAAACAACTTCTATCACCGATTTCATCATTCGTGAACAAATTGACCTTTTTGCAATCACCGAATCATGGTTATCTGGAGATGATCGTGACAGTTGTCCACTTGCCGATGTGAAGAGAACTTTGCCTCATTTTAATGTCTACAATCAACCTCGTGAACACGGGAAAGGAGGTGGACTGTGCCTTTTTTCTCATCAAGGGATTGCTGTTAAGCAGAACCATCAGAACAAATTTACGTCCTTTGAATACATGGACTTATCTGTGTCTGTTGGCAGTTCGTCTGTTAGATTTTTCATTATCTACCGGCCACCACCGTCTCAAATTAACCAACTGACTAGTACAATGTTTTTCACGGATTTCTCTACTCTGCTTGAGACAATAACCATTCACCCTGGTCATATAACTATGGCTGGAGATTTTTAACTTTCACATTGATGTCAACGATGATCGCGACTCTACAGTTTTTCGGGAGATGCTAGATTCTTCTGGACTTCAGCAGCATGTCACTGGGTCAACGCATCGTCATGGCCATACTCTGGATTTGGTTATTACCCGGATGGATGAACATGTAGTCGCTGACATTGAGATAGTTCGAGGTCTTCCCTCAGATCACCATGCCATCAAATGCCAGCTCGATTTATCTCGACCCCGCCCGATAAAGAAGCTGGCTAAGTCTCGGGAACTACGCAAAATAGACATTCTCAAGTTCAACAAGGATATTGAACAATCAGCTTTAGCTACTCATCCTGTTGTTGATTTACATCAATTTGTTGCACGCTATGAACTGATTCTTAGCGAATTGTTGGATCGTCATGCTCCAATGAAGTCCAGACTGATAACACTTCGACCAAATGCACCATGGTACACTGACGACCTTCGAGTAATCAAGGTGAAACGTCGCCAACTTGAACGTGCCTGGATTGCTTCTGGACTTGCCATTGATAAGCAGCTCTTCGTTGACCAATGTAAAAAGTACAGAAGAATGTTGGAGCAAGCTAAATGCACGTACTACAGGGCCAAGGTAGTTGGCTGTGACACTCGGCAATTGTTTCAGCTTGTTGACACCTTTTTTCGAGCTACCCCCGTCAAGCGTCAAGTACTCCCTCCGCATGACTGTGCACAGACTCTAGCTAATGACTTCGCAGACTTCTTTTATACAAAGACCAAGAATCTCTGCAGCAACCTTGACACCATACCACAACCTACCACATCTGTTGATATTTCAGAATTGTGTGAGCATACTTTCAGCTCATTTAGTGAAGTAACCGAAAGTGAGGTCCGGAAAGTCATCAGTGAATCTGCAATAAAGTCGTGTCCACTCGACCCGCTTCCTGGAACAGTCATGAAACAGTGTTTAGATTCGCTAGTTCCCAGCATAACGTGTATTATCAACCAATCATTGACAACCGGAGTTGTGCCACCAGAACTTAAAATTGCTAGAGTTGTGCCCTTGATTAAGAAACCATCTCTTGATGTCGAACACCTCAACAATTACAGACCGATATCAAATTTGAAGTTCTTGTTCAAAACCATAGAACGGGTTGCATCTTCACAGTTGAACGCCTATCTACAGCAACGCGGTCTGTATGTACAGAGACAATCAGCCTATCGTAGATTTCATTCAACTGAGACAGCGCTGGTTCGCGTCCACAACGATCTTCTTCAAGCTGTCGATCGTCATCAGGAAGCCATTTTATTGCTTCTTGATTTCTCTTCGGCATTCGACACTATAAACCATGACATCCTACTTAAACGTCTGCATTGCCGATACGGAATTTCGAATACCGCACTTGATTGGTTTGCATCTTACATTCAAGGTCGTCGTCAGTATGTCGATATCTCCGGTGTCCCATCAATAGAGTTACCACTTGAAGAGGGCGTTCCACAGGGTTCCGTACTCGGACCTACCTTGTTCACAATGTACTCTGCTCCGATCAGCGACATCATCAACAGTCACGGAATACATCACATGAGTTACGCGGATGATACTCAGCTGTATGTGATTTTTGATCCTGCTAAGCGTTCGGAAGCCATCACAACAATTGAAATATGTGTCCGCGACATAAAAGCTTGGGCAGTCCAAAACAAAATGGCCTTAAACGATTCAAAGACTGAGGTTGTTCATCTGAGTTCTCGATTTTTAAAAGTTCCCTCCCAACCTCAAATCATCTTTGGAGAATCACCAGTTGCTACAACAAATTCTGTAAGAGATCTAGGTGTCATCATTGATAGCACTTTGGCAATGAAAGAACATGTCCGTTCCGTCACGAAATCATCTTCGTTTGCTCTTCATAAAATTAGTCGGATTCGTAAATACCTGGACAAGAAGGCATCGGAACGACTGATACATGCTTTTGTAACGTCTCGTTTAGACTATTGTAATAGTTTACTATTTGGTCTTCCTGCCAGTGATATTGCCAAGTTGCAGAGAATTCAAAACTCAGCTGCGAGACTTGTCTCAAGAACTAAATATCGGGTTCACATACAGCCTGTGCTCTTCAGTCTGCACTGGTTGCCTGTGGCACATAGAATTAAATTCAAACTCCTGCTACTAACATATAAAATTCTCCATGAGCTCGCTCCTGTTTATCTGAGTGAGATGATAACTCCATACCAACCGAATTGCACTCTTCGGTCTTCGTCCAAGAATCGTCTGTGCCAACCAGTAAAAGGACGCACTGCTTTTTATCTGAGTGAGATGATAACTCCATACCAACCGAATTGCACTCTTCGGTCTTCGTCCAAGAATCGTCTGTGCCAACCAGTAAAAGGACGCACTGCTTTTTATGGGGATCGAGCGTTCTCACAGTCAGCCCCAAGTCTATGGAACTCTCTACTGGAACACATACGAGCATCAAATTCACTGGATCGTTTTAAGACAATCCTGAAGACTTATCTTTTTAAACTGGCTTTTAACTAAGTACATTGCGTACATTGCCTACTCCTGTGAATGTTTTTTCTCCTGAGTGACATTTTTTATGTAATTGTTTTTGTAACTTTTACATGCTTTCATTTGTGTGTTATTTTCATATCTTTGTTACTTTTGGTGTGTTGTTTTAAATGACTAAGTTCATTGTTTCTCCTGGGGGTGGATTTCATAGGGAGTTAGGACTAGTCTTATCTCAAGTTGGGACAAGTTACTCGTCCTAATTTGGAGACTGGCCATACGTTTTAATTTCTCCTGGGACTAGTTTTAAAAGGACTGGTCCTGACTCTTTGCGGGATCGACCCCTGGTATAATATAATTGTTAGTGTTGTTTCTGGTGGACACCTTTTTAAAGTATTGTAAGTTTTACTAATCTTTTTATAGTAGTGCTTTTCCATAACTTTTTAAATTTCGCGGTATGGCTGGTCCATTTTTGTAGTTTTTATATTTAGAAATTGTTTATGCTCTTTGGTTCTTGTTTTACTCTGTTTGTTGCTATTTTAATGTGTACAGCGCCTTGGGGTCCAGTCATGGATGTAAGGCGCTTTATAAGCGTTATTTATTATTATTATTATTATTATTAGTATGACTATTGGGTCAGTTCCAGGAACAAGTACACGAGACCAGAAGAACCAGTATGACTATTGGGTCAGTTCCAGGAACAAGTACGCGAGACCAGAAGAACCAGTATGACTATTGGGTCAGTGCCAGGAACAAGTACGCGAGACCAGAAGAACCAGTATGACTATTGGGTCAGTGCCAGGAACAAGTACGCGAGACCAGAAGAACCAGTATGACTATTGGGTCAGTTCCAGGAACAAGTACGCGAGACCAGAAGAACCAGTATGACTATTTGGTTAGTGCCAGGACCAACGCTGTAAGGTTGCAAGGGATTTAGATGAGAAAAGAATGAATAAACCATACTTCTTATCATGTTCGGTGATATTAGGCCATGGTCTATTGTTGTTCAAGGTACAGCTAAAAAACTGATCCAACCTATTTGACCTTTAGTATGTAATTCAACTTCTGTTCTGTTAGTCTACATCGTTTTAATAGTATTCAAAATACTGTGTCTAAATTGTATTACTTTTAAATGAAACCTTTGATGTAATAATTTCATAAGTGTTGTTCAATTGCAACAATGATGTTAGATACTTTAAACAGTATTTCTTTATCCCTTGTTTAAATGGAAAAGAAAAAGACAATTGATTGTCCAAAACTACAGCAGGTAAAACTTAACCCAACAATAAGTAGAGAGCAATGAATTACCATAATTGGTTGTGTTGGTATGACTGGTGTTGTTGCCTTGTTGTTATCCTCCTTCACTTCAAACATTTGACACTGCTGACGATGCACAGTGTTACTCTGATCCTCCTCTGGATTACTACGAAACAATGTTTCTAAAGGATGCTTGCCATTGTATGTTAAACCTGTCATGAACATCCCACAATTAATTATAACAATAAATACAAACTCTGAACTGCAGAAAAAGAAATGTTTCAATTAAACGTAATGGAATAATGCATAATTCTGACTTATCCAGAGTTGTCTGAAGAACATCCATAAATTTCCTCTGAAGGTATTCTAAGGCATATCAAACCCCAGAATCTCTATACCCTGCTTGTAGGCCTATAGCTGCATCTTGGTGCAAAACCAGCAGTAACCAATCACAATGTCTGCAGTTCCATGATCTCAGGCAAAACCACTTTGTCCAAGGGCAAGAAATGCATCCACCTGCCTGTGAATACCTTTTAGGACCAACAGAGAAAGTTTCTTGCATAGCGATGTCAGCAGGTATTAGGTTGGGTAGTGGAAGTGATGTTACCTGGGCTTCTGTCACAGATTTTTAATTTTGTTTTGCATTTCTAAAAAGAATATGCCATATTTCTTTCCGCATTCCTTACATCAAAGGTTCTCATAATTCAACTTTTGTTTAAATGGCAATTTGTCCAACTTAAATGTAATTATCGATTTTAAACATGTACACTTGCACATAGATGGATACCCAATACTGGCTCATCCTGACAAATATATTTAGATGTTGATCAATTGCGCGTTATCAACCTAATCTCATTTCCCTCCCCTATTATCATCATTTGTGAGAGAACAACTGAACAATGTTGCAATCATATGAGATTTGCTTTGAGGGTTTGCTCCAGAGTTCTTTTGTTTTATTTTTCATCAACCAACATGTACTTCTACCGTGCAATGATAGTCATAATATTGGTTGCAACACCTTATATATCTTTTTATATATCTTTTTATATCACTATCACTAATTACCTGTACACAAGGTATGATGAAGCCAAATAGTTAAAAAAGGGTAACAAGCAGTTGTAGTCATGAGAAAACGTACCTGTCAAACATCCAGTGTAACCATGCAGGCCATCAAGCCCATAACTTGTCATGTTCGTTTCGACTCCACCAACAACCATCAAATATCTTTCATTAAACTCTGTCTCTTCTACAGGTTCTAATGTATCATATTCATATCCAATATTGTCAACCTACAAATGCAATGGCACACATCAACTAATGTCAATCTCATCATAGCTTCAATTAAATAGTCAAAGTTGTTAGCTAGAGGGCTTGAGCTATAATTCAAAACATAAAGGTTGTTAAAGGAAAATAGCTCAAATAATCATAAGGGACAGTCCAAAGTTGTCAACAGTTTCAGGTGGTACAGTGAGTACTAGTTTTGAGGACCCCTCCTCCCCCCAAAGTGGTACTTATCAACATTTTTCTTTCAAAATTGATGCACATTATTTAAATGTCAACATTTTACACACCATTTGAAGTTGTACTAGGCCTCCGACCCCACCCCCCCCCCTCCAAACCGTCATACTCTTTGTTTGAAAGTGAAAATGTTGACAACTTTGGACAGCCTCTAAAATCTAATAAATTGTTTACAACTGCTTCAATTCGCTTTGATCGATTACCTGTGCTTTCAATTGCAATTGTGCGTTGATTGTTTAGGGAGAAAACCTTGACTGATTGATGTTAGCATGCAAGTAAACAATGTATTAGGAAATTAATTTAAACTGAATTACACATGTACCTGTATGTTTAACTATGTCCTTTGTTGATTATCAATAACATTTCATAAAATATGTTTTACAAAGGATATTCTTTGGTGATAATGGAAACTAAATGTATATCTCTTTCAAAAACGTTTTTCATCACAATCTTTGAAATGATTTGTGCTTAAATTTGATATCAATTCTTTGGCTTTGAAGACAACAAAATGAAATTGAAAATGAACAAAACATGAAAATGTTAAATATAGTAGTCTGAATTTCCTTAAGATTCTTAAATCTATCTTAGTTTCATGATACAAATTAGACAGTTTTCATGAATACATATATATCGCCAAAATAAAATTGTATCATATTCCTTAAAACAAAATACACTTTACTTCACTTACATCAAACAGAACTCTGTTTCCAAAGCGTTTGAAGACAACAACATGTCGAAACGTATCATTAAATGGACCCAAGACACGCAGCATCGCTTGAAAAAAAAAGTAATACTTTTAAATAATTATATTTCTATATATTCCACATATTATCAGAACAATGAATATGAGTTGAAAGCACTTACAAAATGCTGCATGTGTGGTAAAATCAAACATGAGCTACTTCCCTTTTCTGGTTCTAACTCTTTCCTTACCATTTCCTTACCATAGGCAGCTTTAGTAGTCAATGCACTGTATTTAAATCACTCCTGAAAAATTTACCTGGTTGTTTAATTGCCTGTTATGACTGTTTAATGGCCTTTATTGATGTATTGCGCATTGAGACTTTTGTGTGATGCACTATATAAGAACTGTGTTACTATTATTAGCTGTTCCGACAATTCAGTCGGAACAGCTATTGTAATCGTCCAGATTTTCTTATTAGCTGTTCCGAACCTTCAGTAGGAACAGCTATTGTTTCTGTCAAGATTTTAATTTTTTTTAATTATTATTATTCTTTCTTTCCCTAAAACCCTATTGACTTAACCTGTGACTTTTCTGACTGTCATATGTCTCTCTTAGAATTATCAGAATTAGACAAATCATATACCATATTAAAGCTTATAGCCTGACTTAGATTTTAGATAAAATTATATTAAAATTCTTAATTAATTATTCACGTGACAGCGGTGTGAATATTTAATTATCCAATCTTGCAACCACCCTATCTCAAGAAGTATACATCCGATTCTCAATTTTTTTTCAGTTATGGACTCCTTTTCGATAGTAGATGTCGATATCATCGATATCATCATCTATTGGTGCGTTTTTTTATCTGTGCACAAAACACATGACGCTAAAAAGTGCATAAAAGTGCACAAGTTTTGCTGGTAAAAAACACAATATTTTCAAAATTAGTTAAATGTTAGTTTCCTAAATTACATAAACTGTTTTGAAAAGTTAAATGCTTTTAATAAGAGATGTTTCAGTCCATTAAACTAATCAGGGTATATTGTATTTCGACGATAATTAACGATGAAGTGACAGATCGGACACCATGGTTAGCCATTTTGATTGCGCAATCACGGCAAGGCGTTGGAGATTTCCTTGATATTCGATTCCTAACCGGTAGAGGACCCATTGCTTTATGCACAGCCCATTCGATTTGTACATGAGCAACACATGTAACTCCTACGTAGCTTTAGGGTTTTCGTTAGAATGCATTAAATTGAATTTTTTTTTTTTACCATCGTGTTCTTTATGAAATTTATTAGTATGAAAAACACATTTTTTTTACTGTGACGTCATCAGGTGTCAAATTACGGTAATTAAAAGCTTTAATGAGTTAATCTTTGCAGCACCATATCTCAATAAGTACACGGCCGATTTTCAAACTTTTTTCAGTTATAGACTCCTTGGGCATTGGAGATTAGCCTTGGGTTACCGTGACCCCATGTTGACCTTAACTTCCGGGTCAACCGGAAGTGGGACCGTATCTCAAGAACTACACAACCGATTTTCAATTTCTTTTCAGTTGTAGATCCTTTGAGCATCAGAGAATGGATTTCGGTTAGGGTGACCCCGGGTTGACCTTTACTTCCGGGTCAACCGGAAGTGAGACTATATTTTAAGAACTACACAGCCAATTTTCAATTTCTTTTCAGTTATCGATCCTTAGAGCATTAAAAATTGAACTTCGGTTACCGTGACCCATTGTTGACCTTTACTTCCGGGTCAACCGGAAGTGGGACCATATCTCAAGAAGTACACTCCTGATTTTCAATTTCTTTTCAGTTATAGACCCTTTGACCATTGAAGATTGAACTTGGGTTACCGTGACCCCATGTTGACCTTTACTTCCGGGTCAACCGGAAGTGGGACCATATCTCAAGAACTACACAACCGATTTTTAAATTTGTTTCAGTTATAGACCCTTTGAACATTAAACATTGAACTTCGGTTACCATGACCCCATGTTGACCTTTACTTCCGGGTCAACCGGAAATTGGACCAGATCTCAAGAAGCAAACGCATGATTTGCAAATTTTTTTCAGTTATAGACCCTTTGAGCATTGAATATTGAGCTTGGGTTACCGTGACGCAATGTTGACCTTGACTTCCGGGTCAACCGGAAGTGGGACCATATCTCAAGAACTATACATAGCCAATTTTTGAAACCTTTTCAAATTTAAGCCCTTTGAGCATGTAAAAAAAACACGGAACAGCTCTGTGTTTGTCCACAAATACTTAGGCTCTAGTTATTATTATTCTTTCTTTCCCTAAAACCCTATTGACTTTTCTGAATGTCATATGTCGCTCTTAAAATTATCAGAAGTAGACAATTCATATATCATTTTAAAGCTGATGCCCTAACTTAATTTTTTAATGTAATTAGGTTAAAATTCTTAATCAATTATTCATGTTACAGTGGTGTGAATATTTAATTAGCCAATCTTGTTACCACCATATCTCTAGAAGTATACATCCGATCCTCAAACTTTCTTCGGTTATGGACTCCTTTTAGATAGTAGATGTCGATTGCTGCATATTTTTTACTGTGACGTCATCATGACATCATCTATTGCCGCGTTTTCTATCTGTGCACAAAACACATGGTGCTGAAAGTGTAAATGTTTTGACAGTCAAAAAACCCATATTTTCAATTAAAATTAATAATTAGTTTCCTTAGTAACATAAACTGTTTTGAAAAGTTAATGGCTTTTAATAAGAGATGTTCCTGGTCCCTAAAACTAATCAAAGTACATTCTTTTCCACGATAATTAACGATTAAGTGACAAATCAGACACCATGGCTAGCCATTTTGATTGCGCAATCACGGTAAGGCGTTGGAGATTTCCTTGATATTCGATTCCTAACCGGTAGAGGACCCATTGCTTTCTGCACAGCCCATTCGATTTGTACATGAGCAACACATGTACATGTAACTCCTACGTAGCTTTAGGGTTTTCGTGAGAATGCATTAAATTGATTTTTTTTTTTTACCATCGTGTTCTTTATGAAATTTGTTAGTATAAAAAACACATTTTTTTTTACTGTGACGTCATCAGGTGTCAAATTACGGTAATTAAAAGCTCTAATGAGTTAATCTTTGCAGCACCTTATCTCAAGAAGTACACGGCCAATTTTCAAACTTTTTTCAGTTATAGGCTCCTTGGGCATTGGAGATTAGCCTTGGGTTACCGTGACCCCATGTTGACCTTTACTTCCGGGTCAACCGGAAGTGGGACCATATCTCAAGAAATACACAACCGATTTTCAATTTGTTTTCAGTTGTAGTTCCTTTGAGCATCAGGGATTGGATTTAGATTACCGTGACCCCGGGCTGACCTTTACTTCCGGGTCAACCGGAAGTGAGACCATATTTCAAGAACTACACAGCCAATTTTCAATTTCTTTTCAGTTATAGACTCCTTGGGCATTGGAAATTAGCCTTAAATAACCGTGACCCCATTTTGACCTTGACTTCCGGTCAACCGGAAGTGGGACCATATCTCAAGAATTACACACCCGATTTTCAAAACAAAATCAGTTATAGACTCCTTGGGCATTGGAAATTAGCCTTGAGTAACCGTGACCCCATGTTGACCTTTACCGATGGGTCAACCGGAAGTGGGACCAAATCGCAAGAAGTACACACCCGATTTGCAATTTCTTTTCAGTTGTAAACCCTTTGAGCAATGAAGATTGCACTTGGGTTACTGTGACCCAATGTTGACCTTTACTTCCGGTCTAAACAGGAAGCTCAAAAATTGACATATTCTTATTTTTTTATTATTATTCTTTCTTTCCCTAAACCCTATTGACTTAACCTGTGACTGTTCTAAAAGCCATGTGTCCATCTTAGAATTATCAAAAGTAGAAAAAAAATATACCATATTAAAGCTTATGCCCTGACTTAAATTTGAGATGAAATTAGATTAAAATTCTTAATTAATTATTCACGTTAGTCAATCTTGTTCTAATCATACTCAATAAGTACACATTCGATTCTCTTTTTTTTCAGTTATGGACTCGTCTTGAAGTAGAGATGTTAATTGTAGTCTAACATTCTCCGTCACTTCATCATGACGTCAGTTGTAGACGTTTTTTTCATTTTGTGTACAAACACAAACGTTTTGGAACCGTTTAGGTGGTTCAAACACAAATGGTGGCTACAACGCTGTACTTATTGATTAGGTCCAGTCACCTACAATTAATCAGTTAGCCTGTTTTATGGTTAGCGAATTGTGAAAGCCTGTCAAGAATGGGACTTATCTCAGTTCGCCCAGAAGTAATCTTTAGATGTTATTGACAAACAATCTTAATTAATTATTCAAGTGACAGCGGTATGAATATTTAATTAGCCAAACTTGTTTCTGTCATATCTCAAGAAGTATACTACCAATTTTCAAACTTTTTTCAGTTAAAGACTTCTTGGGCATTGGAGATTAGCCTTGGATAATCATGACCCATTGTTGACCTTTACTTCCAGGTCAACCGGAAGTGGGACCAAATTTCAAGAACTACCGATTTCAAACTTTTTCAGTTATAGGCTCCTTGGGCATTGGAAATTAGCCTTGACTAACCGTGACCCCATTTTGACCTTTACCGATGGGTCAACCGGAAGTGGGACCATATCTCAAGAATTACACAGCCAATGTTCAATTTCTTTTCAGTTATAGACCCTTTGAGCATTGAAGATTGAATATCTCAAGAACTACACAACCGATTTTCAATTTCTTTTCAGTTATTGATCCTTTGAGCATTATAGATTGAACTTCGGTTACCGTGACCCCGGGTTGACCTTTACTTCCGGGTCATCCGGGGGTGGGACCATATTTCAAGAAGTACACAGCCAATGTTCAATTTCTTTTCAGTTATAGATCATTTGAGCATTAAAAATTTAACTTCGGTTACTGTGACCCCTTGATGACCTTTACTTCTGGGTCAACCGGAAGTGGGACCATATCTCAAGAAGTACACATTCAATTTTCAATTTCTTTTCAGTTATAGACTCCTTGGGCATTGGAGATTAGCCTTGGGTAACCCTGACCCCATGTTGACCTTTACTTCCAGGTCAACCGGAAGTGGGACCATAACTCAATAACTACACAACCTATTTTCAAACTTTTTTCAGTTATTATAGACTCCTTGGGCATTGGAGATTAGCCTCGAGTAACCGTGACCCAGGTTGACCTTTACTTCCGGGTCAACCGGAAGTGGGACCATATCTCAAGAACTACATAGCCAATGTTCAATTTCTTTTCAGTTATAGACCCTTTGAGCATTAAAGATTGAACTTGGGTTACCATGACCCCATGTTGACCTTTACTTCCAGGTCAACCGGAAGTGGGACCATATCTGAATAACTACACAACCAATTTTCAATATCTTTTCAGTTATAGACCCTTTAGCATTGAAGATTGAACTTAGGTTACTGTGACCCCATGTTAAACTTGACTTCCGGGTCAACCGTAAGTGGAACCATATCTCAAGAACTACACAACCGATTTTCAATTTCTGTTCCTGTTTAGATCCTTTGAGCTTTAAACATTGAACTTCAGTTACCATGTTGACCTTTAACTTCCAGGTCAACCGGAAGAGTGACCATATCTCAAGAACTACATAGCCAATTTTCAAATTCTTTTCAGTTTTAATTATTATTACTCTTTCTTTCCCTCAAACCCTATTGACTTAATCAAAGTAGAACAACACGGAACAGCTATGCGTTTGTCCACAAACACTCAATCTCTAGTTATTATTATTATTCTTTCTATCTGCCTAAATCCCCATAGCATTTGTACACAATTTTGTGTAATTCTTTAAAAGAATTAGTGAATATAAAAGACTTAGATCCTACATCAAATTGAAGCTTAGTACAAAAACTAAACAATTATTGTAATAATGGTAAATTTTTAATTAAATAGCCACTTTACAGCGATGTGAATATTTAATTAACCAACCTTGTGAGAACCATATCTCAAAAAGTATATCCCTGATCATCAAACTTTTTTCAGTTTAAGACTTCTGGGATACTGTTTATGTATATGCCAGCCTAAAAATGCTGAACGACGTCATCATGACGTCATTTATAGGGCGTTTTCACCCGTGTACAAAACACATAGGAGAAAGTGAAAAACAAATCCGACTTCCAGAAACATAATTTTTCAATTAAAGGCAGCCTACACGTTTGGTAATTGTCAAAGACCAGTGTTCTCACTTGGTGTATCCCAACATATGCATAAAATAACAATTGCCTGTGAAAACTTTGGCTCAATTGGTCATCGAAGTTGCAAGAAAATGATGAAAGAAAAAACAACCTTGTTGTACAAATTTGTGTGCTTTCAGTTAGGAATAAAAACTTCTTGCAAGAAGTTTTTATTATTTTAGTGAGAAATTACCTCTTTCTCAAAAACTACGTTACTTCAGAGGGAGCCGTTTCTCACAATGTTTTATACTATACTATAGGCATTGGAATCCTAACCGAGAGAGGATATACGTATATAAGGTTTTCGTTAAAAGGCATTGGACTGGGATAAGTTACATACCATCGTGTACCTTATCAAATTTATTAGTATGAAAAACACATTTTTGTTGACGTCATCAGGTGTCAAACTACGGTAATTCAGAGCTTTAATTAGTTAATCTTTGCAGCACCACATCTCAAGAAGTACACAGCCAATGTTCAATTTCTTTTCAGTTGTAGATCCTTTGAGCATTAATAATTGAACTTCGGTTACCGTGACCCCTTGATGACCTTTACTTCTGGGTCAACCGGAAGTGGGACCAGATCTCGAGAAGTACACACCCGATTTGCAATTTCTTTTCAGTTATAGACCCTTTGAGCATTGAAGATTGAACTTGGGTCACCGTGACCCAATGTTGACCTTTACTTCCGGGTCAACTGGAAGTGGGACCATATCTCAAGAACTACACAGCCAATTTTCGAATACTTTTCAGTTTTAAACCTTTTGAGCATGTACAAAAACACGGAACACCTTTGTGTTTGTTCACAAACACCTAATGTCTAGTTAATATTATTATTATTATTATTAGCTGTTTCGCTAGCGGAGCGAAACAGCTCTTGTTTTCGTTAGAGTTTTTTTAGCTGTTTCGTAGCGCAGCGCAGCGAAACAGCTCTTGTTTTCGTTGAAGTTTTTTTTATTAGCTGTTTCGCTAGCAGAGCGAAACAGCTCTTGTTTTCGTTAAAGTTTTTTTTATTATTATTTTTTTTATTTGTATTTTTCAGTACTCGCGTTTGTTTGCATAGTTCCCAAAGAGCAATTGCAATGAAACTTTCAGTGATGAAAGGCATTGGTGCCAGGAAGGTCCTCAAAGAAATTTGTCATGATGACGTCATCACCTGTCACGTGACGTCATCTTAAAGTTTAAAAATTTAAATATTTGAAAATCTATATCAAATCAGCCACAAGAGACCGTAGGTTTCTGTTTGCGGGATTGGGTAGGGACACATAAGGTCTTCATTTTGTTTCGTGTGCGTGACCTCACATGACCTCTACTTCCGGTCGAAACTGGAAGTGCCTCGTAACTCAAAAGTGGCAAAAGTTATGAAGTTGCTTTTCAACGATGTTAGTGTTTGGCAAGGGTGGGCAGTTCAAAAAAAATATCAATGACGTCACAATACGCAAGAGCGCCCTCTAGCAACAGGTTGAAAACTCTTCAAAATGGACTTTTTGAAGATGTGTGTGGTGAAGTTTTGTGCAATCACTTCAAACTTTACACATATGTTGATCGTGAAGCAGCCATCATATGTGTGAAGTTTCAGACCAATGACATCATCGGGGGTCACGTGACGCGGCATTAAAGGTGCACTTTTTGAACTCGTATAACTCCCGAAGTAATGATGCGATCATGTTGAAACTTGGTAGGTTGTTAGATATTGGCAAGTTCACGTGAATTGTGAAATGACGTCATGATGACGTCATCACTTGATTTTGTAAAATTTGTTTCATTTTTCACCTTTAAGTCATAAATTGCTAACTGAACATGGTATAACTTAATTTTTGTTTTAACAGGCTGGATTGGTCATAACTGCTTTGAATACAAAAAGAATTTCAAATTCAGTTGAAAAATTTGAAAATGTTATTAACGAAACAGCTCTGCATTTGTGCACAAATGCAATCATGTCTAGTTATTTTTTTTATTTGTCTGTTTCAGTAATAAAAGCCATTGAGATAACGCACAATCGTTCGAAGAGGCCTTTTGCGGCATTAAAGGTGCACTTTTTGAAGTCGTGTATCTCCCGAAGTATTAGTGCGATCATGTTGAAACGTTGCAAGTCGTTAGATAATGGCAAGTTCCTGTTAAACTTGTAATGACGTCATGATGACGTCATCAAACGATTTGTTATGATCTTTTTTCATTTTTTGCCCCTTTAAGTCAGAAATTGCTAACAGAAAATGCTTTAATCCAAATTCTTTTTAAAACAGGCTTGATATGTCATTACTGATTCGAAAAATATTTCACGTCATCATGACGTCATCATTTCTCAGGTTATATTATCTTAAAGGTACAGTTTTACAAGATATATATGTAGACAATGAATTCGATCTCACAAGGCATTACATATTGTATTATTAAGTTGATTATGTACACACTACAACACTTTCATATTCACTTGATTAATTTGAAAAAATTATAAACAATACACAAGAGCGCCCTCTAGCGACAGGTTGAAAACTCTTTAAAATGGACTTTGAGAAGATGTGTGTTGCGAAGTTTTTGTAATCGCTTCAAATTTGATACACATGATAAACGTCAGGCAGCCAACATATGTATGAAGTTTTAGATTGATTACGTCATCAGGGGTCACGTGACGTGACATTAAAGGTGCACTTTTTGAAGTGCTATATCTCCAAAAATATAGGTCTGATTACGTTGAAACTTGGCAAATCGTTAGATAATGGCAAGTTCCTATTAATCTTGTTATGACGTCATGATGACGTCATCACAAGATTTGTTATGATTTTTCATTTTTGCCCCTTTAGGTCATAAATTGCTAACGGAACATGCTATAATCAAAATTCTTTTTTAAACAGGCTTGAAACATCATAACTGCTTTGAATACACAAGAATTTCTTATTCAGTTGAGTAATATGAAAAAGATATGGCGAAACAACTCAGCATTTGTGCACAAATGCGTTATTTTTATTTGTCTGTTTCAGTAAAAAAAGCCATTAACATAACGCACAATCGTTCCAAGCAGCCTTTTGCATAGTTCCTAAAGAGCAATTGCAATGAAACTTTTAGGGATGAAAGGTATTGGTGCAAGGAAGGTCCTAAAAGAAATTCGTCATGATGACGTCATCACCTGTCACGTGACGTCATCTTAAAGGTTTCTATTTTAAATATTTGAAAATCCGTATCAAATCAGTCACAAGAGACCGTAGCTTTCTGTTTGTGGGATTGGGTAGGGATAAAATAGGTCTTCATTTTATTCAGTGTGCGTGACATCACATGACCTCTACTTCCGGTCGAAAAAGAAAGTGCCTCGTAATTCAAAAGTGGCAAAAGTTATGAACTTGCTTTTAACGATGTTAGTGTCTGGCATGGGTGGGCAATTAACAAAAAATACCGATGACGTCACGATACACAAGAGCGCCCTCTAGCGGCAGGTTGAAAACTCTTCCAAATGGACTTTTTGAAGATGTGTGTGGTGAAGTTTTGTGCAATCACTTCAAATTTTACACACATGTTGATCGTCAAGTAGCCATCATGTGTGTGAAGTTTCAGATCAATGACGTCATCGGGGGTCACGTGACGCGGCATTAAAGGTGCACTTTTTGAAGTCGTGTATCTCCCGAAGTATTAGTGCGATCATGTTGAAACGTTGCAAGTCGTTAGACAATGGCAAGTTCCTGTTAAATTTGTAATGACGTCATGATGACGTCATCAAACGATTTGTTATGATCTTTTTTCATTTTTTGCCCCTTTAAGTCAGAAATTGCTAACAGAAAATGCTTTAATCCAAATTCTTTTTAAAACAGGCTTGATATGTCATTACTGATTCGAAAAATATTTCACGTCATCATGACGTCATCATTGTCAGGTTATATTATCTTAAAGGTACAGTTTTACAAGATATATATGTAGACAATGAATTCGATCTCACAAGGCATTACATATTGTATTATTAAGTTGATTATGTACACACTACAACACTTTCATATTCACTTGATTAATTTGAAAAAATTATAAACGAAACAGCTCTGCATTTGTGCACAAATGCAATCATGTCTAGTTTTTTGTTATTTGTCTGTTTCAGTAAAATAAGCTATTGAGATAACGCACAATCGTTCCAAGCAGCCTTTTGCGTAGTTCCTAAAGAGCAATTGCAATGAAACTTTTAGGGATGAAAGGTATTGGTGCAAGGAAGGTCCTAAAAGAAATTCGTCATGATGACGTCATCACCTGTCACGTGACGTCATCTTAAAGGTTTCTATTTTAAATATTTGAAAATCCGTATCAAATCAGCCACAAGAGACCGTAGGTTTCTGTTTGCGGGATTGGGTAGGGATAAAATAGGTCTTCATTTTATTCCGTGTGCGTGACCTCACATGACCTCTACTTCCGGTCGAAAAAGAAAGTGCCTCGTAATTCAAAAGTGGCAAAAGTTATGAACTTGCTTTTAACGATGTTAGTGTCTGGCATGGGTGGGCAATTAAAAAAAAAAAAAGATGACGTCACAATACACAAGAGCGCCCTCTAGCGACAGGTTGAAAACTCTTTAAAATGGACTTTGAGAAGATGTGTGTTGCGAAGTTTTTGTAATCGCTTCAAATTTGATACACATGATAAACGTCAGGCAGCCAACATATGTATGAAGTTTTAGATTGATTACGTCATCAGGGGTCACGTGACGTGACATTAAAGGTGCACTTTTTGAAGTGCTATATCTCCAAAAATATAGGTCTGATTACGTTGAAACTTGGCAAATCGTTAGATAATGGCAAGTTCCTATTAATCTTGTTATGACGTCATGATGACGTCATCACAAGATTTGTTATGATTTTTTCATTTTTTGCCCCTTTAGGTCATAAATTGCTAACGGAACATGCTATAATCAAAATTCTTTTTTAAACAGGCTTGAAACATCATAACTGCTTTGAATACACAAGAATTTCTTATTCAGTTGAGTAATATGAAAAAGATATGGCGAAACAACTCAGCATTTGTGCACAAATGCGTTATTTTTATTTGTCTGTTTCAGTAAAAAAAGCCATTAACATACAGCACAATCGTTCCAAGGCGTGACATTAAAGGTGCACTTTTTGAAGTGCTATATCTCCAAAAATATAGGTCTGATTACGTTGAAACTTGGCAAATCGTTAGATAATGGCAAGTTCCTATTAATCTTGTTATGACGTCATGATGACGTCATCACAAGATTTGTTATGATTTTTTCATTTTTTGCCCCTTTAGGTCATAAATTGCTAACGGAACATGCTATAATCAAAATTCTTTTTTAAACAGGCTTGAAACATCATAACTGCTTTGAATACACAAGAATTTCTTATTCAGTTGAGTAATATGAAAACGTTATGGCGAAACAACTCAGCATTTGTGCACAAATGCGTTATTTTTATTTGTCTGTTTCAGTAAAAAAAGACATTAACATAACGCACAATCGTTCCAAGCAGCCTTTTGCATAGTTCCTAAAGAGCAATTGCAATGAAACTTTTAGGGATGAAAGGTATTGGTGCAAGGAAGGTCCTAAAAGAAATTCGTCATGATGACGTCATCACCTGTCACGTGACGTCATCTTAAAGGTTTCTATTTTAAATATTTGAAAATCCGTATCAAATCAGCCACAAGAGACTGTAGCTTTCTGTTTGTGGGATTGGGTAGGGATAAAATAGGTCTTCATTTTATTCAGTGTGCGTGACATCACATGACCTCTACTTCCGGTCGAAAAAGAAAGTGCCTCGTAATTCAAAAGTGGCAAAAGTTATGAACTTGCTTTTAACGATGTTAGTGTCTGGCATGGGTGGGCAATTAAAAAAAAAAAACGATGACATCACAATACACAAGAGCGCCCTCTAGCGACAGGTTGAAAACTCTTTAAAATGGACTTTGAGAAGATGTGTGTTGCGAAGTTTTTTGTAATCGCTTCAAATTTGATACACATGATAAACGTCAGGCAGCCAACATATGTATGAAGTTTTAGATTGATTACGTCATCAGGGGTCACGTGACGTGACATTAAAGGTGCACTTTTTGAAGTGCTATATCTCCAAAAATATAGGTCTGATTACGTTGAAACTTGGCAAATCGTTAGATAATGGCAAGTTCCTATTAATCTTGTTATGACGTCATGATGACGTCATCACAAGATTTGTTATGATTTTTTCATTTTTTGCCCCTTTAGGTCATAAATTGCTAACGGAACATGCTATAATCAAAATTCTTTTTTAAACAGGCTTGAAACATCATAACTGCTTTGAATACACAAGAATTTCTTATTCAGTTGAGTAATATGAAAAAGTTATGGCGAAACAACTCAGCATTTGTGCACAAATGCGTTATTTTTATTTGTCTGTTTCAGTAAAAAAAGCCATTAACATAACGCACAATCGTTCCAAGCAGCCTTTTGCATAGTTCCTAAAGAGCAATTGCAATGAAACTTTTAGGGATGAAAGGTATTGGTGCAAGGAAGGTCCTAAAAGAAATTTGTCATGATGACGTCATCACCTGTCACGTGACGTCATCTTAAAGGTTTCTATTTTAAATATTTGAAAATCCGTATCAAATCAGCCACAAGAGACCGTAGCTTTCTGTTTGTGGGATTGGGTAGGGATAAAATAGGTCTTCATTTTATTCAGTGTGCGTGACATCACATGACCTCTACTTCCTGTCGAAACCGGAAGTACCCTCTAATTCAAAAGTGGCGAAAGTTATGTAGTTGCTTTCAACGATGTTAGTGTCTGGCAAGGGTGGGGAGTTAAAAATAAATAGTGATGACGTCACAAAATGCAACAGCGCCCTCTAGCGACAGGTTGAAAACTCTTCAAAATGGACTTTTTGAAGATGTGTGTGGTGAAGTTTTGTGCAATCACTTCAAAATTTACAAATATGTTGATCGTCAGGCAGCCATCATATGTGTGAAGTTTCAGATCAATGACGTCATCGGGGGTCACGTGACGCATCATTAAAGGTGCACTTTTTGAAGTCATATATCTCCCGAAGTATTAGTGCGATCATGTTGAAACTTAGTAGGTTGTTAGATATTGGTAAGTTCCTGTAAATTGGAAAATGACGTCATAATGACGTCATCACACGATTTGTTATGATTTTTCCATTTTTTGCCCCTTTAAGTCAGAAATTGCTAACAGAACATGCTTTAATCCAAATTCTTTTAAAAACAGGCTTGATATGTCATTACTGATTCGAAAAATATTTCACGTCATCATGACGTCATCATTTCTCAGGTTATATTATCTTAAAGGACATTTTTCCAAGATATATAATAGACAATGAATTCGATCTCACAACGCATTTAATATTTGGTTTTTTTATTTGTCTGTTTCAGACAAAAAGCCATTGAGATAATGCACGGTTCGCCCAAGCGGCCTTTTGCATAGTTCCTAAAAAGTAATTGCAATGAAACTTTCAGGGATAAAAGGTATAGGTGCAAGGAAGGTCCTAAAAGAAATTCGTCATGATGACGTCATCACCTGTCACGTGACATCATCTAAAAGGTTTCTATTTTAAATATTTGAAAATCCGTATCAAATCAGCCACAAGAGACCGTAGCTTTCTGTTTGCGGGATTGGTTAGGGATAAAATAGGTCTTCATTTTATTCAGTGTGCGTGACCTCACATGACCTCTACTTCCGGTCGAAACCGGAAGTGCCTCGTTATTCAGAAGTGGCAAAAGTTACGAAGTTGCTTTCAACGATGTTAGTGTCTGGCAAGGGTGGGCAGTTCAAAAAAAATATCAATGACGTCACAATACGCAAGAGCGCCCTCTAGCGACAGGTTGAAAACTCTTCAAAATGGACTTTTTGAAGATGTGTGTTGTGAAGTTTTGTGCAATCACTTCAAAATTTACACACATGGTGATCGTCAGGCAGCCATCATATGTGTGAAGTTTCAGATCAATGACGTCATCGGGGGTCACGTGACGCGGCATTAAAGGTGCACTTTTTGAAGTCGTATATCTCCCGAAGTATTAGTGCGATCATGTTGAAACTTGGCAAGTCGTTAGATAATGGCAAGTTTTTGTTAAACTTGTAATGACGTCATGATGACGTCATCACACGATTTGTTATGATTGTTTTCATTTTTTGCCCCTTTAAGTCAGAAATTGCTAACGGAAAATGCTTTAATCCAAATTCTTTTTTTAACAGGCTTGATATGTCATTACTGATTCTAAAAATATTTGACGTCATCATGACGTCATCATTTCTCAGGTTATATTATCTTAAAGGTACAGTTTTACAAGATATATATGTAGAGAATGAATTCGATCTCACAAGGCATTAAATATTGTATTATTAAGTTGATTATGTACACACTACAACACTTTCATATTCACTTGATTAATTTGAAAAAATTTATACACGAAACAGCTCTGCATTTGTGCACAAATGCAATTATGTCTAGTTATTATTACTATTATTATTATACCCCTCTTCTTTACTATTGGCAACATTAATCAACCAAGCTTACACACACCCTCCATTACCAAGCTTACAAATGGTTGGAAAGAGAAAGATCAAATCTTTCCAAAGGTTGTAAAATTAAAATATGGTTGATTCAATCCTCTCAAATTGGAGTGGAAAGATCCAAACTGCCAACCATCTATGGAACGTCAAATGCTTGTGGTCAAAAAAGGGTTTTAGAATCCAGATTGCACTTAAGAAAGTACGGTCGAGAACCTGGTTCTTTATATTGACTAATCTCTTAGATTTAAGTATTTTATGAAATGGAATTTAATAAACTAGAAAGTTGTCATTACTTATTTTGCTCTAAAATGAAATCTTCATGGTGATGATAGCATATTTAAAATTGGCCTCTGAACTCAATGAATGGTCAAACAATTTAGTCACCAGCAGCTGTTTATGTCAAAACAATTTGGTAACGAGAGGGTTTAGAGAAAACAGCAACCACAAGGCACTTATTTGAAAATGCCCATACCATCAAGTATCCACAAAATCTGACCTACTTCCACTCATAAAAAAGGTCATAGAATAGGTCATTCCCTGAATTTCAAATTCTCACGTTTCCCTTGGCTCAAAAACTGTATTGACAATTTCTAAAACAAAGCAACATTTTTGTTTCATACTATTTGTTACTAAACATAGTAATATGAGGAAATGGAATGGTAGCTGTTGCAAAGGGTAACCAACCAAAATGACCTGTGGTATAAATGCAAACAAATTGTAAATGGCCTCACGTTTCGACCCTAGCAGCGTCTTTCTCAAAGACGCTGCTAGGTGGAAATAGCAAGCAGTACAATCAGACTCGCCTGGTGTATTGTAACATCTATACAGAAATGCATGGCAGGCACGTAGGAAGATGACTTTAACAGGGGGGGCCAGGTTATATTTGTGAAATTTGCCTGGTCACCCACCTTAATTATTAAACGCTTTACCCACATCCCCAGATCACCAGAATTGCATAAAATCGTTCAATGTACTATCAGTTAAAATCTGCGATGTAAAACATGAAGTTAAAATATTTTAAAAAATAAAACTGACACTGTGTAAAGTTGATGATGGTAGAAACATCCCTCGAAATATTAATGCTAAAATACTGTTCGATGCTATCTTTTTTAAACAGGGAAACAGAGCAACAAACGAGAGGAGTTGAAAGCATGTGGTGCATTGTTGGATGGCATAATCAAGGGTTGTGGGTTAGCATGATATACACTACTTACTTGATCCTGCTCCAAGGTCAATATAAGCTTCTAGGTCCCCTCCATTTAGAAGGATCATAATTCGCTCTTCTACTTGACTGCTTTCAATATTCCTGACATAAAACAATACTCCAGAAGACTGATCTGTACTGAATCCAAACTCCAAGTTGTCTTGTTGCATTTCTGAAGCTGGTGGGTCACTCTTCATCATTAATGGTATGGATAACATAGATTCATCCTTGAACTGAGCACCATACTCTGATAATCATTGTTTAAAATAAATGAAAGATCAATTTCTATCAGCTTCAAATTGATGCACAGAGTAATGTCTTTTCATGTCTTTTGAGATAACAACTCTACACTGTGAAAGTACCAGTCATTCTTTATTTTGTCTTTTTAGATTTCCTTACGGTAATAACATGACAAATTATATGGAATATTTATAAGAATCTATATACATGTATAACAACAGCTTGTGCTCTGAAAATTATGTTTATATCTTTACATCAATGTTTAAAGACACTGGACACCTTTGGTAATTGTCAAAGACCAGTCTTCTCACTTGGTGTATCTCAACATATACACAAAAAAACAAACCTGTGAAAATTTGAACTCAATTGGTCATCGAAGTTGCGAGATAATAATGGAAGAAAAAACACCCTTGTCACACGCAGTTGTGTGCTTTCAGATGTGATTTCGAGACCTCACGCGTCAAAATGAATTCAAATATTTTACTGAGAAATTACTTATTTCTCAAAAACAACGTTACTTCAGAGGGAGCCGTTTCTCACAATGTTTTATGTCAACAGCTCTCCATTGATCGTTACCAAGTAAGTTTTTATGCTAACAATTATTTTGAGTAATTACCAATAGTGTCCAGTGCCTTTAAGAAGTTACTCCTTGCAACTAATTGAACCAACAAAAATCCAACAGTATTGAAATTGGGATATCTTATTGTTCACATAAACTTGAAGCAATATGGAAACAATCAAATTGTATGATCAACCTGAATGTTGCGCAATGGCATTTTGATATGAACATGTTGTTTAGCAGTTTTAACTTACAGGGTTAAAATACCTACAGCGACTGAGTTGACGTTCTTACCTTCTTCACATGTTTTTCCAGAGTATGAGGTTCCAGTGCAGTTACAAGTAAAACCTATCCATAGCTCAGTACATACACCTCCATTCTTACACGGATTCACTGAGCAGTGGTTCATACATTTCAAAGATGGTGCCTTTGAGCTAAATAGCCCTGATAAGAAAGAACAAGATACCGTATCCATTCAGAATGGTACTTATTTTTGTTCTATTAACTTCAAGAATTGTACAGATGACTAAAGATAGTTTATGTTTTTTAAAGCCATCTTATCATGTACAGTTGTAGATCCAGCAGACACCATTCAAATATTCATTAATTTTCTCAAGAAATTAATCTGCCATAATAACAACAAATGATAGTGGCGTTTCTTTGTAAAGCTGGTTTAACTGTTAAATCAACAGACTAGTTAAAAAGTTTTTTAATTTTACATTACCAAAACATTCTTCAGCTTTCAAATCACTTATATAAATGTTGTTTTTCTTCAGATTACTGAAAAACACATACTCTGCATGATCTTAACAAGGTCTTGGAGGGCCCAGGGCTGTCCATTTACGACTAGTCCTCTTAGGCAACCCTTGAGTCCGGTTAACGATGTCATTGTATTAGGGGCTCCTCCAACAAATGTCTGTACAATCGAGCTACCACCTTTGTTGCGCAACTGATAAGGTTGAAGAACTTCTAATGATCAAAGTATACAAAACAGGATCAAATAGTTTTACATTAAGTTGTGAATGCAAGACTTAAACATTTCAAAAGAAAAAACAAATCCACGTAACGATTGAACTACATTTACTTTAAGGGGATACTTTTTGAAATACATTGTATCCATACATTATTCTTATCAGTTAGAACTGATTACAGTTTATCAGTATGTATCACTTTCTACTTCTTGATATTGGTGATAATAAACAATCCAAACCTCTGATATCAAGATGATTGACTGGTATGAATAATTGATACATATTATTATGAACAGATGGACAGAGAAGAGTTGGACAAAACTCATACTTATTCTGTTTGATAATACACTTATACTTGTATAATACACAAACTGTAAATGGGGTTGCAAAAGTCTTCTCTGTCTCTGGATACTGATCCCATACATTAAGACCAGAACCTAATAACAATTTATTATAGCAAGAATCTTTTTGCCCAAACATGTCATGTATTTGCACTTAACCTCCTTCATTAAAAGAAATTTTCTTCTCTTTGCCTCTTCCCAAATTATTCTTTGGGTGCAACACTGACACAGAAATCAAGAAATTGATAAAACAAAAATTAAACAGCTCAATGTTTTACCTTGTGGATGAAGAAAGGGTTCTGCGTAGACATCTGATAACAAACTGACTGGAACTTGTATTTCTTCCTTGCGATCATTTACTGTCACAACAGTTGAATGTTGTTGCCTTTCAACAGTCACTTCAACCCACTCACCATTATTCAAAGGAGAACCTAAATTTAAAAATTAAACAAAATAATATTTCCAAATAATATAAGCAACGCAAAAATAAAATCAAAATAAGAAACTGGTGAGAGACGGGAAGGGGGGTCAAAGGTGTGTTGTTGGACCATTTGCTTGCTGTTGTATACAGGTTTTGTGTCCACTGTCAGACATCACGGCCAACTATACTGATCCATGATGAGGTGTTTGGTGGCACAAATACTTTGGAGTAAAAATGAATGCAATAAGTCAACACTGCTCGGCGTAAATGAGCAGGGATCATTAGTGGAATTATATGTTGTTAATGTTGTTGTATGGACTAGAAGTAGCAAGTTCCTCACCGTTGTGCTGTAACTTTTTATTTTGTGGATATCAATACATGACGTTGTGAGAGTGTTAGTAAACTTCAAATTGAAATAGAGGATGCATCCATTGTCCGAATCAAAAATCAAACTGTCGAAATTCACAGTGCGAGTATTGTCCAAGGATAAGGAGAGGGACAGAAGTTTGTAGCATCTGTAGCAATGTTTGAAAGGTTGCAAATTGTGCCAACACACTGAAGTACAGCACCAACTGCAACATCCCAAATGTCATGATGCTTAGTGGAACATCTGTATTTGGATGTGCAAGGAGGTTATCAATTGCAAGGGCAGTTTCAATTAAGAATAACGTTACCATAATAATGTGAGGAATCTTGCCTACATTACTTAAGTAGTGCTGCATGAGTGGATAACACTTGTGAGCACTGTGAAATAGTGGTGTATAAGTTCAAAAGTAAAAGTAATTCTCAAACATTGTCTGAGTAATCACAAATGACACTGACTTTTTCAACAAGTGGCTTTAGAGTTGAATTGGTGTCTGATGAACAACTGCAATTCTAGTAGGATTAATGACAACCCTGCTGGTTGCAAGAAGAATACAGAGATAATGTGCATTTGGTTCAGCATGTATACTGGCCACTATAAGTTTGTTACTAAAATTGGCAAGAGACCATGTATTCCAGTGGCATCAAGCTGAACTCATCCCCAGCATTGAGCAGTGGTTTTCCCTGTTCAAGAAGCCATCCAAATCATGAAACCCGAGACATTTATTCATGTACTTAAGGGTCTCCAAAGCCCAACTAACACACTTCAGTGACCCTTCAGTCTATGGTGTGGATTCCACTGTTCCGCACTCACTCCCAGTGTTCCGACCTTCACACTTTAGTGCACTCAAAGCAGTGTCCAGTCTCCATGCATCAGTAGATACCTCTGCTTAAAAACCCCATCTCCATCCAAATTCTGTATGTGTGGTATACAAGGTACCAGATAGTACAGTGGCCCAGTGCACTCCTTGAAAGAATCAACATTGTTGCAAAGGTACAGGTAGCCTGAACATCTGACGTCACACTTCGAGGCTCGTGAATAACGCCAGATACCTGCCTTGACCGCATGGCCAGATCCTGCCAGATGTACCTTTGACCTCGCATCCATTTTACATGGCGATTCACAGTCAATTCAGACGTGTAAACATATTAGATAGTGAATAAAACAACATTACATGCATGTACAAACATTATGCATAAACGACCGACCGAAAATGCAAGCTGACCGACAAACTACATCACCTCGGACAAATCACAACACAGATGTGGAAAGCTTACGTCACTGCACATTTGTCCAATGAAATTATTGTACATGTATCCAATGAAATCATTGGGCCTGTAAAGACAGGGGACCAGTCAAAGGTACAAGGTGCTGTTAGGAAAGGTTAATGCAGGCGTCAATTTGAAGCGTGGACCCACCCTCCTCAGAGGTCGCAAAATATCGACGCCGTTTCGATGCCGAAGCCTGAGGTCAATAATTTGTTGTTATAGTGAAGCCGTAACGTTCTTTTTTAATAATTGGGTGAAGCATTACCTATAAAGTTGATGAAAAGGGTGAAGCGTTGACGAGCCTTATTTGTGTTTGGTGATGTGACATTGAATCCACGACAGTCGCGCCGAAAGTATGTCGAAGTCGTGGCGTTTCAAACAACTGTAATTGTGATGCAATCTTTGAAGATGGCCTGTTTTGAAATTCGTGCAAGCCAACTTGGAATTTGCGTGCGCGCAATTTTTGAACTGAAGTTTGCCCACACAAAAAAATACAAACATTCTAACATCGCGCGCCGCACCACCTTGCAAACTGTATCCGGTGGTGCGTTTCCAGCGTTCAAGCGTTGCCAAGTTTCTTGCCGTTTGCTACCGATCTCATTTCGAGTGGAACGAGCTGTGCGCCGCGAACGTTGGCGAAAGTTAGCAACGAGGCTAACTAGACTGGTCCCTGTCCTTATCAGCAATTAAGGAAAGACGTCAAATGTTCAGGCTATGCAGATGGCCAATATGGTGAAACAGTGGTGAAGCGTCAGGGCTGGCAAAAACTGAAAAAGTAAAGCTTCACCTATGGAAATAATTCAAAGGGTGAAGCCTGGACTAACACATTTGCTGATAGGGTGAAGTGGTGGTGAAATCCTGACCTTATACATAATTGGCTCAGGTGAAGAAAGGTGATGACGTGAGGAGGGTGGGTTCAGGCTTCAAATTGACGCCTGCATAAGGATTGAGAGGAACAGTTCCTGCTTGAGGCCCCGAGTCATCAGATGTGTCATTTCTTGTGGTTAGGTGTCATAAGGTAGAGTATGGCTTGTGGTTAGGTGTCATAATGTGGAGTATGGCTTGTGGTTAGGTGTCATAAGGTGGAGTATGGCTTATGGTTAGGTGTCATAAGGTGGAGTATGGCTTGTGGCTGGTGTCATAAGGTGGAGTGTGGCTTGTGGTTAGGTGTCATAAGGTGGAGTATGGCTTGTGGTTAGGTGTCATAAGGTGGAGTATGGCTTTTGGTTAGGTGTCATAAGGTGGAGTATGGCTTGTGGTTAGGTGTCACAAGGTGGAGTATGGCTTGTGGTTAGGTGCCATAAGGTGGAGTATGGCTTGTGGTTAGGTGTCATAATGTGGAGTATGGCTTGTGGTTAGGTGTCATAATGTGGAGTATGGCTCGTGGTTAGGTGCCATAATGTGGAGTATGGCTTGTGGTTAGGTGCCATAAGGTGGAGTATGGCTTGTGGTTAGGTGCCATAAGGTGGAGTATGGCTTGTGGTTAGGTGCCATAAGGTGGAGTATGGCTTGTGGTTGGTGTCATAAGGTGAGCGTGAGTTGCAGACTTGTGTAAAACATGTAAGTGTTTTTCAAACAGTTTGCCATTTTCTATTGAACTTTGGAACTGTTATTCTTACAGAATACGATTCAAAAACATTACTTACCCTTTGTGATATTTCCCCTTTAAAATAATTCCACTTTTTGATGAACATTCTCGGGGTTGAGATCATGTACCAAAAAAGGAAAAAGTCTGTACTAATTTCTCAATTAAATTTCCACAAATGAAAAACCAGAATAACAAGTCTTTGTGTCTTTTGTTCATGTCTTCCAAGGCAGTTTAAAGGCAAAGGGAGATCTATGAAAAAAAACATGAAATCAGCTGATTTGTCCATAAATGTTTATACAAGGTGAGCAACAAATGTCCTTAGTTTAACACTAATCCATGGTACAGTTTGCATGTATATGTGCTTGTGGAAACCTGACTATTTCTTATCTAGTGTTTAAACAATGTAGACAAAAAGTCGAGTCATAATAATTACCTGCATTTGGTAAAACACATTGAGTGCCACAACCAAAAGGGCAACATTTCATACCAATGCTGCATTGTGTGTCATCTTTGCAATAATGGGTACATAGGACTGGCTCATCCATCACCACTGCAGGGCATAAACCTACAAATGGAGTTTTATATTGAGTATGAAAGTACTGTCATGAAAAAGTACTCTATGTCATCAATTCACAACCAAATGTCCCACCCAAACCATCTTATGTAAAACATAACAGTAGGTCAGAAAAATTGCTAAAAATCCACAGGTCTATCATTTTAGGGTGTTTGACTTATCTATGTTATGCACAACATCAATGGTCACCAGATGAATATAAATCAATTTGATATGCTTGCGTTACTTGACTAATGAATTTATGACCAGCATATGGCAATTAGTCAGGTTCAGCTGTGTCTAAGAATACAAACTGTCAAATGTGTAGTCAGTATATTCTTATTAAAAATGATTGTGTTAATTTAGCATCTTGAATATAAGACAACCTTAATCTCATTTTCACTTGTTTAATAACCAGTGACAGAACAGTCTTTATTCCTGTCAAAATTAAATAAAAGTTGAATACATCTTTGAACTTTACTTGGACTCTCTGCAACAACAAGACACTTGAGACATTTAGGATGTTTGAATGTTTCAACCCTACAAGTCGGTATCTTAAAAGAGAACTTAAACACAACTACATGTTAAGCTTGGGCGATATCGCTTTTTTTCATCCACGATGTATCGTCAAGAATATATCGCGATATTCGATAATATCGCGATTAATTTTTGATGACGTCAATCTTCTACGAATCTCACAGTGCAAGTTTTAGTTGTAGAGGCAGCCGGCTCATTACTACTTTTCTCCAATGATCTATTCTTCGGGTTTTACTCTAAACCTTTGGGGTGAAAACCTGGGCCTATTATTTACACACATTTAATGTGTCTACTGCGCATGACAGACTGTTCTATATGTGTGCATAACTAATTAGATCACCAACCTCGTCCCCAAGATGTGTCAAGCAGTACGAGGTACTATTGTAAACATGGTTGGAAATAAAGTAAATCATGGGGACGAGGTTGATGCAACGCGTAATAACACCCGGAAGCGCGATGTCGTAGTTTTTCGGTAGTCTATGTGAGACCGCCTGATCGGTAATAAGGCTTTGATGCTGGGGTTATTCGAAGAAACCCGGTCGGGTCGGATCTGTTGGGGAATCTTGCGGTTGCGGTCTGTGACTTGCAGCTCTTTGTTGTTGCAAGATCATCTCGGTTAGGAAATGCATCGCGATACTTAGTCGATATCGCGATTACCGATATCACGATCAAAAAAAATTTAACCGATATCGTAATCGTTTCAGAACTAGTATCGCGATATTCGATAATATCATGGTATCGCCCAAGCTTACTACAATGTACATGTACAAACACAAGCATCCAAACTCTTATACCCAGAGTCTACACAGAGAGATTAAAAAATGCTAAACTGTGAATGTTTCTATAATTATAATTTTTGTGAATTCCTGAAAATGTCACCGTTAACAAGCCTGCTGCAAAGTTTTTAATCCATCAGGGTCAATGTATTTATTTCCAACAAATGGGCTTTTAAAAAATGAGATAAACCTTTCATCTCGAACCTTGAACCTTGACAAAAATATACAAACATTTTAAAAATACATTACTTTCTTGAACATGTGTGAGCCTATAATAAAAAAAAAATTATTAAATTTTTGTTTTATCTGTAACTATGAATAACTTACTTTCAGTGGAGTTGACCTTAACTTGAAAGACATCTCTGCCAGAGTTGAATTGAAAAACAAATGTTGTTCCATTAACCAACTCCATCTGTATGAAGTTGTTATAATAATCAGTAGCATACAATATCAATGCCTGAGACTCGATTGTGCGGAAGCCAAGATTCAGGTTTGAGGTAAGAATGTCTGTACTATCTGGTTCGTATTCCAGAAAAAGATCTTCTCTCATGAAGGAAACCACGTCCTTAGTATTGTCTATAAAAAATGAGAAACAATTAAATAGTTAAGTCCTTAGGCTCTATATATTTTTAAAACTTATATTGTCAAACATGACTTGATTTTTGTGAAAGTCATTGTTTGGTGAAAATGGCTGAATACCCTCAATAGTCAAGAAAGACTTGTCTTCAAACAGATCATACTGCAAGACACTTTGATCGCATACCAAAGCCCATTACGCCAACAAAAAATAAAATTTGAATCCATTATATGGATATACGTACCGGTATACGTACCGGTACTCAATGTAAAATCTTTTAGTACGCGCGCCTCAGACAACCGCTTAGCATCGCATGCACCCTTCGCAAAACATATCCCAAGGATGTGACAGAAATTAAAAGTTTGCAAAGTAAAGTTTTACAGATTTTCCAACCTAATAAAAAAGTATATTTCTGAATGGGGAATAAAAGAGTAGTGACTCGGTAGTTTTAACCCTGCAGGGTCATGAAGTAATAAAGTTTTGATAATTTTTTGGAACGCGTGAATCTTTTGTCAGATTTGTGAGGGTTGTGTTCGTTCAGAGATGCAGTTTGTACCTCTGTCACCTCGCTAAACGTTGATGGATTCTTGGTTCTTGTGAAAATACCATGACAATTTGTTGCTGTTTTGTCTGCAAGTAGAGTCTGTATTCAGCTGAAATAGGACTTTTATGGTATCTTTCTTTATAATTTAGCCTATAAATCAGCATTATGACAAAAACCAATCTATGACACTACCTTTAAGACCTTGTCGCCACTCATTTATTCCCTTAATAACGGATTGTGAATCCATAATAACAAATTGTGAATCTGTTATAGAGGATTGTAAATCCATTACAATGGTTGTGAATCTGTAAAAGAGGATTGTGAATCCATTATAATGGTTGTGAACAGATTGTGAATCTGTAATAACGGATTGTGAATCCATAATAACGGATTGTGAATCCATAATAACGTATTGTGAGTCCGTAATAATGGACTGTGAATCCATAATAAAGGATTGTGAATCCATAATAATGGATTGTGAATCTGTTACAGATGATTGTGAATCCATTATAATGGTTGTGCATCTGTTACATTGGATTGTGAATCCATTATAATGGTTGTGAATCTGTTACATTGGATGTGAATCCATTATAATGGTTGTGAATCTGTTACAGAGAATTGTGAATCCATTATTATGGTTGTGAATCTGTTATAAAGGATTTGAATCCATTATAGTGGTTGTGAATCTGTTACAGAGGATTGTGAATCCATTATTATGGTTGTGAATCTGTTATAGAGGATTTGAATCCATTATAATGGTTGTGAATCTGTTATAGAGGATTTGAATCCATTATAATGGTTGTGAATCTGTTATAGAGGATTGTGAATCCATTATTATGGTTGTGAATCTGTTATAGAGGATTTGAATCCATTATAATGGTTGTGAATCTGCTACAGAGGATTGTGAATCCATAATGGTTTTGAATCTGTTACAGATTGTGAATCCATTATTATGGTTGTGAATCTGTTATAGAGGATTTGAATCCATTATAATGGTTTTGAATCTGTTACAGAGGATTTGAATCCATTATAATGGTTGTGAATCTGTTATAGAGGATTTGAATCCATTATAATGGTTGTGAATCTGTTATAGAGGATTTGAATCCATTATAATGGTTGTGAATCTGTTACAGAGGATTGTGAATCCATAATGGTTTTGAATCTGTTATAGATTGTGAATCCATTATTATGGTTGTGAATCTGTTATAGAGGATTTGAATCCATTATAATGGTTGTGAATCTGTTATAGAGGATTTGAGTCCATTATAATGGTTGTGAATCTGTTATAGAGGATTTGAATCCATTATAATGGTTGTGAATCTGTTATAGAGGATTTGAATCCATTATAATAGTTGTGAATCTGTTATAGAGGATTTGAATCCATTATAATGGTTGTGAATCTGTTACAGAGGATTGTGAATCCATTATAATGGTTGTGAATCTGTTATAGAGGATTTGAATCCATTATAATGGTTGTGAATCAGTATAGAGCCTTGTGAATCCATATAATAACGATGGTGAATCCAATATAGGATTTGAGGCATTGCATGGTGAGGTATCAATATTAGTTCGGTTTGCGGTAACACCATGTGTATATCTACTTGCTACATGTAGGTAGATTTTGTTCTTTGAGAACTTGTCTGCTTTTTATTCTACTGCCGCAGAGTAGAATATTCGGAATGCGGGAGACTTCTCAGTTCTAAGAAGTGAGTTCTTAATAGAGACCTATTAAGAACTCACTCCGCGATAGTGTAGTTATTAACGAGAAGTCCCCCCAATCCACATAGCGAAAGTAGTAGTCCCGCCCGATTTCCTACCTCCCGTCCAGGTACGGTAGTAGTTAATAAGCAGGACAGTTCTTTTCAGAACTGAGAAGTCTCCTGAATTCTGAATATTCTACTCTGCGGCAGTAGAATAAAAAGCAGACAAGTTCTCAAAGAACAAAATCTACCTAGCAAGTAGATATACACTTGGTGTTACCGCAAACCAAAAATATAATGATAGTGAATCCATTATAATGGATTGTTTATCCGTATCAACAGATTAGACATTTATTTTTGTTGGCGCTAATGGGCTTCTTACAATTAAGCTGATATAAGAGTTAAACATTTTTTATAATTTTCTCAGATTGAGATTTTATGCTTCACAATACTTTTATCCTATCTTAAAATTGGAAGCAGTGTTTCGCGTGCGAGCCACAGTACCTATGCTGCAGTCCTTGCCAGTTTGTGCTGGATGTGCACAGATACAGGTATATGAACTCCAATGGTCAACACATCGGCCATCATGTTGGCAGGGGTTGGACTCGCATGCAGTATTGCATCCAGCAAAAATTTGGAGATTCCTGTTAAGGATAATTAAAGCAACTTTCAATTCCCTGTGGTGTTTTCAATATTTTGCACTCAAGAACATAACAAATTTTCAATAACAAAAAAAGTTGTGTTGAAAAAGAAAATTGACTAAAATGGGACTTTCAACCTGTGACATCCGGATTAACATGCTGGTGCTGTACCAACTAAGCTATCTAGCCCTTTGTTGGTGGTCGATATTTTGTCAATGTCTTTGTTTGTAAATTAAAACATTTACCAGTCAGTTTCCCTTGTGGTTTATAACTTGATATTTTAAATTAAAATTTGCATCCCCTTAAGGTGATCCCTCTGCTGCCACTTCTCAGGTTCAGTGTTCTCCAACCTATAGAAAAGACGTGGCGCACCGCCATGCTTTCTGCGGCGTGCGCCACGCTTTTATAATCGCCGCCAAGCTTTAAAAAAAAAATATAAAAAAAAAAAAAAAAACATTTTTTTTTTTTTTTTTTTTTTAATGGAGCACACTAGTAACACGGAATTACAAGGTAAGAAAAAGAAATGCGGTCGGGCTACCGGACACATACGTTTCCTCTAGTGGGTGCCTAAGATAAATTGGTACCAATAAATTAAATTAAATTGGTTTTTATTTCAAGTAAGTGTTTAGAAAACCAGTATTTTACTTTGTGTTCTTAAAAACTGTAAAAATATTTCCTCAAAAAAGTTTGAGGAAAGTGGCCAGGATTCACCTCAGAATGCACCACAGAGGATCACACATCTAGGACCATCTAGCACCACATCTAGGATCAAAATTTTTCTCGGGACCCTTGAGCGGGACCCGGACCCCACGCCGTAGGGGCTTTGCGCTTCGCGCTCGCATTGTACGTACCCCCTCGCAGTTTTCACCACACCAAGCACCAACCTTTAATTTTCAAAGTTGGAGAACACTGAGGTTGTATTGTAAACATGGGTGTGATCCCTGGCTACATGGCAGTTACAGGTTGTATGGCTTCTGACTGACACCCCCAAACAAGGATACTGACAAAATAGGGAGAGGCCAACATAGGGCTAGAAAGCTCAGCTGGTAGAGCGCCGGCCTGTTAGTCCAGAGGTTGCAGGTTCAAGTCCTGCACTAGTCAATTTTCTTTTTCAAAGGGCTAGATAGCTCAGTTGGTAGAGCGCTGTCTTCCCGCGTTAACTGGTTAAAGAATTGACTGAATAGAATCCCAGACAATGTTAAAGTAATTAAAGTCAGGAAAGATAAGAGTGTTGTAAATTAGAAGGCAGGGGTGATGACCGATCTTGGGGACCCCAGTAATATAAAAAGAACATTGATCATTAACGCAGAGATGCCAACATTGAATTCCCAAAAAGAGTAGCACCGCCGAGCACTTAAAACTTAAGTTGCAAGTCAGGCATAAAACTCACCGAGTCGTAAAAAGAGGAAAATTATGACATTTATGATATAAACTAATATTTTCAGCGAAAATCACTTATTGCAAAGCGGCCTGCTCTAGAGGTCAAACAATTATGAATTGAATTCTCAGTCTTGATTTTTAAAAAAAAAAAAAAAAAAAAAAAAAAATATTTTTTTTGATTTTTTTTTTTTTTTTGTATCGGACCGCAATTTGCACTAGCTTGTGCATGAAGAGAACCCTTTCCAACTAAATTCAACAAAATGCTGTAGTTTCTGTCCCATTGTTTATTCAAATGAATAATGCTCACGTTTGCACAGCAAAATAGTATTAAAAAAAATACGTCACACCACCTGACCACAGCAGCAGGCCAGTCAAGTCTTCAAACGACTTCAGCAAAAGCAGTTTCGTCAATTGGCCTTTCCAACCAATTCCATTTCCACCCACTGCATTCTTATTTTTATCGACAGTTTTCATCAGATCTTGGCCTCCATTGCGATCGATGAAATATTTTCTTGTTGTCACCTTTATTTTAGTTGATCGCTGCTTGCAGCGATCGCGATGTTTCAAACAAACTCAATGACGGCGCGCGCTGAACTTGCGAATTGCATTTCAGATAAAAGTTTTCACAGGGTCTGTTTGCCGCCGCATCCCACAGTAAAGCGTTAAAAAAAACTGCGAAACCAGTCTCTACAAAAGCGACTGTAGAATGTATGCTGTACAAGGAGCCTTGTGGCTCAGTGTGTGCTCTGTGCTACGCGTGTGTCGGGTAGGCAAATCCTGAGTGCGATAGTTTATGGGATTGGTACCTCCTAAATAAGCACCAAAACGCGTCTGAATTCGGCGCCGCTTTTAACCACGCGGCAGCAGTCAACATTTGTTATAGTTTTTTATTTTATAAATACTTTTAGTGTTAGTTTTTATCATGATACATTGTTCGTAACTACATTTACACTGGGCGGCTTGTTTATCGTATTTAATTGAAGATTATCGTAGCGGCGTATTCACGGCTCAAAATCGTATTTTCTACGCCCAAATCGTGTATGTTGGTATCTCTGTTAACGGCAAATTCATGTATTCAGGATAATGAGATTAAGAGAAGAGATTTTTGTTCAGCCTGGTTTATTAAAAGTTTCTTTGCCATATACCACAGAGAGACCTGAGTGAGATCAGTGCCGAGTGTGTTGAACAAAAACAACAGCTGTTGACTAGGATAGCAAATACTTGAATCATCAGCAAATGAAGTGAAAGAAAATATTTTGGTAGACGAGTAGCAGAGGTCATTAATATTGATGCAAACGAGTAGTGGACCAAGCATTGAACCCTGGGGGAAGGCCATGCTTAACATTTAAACAATATGAATCACATCCCCTCACTGAATTAAATCGGTATCCATTAGCAAGAGTCAGCGAACCATTCTAGGCTTTAGAAAAGGTCTTATGAAAACATCAACTGTCAAATCGTTTAATGCATGGGTATTACAATCAGGAAGATCAACAAGGGCCAAATTAGAGGAATTCAAAGCCAAGCTTAATATCAAAGACAACATGATCAATTTGGATAAAAACAGGACCAAGGACTACACACAAGTCATTCATGAAGTTTTGAGAAACAAGAAAGGATAAAAATAGACCTGTACAATGTTTCACATATCACCATATTGTAAGAAGGGAATATTTGTTGCAAACTTTAGATTAAGGCTCAGATTCAACCATAGAGGTGATATTGAAGATGTATGCAACAGGTTCAGCAATAGAAGGAAAAACAATTTTAAAAATGGTAAAACAAATGATATCAAAATTGAAGCTGCTTCAATGAAAACCTTCTAAGCTCTACAAACCTCAATCCCATCAACACCATAAGATCAAAGATGAAAGAATAAAAGAAAATTGCTGTTAGTAACCCTAGTTTTCTCAAGAGGCATCGTCTTCTGAAAGCAAGAAACAGTTAGCTGGAAATATAAATGAAGCAGGAACTTACTCAACATGTTCATAATAATCATACAGGAAAGCAATGCCGCCATTATATGTGAACTCTGTTACACAGCCAGTCATGCCCTCTGTACCTCTGGGTAGTCTGTTGACAAAGAATAAACTAATGTTGGGCATTCTAATGAGGCTGGAACTATCATTCATAAATACCCGGGACAGTTTTTCCATTCTGATTCATCGAGAGGAGATCACGTGGCCATGTTTAAACATGCAATATATTTACACAATGACCCAAGGAAATGGAGTCAAATGAGGGCACTAATATGCTTGTGTGGAGCATGCAAATTTTACTGTCAAATTTAAGTTGGTAGGTTGCATATTTGGCTCATGCAAGTTTCAAACTTGTGTGCGATAGTTTGAAACTTAAGCGCGCAAGCTGTAAACTTGCATGAGGAGCAATTTTGCCCTCACATGGAAAGAACAATAAAGGCGAGCTGAGGCTAAACTGTCAGATTTTATCACAACTTTTAATGGTTTTCAATTTTTTTTAAGGGTAAGGTATTTGTGACCAAAAAAAAAAAGAGTGGTGACTCAGTCTTAAACGGCCATTTAAACCTTGCAGGGTCGTGGCCGTGCGATAAAGGCCATGACCCTGCCAGTTTCAAACAAAAATGTAAAACCTTGTCGCATACTCTTTTTGTTAATTGTGTTGATTTGTTGTCACTTTTATCTTCAAAAAAATGCTTGACTGTAATGGTGCATCTGCTGACAGTAAATCTAGACAGAGATTGGTGTTATTTACCAATCATATTCATCAATCAATGTAGTAATATATACCACACACACAGATCCTTATAATTTGATTTGTGGACACGCGTCACGTCATCCACTATTTTGCCATGTATTTACTGCTGCAATGTTCCAGAATTAAATATGACAGCTAATATGGATAAATATCGGACGCTTTGCAGCGTTTTTCTCTAATAATCATTCCCCGTCGGTTTGTCCAAACAAGGCAATAGGCCGTGATCAACCCCCGATTAATATTCACTTTGGTGATACATGCCTGACAAAATACATATTTGCTCATCTGTGATACATTTTCAGGATGAAAAACCCAAAAATGCTTGATTTATGGTGAAATTTGGATTTGAAATTAGCAACACTTCTAGCTAAATTTCATGTTTGCATGTGCAAGAATCCACCAAAAGAGGGCGTCACTAATATTTAAGAAAAAGGGACTTTAATATCAAAGATTTTTTGAAAATGTTGCCACGGCCAAAACATTCATACTTTTATATTTGATGGACCTTGGCACCAAACTAACAAATATGGAAAATACTTCAGCCAATTTGCCATTTCGGGGTGGTTTTGCAATTTTTATATATTTTAGATAACTGTTATAGTGAAATTTACCCTTTTTTTTAAACAGCATATAGAAAATTTAAAAAATTCTTTGAAAGCTATGGATAGGTGGGTCCTTGAGGCTGCATTGAATGTATACAAATAATCACCAGGTGTGCAGTGGGTGGGTTATATTATTAGTTTCAAATTGGGCTACTTTTTGACTTGTTTAAAGTATGAAAATATACCATCTTTTGACAGCTCAAAACCCATTATTATGGAAGTGCTCCAATTTCAACATCGACCACATATTGTTGAGATGAGACATTTTTTTTACGTTACTTGCCACAAATGTTCAATACATCAAGTTGTACTAGGTTAAATAAAAACAAAATCCAAAAATTTGCCATTAAATGGCAATTTGGGGCTTTTTTGCTAATTTGTTTTGTCAAAAATTGTTGGGGTGCTATAATATGTATTTTTTAGTTTTTCCACTTAAAAAAAATATAACCGCCAACTTTTGGGCCAAGGTTACAAACATTAGGCCTGATTGACGAATCTGTAGTATTTCTCGACATGTTAAGTTAAAAGTAGTTTGCTAAAAAAATCAATTGATAACATACTTGATATTCTTTGAACCCCTTATTAAAGGCTGAAAACACATAAACCAAGACGACCAGAAATGGCCGCCAGTGGCAGCTGCTCACAAGGTTGCTTGCTAGCTTTTACCCTAAATTCAGGGTCATGCTATTATATCTTGGCATTTAGATGGTGCCATGTCAAACACTTGGTAATAGTGATTTTAAAGTTGTTTTGTTTTTGTTTGAGGTTGTTTTACTTTTTGTGAGGGGGTGTATTCTGTACATTATTTTATTAATTTTTTTCTTTTAAAAATGTGATTGATGTGAATCATATGATCAACAAATTGTGGAAAATGTCAACTTTAGCAGAGGAAATAAGGCCTACTTTTATCTCTGGAGTGTTGCATAACTTTAAAACAAATTGTTATTGCAGGTTGGAACAGACATATTTGAATTTATCGGGATCTTTTCTGTTCATGGAATTAACAAAAACACCCACAATTCACTAACAGTGTCACACAATTCAATTTCCAGCAACATATACACTGTACTTTATGTGGGACTGTGGAAAATCTAATATCACCCCTATGTGCGCACTTTTGAAAGTGGGAACAGTCATATTTGGATTCAGCAGGTTTTGTTTGCTATTGTATAATAGCTAAAGTTCACTCAATTCCCAATCATGTATCAAATAAGTTTGTTATCTAGCCACAGTTTGAAGGGGTTGATCACGGCCTACCAGGTCATGTCACAGCGGACATAGTTGGTGTCAACATAGAATCATCCACATTGTTTAGAAGGGATTTTTAGAATTTTCAGAGTGTGGGATGGATGAGTTCCAATGTCTATTTTGTGTTTGTTGTGAGAAAAAGTTCCAATGACGAGGATCTACATGTATGTGTGAGTTATATAAAGCAAACAGTGAATGCATTTCGTTTGTGCACTGTCGTAGAATATAATCACTCTGTGAAATCTGGCTTTTTCAAAAATGTTATAACATATTAATAATTATAATACAAATAATGATAAATAAATAAATAAATAAATAAATAAATAAATGAACAGGCTGAACAACTGCAAGTTGGATTTTGCACACATCATAAACAGGCTTAAATGGAATTGACAATTAATATCTACCTAATAAAATAGATTTGTTTTTCTATTATCCAAATAAATCTTTATCTAAAAAATAAAAAATAAATAAAAATCAAAAACTTTTTTAGACACTTTTTCTCATCTATTTCTGTACTATTAAATACTTACTCTTTCATTCCACCTAGCAGAAAAGGTCCTGTGAATCTTTGGATTAAGATTCCTTTAGGCAAAGTCAGAAACCCTTCATTAAAGTCCACTGTGATACGAAAATCAATCAGGCTCTGCTCTACAGTCATTGTATGCCACTGGCCATCATTCATTGGTCGGTCAGTTTTCACTCTACTCTCATAGAATTCACCATTTATCTCAAATGTAGTCCTTAGGTTAAATGCTGTTCAACAAAATACAAATGGAAAAAGGAACACGGTAAATACAATGGAATCAGAGGTGATGATAAGTCAGGAATCATTAACAAAAACACACTTTTTTGTAAGTATATTCTGTCAGTAGTCTTGTTGTACTCTTAATATTCATTCCAAGTAACCAGTGTGACCACATAGCCCAAATGTGACATATGATTGCCTTTGAATTAATTTGAATGCTTACTGCATGATTAAAAATAATTTGCTCAGCAAATTTAGTGATGAAAATGATTGATACTGTGCTCAAAATGGCTGCTGATATGTCATCTTGTATTTGATACCATAAATACAAATGGCCCATCCATCAATACCACTTGCACTACATAGCTGCCAACATTCACAAAATAATTCCTATTAGTAATATAACAGCATTTTGTGCTAGGGTCTTTAATTTGACAGTTCATTTGATTTGTATGAAACTTCAATGTTATTCTATAGTGTGGCTCCTATTTTCTTTGTCTTTGCATTTGGGGGGAAAAAATCACCTCATCTACATGTAAATCAGGGAAGGTTTTTTTCACAAGGGCTTGTCATCAATGATCTTAAAGGGACACACCGGCTTCGTTGGGCTATTTGGGCTACAAAATAGACTACAACATGACTCCAAAGGTCTTCTTAAAATGGAGAACAGTTCCTAAAAGAAAACATCAAATTTTGCGGTTTTCGAGAATTTTTCAAAAATCGAAGGTCACATGATTTATCCGAACCAAAAAGTGGTTCAGATAAATCACGTGATCTTCGTAGTTAGTTTTACTTCCAGCCGCATAAAAGTAATTTATTGGACCAAATTTAGATTTTTTTTTGTTTCAAGTATTCATGAGTATTTGACAAAAAGACTTTGTATTCAGATTATGGATACAAGTTGTAAATAAGGATGAAAAAACAAACGTAATATTCGCATTTAGAAAGTCCGTGCAACAGAAGCGTGTTTTACGGCGCACCAGCGTGGGAGCTAGCGAAATGTAAACCTTGGGGCATATCCCGTACAGCCGGTGCCGTGTCTCGTGGGGCCCAGAAAGACAAACCCCAGAAGCATGAACTCCCCAACTTGCTGGTCTAGCAGTGAGCTTGTGGGAGGGGTAGGGAGCCAGACCATTATTGACGTTTTGTTTTGCGAGGATTTTTAGTCTGTACCATACATATGAAGACCACTTTTATGATAGTGACAGTGCAATCGTGTTGATTGAAAGGTTTTCTGACAAAAAAATACAAAAATACGGATCTCGCATATGCGATAGTAGGGACAGGGGGGGGGGGAAGTTGAAAGGGTGAACAATTTAAATAAAATTTGATTTTGAGGGGAACGAAAAAAAAGAATTGTTTGTTCAGGGGAACAAAAGGGTATTTTCAGGGAACGAAGGCGCATTTTCAGGGAACGAAAGCAAATCTCGAGGGAACGAAAGCGTATCTTGAGGGAACAGAAGCGTATCTTGAGGGAATGAAAGTGTATCTCGAGGGAATGGAAACGTATCTTGAGGGAACGAAAGAATCTAGGCCTATTACATACCCCTCAAAATCATATATTGAAGCAACTAAATAAACATTTTGAAGGAATGAAATTACCTCCAAGGACAAGGATATATTGAAGCAACTAAATAAACATTTTGAAGGAATGAAATTACAATTCAGGGGAAACAGTAAACCGGTGTGCCCCTTTAATGTTTCTACTGACATTTGTGTCTCTTCGTTGATGTAATTTTAGTGAAAAAGTCATTACATTGAAATATACAACTGTACTTAAACAGCAGTCTGAGTCACCAACCATTTGCGTTGAACTACACACACCTTGTATAATACACATTGATTACCTTTTCAGGAACTTCCTCCCTTCTTTTACAACAGTAAATAGTCCTTTCCATTTCACTGTAGGCCTCACAATGCATGATGTAATCACTACAAATGTTGGGTGAAATTTCTCAAATTCGCGATAAAAAAGTTGATGTTTTGGAAGCCATCTTGAAATCACCGTCTTTGCACTGGTTCCCTCACATGTCATTTCCACACCATGTACTGGTACCCAATGCATGTGCCTCCATGATATCAATACTACATTAACCAATGTTCACAATGTTTCAAATTCAGTGTTCGAGAATGTTTACTACTATTTTTCTTGTTTGTACTGGTAAACACTGATAAATTTGTATTATTTACAAATTGTTTGTAATAGTTGGCAACTATGGAAACTCAATCCCCAAATGCATCATCTACTTTCATCAGAAAAGCCTACCATTCTCAATTATTGCTGTCAATGATTTTTGTTTGCTTGTTTGATGAAACAATACAACATTCTCTCCAGATGTACGAAACTTGAAGTATAATGAGTTGCTATTCCATGGCTCCAAAGTGATGAAGTCTTGAGAGCGAGAGATGGTAGCTGTATGACCTCTGTATTCTTTATCTGAAATAAAGAATAAACTTGCACATAAACAAGTTGTATACATAGTATACAAATATGGTTTGCTGGTGGACAGTTGCTATTAGCTCCCCAAGGTAGAGGA